>CM048647.1:5736368-8171993 GCA_026413185.1 Pueraria montana var. lobata
ACATTAAACCAAAATAACACATCAATATAGCATAAAATGTTAAAAGGCATTAATTTTAGTGCAATAAAATGTGATAATGAAATAGAAAAGCGGATAATAATAATAATAATAATAATAATAATAATAATATACAAAGTAAAATGTTCATAAATAGAAAAGCTCCATATCTTTATCTTTATATATATATAAGTAATAGTTTTTCATCCTAAAAAGAAAATAATTTCCCACCTAAAATAGGGATATATTTGTATTTTCATGTTATGTTATTCTCGTAGAGGAAATATTTTCCCACTCATCCTAAAAATGAAATAATTCCCCGCCTAAAATAGGAGTATATTTGTATTTTCATGTTATGTTATTCTCATAAAGGAAATATTTTCCTGCTAAAAAATTTGGCATTATGACTGTAATATAATTAAAGGAAAAATATAATTAAATCACCCTAATATTATTGCCGAATTTATAGCTAGACAATTAAAGAATAGAGTTTCGTTTCGTAAAGCAATGAAAAAAGCTATTGAATTAACCGAACAAGCGGGTACAAAAGGAGTTCAAGTACAAATTGCAGGACATATCGACGGAAAAGAAATTGTACATGTTGAATGGATCAGAGAAGGTAGGGTTCCTCTACAAACCATTCGAGCTAAAATTGATTATTGTTGCTATACAGTTAGAACTATTTATGGGGTTTTAGGGATCAAAGTTTGGATATTTTCTAAATAAAGAAACATATGTTATTCTTTATCTTAAATATCCTATACTTTTTTTATAGAAAACAAAAAATGAAAAATTATGATTAAAAATAAGTGTAATTTCTTATGATTAGTCATAAGTTAATTACGATTTATATAAAATAATATATTAGTCATATGTTAATGAAAAAAAGTAAAAATAACTAATTAACTTATGACTAATATATTATTTCTTATGATTAAAAAAATAAGTGTAATGAAAATATTTTAATATAATAAGTCTAATATAACTTTTAATATAAAAATTATTTTTGTTTATAAATAGAAATCAATTAATATATGTAAAGATATTTTTTAAAAAAATGTTTGAATAAATTAAATTAATTCAATGTTAATTTATGTTAATAATAATATGATGATATGATTATATAATTACTTTTTGTAATTAATTTTACAAAATTTAAAATTTGAACAATGTCTAACAATTCGTCCAATTGCATTTAATTAGTAATTGATATAATTTTATGTTATATAATTGATAATTGATATAATTGACAGAATTGATTTTATAGATTTGATCAAAATTAAATGGTAATCAAAATTGATTGCGATTAAATGGTAATTGAAATTTTGCAAAATGAATCATTCTCTAATATCAATATTCAATTATGTTTATATTTCATAACTGATAATTAAATTATTAATTGCAATTAATTTATTTATACAATTGAGTTAATATTATAATTATATTTAAATCAATTCGATTATATAATTACTTTCCGTAATTAATTAATAGGTTTATAAAAATAACCTTTTCTTAGTGAGTTTATGCGCTAACCATGAGAATGCACACGGGTTGTTAGATAAACTGCAACAAATTAAATTGTTTCCAAGAAAATGAAGATTTTTTCAACAATGAGTTTCATAGGAGCTGTGATAGAATGTTATCTCTCGCTGATGTCATTGGACAGATAATTGTAGGTTAACTAATGAAAAACATTGTTTTTTTTTTCATCTGTTTTGTTTTTTTTTCTTGATCAACGTTTTTTATCCTCTTCTATACTAATCAATGATCCATTTTTTATATTATTTTGTAGTTAATCCCTACAAATGTGGTAAACAATTTTGAGACAAAAAAATGATTATTCTAGAAGATGATGACGGGATGATGTTTAATGCTTAATGCATGCTCAAGGGAAGAAAAAAAGACATAACAATGCTTAATGCTTATTGTATGTTGATGAGTTTTTTTTTTCTTTTTTGCTGAATTGTATGTTGATGAGTTCATAAGGACAAAGCAATATATTAGTGTTGTATGTTGATGAGTTCATAAGGACAAAGAACCTTATAGTGAACAATGTTCTTCATTTCACATTTCTTGAGAATAATTTTGAGATCCTATATGTTGCATTAATTAGACACCGGGTAGGAGATTTTAGGTTTTTCAAGATTTCTTAAAATATATTTTAGTTGATGTTTAAATTGTTAGCGTGTTAGAACAATTTTATTTCATTTATTTTCATCTATTCAATTTTATTTCGTCTTTTGTTAGAACAACAATGTTGTCTACTTTACAAATTATTTTTCTCTTTTATGTTTATTAAATCTGGGAATATAAAAAAAACGTGGTCATAATTTTAAGGGTTAATTAAGTTTTTTGTCCCTAAACTTTTTTAAAAATTCGGTTTTTAGTCCTTAAATTTAGTTTGACTAGTCAAGGTCTCCAAACTTTTTAAAAATTAGGTTTTTAGTCCCTGAACAAAATTTTGACAGGTCAAAGTCCCTAAACTTTTTAAAAAATCAGTTTTTAGTCCCTAAACTTTTTCAAAATTCAGTTTTTAGTCCCCGAATTAATGAGATTTCAGGGGACTAAAAACCGAATTTTTAAAAAATTTAGGAATTAAAAACCAAATTTTTAAAAAGTTTAGGGACCTTAACCGGTCAAACTAAAGTTTAGGGACTAAAAACCAAATTTTTTAAAAAGTTTAGGGACCTTGACTAGTCAAACTAAAGTTTAGGGACTAAAAACCGAATTTTGAAAAAGTTTAGGGACTAAAAACTTAGTTAACCCTTATTTTAATATCAAATGGAGTTAAAAAAATAGTGAATAAATAAAAAAATATTCTTTTATTATCAAACGTGTTGTGATCGTTATTTTAATATATATATATATATATATATATATATATATATATATATATATTTGTATTCATTGTAATTATTATTATTATTATTATAAGATATAAAATAATTTTATTAAGAAAAGAAAAATAATTGTACAAAAAATTAAATGAAGGAAGAAAAATAATTGAACAAAAAAATAAAAAATAAAAAAACATTTTACAATAAAATAATAATTAAGGGAAATAAATTAAATTATGTATTACTAAATGAATGATAATCAAGTTAATGTAGTTGTATAGGCTTGTGAAAAACAAATGTACTTTTATTTTTCTTGAATTGATCAATCCTTATGCTCAAGTCAATTTACTTATTAATAACAATTTAGCTTATAAAAAGAAGCTTTAGTGGTTAAATTAATTGGTACCTAACTTTATTTATTTTGAATTAGTGCACTTATAAAGTTGTCACGTCATTAAAAACAAAATGGAGATTTGAAAATTTATAACATCTAAAGTTTGATTTATTATGGATACAATTGTATGAACTATGTGTCACTTTTATGTTATCTGAGGCTTTGTTTACAACATTTGTTATTTAGTAATTCCATTATGTGTTGATAAATCATAGAATGTTGAGTCAGTGTAATAACCTTGGAATTTTGTGATATCAAATGAAATGTTCTATAATTATGGTTCTTCTTTTTTGTTTTAGGAGAAAAGAAAAGGTAGATAATATGATCAAAATTGAATGCATGTGAGGTTTGTATTTAGCTTCATTTTATAGTCTTTGAAAAAAGTTTCGAGATATGCATGAAGGGAGCTTACGAAAGTGTGCTCATATGCTTGCAGCTGGCATCTTTGGTGGCTATGAAGTGTGTTGCATTGGAGCAGGGGTTGGTAAGAAGTGGGGGTGTAAAGTTAAATGAGGAATTTAAAAAGTTGATTGGACAAGTAGTTGTTTATTGTGTAGGAGATTTCTTTTGTGCTAATTATGTAAGGGTTTTATGTAGAGAGACTTTGTTATTGGAAGGGGGTGTGTAAGAGGGTGAGAGTTGTGTAATCTAATTAAAAGAGTCAATTTTAGTATACTCAACTCATAAATTAAATCATGTTAAAATAATATTAATATTAAATTAATTTTATTTTTAATAAATTTAAACCATGAAAGAAATCTCAATTGGGTTGACACTTGACTTACAATTATCTAAAAAAATTGTACTTCTATTTATATTGTTAATTATAAATTAATATTTTGTAAATCTTTTATCTCACTTATGTTCATAATAATATAAATCTATGATTGTTATATTTATAAATTTTTTCTTATTATTTTTTTATTTAATCTTATATTGTTTATAGCAAACTTTTAGATAATATGTAATTTTAATCATTGTGTTACTATTTGTTTGATAAAAAAACAATTATTCTGTAACTATTTAGTTTGTTTTTTATCTAAAAGTTTTAAACAAATTTAAAATAAAAATTAACTTTTTAATCTATTAACCCTTTTTATCCCACTAATCTTCTAATTATCTAAATTTATGTTATCTTTATCAACCACTTGACTAATTTACTATTTTTGTGATGAAATCATTGGATCAATTTTTCAAGTGGTGGTCATTTGAATTATTAAAAATTAAAAGTATTATATAGTGTAATATATAGTAAATTATTTTATATAATTAAGTTTTATTATATATTATATATTATTATATATTGGTTTGCAAGTAGCATCACTCAAAATAAATATTCATATAGTTTTAAATGAGTTTACCATTTCAATATATATATATATATATATATATATATATATATATATATATATGTATGTATGTATATATATATGTATATATATGTATATATTAAAATTATAGAGTATATATTATTATTAAATTATATTTAATAACAAAAAATAACTTTCTATTTAATGAGAAATTATTCAAATTAATTGTAAATATCACGTGTGATATATTTACTCTACAACATAATAATGAATATGAAACTTTTTCATATCATTAAAATATTGAGTATAACACAACTAGAAATTTAAAGATGGTAAATAATATAGAATTTCAAATGACTTTCTTCTTATTATTATTATTGGATGTTAAAATGATTAAATATATTATACTGTATTTATTATGACAACCTAGATTTAAATGTTGTAATTTTAAAATATGAAATATTAAAATAATTCAATTATTTTACAATGATATTTCAATATAAAAAACAATTTATTATTTTCATAATAATTAAAGTTTATAAATAATATGTGATTAATTTAAAGTATACAAATATTTTAGTACCAAGAATAATTTAAAGTATCAATATCTAATAAAACAATTCAAACAAAACATCAATTACTTTTGTAAAACCAAACTAATTTAATTGTAATTGATTCTAAAATAAGTAAAATTCATGTTTAGAACGTGAATGAGATCTTACAAATAAGAATATTCTTCATGTAATTATATGCCAGTACTAATGAATTCATACTTATGTTTTATTTGTATAATAATTGTATGTTAAATACTCATAAGTATCTCTATGTTATAACAATCTAAGCATTAATTAATATTCCTTCTTTAATTTTCAGTTTTTTAATAGAAATACATATAAAAATTTATTATGTATTCATATTTCTTTAATTCATTATTATAATAATTCAATATAAATGTATAGTTTTGCATAAAATTATCTTATGACTTAACTAAATTATTAAATATTTTATTTCATACAAACAAAATATAGGTAAAATGTTTACTTTATTGTTTATTTCCTATATTTACCAAAAAAAAAAGTCTAAAATCAATAATTAGACAAATCATTTTTTATTTATTATCTTCTCACTTATGTTAATTATCAAAGATTTTCTTTTTCCTGTGTAACTTTAAATGTTCTTCTATATATTGATATCTATATGTAAATTTATTGTTATAGAAATTAAATACAAAATAGAAGTCATGGGAATGAATTTTTTTTTTAATGAAAGTAAGTGGGAATAATTACACTTATCTCACAGGGATGATAAATTTCTTTGAAACCACATTAACATTTAAGTTTATTTGAATATTTGGACTACCAACTTTCAATAAGGAAGGTTCAAAAGAGGGTGAAGTATTATAACATGATTAAGATCCATCAAACTTCTATTGGAAATGAACCGATATAGGTAGTATCGTCAAAGGAGTAGTTTGAAGAAAAAAGAAGAAGAAAAAGTGTAAAAGAATAAAGAAGAATAGGAAATCAATTGACAACAAAGAAAGAATCTACATAAATGAAGAATGTGTGAACTTTGAAGAGAAAAGTGGTAGGTTAAAAGTTAAATAACGCGTGAAGAGAGAAAACATAAGAAATTGATGCACAAATTTAGTGGTCCTAATATTTTTAAGTTTATTTTCTAAAAATTAGTAGTCCTATATTTTTAACAATTTAATCTCTTAACAAATTTTATAATAATACTTATAAACATTTCTAATATATTCACAATATAAAGACATATAATTTCAATTTTTACATGTTGGACGCATTTAAAAAAAAGAAAAAAAAATAAAGTACATAATACCTCCCAAGCTCAGTTTAGTATAAGCTTCATCTTTCTTTCTATATAAAGAAAGAAATCATTAATAAATAAGTATAGCTATTGAGAATTAGGATTCCGCCTTAAGAATTCATTTTGGAAAAAAAATTGAAGTCATTAGCTCAAGAGAGTGCTTCATTATACCAATGTATATATATATAAAAAAAAAGTATCCTGAAAATTTATTAGCCAAAATTCACAAGCGTAAAAGGTAATCATTTTTTATAAGAGCATTAGCGGCAAGAGTTATCCTTTTTTAGAAGAGCATTAGTTTTTTTTTTTTTTTTATCAATATAAGAGCATTAGCTGTAAGAGTAAGTATAACACCATTATATTCAAATACATTTCTTTTATCAACCCAAAACTTCAAATGTGCTCATAAAAAATGTGGCAACTTTATAACATATCCATTTAAATCCTTAACTAACACAATGGTCACTCAATATTACATATTTGTAATTTGATTTTTTATAATGATTGTGTTATGGTAAATTCATAAGCAATAGATAGAAAATTGAAGTTTGTTTTTTATAGTTGTTGAATAAAAAGGGAAATATACATAAAATTTAAGCAAAAAATAGTCTCTTTTAAGGATATTAACTAATGGAACCTTTTTTTTGGATAATCTGTCACACTTGTTGCCTAATTAGCCAAGTATGTGTGTGTGTGAAGGATTGATGTCATTTAACTATGATAGGTGACTCAATGTATTCCTTTTTTTAAAATAAAAAAATCTTCTTTGAACAGATGGCATATTCTAGAACAACAATATTTTTTTGCAGAACCATGTTAAAGTTATTTGATCCAAAAGATGGGATGTATAAGCAAAAATATATTTGGCTTTCTATGAGGTTTGTAATTGCTTCACCTTTTAATTGTGTGATGGCAAATATGAAGTCATTTTATTTCATGAAAATGATGAAATCTATCAGCTTAAAACCTCTTAACAGATCCAACAATGCATAATAATTATAAATTTTAAACACTACAAAAGGTGAAGCCAAGGTTTATGGCTAGTTTTGGGCAAATAAATGCCCATGTGTTTTATTAACTTGGCCATAAACTAGCCATACAACAAAACATCGTTTATAACAATTATAGATTTCAAACTAGCTACTTTAACAGTTGATAAAATATATGTTATCATTTGTCGAATTATGATTCATTTTATGCACCATCACCCTTTTGACTTTATCTTCAATTTTTTTGTATAGGCTATTTTTGCAAAAGATTCATCTATTAAAGGATTCATCATGATATTTATAACAACCTTTTCAAGGTTTATGACTAGTTTCGAGCAGAAATAAATGGAACTTCTTGTGGTCTATAATTTGTTTTATTTTTGAGAAAGGGATTAAACCATTTTAGTTTCATCACACTATAAGGCATATGACCATTTTAGTTTCATGAATTTGGGTGCCGTTGATAGATGACTGAAAAACTATAAGAGGAGCTTAAAGTGGAGCCAAATATTAAAATAGGATTTTATGTAATTTGGGTTTAATGTGGACCTTTGTTGGGCCTTTTTATGTTTTAATTAGGTTTATTTTTAATTTGGGCCTTTTTAGTTATTTGGGTTATTAATGGGCCTTGGGCCATTAGGTTCATAGTTATAAATAAGGCCAAATGTTATTTCTGTAATCAATTTTGATTCTCATTTGGAAATAAGCTTTTAGCTTTTGTGAGAGGAAACTCTCTATGTTCTTAGGAACTACCTTTGGTTCTTATCTTTGAATTTCTGTATTCAAAGTGGCGAATCTTCCTCGACTTATCAATCCCTAGGGATTGTGGTGTCGTTCTTTCCATTTCTAGTCCCCAATCCGTTTTTTCCTTTTTTTCTTCTACAAATTTTTCCTTAATTTTTACTTGATTGGGATGCTGAATTTGTGATCCGTAAAGGGGTTCTCATCAGCCATGGTTGAATTCTATAAGATAATAATTAACATGAAAATTATGTTCTTTTTATTATTCACTTCATGTATTCACTCCTTAGTTGAGCTGAAAAATATGTATATAATCATATAAAGCATAATGATATTTGATACAAAGAAAAAAATCCAAACAAAAAATCTCACTCACTTTCTTTATCCCCGTGCATCACAGGGTAAAAATCTAGTTGTCACATATAGAAAATGTTTCAGGTTACTGCTTTGCACTATTAATTAATCAATTTCACTCTTAAACATAATTTTATTATGTTTTTAGATATACAATATATTTGCTAGTTGACTGACGAATTGGAGGGTAATTAGAAGTGTTGCTATACTTTGATTCAATAGTTTGAATAACGATTGGGTGCAAGGCTAATATTGGCTATCATTCTCGATTCCTTATATGTTATAAACCTTATTGGTGCATTAATCTCCAATGGTTGTAATTATCACTTTTTTGAAAATCGGATCGGACCGGGCGGTTCAACTGGTCAAACCAGGAACCGGTCTGGTGACTGGTCCGTTTACTTCAAAAAATCAGAGCATCTCAGAACCGGTGAGAACCAATCGAACCAGCCTAAAATCAGTGCACAAAACCGGTTTGAAACGGTCATTTTAAATTTTTTAATATTTTTAATTTAATCTAAAATATTTTTATGATAAATAAAAATACATATTTAAATATTTCACATAGGTATCAATTATTTTGCCAACTATTATTAACTTTTATCTTATAAAACATAAAATTTAGTCATTTATATTAATTTATAATTTTTTAGATCATGATTTTTTATAATTTTATATTATTTTATTACTTAAAATATTATATAATATTAAAAATATAAAACTGGTTCAACCATAGTTCAAATACGGTTAGACTATTGAATCTTGAACCAATGCCTTCACTGGTTCAATCACCGGTCCAGTTTTAAAAACATTAGTAATTATAGTGCAGTTGTTTAATTCACTTTTGAAAACTTAAACATTTTCTTGATAGGACTGCTCATAGTTAGGTTATTAATAACCATAATCATTTAATAATTAATAATATTAAGTGATTATTATAACTAAATCATAATCGATTATGAAAATCGGTTATATAATTAGTTATATAATTGGGTATATATCCATAACTGGTTATATAATCGGTTATGAATACAAAATCAGTTTTAAAAATAAAAAAACAATTTTTTATATCTCCTTACATATATAAATGAATAAGTTTATATGTGCTCTCATTACTCCATTCTCCCCACTTTCCCTCATGTTTACTCTCATTTGAATACTCTCCTCTCATGAAGTGGTGATGTAGTTCACTCTCCTAATATGCATCTGGTTCTTCTACTTTTCCTAAAAATTTTCTTATCAGTTTCTGTAACTACTCTCATTTATAATATCTCCATAACTACCTACCTTCATTCACTTCTTTATCTGATGCTATATATTTTTTTAATATTTCTTTTATCAATTTTTCTAACTTTATTTTTTAACTCTGAAGATTTATCTCCTTCATCAATCATTTCAAATCCTTACTTCAATTAACTTTTCAATTTTCAAAGTTAATATTAAAAAAATTAAAGTTACATTGTCACATCTTCCCTTATCTTTGTTTTTTTTAAAAAAAATTATAGTTTCTAATTTCTTTTATAATTAGTTCTTTTTTAACATTTCTTTCGGTATGCTATATAATTTTTTTTTAATTTTATAGTCTCTAATCTTTTGGATTTTTTTTAATAGATTTCTTTTATCAGTTTTTTTAACTCTATTTTTTAATCTCTTATCATTTTCTGTAGCTACCCACACTCATAATATTTCTATAACTACTTTCATTCACTTCTTTATCCGATGCTATATTTTTTTTTAATATTTCTTTTTTTAGTTTTTCTAATTCTATTTTTTAATTTCGAAGATTTCTCAATGTGCTATATAATCCTCTTTTTTTCTTCAAATTTCTTTCTATTAACTATATAAATAAAATAATAAAAATTTGAATAAGCACGTGCAATGCACGGGCTAAAACACTAGTTTATTATACTTTTATAATCAATTTTATTCATTAATAATTATGTCATATTTAATTAAAATTAATTTTAAAGGTTAAAACCATTTTTTAAAGGTCAAAATCAATTATTAATTTAAGATATATAAATAGTTATATAACAGGTTTTAGTTATAATTAGTTATATAACCAGTTTTGAATATAAAACCAATTAAATAAATGGTTATTAACTGGTTATTAAACTGGTTTTTCGTAACGGTTATGGTCTGATTATAATAATCACTTGTCATATGTGGTTAATTTTTATAATAATTTTTAATTATGGTTATGGTTAAATTTTTTACAATCGGATATTTTGAACACCCTACTTGTTGATCGATGTGAAGTATTGGGAATTATATAACAAGTACTGAATAGATCTCAATTATAGGGTTTGTGTTGATGGTGAAAATTTTACAATAAGTTTCGATAAATACGAAAACTTATGAGATAACTTGTCACAATGATTCTAACCAATAAATAAAGTATTTTTTATTTGTGGGACTTAAAATTACAATCTCAAGGATGTATAAAAAATACGCATTTACAAATTAGTCCATGTCATTTGTTGATGTTATAATAATATTTTTATATTTGATTTCTATGCTTACAATATTTTTATTTTTTATTTTAGTCCTTATACGAAAGAAGTTAAACTTCATTTTGATCCTTATACATAACTTGTATATTCCCCATTTAAAAATCATTAATGTTTAAGATTTTCAATTAAGAACAATAATAGATAAGTTTCTTATTGAAACAATTTTACTAAAATATCCTTACTCTCCATTAATGCATTACTTGCAACTATTTGGTGATTAATGGAAGTCGTTGAAAAATTGATAGGCACAGTACTAAAAAATCATTAGATTGTTGTAATTTATTTAGGATAAATTTGGAATAAAAGTTTTAATATTTCATTGAAAATTGAAAACATCAATCAATATTTTTTTTAATCATAAAACATTAGTCATTTTAAAATAGAATGAGTAATTGATTTAAATTTTAAATTTGAACTTCTTTCTTTATTTATTTATTTATTTGGTTACCACCGTAATTAGGGTCCTTAGCTCCCCGGTAGAATTCCAAGGTATCTTCACAAGTTTGGACCCTTTGGACCGGCTATTGAACTAATAATCAATCTAGTACTTAGTTTCACTTAAAGCTCCTCACTGGCAGTTGCTTCCTCCACCAAAGAAACTGCTTCATGCACTTTTTTTACTTTTTGGAATTTTACATCTTGGATTGATGTAAGAGGCAATTCATGGGGGTGCAGGAAGCAATGCCCCTTCTTACCCCTCTCCAAGTATTTTGAAAGAATCATACTCAATCCTCCCCACAAATGTGTTGTCAACTTAACTTATTTATTTAGTTAAATAATTAAGTATAATTAGACATGTAATGAACTAAAATAATTTGTGAAAATTTTAATTCATTTACATTCCTAATCACATTGTTACGCATCATTTTTATCAATAATACAAATTCCAAATTTCCTCAAACTCTCGACTTTCCCTCTAATTTGGGCTCTAGTTTGCCGTCAACAGTGAAATAATAAGCTATCACGCTACAGAGGCCACAACTTTTGAATTGAGATTACCACAAGGGCACAAAATCTAGGTCGGACAAGCAAGAAAAACGCTTGGAACTCGCGATGTACATTCACATTATTGAAAATGTACTAATAATGTTGAATTAAGAAAATTAGAAAAATAAAAATTACAACCATCAGTTGAATATCAATAACCCCATATATATGTTACACTTTATAGTTGAAGATAATTACAAATTTACAATGAATACATTCACAAATTTAAAAGCTATACTTTTTATATTATTTCCTCATTTAGGCATTGCCTGAACTTGCAGGAAAGTATGAGTCTGTTTGATTTTCTTCTCACTTTTTGATTTTAAAAAGGATTTATAAAACAATTCCATATTGCTCAGTAATTAATGTCTCATTCAAAAATCCATGTCTTGCTCCACCCTTTACCAGTTGTATGAGCAACCTTGTTTAGTTGTATTTTGAAATCTAAAAGCAGTTTTTAAAAATAGAAATTAAACAACCCTAAGAATTTCAACTCAAGACAACTTTACTATGCACATTGCCATCCTCCATCCTTATCCAAGATTGAAGGGAAAAGGGTGTCTGAGTGATCTCTAAAATTCGTGCTCCTCTAGGCCAAACTCCATAGCCACCATAACCAGTGTGCCTAGCATAACATAACCATAGTTTCTTGTATGGGCAGCACCAGTCCAATCCATGGTTGTGTCCAACAAAAATTGCCTGTTGTTATGAAAAGGAAAACAGATTAACAGGAAGAAAAAAAAATCTCACTTGCATGTCCAATTATCCATCAAAGCATAAATCTGTTACTTTCAATATTCAATTTTTAGAAAGGACAAAACTTAGATACAGTACCTACCATAGGTACTGTTGGTATTGTTCTCTAATTAGATTTGGAGTTTCATCTAGGTAATACGCGAAATAAAAGAATCCATTAAATGTTATAGTGTATTACCGAGGTGAAACTCCAAATCTGATTGAAGATCAGGACCAACAGTACCTATGGTACTGTATCTAAGTTTTTTCCTTTTAGAAATCCCATAGGCACAAAATGAACTTTTGGAGGAATTTTCAGAGTACTTAGATGATGATGAAAAATGAAAATCTCAATCCACAGCAATGGGATAAAAAACTAGAACAGCCAAATTCTTTCTTTATCTAGATACTTTGCTTTTACAACATACATGCAACAAGTGAAAATGTGGGGAAAAAATGGGATGAAAATTGAAGTTTGACTGATGAAACAGCTGAACTCACTAAAACAGATGATATTATACATGACAAATCAGAGTACATCTTTCCACACACACATCACCTTACATCTACATTATTACAACATCTGATTATATTTGATGTCATCTCATTTTCTGCTCACCTTACTCCAATTCTGCCAAAGAAGTGAGGTGATGTGTTTTGCAGAAACGTGCAACAAGCATTTTTTTCACAAATTAGTCCATTTTTACATTAGAAATCAAAGTAGGATCCAACTCCCCTCCTACTCTTAGCTATGCAATATACTTATGATGGGCACCTATGCATTCAAAATTCAAATTAATTGGTACTACCACATCCTTTAAAAAACCTACCACGAAGTAAAATCAACAATCAAACAGAAGGTACATCAAACATTACGTTGTTTGACAATTGCTTATGAGTCTATTTGGATAAGCTTATCCAGAGGCCTAGGAGAAGAAAATAAGAAGAAGAAAATGAAATGAACTTCTCCATAAGCTAAAATTAACTTATGCATAAGCTAATTTGTAGATTCTCTCTCATATATCCATGGGGGAGGAGAAACCTATCCATTATATCATCATAGACTACAGGTTAAGTGTCTGGGTACAAACTCATTACATGTCATCATTATTCCTAATCTCTAACAGCAATACAAGGGTCTAACCCACTGATAAAATACTTTCATAATCTCTTTTTAAAATCTTCTCATATTTCACACAATTTCCCAATAAATACGTTTATACCCCAAAAGACTAATTTAACAAACAAGCAGTATTCTTGCATCCATGGAAATCAACAACTTAGTCATCAAGCAAACAACATATCTGGTGGTTCAAACCTAACAACTGGGGTCTTGTGGGTTTGATTTTTGTTTTGCAGATAGTTCTTGAGGATTTGACAAATATAGCATGCTGGCTTTGACCTTACCTTGACAGAAGTTCTGTTCACAAGAAGATCCATGATACCGGTTTCAACTTCTTGAGCAGCAACACCTTCCTTGTTAATTGAGCCTACGCAAGGCTTTTGTATGACAAACTTGGGAGCCACCACCTTGTAAGCTGTACTTGGAATGTGCCAGAAAATAATCTCTGGAACCCTGTCATGAAATATGTTTTGTTTGGATTAAGCAGACAGAAAGGAAAGAAAATAAGAAAATGATATTTTTTTTCAACATATTTTACTTGCTTAATTGAATAACTCAAGAAATCAACTAAGGCATAGTTTGGATAAACTTCTTTATAAGCACTTATAGAAGAAGAAATAGGAAGGTAAAATGAACTAAACGTTGCCTATAAATGGGGTACAAGGGATATCCAACCCTTTTACTAAACTTTGCGTATGCGTTAAATTCAAGTTATACACTTCAACTTTTGGAGAAGCTCCATGAGAAAGCTTTAAAAAAAGTTAAGGTGCATAAGTTGATTTTCTCTTATAAGATAAGTTTGATCATTTTACCTCCTTATTTTCTTCTCTTACAGATGTTTATTAAAAAGTTTATTTATATATAATTTTCTTGCTGTGGGATGCTTTTTGCTTTATAGCAAAATAACTTCATGCATTCTCATTCTACCTTGAGTCAGGGTTAATTTCTTCAGCTTTCTGCCGAAACCATTCTACCTAGCTTCTAGATATGACTTCTGGATAGGAACCACCACCAGAATCAAGGAAGTAAAGGAAAGCCACTGGTGATTGTGCATCATCTGGTGATGAAACTTGAAGGACATAATTGGATACACTTGGCCAAAGATTTCTAGGGCCATAGCTAGAAAATGATCCATTGTGTTTGATCTCATTTGTCATCAGCTTCAATCTTCCTGTTCCTTTGAAGCTACATTCTTCTCCTGTAATTTATCAAATATGCCTTTCACTGAAGATATTTCAAACACTAATCCTTATGAGAAGAGTGTGAGAGGCACAATTCAGCCAAAATTATAGTCAGCAAATGCAAGATAAAAGTTCCATTTCAAAAAGGACTATAAAACAATGATAAAGGTGAAATAAAAAATGTCCCAAACCCCCAATATTCCAAGGAATGATAGATAACTCTGTGTACACACGCGCACACGTGATTTTATTGACTAGGAATTCAATCACAAAACAAAAATAATACCATTTAAATCTGAGTTCTTTAATCCATATGTTTGACCATCACTTGATACCGAGTCAATAATCTGCTATAAAGGTTTTGTTTCTCATTTTTAATTAGTGGGACATTGCAAAGGATATTTATCTGCTATAATTACTTACATAATCTATGTTCACTGTTTGATGGAGCTAAAAACAGCAAAAGTAGTTTGTAGAAAACATTTCCATTGGTTTTAAACAAGCTATTCATCAATATTCTTAGAAACTTTCACAATCAAGCCGATAACTGATAACCTACTGTCAGGAATGCATAAAAAATAAGGTATCTTCTATTCTCTGACTAAAGTTTCCACTCCATAACCAGACATACACATGTAACCATAGAATGAATTACATGCTTCTTATCTATTACTATAATGTTTGGTACCTGAATATGAAGTGTTTTGAGGACAGTGAATTGGAGGAATTCCAGGTGCAGAGAACCACTCCAATGGCCACTCAAATGCAGCATCATCATGGTTTCCAAATACACTGGCCCATGGTATGCCTCTATTTCTTGCTGGGGAGATTGCCTGATCCCAATACAAGCTTGCATTTGCAATCATTATGTTGTTAGCCGTGATGACATCACCAAGATATATTACAAAATCTGTCACGATTAACTTCATTAGTATTTGGTGTTCATGAAATTTGAAGATCATGACACTACAAAAGAAAATTAATTAACAAAAATAGAGGAAAAAGATAAAAAAAAAAAATCCTGATATATAAGTTCTGTGTTCCGACGAAATTATAAGATTGGTTGTTGGTGAAAGAAAAAGTGAAAGAGAGAGAAGTTGTGGATTTTTCTAACAAAAAAAAATTAATAAATTAAAAATTAATATTTGTCTATCGAAAAACACACAAACCCGGCATTTGTGGGGGCCAGTGTCAGCGCTTAAAATGGAAATGAGTAGTTGAGTACTGGTAACCAGCTCCATCAACATTTTTTTTTTTGGTGAATATTTTATATAACCAGCTCCATCAACATGAAAGATCAAAATTAATAATTTCGTATATTTCAGCTAGGGTAGACCCACTTTCATTTTCTAAAAAAGGACCCACTTTCATTTGGGACTGGCAGAACGGTACTTGTATTTTATAAAAATAAAAATAAAAATCAGTTAATCTCCACAAGTGTTTCGCATAGTGAATGAAATGCAAGTATTTATCGTAACGATCGACTTGATGCAATGGTTACTTTGGAGCACATTAAAAATATAGTTAACAACCAATGAGAATAAATTACCGAACACTACATTATTTGCTAAAAAGAACATTTTAGAGTTGTCTTATCACAATCAAAACCCACATGCTTGTAAAAAATCTTTTTATAGTTACTTAAAGTAACCTTAAAACTTCACGTTATGAACAAAACTGTTAAGAAATACGTTTGTATTTATGCTGCATTTAGTGAATAGAGATTAAAATAGAGCATGCCAAGTTGTAAGGAGTGAGTTAAGATCAAGTTAACATAGGTAGGTAAAGGGATTATAATGTTAGCTTAGTAACAAAAGTAAATTACATGAACTCTCCTAAGTTTTACATATATTACATTGACACTCTCTATCTTTTTAAACATTATTTTTGACCTTTTGTAGTTCAAAAAAAATAGGAGTGTCGATGTAATATAAGTAAAATTTAGAGAGGGTCCGTGTAATATAAATAAAATTCAGGAGGAATAAAACTCAGGAAAGATCCGTGTAATTTACTCTAGTAATAAAGGAAGAACAGAGGAAAGATAGGTTTTGAGCCCTAAACCCTCTATTAAAAAAAATTAATAACTAATATTTATCGTTTAAAAAAAAAGCAAAAATACAAAAACAAAACATAGGTAGGTTACGTAGGTAAATGGTAATCAGTATGGGCAGTAACCGGTAACCAGTAATCTAATGTCACCTGGATTTTCATTGTGGAGCACCGTATTCATGACCCTGATGGAGTTTACGTCTTGGCGTGGGCCCCACTCCGTCCACGCGTTCCCGCGAACAGTGCAATCTTGAAGGGTGCACCCGCCCGCACGGGAACCTGCCTCTCGGCGGCACCTCGTGCCAATCTGAATCGTATGGCTGATGATGCTCCACCAGCGTGGGACGATGATCCGACGGTGGAGAACACGGAGAATAACAAGAGTAGGGGCAAAAAGGCCTTCCACTTCCACTGGCCTCCGTGATGAGTTTCCATTGTGATTTGTGATGAGTTTCCACTGTCTTGCACTCCTCTGTGTCCCTTTGGTTGATTGGTTTGGTTTCGGAGTTTTTGAGACAGGAAATGGTTGAGTTGCCACAATCTTTAGTTATTAGTCGCATTTGTATAATTACTGATTTG
Source organism: Pueraria montana var. lobata (assembly GCA_026413185.1). Taxonomy (NCBI): domain Eukaryota; kingdom Viridiplantae; phylum Streptophyta; class Magnoliopsida; order Fabales; family Fabaceae; genus Pueraria; species Pueraria montana. The sequence continues at coordinate 5,753,988 of CM048647.1, forward strand.
TAGCCAAAAACTATCTTTTTTTCTTCCTACAATCACCGCAATCAAAGTTACAATCACCGCAATCAAAGTTATACTTACTGACTTGGAACTTTATTTCAAGGCTTAAATATATTTTTAGTTGTTATAAAATGAATATGTGTTTAATTATAGTTTTTATATATAAAAAAATCCTTTATTTTTAATCTCTCTAAAATTTTAAATTATTGATTTTAATTTTTATAAAATGAGTAAGTTTTGGTTTTGGTTTCTGTAAAATGTTTTTCTTTGGTTTTAATTCCTTCAAAATCTAAAATTACTATTTGTATTCCCTAAAGTTTATTTTAAGGTAGATAAATAACATTTATTTTAGAGATTCGGAAATTTTTTAAGAATATCACATGTTAACGTTGTACCACATACCTGTTAAAAAAAAAAAAAAAACATTGTATCACAGATACTAGTGGGGTGTTATCTGAGATAATCACTTGACCTTCTGTGAAACACATAAGTCGTTAACGAGTGTCATACCATATTAGGGATCAAAAATTATATTTCAGCTTTTTTGGGAATGAAAAAATATTATAAGAACTAAAATCAAAACTCCCTAATTTTATAGGAATTAAAAATATATTTAAGCCTTACGTAAATTAAACAAATTCTTATTGATTATAGTGGGTAAACAGAACAAATTTGAAAGAATATAACCTTTATTTTTCATTTTAAGAAATATAGGATTAGAGTATATTTGGGAACAGTTAAAGTTTTTCAGGAACGGCATTTTTATGGGGGGAAAACTGATAAAATTATCATTCATGTATGAATGACAATCGTTAAAAAATTTTAGAAATATTTTAAGATAAGTAAAATTTTAGAATTTAAGATTGAAAGTTATTTGTTAACTTTTCTATCATTTTTATATCCAAAATTTGATTATTTTAAGAGAAAATAGGTGATGCACTGACAATGTAAAAAAGTTTTGCACCATCATCCAATTACAATTCACCATTTATGGTAAGTTTGTTGACTTTTACAATAATTATCTTAAAAATCATACCAATGGTGATTTGTGATTAATTGACGGTGTAAAATAGTTTTACACTTTGTTAGTGCATCATCATTAAACTCTTTTATTAATTAACAACATAAACTCTTTTACATTGACATATTATGGATAGTATATAAAAATTAAACTTATTCTTTTCACAATTAATCTAAATGCACACTTAAATGGTAACAACAATACCAACAAGTCGTTGGTCCAATGGAATTAGGTTCGGTCCTTTTAAGCAAAGTCTTAAGTTCGAGCTTTGTGAATTAAAAAAAATGTGGTTGGAAAGGGAGACTCCACTAACGATGGCCAGTGAGGTTCCTCAACAAAGATTAGTCATCGACAAAATTGATGGGTACTTCACACCAATAACTTAATTATCAAAACAAACAATCATGTGAATCGTTACATTAAAGTGAGGTGTTACATAATACATACATCAAATATTTTTTAAAATTATAATTTGACTTCATTGACATTTTAGAAAAAAAAATTAATAATTAATTCTTTTATAATAGTATGTCCATATAATTAAAACAGCATTAATGTATTTCAATAAAATACATATTACCATAAAAATTTAGCTAAATTATATTTCTATTATTAAAATGACATATTTTTATTTAATTTTCATTTTAAAAAACTATTATTTAGTTCTAAAATACATTTTCCACATAACTTTTTATTAAGCATTCGTTTGTTTCATATAACTCTATATATAATTGTAGAAAATGAGGAATCTAATATATTAGTATTAATGATATTTAAAAAGATAAAATAAAAAAAATGTGATATGAATTAAATAGTAAAAAAATAATATTTAACAAATAAAACTAAAAGAAGACTAATAGAAAAAAAAATATAAAAAATGAAAAAATTACAAAGACTGTATTAAATAAATAAATTAAATGAGAAATTGTCCTTTAAGCATTTTTGGTCAAGAGTTCAATCCTAAGTCCGTGAACATAGAAAAACATTTGTTGGCAAATATCAACTTCTTAAATAGATAACAGTACCTCGAGGGATTAATCTTGAACTCTTGATCGAGGATACCCTGAGTTCACCCAATAAACTAAAACTATAATTTAATTTTAAAATTTTGATATTTTTAAGTAAAGTTTTAAATTCAAAATTTATAAATAAAAATGGATATAGAGAAAAATCATTTTTAAGTAAATTTTTTTAACTCTAATGAATTTAGTAAAAACTTAAAATAATTACCTAATTAATAGCGTAAGAGTCACGGGAAAAAAGATAGATACCAACATTTGTAGAAGATCACACGGTATATTCCATGGTATTCAATGAACACGTTAATAACAATAAAAGTATAAAACCTTACGTTGGCATATTCCATGTAATCTTCAAGAAAGGAACCTTACGTTGGCATATTCCATGTTAATGATGTTATCTTCAAGAAGGAATAACGAAATTATAATAGAGAAGTTATAAAAACTTACACGAGTTAAATGTATAAGTGTGACATGACTAGGGATGGATCCAGGAAACCATAAAAGGGGGGGGTTAAATTTTTTTTTTTGTACTTTAATTATTTAAATATCTAACTTCTATCAAATAAATATTTAATAAATAATGACTTTTATAAAATTAATTATTAGTTTTACATGTAAAACTAAAATTAATTTTTATTTCAAATGATATAAGAAGAAAACACATGTGTATTTATAACTCGTATTATTTTTTTTTCAAGTTTTGAAAGACTTTTTGGTTTCACAAGTACAATAACAATCAAACAGAACTCACAACAATAATCTCACAATAAAAAAAAGAAAAACAAACTCATCAAATATAATAATAACTAAAAATCATTAAATTTTATAACAATTATATATAATATATATAAATATGTTTATAATATAATGTTAATAATAATTAATGTTAATAATAATAATTAGATATATAGATAGATAAATGAGACTTATAATAATACACAAAACTAGTTAGTCTCAATAATAACAATTGATAGAAAGTCATAGAAATGTCATTTTTATCAGATCTATTAATTAGTATATATATCTTTTTGAGTTAGATTATAATTAGTTGTAACATATATTATTAAAAAGATTAGTATAAAATCAGTGATAACATATATTATCATATTTATTAAATTAGTATATATTATTTAATTTTTTATTGGAAATAGTATATATATTATTAATTATTAATTAATATTATATATATATATATATATATATATATATATATATATATATATATATATATATATATATATAAGAAGTTGAGGGAGGGGGCTAAAGCTCCTGCATGCCCCCCGCAGATCCGTCCCTGGACATGACATAACTTGTTTAGAATTCATTTTTGAAAATTTTGACGATGAAAAATTCAATTAATTTTTTAGAAGAAAAAAAAGTTTATTAACAATATTACTTTAAATAGAGTGTAAAACAATATTTAGTATTTTTTATTTTAAGTAAATACAACAATTTTAAAAATTTAATAGATATTTCTTGACTTGTGTAGAAGAATATATGCAGGGACGGATACAAAGGGGGTGGGCAGGGGCCTCAACATGATTTTTCGTGTATATACATATATATTTTTGAATCAGTTAGTATAAAATTGTGTAAAATTAATTGGGTATGTTATTATTATAATACTAGTTAAGGTTAACTGATCATGTAAAATTATGTAAAATTAGTTATATTTGTTGTTATTATTGTAATATTTAAGATGATAACCAGCGTAAAATTATATATAACTAGTTGTGTGTTTGTTATTATCATGGTAACTGTTAATATTATTATCATTTAAAATAAAATTTAATTTCAATTTTACATATAAAAACAGTAAATATTTTTAAAAAATTATTATTTACTATAAGTTAAAAATTTAAACAATTATAAAGGAAAAAAAAATCCAACTCTCCTTTAATAGATTCTTGGTTCCGTCCCTAAACATATATTGATAATTGGTTTCATTTATATATTAGAGTAATTTTATCCCTTTCACTAAAGACTTTAGCCCTTTTCATTAACCTACATTTCTTATTGAAAGAATCGTTTCTTACAATAGAGTTTTATCTCATATTACTTTATAGGTGTAATTCAGTGTTTGTACGTTGCTTAAGTTAAGGTTTAAGGCAGGATGACCCACTGTCACCCTACCTATTCATTTTATGTATGGAGGGCCTTACTACACTTTTGAAAAAATATGAGGAAAAGGGAGAGCTTCATGGTATCAAAGTGTGTAGAGGGGCTCCTCTCCTCACACACTTACTTTTTGCTGAAGATTGGTTTTTATTTTGCAGGGCAACAGAAGAGGAAGCAGCATTACTACATAGTATTCTTGGTGTTTTTGAAGCCTCATCTGGCTTGGCTGTAAATTTCCAAAAATCAGAAATATTCTTTAGCAGAAACACCCCCCAGGCACTTAAAGAGCATATTTCTGGAAATTTTGGAGTTTTGGAGCGGCTGGGAACAGGAAAATATCTTGGTATGCCCTCTATGATTGGATGTAAGAAAAAGGAAATTTTCAGTTATTTGAGAGATAGAATCTGGAAGAAGATTCAGCACTGGTCCGGAAAGCATCTTTCAAAATCAGGAAGGGAAATTCTTATAAAATCAATTGCTCAAGCAATACCATCATATTGCATGAGTACTTTTCTTCTCCGTTCTACTCTTCAAGAAGAAATCCAAAGAATGTTGAATTCTTTTTGGTGGGGTTCATATAGAAATTCAGGCAAAGGAATAAATTGGCTCAGTTGGGATTGTTTATCTATGAGGAAGGATTATGGAGGTATGGGCTTTCGACATTTATATGCTTTTAATTTGGCAATGCTAGGGAAGCAAGGTTGGAAGTTAATTTCTGATCATGATGCTACTGTTACACAAGTATTCAAGGCAAAATATTTTCCAAAGGGAGATTTTCTGGGTTCCTCTGTTGGACATAACCCAAGTTTCATTTGGCGTAGCATCCACGCTTCACGGGTATTGGTAAAGGAAGGCATTAGATGGAGATTAGGGGATGGTAAATCAGTAAATGTTTGGAAGGAACCTTGGCTTCCCTCAACAGGTAGCTCTTTTGTCCAAACTTTTCCTATGGCTGGCTTAGAGAACTTGACAGTAAGTGATTTGATTGATACTTCGAATTCCTTGTGGAAAATTAATTTCATTCATGATATTTTTCAGCCAAGTGATGTTCAGGAAATTTTACAAATGCCAATTTGTCTCACTGATGCACCAGATAAGTTAATCTGGAAATTTAGTAAGGATGGGAAGTTTTCAGTAAAATCAGCTTATTATCATTTAATGGAGAATATGATTGACAATGTAGCTTTACGAGAAAGTGGTGACTGGAACAGAATTTGGCAACTTAAACTACCCCAGAAGATGAAGATTCTTTTGTGGAGAATTGCTAGAGAATGTCTTCCATCGAGGATGAGGCTGTCAACCAGAGGAGTTCAATGCCCAATTACATGTCCTTTCTGTGAAAACTGCTTGGAAACTGATTGGCATATTTTCATCGGTTGCAACAATGCTCAAACAGTTTGGGTCGCAGCGGATCTATGGCAGTATGTGCAAACTACAACTGAAAATTTGGGAGCTTCATTTTTCACATTTTAAACATCAACAACAGCGTCCAACTAGACAGAATCATATCCATTTTATGGTGTTTGTGGAGGAGAAGGAATGAGAAACTATGGGATAATATTGAAAAAACTCCAAGTTTATCAGTCCAATTTGCATTGCAGCATATTCATGAATGGAAATCTTTTCACAGCAGAACTTCACGTCAACTACAGCATAATTCAGTACAAGAACTTTCATCTTGAGAGAAGCCACCTACGGGACACATAAAATGTAACCTGGATGCAGCTATTTTTCCCGAAATTGGCACTTTTGGTGTAGCATTCTGTATCAGAAACTCAAGCGGTCATTTTATTACTGCTTTTCCCACATGGAGTCAAGGCATACCTTCACCACAGGAAGCGGAGGCTCTAGCTCTTCACAATGCAATAACCTGGAGTTCAGCCATGCACCTTGAAAACATCATTTTTGAAACAGATTGTAAGTTAGTAGCTGACAGCATAAATTCAAAGTCATTCATCAACAATGAATTTGGTGAAATTCTTAGGAGCTGTGCTGGAAAATTATCCTCTTTTCAAAACTGTCACATACAGTTTGTTCATAGACAAGCTAATCAAGTTGCTCATTGCTTAACAAGGACATCTAGATTTTCTGCTCGTCAACATGTTTTTGATTTAAGTCCTGCTTGTATTCATTCACTTATTTTACATGAAATGATATGATCCTTTTTACTTCAAAAAAAAAAAAAAGTTAAGGTACTGTTTTTAGTTTATAAATATTTTTAATTTAATTAAAACTTAAAAAATAAATTAAAGTGATTTTGGATTTGTTTAGCCAGTTTTCTATCAGTTACTTGCTCAACTAAAATAGTCTACATGGGCATAAAAAAACCCAAAAAGTTGTCTAATTTAAAATATCTATGATTTAAAAGAAAATAAAATAGAAAAGCTGCAGGAAAAATTATCAAAGTTGATTGACACTTATTGTCAAAAAGTCACACATTATCTACTCCAATTATCGAGATGTGATATATCAGACAATTTTATCTAATATTAATTAATTTTAAGATTGAATCTAACACTTATATCATTAGTTGAGCAACATAGATAACTATTATTATGAACTGAAACAAAACACATAACTACTTCATCAATTTTTGAGAGCAATCACTAGAATGAATTTCACTTTTCTTTATCAAGGACTAAGCATAAAAGTTATTTAAAAAAACGTAATAAATAAGAAGGGATTGATGTGAGACTTAGGACAAAACTTGGATACAATTTTATAGTTACTGTTGGTTCTCCAATCAAATTTGAAGTTTTACCTCGGTAATACGCAAAATAAAGGAATCCATTAAATGTCATCGTGTATTATCGAGGTAAAATTTCAAAGATAATTGGAGAACATATAGTTAAATAATTAGTAATAATCATCCGTTTAATCAAAGCCGATCCTAAATTTTTTGGGGCCTTGGGCAAACCAAGAAAATGATGTCTTCGTTTGAATATTATCCTTCTTGTATTTTTTGTTGCAAAATTATTAATAATTTGTTTTTGTTTGATTAGAGAGAGATCAAAGATGAAAGTATTAGAGAGAAAGAGATAAAGTTCAAAGTGTTTGTTACGTTGAGAGTCAAAGACATTCACGTTGTGATAAATAAAAAAAAACTTTTCACATTCACATTTTCGTCTTTGTGTACAACATTCATTGTGCATAAATTGCACCACCACTTGTTGACTTTTTCCAAAATTGTTAGTAAATTTTAATTAGGAAGTGGAAACATCACTAGTAAATAATCAATTGATTAATGACTAGTGATTTTTTTATAATAAATTTTTATATAATTTTTTTATATATATAATTTTTATTTTAATATTTATACAAATTAAATAATTTTTTTTGATGTCTCTCTAAAAATAGGACCCTGAGCGGTTGTCCACCTCGACCGCCCTTAGGCTGCCCATGAGTTTAATAGCATACCTGGAGCTTCATCGTGAAGCACTGTATTCATAACCTTGGTGGAGTTTACATCTTGTAGCGGGCCCCACTCTGTGGATGCGACCTCCCCAAAATGCAGGTCCGCGAACACAGCCATCTTGAAAGGTGCACCTGCCCGCATCCGAATCTGCCTCACCACCACTGTTGTTGGCGTCGATCTAAATCCGACGGTTGATACCAGATGATCCTGGTGGCGGGATGATCCAACGGTGGAGAAGGTAAAAAGAAAAAAGAGTAGCAAAACCGTCATCCACTGAATTGGACACATTTCCCTCTTGCGGCGGATGGATGAAGGAAAGCAAGAGAATCAACCAACGCTATAAAGTACAAACCTAGCAAATGCAGATGAAAGAAATAACAATGCATTAGTATAATAATATTATTATGAGGTTCTGTAAAAAAAAAATTATGAGGCTTCGTAAAAAAAAAAATTATTATTACAAGGCACTTTTGTAATTTGCGAAAGAATGAAATCACATAAAAGCCATTTCATTAGCAAGGGAATGTTTAATATGGGGAAGGGAATAACTTCTCCAACAATAATGGTCAAGTTTCTTATTAATCGTAGGCTTAAATGCAATTTTGGTCCTCCTATTTTGCACAATCCGTAATTTTAGTCCTCATATTTTAAAATAAAGACATTTAGTCCATCTATTTTGCACAATCCGCAATTTTGGTCCCTCTATTTTAAAATAGAGACATTTAGTTCCCCAATTTTGTAAAATCCGTAATTTTGGTCCTTCCATTAAATGAAAAGCATTGATTGTTAAAAGATTAACGTCAACCTTGACGTGGCCCAAATATAATGATGTGATACAAAATTATTTGTTTATATTTTAATTATTCTAAATACGGAGTAGAATAATTGATGAAAAATATATTTTAGAAAAAGGTAAAACCATTTATTTTAATGGCCGAGAGTAGTCGTAAGTCCTAATATGAAAATCACGAGTCTTAATAATTTATTTTAAACAAATTCCACGTCACTGAAGCACATACCACGTCGTAATCAACGTTAATCTCTTAATGATCAACGTTTTTAATTTGACGGAAGGACAAAAATCACGGATTTTACAAAATTGAGATATTAAATGTCTTTATTTTAAAATATGGGGACTAAAATTGCGAATTGTACAAAATAGAGGGACTAAATGTCTATATTTTAAAATAGGAGGACTAAAATTGTGGATTGTGCAAAATAGAGGGATTAAATGTCTCTATTTTAAAATAGAGGGACTAAAATGGCTGATTGTGTAAAATAGAGGGACCAAAATTGCATTTAAGCCTTAATCGTAGATGAGGAGGGATCCATTTATTCCAAGAGTAAGCAAAATAAACTTATTTTTTATCCTTACCATTCATTTTCTTGAAATCTAATAAGAGACTTACTCTTTATCCTTACCTTTCATTTTTTTGAAGTCTAATTTTTAGATTTCAAGAAAATGAAAGGTAAGGATAAAGAGTAAGTCTTTTATACTTACTCTTGGAGTAAGTGGATCCCTCCTTATCATAGATATATCAATTTAATAATTCAATGATTAAGATTGGTGACTAGTAGTAGCCAGTTGAAAAAGTTTCAAGTAGCAAATAACCTTGATATCTTGAATGAATAGGAATGTAAGGATTAAAGAAAGAATGCTTAAGAATTTTATACTGGTTCAGTCATAAAGACTTACATCCAATTGATCCAACACCCTATTGGATCTTTCACTATTTCAAATTTCAAGTTACATGCACAACACACACATAAGAAATCTGAAATACACACTTTCTAGACTTGAACCCTACAAGTAAAGAAAGAAACACCTAATAGAACCCTATTATTAGATTCTGAAAAACCATATTTTAGAGAACTACAATCTTTGTAAAAGATCAAGGTTATGGATCGATTTCACCTTTAGTGAATGATATAACATTTTAGCTCTTCAAATTCCTATCATCTTTTCAAGCAAAATGATCTTCCTTTTTTATTGTTCCATTTTGAAAATGAGGTAGATCAAATAGCTTTAGAACCTTTTTGATGCTCTTCTCTCAAAGTATGTTTAAAACTAATTTTCAGAAAAGCATGTTTTTAGAGAGAGAAAGGTGCTGGTATTTATAAAATTTTAAAGATAAAACTGATTTAATCTGTTACGTAGACAACGTAATCTGTTAAATAGTTCTTCAGCACACCTGGGTTATATTCAAGAATCATTTTAACCTGTTACATCAAAACGTAACCTGTTAAATTGCTCTTGATGATCTTCATAAGTGATCTAGGTTCGTTTTAATTTGTTACATGTTCATGTAATCGATTAAACCGAGCTTTCTTCCTTTTGAAACAACTTTCAGGATCTATAGTAATCAATTAAACCATGTTGTAATCGATTAAAACTGAAACAATATAAATTCTTTCAGAAACAAGACTTAAAGTCTAAAATGCCTTGTGTAGTCGATTATCCCGAGGTGTAATTAATTACGCTTTGTATTTTAGCTTTTCCCAGATAAAAAGAAAATATGGTAATCTGTTACATCTATGATGTAATCGATTACTATAGTGGAATTATCTAAAAGATCAATCAATTTACTTTCTTAGTCTTTTTTGGTTAAACTTTAGGCAAAATATAATGCTAAAATCTAATCATGCAGATGCGTAAGGCTATAACAAACAATACAATGCCACATCTTTACATGTTTGGCATATTTAAGAATTAAAACCAAAACTTAAGAGAAAACTAAAGTGATCTAGTCTTCATGTCAACAATTGGGATATGGTAGGTGTACAGTTGGTACATAGAAATATCCCGTTGCCGCTGGAATATGGAGGGTGTACAATTGGTACACAGAAATATTCCATTGTCGTTGGGATACGATGGGTGTATAGTTGGTACACAGAAATATCTCGTTGCTGCTGGAATATGGTGGGTGTACAGTTGGTACACATAAATATTCCATTGTCCTTGGGATATGATGGGTGTATAGTTGGTACACAGAAATATCCCGTTGCTGTTGGAATATGGTGGGTGTACATAAATATTCTCGTGTCGTTGGGAATACGGTTGGTGCACAATTGGTGTACAAAAATATTCCTTTATCGTTGGGAATATGGTGGGTACACAGAAATATTCCATTACCGTTAGGGATAGAGTGGGTGCACAGTTGGTGTACAAAAATATCCCTTGTATGTTGAACTCCATGGAGTAGAGTCATTGTTTATTTTTTGAGATTGTCTTGGTTTATAATGTACTTCGGTGATGATTGAAGTGATCAAAATGTCACAAGAAAGGGGTTGAATTGTGACTTTGCCAACTTTTCCTGAAACTTTTACCTTTCTAAACTTTTACTCAAGATTACCTTGGTGTTCATAAAGTCTTGACACAAAGGTTCAAGCACTTAGACAACTAAGCTTTCTAAGTGGTTAGTCACTACATTTATAATTAAAAGTTTTGATATGAACCTAATGCCAATGCACATATGCTCATGTTCAGAAGATCATTACTAAAATAAATGTATCTCTCAGAGTGTTGTTATTATGAAAACCTTAACTCATGTTATGATGATTCAACACTCAGAAAGTTATTGTGTTGTCTGCTATATTCAGAAAGATATTGTTCAAAATGTTGATTGAAAACTTTTCATGCACAAACCCTTTTCATGGTTTTTTAAAAGCTTCTATACATGATGTAGAAGATAGAACTATTTTGAAATATATTTTGTAATCATAAAGGTTATATAGTTCAAATATGCAGTTTTACAAACCATTTAAGCTTGTTAAGAAAACCTTCTTTTATATGCATTCTGATGTATGACATTCTGATGCTCAGAATGTTCTGATGCAGAGGTAGTATGTATGACAGTTAATAACAAAATGTAAAAGGAGAGGAAGAGAAGACTTAACATAGGGATTTTATACTGGTTCACCCCAAACCCAAGGCTAAGTTCAGTCCTCACTCTTTTAGTGAGATTTTCACTAATTGATGCGTAAAATGATTTCGCTAAGGGCAAGCGTACCCTATGCAGTAGTAATAATGGACTCTAAGAGTCCGGATATCGAACCCAAAGGACCAGTTGCGTTCCCAAATAATTAATTTCGTAAATAATCAAACAATTCAGAATTTAAAACTAAATTGAGAGGAATGGTGTTCAATTATTCTTTTCAAAAGATAGAGAATCAGAGTAGAAAGATTAATGTGAGAACAATTATAATAGAGAAGTCTAGGATTGTGATTTCACATGTACTCCCTTTCCCCCCAATTATAATCCAATAAAATCCCTAAATAAGTTCATTGCTAGTGACCTTTAAGAATCACTATTAACAATTGATCATAATTTAATAACACTATTTCCCCTAATTTAATTCTCAATTGATCATAGGTGAATTAATTTAGGATAAATGATGAATCTCAGAGAGTTTGATTAACAAGGTTAATCTACTGGAGATTCATAATAGGTTTGATCATGCAAATTGTACGAATTTAATCACTTCACAGTTCAATTAATCGCAAAACAATTGATCATAGACTGGGAATTTAATTTTTAATGTTTGGTATTATGTTGCTATGTTTTACCTCTGTTTCGTAAACTGGGAATAACATGGTTGGAATTGGCTGTAATGGACCTCAAAATTAGCCTTCTCATACCTTAAAACCTAGGGTTGCATATAAAATTCATCAAACATCGATTTCTACATCAACGGAAAATTAGTTTTTAATTGGCCACTGTTTCGAAATTAGTAATTTTTAGAGTTGGAATTAGCTGTTTTGAACCAGAAAAACAGTTTCCTTACATCCTAAAACCTAGGGTTGCATATTTGGTTCCTCAAAATCTGATTTCTACATCAATGGGAATTTAATTTTGAAGTTTTAAAGCCCTTTTAAGGAGTTTTTGAGCCAATTTCGGGTTGGATGTTTAATCACCTAAAATCTAAGTTTTAAACGCCTAAAATGAGTCATTTTTAGTGAAAAATGAAATTTTACATGTACATGTGGGTGGGGACTTGATTTGAGAGTGTTTGAAACCCACTGTAGGAAACTATGATGCTTGAAAATTGAGGTTTTGTGTTGACTGCGGGTTTGACACAAAAATTGGTAATTTGTGATGAGTTTAAATTGTATAAGTATATGAATGTTATTCTTATTGTGGAATTATTGGCTAAAACCGAAAGGGCGTGACCTTCGGCACATACTTGAATTATATATTAGTAAGTCATGAATGCGTGTGGTCAATTGTTTGCCAAGATCGAGAGGATGTGACCTCCGGCATTGATATGAGTTGTTAAATATTTCCTGTGGATATATTACTTGCTATGATCTGAGTCCGAGGGGCGTTGTCCCTTGGCAATGCATGTTGGTTTTGCTTGTGCATGAGTATGATAGATGAGTTTGGGGTGCCCGAGGCACTAAAGTGTGTGAAAATGGATATATCCACTTCGAAAGGTCATGTTGTTCATGACATTAAGAGGTGAGGAGGAATGAGACCCTTCTCCTCTTGTTGTATGAAGAATAACGATTAGCGTTCATGTCATTCGCCTTACAAGGGACGATGCACGCTACGAGGAAGCGGATAAAGCAAAAAAGGACATCGGTGACAGAGATAAGATGGGTTTAGAGGGATAGTGCTATGAATCAGAGGTGGGGCTTGAGTCCATGCTCAGTGGGAAGGGTCCTCTAAAGTCCTCTTGAAGGTCTGTTGAATCGATTGTCCCGAGAGATGTATCTCGTGGCATGGAAAACGTGTGAGGAATCGTTGTAAGGAATGGATGGCTCACAGTTGGTAAGTGTTAGAATCTAAGACTTTGGACGATGTCCAACCCCTCAAACTTCGGTTTTGATGATAACAAATAAGCTTAAATTTTGAAGTATCTAATTATCTTTGTTTGAGTATTATAGGGTCTATGTTGTCCAATGTCTCAATGGTATTGTTTTTCTTAAACTCAAACATTATATCTCTATGTGTACAATGCGTCCAATGGGTTTCTGGAAACTTGTTTTCTAAGTATAAAATCTAGTGTCCAATACGCTGTTATAAAACAAGCGTCCAATACATTGTAAAAACCAGTGTGAAAACACAACATCCATTCAAGGAAGCGTCCAGCGCCTATATAATTTACATCAACCTTTCTATCAAACAGTTATATAATGCGTCCATAATTGTGTGGAAGCACACTTATACTTTTCGATGATGATTCTCTGAATTGTTCTGTTATTCCCTCTCTATTCTAATGTGACATTTCATTTGAAAATTTGAAAAGTGTACCCAGGGGAGAGAAAAGCTTCTCTTTGCAGGAATCGTACAAGTAGTGGAGGCACTGCATGTACTGTTGTCTCCTTCATCTCTCCACCCCAAGTTGACACGTAGTAATGGTCATATGATTGTGAGAGAACGGTTATTGGCAAAGGCACAGATCCCACAACGGATATCTTCACCAAGCTACCTATAAATAGAGGAACAAGCTCACGAATTCAAAAGGAGAGAAGCATTGAAGTTTTCTAAGAGCTAAAACTCTGTCAAATCAATTGGACGACCTACACTTATACAAAAATCTCCTTAGCTTTGCTAAGTTCTTTGTGTATTTGCTTACATTGTAACATCCTCTCTATTAGAGTTTTTTTGCTAAATTTGTAATCAAACAGTTTCTGTTTGGAAAGCCAGGAGTGACTTAGTGACAAAGAATACTTAGGTGTTATTTAATCTCAGGGGAGATTAAAGGTGTGTCAGAAGTGGCCTAGAGAATACTTGTAGCCAGGAGTGGCAGGGTATATAATACTTGTTTGTAGTCATAATTTGATTAGTGGAACCCTTCAAAGGTTTTTGAAGGAGAACTGGACGTAGCTCAGGTTGAGTGAACCAGTATAAACTAAGTGTTTTTACTCTATCGCTTCCAAGCTTACTCGCTATTCTCGTAAGTTATTTCTTCACACTTTACACACAAGTTTCTTGATATCTTGTTTACGAAAATCTTTTATTTGCGCCTAGACATTAACAAGAAAATGTAGTTTTATTGAACTATCATTTTAATGATTGGACGATATTTCTAATCTTTCGTTTTACAAGTCCCTTGTGAAACTTAAGTTAGCTTATCTCCATCTTTGTGAAAAAGTTTTTTTTAAACCATATAACTAACACACTATTCAACCCCCCTTCTAGTGTGAATCTTTACATTTCAGTATGCTGGGGAATAGTTCGTTCGGCTCAAAGGAGTCCTGGGGGAAATGGTGTCAAGTTGTGACTACCCCGACTAAGATGAAAAGCCTGGTTAGTATGGGGGACTCACACTACCGACTTGGCATTCCTGACTAGAGCAAGGCTATAGCCAAGGTTGGTGAGAGTGACGTTCCATTTGAACACCTACGTCGTGTGCTCCCAATCGTCATCCACGTAAATGCATAAGACCATTAAAACCTGGGAGGTTTAATGGCAGTGGGGCCCATAAGAATATATGATGTGTGATAGAAGATCGGACTAGGATTACTGTGAACGGTTATCGCTAGTAAACCACACGTAGAGGTTGCATAGGTTGTTTGGGACTGTAAGTCCGATTGTTTGTGGTGACCAAGGAAATGGAGAACTCACTCCCATGTTTTTACTTTTAAGAGA
This sequence comes from Pueraria montana var. lobata, assembly GCA_026413185.1. Classification (NCBI taxonomy): domain Eukaryota; kingdom Viridiplantae; phylum Streptophyta; class Magnoliopsida; order Fabales; family Fabaceae; genus Pueraria; species Pueraria montana. The sequence goes on from CM048647.1 coordinate 5,769,156, forward strand.
AAGATGGTTGATCCTGTGCGAATGATGAAGACGGAGTGGAAACACTATGCCAAGTGGCAACGATGCAAATGGACGTGTTCAAGGAAGAAAAGGATCCTCCCGAGGATGCCTCATGGGTATTTTAGGTTTTAATTTTTATTGAGTCACTGCTCTGAGTCTCGGTCCTTTTCTTGCATAAAGGGGGGGGGGGGGTAGACTAGATTTTCATTTTATGATGTATTAGTTCCTTATATGTGACTCATGTGTAAAATGCATTTACTTTTAAGGATGTAAAAGTGTATTCAGTTATTATGTAATAGAATTGTTTAACGATGAAATTGAGAATGTTTAAAAGAAGTTATATTATGTTTTAATGGTTTACCGTGGTTATGATGTTTGATAATTTGAGTTTAGTTTATTAAGATATTTATTTCACGAAAAGAGCGTTTTTAAATTTCTTTTGGAGTTAAAAGCAATAAGATTTGAAAGTTTAAAAGGGAACAAATTTCCTCGTATTTTGGAAGGTTACTTTATGATCAAGAATAAAAATCATTCTCGCTAATAATGCAAATAAGTTGAAATTTCATAATAGTAACAGACGGTGTTACAAAAAGCCTCTCCAGGCTTCACCAAAATATGCTCCAAGCCTCTATAGGCTATACCCAAGTATTCTTTCAAAAAGTTTCTCCCAACTTCACCCCTTAGTAGCACTTGCTACTAGAGTCACAACTACCTGTTGTGTTCCCATTGAACTTCAGAAGCAGTAGTCCTTTGACTATCTTTCTGAGTTGTTTCCTTTTAATCCTAAGGGGTGGACACTACACTATTTTGGATTTGGCTCTATTGGCTCCACCTATAGTTTTTTTTGCTAAGTAAGTCCCTTCTGATAAGGGGTTTGTTGACTTGGCCTTTACCCTCTATTTTGGCAATCCTTCCTTACAAGTTGCTCCTTTGAATTTGATCAATTTATAGACTTAATATGCAGCTAGCTGTTGTTGTGGTTGTTGGAGGTTGAATTCAACTTTCAATTGTTGCATGAGTTGTCCAAGTTCCTATAGGTAGCCATTTTGCACATCTTCAACCTCTGTCATCCAACTCTCTTGAGTTGTCTTCTTTATCTCTACTCTTGCTCCACTGTCAGCCAGCTTGCACTTGAATGTATCCATTGAGATAGATCCATTGAGTGCTAGTTGGTGTCTTAGTGGCTTCCTCATGATTTTGAATTTCAAATCATAGGAAGTTTTTTGGAGATTGTTTCTGCAGTATGTCTTCTGTAGATGTAATGTTACTGCAATGCAATGTGCTACAATCTATTTTCTTCTTGGTTGCTGGTTCTTTGACTAGGACAATTGTTTTCCTTGAGTACCTATGACTTGGACATTATCAAGGATCACAAGAATCTACAACTTCAAAATAAGTGTTGTCCAACCACTGATGCATGTCTTGACTGGTGTGTGCTTCTGGATTGCAAGACACGTCTGTCATCATGTTCCAACTTGTAATGCAACTTTTGATGATCCTTAAGCCATGTGTAGCTTTTGATATCTACCCCTTGACTCAAGTTATCCTCAACATCATGCTTATGATCATACATAACTTCTAATATCTGCACTTTGACCCAGAAAACATGATTTCCTTTTCAGCTTTTGAATAACGCTCCTTCTAGTAGTCCTGTAGGCCTATGCTTCACACCTATGCTATGCTTCTGAATATGTCCTGTCTTAATAAAGAACACTCAAAGAAACCATTAGTAGCTATGTCTAGTTACTTCAGTTTTGCTTCTTAGTGGTTTGTCATCATTAAAACATCAGCTTCTAGAGGGACTTTTTCTCAATAGTTTCTACCTTTCCTGATGCTGACTTGGAGGCTGTAGTGTAACTATCTAGTACTTTTGCCTCTGAGGAGTGTGATTCCTGATTCTGCATATCCTCCCTTTGACCCTGTCACTATGACTAGGTTCATCTAGCCTGAACATGCTATAGATTTGGGATCGGTGCCTGCAGCAAGAGTTCTTCCATCCTCTAACTGCTTCCCAGCAAAGACCAACCCGTGACTAATCTAAAATAGATGAGAAAAACACTTGTGACTAATCTAAATTACAAGGGATTTCCTAATAATACAATACACAATACATGCCCTAGATCTCGCAAATTAAATATACAACATCATAACAGATCTCAACATCGCTTTCAAGTTTCAATCAACAAATAATTTGAAACAAATTAACTATGTACGACGTCAGATTCAAAAGAATTTGACATAAACAAAAAGACCCAAATCAAAATCAAAGGGCTTGATAGATCCAATGATTTGTTAAAATTGAACACAAAATCGTAATCAGAAGGAGAAGAGGAACTGAAGATACCTTGAAATAGTGCACTGGAAACTGCTTGTTAGGGGTTTTTGTAACACCCTTAATTTGGGGTTTACATAAATATACATTGATTAATTATTTAATTCTTAATATGCTAGTTAATTATTTAACTTTGTGAAAAACTCTTAATTTGAAAAGAACTCACATAGGTAAATTTTGGAGAAAATTTAAAACTTTTGATTCATGGCTTAAGGTCTCACTTTGATTAAGAAAAGGTTTAATTCTAAATCAAGAAAACCATAATTCATTCCTTTATAGAAATTCTGTTCACAAAGTTTACATCATCTCGTATGTAGTTATTAAATTAAAAGCGTCATTTTTTAAAATAGACAACATCAAAGTAAAACATCTCATGCATCATTTAGTATCATCATACATGTACAAATAACTGAAAGGACCTCCATGGTCACAAATATATATAGTAAATTGTGTCAAGTGAGTGTAAACTGTAAGCGTATCAACGGCGAATAAGTGACATATACAACTCAAGTAACAATGTAAGGTATAAATGTGTGAGAGATAACTAAATACATACAAAATATCTTAAACCTAGATCTACCAGATCAAATACACAAAAAAGGGAAAATCTTAGGATTTCAGAGCAGTTATCTACCCAACTTATAGTTAGCTGTACCCTAAAAAGATAGTATCACTGTCAGAGGGCTCCCTAGCAAGAACCCTGTGAGGAGCATACAGAAGCAACCTCCATGGGATCCTCACTGGGATCCTCCTTAGGAGTGTCAGTGTCCTCCTCCGCAGCAAACTCCATAAGCATATCTGTGTCTTCCTCAGGCTCGTCGTCCTTCTTTGGAAGTCCCTTGTCTATCTCTATTGGCTCCTCCTCTACGTCCTCGTCCTCCTCAGATGTCTGGTCGTCCAAGTCCACTACGAGTGGCACCAACCTTCATGTACTCGTCCCAGCCAAGGTCAATCGACTGGTTCCCAGCGGGAATGTACGCACCACAGGTAGCACCGACTGAGGAGATACCAGAACAAAGAGTGTAGCCTTAGAATCCATGTCGGAGAAGTCGTCCCCATCAGAAGAAGAAGATGAAGACGAAGAGGATGATGAAGAGTCTGACAGCTCTACAATCTCCATTGAGGTCTCACGCCGATAGTAGGGCGGCATAGGCTAAGCCCACCATAAGTAGAAGTCAAAAGTCCAAGGTGCAGTATGTGGGTCGCCCACCCTCGCTGTATGTAGATGCATGTGACCGGTGAAGCGATCTTCGTCCATCAGTGGGTCGTGCGTCCAATGGCCCTCGAGAGTGCTAATCCAAAAGCGGATCGTGGGCATCTGCCACGCCATCGGTACCTGCAAAATTGTGAGTATGGGAGTGAATTCTCTACCTCCTTGGTCGCCACAAATAAACGGACTCTCAGTCCCAAACAACCTATACGACCACTGCGTATGGTGCTCTAGCGATGATGCTCACGATAAACCTATCACAAATATCTACCTCACAACATCTACTCCTATGGGCCCCATTGCCATTAAACCTCCCAGGTTATAATGGTCTTACGCAATTTTGTGGATGACAATTGGGAGCACTCGACTTATGTCGAGTACATAATGATACGTTGATCTCACCAATCATGGATATAGCTTCATCTTCGTCGAGAATGCCAAGTTGGTTACGTGAGTTCCCCGTACTAACCCATAGTCGGGTTATCATAACCTGACACCATTTCCCCAAGCCTCCTTTGAGACAACAAACTATCCCCTAATGTACCATCTATAATTATCCACTCCTCAAAATGTTTCCTCACGCGTTCTCCACGCCGCGAGATGTATTCCACAGGACGAAACGGTTTCAACGATACTGTTAAGAGGATGTTTGGGGGACCCTCCCCACTGAGCATGGAGTCAAGCCCCATATCTAATTAAAGACCCCGTCTTTCTACATCTGTCCTGTCTTTGTCACTGATGCCCCCTTTACATTATCCACCTCCCCAAAGAGCACGTTGTCCCATGCAAGGTGAATGACATGAACGCCCATTGTTCTTCTTCATACCACAAGAGGGGAAGGGTCTCGTCCCTCCTCACCTCTTAACGTCATGAACAACATGACCTTACGAAGTGGATATACTTGCACACACTTTAGTGCCTCGGGCACTCCAATTCATCTATCCTACTCATGCACAACAAAACCAACATGCATTGCCGAGGGACAACACCCCTCGGACTCGGATCATAGTAAGCAACATATCCACAGGAAATATCTAAAAATTTATATCAATGCCAGAGGTCACATCTCCTCGGTCTTAACAATTAAATGATCGCACGCATTCATGACAACTAATATATAGTTCAACAAATATGTGCCGAAGGTCTCGCCCTTTCAGTCTTAGTTAATAATTCCATAACGAGAATAACATTCATCTACTTATACAATTTAAACTCATCACAATTTACTAATTTTTGGGTCAAACCCGCAGTCAACATGAAACCGTAATTTTCAAGCATCATAATTTCTTATATTGGGTATCAAACACTCTCAAATCAAGTCCCCCACCCACATGTACATGGAAACTTTCATTTTTTACTATAAAGGACTCATTTTGGGTGTCTAAAACTTAGACTTTAAATGATTAAACATCCAATCTGAAATTGGCTCGAAACTCCTTAAATGGGCTTTAAAACTTCAAAATTTAATTTCCATTGATGTAGAAATCGGATTTTGACGAACCAAATATGCAATCCTAGGTTTTAGGATGTAAGGAAACCATTTTTTTCTGGTCCAAAAGAGCAAATTCCAACTCTAAAAATTATTAATTTTGAAACAGTGGCAGATTCAACGAAAATGGCTCAAAACTTAAAAATAAATTTCCCGTTGTTGTAGAAATTGGTTTTCAACGAATTTTATATGCAACCCAAGATTTTAAGGAATGAGAAAGATAATTTTGAGGTCCATTACAGCCAATTCTAACTACATTATTCCCAGTTCTCAAAGCAGAGGTAAAACAGGGCAAAACGGATTCAACCTTAAAAATAAATTTTCCGATGTTATATAAATCGGTTTTCAATGAATTTTATATGCAACCCTAGGTTTTAAGGTATGAGAAAGCTAATTTTGAGGTCTATTACAGCTAATTCCAACTACATTATTCCCAGTTCTCGAAACAGAGGTAAAACAAGGCAAAATGGCATGAAACTTAAAAATAAATTTTCCATTGTTATAGAAATCGGTTTTCAACGAATTTTATATGCAACCCTTGGTTTTAAGGTACGAGAAAGCTTATTTTGAGGTCCATTACAGCCAATTCCAACTATATTATTCCCAGTTCCCAAAACAGTAGCAACAGTACCCTAAATTCACATTTTCGTTAGACAATATTTTTCTAAAGATTTACAATTCATTTCCAAACATTCCACATATGCATTTCTATATTTTAGGACATGGGAAAACCATTTTTAGTGTAAAAAAAAGTCAAGCATAGCCACAACATTTATTTTCCCAAAACAGAACAATAATTTATATAAATAACTCAAAACTTAAGAAATTCATAAGAAATAGCTCAAGTGCTAAAAAATAACATACTTTATATGTAACCCTAGGATTTTGGACCCAAGGAACCCATTTTTGAGATCCAAAACACCAAAAGAGGTACCCATTTTTCACAGAACACAATGCAGTACGGGATTATCCAAATACACACAATTTCAAGACTAAAAAATTAAATATATTCACATGCTACATAGACCCCTCACTCTAGGTCTCAAAGCAACAAATTTTAGGCTCGAAGAGAATAGAAAATCCCTCCCATACCTCGGTTTCCTAAGCTCAAGTTTTCGAAACAAAATTTCCAACCACCCAAAGCTAGAGCTTGGTGAGCTCTACAACATATCAAAAATGCAAAGAAAAAGGAAAATGATTAGTCCATGAAAACTAGAGAGGAAGAGGGAAAATGTAAAGAGAAGGAGGAGCGCACCAAAAGAGAGACTTTGAACTCTTTCTCCCTTCTCTCTCTTCAAAACTGGCGGATGCAGATTGTGGGGGAAGGGGTCCCCTCTTAGCTTATATAAGGGGCCCCAAAACCCTAAGGGTATGTCCCACAAATTTTAAAAAAAATTTTTTCTAAATCTAATTATGTTTAGGTGTTTAGTTGCTCTAGGTTTTGATTTTTTTAGCTATGAAATGTTATTAAAATATAGCATTTAATTTTCTAAAAATAATGCCTTTGGAATCACTCAATTTGGACTTAAAATGAATTTTCTAGGTCCAAAATACTAAATAATTTTCTAAAATTAATAATTAATTCATTTTAATTATTTTTGCTGAACTTAGATAATTTTCTTGCTTAATTATAATTATTAGAATTTTATCTAAGTCCAAATTAATTTTTTGAGCTTAAAATCTCATAATTACGAAATTATCATTAATGAGAATATTTCTTCCTTTGACCAGTTTTGACTTTTGGTCAAATCATGGTTAAGACTTGATTTTGTTAACAATTTCTACTTAGTAAATGAGGGTTGAGTGTTCTAATAACATTCCATGCACACTCATGACATTATACCATATATTGCACATACAAAATAATTAAAATACAGGTTGCATGTTTTTCGGGGTGTTATAGTTTTGTAGGCTCATTATCTTTAGCAGAAAACTTAAATATGACAACCAAACTAAGATATGACAAAGAAGGAAGTATATATTGGGAGGCATAACAAAGATTTGAAACGTCTTCGGCGCGCAGTGATTTGGAAGCATCGGAAGTTGTTGGCGTCTTTTGCGTAAAACACCCAGATGGCCAGATCTGACCACAAAACCCAGAACAAAGATTTGACAGAGAAGGGAGTAGAGAAAGAGGAAAAGAGGAGAGAGGGAGGATGACATTGGTGCCATTGCATGCAGCGGTGGAGGGCCAGAGGAGATGAACCTAAATTTCCAAACCTCATTCACTCATGTCTGTCGTCATGCATCCTAATTCCCACCCTTACCGAAAACCTAAGAGTAAATTACACAGACTCCCCCTGAGGTTTTTACTAATTACACCCGATGCCCTCCTTTTTGGAGGCCTACAGAAAATCCATTAATTGTTTGGTTTTCATTGCACTGACACCCCCTAACCTCATAATGTCATCCATGCCTTTAACCCCAGTAGATTAATTGCCTAGCACATGCCTTTTAATGATATTTTGTCCAAAATACCCTTATCTTCTTCTTAGGACACCTCTTTCTTTATGTGATTCCAATTTCCAAAACTTGAATTCACAAAAACAAAAAAATCTAGAACTTGAATTATACATTAAACAACATGACCAAGATTTGTATCAAAATCAAGGATGCTTTCTAGATGACTCTTCAAGAAGTTTGAAATTCGATGAATAATTGTTGGAAGATACAAGTCTATCACATCTCCTGGAAGTAATATAAGTAACTTCATTGTAGCAAGACTAATTTTTACATTGACTTTTTCATAATCAGAATCCAATAACTTTTGTAAAATAATTAATATGAAATTTGAAACAAGAACCCACAGGAAAATAATTAATACAAAATTTGAAACAAAAACCCATTGAATCTGTAGTTTGAAACAAGAACCACAAGAACCCAATAAAATAATTAAGTCAGTCAAAACAATAATGCATAAAATCCAAGGAAATGAGACTGCAAGACCTTCAAAAAATTGAAGAACCCAATGAATCCCTTCCCACTTATTAATAAAAAAAATCCCCACCATTGAATTCTGAAATACAAAGAAACACACTAGAAGGGGGGTTGAATAGTGTGTTTGTATTTTCTTTGAAATCCTCTCACAAATATGAAGATAGTGTATCTTAAGTTTTACAAGAACCTTGTGAAGTAGAAGACTATACTATCGTCCAGTGGTTCAAATACAACAGTTCAATGAAACTGCATTTTTCGTCAGAGCACACGTAAAATAATTTCGTAAATAAAATGTGTAAAGAAACTCTTTCGTGGTATGTGAAGAGATAACTTAAGAGATTTACGAGTAAGCTAGAAAGCGAAAGAGTAGAACACTTAGTTTTATACTGGTTCACTCAAATTGAGCTACGTCCAGTTCTCCTTCAAAAACCTTTGAAGGGTTCTACTAATCAGAATCTGATTACAAACAAGTATTTTAACCTGCCACTTCTGGCTACAAGTACTCTCTAGGCCATTTCTGGCTACAAGTACTCTCTAGGCCACTCCTGGCACACCTTTAATCTCCCCCTAAGATTAAAGCAAACCCAAGTATTCTTTAACACTAAGCCACTCCTGGCTTTCCAAACAGAAATTGTTTGAGTATAGAAAGAATGAATAACTCTCACAGAGAGGATATTACAATAAAAAATGAATACACAGAATCGCTTAGCAAAGCTAAGTGGAAAGCTCTTTTTCGCTTAAGTGTGAATCATCCAGTCGTTTTGATAGAGTTTTGGCTCTTAATCAGTCTTCTCGTGTGATGCATGAGCTTGTTCCTCTATTTATAGGCATCTTGGTGTAAAGTATCCGTTGTGGGATCTATACTTTTGCCAATAACAGTTCTCTCCCAAATATGTGACCGTTTTCCACGTGTCAGCTTGGGGCGGAGAGATATAGAGGACAATCGTACATGCAGTGCCTCCACTTTTTGTACTATTTATGCAGAGAAATGCTTTTCTGTCCCTGTACAATATAAAGTCTAAGTTTGAGAGATACAATACCATTGCGACATTGGACGATGTAGATCCTATAACACTCAAACAAGACCATTAGATACTTCAAAATTTATCCCTCATTTGTTATAATCAAAATCGAAATTTGAGGAGTTGGACATCGTCCAAAGTCTTAGAACTTAACAATCTCCCCCTTTTTGATGATGACAAATAATGTTAAATTTTGATGTTAACAGACACATAATCATATATGAATAATAAAGCATATAAGAGATGATTATGTTATGCCAGAGTATGTTGACAGGGTTAATATATGTGAAATGAAGTACTCCCCCTGAGTTCAACATTTCTTATGCATCTGATAACAGTGTATAATAATCAGTAAGAATATATCAGATATAACAGATATCAGAGTGTAAAAAACATATCAAGGATATGGATGCGGAATATGTGATGTAAACACCTCATGTATTAAAGACGTATTGATAAAACAGCCAAAATATTCACAGAGTGTAAGCCATATACTTCTATGACATCAAAATTCCAATTTCTCCCCCTTTGTCATTAACAAAAATGGGTTTGAAAGATGGAAAAATGACTTGACCATCATGGTCACCTATGGCTATGATGGTGGTTCTTGTGGTGGTGTGGTGGTTGTTCTGGTGGTGCTTGGGTAGGTGGTGCTGGTTGAGGAGGTTGTGGTTGGACGGGTGGTGCTGGTTGTTGGAGTTGTTGTGGTTGGACGGGTAGAATGGCATGAGCAACTTGTCCAAGCAGGTTGGCTACAGTATTTTGAATTTGATTCACAAGCATCTGGGAGAGGCTCATAAACTGTTCAGTGATAGCATTTTGCAGCAGCATACGATGTTGAGCAGCCTCAGCCTGTTGCCTTTGCTGAAATGCTTGAAGAGCTGCGTCGGTTTCCAGCTGTTGTTGCCTCAGAGCCTATTACACGATCTCATGAACACGATCTTCTGAGACCCCTTGAGGTTCAGCAAATCGCAAGGGAAGGATGCCCCTTGGACTTAAAGATCCTGTGGAAACCAGTTGACGTGTACCCGAGTGAGCTTCAGTAGACGCATCAATAATGGGGAAGCTGGTGATATCTTCAGCAGAAGGCTTTTCTGCAGTTGATTCCATGGGCTTGGATGCTTCAACAATAAGCTTTCCATCATCCTTGGACTTTCCAGATTGGACGGTGGGTTCTTGTTCCACTTCTACTGGTACAGATGGGTCCAAGTTAAGATGAGCTAGCACCTTTGTTATCTTGGCAGATGCTTCATCCAACTCTGCTTGTGTAGCTTTCGACTTGGCAACCTGATCTTCCTTTTCTGTGGTTGCAGCCTCAGCTTGCTAAAGAGCCAGCTGCTCTGGACGAGCTTGTTCTCCTGCTTTGGCCTCTTCTGCCTTGTACTCCTCATGCAAAGTTTGGAGTTCCTCCACAAACTCTGTGCGATCCAGTGTCCGAAGATCAAACACTTTGTTGCTTCTGATGATAGGCAATGTCTTCATTAAATCCAGCTAGTCATCTGAATCTGTCAGAAAGCAAGCAAAGGTGTCTATGAAGTGATGAGTCTTCACTGGACGCAGCACCTCAAGACCATGAGGGGGTGAATGAAATCATTCTTGGAGCTGCCGAAGGAGGAGGCCTTCTAGGAGTCATTCCATAAGATCTAGTGCCAAAAGGTCATGGAATCGAAAGTTCCAAGTGGACGTGTAGGCTTACCAGTCTTGTCAAACAAGTGACCCCAGGTATGAGAGGATTGTTGCAGGGCTTCAACTTTCTCTTCCCTGCTTGGCATCTTAATGCCATAGAACTTGTAACCTTTCTTTCGACCGGCATCATATAAGGGTAGTCTAGGACACACCCTGTTTGGTACAAACTTGATTTCGGTGGCGCGGTTGATGTGAAGGTTTGGTGAGTAGGCAATGGATTAGTTTGGTATATACATTTGTTGAAGAAGTTTGCCAAGATCATCATAGTCGCTTGGCTGGAAATTAAGAACTGGAGTTCCAGCTGGTAGAGGCAGGAACTTTGTAATGGGAGTCCAGATGCGAACATCCTTGACCCATTGTACATCTGGACGCTGCTTCGACTTGGAAGGGTCCAGGCTTTCTTTAATGGCCAACTTCAATTCTATGGCCAGTTCAATATCCCTGCTAACAGGGGGCTTCTTAGACGGTGCCTTCTTCTTTCTTGGAGCCTTCCCTTTCTGCTCAGCAACCGTCTTTGTGAATTGAGAAGCAACCTCCACCTCTGGTTCAGGCAGATTTGCTAAGGCTGGATGCACGCTTTGTTGGGTTCCAGTTGGACAAGAGTAAGGATGAGTCATGCGGATCAAGTGTGGATACTCTTCTCTCGTCCAAGTGGGCAATGGGTTGCTGATTGTTACTCCTTCTGGTATTACAGCATAGTCAGCTTGAAGGATTATGAGCATAATCATACCTCGTTCACTCTGGTGCTGAGGCAGTAGTCAGATGCCTCTCCAAAGGTTCTTGTAGAGGCCTCCGGATCACATCGTGCTTCTTACAGTAATTCTGTTCATTCCGTGTAAGGAATGCAACAGGGAAGCGTTCTCTGTCTCCTTCTTCTTTGGTTTTCTACTTGGGGGGTATGATCCATGGGGACCAGGCATCCCTCCATGCATCCCTTGGACGCACAAACTTGGACAGGTCCAAGTGAAGAGGAGGATGTTGGGTTGTTGATGTGGATGGAGCATTGGATGGAGCTGGTAGTGAGGCACTGGTGGATATGCTGTCGGTGTCTTGGAAGGAAGGTGGTGGAGCTGCAACTCTCCTTGGCCTAACTGCCTGAGTCTTAACTTGTCAAGGCACGTTAGTAGGAAAAGAAGTTGGTTCAGCAGGTTGTACCTTCTGCTTCTTTTGCTGAGGGGCCGCCTTCTCCTCTGCTTTCTCCTTGATTTGACCAATTAGGATCTGGTCATCATCATCAGAGTCGTCCAGTATTTAAAGCTTTCGAACCTTTGGCTTTTCTGGAACAGGCTTCACTGAAGCTGCCTTTGGACGTTGCTCAGCTTGAGCAGGTCTGGACGCATCAGTCCTTGGATGCTTCTCTGTCAGGGACTGAGCAGTGGAGGTGTCAGCATGTCTTTTTTTGGTTCTTATCTCCTTTTCAGCATCTTCCTCATGCTTTTGAGACATGTGACGTGTTACCTTTCTTCTCCCATGTTCCTCCATCAACCTTTTGATCTTCTTGCCAATACCAAGAAGATCAATCTCCTCCTCATCATCATTGGAGATGATCTTGCTCTGTTCATGTCGTTGCTTGTTGATGCTATCTTCGTCCAAGTCCCTTAGGACCTTGGCTATCAGCTTAATCTTCATAGGCTTTATGCTGGACTCGCCAAATAGTTGTTGTGTTGCCACCATTTTCCCTTTCTTCATGATAGCTTCATGAACAGCTTCGTCCAGTTCATCAAAGAAGCATTGATAGACCTTCTGGTCCCAGAAGATCTTGTTTTGCAGAGCGGTGTAGAAGATGTCATCATTGCCACCAACAGTCTTCATCATTCTCACAATATTGATGTAAATGGTGTGAGGAAGGTTGAAGGGGATGCCTTCCATAATGTGGAATATCACAAACTTGTGTAAGTCCGTGACTGAGTCCTTAGACCCATCTTTATGTAGGATACTCTTGTTGCACACCTGCTGCCAGATTTTTGCTTCCTCACACAGGCTCTTGTACTCAATCTTCATTGAGTCTGTGGATTTGGTCTTGCAAAGTACGTTTGCAACGTGATTTTCGTACTGCTTGGTCCAGTCTGCTCTATACTGGTTCTGCTCCTTGATGCAACCAGTTACCTTTGCAATGGACTCAGTGGACAGAGTCACCTCTCGTCCAAGAATAGTGGCCACGAGCTCTGTTGTGTTCTGGAATTTGGCATTCCTCCAGAACATCCTGATCAACTCAAGGAATATCTTCTGGTTTTCGTTGAAGTAGCCTCTGATTCCATACTTCAGAAGGCTCTCGTTCAGGTTCAAGACCAGCTTCTCCAGCTTTTCAATGTTGAAGAAGTGCTCAATGTGCACTGTAGCAGCACCTTGACATACAACTATGGTCTCAGGGTAGGTGTGGACTCGAGTTCAGAGTTGCTTGAGCTTGCAGAGTTTGACATGGTAGAAAAGTTTGGATTTTTAGGTTTTCTGAGAAGGGTTTTGGGTTTTTGAGAGAGAGAGAATGCTTAAAGATAAAGATAAGCTTAGAGAAAAAAGAAAGATACGGTAAAGATTTTCTGAGACGATTTGACAGATTACATATATGGGCTTTGTTCAGAGAACGTGAAGCGGTTTTGGGCTTTTAAGAATATTTGAAATGGGAGTTATGCCATAAAACCTGCCATGATGAGGTGTGTGAAGAATGTGGGTAACTGTGTACGATTACTAACATTTAGGTGACTCAGCATAGAGTATTAACTCATACTTACTATGAAACGAACCGTTTTGGCCATTTGAACAATGTTTAAGAAAAAATACGCTAAGTTAAAAACATCGTCCAGATGTTAGACTTAAGTGTAACATGTGCAATGCACGTGCATGACTTAGTGATCTTTGGACGAGATGTCCATTGGACGCTAAGGTTTTATTGGACGCACCATGTAAATGTTAATCATTCCTTTACCGAGTCCATGCCAAGTTTGTTCCTCATAAGGATTAACTTGTCTTCAGTAAGGGGTTTAGTAAATATATCAGCAAGCTAATTATCTGTGGTTACAAAGTGTAGTTCCACAGTACCTTTCTGAACTTGGTCTCTTATAAAGTGATGTTTAATCTCTATATGTTTAGCCCTTGAATGCAATATGGGATTCTTAGAGAGATCTATGGCAGCTTTACTATCACAGAAGAGAGGAATGTTATTCTCATATATGCTGTAGTCCTCAAGTTGATGTTTTATCCATAAGATTTGAGAACAACATTTTGCAGCTAAAATATACTCTGCTTCAGCAGTGGACAGTGCAATGGTTCCTTGCTTCTTGCATATCCAGGAGACTAAGTTTCCACTAATGAAGTGACATCCTCCACTAGTGCTTTTTCTTTCAATTTTGTCTCCAGCATAATCAGCATCACAGTATCCAACTAACCTAAAATCTTTCTGCCTTTTGAAATATAGACCAAGGTTAGTGGTTCCAACAAGATATCGAAAGATTCTCTTAACAGAAGTTAAATGAACTTCCCTTGGGTCAGATTGAAATCTGCCACATAAGCATACACAGAATATGATGTCAGGTCTGGACGCTGTGAGGTATAGGAGTGATCCTATCATTCCTCTGTATAGAGTGTTATCCACCTTCTTTGAGTTGTCATCCAGTCCAAGTACTGTTGTTGGATGCATAGGAGTTTTCATTGGTTTTACATTGTCCATCTTGTACTTCTTCAGTAGCTCCTTGACATACTTGGTTTGATGTATGTATATGCCCTTTTTTGTTTGTTTGATTTGAAGTCCAAGGAAGAATTTCAGCTCACCCATCATGCTCATTTCAAACTCTGTTTGCATTAATTTGGCAAATTCTTCATAGAGAGACTCATTAGTTGCACCAAATATGATATCATCAACATATATTTGTGCAATAATAAAATCAGAAGAGTAGTCTTTGTGAAACAATGTAGTGTCTACTTTTCCTCTTGAAAAACCATTTTCTGACAGAAATGAGCTGAGTTTTTCATACCAGCTCTAGGTGCTTGTTTCAACCCATATAGAGCTTTGTTAAGTTTGAAAACATGATTTGGAAAAGTATCACTTTCAAATCCTGGGGGTTGTTCCACATAGACTTCTTCCTTTATGAGTCCATTGAGGAATGCACTTTTTACGTCCATTTGATATAGCTTCATATTGCTATGAGCTGCAAATGATAGTAAAATACGAATTGCCTCTAGACGTGCAACTGGAGCATAAGTTTTAGTATAATCTATACCTTCCTGTTGTGAGTAACCTTTTGCTACCAACCTCGCTTTGTTTCTCACAACATTACCTGCTTCGTCTAGCTTGTTTCTAAACACCCACTTTGCTCCTACAACTTCTTTGTCGTCGGGGAGTTCTACTAGCTTCCAGACATTGTTCTTTTGAAACTGGTCAAGTTCTTCCTGCATTGCTTTGACCCAGCTTTCATCTTCTAAGGCATCGTCCACAGTCTTAGGTTCTATTTGCGATATGAGTGCTGTGTGACCTTGCTATCGTTGAAGTGAAGATCTGGTTTTGACTCTATCTTTTGGATCTCCGATGATTTGCTCCTCTGGATGATGTTTCTTCATTTGCCAGTTGCGTCCAGTTGGTTCTCTTTGTTCTGCTACGGAATCGTCCAGTGGTACATTGGACTCTTCAACTGAGACATCATGGTTGGACGTATCTGATGACTTGCTTGCATCGTCCAATCTGAGATCTGCGAATGATTCGTCCAGCTCTGATAATTTCTTATCAGGCTTATTGTCATTGAACTTCACATGGATAGCTTCTTCAACAACTAAGGTTCGAGAGTTATAAACTCTATATGCCTTTGAAGTTTCAGAATATCCAAGCAATATTCCTTCATCACACTTAGAACCAAATTTTCCTAAGTTATCCTTAGTGTTCAGAATGAAACATTGACATCCAAATGGATGGAAGTAGGATATGTTGGGTCTTCTTCCCTTCCACAATTCATATGGAGTCTTTTTTAATATTCGCCTTATATAGATTCTGTTTTGTAAATAACAGGCAGTATTCACTGCTTCAGCCCAGAAGTGTTTAGGGGTTGAATTATCATTCAACATGGTTCTGGCCATCTCTTGGAGTGACCTATTTTTCCTCTCAACAATGCCATTCTGTTGTGGTGTTCTGGGAGTTGAGAAGTTGTGAAGGATACCATTATCCTCACAGAACCTTTGAAAACTTTCGTTTTCAAATTCTCCCCCATGATCACTTCGGATAGAAGTAATGCATACTCCTTTTTCATTTTGAACTCTTTTGCAGAAGTTATAAAAAGCCTTTAAGGACTCATCTTTGTGGGATAGGAACATGACCCATGTCCATCTAGTATAGTCGTCCACTATAACCAATCCGTATCTCTTACCACTTACTGAGGTTGTTCTTGTGGGTCCAAACAGATCAATATGTAATAGCTCAAGAAGTCTAGAAGTGGAAACGATGTTTTTACTTTGAAAAGAACTTTTCACTTGTTTCCCTTTCTGACAAGCTTCACAAAGAAGATCATCTTTATATGATATACTTGGTAGTCCTCTTACGAGGTTGTGCCTATTCAGCTTTGAGATTAACCTCAAGCTTGCATGACCAAGTCTTTTATGCCATAGCCAATGATTTTCTTGTACTGAAACTAGGCATGATACATTTTGACTTGATAGTTCCCCAAGTTTAATCTTGTACAGATTACCTTGCCTCTTTGCAGTAAAGAGAAGGGATCCATCAGAGTTCCTGACTGTACATTCACTTTTGTTAAAGACAACATCATATCCACTGTCACATAATTGGCTTATGCTAAGTAGATTGTGTTTAAGACCTTTAACATAAAGAACTTTATCAATACAAGGATAGGGTGGTATACCAATCTTACCCACGCTAGCTATCATCCCTTTCTGATTCCCTCCAAAAGTGACTGTCCCACTAGCTTTGGGTAGGAGGCTTTGGAACATACACCTTTCTCCTGTCATGTGATGTGAGCACCCACTGTCCAGGTACCATGATTGGAGTTTCTTTCCTGTTGTTGAGCATGTCTGCAACAGGAACAATTTTATCCTTAGGTACCCAAATTGACTTGGGTCCTTTTTTGTTAGTTTGAAGGGCATTGGATGCTCCCTTCTTAGGCAGGTGTCTGCATTTGGACGTTATATGTCCAGGTTTCCCACAGAAGTAGCAAACATCTGTTTCCTCGTCATGAATATATTTCTTTCCCTTATATCCATGTCCTGACTTGTCATTTGGTCTCTTACAACCTTCATATTTTAAAAGCATTTTAAGGTTGTCAAAGCCCTTAACAAAGTTTGACAGATCCTTCTTTAGGCTGTTAATCTCTTCATGAAGTTTTACAACATCATGCGGTTGACCTCTTAAGGAAGTATCTGCTTTAACTTTCAGAAGCTTCTCAACTAGCCTTTTGTTTTCTGCTTTGAGATTTTGAATCTCTATGGAAAGATTCATTTCTCTAGTCCTTTAATCCTCACAGGATTTATAGGCTCGAGTAGCATCATTCCAGAGAGTTTGCCTCTCCGCATTTGTAATTTCATGTTGCTTTGAGAGCTCTGTAAACTTTTTCTGTAAATCCTCCTTTTCACTTTCAAGTTGTTTGAAACTTTTCTCTAAAACTTTTTTTTCTTTTGAAAGTGATTTGGATGATTTCTTTAAAGTTCTGTAGGCCTTCGATAGAATAGAAGAGTTTGAAAGTAATTCATGATAAGCTTCTTGAAGTGAATCTAAGTCATTAAGGTCTACCTCATCTTCTTCTTCTGGTTTAGAAGAATCTGTTGAAGTGTCTGCCATCAGGCATATGTGTGCTTCTTCTTCTTCTTCAACGTCCGATGATGAGTCATCGTCCAGGTCTTCCCATATGGACATCAGAACTTTCTTGCCCTTCCTTTTGCTGAAGAATTTCTTCTTCTTGTCCTTGCTCTTGTCGAGATCTGGGCATTCTGATTTGAAGTGTCCTGGCTTTTTGCATTCATAGCATACTATTGGACTCTTCTCTTTCTTTTCTTTGAGGCCTTTCCTGTTTAGGTTTCTCCATCTGGATCAACCTTTCTTCTTCCACATAGCGTGTATCCTCTTGGATATGAAGGATAGCTCATCATTATCGTCTGAGTCATCATCTTCAGATTGTTCGTCTGATGATGTTTCAGCTTGCATGGCTTTGGACGATGGTGCTTTCCTTGGCTTCTGGACGCTGAGCGCTAGAGACTTATTTTTCTTACCATCACCATCTTGATGTAGTTCTAGTTCATGCACCTTGAGAATTCCCATGAGTTCTTCTAGGGACATATCATCCAGTCCTTTTGTTGCTCTCAAGGCTGTAACCTGTGGTCTCCATTGCCTAGGCAAACTTCTCAGAATTTTGTCAATATGTTCATAGTTATTGTAATTTTTACCATGTGCTCTAAGTTCATTTAGTATGGTTTGAAACCGTCCAAACATACCTTGTATGTCCTCATTTTCTTCCATACTAAACAATTCATATTGACGAGTAAGGAGACTGAGTTTGTTACGTTTTACCTGGGTGGAACCCTCATACGTTAACGCAAGAGTGTCCCACATTTGTTTCGCGCTTTTGAGACTGTGCACCTTGTTGTATTCTTGTTCGTTCAGTGCACACATGATGATGTTTCTAGCTCTGGAGTTGAGATGAAATCTTTGTTTCTGCTCCTCCGTCCATCTAGTCTTTGGGATTTCGATGAGGTTCTCATCAAGTGGAATGTAGTCGCCCATCTCCACAATGTCCCACATGTCAATATGACTAGATTCAAAGAATGCTATCATTCTTTGTTTCCAGTAATCATATTTGACACCCTTGAAGAGTGGTGGTCTGTTCACAGCTTGTCCCTCATTTTCCATCTTTCTTAGGATCTTTCCTCTGTACTGCTAAGTAATCAACCCAAAAGGCCGAGCTCTGATGCCAACTGAAATATAGAGAAACACACTAGAAGGGGGGTTGAATAGTGTGTTTATATTTTCTTTGAAATCCTTTCACAAATATGAAGATAGTGTATCTTAAGTTTTAGAAGAACCTTGTGAAGCAGAAGACTATACTATCGTCCAGTGGTTCAAATACAACAGTTCAATGAAACTGCGTTTTTCGTCAGAACACACGTAAAATAATCTCGTAAATAAAATGTGTAAAGAAACTCTTTCGTAGTATGTGAAGAGATAATTTAAGAGATTTACGAGTAAGCTAGAGAGCGAAAGAGTAGAACACTTAGTTTTATACTGGTTCACTCAAACTGAGCTACGTCCAGTTCTCCTTCAAAGACCTTTAAAGGGTTCTACTAATCAGAATCTGATTACAAACAAGTATTTTAACCTGCCACTTCTAGCTACAAGTACTGTCTAGGCCACTCCTGGCACACCTTTAATCTCCCCCTGAGATTAAAGCAAACCCAAGTATTCTTTAACAATAAGCCACTCCTGGCTTTCCAAACAGAAATTGTTTGAGTATAGAAAGAATGAATAACTCTCACAGAGAGGATATTACAATAAAAAATGAATACACAGAATCGCTTAGCAAAGCTAAGTGGAAAGCTCTTTTTCGCTTAAGTGTGAATCGTCCAGTCGTTTTGACAGAGTTTCGGCTCTTAATCAATCTTCTCGTGTGATGCATGAGCTTGTTCCTCTATTTATAGGCAGCTTGGTGTAAAGTATCCATTGTGGGATATGTACTTTCGCCAATAATAGTTCTCTCCCAAATATGTGACCGTTTTCCACGTGTCGGCTTGGGGCGGAGAGATACAGAGGACAATCGTACATGCAGCGCCTCCACTTTTTGTACTATTTATGCAGAGAAATGCTTTTCTGTCCCTGTACAATACTTTCCGAAAACTCAATTGAAATGTTATGTTAGAATGAGAGGGAATAATCGAACATTCTAGAGAATCATCATCGAAAACGTATTGTCACATTATATAACTTTTAAGATAGAAAACAAAGTGTAAGTTATATAGGCATTGGACGCTTGCTTTACAGAAACATTGGACGCTGGATGTTGTACTTTACAAAACATATTTGGACGCTTTGCTTATAAAAATATAAAGTCTAAGTTTGAGAGATACAATACCATTGCGGCATTGGACGATGTAGATCCTATAACACTCAAACAAGACCATTAGATACTTCAAAATTTATCCCTCATTTGTTATCATCAAAACCGAAATTTGAGGAGTTGTACATCATCTAAAGTCTTAGAACTTAACAAATTCGTAGAAGGGTGGAACCATCGATGCTGGTTTGTAGCAAAAAGGAGTCACAAGATGCTGCTACTTTTTGAAGACCACTTTTTCCAACAGGCGTTACTGCAGTGGCTCCTCATTCTGCTGCTGCGGAGGTGACGACACTAGTGACAACAACAGCGATGCGACGTTCCACTCAATAGTGCGATTTATCTGTAGCGTGACGACAGAGTACGACTCTTCTTCCAGATCTAGATGCACCTTGCCGCCTTGAGCCGAATAGAAAAAAGGGAAAATCTTGAATAAAAAAAAGAGGTTGGAGAGATTGTCGGTGTTAGCAGGGCTAAGCATCATAGTGGCCATTATTGTTGTGGAAGGAAGGTTGGAGAGCGCGTCATGGAGAAGAGTGTGCAAAAGTTACAAAGTAAGAAGAATAAGGTGAATAGAGCGAGGTTATGGTGGTGAAACTTGCAGGAGTTAGGAAGAGGGGCAAAAATGTAACTTAACATGTTTTTTTTTTGTTTTTTTTAACGAAAAGTTAATGCTGTTTGTTGAAGGGGGCTAAATGTAATGTCAAAAAGGGAGGGGTAACAAGTGTAATAAGTGCAAAACTCAGGGAGTGTTTGTGTAATTTACTCAAAACCTAATTCACCTCCTGATGCTTTCCTCCACAAGCCCTAAATTACAAATTAAAAAACTAATATTTGCATTTAAATCCAACATATCCACTAACATCTGAAATATAGAGAAATACACTAGAAGAGGGGTTGAATAGTGTATTTATAATTTCTTTAAAAAACTTTAACTAATGTGAAGATAGTATATCTTTTAGTTTTACAAGAACTTAGTAAAACAGAAGATTATGCTATCGTCCAGCAGTTTAAAAAACAGCAGTCCAATGAAACTACTCTTCTTGCTTTTCGTTAGAACACACGTAATAGATGATCTTAGATAAAATGTGTAAAGAATCACTTTCGTAGTATGTTGAAGAGATAGTTTAATAGATATGCAAGTAAGCTAGAAAGCGAGAGAATAGAACACTTAGTTTTATATTGGTTCACTCAACTGAGCTACATCCAGTTCTCCTTCAAAAACTTTTGAAGGGTTCTACTAATCAAGATCTGATTACTCTCAAGTTTTCTAACTTTGCCACTTCTGGCTACAAGTATTCTCTAGGCCACTTCTGGCACACCCTTAATCTCCCCTTGAGATTAAACACAAACCCAAGTATTCTTTAACACTAAGCCACTCCTGGCTTTCCAAACAGAATTGTTTGAGTATAGAAAGTAAGACTTAACTCTCACAGAGAATATATTACAGTAAGTACGAATATACAGAATCGCTTAGCAAAGCTAAGAAGAAGAATGCTCTTTTTGCTTAAGTATTGATCGTCCAGTCGTTTTGACAGAGATTCAGCTCTTTATATATTTTTCGTCAGTCTGATACATGAGCTCATTCCTCTATTTATAGTCAGCTTGTCGAAAGGTATCTGTTGAGGGATCTGTTCCTTTGCTAAGAGCGGTTCTCTCCATAGCATGTGACCGTTGTCATGTTTTGACTTAGGGTGAAGAGATAGAAGTGACAGCCGTACATTTAGCGCCTCTCCTACTTGTACTTTTTCTGCAGAGAGAAGCTTCTTCTTTTCCTGTTCAGTACTATTCGAAAAGACAAATAGAATGGCATATTAAAATATGAGAGAGTGATCGTTGCCTTATATTGAATCAACATTGAAAACGTATTTCCTTATAATATTATTTTAAGATAGAAACTACAGAGAGGGTTATTTAAACGTTGGACGCTTGCTCTCACAGGAGCATTGGACGCTGCCTGTAGAATTCTTACAAAACACATTTGGACGCTTTTCTTATTAAAACATAAAGTCCAGGTTTGAGAGATACAATACCATTGCGGAATTGGACGACGTAAATCCTATAACACTCAAACTAGATCATTAGATACTTCAAAATTTATCCTTTAGTTGTTATCATCAAAACCGAAATTCGAGGGGTTGGACATCGTCCAAGGTCTTAGAACCTAACAGTCTCCCCCTTTTTGATGATGACAAATAATGGTAAATTTTGATGTTGACAGACACATAATCATATAAGAATACAATGAATCAAGTTAGAGATGATTATGTTATGCCAGTGTATAAATGTGAAATGAAGTACTCCCCCTGAGTTCAACATTTCTTATGCATCTGATAACAGAAAAATATAAAAGGCAAGTATATATCATTTATAACAGATATCAGAGTGAAAAACATATCAAGGATATGGATGCGGAATTTATGAAATAAACACCTCATGTTTTGATAAAGATGCCAATATATGCCAATATTTTTTATATACAGAGTGTTTAGCTATTTACTCTTATGACATCAAAATTCCAATTTCTCCCCCTTTGTCATTAACAAAAAGGTCTGAAAGATGGAAAATGATTGGGCCATCATGGTCACCTTATGGCTGTGGAGGTGGTTCTTGTGGTGGTGGTGGTGGTTGTTCTGGTGGTGCTTGTATTGGTGGTGCTGGTTGTGGAGGCTGTGGTTGGACGGGTGGAACTGCATGAGCAACTTGTCCAAGCAAGGTGGCTGTTGTATTTTGAATCTGGTTCACAAGCGTCTGGGAGAGACTCATGAACTGCTCAGTGATGGCATTCTGCAGCATTCGACGATGTTGATCAGCCTTAGCCTGTTGTCTTTGCTGAAAAGCTTGAAACGTGGCTTCGGTCTCCAGCTGTTGTTGCCTCAGAGCCTGTTGCACTATCTCGTGAACACGATCTTCTGAGACTCCTTGAGGTTCAGCAAATCGCAAGGGATGGATGCCCCTTGGACTTGAAGATCCAGTGGGAACAAGTTGTCGTGTGCCCGAATGTGCTTCAGTAGATGCATCAACAATGGGGAAGCTGGTGATATCTTCAGCAATAGGCTGTGCTGCAGTTGCTTCCATTTGCTTGGATGCTTCAACAACGAGCTCTCTATCATCCTCGGACTTTCCAGATTGGACGGTAGGTTCTTCATGTGACGTGACAAAGTGTTCCACATCCACTAGTACAGATGAGTCCAGGTCAAGATGAGCTAGCACCTTTGTTACTTTGGCAGATGCTTCATCCAGCTCTGCCTGTGTAGCTTTCGACTTAGCAACCGTATCTTCCTTTTCTATGATTACGGTCTCAGCTTCCTCAAGAGCCAGCTGCTCTAGACGAGCTTGTTCTGCTGCTGTGGCTTCTTCTGCTTTGTACTCCTTATGCAGAGTTTGGAGTTCCTCCACAAACTCTGTGCGATCCAGTGTTCGAAGATCAAACACTTTGTTGCTTCTGATTTTTGGCAATGTCTTTATTAACTCCAGATAATCATCTGAATCTTTCAGAAAGCAGGCAAAGGTGTCTGAGAAGTGGTGAGTCTTTACTGGACGCAGCACCTCTATACCATGAGGGGGATGAACAAAGTCATCCTTGGAGCTGCCTGAGGATGAGGCTTGCTGGGAATCGTTCCATAAGATCTGGCGCCAAAAGATAATGGAATCAAAGGTTCCAAGTGAACACGTAAGCTTACCAGTCTTGTCAAATAGATGACCCCAGGTGTGAGAGGATTTTTGCAGGGTTTCAACTTTCTCTTCCCTGCTGGGCATTTCAATGCCGTAGAACTTGTAGCCTTTCTTGCGACCAGCATCATATACAGGTAGTCTGGGACATACCCTGTCTGGTACAAACTTTATTTCTGTGGCGCAGCTTATGTGAAGGTTTGATGGGTAGGCGATGGCTTGGTTTGGTATATACATTTGTTGCAGAAGTTTTCCAAGTTCATCATAGTCGCCTGGCTGGAAGTTTAGCACTGGGGTTCCAGCTGGTAGAGGCAGGAACTTTGTGATTGGAGTCCAGATTTGAACATCCTTCACCCACCCTGCATCTAGACGCTGCTTCGTTATAGAAGGGTCCAGACTTTCTTTAATGGCCAACTACAACTCTGCAGCCAGTTCAATATCCTTGTTAACAGAGGCCTTCTTGGACGGTGCCTTCATTTTTCTTGGAGCCTTCCCTTTCTGCTCCGCAACCGTCTTGGTGAATCGAGAGGCAACTTCCGCCTTTGGTTTCTGCAGATCTTCTGCTGCTGGACGCACTCTTTGCTGAGTTCCAGTTGGACAGGAGTAAGGATGAGGCATGCGTATCAAGTGTGGGTACACTTCTCTCGTCCAATTGGGCAGAGGGTTGCTGATGATCGTTTCTTTTGGCATAGCATAATAAGCAGCTGAAAAAGCTTGAGTGCAAACATACCTCGTCCACTCTGGTGCTGAGGCAGTAGTAAAATGCCGCTTCAAAGGCTCTTGTAGAGGCCTCCGGATCACATCACTTTTCTTACAGTAATTCTGGTCATTTCGTGTAAGGAATGCAACCGGGAAACGTTCTCTGTCTTTTTCTTCTTTGGTTTTCTGCTTGGGGGGTATAGTCCATGGGGACCATGTATCCCTCCATGCATCCCTTGGACGCACAAACTTGGATAGGTCCAAGCGAAGAGGTGGATGCTGGGTTGTTGATGTGGATGGAGCACTGAGTGTTGTTGGTAGTAGAGTGCTGGTGGATATGTTGTCGGTGTCTTGAGAGGAAGTTGGTAGAACTGCAATTCTCTTTGGCCTTGCTGCCTGAGTCTTTACTCGTCGTGGCACGTTGGTAGGAAAGGGAATTGTTTTAGCAGGTTGTGCCTTCTGCTTCTTTTGCTGAGGACCCTCTGTCTCCTCTGCCTTCTTCATGATTTGACCAATTGGGATCTGGTCATCATCATCAGAGTCGTCCAGTAGTTGAAGCTTCCGAACCTTTTGCTTTTCTGGGGCAAGCTTTACTGGTGCTGCTCTTGGACGCTGCTCTGCTTGAGTAGGTTTGGACGTATCAGTCCTTGGACGCTTCCCTGCTGGGGACTGAGCAGTGGGTGTGTCAGCATGTCTTTTCTTGGTTCTTCTTTCCTTTTCAGCGTCTTCCTCATGCTTCTGAGACATTTGTCGTGTGATCTTTCTGCCCTTCTGTTCCTCCATCAGCCTTTTGATCTTTTTGCCAATTCCAAGAAGATCAATCTCTTCTTCATCATCATTGGAGATGATCTTGCTCTGTTCATGTCGTTGCTTGTTGATGGTGTCCTCGTCCAGGTCCCTTAAGACCTTTGTTGTTAGCTTGATCTTCATAGGTTTTATGTTGGACTCACCAAACAGCTGTTGTATTGCTACCATTGGCCCTTTCTTCACAATAGCTTCGTAAACTTCTTCTTCCAGTTCATCAAAGAAGCGTTGATAGACCTTCTGATCCCAGAAGATCTTGTTCATCAGGGCGGCGTAGAAAATGTCATCATTGCCACCCACAGACTTCATCATTCTCACGATATTGACATAAATGATGTGAGGGAGATTGAAGGGAATGCCTTCCATAAGATGGAATATCACAAACTTGTGTAAGTCTGTGACTGAGTCCTTAGACCCAGCTTTGTGCAGGATACTCTTGTTGCACACCTGCTGCCAGATTTTTGCTTCCTCACATAGGTTCCTGTACTCAATCTTTATTGACTCGGTGGATTTGGTCATGCAAAGCACGGTCGCAACGTGATTGCCGTACTGCTTGGCCCAGTCTGTTCTGTACTGGTTCTGCTCCCTAATGCAACCAGTTACCTTTGCAATGGTCTCGATGGACAGTGTCACCTCTCGTCCAAGAATCGTGGCCACGAGCTCCCTTGAGCTCGGGAACTTGGCATTTCTCTAGAACATTCTGATCAACTCAGGGAATATTTTCTGGTTTTCATTGAAGTAGCCTCTGAGTCCACACTTCAGAAGGCTCTCATTCAGGTTCAGTCCCAGCTTCTCAAGCTTTTCGATGTCGAAGAAGTGCTCAATATGCACTGTAGCAGCTCCTTGGCACACAACTGTGGTTTCAGGGTAGGTGAGGACGTCGAGTTCCGAGTTGCTTGAGTTTGCAGAGTTTGCCATGCTAGTAAAGTTTGGATTTTTAGGTTTTCTGAGAGGGTTTTGAGTTTCTGAGAGAGTGTGTGTGTGTGTGTGTGTTTTAGGGTGATGATATTCTCAGAGAAGATTGATATGGTGGTGTTTTTCTGTGATTAAATGATAAGTGTATATTTGGGCTTTGTTTGGAAGATATGAAACGGTTTTGGGCTTTTTGAATATTTGAAAAGTAAATGACGCCATAAAACCCGCCATGATGAGACGTGCGAAGAATGTGGGTAACTGTGTACGGTTACTAACATTTTGGTGACTCAGCATAGAGTATTAGCTCATACTTACTCTTAAAACGATCCGTTTTGATTATTTGAATCAAAAGAAAAGACTAAGACAAAACAGACATCGTCCACATATTGGACTTAAGTGAAATATATGTAATGCATGTGCATGACTCTAGTGTTCCTTGGACGACATGTCCTTTGGACGCTATGGTTTTATTTGACGCATCATGTAGATGTTAATCATTCCTTTACAGAGTCCATGCCAAGTTTGTCCCTTAGAAGGATTAACTTGTCTTCAGTAAGGGGTTTGGTGAATATATCAGCAAGCTGATTATCTGTGGTTACAAAGTGTAATTCCATAGTACCCTTTTGAACATGGTCTCTTATAAAGTGATGTTTAATCTCTATATGTTTGGCCCTTGAATGCAATATGGTATTTTTAGAAAGATTTATGGCAGCTTTACTATCACAGAAGATAGGAATGTTACTCTCATATATGTTGTAATCCTCAAGTTGATGTTTGATCCACAAGATTTGAGAACAGCATTTTGCAGCTGAAATATACTCTGCTTCAGCAGTGGACAGAGCAATGGTTCCTTGCTTCTTGCATGTCCAGGAGACTAGATTACCACCGATGAAGTGACACCCTCCACTGGTGCTTTTTCTTTCAATTCGATCTCCAGCATAATCAGCATCACAGTATCCTATTAGCCTGAATTTTTCTGCCTTTTGAAATATAACCCAAGGTTAGTGGTTCCAGCAAGATATCGAAAGATTCTTTTAACAGCAGTTAAGTGAACTTCCCTTGGATCAGATTGAAATCTGCCACATAAGCATACGCTGAACATGGTGTCAGGTCTGAACGCTGTGAGGTATAGGAGTGATCCTATCATACCTCTGTATAGAGTATTATCTACTTTCTTTGAGTTGTCGTCCAGTCCAAGTATTGTTGTTGGATGCATAGGAGTTTTCATTGGTTTTGCATCGTCCAACTTGTACTTCTTTAGCGGCTCTTTGACATACTTAGTCTGATGTATATATATTCCCTTTTCAGTTTGTTTGATTTGAAGTCCAAGGAAGAATTTCAGCTCACCCATCATGCTCATCTCGAACTCTGTTTGCATTAATTTGGCAAAATCTTTACAGAGAGACTCATTAGTGGCACCAAATATGATATCATCAACATATATTTGTGCAATAATAAAATCAGACGAGTAGTCTTTGCGAAATAATGTAGTGTCTACTTTTCCTCTTGAAAAACCATTTTTCTAATAGAAATGTGCTGAGTTTTTCATACCAAGCTCTAGGGGCTTGTTTCAACCCATATAAGGCTTTATTAAGTTTAAAAACATGGTTTGGAAAATCATCACTTTCAAATCCTGGGGGTTGTTCCACATAGACTTCTTCCTTTATGAGTCCATTGAGGAATGCACTTTTTACGTCCATTTGATATAGCTTCATATTGCTATGAGCTGCAAATGACAGTAGAATGCGGATTGCCTCCAGACGTGAAACGGGAGCATAAGTTTCAGTATAATCTATACCTTCTTGTTGTGAGTAACCTTTTGCTACCAACCTTGCTTTGTTCCTCACAACATTACCTGCTTCGTCCAGCTTGTTTCTGAACACCCACTTTGCTCCTACAACTTCTTTGTCGTTTGGGAGTTCTACTAGCTTCCAGACATTGTTCTTTTGAAATTGGTCAAGTTCTTCTTGCATTGCTTTGACCCAGCCTTCATCTTCTAAGGCATCGTCCACAGTCTTAGGTTCTATTTGAGATATGAATGCTGTGTGACCTTGCTGTCGTTGAAGTGAAGATCTGGTTTTGACTCTGTCTTTTGGATCTCCAATGATTTGTTCCTGTGGATGATGTTTCTTCATTTGCCAGTTACGTCCATTTGGTTCTCTTTGTTCTGCGACTGAACCGTCCAGTGGTGCATTTGATTCTTCAACTGAGACATCATGGTTGGACGAATCTGATGACTTACTTGCATCATCCAATCTGAGATCTGCAAATGATTTGTCCAGCTCTGATAATTCCTTATCAGGCTTGTTGTCATTAAACTTCACATGGGTAGCTTCTTCAACAACTAAGGTTCTAGAGTTATAAACTTTGTATGCCTTTGAAGTTTCAGAATGTCCAAGCAGTGTTCCTTCATCACACTTAGAATCAAATTTTCCCAGGTTATCCTTAGTGTTCAGAATGAAACATTGACATCCAAATGGATGGAAGTAGGATATGTTGGGTCTTCTACCCTTCCACAATTCATATGGAGTCTTTTTCAATATCGGCCTTATATAGATTTTGTTTTGTAAATAGCAGGCAGTATTCACTGCTTCAGCCCAGAAGTGTTTAGGGGTTGAATTATCATTCAACATGGTTCTGGCCATCTCCTGGAGTGACCTGTTTTTCCTCTCAACTACACCATTTTGTTGTGGTGTTCTAGGTGTTGAGAAGTTGTGAAGGATACCATTATCCTCACAGAACCTTTGAAAACTTTCGTTTTCGAATTCACCCCCATGATCACTTCTGATAGAAGTAATGCATACTCCTCTTTCATTTTGAACTCTTTTGCAGAGGTTATAAAAGGCCTTAAAGGACTCATCTTTGTGGGATAGGAATAAGACCCATGTCCATCTAGTATAGTCATCCACTATAACTAATCCATATCTTTTACCACTTACCGAGGCTGTTCTTGTGGGTCCAAACAGATCAATATGTAACAGCTCAAGAGGTCTAGAAGTGGAAACAATGTTTTTACTTTGAAAAGAACTTTTCACTTGTTTCCCTTTCTGACAAGCTTCACAAAGAAGATCATCTTTATATGACATACTTAGTAGTCCTCTTACGAGGTTGTGCCTGTTCAGCTTTGAGATCAACCTCAAGCTTGCATGACCAAGTCTTTTATGCCATAACCACTGATTTTCTTGTACAGAAACTAGGCATGATACATTTTGACTTGATAGTTCCCCAAGTTAATCTTATACAGATTGCCTTGCCTCTTTGCGGTAAAGAGAAGGGACCCATCAGAGTTTTCGACTGTACATTCACCTTTGTTAAAGGCAACATTATATCCACTGTCACATAATTGGCTTATGCTAAGTAGATTATGTTTAAGACCTTTAACATAAAGAACTTTATCAATACAAGGATAGGGTGGTATACCAATCTTACCTACGCCAGCTATCATCCCTTTCTGATTCCCTCCAAAAGTGACTGTCCCACCAGTCTTGGGTAGGAGGCTTTGGAACATACACCTTTCTCCTGTCATGTGATGTGAGCACCCGCTGTCCAGGTACCATGATTGGAGTTTCTTTCCTGCTGTTAAGCATGTCTGCAACAGGAACAATTTTATCCTTAGGTACCCAGATTGACTTGGGTCCTTTTTTGTTAGCTCGAAGGGCATTGAATACTCCCTTCTTAGGCAGGTGTCTGCATTTGGACGTTATATGTCCAGGTTTCCCACAGAAGTAGCCAACATCTGTTTCCTCATCATGAATATATTTCTTTCCCTTATATCCATGTCCTGACCTGTCATTTGGTCTCTTACAACCTTCATATTTTAAAAGATTTTTGAGGTTGTCAGAGCCCTTGACAAAGTTTGACAGATCCTTCTTTAGGTTGTCAATTTCTTCATGAAGTTTTACAACATCATGTGGTTGACCTCTTAAGGAAGTATCTGCTTCAACTTTCAGAAGCTTCTCAACTAGCCTTTTGTTTTCTGCGTTAAGATTTCGAATCTCTATGGAAAGATTTCTTTCTCTAGCCTTTGAATCCTCATAGGATTTATAGGCTTGAGCAGCATCATTCCAGAGAGTTCGCCTCTCCATATTTGTAGTTTCGTTTTGCCTTGAGAGCTCTGTAAACTTTTTCTGTAAATCCTCCTTTTCACTTTCCAGTTGTCTAACTCTTTTTTTCTAAAACTTCTTTTTCTTTTGAAAGTGATTTGGATGATTTCTTTAAAGTTCTATAGGCCTTTGACAAAATAGAAGAGTTTGAAAGTAGTTCATCATAAGCTTCTTGAATTGAATCTATGTCATTAAAATCTACCTCATCTTCTTCTTCTGGTTCAGAAGAATCAGTTAAGGTGTCTGCCATCAGACATATGTGTGCTTCCTCTTCTTCTCCATCGTCCGATGATGAGTCATCGTCCAGGTCTTCCCATGTGGACATCAGAACTTTCTTGCCCTTTCCTTTGCTGAAGAATTTCTTCTTCTTGTCCTTGTTTTTGTCAAGATCTGGGCATTCTGATTTGAAGTGTCCTGGCTTTTTGCATTCGTAGCATACAATTGGACTCTTCTCCTTCTTTTCTTTGAAGTCTTTCCTCTTTAGGTTTCTCCATCTGGATCCACCTTTCTTCTTCCACATAGCATGTATCCTTTTGGATATAAAGGATAGTTCATCATTCTCGTCTGAGTCATCATCTTCATATTGTTCATCTGATGATGTTTCAGCTTGCATGGCTTTGGACGATGATGCTTTCCTTGGCTTCTGGACGCTGAGCGCCAGAGACTTATTTTTTTTACCATCACTATCTTGATGCAGTTCTAGTTCATGCACCTTGAGAGTTCCCACGAGTTCTTCTAGGGACATATCGTCCAGTTCCTTTTTTGTTCTCAAGGCTGTAACCTGTGGTCTCCATTTCCTAGGCAAACTTCTTAGAATTTTGTCAATATGTTCATAGTTATTGTAATCTTTACCATGTGCTCTAAGTTCATTTAGTATGGTTTGAAACCGTCCAAACATACTTTGTATGTCCTCGTTTTCTTCCATACCAAACAACTCATATTGACGAGTAAGGAGACTGAGTTTGTTACGTTTTACCTGAGTGGAACCCTCATATGTTAATGCAAGAGTGTCCCACATTTGTTTTGCGCTTTTGAGACTGTGCACCTTATTGTATTCTTGTTCGCTCAGTGCACACATGATGATGTTTCTGGCTCTGGAGTTGAGATAAAATCTTTGTTTTTGCTCTTCCGTCCATCTAGCCTTTGGGATTTCGTTGAGGCTCGCATCAAGTGGAATATAGTCGCCCATCTCCACAACTTCCCACATGTCAATATGGCTAGATTCAAAGAATGCTATCATTCTTTGTTTCCAGTAATCATATTTGACACCCTTGAAGAGTGGTGGTCTGTTCACAGCTTGTCCTACGTTTTCCATCTTTCTTAGGATCTTTCCTCTGTACTGCTAAGTACTCAACCCAAGAGGTCGAGCTCTGATGCCAACTGAAATATAGAGAAATACACTAGAAGGGGGGTTGAATAGTGTATTTATAATTTCTTTAAAAAACTTTAACTAATGTGAAGATAGTATATCTTTTAGTTTTACAAGAACTTAGTAAAACAGAAGATTATGCTATCGTCCAGCAGTTTAAAAAACAACAGTCCAATGAAACTACTCTTCTTGCTTTTCGTTAGAACACACGTAATAGATGATCTTAGATAAAATGTGTAAAGAATCACTTTCGTAGTATGTTGAAGAGATAGTTTAATAGATATGCAAGTAAGCTAGAAAGCGAGAGAATAGAACACTTAGTTTTATACTGGTTCACTCAACTGAGCTACGTCCAGTTCTCCTTCAAAAACTTTTGAAGGGTTCTACTAATCAAGATCTGATTACTCTCATGTATTCTAACTTTGCCACTTCTGGCTACAAGTATTCTCTAGGCCACTTCTGGCACACCCTTAATCTCCCCTTGAGATTAAACACAAACCCAAGTATTCTTTAACACTAAGCCACTCCTGGCTTTCCAAACAGAATTGTTTGAGTATAGAAAGTAAGACTTAACTCTCACAGAGAGGATATTACAGTAAGTACGAATATACAGAATCGCTTAGCAAAGCTAAGAAGAAGAATGCTCTTTTTTCTTAAGTATTGATCGTCCAGTCGTTTTGACAGAGATTCAGCTCTTTATATATTTTTCGTCAGTCCGATACATGAGCTCATTCCTCTATTTATAGTCAGCTTGTCGAAAGGTATCCGTTGAGGGATCTGTTCCTTTGCTAAGAGCGGTTCTCTCCATAGCATGTGACCGTTGTCACGTTTTGACTTAGGGTGAAGAGATAGAAGTGACAGCCATACATTTAGCGCCTCTCCTACTTGTACTTTTTCTGCAGAGAGAAGCTTCTTCTTTTCCTGTTCAGTACTATTCGAAAAGACAAATAGAATGGCATATTAAAATATGAGAGAGTGATTGTTGCCTTATATTGAATCAACATTGAAAACGTATTTCCTTATAATATTATTTTAAGATAGAAACTACAGAGAGGGTTATTTAAACGTTGGACGCTTGCTCTCACAGGAGCATTGGACGCTGCCTGTAGAATTCTTACAAAACACATTTGGACGCTTTTTTTATTAAAACATAAAGTCCAGGTTTGAGAGATACAATACCATTGCGGAATTGGAAGACGTAAATCCTATAACACTCAAACTAGATCATTAGATACTTCAAAATTTATCATTTAGTTGTTATCATCAAAACCGAAATTCGAGGGGTTGGACATCGTCCAAGGTCTTAGAACCTAACAACATCCATCTGGTAGGTGATAATTAATCTCATCCATAATAATATATTTGACAGTTACAATAGATAGTTCACAGGTGAACCAATTTTCACAAACTTCACTGTAGCCAAATCCTTTTTTTTTATATC
Source organism: Pueraria montana var. lobata (assembly GCA_026413185.1). NCBI lineage: Eukaryota > Viridiplantae > Streptophyta > Magnoliopsida > Fabales > Fabaceae > Pueraria > Pueraria montana. The sequence goes on from CM048647.1 coordinate 5,801,867, forward strand.
ATTTTTAGTCTTTAACTTTTCTAACTCAATTTAATTAAGAAGAAGCTTAGAGTTGGGCTGGCTTAATCAATTGGTTTGTTGGTGATGTGAGGGCCGAAAATAAGAAACTGGTTTTCATTAAAAGATATAAATCATGGTTCCTTTGGCCATACAGTTTCGGAAACTGTTCTATTACAACTGCTGAATTATGGGGGATCATTACGGATCTTCAATTGGCTTGGGACCAAGGGTACCAACAAGTTTGGTTGAAGAGTGATTCTCAAGTGGCTGTCATTCTAGTTCTCTCAGTTGATAATAGCAATCACCACATTTGACCTCTCATAAGCCTGGTCAAAGACTAACCTATTAACAATTAATATTTGTCCGATCCAAAAAAAAAAGCATGGCCAAAGACTTGACAACGTCTAAGGTGAACCACTTATGCAAGTGGTTTACCATGGACCAATTTTACTGACCATTAGATTCATCTACGTTTTTAGTGGTATTCTACATCTAATGCAGGGGATTATTCCCAACCACTTTCTTCCCCTTCTTGCTTTCCTTCATCGTCACTGTTGGAAAACGGTGCCACTGTAGATGCCACATGGGCCTCCCTCCTGACCGCGCCCTCTCCATCTCATGCTCCCTTCGACATCTCGATCCATCACGCAACATGGTGTCGAGGAGAAAGAAGGCCAAAGAAATTCGCTTTTCGGATGGACTGTCACCGTTGACGAAGAGGAAAAGGGCCAAGCGATTATCGTTTTTCATTTTTCAAATTAAGGAGATTAAAGTGACCACCTTTTGCATTTTTCAAATAATTAAACCCAGTATCGCTTTTACAACAATCAAGTCAAGAGAATTGTGTAAACAAAGTTTCTCCGTGTCAATCTCGTTGACTGATATAGTCTTTTGTTATAATCTTTAGCAGATAATTCAAGTTATAAACTTGATTTTTTGTTATTATTGTGGCACAAAATTATCTTCGGTAGATACGTCGGCTGATATAGTTCTTGTTGGGTCAAGGGCCAAGCGGTGGGTCAGCTTTGATTTCTTCGCGGTACGGTGGTTGGGCTCCACGGTGTCATTTCAGTGGGTGTTGTTTTCGTTTTCCATGGAGGGGTTTGGGTGGGGTTGGACGTTGGGGGTTTGTAAATCAGAAGGGGAGGACGGAAGTGGGGGAGGTTGGTGGATCGCGGCAGTGTTTGTGGTGGTGCTTGGTGGTGACGGCCAAAGGTGGTGGAGGGGTCATCGAAAACAGTAGAGAGGAAGGGAGAGCAAAGATTTGGTGTGGAAGGTGTATAATAATAACATGTACCTTAGATTAATCTAATAGTTCTAAATAGTGGTGCATAATGGACCACCTATTATTGTGGTCCACCCTAGATGTCGTCCAAAGACTTAATTCAAAGATTATGGTTTTTTAGGATTACTCATACGTATAGAGAAGCTAATTTTGTAGCTGATAGATTAGCTAATTCATCTCTTGATTTACCTATAGGTTTGCACGTGTATAGCCAATCTCCTTCAGATTGTAAATTCCTTTTGTGGAGTGATCTTATTGGGATTTGTTGGCCCCGTTCTCTGTTAATATAAGGGCTTTGACCCTCCTTTTCATAAAAAAAAAAAAAGGAAATGTGGCTTTGTTTCTCTTTTTTTATTTAATTGAAAGGTGAAAATTTTTCTAGTCCTCAATGTTTCGGTTTTTTTTAGAAAGGGATTCAAAGTTTTCATTTTGAGTCATTGGAAAATTGTAAGTTTTTTTGAAACCTCAAAATTCCTAAATCTCTAAGAGGAATTTAGTCAATTGGAATAGCTAGGAAATAAATCAAAGTGAAGCTTTTGATCCTTAAAGAGCCATGGGCTGGTAGCCAATTTAATAAAGCTTGGAGAACAAATTTCACAATTGATATTTTACAAAGGTCTTTCAAATGTTTCTCTTGGAAATCAGTTTTTTCTTCTTTCTTTCTTTTTCCAGGTTCCACGTGAACTAAGGAAAAATAAATTGCCAACTTTTGATCTATCAATTATCACTAAGTTATAGTAATTTTACTTTCCCTTATATATGGATCTCCGGTTAGTAATGAATAAAGAGGCAATGGTTCAGAATTTATGATAACAACTTAAGTATTTAATCTTACTACTCAAGACTAATTTTTAAACAAATTAAATATTTGAATTCTGCTTGTTTAGTCTCGGGTTGCATAAAAAGCTAGAGGAAGAAAATTTCTAATATTGCTATTGATACTTCTAGACATTAACTAAAAATTTTATAATCTAGAGGAATAAAACTTTTTTTTTCCTTATAAGCTCCTCACGTGTTATTTTAGAAAGATGACTAAGTATTTACATTATTTTAGTTAAATACTTTATTTACATAATATTAGTACCCCCTAATTCTAGGTAGATTAATGTTTATAAGTCCTAATAAGTATTTAATTAAGGAGGATCAAATTTAAGTATCTAATAATTTCATAATATTGTAATAATTGTTCAATTTTTTATATATTAGATACTTAAAGTACATAAATTCATGAAAATAGTATTTGATGCAATGATGTATTTTTGATATATTGTGTCTGTATGTCTATATTCTGTTTATACTATTTTTCTGTTGAAAAAACAAAAATGTTATCCCCTGAAAATTTTGGTACTTAGTGATTGAGGCCGTAAGTGTAACATCTTGTTTTGAGGTGTTTACTTATAAGTTGTTATAGCATATTGATTATATGTGCTTGATTGATTGCTTGATATGTTTATGGAAAATTATTTGATTTTTATATAGTGTAGTTATTTTTGTTGTTGTTAGCTTACGGATAGTATATTAAGGTTTATGAATAGAGAGCAGCTAGCGTCTTAGTGACATGTACCTGTGGTTAGTGATTTCATAATCACTAATATCCATGATGAGGACTAAACACTTTGGGGCTCGTTTAGAGCTAAAGTGGTCAATTAAAGAACACAATTTCTATCTCCTAAAATGATCCAAGTTCTAAAATAATTATATTGAGATCTTTGTACAATCTCAATAAGATCTAAATTTTATTTTGTACCCGTAGTATATTCAAATTAAATTCCAAAGACACAAATTATTGCTATATCAATTACTATTGTTTGTTTTATTAATTTCATTCTCTAAAATAATTTCTATAGTTATTCCTAATATTTTAAATAACTTTGTGTCAAAATTTTAATTGTGTTAATCCCATTGTATCCTAAATTACAACAACTCACGTAGCCTACCAATTTTATTCCTACTATATCCTAAATTACTAATCCAATTCCATTTTTTTAATATTTATTTTACCAACCTTATAGCTCCAGTAAAGTTACATGTCATCACTACTTTTATTAATTCCTATTTTCATCATATAAACCATCCTTATAACTCCACGTAGTTACCAACACACCCACCATCCAATTTTTTTTCTTTAGACTTTTTAACACCTATTATACCCCAATTCAAGTGACAAACCCATGTAAACCACTGCCACGCCTTTCTTTCTTTCTCCTAACATAATGAACCCAAAGGTGATGTAAGCACATAACCTCTTTGCCATGCTCCTTTACCAATCCTTTTTGTCGGTGCAAAGCTGGCTACACACCACACCTTCCCAATTTCAATTCCTTCCCTCACGACCTCTCTCACTCTCGGCCAAGGACCCTTTAACACCAAAAAACTTGATTTTTCCTCATTACTCAAGGTCAGGCCATAACCATAGTTTCCTCCTTCACCAAAATTTGATTTTTCCTTCTTGCATGTAGAAAATAGTTACGGTCTCACCTCCACAATCTCAAGTTCAAACCCCTTTCGAGGTTACAAGCACATCTTCAATTCCAAATTGATTTGGTAAATTTGAATTCCCTAATTGGAAATTTCAATTCTCACTATGCTTTTTAATTTGACAATTGATGTTTGTTAATATGCTTCTGTAAAGTAATTCATGTCGATCAAGGGTTAGAGAGAAAGTTCTACGCGCGAAGGATAACGTCTCAGAGCACTCTTGGAGAACCTCGGCAAACCATAAGGTAAGGGGGAGTGAGAGGTACTGTGCGTTTTGGCGTACAGAGAGGGTTAGGAGTTCTCCACTCTTAATGCTTTTAGGGTTTTATTGCTGAAGAGTCGAATTACGACTTGTTGTAAGGCGTGTCTACCCACTGCCTTTGTTATATTTAGTAGTCAAATATGATGTCGAGAGAACAATGTTGCTCTCTCACTATTCGGCAAACCCCGACTCAAAGCAATTGATTGAATTGCTCAAAGAGCACATTTTCGGTATGATTATGCTTAATTATGTAGTTTATGATTAATAAGCTTATATATGTCAATTTTTTTAACCTAAGAAATATGTCCCTTTATAATTTAAATTGTTCTAGTTGTTTCTAATTAAGAGAATTATGCTCAATCAAGTGCTAATTATGTTGGTTGTGAGAGAATTCGATTGTATGATTAAATTGTGAATGGTGAGTTGTGAATGGTGTGTTAGAGATGCTTATATGTTAAAATTATGGTTTATTGCTGCTATAAGTGTATTAACCTTGTGGTCCTAAGGAGGATGTGTATGGAAATGTGATTGATATGTGAGTACTAGATAAACATATGCATTTAGTTTGTATACTAAATGGCTTGTGGATTTTGAGTTTTTGATTTTTAAACAAGTAACTTGTTGGGTATTTGAGTTGATAATTGCTTCATGAGTGCCTTAATGAATTGATTAAGTTATAAGTTAATCACTAGTGTAAAATTTGGAAGTTTGGATTTTTGGACATGGACATGTGAGGTGTCTTGTGAATCTGTTTGCATGAGAAGTGTGCAAGAGATGTAATGTTTGAATCCTTGTTTTCATTATTGCCTTTAAGTGTTTTGGAAACAAATTGAACTACTCTTTTGATCTCCAAGTAATTGGAAGGAATTTTTCAAAGTGAAGGAATGACTTAAATCATTTAATATTATATGCTGGAATTGTGAGACAGCATCAGCCTTGTGTTACAGTCTGCACTGTGTTTGCCACAGATCTTGGTTTTTAATTCCCTTTGGTAGTGTTGTAGATTTCCATGTCCTCTTTGCAATGCAATTGATCCCCTCTCATATCGAATTTTGTACATTTTTAGTGATTTTTACACTGCAACTTGTCCTGTTGATTGTGATATTGTGTAGCTGCGAGATACAAACAATAAACTGTACTGTTTGGCATGGATTGATGCTTGCTATGTATTTTTAGTGGGAAATAGACTTGACAAGGGTTCTATAGAATTTAAAATCAGTGAATTTTTATTTTTAAATAATTAATTATGAATTTGATAATATGATGTTGCAATATGATATGGTTTGATTTAGTCCATTTAATTAATGTTGCAATATTTTCTCCTATTTCTTAGTCCTATTTTTTGACCTTACTTTAATTACGATTGTAACAACTATGCTTCAATATTGGATTGATATCTGATAAGATATTAGGAGTTTATTTTCCTTTTTTATTACATAGATTACTTTCCCTAAATATGACTAATTCTACCTTTAAATATGTGGTTGTACCAATCGTTTACTATCAGAGAAATAAATACTAGAATATTCATCTCTCTGTTCTTGTATGGTATCAGAGCCTGGTTCTCTAAACCTTGCCATTTTCGTGCTTGCATGATGTCCTCCACCAGCAAGGAAGAACACATTGGGATAGTGGGGTCCTAAACCTATGCGAGCAATAACCTATCCCAAGCTCTGAATCTCCAACTCACAGTACACAAGCTAAATGGTAAAAATTACCTTAAGTGGGTGTAGTTTGTGAAGTTGACAATGGAGGGGGGAAACATGCTAGGTTATTTGATTGGAGAAATTACACAACCAAAAAAAGATGACTCCAGATGGAAGAAGTGGAAGCCTGAGAACTCTCTCATCATGTCATGGATGATTAACTCCATGGAGCCTTCGATTGAAAAACCCTACCTTTTCTTATCAATTGCCCAAGAAGTATGGGAAGCTATGAAAGATTGCTACTCAGATTTGGAAAACTCAGTTGTGGCAATCCAAGCAAGCAGAACAAAATGTCACACCTACTATAATATTTTGCTAGCCTTATGGCAAGAGCTAGGTCGATGTTATGAAAAGGATTGGGAGAACACCAGAGACACTACACGATTTAAAAAAAGGAGGAGAATGATCGTGTGTGTTTGTTCCTTGTTTTGAATTGAAGAATGGATGAAGTAAGGGGAAGGATCCTGGCTCGAAGACCTCTACCATCCATCCGAGAAGTGTTTTCAAAAGAAGAGTAATGCTACATGTTCCGGAATCATCCATCACACCACTAGTGTAAGGATTAGCCCTTGCTATAAAAGGGTTTGATTCTAATGGACGTAGAAAAAAAAGACCATGGTGTGAACATTGTAAAAAACCATGGTATACAAAAGTAACTTGTTGGAAACTTCATGGAAAACCAGGAAACTTCAAGAAGAAATTCAATAGAGAGGGCAGTGCTTTTCATACTACCACAGAGGAGATTAAAGAGTCTTCATTTTCAGCTAAGACAAACCCTTTCACTAAGGAATAATTGGAGCATCTACACAAACTTCTCTCTCTTGTATTGATAACTAGTCATTCCTGCTCTTTGGCCCAAAAAGGTACTCACCCTATTACTTCCTTTTGTCACAGTGACAATACCTTTAAACCCCTTTGGATCATAGATTTTGGGGTTACTAACCATATGATAGACTGTTCAAAACTCTTCTCTTCCTATAGTCCTTATGCATGTAACAAAAAAATAAGGTTACAGATGGTTCTTTTTCTGCCATTGCTAGCATAGGATCCATCCCTCTATCTTCCTTTTTAACCTTACATAATGTCTTTCATGTACCCAATTTGTCTTGTAATATTCTATTTGTGAGCAAAGTCACTCTTGATTTAAATAGTCATGTCAAATATGACTCTTCCAGTTGTAAATTACAAGAATTGAATTCGGGGAGGATGATTGGCAATGGTAGAGAGATCAGTGGATTCTATTTGTTTGAAGATGATAAGGACTTGGGAAGACAAAGTCAAAGCTCCTGTCTCTATTCTAGCCTTACTTCTAAAGAAAATGAAGTTATGTTATGACACTACAGGTTAGGCCATCCTAGTTTTAGTTATATGAAACATTTGTTTCGTAATTTTTCAAAAATAAAAACTTGTCTTCTTTTACTTGTGAAACATGTCAATTGGCTAAACATCATCGTTCCCTATCCCTCCTAATCTTACAAATCATCAAATCCCTTCTCAATAATCCATAGTGATGTTTGGGGTCCTAGCAGGCATCCAACACCATCGGGTAAACAGTGGTTCGTCACCTTTATTGATGACCACACTAGGACTACCTGGGTGTATTTGATGGAAGAAAAAAAAATTGAAGTTAGGTCTATTGTAAAGACTTTTTTTTTACAAATGATGACAAAACAATTTCAAAAAGAGGTTCAAATACTTCGAAGTGATAATGGAAAAAAAATATTTTAATTTAATAAGAACTTAAACAATTTTTTTTACAAGAAAATGGTATTATGCATCAAAGTTCTTGTGTAAACACACCCCATCAAAATGAGTTAGAGAAAGAAAAAATAAGCATTTGTTGGAAGTAGTTCGGTCTCTTCTTTTTTAGAATTGTGTACCTAAATATCTTTGGGGGGGGGGGGGGGGGGGGGCGGAGGAAGCTGTTCTTACAACAACATATTTAATTAACCATATGGCTAGCATCTTGGGTTTCAAGACTCCTATTGAAGTTTTTTTGGAAAATTTTCCTTAAAACAGGTTGTTGTCCACTATTCCCCTAAAGGTATTCGGGTGTATTATTTTTGTTCATAAGAATGAACCCAACCAAAGAAAACTAAGTCCTCGAGCCAAGAAATATGTTTTCATTGGGTATTCCTCTACACAAAAGGGATACAAGTGTTTGTACCCAAGTTCTAACAAAATTTTTGTCACCATGGATGCAACCTTTTTGAGTCACAACCTTCTTTAAGACTCATCTTCATGGGGGGAACATAGGTGAAGATTCGTCTCAGATATTTCAAATTAGGTTTCCAATTAAATGTATTTTATCTTAAAATGATTGTGAAAATACTTGTGAAAAATTGGGATGTGGAAATGGGTATGGAAGAGTTGAGGCTTAGGTCAGCAATGACTTGCCCCACAATGGACATGTAATTGAATGTTGTGAAGACAACATTAGAAAAAATGAAGGAAACAATGAACCTTTAGAAATGGGCAAAATTGAGAAAGGAGTATCTGATAAAGGCATAAAACCCTTTGACATTGTTTACTCAAGGAAAAAAAAAAGGACAAGAACACTAAATTCAAAGAATAACTCTAGCATTGTTAAGAATCCGATGACCCACAAGAAAAAAACAATTTTGAAATTATTGATAATGCTGAAACTGTTGATGATTTTGATCTTTTAATTGCCATTCGGAAAGGTCATGTACCAAACATCTTCTATCTAACTTTGTTACATATGAAAAACTCTCACCTTCTTTCTGAGCTTTCATCTCAAAGTTGCCATGTAGGGAGGTTCCAAACAATATACAAAATGATCTAAGAGTTCCTGATTGGAAGGGAGTTGTTTTAGAAGAAATGAAGGCTCTTAAAAAAATCAGACATAGGTGATAGTAGAGCTACCAAAAGGAAAAAAATAGCGGGATGCAATTGGGTGTTCACCATCAAGTATAACTATGATGACACTCTTGAAAGATATAAAGCCCGACTAGTAGCCAAGGGATACACACAAACTCATGGGATTGACTACTCTGAAACCTTTGCACCAGTGACAAAGCTTAATACCATTAGAGTTTTCCTCTATTTAGCTACAAACCTCGATTGGCCATTACAACAACTAGATGTGAAGAATGTGTTTCTAAATGAAAACTTGGAAGAAGAAGTTTACATGGATGCACCACCAGGTTTTGAGGGTGCTATCCAAAGGTATGCAAGTTGAAGAAGGTCTTGTATGGACTAAAACATTCCCCTAGTGCCTGGTTTAAGAGGTTCACTTAGTTTGTCAAAGGGCAAGGTTACTCCTAAGGACAGATGGATCATACGATGTTTGTGAAAAAATTAAATAAGGGAAAGGTTGTTGTTCTTATATTGAAGGTGACTTGCAAATGAAAAAGCTCAAAGAAACTCTTTCTACAAAATTTGAAATAAAAGATTTAGGGCCGTTAAGGTATTTTCTCGAAATGGAAGTAGAAAGGTCAAGACAAGGAATTGTCTTCTCACAAAGGAAATATATCCTGGACCTCTTGAATGAGACCAGTATAAGTAGGTGTAGACCACTTGGAGATGGCAAGGAAGGGAATCCCTTGGACATTACACGCTACCAAAGACTAGTTTGGAAACTTATCTACTTGTCTCACACAAGGCCAGATATTGCATTCTTAGTAAGTCTTGTAAGTCAATTTATGCACTCTCCCTATGATGAACATCTGGATGTTTTTTATATAATCCTAAGGTACTTTAAGAGTACTCCTGGGACAGGGTTGTTTTTAAAAAAAATGCTTAACAATCTATTGAATCATACACTGATGCTAATTGGGCTGGCTCAATCACAGATCAACATCAGAGTACCGCACCTTTATACAGGTCAATGGAAAGGAGCAGTGCTAAAGCGAAGTACAGATCAATGGCACACGGTATTTGTGATATGGTGTGGTTAAAAAGTGCCTGAAGAGCTGGGAGTCACTTTCACTATTCCAATGAAGTTGTACTGCGATAACAAGGTTGCAATTAGCATTGCTTAAAACCCAGTACAACATGACAAAACCAAGGATGTGGAGATTGATCAGCATTTCATCAAAGAAAATATAGGAAATGGAACAATTTGCATGCCATTTGTTCCTACCTCTCAGCAAGTGGCAGATATTCTTACTAAAGGGCTGTCTAGAAACAAAATTGAAATCCTTGTAAGTAAGTTGGGCATGGTAGATACCTATGCACCAACTTGAGGAGGGTGTCGTAATATGATATGGTTTGATTTAGTGCATTTAATGTTGCGATATTTTCTCCTATTTCTTAGTTTCCTATTTTTTGTCTTTACTTTAATTAGGATTGTAACAAATTTGTTTTAGTATCAGATTGATATCTAATCAAATATTAGGAGTACATTTTCCATTTTTATTACTTATAATAGTTTCCCTAAATAGGATTAATTCTACCTTCAAATGTGCAGCTATACCAATCATTTACTATCAAAGAAATAAACACCAAAATATTCCTCTCTCTGTTCTTATAGATTAGTATGGAGATGAAATAAAATTCTGCAGTTTGTTTTTTTTAGCAATGGAATGGGACTTGATTTGAGGTGACTGCGGTAGTTGCAAAATTATGGAAAAACTTCTAGTGCTTTATTGATCCTTTTATAACTTCACTATAAATTCTTAGCCCCAAACAATAAGTCTTTTATTTTTGATATTTTTCTCACCCAAACTACCCTTTTTACTTGTCTTAATTGTTTTCAAGCTCATGTATGGTTTTTATGTGCAACTTCTGGTTTTCAAGCCCAAACGGATGAGAAGGATCGCAGGAGGACTAGACTGGTAATGCAATTGGATGCTAGACATAGCCACTAAGGGTTGTGTGTTATTCATATGTTTTTGCTTTGTGTTTATGTTTTGTTATGTATAGTCTATCTGTGGGAGCTTGGATGGCCTAGACTTATCCCCCTAGCTTGATGTAAAGATTTGTGCCTTCTGTTAGCCTTATTGTGTCCTACTTCAAATAGTAAGAACTATTTACTAGGTATTAGAGATGTTTGAAATCACCAGTTACATTCTACCGTTTATATTACTCAAATTTCCATGCATTCAAAAATAACCCACCACCTATTCTTTTAAGATAGGAAGTTCGTTGTTCACAAAATTTAAATGATACCATGTCCAAATCACAAAAAAAAACCCATCTTTTTCTAATCTTTGAAGGCTCCCTACAATAAGAATTCTAAGTATAGACATAATATACTGTAAGTACTCTAGTGCGAGTACTGTTAATAGAGGAACATGTAGTGGCATGTTGCTTGAGGTGGAAGACATAACTTGGTAAGCTAAGGAATGAATGGCAGGGACTCACTGATGGAAGTCTTGGGGCAACGATGTTGAGTGATGAAGTACCTAAAGGGCCAGGGCACCACCTTGTGTAAGGAACTTCATTTGACTAAGCTTGGTAATCCTTACTACTTCTTAGCATTTTGTTGATTGGCGCGAGATTATGTCTCAGATACGAACCAAGGATGTCTAGAGTTGAAAGATTTTTTAGTTCATATGAGGAAGATGAAGACTGTTACCATGGGGTGAAATGTATGTACTCCCAGTCACTTCCAAACGGGAAGCATGGATCCAAACAGAGTCAAACCTGTAGGACTAACATAACTAGAATAAACTATATATATAGTTATTTTGACTAACGGTAAGTTATCGTTAGTATTACATATATAATTTAGAACCATGCTCATTCCTTATTTATTTTTATGCATGTATGTTCCTGGTATACCTATGAAGATGGTGGACTTACCGAGTTACCAGAGCATGACAGTTGAGAGGACAGGCCCTGGGGCCTGGTCCATCGAGGAAAAGATAGGTACTATTCCTTCTCGAGTTCCATTACTTCTATTCTAATACCCTTTATTGGTATTGATGTACAACTCCTTGTATGCTAGCATGATATTCAACATCGGCAGGTGTGGAAGGCTTGGATCCGGAACAAAAACCATTACACATGCCAGGAACATAGTTAGGAGGTGACCCATCTAGCACATCATCCATGGGAACCTCTGCTCCTTTAGCAGGTGGTTGCTGAGGAGGCACGTTGTCGACAGGAACAGGCTGAATACCCTTTGTTGATAGTGGGTCAACTGGTGCAACTACAGGCTCTAGAGGAGGCTGGTCATCAGGAATCTAAATAGGAATTGCTTGTTTGGCCTACGTTTGCAAACATAGGTTGTTGACCATAATTAGCAAGTGAGGGTGCAGAAAGAGCTACAAGCTCAAGCAGCACAAGTCTATAACCTTGTTGGTAAGTATTTGGTGGAATTGTTGCAAAAGCAAGCAGAAGATTTGAGTATGGTTCCAACCTCAGACAAAAAAAGCAACCACATGCTAATTGGTAATTTATGCTAATTTATTATGTGGTTAATTTGTCAATGATAATAACACTATACATAGTAAATTTTCTTTAAAATCAATTTTCTAAAAAATACGGTGAAGTACTATCTAGATACCTAGGGTACATTGGGTAGACAGGCCTCATGGAATTTTGAGACTGTAAATAAAAAATCTACTGCATTTTAGAGGCACAACCTACTTGATTTTGCATTGTAGTGAATGGCTAGGGCGACCTGAATTAAAAATAAATAGTTCATGCATTTTGTTGCTAACTTGTTAATCAAGTAATTGCAAATTTGAAATAAGAAGCAGAGGAATCATACTGAGTGTAGTTGGGTGTGTATTGTGCACCATTGGCATTAGTAGCACATAATTGGTTGTATTGGGGTCTATAGTTAAAAATTCATATTCAAAAAAATGTCATTATGAGTACAACACAAACAAAAATAAAAATGAATGTCATTATGAGCACATGGAAGCATCCAAACATATTTAATTGTAAGTTTAAAAAATTAATGAAGTCTTTATAAAGGCCAACTTTGGAGCCGGGAAAATTTATTAGGGAAGATACAAAATTGTGGGTCTCACACTGATGACAAAGAGATGGGGTCCATATGTGAGACATGCAATTTTGTTGTCTTTTGGGGTTATAAATTCAAAGGGGATGCATAACTCCGTAAGTATGAATAGTAGTTGAAAAAGTCAAACACCACCTTGAATTCCATGCAGCATAAGAGTTATTTATATGATCATTGTGAAGAGGAAATAATGCAAGGCTTTGTGGTCTGATAGATTGTACACTTGAATATCACGTTTCAATCCCTGGTCTTGCTTGTACCTACATACAACTCAAGATATTCACAACAATTGGTCAATTTAAGGTTTGCAGAAAGCAAAACCTACTTCGTCTGTCCCTAAATATAAAAACATTGTTTTGATACATGTTTATCTTAATAAATTTACTCACAGGGTTTAGGTGGTTCAGTGTTGGATAAGAGGATGATTAGTTATTGATACCATTGAAATTATAGTTTCTGATTATGTATGGTACGACATGTGGATTGCTTGGGTTTTGGTTGTCATAAAGACATAAACCTTGAATCCTACAACAGATATAGGAATGCAAAATATATATGCACTTAAGATTAGCAAGTGAAAAAAAAAAGACTACATTAACAATTTAAGACAATTTATGATAAGTTACAAAATCCATAATACATAAAATGACACGAAAAACTTGCGCAAGCAAATTCTCATTTTCCATATTAGAAAATTGATTGAAGAAACCCGTTTGGATCATATCATATCCTTGAATAGATGAACTAGCTCCTTCCAATGTCAACCCCTCCTAATTAAATTATTTACTAAAGAAAGTACAATTACTTATCATCTCAAGTGACATGTATACATAAGTAACATTTTAAGATACGAGATATAATAATTAAGTGTGTGTTTGGATTGTCATTTCAGAGTAGTAAGAATTTATCATGAATTATTAATTTACCATGCGTGATAAAGGGTGACTTGATTGTCTTCCATGAAGTAGTGAAGATGACTTTGAAGATTAAGATTAATTAAGTTGACTTAATTAATTAAGTTGACTTAATTAATTAAGTAAATGAATTAGGATATGTTGACTTTTACATAAAACCTCCTAAAAAGGATAGAAAAATAATAATTGTTGTTCTAATCCAAATAAGACCCACTACCTTTAAGGGGTATAGAAAGTTTTATGGTATGTTTGGTAAAGAAGAAAGAAAATAGAGAAAAAAGAAAATACTAATAACAATGTGTTTTCTTTTGTTTGGTTCAAGAGAAAATAGAAAGTAAAAGGAAGGTAAAGTTGACTTACCAGGGATCTTCAATCTCCTTAAGTCATGAAAGCACAACATTGTTTGTATTTAGGGACATACGGAGTAGGTTTTGCTTTCTGCGAACCTTAAATTGACCAATTGTTGTCAATATCTCGACTTGTATGTAGGTACAGGCAAGACCAGGGATTGAAACATGATATTCAAGTGGACAATTTGTCAAACCCCAAAGCCTTGCGTTATTTCCTTTTCACAATAATCATATCGGTAACTCTTATGCTGCGTGGAATTCAAGATGGTGTTTGACTTTTTCTACTACTATTAATACTTACCGAGTTATGCACCCCCTTAGAATTTATAACCCCAAAAGACAACAAAATTACATGTCTCACATATGGACCCTATCTCTTTGTCATCAGTGTGAGACCCACAATTTTGTATCTTCCCAAATAAATTTTCCTGGCTTCAAAGTTGGCCTTTATAGAGACTTCACTAATTTTTTAAACTTACAGTTAGATATGTCTGGATGCTTCCATGTGCTCATAATGACATTCATTTATATTTTTGTTTGTGTTGTACTCATAATGACGTTTGTTTGAATATGAATTTTTAACTATAGACCCCAATACAACCAATTATGTGCTCCTAATGTCAATGGTGCACAATACCCACCCAACTACACTCAGTGTGATTCCTCTGCTTCTCATTTCAAATTTGCAATTACTTGATTAACAAGTTAGCAACAAAATACATGAACTGTTTATTTTTAATTCAGGTCGCCCTAGCCATTCACTAAAATGCAAAATCAAGTAGGCCATGCCTCGAAAATGCAGTAGATTTTTTATTTACAGTCTCAAAATTCCATGACACCTGTCTACCCGATGTACCCTAGGTATCTAGATAGTACTTTACCTTATTTTTTAGAAACTTGGTTTTAAAGAAAATTTACTATGTATAGTGTTATTATCATTGACAAATTAACCACATAATAAATCAGCATAAATTACCAATTAGCATGTGGTTGCTTTTTTTTGTCTTAGGTCGGAACCATACTCAAATCTTCTGCCTGCTTTTGCAACAATGCCACCAAATACTTATCAACAAGGTTATAGACTTGTGCTGCTTGAGCTTGTAGCTCCTTCTGCATCCTCACTTGCTAATTATGGTCAACAACCTATG
The DNA here is from genome assembly GCA_026413185.1 of Pueraria montana var. lobata. Classification (NCBI taxonomy): domain Eukaryota; kingdom Viridiplantae; phylum Streptophyta; class Magnoliopsida; order Fabales; family Fabaceae; genus Pueraria; species Pueraria montana. The sequence continues at coordinate 5,816,947 of CM048647.1, forward strand.
TTTGCATATGTAGGCCAAACAAGCAATTCCTATTTACATCCTGATGACCAGCCTCTTCTAGAGCCTGCAGTTCCACCAGTTGACCCACTGTCAGCGGAGGGTATTCAGCCTGTTCCTGTCGACAATGTGCCTCCTCAGCAAGCACCTGCTAAAGGAGCAGAGGTTCCCATGGATGTTGTGCTTGATGGGTCACCTCCTGACTATGTTTCTGGCATATGTAATGGTTTTTATTCTGGATCCGAGCCTTCCACACCTGCTGATGTTGAATATAATGGCTTGTCTACAAGCGGCAGATGAATTGGAGATTTAAAAATGTTCTTGAAATCCTTTTTGTTCTAAAAACTTTTTCGAAAATTTCTTTGATAGATCCAAAATTAGAATATCACTTGAATATATTAGGTTAGTATGTGATGCTTTGTGATTTTAGCTACTTGATTCCTAGGTTCAATTTTAGTTAAGATCAATTGGATTATAAGATCAAATGAACTAAAGATTATGAAGAACCAAATACAAGAAGGTAAAAAGATGAAGGATAGAGAAAGAATTGTTGAGACAAAGTCCTTCCTAGAACCGAGTATTTTAATGATGACAAACCACTATGAAGCAAAGTTAAAGTTACTGAACTTAGCTTCTAATGGTTACTTCAAGTGTTCTTCTTAAGATAGGACATATTCTGAAGCATAGCACATATATGAAGCATAAGCCTACAATGGAAGCTTCTCCATGACATAGATTATGCAATTAGAAGTAGGACTACTAGAAGGAGAGCTATTTAGAAGCTGGAAAGGCAGTCATGTTTTCTGGGTCAAAGTGCAGATATCAAAAGTTGTGTATGATCAGAGGCATGATGCTGGGGTTAACTTAAGTCAAGGGATAGATATTAGAAGCTAAACATGGCTTGAGGATCATCAGAAGTTGTGTTGCAATTGGAACTTGAAGATGGACGTGTCTCGCATTCCAGAAGCACACACCAGTCATATGCATAAGTGCTTGGACAACACTGATCTTGATGCTGTTAATCCTTGTGTTTCTTGACATATTCCTAATCATAGGAACTCAAAGAAAACAACTATCCTTGTCGAAAAAGAAGAACCAGCAACCAATAGTAGAAGAGAGATTGTCAAAAGCAGTAAACCATTTTTCTCAAGATTTGCTGCAGAAACAATCTCCAGAAGACTTCCTATGATTTTAAAATTTGAAATCACATGGAAGCCACTAAGATCACAGCTAGCATCAACGGATCCTTCAACAAATTCAAGGTGAAATATGGCGATAATGGAGCAAAAGCAAAGATGAAGAAGACAACTCATTGAGTTGTATGGTTGAGATTGAATTGAGCTAAAATGGCTACTTGTATGAACATGGACAACTCATGTAGCATTTGAGTTCAACCTCCAATGACCACAAATGGCTAGCTCCGTGATCAAGTCTATAAATTGATCAAGTGTGAAGGAGCTAAGTGCAAGGAAGGTTGCCAAAGTAGTGGGCAAAGGTTAGTTGACAAACCCTTATCTGAAGGAACTTCCTTAGCCTTAACCCATAACACTCTAGGTGAAAGCCAGTTGTGCCTAAACCGAAAGTGTTTTGTCCACCACTCCCTTGATGTGAAGGGACCACAATAGGTAGCTATGTGTATCCAGTAGCAGTTGCTACTGTAGAGAGCTTAGAAGAATAGGCAGGTGACTACTGCTTCTAAAGTTTTGTAGTAGAGGTGCTGCTAAAGAGGACTAAGAAGGGCAGTCATGTGACTATGGTTTCTTAGGGCCTAGTTAACACAACATGTGGCTGTGTGTTTCCAGCAGAGGTGCTACTAAAGAGGACTAAGGAGGGCAGTCAGGGGACTGTTGCTTCTTAGGGTTTAGGTAACACAACATGTGGTTGTGTGTGTCTAGTAGCAGTTGCTACTGAGGGTTAAGCCTGGAGAGGCCTATTGAAAGAATACTTGGGTGAGCCTGCAAAGCCTTAAAGAATACTGGTTGTAGGAGCCTGAGGAAGGCTTCAGGAAAGAAAGAATACCCAGTTGTAGGAGCCTGTGGAGGCTTCAGGAAAGAAAGAATAAAAATAGGGTGTTGGTCTTAGTGGAAAGCCTACAGTTGTAGGGACTAGCTATAGCCAAAGTTGGGTGAACCAGTATAAATCCTTGGTGTGTTATTTCCCTCTTTATTGCTTCTCATTATTGTTGCTATGTACTTTAATCTGTTTTACAAAATCCTATTTTATAACTTAAACTTGGTCTTTGATCAAGGGGTTTTTCAAACTATTTTATCGTGTAGAAGCAACTCTACTCAGTGCAACCAAGTAAGAATCAGAAACTGTTGTTAATAGATTCTGTATCATTTGTGAGTAGATTTTGAAGTAGTAACTGACAAGTTTACTTGGTGATATTGTCAAAGTACATATCACAACATTCAAGTACTTGTAAGGAAATGTGTTACTCCTACTAGTATTCTGATTCTTAAAGTTGAGAAGCTTGAAGAGAAATTCAGAAGCTAGTGTGCTAGTAAAAATAGCTACTAGATCGATAAAGGTTCACTATTCAAGCCCCTTTCTAGTGACTGATTGATTCACTTAAGTTGGTATTAGAGCTTAGCCTTTAAGGATTGAGCACACCTAATGGTATAGGAGGAAAAGATCCTAGAAGAAGTGGCGGCTAGCACAAGCACGAAAGTATTCATACCAGAAAGAGCATCCACGAATAGACCACCCGGCTTTGATGGGAGAGACTACTATTACTGGAAGGACAAAATGAAGTTCTTCACGAAGTCTCAAGATGTGGGCATGTGGGAAATTATCCAAGAAGGTCCATATATTCCCACGAAGAGGAATGCAAAGGGGATACTGCAAAACAAACCCAAGGCCAAATGAAGTCTTGATGAGAAGCAAAGATATCTTCTCAACTCCAGAGCCAAATACTTTCTTCTATATGCATTCAATAGAAGTGAGTATGATAAAGTTACTGGCTGTAGGACAACCAAGCAAATATGGGATACACTACAAGTGGCCCATGAAGGGATTGACCAAGTGAAGGAGTCCAAAATAAACATCTTGACACACTAATATGAGTTGTTCAAGATGGAAGAGACTGGATCTATTAATGAAATGTTCAGTAGATTTACAATCATAATAAATAATCTGAAGTCTTTGGGGAAGACATATAAGATCGGATTAGAAAGATCATAAGGAGCTTACCCAAGGTATGGAGACCTAAGGTAACAGCAATCTAGGAAGCAAAAGATCTAGCTAGGTTAAGTCTAGATGAATTGCTAGGATCTTTGAAAGTCCATGAGCAAGAAATCATGGATGAGATTTAGCCTAAAAAGGGAAAAAAGAATATATAGCCCTTAAGGCGAGTACCTCTTCTAGGAAGACTGCACATCAGCCAGCAACTTCTAAAGCAGAAGAAGGTACTGCTTCTGGAGAGGAAGATGAACTAGCATTCATCTCAAGAAGAATATAGAGAATAAGGTTCAGAAGAAAGAACAAAAGTATCTTCCAAAACTCAAAGGATTCTCAAAGACAAAGGGAAAAGACCAGGGAACCTGTTATGAATGATTGCAATAAACCTGGACATTACAGATCAAAGTGTCCACTACTCAAAAGAAGTCAAGGGAAAAAGAAGGTTATGATGGCATCTTGGGATGATAGTGAGGAGTCAACAGATGAAAATGTGCATGCCAACTTCTACATTATGGCTAAAAGATCATAAGCATTAGAACATGAGGTTAGTGCTTTTGAACCCACTAATAGTAGTGATTATAAGAATGTTAGACAAGCATTTGATACTGTTTTATCAGGCTATCATATGATTAGTCAAAAATGCATATCACTTAAGAATCTAACTTCAGAAGCAAAGAAGAACCTCAGAAGGATAAATGCTTAGTTAAATAGATTCATTAGAATTGATTATAATGAATCTAAAAATAGAGCATTTAAGGTGCAAAATTCTTAAGTTATCAGTACATGAAGCATCACAAGTATCAATGATTAATTCAAGAAATGATTCAAATAGAACTTGGTTTGAAACACTTGATATCCCCTGTATGATAAAAACCTCCTAGAAGAAACGCTAAAAAATGAACGTATTGTAACAAGGATGGCCACATAGCCACAAAAAGTTACTCTAGGAACAATGTTCCATGGAAAGAACTTGTTAAAGGACCCTGTGTAGAAAGGGTACCTATTAGTCCTTCTTCTTTTGCAACATCCTACTATGGAGAAAAGGATAAGAAAGCTGACTCGGAAAGAGATTAGCTCAAGAAGAAGAGAGGGAAGGATCCCCTCTTCTTATTTTATTTTCTTTATTTGTTTCTACTGTTGTGTTGTCCTGGTGCAGGCTGTGTTGTTCTGGTGTTGTGCACTGAGTAGCTACTTCTGTGTTGGTGTTGTTCTAGTCCAAGGTTATCAGCTTCTGTGAGTGTTTCTCCTTCTCTGTATTTTTTTTATTTTAATTGTTATTTAATAATCTGAGTTTAGAGAATTGCATTATGCTACATTTGATATTTGGTTCTATGTTGTGTTTTGTTGATATTAAGTGTCTCTCAGGCACCAAGTAAGTCCCTTTTCTACAAAGATGTGTTGTAGTGCTTTTATCAAGCTTGCTTTGATTTGACATTGTGCAGTTTGCTTTGATTTCAGGTCTGGTTCTTTTGGAATTGAACTTTGTAGTGCTTAGGGGAGGTCTTGTACCAGGTTTAGTCTAATTTCCTTATTGACATTGATATGCTTGTGTGGCTGCAACTATTGAAACTATTGATTTCTATTTACAATTAAGATTTTACTTTTCCAGTCATATTTTTGTTAATGAAATTTGATATATATTTCTAGTTCACACTGATGTGGTTTAAGTAGGTTCATAAGCGGTTAAACTTTTCTTATATTACTCTAGTGATGTCTGTGACAAACTAGGAATTTACGTCACAAATTAATAGGTGTAATTAAGAAGATAAAAAATTAGAAAGGTTAACGTACAAAACTTGGTTTCCCTGATAGTTATTAATTGGGACAAAAGAGCAAATCCAATATATTTCTGAAGATAAGAATGGTGACAACCAATCTATTGTTGAATAACCATTTTTACAGTGAATATCGTACCCTTTCTTGATGATTGGCAAGGCTGCAACTTACAAACCTAAGCAATAAAGAACACTGGTCAATGTGTTCCAAAGAAAATAAACAAAAAAAATCCAAGGTTTTAAAAAATCCAATCCCTGTATGATCTTAATAATTGAATTTTCATTACAATGCTTCCAGTTGATTGTCTGGTAATGATATCTTTTTTAATTCAAGTTTTATTGATCATAAGTAAATTTGGTTATCCATGGCTAACTTTATCTTTAATTGTTGTTTTGAAGGTTCTTTAACTTTACTTAGTGGTGATCCTGGTAAAAAGTACTCTGCTGTTGCAGGTACAAATTAATTTTGGATGATAAAACTGGATATAAAAGTTTGATTATCAACTTTCTATAATGGTCTGGTCAATTGTCATTAATGCCTGATCTATTTGTGATGTTGAATTGGAAGATTGCAACAATCATTGCAAAAGAATGCAGTGATGATGAAGAATTAAAAGTAATAAAGATGAATTAAAAGAATGCAAAAGATAAACTACTTATACTCTGATTTGATTTCAGAGAAGAATTAAAAGTAACTTATGATGAAATTATCTGCTGCTGTTTGTGATTTGTTTTGAAGTCATTACTTACCTTAAAATATAGGCTATGTTCGGCAAGTCATTTCAGCTAGTTTTTAGCTTTTCTTACTAGATGAAAAGCTTGTTTGATTGTTCGATAAACAAGTTTTTTTAGTAGCTTTTAACGTTTTTTGAAACGCTACTTGACGTAGCCAAACTACCATAATAAGAGATGCAGGTTTATTTTAAGGAAACAATTGATGGAATGCGAATTGAAACTAAATAATTGCATAACACTCCCTAGTCCCTACTGTTAGGTTCTCATGACATTCTTTAGGTCATGGTTGCTACTTTGCTAATTTGGTTGGTCCCTATAGGAGGGTGTATGCAAGGTAGAAATGTAGGGGATGTTGGTCTTAAGTGGGCAAGGGAATTGGCATGATTGTGGGTAGCCTACTGCCAGCATGGCCATTGGGGAAAATTGGAGGGAAATTCTGTTTTAATGTTATGGAGAAATATTAAACAAGAGAAGGGAAGGAAGTTGTCACTAAGGAATGGATATGATATAGTGGTTCTGCATTTCTCTTATAAAATGTTGTATTGTTGCTAATGCTATGTCTTAAAAGTATGAGTATCTCAGTTGGAGAATTCCTTTATTGCAGCTGAGAAGTTAGAACAAGCTGAGAATTAGTTGGCACACTCACCACTAATAGGACCTGCACCTAGAAAGAAAGAGGTGAGTGACTATTGATCTATAAGCTACAATTAAGTAATTTTCTCCATTTGTTGGATGTTCTATATCGAGTTTTCCTTTGAATTATTGGAGTGTTTCATGCAATCAAACCGTTGAACTTTTATACATAGTTGGAGTATTTCACTTTAGTAGCTATTAGACCAGCATTAGGTGGAATTTATTTGGCTTCCAACCACCAAAACACATCTAACTTATGCATTCCATGTTACAGAAAATTTAGCTACCCCATTAATATGTTCTAGTTTAGCACTTGTTAACTTTTCAGCATGCATGTTTATCTCTTACAATTAGCACCTTAATAACTTATATCTAGTCACTCAAAAGCTCTCAAATTAAGTTCCTACAAGACGGTATTGTTCATTGTTGAAAATGGATTCAAATTAAACCGTAAAAAAGGCAAACCTTAAACATGATATTGAAAGTATATATCAATTATTAATGAAAGCTAATATAACCTTCCTTGATGAACTGAACTATTAGAATATAAATAAGTGACCAGCTTATGTCTTATATCAAAATTGTTTTGTGTGACATCAAACAAACAGCCCCTAAATATCTAGTTCGTTTCGATTTTGTCATTTTAGCAACTGTGATACTAGACTCTGTAATATTGCTTACCTTACCATGCTTGAAGACTAATATTGTCTGGATTTACGTCTTTTAGGCTCTGAGACCTTCCATAGCATAATACACATTTGGCTTGGAGGCATTGGAGAACTCAGACAAGGTAATTTAATCTTTCCTTTTCATAGTGACAGAATCAGCTACATAGGATGTTAAAAAGAATTAAGCTGAACATAGCTTATGTTGCATAAAACTTGTATCTAGCAGTTTTCTGCCATTGCTGAATTTTGTGACAGGAAAATCTTTTCCTGAGGACTCAGTGGCTCTAGTGAAATTCTTCTTTTGCAAGAGATGATATGTTCATTTTCTGGAATTATAAAGATAGCGTTTTCTTTGGTTTCTAGTTTCTATCAATTTGAGTATTCTAACTAAGGACAATTCAGTCAAAGGCTATCCAATGACTTTTGCTAATTCTAGTGCAATAATCACATGCTTTTAATTAGAGAACTAGATAACAAACACTCGAGGTACTGAATTTGATTGCAGGGATGCAAAATTACATGTTTTTTTTTTTCTGACAGATTGACTATTTTTCCCTGATTAGAATTAATCTTGAGTCATCTGAGTTTGAGCTAGAGTAATTTATTGCTTTTGTTAAATATTAAGCCTCTTGTAACCAGAATATATTTGATGTTTGTTGTTTTTGGACAGGGCTAGTTGTATTCTTGTTGCCACTTTCAGTCAAACAAGAACGTGTATTGCTTGGATTGTTGCATCAGCCTTTGCCCTCACTGTTTATCCCTTCACCCCTCTCACAGAGTGTTGTAGGTTCTGCACTTCTATTCTAGTAAGTTTGTTTTATTTTATTATTATTATTTTGATAGATAGCTGGTGTTTGGGGTGTATTTTTAAGTGTGTGGTCTGAATTCCAACACGTGTTATTCTAATGAAGGTGGTTGTTCTTTTTGAAAAGAACGAGAAAAACAATTCAGCAAAATTATTATTTGTTGCTCCATTGTTGTGGAGTGGACTGAACCTATTATGAAAGAATGAAATGTTTATATTGAATTGTTTGTGTGATTAATGATAATTATTTTATATTCAAGTTATGCATTATGAGTGAACCTTAGTTTCCCGTTTTAGGTTCAATACAATGATTAATACGTATAGTTTTGATTAATCGTTGTATTGAATCTTGAATTGTCCGTTTGGACAGTTTGGGAAGAGTAACTTTTTTATACTTGATTCATACGTAGAGGTTGAGTCTCTTTTGTTAAATTTGATGAAATTTCGGTTTAGTGCATTTCGTTTTGTTCTCCGGGTGCATACTTGATTGTGGTGGAATTGATGTCACCGCTTTCATGTCGTGTACTTGGAGATCAATGTGAAATACTACCGAAATTTCGTCAAATTTAACAAAAGATACTCAACCTCTACGTATGAATCAAGTATAAACAAATGTCTTCCTGAATGGGATAGGGCCACACCTTTTATGAAAAAGTGAGATCTTCATGCTTGATATAACTTAGTCAGTTTCACATAAGTGGAAAGATGGATCAAAGTAGGATAAAAGCAATTTGCATCATTGAAGAGTATGAGAATGGAGTTGAACATTTTTTGGAATTTGCTCAATGAAATTCACCAGATATGGGTGGGAAATATTATTGTTCTTGTGTTAAATTTATGAATGGGAGACAACATGTAGTGGACAACATAAGGATACATCTTCTATGTGGTGGGATTCTTCAAAATTATGCAAGATGGATATGGCACGGTGAATCGATGGACATGCCAAGGGTGTCCCAAACTGAGCAGGTTGATGTAGAAATGGAAGATCGATTAGAGGACATGATCTGTGATGTTGGACAATAGTCTTTTCAACAAGCACATGCACCTTTGTATAATACGTTGGAAAGTGATTCAAAGAAGCCTTTGTATCCGGGGTGCACTAAGTTCACACGGTTGTCAGCGGTGTTAAGTTTGGTTAATTTGAAGGCAAGACATGGGTGGAGAGATAAAAGTTTCACTAAATTGCTTGAGGTGTTGAACAGGATGCTTCCATAAAAGAACATGTTGCTGAAAAATAACTACGAGGCAAAGAAGATATCTAGTGGGTATGGAGTACCAGAAAATACATGCATGCCCTAATGATTGCATATTATACAGAAATGAGTTTGAAGACATGCATAAATGCCCCTAAGTGTGGGGTATCACAGTATAAAGTGAAGCATGATGAGTGTGGTAGTGATAAAAGAACAAAGAAAGACCCCCAACAAAGGTGTGTTGGTATCTTCCAATAATTCCAAGGTTTAAACGATTGTTTGCTAATGGAGATGATGCGAAAAAACTTGACATGGCATGCAGATGGTCGAAAATGTGATGGATTGCTCCGGCATTCGGCTGATTCTCCCTAGTGGGACTATATTAATCGTTTGTTTCCAGATTTCGGGGAGGAGACAAGAAACCTTAGGCTTGGACTTGCTATCGATGGAATGAATCCCTTTTGTAACTTAAGCACTAAACACAATTCATGGCCTGTTTTGCTAGTAATTTACAACCTGCCTCCTTGGTTGTGCATGAAGCGAAAATACATTATGTTGTCTTTAATGATTTTGGGTCTAAGACAACCAGAAATGGCATCAATTCTTATCTAAGTCCCTTGATTGAAGACTTGAGAAAGTTGTGGGAGGAAGGGGTTAACATGTTTGATGGAAATCGCAAGGAGACCTTCAAGTTGCGTGCAATGGTATTTTGCACCATTAATGACTTTCCAGCATATAGGAATTTGAGTGGATATAGTGTTAAGGGGCATCACGCATGTCCTATATGTGAAGAACACATAAGTTACGAGCAACTGAAGCATGGAAGAAAGACAATCTACACTAAGCATCAAAGATTTCTCAAACCTTATCACCCGTATCGGCGATTGAAAAAAGCTTTTAATGGAAGACATGAGGATAGAATTGCATCGATAGCCTTCACTTTAAAGCATGTTTATGAGCAGGTGGAGGACATCTATATTATCTTTGGAAAGACCCAAAAGATGCAAGTGAGAAAAACATATGGAAGAAGAGGTCGATATTCTTTGATCTTCCATACTGGTGAATACAACCGCAATTGTAGTTTTGGTATGTGATTATGTGAATGTCTTGTACATGTATGATATTTGAAACAATAATTTAGTTGGTTCCATCCCTTCTTCCCTTGGCAACTTGGAACATCTTATGAAGTTGAGTTATCTACCTATTCATATTTAGAATCAGGACAATTTCGTCTAACAGTCTTACTGAAAGCTAATATTCATTTTGTTAGGAATCTAAGCAGAAACAATTTAACAGGAGTTATTCCAGCAGAATTTGAAATCTTAGAAGTGTTATGCCCAATAATGAATAGTTATTCATCTTCATCAAACTTTAACATAAACTTTTGTTTTGTTCAATAGGACTTGCATGGCTTCAGAATTATCCATTGGTTGTTTTTCACATGTAAATATGATGGATGATTATTGACTCTAGTAATTTGACTACTCCATTGACATTTCTAATTTTCTTGGTTTAAAATGATATACAGGAGACTTGAAAACAACAAATTAATCGACAATGTGGCATCACTTTCAAATTGCCTTAGTCTGTCTCTGCTGTAAGTTTACCTTTCAATTTTTTATGATGTGTGAAACATACCATGTCACTTTTTTCCTAATAAGTTGAATATTTATTGTGAAGTTTGTAGTAATGTGTCCTATAACAACTATTTGGTTTTATACCCATGGGTAACAACTCTTCTAGGTTTCCCCTTGACAGGTGAGGGTCATTCACTTTTGACATGATCTCTATCACTTTAAGTTCAAAAACAAGTTGTTTTGAATTCATGAGTACAACCTTTTATTTGCAGTTTCATTGGAAACCTAGTATTTGTGGTAATTGGCTGAATTTGCCATGTCATGGTGCTCGCCCTGCAGAGCGAGGTAAAATTTGACTATGCCATGGCATGCCATGCTTTGAGCACCATAAAATCTACCTTCTCAAATGTTATGTATTCCTTAGTATAAAATCTGCCTTTTATACTAAGCCTGGGAGAATATGTGAAATGTAAAGGGCTGGTTAGTATTTTAGGATGGGTAACATGATTTACTGTGGCTTTAGTATATTTATATTGATAATCTTTATTATTTTTTTATTTTGTCACAAGTGAGAAACTATGGGGCAAAATGTGCTTTTATATTCCCTAAAAACTTGAGTGAGAAGTATATAATTGGATATGGTGCATCAAGTGCAGTTGTAATTGTGTTCTTAAGAATTACAAGCCAGTTGCTAATAAGAGGATCTATTCTCACTATCCCCAATGCATTAAAGAATTTGAAAGTTATTGTTATTTGTTAAGGTTCTGACTTCTAAGTACAAGTCTTTCTCTTTGTTCAAGTCTTAACTTTCCAACAAGGTAGTCTTCGAGGATTAAAATATATTAGAACAATCTAATTACCAAATCAAATTCACGTTTCTTCTAAAACAAATGGATTGAGTAATCAACAAAATGGAACGTGCATCTAAACTCTAAAGTAAAAATAAGGATAAGCATGGTCGAGAGTTGGGACACGTGGGTTGGTAGCCTTTGGACCTTTTAATTCTTGAGCAAATTACAGTGACACTCCCTAAGGTTTGCACTAATTACACAAGCACCCCCACTGTTTAAAACATTTCTTTCACACCCTGTCATGTAACAACGTCAGTTAGTTTTGTTTTTTAAATTGATTTACATTAAAATTCTGGCTTTTTTTTTAAAACCCCAAATTACCCCTAATTTAAGAGAGCACTCATCCCTTCCTTCTCTCTTCACCTTCCAACCCAACCGCATGGGAAGCCACAGAAAACAAATCCTAGGGGTACACCAAGTGTTTCTAGGTTCACAAAGCTGAATCGCACGACGTTGTTACGCAAGGTCCCCTGCCCACATGGAGATGACCTCCTTGTTGTGGAGGAGGACAAGGTTGAGGGTGGGGCAGTCCTCGCGGTTGCTGCGGTCCTCAACGAGAACCTCCGCCGCCTCCTCTACTGCCTCCGGTGGCCAATTCGTTACGGCGGTCCTCTTACACAATTCTTGATCCGAGTTTCTCTCTATTTATCAATTGCTAAAGTGGGTTGTTTGCTTTTTGTCATTTGGGAGCTACAAAGTTGGGAGATTTTGTTTGATTTTAGCTTCATTGCATGAAAATTCATATGGGGTTGTTCAGATTCTCTTTGATCTATCTGTTTTTAGAGGAAACTGGTTGAACATATTGGTTTTTTGAGGTGAGTTTCGTGTGGATATGCAGTTTTATTGCTTGGTCATTGTTTCTAATGTAGATAGTGGATATTTGTTCACCGTTGATCATGCGAAAATCTCAAAGAAAAATGTCCTTTTTTTTTGTTCTTTTTTATTGTCTGTGATGGGAAAAGTGTTTTGTTTTCTTAGCCATGTAGATAAAGGAGACTTCATTGTTTAGAATCTCTCTCCCTTTTCTTTCATGCATGCTTCTGCAAATTTTTTTTTTTGCTTGAGGTGCCTTGGGAAGAAGATGAGATGGGGGTGTTTTGGGGATAATTTTTTTTTTAAAAAAAATCACGTGCAAATCATGTGACCACAAATTAACTGAGTTAACATCGTTTGAGGGAGAGGGGGTGCATCTGTAATGAGAATGGAAAAGTTAGGGGATTTTCTGTAGGGTAAAAAAAAGGAGGGGGTGCATGTATAATTAGTACAAACCTCAGGGGTGTTACTATAATTAGCTCTTAATTCTTTGTTGCAAATTTTAATTCAGTAATAATGACAATAAAAAATTGTGGACCCTTGTCAACGTAAGAGCCACGGAAGTGTAGGGACTTACTTTTATGGGATAGATAGGCATTTTTAAGAATTAAGATACAGTAAAATGTTAGTTAAATTTTTATTTTAACTCAAACAAAAATTTATATTGAGTTTAGATGAGATCATTATAGTATTCTTTATAATAGACCAATATTATGATTTTAATTTGCCCTCTAAATCGTTATTTATCTATTTCTTTTTAAGAAGAAAAAAACTAATTTTTTAACTTTCCAACTTAAAATAATATATTAAATTTAATAATTAAATTAAATAATATTTTAAAGATAATATTAATATTAAAAAATATGCAGTGAATAAATAAAAAATTATATGAACATTTTGACTACATATGATTTTTTTTTAAATCCCAAGAAAATTACTTGCGAATAAAAAATCCGTGGGTAAATTTCCTTCAAATTCGTAGTAGCGGTTATCAACAAAGGAATTACCTATGGATTTTTATTCACAGAAAAATCTGCAGGAAACATGTTTCCTGCGAATTTTGTAAACAAAATTCGCAGGAAATTCCGCACGTAATCAAAGAATTTCTAGTAGTGAACTTACCTTCAAAAAGAAAATAAACATAAATTAAATAACAAAATAAATACTTTAAAGAAAGAAGATGAACAAAATTCAAAACATTTAAAAAATTAAAATAAAAGTGAATTAAGACAAATATAAAGTTAGATATAATATGAATCCTCTATATATTTACATTAGAAAATATTTTTAAAACATTACAATATTTGATTGATTGAATTTACCAATATTTTGAAAATTAGACTGGTCATTGAACCAGTGACAACACCGGTTCAAGATTCAATGATCAAATCATGGTTGAATCGGTAATAATTAAATAACATATTTTAAAATTTTAATATACTATATTAATTAGCAATATTAAAAAATATAACAGAATATTTATTTCATACTATAATATTATGTTTATGTTTTTAAATATGTTTATATTAAGTTGAACTAATACCGAAAATTTTAATTATCAAGTTTGAACCAATGTTTTAGAAAAAAAATGAAATATAATAGCTATTAAAATTAAGTATATAATATTATAGAATTTTTCACAATCTTAATTTCACAAGAACTTATCCACCTTGTGTGTAAATTGAAGAATTAGTTGATGAGTGATGACACAATCATTGCATTCATGTGCTTGTAGTAAAATACTCAAGCTCCTAACTATGAGACTATTCTCATAACTCCTTGCTTTTCAATTAAAGCTATTCCAACATGCCAAAATATATAAGGAAGAACAAAGCAGCAAATATGATATGGTTTCTCGAATGGCCAAAATTATTCTATTAGACAGACGTTATTTTGGCACAAAACTAAGAGTTGAATCTGGTTAGTTTCTTAGAGAATTTATCCATGTTCTTTCCATCCAAGTTGAGTGTCACGTTGGCCATAAGCTTGGCAAAGCAAAAAGAAAGTTGCTAATGTTGATCTCCCCAAAAGCACAAAGTCTATGACTGTGTTTGTGAAGTGGCTGAGCGTGTTTTTTTTTTGTTACTAGAGCTAGAGCCCACATTGCATATTCCAGTGAATGGAGTGAACTACCCACACTATAAAATATAAGGGATTTATTCAAGTGGAGCATTGGACCATGTGTTAAAGCAACTTTAGCGGTAGATCGTCCGCAGTTTGTATTAAGAACAATCCCAACTTTTTCTCATTCGTCAGTTGGAGCGTTGAGTGAGTTCGCCACGTCAGAAGAATCGTTCGTCAATATGAACTGGTTCTTATGAACAAAAAATTAATTTATTTGTAAAAAATAACAAGAGAGGGAAAGTAATAGTTATCAACAATCTGGAAAGAAAACCCAAATGAAAAACAAACAGAGGAGAACATGAACCAACAACAAATTAAAAAAACCAAATCTAAAAATTAAGGATCAATTCCAGAATGAAACTCAAAATGAACCATGAATCCCAAAAACAAACCAAAAATTGACAATGAATCCCAACTACATAACCATTAATTGAAAATTCATAACCATTACAACAACATCAAGAGGATTTAAAAGAGGGAAATTTGATAGGCAAATTTAACGAAAAAAGTTCCAATTTCATATCCATTACAACACCACCAAGAGGAATCAAAAGGGGGGAATTTCAGAACCAAAATATTAAAAAAAAATGAAATTTTTTCGAATCCTCAAAACTCAACTCCACGGATCGCATCCTCACGGTGTACGCCGTAGCCGCGCAAACCACTTGCGCATGGCTCTTCAGATCTGCAGTGGTGATTTGGGCGAGCAGATCTGGTTCGTGGAGGCTAGTAGTGGCGCGATGGTGTTTGGGTATTGGTACAAAGGGTGGCACGATGGTGGTTTGGGGTGGGTGGTGGTGCACGGTGTGTGAGAAGCAAAGGCTATTATGCGCGGTGGTGCATGGAGGTTTTGAGAGATAGGGAAGAAAAGATCTCTAGTTTTGAAGCTTCTGGAAAGTGCAGAGTGTGTGGGAATTGAGGGAAAAAAATAAGTAGTTGAATTTTTTTTTTTAGAGAAATTGGTTGAAATTTTGTGAGAAAAAAAAAGTGAAATCAAAATAACTGTACCGTTTCCTACATTGTGGGGTACTATTTAGCAGATGGAATATATCCTAAGTGGGCTACGTTTGTCAAGACTATCCCAATGCCACTAGGGGATAAGAGAAAGTTATTCGCCCAACGTCAATAATCAGCTAGAAAGGATGTTGATCGGGCTTTTGGAGTGCTCCAATCTCGATTTGCAATTATACGTGGCCCAACACATGCTTGGCACATGGATACAATGAAGGATATAATGTATGCATGCATCATATTGCATATTGTTGAGGATGAATGACACACATATGATGGTAATTTTGATTATTCTTATGATCATTTAGACAATGACATGTCAACCACTGAAGTATCTAATGGTCCTCATTCGGATTTTGAAACATATCTAAGAAGGAGAGCACACATGCGTCAAAAGGAAATTCATAAGCAACTTCAAGCAAATTTGGTGGAACACATTTGGGAACGTTTCCAGCATGAGGAAAATGCAAATTAGAATTTATTTTAAATATTTATTGTTATGTATTTTTTTAATTTTAAATTTATTGTGAACCCAAAATTAATATAATGTATTTCTTTTATTTTAAATTTATTAATTTTGGAATAAACAATTTATGCTTCAAGAATATATATTTTTTTGGCATATTTACTATTTCAAAATTAAATTACAAACCAATTTAAGTTCTTAGTGAGTTCACCATTGGAATAAAATGTTGGTAGAGTTCTTAAAGATGATGTGGCAATATAGGACCCATCAAAAATAGCTTAAGAACCAATGTGTAAGATTGCTATTGTAGATGCTCTTACAAGTTCATGGATTCGTGAGAAAAAAGTGAAAAAGTTTAATAATTTTTTATTGACCAGATAAAATCGCTAAAACACCGATTTTAATCGGTTTGTGCAGTTTATGACTGGTTCTGATGGTTCAAAGCCAGTTTCTTCATGGAACACACTTTTGTTACACAAACAGATCGAATGACAAACTGGTTCCTGATTTAACAGGTTGAATCAGCCAATCTAGTCTGATTTTAAAAACATTGAAATTTATTACAATAAATATTAAATTCAATAAATATTACTTTTTTTTATTAACTTATAATAATATTGGAGTTGATCATTTATGTTATATTTTTCTAAAAAAAAACTAGTAATTCTAATATCATTATTTAATAAAATATAAATAATTTCAATTATTTCAATGGATATTAATTGATTAACTCAAAGATTTGTTTCAATAGTTAGTTTATAATCGTTTTAAAATTATAATTTCTAAAAATATTTAAACAATACATATGTTATTTAAATTGTTAATTATATATTTGTGTTATAAAATCAAAATAAAACACGAGAAATTTTTTAAATTTGAATTTATTATAAATTTGAATCAAAATACATTGTTCATCATTACCGTTTGGTTCACACGCTGGAGTACGAGCCTGGAGTTTATCCTATTATATACAAGTATTTAGCATGGTGGATACAACCTACGCTGTCTTATTATTACCAGCAAGCCGAACCTATGGAGGTCATCTACATCTCTTCAGCCGCTACGTCATCTAGAGGGCCAGGACCACACCTGACTGACTCATAGCGCACCCCTACTGTGCCTTATTCCCCACAGTTGGAGTTAGAGTTGGGGGAGCATAGTGACCCAAAGTGTTGGGAGATGGCTCCGGCAGATGCGGAAGCACTTGTGGAGATGGAAGAGATCCATACTGAGGGGAGTCAGATGGTGCCAATAGCAGCTACAACAGTAGCAGAGTTGGTCGTGGAGGCTCCAACTGGTGGAGCATGCTGGTTGGTGGAGTCTGACACAGATGAGGATCCAGAGGAGGATCCCGAGGAGGACTCAGAAAGAGAGTCTCTTGGATATTCATTTGAGGTTTTCTTTCACGAGTCCCACTATTAGGACCACACCGACTAGTGACCTACCTAGGCTTCTGGGTTGAGTCTTTTACAGGGTAGGTGTAGACAATGACTGCTCTAAGAGCTAGGATCTTATTTTGCTTTATCATGTATTTGATTGGGTAGATCTAGGCATCTCAAATATTTTGTTGGACATATTCAGTCATCATGTGGACCATGTAGTCTCTTTCTGTACTTATGCTCCGAGAGTACGCTATGTCCTTTGGTTACACATATGTATATACATGTTTACATTTCCAGTCGTATGCATCTTCCATTGTTTTATTTCCGCATATTCAAAAATTAATTCGTTCTTTTACAATTGAAACTACACTTGACCTTTTTGCTGAATTAAATAACTGCTAAAGGAAATTATAACTTTCGCAATTAAAATTGAATTAAAAAGATTTAAAATTTTCACTAAATTTCAATTATGCTTCTTTCATCTTTCACATATTTACTTAAGTAAATTAATTAAGATATTTTATAAAATAATTAATTGAATTAAATGTCGCATATTTACAATTGGTACAAAGATGTCAGCAATATGCATTTCCTTGACGGTAAAAAACGCCAATAAGTTAACGCCAATAAGTTGCAGCCTTCTACGTAAAAACAGTTGCAGCAATAATTTTCTAAGATCCACTACAACAAAAACCATGAACCAATTGATCAACTCCACTGTAGCAAAAATTTCTTTTCCAACTGTAAAAAGCATCTGTTTACTGACCTTCTGTTATTGTTGAAAACTGAGAACCTCCTTAAAATAAAACTAACACATTATTTCATAAAAATGACACACACCACCTGTTTGTTGGTACTCTTCAAAGCATCCGATAATATTATATCTCCAGAACTCTCTAACATCTCCAAAATAAACTAACCATTCTCTATACCTTCCAAATCACCCATACTCCAAAACTCTGCTCAAAACCTGATAGCATCAACCTTGTTACCAAACTGTACAAAATCTTCTCGAGTAATATGTGAAAAAGAGTGTTATGCAGAATCCTAACATAGCAGCATTCCTCCAATTCCCATGCTCCCTTATGCAAGACTATTTGAAAATGAATTTGCATATCCTCCCTTTAGCTTACAACACTTGCAGAACCAGAAAAAACAATTGCTCCCTTTGTAATGCAACAAATGTTATGTTCTGTAACTACACTTATGCATCAGAAAAATATATCTCCTTGATGCATCATGCCATAGTTTGAAATGTTACATACAACCTTCTCCTTATGAATTGATGCCATTCACAACCTCACTCTATCATGATGGAAGAGAAAGAATAACTTAACCCGCAAACAACACCTCAAAAAACATCACCAAGCAACAACAACACCAAAACGTCATCCCCCAACACTGCATCAATAACCTCACTGATAAGTGCCAATTTTGCATACTTTTAGTAAGCATAATAAAGCTCTTATCTCACTTTTCCTTTCCTTTTGAACCTTGTTTTAGCATATTTTAATTTAGTTTTTATTATTTTACAAGATTTAGCTAACTATGCATATTTTTTGATAAACATCTAATTTTTGTTAACCCTAACATGTGTAGGAATTGGAGGAAGAATGTGGGAAGCTTTTTGGAGATCATGAGAGAGCATTTGGAAGTTATTTTGGAATTGAAGAAAGTCAAGGCTAGCTTAGCCGATGCTCTCTGCAGCTTAGCCGGTGCCTGTGGAGGAAAATGTTGTCTTCGAGCTAGCTAAGCGGGCTAGAGAGTTAGCTCAGCGAGCTCGCTGACAGAGAGCAACCAAATTTTGCACGTAGCTGTCTAGCTTAGCGAGCTTACTCCATGGCTTAGCGAAGGCGCGTAAAAATTTACTTTTTGGTTGCTCGAAATTAGATGCTATAAAAAGGCCCAAGTGAAGAGGTTACGAGGAGATTTGTGTGGGGGAGCTATCTAGGGCATAGTGAGGGGCTGGGAAGCTCTCACATGTTCTCCATGGTTTCCCTACCAAGTCTCATCATTTTGTGCATCCTTTTCTCTTCTTCTTCTTGTAGCTAGGTAGTTAGGTTTACCCTTGTTGGGGTTGATGTAACTAAACCATCTTCTCATGTATGCATTCTAGTTATTAATCTATGTTTATTGTTCATTATTAAGTGTTCTCTTTTGTGCTTAATGCTTGCCTTGGCTTGATCACCCTTTGCTTGATTTTGTGGTTTGAATCCAATTGGAAAATGTTTTTAAACCTAGAAATGGAGAAGAACACCTAATGGGTTTTGTTGCTAGGAATAGATCAAAGCTTGTTAGTCATCTTTTAACTCTTGTTCTTAAAGCAAGTTACTTGGCTAAACTAATTCAAGGGATTGATAGTTTGGTTAAGGGACTTAGGCTCTTTCCATCCAAGGAATTGGGGTTTGAGTATTTTGTGAGTTGATGATAATAAATGAACCTTAAACTAGATGAGTGACCTTTGTAGGCATGAGGAGATGGTTTGGTGAAGTCAATCCCAACACTTTTATTCATTGTCGTTTTATCTTTTTTATAGCATTCGAAGTGTTCGTAAAAATTCCCCAAAAAGATTTTCTTGTTATTTTACTCTTTAGTTTGATGTTTATTTATGTTCTTGCTATTTACATTATCACATTCTAATTAAAATCAGTGTTTTTGATAGCCATAGTTAGTGAATGTTGCTATTTTGCCAAGTATTGCGCGAGTCCTTTGGGAGAACGATACTCTTACTCATTGAATACTACTTGAGCGATTTGGTACACTTGCCAATGATTCAACACTCACCCAAAAATCCCCTTTACATACTGCATAACACCAGGACCACTAGCAACTTTTCAACTGCAGACCCATATTATTTGTTATTGCTCCTCATACATTCTAAAGGATTTTGGAAATTAAAATAAAATTCACAAACATAGAATAAAACTCTTAGAACAGTATCTATGTTAAATACACAAATACACTGTGTGTTTAAAGTAATTAAAATTTAAAATTTTCCAAAAAATTCAAATAAGGAAGCAACTCAAGCTACACAATTGCAAAATATGGATTCTAGAACATGTTTCTAGATCGGCTATTTAACAATCAATTTTTTAAAAAAAAGAAAAAAAAACAATTGTATTGCATTTTTTGTAATATCCCGTTTTTAGGCCTTAAGTCTAGGGTTCAGCCAAGTACCTTGTGCCCTCTGTAACGACTCAATTTTCACTTATAGAAATTTACGTTATTAATTTATTTTAACAAATTAAATATTTCTTAGAATAAACATTGCTTAAATGAAAGAGAATTATGAACGCAATAAATTGCGAATAATTCTTTTTAAAATATTTTATTGTGTGAATTGTAACACCTTGAAATTTACAACTATATATATATAACTTGCAGTAATTAATTCTTTACAATTGATTCTCTGTAGTTGTTTTTTTGTATAAAATTGTCTGTAGGATTGTTTGTAAAATTCTGTGTAATTAAATTAGTTTGCATTATTTTATTTCAATTAGTGATGTGCAGTGTGATAAGTATCTAAAAATTTAAATACTTAGATTTATCTGTGAATTGACTGCTTGAGATATCTGAAAGTAAATTAATCTGTCTGTGATTAATTGTTAGTAATAATTAATAAAAATGTTTATTACTGTATATTGATTATTTATTTGACTGAAAAATCGTTTTGATTGTTTTTAAATTCTGAAACTTGCACGTCAAGTTATCGCTTATAAAATTCATTTGTGAGCAATTCCTCTACGGAGAGAATTTTGTGAGAGTTATTAAAAAGTTTTCATTTCATAAAGATTTATAAAATTAAATAGATGTTTCAAAGTTTGGTTTTCAAAATTTAAAATCACATTTCATTTTCAATTACACAATGTAATCCTACACTGTGTGAATTTAACTCAACACCTAAACTATCAAATCACACTCCCCTTAACCAATTAAAATTCACGCAACTACCTTCCCCACTCTCTCAAAAACTCACGGCCACTCCTCACTCACACACAACACTCCACTCATTCTCTCACTTAACCACTCACACAACCCTCACATCACTCACTCAATGATCAAAATCAGAACACACAAAAGTTCTCTTCTCTCACCTCTCTTCCCTCTGGTCGAGACACACACACATAAGGCAAGGCAGCTATTGTTAAGCTCTTGAGAGCTTTGCATGCAAGCCAAGGTCAAGGCTTTTCACCAACGTTCACGTTTTCTTCTCCTCTGCTCTTCCTCTTCCACGTGAACTAGCTAGAAAGGTAAGGGGATCTCTTTATGAAACTCAAGAGGTGGTTGTTAGTTGGGGGTTTCAGCCACCTACATGCATGCATGCCTACATTGTTTCAATGTGATTGTGTGTTTGTTTTTGTTTGAGTGAAAATGGTGATTTTGGGAAAAAATTCTCTTCTTGGCTGAAACTGTCCTATTTTTGCATGGAATGTTTTTCATCTTTTTTGCTCTTAAATTTCATGGGATAGCTCCTAAAATAAAGGAGACTATGCCCAATTTTTTTTCAAAATTTATCACTTAGCTTTCATCAAGGTTTTAAACCCCAAATCAAAGGTGGCAGTAACTGTTTTCACGTAATGCCCTGGACAGCCCCCACTATTTTGCGTTTAACATAAAATCTAACTGTTAGGTTTCGATAAAACTTGTTCTCAGTAAAACTAGACTCAAAATTCAACAACTTTTCTTTTGGAACCATTGCAAGATAACCTCAAATAGGGGTTCATCTATGACATGCAATGTGACTGTCCTGTTGATGGAATATGTCTGGACAAGGTTTGGTTTTTGGTCATTTTACACCAAAGTATTCATCTTTCTAAAATTCTAGTTTTTCCTCTAAAGCCTAAACAAAATAAGCTTTTTAACCATATAAATTATGAAAATTATCATTAACAAATACAAAATCAACTAATTACATTTTGACAAGACAAGGGTTTTGATTTCAGTTTTGGGTCTAAGACTTGGGTCTTAGAAAGAATTTTACTGGGAAAAATGTAGAACTAATTAAGGTTCAAGTTTTACCTTTTCAGAAAGATATATGTGTTACCTCTTTTTTGTAAAAAATTGAATTAAATTCGGATTTGGGAAGTCTTAGAAAATTTCACTTCTTTGAAGTATGTTCACTGTGAAGGTTAAATTGTCCTGCCAACTTTTAGGATTTTTAATAATTTTTGTAGATTTTTTCTAAATACGTGGGATACCATTTTTAAGAATAGATTTCAAGGGCTTTAATCTCATATAAAAATTTTACAGTTTAAAGATCATTTACTAAATTAATTTTGAACCCACATTCAGTGTTGCCAAGAGGGGAAATTTGCTCCAAATTGCTTGTATTTGGTGATCAGTGAATTGTTTTAATTGTTGGATTGAAATGTTAAATTTATGTAATCGTGAGGCAGTGGGTAACCGTTATCAATTGTTTTATTTTGATTGAAGACTTATTGGATGTGAACCTTGGGCAAAAATGTGTGACAAGTGCGTCTGTGAATGCTTCTGTAACACCCTGAAAATTTTAACTCATTTATATATATATATATATATATATATATATATATATATATATATATATATATATAAATCTCTGTAAGTAACTGATAGAAATTTGCTAGAATTAATTCTCTGTAGTTGTTTTTCTGTATAAATTGTCTGTTAGTTAGATTTTAAGTTTCAGTGAAAATAAAATAGTCTGTGTTATTTTATTTGGATTGATGATGTGTGATGTAATAAAAATTTAAGTTTTCAGTATTTTAAATTCATCGGTGAGAAATAAATATTATCTGTTTGAAATATCTTAGAAAAAGAATATGAATTCATTTGTCTGTGAAAATTTGTTTGTGATAATTCATAGATTTGTTTGTCGCTATATTGTTGGAAATTTAATCGACTAAAACACCATTTTGAATCGTTTTTAAAATCTGAGACTTACAAGACAAGTGGTCTTTCGTAAAATTCATCTGTAAGTGATTACTCTACAGAGAAATTTTGGGAAAGTTATTTTAAAAAAAAAAGTTTTTCAGTTACAAAGAATTATTAAAATTTAAATTGGATGTTTAAAAGTTTGTTTTTTTTTATTTAGAACACGTTCCGATTTAAATTACACAATGTATTTCTACACTGTGTAACTTGACACAGTCCTAATCCATCTAATCAAGTGACCATTGACCACTTAAAACTCATGCAAACACTCCTTCACCACACTCAACCTCACGACCCACTCTCACAAACCATCACTCAAATCACCTAATTGAGACTAACACTCACTCTCACTTATGTTCAGCGCACAAAACACTCACCAAAGGCAATTCTGAAAGAAAGAAAACCTCTCTCTTCTCTCTCCCTCTTGGTGCTGGCCGAGACTCCCTCCTCTCTCACAAACATCATTTTTTTCATCTCCTTCTTCCCTTGTATGCCATAGATAGAGTGATCAAAAGCCTAAACTCCTTTAGAGAAAAGTGACCAGCTCTTCTTCCTCTTTCACACGAGCTCACCACTCTAGTAAGGGAACTTTGTGAATTCTAAAGTGGCTGGAGGTTGGAGGATCCAGCCACTCTTGCATAAATGCTCCCTTGTTGACTGAAATTGTGAAAAATGTGTTTGCATGTGTGTGTTGAGTTTGTTTTCTGAAAATCTTTTTGGCAGTAGCTTGTGGCTGTGTTCAAAGCTTCTCTTCATCTTTTTACTCTTGAGAAATTCGTGGGATGGCTCCAATACAAAGGAGACCATGTCCAATTTTTGTTAGAACCTATTTCTAAATCCTCATGCATTTTTCAATCTTTGGAAGTCCCTTGTCTATCTCTATTGGCTCCTCCTCTACGTCCTCGTCCTCCTTAGATGTCTGGTCGTCCAAGTCCACTACGAGTGGCGCCAACCTTCATGTACTCATCCCAGCCAAGGTCAATCGACTGGTTCCCAGCGGGAATGTACGCACCACAGGTAGCACCGACTGAGGAGATACCAGAACAGAGAGTGTAGCCTTAGAATCCATGTCGGAGAAGTCGTCCCCATCAGAAGAAGAAGATGAAGACGAAGAGGATGATGAAGAGTCTGACAGCTCTACAATCTCCATTGAGGTCTCACGCCGATAGTAGGGCGGCATAGGCTAAGTCCACCATAAGTAGAAGTCAAAAGTCCAAGGTGCAGTATGTGGGTCGCCCACCCTCGCTGTATGTAGATGCATGTGACCGATGAAGCGATCTTCATCCATCAGTGGGTCGTGCGTCCAATGGCCCTCGAGAGTGCTAATCCAAAAGCGGATCGTGGGCATCTGCCACGCCACCGGTACCTGCAAAATTGTGAGTGTGGGAGTGAATTCTCTACCTCCTTGGTCGCCACAAATAAACGGACTCTCAGTCCCAAACAACCTATACGACCACTGCGTATGGTGCTCTAGTGATGATGCTCACGATAAACCTATCACGAATATCTACCTCACAACATCTACTCCTATGGGCCCCATTGCCATTAAACCTCCCAGGTTATAATGGTCTTACGCAATTTTGTGGATGACAATTGGGAGCACTAGACTCATGTCCAGTACATAATGATACGTTGATCTCACCAATCATGGATATAGCTTCATCTTCGTCGAGAATTCCAAGCTGGTTACATGAGTTCCCCGTACTAACCCTTAGTCGGGTTATCATAACCTGACACCATTTCCCCAAGCCTCCTTTGAGACAACAAACTATCCCCTAATGTACCATCTATAATTATCCACTCCTCAAAATGTTTCCTCACGCGTTCTCCACGCCGCGAGATGTATTCCACAGGATGAAACAGTTTCAATGATACTGTTAAGAGGATGTTTGGGGGACCCTCCCCACTGAGCATGGAGTCAAGCCCCATATCTAATTAAAGACCCCGTCTTTCTACATCTATCCTGTCTTTGTCACCGACTCCCCCTTTACATTATCCACCTCCCCAAAGAGCACGTTGTCCCATGCAAGGTGAATGACATGAACGCCCATTGTTCTTCTTCATACCACAAGAGGGGAAGGGTCTCGTCCCTCCTCACCTCTTAACGTCATGAACAACATGACCTTACGAAGTGGATATACTTGCACACACTTTAGTGCCTCGAGCACTCCAATTCATCTATCCTACTCATGCACAACAAAACCAACATGCATTGCCGAGGGACAACACCCCTCGGACTCGGATCATAGTAAGCAACATATCCACAGGAAATATCTAAAAATTTATATCAATGCCATAGGTCACATCTCCTCGGTCTTAACAATTAAATGATCGCACGCATTCATGACAACTAATATATAGTTCAACAAATATGTGCCGAAGGTCTCGCCCTTTCAGTCTTAGTTAATAATTCCATAACGAGAATAACATTCATCTACTATACAATTTAAACTCATCACAATTTACTAATTTTTGGGTCAAACCCGCAGTCAACATGAAACCGTAATTTTCAAGCATCATAATTTCTTATATTGGGTATCAAACACTCTCAAATCAAGCCCCCACCCACATGTACATGGAAACTTTCATTTTTTACTATAAAGGACTCATTTTGGGTGTCTAAAACTTAGATTTTAAATGATTAAACATCCAATCCGAAATTGGCTCGAAACTCCTTAAATGGGCTTTAAAACTTCAAAATTTAATTCCCATTAATGTAGAAATCGGATTTTGACGAACCAAATATGCAATCCTAGGTTTTAGGATGTAAGGAAACCATTTTTTTCTGGTCCAAAAGAGCAAATTCCAACTCTAAAAATTATTAATTTTGAAACAGTGGCAGATTCAACGAAAATGGCTCAAAACTTAAAAATAAATTTCCCGTTGTTGTAGAAATTGGTTTTCAACGAATTTTATATGCAACCCAAGATTTTAAGGTATGAGAGAGATAATTTTGAGGTCCATTACAGCCAATTCTAACTACATTATTCCCAGTTCTCAAAGCAGAGGTAAAACAGGGCAAAACAGATTCAACCTTAAAAATAAATTTTCCGATGTTATATAAATCGGTTTTCAATGAATTTTATATGCAACCCTAGGTTTTAAGGTATGAGAAAGCTAATTTTGAGGTCTATTACAGCTAATTCCAACTACATTATTCCCAGTTCTCGAAACAGAGGTAAAACAAGGCAAAATGGCATGAAACTTAAAAATAAATTTTCCATTGTTATAGAAATCGGTTTTCAACGAATTTTATATGCAACCCTTGGTTTTAAGGTATGAGAAAGCTAATTTTGAGGTCCATTATAGCCAATTCCAACTATATTATTCCCAGTTCCCAAAACAGTAGCAACAGTACCCTAAATTCACATTTTCGTTAGACAATATTTTTCTAAAGATTTACAATTCATTTCCAAACATTCCACATATGCATTTCTATATTTTAGGACATGGGAAAACCATTTTTAGTGTAAAAAAAAGTCAAGCATAGCCACAACATTTATTTTCCCAAAACAGAACAATAATTTATATAAATAACTCAAAACTTAAGAAATTCATAAGAAATAGCTCAAGTGCTAAAAAATAACATACTTTATATGTAACCCTAGGATTTTGGACCCAAGGAACCCATTTTTGAGATCCAAAGCACCAAAAGAGGTACCCATTTTTCACAGAACACAATGCAGTACGGGATTCTCCAAATACACACAATTTCAAGACTAAAAAATTAAATATATTCACATGCTACATAGACCCCTCACTCTAGGTCTCAAAGCAACAAATTTTAGGCTCGAAGAGAATAGAAAATCCCTTCCATACCTCGGTTTCCTAAGCTCAAGTTTTCAAAACAAAATTTCCAACCACCCAAAGCTAGAGCTTGGTGAGCTCTACAACATATCAAAAATGCAAAGAAAAAGGAAAATGATTAGTCCATGAAAACTAGAGAGGAAGAGGGAAAATGTAAAGAGAAGGAGGAGCGCACCAAAAGAGAGACTTTGAACTCTTTCTCCCTGCTGTCTCTTCAAAACTGGTGGATGCAGATTGTGGGGGAAGGGGTCCCCTCTTAGCTTATATAAGGGGCCCCAAAACCCTAAGGGTATGTCCCACAAATTTTAAAAAAAAATATTTTTCTAAATCTAATTATGTTTAGGTGTTTAGTTGCTCTAGGTTTTGATTTTTTTTAGCTATGAAATGTTCTTAAAATATAGCATTTAATTTTCTAAAAATAATACCTTTGGAATCACTCAATTTGGACTTAAAATGAATTTTCTAGGTCCAAAATACTAAATAATTTTCTAGAATTAATAATTAATTCATTTTAATTATTTTTGCTGAACTTAGATAATTTTCATGCTTAATTATAATTATTAGAATTTTATCTAAGTCCAAATTAATTTTTTGAGCTTAAAATCTCATAATTACGAAATTATCATTAATGAGAATATTTCTTCCTTTGACCAGTTTTGACCAGAGTTGACTTTTGGTCAAATCATGGTTGAGACTTGATTTTGTTAACAATTTCTACTTAGTTAATGAGGGTTGAGTGTTCTAATAACATTCCATGCACACTCATGACATTATACCATATATTGCACATACAAAATAATTAAAATATAGGTTGCATGTTTTTCGGGGTGTTATAGTTTTGTAGGCTCATTATCTTTAGCAGAAAACTTAAATATGACAACCAAACTAAGATATGACAAAGAAGGAAGTAGATATTTGGAGGCATAACAAAGATTTGAAACGTCTTCGGCGCGCAGCGATTTGGAAGCATCGGAAGTTGTTGGCGTCTTTTGCGTAAAACACCCAGATGGCCAGATCTGACCACAAAACCCAGAACAAAGATTTGACAGAGAAGGGAGTAGAGAAAGAGGAAAAGAGGAGAGAGGGAGGATGACATTGGTGCCATTGCATGCAGCGGTGGAGGGCCAGAGGAGATGAACCTAAATTTCCAAACCTCATTCACTCATGTCTGTCGTCATGCATCCTAATTCCCACCCTTACCGAAAACCTAAGAGTAAATTACACAGACTCCCCCTGAGGTTTTTACTAATTACACCCGATGCCCTCCTTTTTGGAGGCCTACAAAAAATCCATTAATTGTTTGGTTTTCATTGCACTGACATCCCCTAACCTCATAATGTCATCCATGCCTTTAACCCCAGCAGATTAATTGCCTAGCACATGCCTTTTAATGATTTTTTGTCCAAAATACCCTTATCTTCTTCGTAGGACACCTCTTTCTTTATGTGATTCCAATTTCCAAAACTTGAATTCACAAAAACAAAAAAATCTAGAACTTGAATTATACATTAAACAACATGACCAAGATTTGTATCAAAATCAAGGATGCTTTCTAGATGACTCTTCAAGAAGTTTGAAATTCGATGAATAATTGTTGGAAGATACAAGTCCATCACATCTCTTGGAAGTAATATAAGTAACTTCATTGTAGCAAGACTAATTTTTACATTGACTTTTTCATAATCAGAATCCAATAACTTTTGTAAAATAATTAATATGAAATTTGAAACAAGAACCCACAGGAAAATAATTAATACAAAATTTGAAACAAAAACCCATAGAATCTGTAGTTTGAAACAAGAACCCAATAAAATAATTAAGTCAGTCAAAACAATAATGCATAAAATCCAAGGAAATGAGACTGCAAGACCTTCAAAAAATCGAAGAACCCAATGAATCCCTTCCCACTTATTAATAAAAAAAATCCCCACCATTGAATTCTGAAATACAGAGAAACACACTAGAAGGGGGGGTTGAATAGTGTGTTTGTATTTTCTTTGAAATCCTTTCACAAATATGAAGATAGTGTATCTTAAGTTTTACAAGAACCTTGTGAAGTAGAAGACTATACTATCGTCCAGTGGTTCAAATACAACAGTTCAATGAAACTGCATTTTTCGTCAGAACACACGTAAAATAATTTCGTAAATAAAATGTGTAAAGAAACTCTTTCGTGGTATGTGAAGAGATAACTTAAGAGATTTACGAGTAAGCTAGAAAGCGAAAGAGTAGAACACTTAGTTTTATACTGGTTCACTCAAACTGAGCTACGTCCAGTTCTCCTTCAAAAACCTTTGAAGGGTTCTACTAATCAGAATCTGATTACAAACAAGTATTTTAACCTGCCACTTCTGGCTATAAGTACTCTCTAGGCCACTCCTGGCACACCTTTAATCTCCCCCTAAGATTAAAGCAAACCCAAGTATTCTTTAACACTAAGCCACTCCTGGCTTTCCAAACAGAAATTGTTGGAGTATAGAAAGAATGAATAACTCTCACAGAGAGGATATTACAATAAAAAATGAATACACAGAATCGCTTAGCAAAGCTAAGTGGAAAGCTCTTTTTCGCTTAAGTGTGAATCATCCAGTCGTTTTGACAGAGTTTTGGCTCTTAATCAATCTTCTCGTGTGATGCATGAGCTTGTTCCTCTATTTATAGGCATCTTGGTGTAAAGTATCCGTTGTGGGATCTATACTTTTGCCAATAACAGTTCTCTCCCAAATATGTGACCATTTTCCACGTGTCAACTTGGGGCGGAGAGATACAGAGGACAATCGTACATGCATCGCCTCCACTTTTTGTACTATTTATGCAGAGAAATGCTTTTCTGTCCCTGTACAATATAAAGTCTAAGTTTGAGAGATACAATACCATTGCGACATTGGACGATGTAGATCCTATAACACTCAAACAAGACCATTAGATACTTCAAAATTTATCCCTCATTTGTTATCATCAAAATCGAAATTTGAGGAGTTGGACATCGTCCAAAGTCTTAGAACTTAACAATCTCCCCCTTTTTGATGATGACAAATAATGTTAAATTTTGATGTTAACAGGCACATAATCATATATGAATAATAAAGCATATAAGAGATGATTATGTTATGCCAGAGTATGTTGACAGGGTTAATATATGTGAAATGAAGTACTCCCCCTGAGTTCAACATTTCTTATGCATCTGATAACAGTGTATAATAATCAGCAAGAATATATCATATATAACAGATATCAGAGTGTAAAAAACATATCAAGGATATGGATGCGGAATATGTGATGTAAACACCTCATGTATTAAAGACGTATTGATAAAACAGCCAAAATATTCACAGAGTGTAAGCCATATACTTCTATGACATCAAAATTCCAATTTCTCCCCCTTTGTCATTAACAAAAATGGGTTTGAAAGATGGAAAAATGACTTGACCATCATGGTCACCTATGGCTATGATGGTGGTGTGGTGGTTGTTCTGGTGGTGCTTGGGTAGGTGGTGCTGGTTGAGGAGGTTGTGGTTGGACGGGTGGTGCTGGTTGTTGGAGTTGTTGTGGTTGGACGGGTAGAATGGCATGAGCAACTTGTCCAAGCAGGTTGGCTGCAGTATTTTGAATTTGATTCACAAGCGTCTGGGAGAGGCTCATAAACTGTTCAGTGATAGCATTTTGCAGCAGCATACGATGTTGAGCAGCCTCAGCCTGTTGCCTTTGCTGAAATGCTTGAAGAGCTGCGTCGGTTTCCAGCTGTTGTTGCCTCAGAGCCTGTTACACGATCTCATGAACACGATCTTCTGAGACCCCTTGAGGTTCAGCAAATCGCAAGGGAAGGATGCCCCTTGGACTTAAAGATCCTGTGGGAACCAGTTGACGTGTACCCGAGTGAGCTTCAGTAGACGCATCAATAATGGGGAAGCTGGTGATATCTTCAGCAGGAGGCTTTTCTGCAGTTGATTCCATGGGCTTGGATGCTTCAACAATAAGCTTTCCATCGTCCATGGACTTTCCAGATTGGACGGTGGGTTCTTGTTCCACTTCTATTGGCACATATGGGTCCAAGTTAAGATGAGCTAGCACCTTTGTTATCTTGGCAGATGCTTCATCCAACTCTGCTTGTGTAGCTTTCGACTTGGCAACCTGATCTTCCTTTTCTGTGGTTGCAGCCTCAGCTTGCTTAAGAGCCAGCTGCTCTGGACGAGCTTGTTCTCCTGCTTTGGCCTCTTCTGCCTTGTACTCCTCATGCAAAGTTTGGAGTTCCTCCACAAACTCTGTGCGATCCAGTGTCCGAAGATCAAACACTTTGTTGCTTCTGATGATAGGCAATGTCTTCATTAAATCCAGATAGTCATATGAATCTATAAGAAAGCAAGCAAAGGTGTCTGTGAAGTGATGAGTCTTCACTCGACGCAGCACCTCAAGACCATGAGGGGGTGAATGAAATCATTCTTGGAGCTGCCGAAGGAGGAGGCCTTCTAGGAGTCGTTCCATAAGATCTGGCGCCAAAAGGTCATGGAATCGAAAGTTCCAAGTGGACGTGTAGGCTTACCAGTCTTGTCAAACAAGTGACCCCAGGTATGAGAGGATTGTTGCAGGGCTTCAACTTTCTCTTCCCTGCTTGGGATCTTAATGCCATAGAACTTGTAACCTTTCTTTCGACCGGCATCATATAAGGGTAGTCTAGGACACACCCTGTCTGGTACAAACTTGATTTCGGTGGTGCGGTTGATGTGAAGGTTTGGTGAGTAGGCAATGGCTTGGTTTGGTATATACATCTGTTGAAGAAGTTTGCCAAGATCATCATAGTCGCTTGGCTGGAAATTAAGCATTGGAGTTCCAGCTGGTAGAGGCAGGAACTTTGTAATAGGAGTCCAGATACGAACATCCTTGACCCATTGTACATCTGGACGCTACTTCGACTTGGAAGGGTCCAGGCTTTCTTTAATGGCCAACTTCAATTCTATGGCTAGTTCAATATCCCGCTAACAGGGGGCTTCTTAGACGGTGCCTTCTTCTTTCTTGGAGCCTTCCCTTTCTGCTCCGCAACCGTCTTTGTGAATTGAGAAGCAACCTCCACCTTTGGTTCAGGCAGATTTGCTAAGGCTGGATGCACGCTTTGTTGGGTTCCAGTTGGACAAGAGTAAGGATGAGTCATGCGGATCAAGTGTGGATACTCTTCTCTCGTCCAAGTGGGCAATAGGTTGCTGATTGTTGCTCCTTCTGGTATTACAGCATAGTCAGCTTGAAGGATTATGAGCATAATCATACCTCGTCCACTCTGGTGCTGAGGCAGTAGTCAGATGCCTCTCCAAAGGTTCTTGTAGAGGCCTCCGGATCACATCGTGCTTCTTACAGTAATTCTGTTCATTCTGTGTAAGGAATGCAACAGGGAAGCATTCTCTGTCTCCTTCTTCTTTGGTTTTCTACTTGGGGGGTATGATCCATGGGGACCAGGC
Organism: Pueraria montana var. lobata; assembly: GCA_026413185.1. Taxonomy (NCBI): domain Eukaryota; kingdom Viridiplantae; phylum Streptophyta; class Magnoliopsida; order Fabales; family Fabaceae; genus Pueraria; species Pueraria montana. The sequence goes on from CM048647.1 coordinate 5,849,327, forward strand.
ATCCCTCCATGCATCCCTTGGACGCACAAACTTGGACAGGTCCAAGTGAAGAGGAGGATGCTGGGTTGTTGATGTGGATGGAGCATTGGATGGAGCTGGTAGTGAGGCACTGGTGGATATGCTGTCGGTGTCTTGGAAGGAAGGTGGTGGAGCTGCAACTCTCCTTGGCCTAACTGCCTGAGTCTTAACTTGTCAAGGCACGTTAGTAGGAAAAGAAGTTGGTTCAGCAGGTTGTACCTTCTGCTTCTTTTGCTGAGGGGCCGCCTTCTCCTCTGCTTTCTCCTTGATTTGACCAATTAGGATCTGGTCATCATCATCAGATTCGTCCAGTATTTAAAGCTTCCGAACCTTTGGCTTTTCTGGAACAGGCTTCACTGAAGCTGCCTTTGGACGCTGCTCAGCTTGAGCAGGTCTGGACGCATCAGTCCTTGGATGCTTCTCTGTCGGGGACTGAGCAGTGGAGGTATCAGCATGTCTTTTCTTGGTTCTTATCTCCTTTTCAGCATCTTCCTCATGCTTTTGAGACATGTGACGTGTTACCTTTCTTCTCCCATGTTCCTCCATCAACCTTTTGATCTTCTTGCCAATACCAAGAAGATCAATCTCCTCCTCCTCATCATTGGAGATGATCTTGCTCTGTTCATGTCGTTGCTTGTTGATGCTATCTTCGTCCAAGTCCCTTAGGACCTTGGCTATCAGCTTAATCTTCATAGGCTTTATGCTGGACTCGCCAAATAGTTGTTGTGTTGCCACCATTTTCCCTTTCTTCATGATAGCTTCGTGAACAGCTTCGTCCAGTTCATCAAAGAAGCATTGATAGACCTTCTGGTCCCAGAAGAACTTGTTTTGCAGAGCGGCGTAGAAGATGTCATCATTGCCACCAACAGTCTTCATCATTCTCACAATATTGATGTAAATAGTGTGAGGAAGGTTGAAGGGGATGCCTTCCATAATGTGGAATATCACGAACTTGTGTAAGTTCGTGACTGAGTCCTTAGACCCATCTTTGTGTAGGATACTCTTGTTGCACACCTGCTGCCAGATTTTCGCTTCCTCACATAGGCTCTTGTACTCAATCTTCATTGAGTCTTTGGATTTGGTCTTGCAAAGTACGTTTGCAACGTGATTTCCGTACTGCTTGGCCCAGTCTGCTCTATACTGGTTCTGCTCCTTGATGCAACCAGTTACCTTTGCAATGGACTCAGTGGACAGAGTCACCTCTCGTCCAAGAATAGTGGCCACGAGCTCTGTTGTGTTCTGGAATTTGGCATTCCTCCAGAACATCCTGATCAACTCAAGGAATATCTTCTGGTTTTCGTTGAAGTAGCCTCTGATTCCACACTTCAGAAGGCTCTCGTTTAGGTTCAAGCCCAGCTTCTCCAGCTTTTCAATGTTGAAGAAGTGCTCAATGTGCACTGTAGCAGCACCTTGACATACAACTGTGGTCTCAGGGTAGGTGTGGACGTTGAGTTCAGAGTTGCTTGAGCTTGCAGAGTTCGGCATGGTAGAAAAGTTTGGATTTTTAGGTTTTCTGAGAAGGGTTTTGGGTTTTTGAGAGAGAGAGAATGCTTAAAGATAAAGATAAGCTTAGAGAAAAAAGAAAGATACGGTAAAGATTTTCTGAAACGATTTGACGGATTACATATATGGGCTTTGTTCAGAGAACGTGAAGCGGTTTTGGGCTTTTAAGAATATTTGAAATGGGAGTTATGCCATAAAACCCGCCATGATGAGGCGTGTGAAGAATGTGGGTAACTGTGTACGGTTACTAACATTTAGGTGACTCAGCATAGAGTATTAACTCATACTTACTCTGAAACAAACCGTTTTGGCCATTTGAACAATGTTTAAGTAAAAATATGCTAAGTTAAAAACATCATCCAGATGTTAGACTTAAGTGTAACATGTGCAATGCACGTGCATGACTTAGTGATCTTTGGACGAGATGTCCATTGGATGCTAAGGTTTTATTGGACGCACCATGTAAATGTTAATAATTCCTTTACCGAGTCCATGCCAAGTTTGTTCCTCATAAGGATTAACTTGTCTTCAGTAAGGGGTTTAGTAAATATATCAGCAAGCTGATTATCTGTGGTTACAAAGTGTAGTTCCACAGTACCTTTCTGAACTTGGTCTCTTATAAAGTGATGTTTAATCTCTATATGTTTAGCCCTTGAATTCAATATGGGATTCTTAGAGAGATCTATGACAGCTTTACTATCACAGAAGAGAGGAATGTTACTCTCATATATGTTGTAGTCCTCAAGTTGATGTTTTATCCATAAGATTTGAGAACAACATTTTGCAGCTAAAATATACTCTGCTTCAGCAGTGGACAGTGCAATGGTTCCTTGCTTCTTGCATATCCAGGAGACTAAGTTTCCACTAATGAAGTGACATCCTCCACTAGTGCTTTTTCTTTCAATTTTGTCTCCAGCATAATCAGCATCACAGTATCCAACTAACCTAAAATCTTTTTGCCTTTTGAAATATAGACCAAGGTTAGTGGTTCCAACAAGATATCGAAAGATTCTCTTAACAGAAGTTAAATGAACTTCCCTTGGGTCAGATTGAAATCTGCCACATAAGCATACACAGAATATGATGTCAGGTCTGGACACTGTGAGGTATAGGAGTGATCCTATCATTCCTCTGTATAGAGTGTTATCCACCTTCTTTGAGTTGTCGTCCAGTCCAAGTACTGTTGTTGGATGCATATGAGTTTTCATTGGTTTTGCATTGTCCATCTTGTACTTCTTCAGTAGCTCCTTGACATACTTGGTTTGATGTATGTATATGCCCTTTTTTGTTTGTTTGATTTGAAGTCCAAGGAAGAATTTCAGCTCACCCATCATGCTCATTTCAAACTCTGTTTGCATTAATTTGGCAAATTCTTCACAAAGAGACTCATTAGTGGCACCAAATATGATATCATCAACATATATTTGTGCAATAATAAAATCAGAAGAGTAGTCTTTGCGAAACAATGTAGTGTCTACTTTTCCTCTTGAAAAACCATTTTCTGACAGAAATGAGCTGAGTTTTTCATACCAGCTCTAGGTGCTTGTTTCAACCCATATAGAGCTTTGTTAAGTTTGAAAACATGATTTGGAAAAGTATCACTTTCAAATCCTGGGGGTTGTTCCACATAGACTTCTTCCTTTACGAGTCCATTGAGGAATGCACTTTTTACGTCCATTTGATATAGTTTCATATTGCTATGAGCTGCAAATGATAGTAAAATGCGAATTGCCTCTAGACGTGCAACTGGAGCATAAGTTTCAGTATAATCTATAACTTCCTGTTGTGAGTAACCTTTTGCTACCAACCTCGCTTTGTTTCTCACAACACTACCTGCTTCGTCTAGCTTGTTTCTAAACACCCACTTTGCTCCTACAACTTCTTTGTCGTCGGGGAGTTCTACTAGCTTCCAGACATTGTTCTTTTGAAACTGGTCAAGTTCTTCCTGCATTGCTTTGACCCAGCTTTCATCTTCTAAGGCATCGTCCACAGTCTTAGGTTCTATTTGCGATATGAGTGATGTGTGACCTTGCTATCGTTGAAGTGAAGATCTGGTTTTGACTCTATCTTTTGGATCTCCGATGATTTGCTCCTCTAGATGATGTTTCTTCATTTGCCAGTTGCGTCCAGTTGGTTCTCTTTGTTCTGCTACTGAACCGTCTAGTGGTACATTGGACTCTTCAACTGAGACATCATGGTTGGACGTATCTGATGACTTGCTTGCATCGTCCAATCTGAGATCTGCGAATGATTCGTCCAGCTCTGATAATTTCTTATCAGGCTTATTGTCATTGAACTTCACATGGATAGCTTGTTCAACAACTAAGGTTCTAGAGTTATAAACTCTATATGCCTTTGAAGTTTCAAAATATCCAAGCAATATTCCTTCATCACACTTAGAACCAAATTTTCCTAAGTTATCCTTAGTGTTCAGAATGAAACATTGACATCCAAATGGATGGAAGTAGGATATGTTGGGTCTTCTTCCCTTCCACAATTCATATGGAGTCTTTTTCAATATTCGCCTTATATAGATTCTGTTTTGTATATAACAGGCAGTATTCACTGCTTCAGCCCAGAAGTGTTTAGGGGTTGAATTATCATTCAACATGGTTCTGGCCATCTCTTGGAGTGACCTATTTTTCCTCTCAACAATGCCATTCTGTTGTGGTGTTCTGGGAGTTGAGAAGTTGTGAAGGATATCATTATCCTCACAGAACCTTTGAAAACTTTCGTTTTCGAATTCTCCCCCATGATCACTTCGGATAGAAGTAATGCATACTCCTTTTTCATTTTGAACTCTTTTGCAGAAGTTATAAAAAGCCTTTAAGGACTCATCTTTGTGGGATAGGAACATGACCCATGTCCATCTAGTATAGTCGTCCACTATAACCATTCCGTATCTCTTACCACTTACTGAGGTTGTTCTTGTAGGTCCAAACAGATCAATATGTAACAGCTCAAGAAGTCTAGAAGTGGAAACGATGTTTTTAGTTTGAAAAGAACTTTTCACTTGTTTCCCTTTCTGACAAGCTTCACAAAGAAGATCATCTTTATATGACATACTTGGTAGTCCTCTTACGAGGTTGTGCCTATTCAGCTTTGAGATTAACCTCAAGCTTGCATGACCAAGTCTTTTATGCCATAGCCAATGATTTTCTTGTACTGAAACTAGGCATGATACATTTTGACTTGATAGTTCCCCAAGTTTAATCTTGTACAGATTACCTTGCCTCTTTGCAGTAAAGAGAAGGGATCCATCAGAGTTCCTGACTGTACATTCACTTTTGTTAAAGACAACATCATATCCACTGTCACATAATTGGCTTATGCTAAGTATATTGTGTTTAAGACCTTTAACATAAAGAACTTTATCAATACAAGGATAGGGTGGTATACCAATCTTACCCACGCCAGCTATCATCCCTTTCTGATTCCCTCCAAAAGTGACTGTCCCACCAGCTTTGGGTAGGAGGCTTTGGAACAAACACCTTTCTCCTGTCATGTGATGTGAGCACCCACTGTCCAGGTACCATGATTGGAGTTTCTTTCCTGTTGTTGAGCATGTCTACAACAGGAACAATTTTATCCTTAGGTACCCAAATTGACTTGGGTCCTTTTTTGTTAGTTTGAAGGGCATTGGATGCTCCCTTCTTAGGCAGGTGTCTGCATTTGGACGTTATATGTCCAGGTTTCCCACAGAAGTAGCAAACATCTATTTCCTCGTCATGAATATATTTCTTTCCCTTATATCCATGTCCTGACTTGTCATTTGGTCTCTTACAACCTTCATATTTTAAAAGCATTTTAAGGTTGTCAAAGCCCTTAACAAAGTTTGACAGATCCTTCTTTAGGCTGTTAATCTCTTCATGAAGTTTTACAACATCATACGGTTGACCTCTTAAGGAAGTATCTGCTTTAACTTTCAGAAGCTTCTCAACTAGCCTTTTGTTTTCTGCTTTGAGATTTCGAATCTCTATGGAAAGATTCATTTCTCTAGTCCTTGAATCCTCACAGGATTTATAGGCTTGAGTAGCATCATTCCAGAGAGTTTGCCTCTCCGCATTTGTAATTTCATGTTGCTTTGAGAGCTCTGTAAACTTTTTTTGTAAATCCTCCTTTTCACTTTCAAGTTGTTTGAAACTTTTCTCTAAAACTTTTTTTTCTTTTGAAAGTGATTTGGATGATTTCTTTAAAGTTCTGTAGGCCTTTGATAGAATAGAAGAGTTTGAAAGTAATTCATGATAAGCTTCTTGAAGTGAATCTAAGTCATTAAGGTCTACCTCATCTTCTTCTTCTGGTTTAGAAGAATCTATTGAAGTGTCTGCCATCAGGCATATGTGTGCTTCCTCTTCTTCTTCAACGTCCGATGATGAGTCATCGTCCAGGTCTTCCCATATGGACATCAGAACTTTCTTGCCCTTCCTTTTGCTGAAGAATTTCTTCTTCTTGTCCTTGCTCTTGTCGAGATCTGGGCATTCTGATTTGAAGTGTCCTGGCTTTTTGCATTCGTAGCATACTATTGGACTCTTCTCCTTCTTTTCTTTGAGGCCTTTCCTGTTTAGGTTTCTCCATCTGGATCCACCTTTCTTCTTCCACACAGCGTGTATCCTCTTGGATATGAAGGATAGCTCATCATTGTCGTCTGAGTCATCATCTTCAGATTGTTCGTCTGATGATGTTTCAGCTTGCATGGCTTTGGACGATGGTGCTTTCCTTGGCTTCTGGATGCTGAGCGCTAGAGACTTATTTTTCTTACCATCACCATCTCTATGTAGTTCTAGTTCATGCACCTTGAGAATTCCCACGAGTTCTTCTAGGGACATATCATCCAGTCCTTTTGTTGCTCTCAAGGCTGTAACCTGTGGTCTCCATTGCCTAGGCAAACTTCTCAGAATTTTGTCAATATGTTCATAGTTATTGTAATTTTTACCATGTGCTCTAAGTTCATTTAGTATGGTTTGAAACCATCCAAACATACCTTGTATGTCCTCATTTTCTTCCATACTAAACAATTCATATTGACGAGTAAGGAGACTGAGTTTGTTACGTTTTACCTGGGTGGAACCCTCATACGTTAACGCAAGAGTGTCCCACATTTGTTTCGCGCTTTTGAGACTGTGCACCTTGTTGTATTCTTGTTCGCTCAGTGCACACATGATGATGTTTCTAGCTCTGGAGTTGAGATGAAATCTTTGTTTCTGCTCCTCCGTCCATCTAGTCTTTGGGATTTCGATGAGGTTCTCATCAAGTGGAATGTAGTCGCCCATCTCCACAACGTCCCACATGTCAATATGACTAGATTCAAAGAATGCTATCATTCTTTGTTTCCAGTAATCATATTTGACACCCTTGAAGAGTGGTGGTCTGTTCACAGCTTGTCCCTCATTTTCCATCTTTCTTAGGATCTTTCCTCTGTACTGCTAAGTACTCAACCCAAGAGGCCGAGCTCTGATGCCAACTGAAATATAGAGAAACACACTAGAAGGGGGTTGAATAGTGTGTTTATATTTTCTTTGAAATCCTTTCACAAATATGAAGATAGTGTATCTTAAGTTTTACAAGAACCTTGTGAAGCAGAAGACTATACTATCGTCCAGTGGTTCAAATACAACAGTTCAATGAAACTGCGTTTTTCGTCAGAACACACGTAAAATAATCTTGTAAATAAAATGTGTAAAGAAACTCTTTCGTGGTATGTGAAGAGATAACTTAAGAGATTTACGAGTAAGCTAGAAAGCGAAAGAGTAGAACACTTAGTTTTATACTGGTTCACTCAAATTGAGCTACGTCCACTCCTTCAAAGACCTTTGAAGGGTTCTACTAATCAGAATCTGATTACAAACAAGTATTTTAACCTGCCACTTCTGGCTACAAGTACTCTCTAGGCCACTCCTGGCACACCTTTAATCTCCCCCTGAGATTAAAGCAAACCCAAGTATTCTTTAACACTAAGCCACTCCTGGCTTTCCAAACAGAAATTGTTTGAGTATAGAAAGAATGAATAACTCTCACAGAGAGGATATTACAATAAAAAATGAATACACAGAATCGCTTAGCAAAGCTAAGTGGAAAGCTCTTTTTCGCTTAAGTGTGAATCGTCCAGTCGTTTTGACAGAGTTTCGGCTCTTAATCAATCTTCTCGTGTGATGCATGAGCTTGTTCCTCTATTTATAGGCAGCTTGGTGTAAAGTATCCATTGTGGGATCTGTACTTTTGCCAATAATAGTTCTCTCCCAAATATGTGACCGTTTTCCACGTGTCGGCTTGGGGCGGAGAGATACAGAGGACAATCGTACATGCAGCGCCTCCACTTTTTTTACTATTTATGCAGAGAAATGCTTTTTATCCCTGTACAATACTTTCCGAAAACTCAATTGAAATGTTAAGTTAGAATGAGAGGGAATAATCGAACATTCTAGAGAATCATCATCGAAAACGTATTGTCACATTATATAACTTTTAAGATAGAAAACAGAGTGTAAGTTATATAGGCATTGGACGCTTGCTTTACAGAAACATTGGACACTGGATGTTGTACTTTACAAAACATATTTGGACGCTTTGCTTATAAAAATATAAAGTCTAAGTTTGAGAGATACAATACCATTGCGGCATTGGACGATGTAGATCCTATAACACTCAAACAAGACCATTAGATACTTCAAAATTTATCCCTCATTTGTTATCATCAAAACCGAAATTTGAGGAGTTGTACATCGTCTAAAGTCTTAGAACTTAACAAATTCGTAGAAGGGTGGAACCATCGATGCTGGTTTGTAGCAAAAAGGAGTCACAAGATGCTGCTACTTTTTGAAGACCACTTTTTCCAACAGGCGTTACTGCAGTGGCTCCTCATTCTGCTGCTGCGGAGGTGACGACACTAGTGACAACAACAGCGACGCGACGTTCCACTCAACAGTGCGATTTATCTGTAGCGCGACGACAGAGTACGACTCTTCTTCCAGATCTAGATGCACCTTGCCGCCTTGAGCCGAATAGAAAGAAAGGAAAATCTTGAATAAAAAAAAGAGGTTGGAGAGATTGTCGGTGTTAGCAGGGCTAAGCATCATAGTGGCCATTATTGTTGTGGAAGGAAGGTTGGAGAGCGCGTCATGGAGAAGAGTGTGCAAAAGTTACAAAGTAAGAAGAATAAGGTGAATAGAGCGAGGTTATGATGGTGAAACTTGCAGGAGTTAGGAAGAGGGGCAAAAATGTAACTTAACATGTTTTTTTGTTTTGTTTTTTTTAACGAAAAGTTAATGCTGTTTGTTGAAGGGGGCTAAATGTAATGTCAAAAAGGGAGGGGTAACAAGTGTAATAAGTGCAAAACTCAGGGAGTGTTTGTGTAATTTACTCAAAACCTAATTCACCTCCTGATGCTTTCCTCCACAAGCCCTAAATTACAAATTAAAAAACTAATATTTGCATTTAAATCCAACATATCCACTAACATCCATCTGGTAGGTGATAATTAATCTCATCCATAATAATATATTTGACAGTTACAATAGATAGTTCACAGGTGAACCAATTTTCACAAACTTCACTGTAGCCAAATCCTTTTTTTTTTTATATCATTTTTAGTCTTTAACTTTTCTAACTCAATTTAATTAAGAAGAAGCTTAGAGTTGGGCTGGCTTAATCGATTGGTTTGTTGGTGATGTGAGGGCCGAAAATAAGAAACTGGTTTTCATTAAAAGATATAAATCATGCTTCCTTTGGCCATACAGTTTCGGAAACTGTTCTATTACAACTGCTGAATTATGGGGGATCATTACGGATCTTCAATTGGCTTGGGACCAAGGGTACCAACAAGTTTGGTTGAAGAGTGATTCTCAAGTGGCTGTCATTCTAGTTCTCTCAGTTGATAATAGCAATCACCACATTTGGCCTCTCATAAGCCTGGTCAAAGACTAACCTATTAACAATTAACATTTGTCCGATCCAAAAAAAAAAGCATGGCCAAAGACTTGACAACGTCTAAGGTGAACCACTTATGCAAGTGGTTTACCATGGACCAATTTTACTAACCATTAGATTCATCTACGTTTTTAGTGGTATTCTACATCTAATGCAGGGGATTATTCCCAATCACTTTCTTCCCCTTCTTGCTTTCCTTCATCGTCACTGTTGGAAAATGGTGCCACTGTAGATGCCACATGGGCCTCCCTCCTGACCGCGCCCTCTCCATCTCACGCTCCCTTCGACATCTCGATCCATCACGCAACATGGTGTCGAGGAGAAAGAAGGCCAAAGAAATTCGCTTTTTCGGATGGACTGTCACTGTCGACGAAGAGGAAAAGGGCCAAGCGATTATCATTTTTCATTTTTCAAATTAAGGAGATTAAAGTGACCACCTTTTGCATTTTTCAAATAATTAAACCCAGTATCGCTTTAACAACAATCAAGTCAAGAGAATTGTGCAAACAAAGTTTCTCCGTGTCAATCTCGTTGACTGATATAGTTTTTTGTTATAATCTTTAGCAGCTAATTCAAGTTATAAACTTGATTTTTTGTTATTATTGTGGCACAAAATTATCTTCGGTAGATACGTCGGCTGATATAGTTCTTGTTGGGTCAAGGGCCAAGCGGTGGGTCAGCTTTGATTTCTTCGCGGTACGGTGGTTGGGCTCCACGGTGCCATTTCAGTGGTGTTGTTGTCGTTTTCCGTGGAGGGGTTTGGGTGGGGTTGGACGTTGGGGGTTTGTAAATCAGAAGGGGAGGACGGAAGTGGGGGAGGTTGGTGGATCGCGGCAGTGTTTGTGGTGGTGCTTGGTGGTGACGGCCGAAGGTGGTGGAGGGGTCATCGAAAACAGTAGAGAGGAAGGGAGAGCAAAGATTTGGTGTGGAAGGTGTATAATAATAACATGTACCTTAGATTAATCTAATAGTTCTAAATAGTGGTGCATAATGGACCACCTATTATTGTGGTCCACCCTAGATGTCGTCCAAAGACTTAATTCAAAGATTATGGTTTTTTAGGATTACTCATACGTATAGAGAAGCTAATTTTGTAGCTGATAGATTAGCTAATTCATCTCTTGATTTACCTATAGGTTTGCACGTGTATAGCCAATCTCCTTCAGATTGTAAATTCCTTTTGTGGAGTGATCTTATTGGGATTTGTTGGCCCCGTTCTCTGTTAATATAAGGGCTTTGACCCTCCTTTTCATAAAAAAAAGGAAATGTGGCTTTGTTTCTCTTTTTTTATTTAATTGAAAGGTGAAAATTTTTCTAGTCCTCAATGTTTCGGTTTTTTTTAGAAAGGGATTCAAAGTTTTCATTTTGAGTCATTGGAAAATTGTAAGTTTTTTTGAAACCTCAAAATTCCTAAATCTCTAAGAGGAATTTAGTCAATTGGAATAGCTAGGAAATAAATCAAAGTGAAGCTTTTGATCCTTAAAGAGCCATGGGCTGGTAGCCAATTTAATAAAGCTTGGAGAACAAATTTCACAATTGATATTTTACAAAGGTCTTTCAAATGTTTCTCTTGGAAATCAATTTTTTCTTCTTTCTTTCTTTTTCCAGGTTCCACGTGAACTAAGGAAAAATAAATTGCCAACTTTTGATCTATCAATTATCATTAAGTTATAGTAATTTTACTTTCCCTTATATATGGATCTCCGGTTAGTAATGAATAAAGAGGCAATGGTTCAGAATTTATGATAACAACTTAAGTATTTAATCTTACTACTCAAGACTAATTTTTAAACAAATTAAATATTTGAATTCTGCTTGTTTAGTCTCGGGTTGGATAAAAAGCTAGAGGAAGAAAATTTCTAATATTGCTATTGATACTTCTAGACATTAACTAAAAATTTTATAATCTAGAGGAATAAAACTTTTTTTTTCCTTATAAGCTCCTCACGTGTTATTTTAGAAAGATGACTAAGTATTTACATTATTTTAGTTAAATACTTTATTTACATAATATTAGTACCCCCTAATTCTAGGTAGATTAATGTTTATAAGTCCTAATAAGTATTTAATTAAGGAGGATCAAATTTAAGTATCTAATAATTTCATAATATTGTAATAATTGTTCAATTTTTTTTATATTAGATACTTAAAGTACATAAATTCATGAAAATAGTATTTGATGCAATGATGTAATTTTGATATATTGTGTCTGTATGTCTATATTTTGTTTATACTATTTTTCTGTTGAAAAAACAAAAATGTTATCCCCTGAAAATTTTGGTACTTAGTGATTGAGGCCGTAAGTGTCACATCTTGTTTTGAGGTGTTTACTTATAAGTTGTTATAGCATATTGATTATATGTGCTTGATTGATTGCTTGATATGTTTATGGAAAATTATTTGATTTTTATATAGTGTAGTTATTATTGTTGTTGTTAGCTTACGGATAGTATATTAAGGTTTATGAATAGAGAGCAGCTAGCGTCTTAGTGACATGTACCTGTGGTTAGTGATTTCATAATCACTAATATCCATGATGAGGACTAAACACTTTGGGGCTCGTTTAGAGCTAAAGTGGTCAATTAAAGAACACAATTTCTATCTCCTAAAATGATCCAAGTTCTAAAATAATTATATTGAGATCTTTGTACAATCTCAATAAGATCTAAATTTTATTTTGTACCCCTAGTATATTCAAATTAAATTCCAAAGACACAAATTATTGCTATATCAATTACTATTGTTTGTTTTATTAATTTCATTCTCTAAAATAATTTCTATAGTTATTCCTAATATTTTAAATAACTTTGTGTCAAAATTTTAATTGTGTTAATCCCATTGTATCCTAAATTACAACAACTCACGTAGCCTACCAATTTTATTCCTACTATATCCTAAATTACTAATCCAATTCCATTTTTTTTAATATTTATTTTACCAACCTTATAGCTCCAGTAAAGTTACATGTCATCACTACTTTTTTTTAATTCCTATTTTCATCATATAAACCATCCTTATAACTCCACGTAGTTACCAACACACCCACCATCCAATTTTTTTTCTTTAGACTTTTTAACACCTATTATACCCCAATTCAAGTGACAAACCCATGTAAACCACTGCCACACCTTTCTTTCTTTCTCCTAACATAATGAACCCAAAGGTGATGTAAGCACATAACCTCTTTGCCATGCTCCTTTACCAATCCTTTTTGTCGGTGCAAAGCTGGCTACACACCACACCTTCCCAATTTCAATTCCTTCCCTCACGACCTCTCTCACTCTCGGCCATGGACCCTTTAACACCAAAAACTTGATTTTTCCTCATTACTCAAGGTCAGGCCATAACCATAGTTTCCTCCTTCACCAAAATTTGATTTTTCCTTCTTGCATGTAGAAAATAGTTACGGTCTCACCTCCACAATCTCAAGTTCAAACCCCTTTCGAGGTTACAAGCACATCTTCAATTCCAAATTGATTTGGTAAATTTGAATTCCCTAATTGGAAATTTCAATTCTCACCATGCTTTTTAATTTGACAATTGATGTTTGTTAATATGCTTCTGTAAAGTAATTCATGTAGATCAAGGGTTAGAGAGAAAGTTCTACGCGCGAAGGATAACGTCTCAGAGCACTCTTGGAGAACCTCGGAAAAACCATAAGGTAAGGGGGAGTGAGAGGTACTGTGCGTTTTGGCGCACAGAGAGAGTTAGGAGTTCTCCACTCTTAATTCTTTTAGGGTTTTATTGCTGAAGAGTCGAATTACGACTTGTTGTAAGGCGTGTCTACCCACTGCCTTTGTTATATTTAGTAGTCAAATATGATGTCGAGAGAACAATGTTGCTCTCTCACTATTCGGCAAACCCCGACTCAAAGCAATTGATTGAATTGCTCAAAGAGCACATTTTCGGTATGATTATGCTTAATTATGTAGTTTATGATTAATAAGCTTATATATGTCAATTTTTTTAACCTAAGAAATATGTCCCTTTATAATTTAAATTGTTCTAGTTGTTTCTAATTAAGAGAATTATGCTCAATCAAGTGCTAATTATGTTGGTTGTGAGAGAATTCGATTGTATGATTAAATTGTGAATGGTGAATTGTGAATGGTGTGTTAAAGATGCTTATATGTTAAAATTATGGTTTATTGCTGCTATAAGTGTATTAACCTTGTGGTGCTAAGGAGGATGTGTATGGAAATGTGATTGATATGTGAGTACTAGATAAACATATGCATTTAGTTTGTATACTAAATGGCTTGTGGATTTTGAGTTTTTGATTTTTAAACAAGTAACTTGTTGGGTATTTGAGTTGATAATTGCTTCATGAGTGCCTTAATGAATTGATTAAGTTATAAGTTAATCACTAGTGTAAAATTTGGAAGTTTGGATTTTTGGACATGGACATGTGAGGTGTCTTGTGAATCTGTTTGCATGAGAAGTGTGCAAGAGATGTAATGTTTGAATCCTTGTTTTCATTATTTCCTTTAAGTGTTTTGGAAACAAATTGAACTACTCTTTTGATCTCCAAGTAATTGGAAGGAATTTTTCAAAGTGAAGGAATGACTTAAATCATTAAATATTATATGCTGGAATTGTGAGACAGCATCAGCCTTGTGTTACAGTCTGCACTGTGTTTGCCACAGATCTTGGTTTTTAATTCCCTTTGGTAGTGTTGTAGATTTCCATGTCCTCTTTGCAATGCAATTGATCCCCTCTCATATCGAATTTTGTACATTTTTAGTGATTTTTACACTGCAACTTGTCCTGTTGATTGTGATATTGTGTAGCTGCGAGATAAAAACAATAAACTGTACTGTTTGGCATGGATTGATGCTTGCTATGTATTTTTAGTGGGAAATAGACTTGACAAGGGTTCTATAGAATTTAAAATCAGTGAATTTTCATTTTTAGATAATTAATTATGAATTTGATAATATGATGTTGCAATATGATATGGTTTGATTTAGTCCATTTAATTAATGTTGCAATATTTTCTCCTATTTCTTAGTTTCCTATTTTTTGACCTTACTTTAATTACGATTGTAACAACTATGCTTCAATATTGGATTGATATCTGATAAGATATTAGGAGTTTATTTTCCTTTTTTATTACATAGATTACTTTCCCTAAATATGACTAATTCTACCTTTAAATATGTGGTTGTACCAATCGTTTACTATCAGAGAAATAAATACTAGAATATTCATCTCTCTGTTCTTGTATGGTATCAGAGCCTGGTTCTCTAAACCTTGCCATTTTCGTGCTTGCATGATGTCCTCCACCAGCAAGGAAGAACACATTGGGATAGTGGGGTCCTAAACCTATGCGAGCGATAACCTATCCCAAGCTCTGAATCTCCAACTCACAGTACACAAGCTAAATGGTAAAAATTACCTTAAGTGGGTGTAGTTTGTGAAGTTGACAATGGAGGGGGGAAACATGCTAGGTTATTTGATTGGAGAAATTACACAACCAAAAAAAGATGACCCCAGATGGAAGAAGTGGAAGCCTGAGAACTCTCTCATCATGTCATGGATGATTAACTCCATGGAGCCTTCGATTGAAAAACCCTACCTTTTCTTATCAATTGCCCAAGAAGTATGGGAAGCTATGAAAGATTGCTACTCAGATTTGGAAAACTCAGTTGTGGCAATCCAAGCAAGCAGAACAAAATGTCACACCTACTATAATATTTTGCTAGCCTTATGGCAAGAGCTAGGTCGATGTTATGAAAAGGATTGGGAGAACACCAGAGACACTACACGATTTAAAAAAAGGAGGAGAATGATCGTGTGTGTTTGTTCCTTGTTTTGAATTGAAGAATGGATGAAGTAAGGGGAAGGATCCTGGCTCGAAGACCTCTACCATCCATCCGAGAAGTGTTTTCAAAAGAAGAGTAATGCTACATGTTCCGGAATCATCCATCACGCCACTAGTGTAAGGATTAGCCCTTGCTATAAAAGGGTTTGATTCTAATGGACGTAGAAAAAAAAGACCATGGTGTGAACATTGTAAAAAACCATGGTATACAAAAGTAACTTGTTGGAAACTTCATGGAAAACCAGGAAACTTCAAGAAGAAATTCAATAGAGAGGGCAGTGCTTTTCATACTACCACAGAGGAGATTAAAGAGTCTTCATTTTCAGCTAAGACAAACCCTTTCACTAAGGAATAATTGGAGCATCTACACAAACTTCTCTCTCCTGTATTGATAGCTAGTCATTCCTGCTCTTTGGCCCAAAAAAGGTACTCACCCTATTACTTCCTTTTGTCACAGTGACAATACCTTTAAACCCCTTTGGATCATAGATTTTGGGGTTACTAACCATATGATAGACTGTTCAAAACTCTTCTCTTCCTATAGTCCTTATGCATGTAACAAAAAAATAAGGTTACAGATGGTTCTTTTTCTGCCATTGCTAGCATAGGATCCATCCCTCTATCTTCCTTTTTAACCTTACATAATGTCTTTCATGTACCCAATTTGTCTTGTAATATTCTATTTGTGAGCAAAATCACTCTTGATTTAAATAGTCATGTCAAATTTGACTCTTCCAGTTGTAAATTACAAGAATTGAATTCGGGGAGGATGATTGGCAATGGTAGAGAGATCAGTGGATTCTATTTGTTTGAAGATGATAAGGACTTGGGAAGACAAAGTCAAAGCTCCTGTCTCTATTCTAGCCTTACTCCTAAAGAAAATGAAGTTATGTTATGACACTACAGGTTAGGCCATCCTAGTTTTAGTTATATGAAACATTTGTTTCGTAATTTTTCAAAAATAAAAATTTGTCTTCTTTTACTTGTGAAACATGTCAATTGGCTAAAAATCATCGTTCCCTATCCCTTCTAATCTTACAAATCATCAAATCCCTTCTCAATAATCCATAGTGATGTTTGGGGTCCTAGCAGGCATCCAACACCATCGGGTAAAGTGTGGTTCGTCACCTTTATTGATGACCACACTAGGACTACCTGGGTGTATTTGATGGAAGAAAAAAAAATTGAAGTTAGGTCTATTGTAAAGACTTTTTTTTTTTACAAATGATGACAAAACAATTTCAAAAAGAGGTTCAAATACTTCGAAGTGATAATGGAAAAAAATATTTTAATTTAATAAGAACTTAAACAATTTTTTTTACAAGAAAATGGTATTATGCATCAAAGTTCTTGTGTAAACACACCCCATCAAAATGAGTTAGAGAAAGAAAAAATAAGCATTTGTTGGAAGTAGTTCGGTCTCTTCTTTTTTAGAATTGTGTACCTAAATATCTTTGGGGGGGGGGGGGGGGGGGGAGGAAGCTGTTCTTACAACAACATATTTAATTAACCATATGCCTAGCATCTTGGGTTTCAAGACTCCTATTGAAGTTTTTTTCGAAAATTTTCCTTAAAACAGGTTGTTGTCCACTATTCCCCTAAAGGTATTCGGGTGTATTATTTTTGTTCATAACAATGAACCCAACCAAAGAAAACTAAGTCCTCGAGCCAAGAAATATGTTTTCATTGGGTATTCCCCTACACAAAAGGGATACAAGTGTTTGTACCCAAGTTCTAACAAAATTTTTGTCACCATGGATGCAACCTTTTTGAGTCACAACCTTTTTTAAGACTCATCTTCATGGGGGGAACATAGGTGAAGATTCGTCTCAGATATTTCAAATTAGGTTTCCAATTAAATGTATTTTATCTTAAAATGATTGTGAAAGTACTTGTGAAAAATTGGGATGTGGAAATGGGTATGGAAGAGTTGAGGCTTAGGTCAGCAATGACTTGTCCCACAATGGACATGTAATTGAATGTTGTGAAGACAACATTAGAAAAAATGAAGGAAACAATGAACCTTTAGAAATGGACAAAATTGAGAAAGGAGTATCTGATAAAGGCATAAAACCCTTTGACATTGTTTACTCAAGGAAAAAAAAAAGGACAAGAACACTAAATTCAAAGAATAACTCTAGCATTGTTAAGAATCCGATGACCCACAAGAAAAAAACAATTTTGAAATTATTGATAATGCTGAAACTGTTGATGATTTTGATCTTTTAATTGCCATTCGAAAAGGTCATGTACCAAACATCTTCTATCTAACTTTGTTACATATGAAAAACTCTCACCTTCTTTCTGAGCTTTCATCTCAAAGTTGCCATGTAGGGAGGTTCCAAACAATATACAAAATGATCTAAGAGTTCCTGATTGGAAGGGAGTGGTTTTAGAAGAAATGAAGGCTCTTAAAAAAATCAGACATAGGTGATAGTAGAGCTACCAAAAGGAAAAAAAATAGCGGGATGCAATTGGGTGTTCACCATCAAGTATAACTATGATGACACTCTTGAAAGATATAAAGCCCGACTAGTAGCCAAGGGATACACACAAACTCATGGGATTGACTACTCTGAAACCTTTGCACCAGTGACAAAGCTTAATACCATCAGAGTTTTCCTCTATTTAGCTACAAACCTCGATTGGCCATTACAACAACTAGATGTGAAGAATGTGTTTCTAAATGAAAACTTGGAAGAAGAAGTTTACATGGATGCACCACCAGGTTTTGAGGGTGCTATCCAAAGGTATGCAAGTTGAAGAAGGTCTTGTATGGACTAAAACAGTCCCCTAGTGCCTGGTTTAAGAGGTTCACTTAGTTTGTCAAAGGGCAAGGTTACTCCTAAGGACAGATGGATCATACGATGTTTGTGAAAAAATTAAATAAGGGAAAGGTTGTTGTTCTTATATTGAAGGTGACTTGCAAATGAAAAAGCTCAAAGAAACTCTTTCTACAAAATTTGAAATAAAAGATTTAGGGCCGTTAAGGTATTTTCTTGAAATGGAAGTAGAAAGGTCAAGACAAGGAATTGTCTTCTCACAAAGGAAATATATCCTGGACCTCTTGAATGAGACCAGTATAAGTAGGTGTAGACCACTTGGAGATGGCAAGGAAGGGAATCCTGTGGACATTACACGCTACCAAAGACTAGTTTTGAAACTTATCTACTTGTCTCACACAAGGCCAAATATTGCATTCTTAGTAAGTCTTGTAAGTCAATTTATGCACTCTCCCTATGATGAACATCTGGATGTTTTTTATATAATCCTAAGGTACTTTAAGAGTACTCCTGGGACAGGGTTGTTTTTAAAAAAAATGCTTAACAATCTATTGAATCATACACTGATGCTAATTGGGCTGGCTCAATCACAGATCAACATCAGAGTACTGTACCTTTATACAGGTCAATGGAAAGGAGCGGTGCTAAAGCAAAGTACAGATCAATGGCACACGGTATTTGTGATATGGTGTGGTTAAAAAGTGCCTGAAGAGCTGGGAGTCACTTTCACTATTCCAATGAAGTTGTACTGCGATAACAAGGTTGCAATTAGCATTGCTTAAAACCCAGTACAACATGACAAAACCAAGGATGTGGAGATTGATCAGCATTTCATCAAAGAAAATATAGGAAATGGAACAATTTGCATGCCATTTGTTCCTACCTCTCAGCAAGTGGCAGATATTCTTACTAAAGGGCTGTCTAGAAACAAAATTGAAATCCTTGTAAGTAAGTTGGGCATGGTAGATACCTATGCACCAACTTGAGGAGGGTGTCGTAATATGATATGGTTTGATTTAGTGCATTTAATGTTGCGATATTTTCTCCTATTTCTTAGTTTCCTATTTTTTGTCTTTACTTTAATTAGGATTGTAACAAATTTGTTTTAGTATCAGATTGATATCTAATCAAATATTAGGAGTACATTTTCCATTTTTATTACTTATAATAGTTTCCCTAAATGGGATTAATTCTACCTTCAAATGTGTAGCTATACCAATCATTTACTATCAAAGAAATAAACACCAAAATATTCCTCTCTCTGTTCTTATAGATGAGTATGGAGGTGAAATAAAATTCTGCAGTTTGTTTTTTTTTAGCAATGGAATGGGACTTGATTTGAGGTGACTGCGGTAGTTGCAAAATTATGGAAAAAATTCTAGTGCTTTATTGATCCTTTTATAACTTCACTATAAATTCTTAGCCCTAAAAAATAAGTCTTTTATTTTTGATATTTTTCTCACCCAAACTACCCTTTTTACTTGTCTTAATTGTTTTCAAGCTCATGTATGGTTTTTATGTGCAACTTCTGGTTTTAGTAAACCTTATACTATGTTCCTTTAATACTACCTACCTACATCTATATCTAGATCTATATAAATTTATTATCATATTACTTATTATACTTTAAATACTAATTCCTTTGCTTTTAAAATCATAATTGATGTTTTAACTAGCTTTAAACACCTTTTTTCTATTGAAGACTTATGATTTGGTTTTATGGGTGAGAAAAGGCTTGTGAAATGAAAAAGGAAAGATTTACAAATGAGGGGCAAGTGTTTTCCATGAAAATTTATTCCATCCGTCTCATCTCTAATACCAAGAGAAAGATATTGAAATAAACCATGCATCATGGCATCCCAGGACTTGGTGTTATCCCAGGCTAAGTGCCATTTCGAGTTTTGGGTTATTCCACAACTTAGTGTCAAGGGCACCATAAAATTTCTATTTGTGTACCCCATGCATGACATCATGAATGGAAGAGTAGTAATGAATAACATAGGAACATGCATCTCATTTATATAGGATAACTAACTTTGTGGGTTAGGTAATTATTTGATATATGTGGATTGTAATGATTTTAGATTTGTGTGATGACTAGTGTAAGTATGATTACTTGTGTCTGAGATACATGATTGTACCTGATATTGATTGTTAATATACTTGCCCATTATATAATTGAATGTATTTGCTAGTCATATAGTATGGATGTACAACTTGATAGGCATTTATGTGTTAAAGAACTTAGGTATTATATGTATGTTTACTTGCCTGCCTCTATCGTACTTTACTATAAAACCTCACTCCTCCTTGTTTGTATTTCTTGGTTTTGTTTGATTCTAAATAATGAACGGATGAGAAGGATCGCAGGAGGACTAGACTGGTAATGCAATTGGATGCTAGACATAGCCACTAAGGGTTGTGTCTTATTCATATATTTTTGCTTTGTGTTTATGTTTTGTTATGTATAGTCTATCTGTGGGAGCTTGGATGGCCTAGACTTATCCCCCTAGCTTGATGTAAATATTTGTGCCTTCTGTTAGCCTTATTGTGTCCTACTTCAAATAGTAAGAACTATTTACTAGGTATTAGAGATGTTTGAAATCACCAGTTACATTCTACCGTTTATATTACTCAAATTTCCATGCATTCAAAAATAACCCACCACCTATTCTTTTAAGATAGGAAGTTCGTTGTTCACAAAATTTAAATGATACCATGTCCAAATCACAAAAAAAAACCCATCTTTTTCTAATCTTTGAAGGCTCCCTACAATAAGAATTCTAAGTATAGACATAATATACTGTAAGTACTCTAGTGCGAGTACTGTTAATAGAGGAACATGTAGTGGCATGTTGCTTGAGGTGGAAGACATAACTTGGTAAGCTAAGGAATGAATGGCAAGGACTCACTGATGGAAGTCTTGGGGCAACGATGTTGAGTGATGAAGTACCTAAAGGGCCAGGGCACCACCCTGTGTAAGGAACTTCATTTGACTAAGCTTGGTAATCCTTACTACTTCTTAGCATTTTGTTGATTGGCGCGAGAGTATGTCTCAGATACGAACCAAGGATGTCTAGAGTTGAAAGATTTTTTAGTTCATATGAGGAAGATGAAGATTGTTACCATGGGGGTGAAATGTATGTACTCCCAGTCACTTCCAAACGGGAAGCATGGATCCAAACAGAGTCAAACCTGTAGGACTAACATAACTAGAATAAACTATATATATAGTTATTTTGACTAACGGTAAGTTACCGTTAGTATTACATATATAATTTAGAACCATTCTCATTCCTTATTTATTTTTATGCATGTATGTTCCTGGTATACCTATGAAGATGGTGGACTTACCGAGTTACCAGAGCATGACAGTTGAGAGGACAGGCCCTGGGGCCTGGTCCATCGAGGAAAAGATAGGTACTATTCCTTCTCGAGTTCCATTACTTCTATTCTAATACCCTTTGTTGGTATTGATGTACAACTCCTTGTATGCTAGCATGATATTCAACATCGGCAGGTGTGGAAGGCTTGGATCCGGAACAAAAACCATTACACATGCCAGGAACATAGTTAGGAGGTGACCCATCTAGCACATCATCCATGGGAACCTCAGCTCCTTTAGCAGGTGGTTGCTGAGGAGGCACGTTGTTGACAGGAACAGGCTGAATACCCTTTGTTGATAGTGGGTCAACTGGTGCAACTACAGGCTCTAGAGGAGGCTGGTCATCAGGAATCTAAATAGGAATTGCTTGTTTGGCCTACGTTTGCAAACATAGGTTGTTGACCATAATTAGCAAGTGAGGGTGCAGAAAGAGCTACAAGCTCAAGCAGCACAAGTCTATAACCTTGTTGGTAAGTATTTGGTGGAATTGTTGCAAAAGCAAGCAGAAGATTTGAGTATGGTTCCAACCTAAGACAAAAAAAGCAACCACATGCTAATTGGTAATTTATGCTAATTTATTATGTGGTTAATTTGTCAATGATAATAACACTATACATAGTAAATTTTCTTTAAAATCAATTTTCTAAAAAATACGGTGAAGTACTATCTAGATACCTAGGGTACATTGGGTAGACAGGCCTCATGGAATTTTGAGACTGTAAATAAAAAATCTACTGCATTTTAGAGGCACAGCCTACTTGATTTTGCATTGTAGTGAATGGCTGGGGCGACCTGAATTAAAAATAAATAGTTCATGCATTTTGTTGCTAACTTGTTAATCAAGTAATTGCAAATTTGAAATAAGAAGCAGAAGAATCATACTGAGTGTAGTTGGGTGTGTATTGTGCACCATTGGCATTAGTAGCACATAATTGGTTGTATTGGGGTCTATAGTTAAAAATTCATATTCAAAAAAATGTCATTATGAGTACAACACAAACAAAAATAAAAATGAATGTCATTATGAGCACATGGAAGCATCCAAACATATTTAATTGTAAGTTTAAAAAATTAATGAAGTCTTTATAAAGGCCAACTTTGGAGCCTGGAAAATTTATTAGGGAAGATACAAAATTGTGGGTCTCACACTGATGACAAAGAGATGGGGTCCATATGTGAGACATGCAATTTTGTTGTCTTTTGGGGTTATAAATTCAAAGGGGATGCATAACTCCGTAAGTATGAATAGTAGTTGAAAAAGTCAAACACCACCTTGAATTCCATGCAGCATAAGAGTTATTTATATGATCATTGTGAAGAGGAAATGATGCAAGGCTTTGGGGTGTGACAGATTGTACACTTGAATATCATGTTTCAATCCCTGGTCTTGCTTGTACCTACATACAAGTCAAGATATTCACAACAATTGGTCAATTTAAGGTTTGCAGGAAGCAAAACCTACTTCGTCTGTCCCTAAATATAAAAACATTGTTTTGATACATGTTTATCTTAATAAATTTACTCACAAGGTTTAGGTGGTTCCGTGTTGGATAAGAGGATGATTAGTTATTGATACCATTGAAATTATAGTTTCTGATTATGTATGGTACGACATGTGGATTGTTTGGGTTTTGGTTGTCATAAAGACATAAACCTTGAATCCTACAACAGATATAGGAATGCAAAATATATGTGCACTTAAGATTAGCAAGTGAAAAAAAAAAAGACTACATTAACAATTTAAGACAATTTATGATAAGTTACAAAATCCATAATACATAAAATGACACAAAAAACTTGCTCAAGCAAATTCTCATTTTCCATATTAGAAAATTGATTGAAGAAATCCGTTTGGATCATATCATATCCTTGAATAGATGAACTAGCTCCTTCCAATGTCAACCCCTCCTAATTAAATTATTTACTAAAGAAAGTACAATTACTTATCATCTCAAGTGACATGTATACATAAGTAACATTTTAAGATACGAGATATAATAATTAAGTGTGTTTTTGGATTGTCATTTCAGAGTAGTAAGAATTTATCATGAATTATTAATTTACCATGCGTGATAAAGGGTGACTTGATTGTCTTCCATGAAGTAGTGAAGATGACTTTGAAGATTAAGATTAATTAAGTTGACTTAATTAATTAAGTTGACTTAATTAATTAAGTAAATGAATTAAGATATGTTGACTTTTACATAAAACCTCCTAAAAAGGATAGAAAAATAATAATTGTTGTTCTAATCCAAATAAGACCCACTACCTTTAAGGGGTATAGAAAGTTTTATGGTATGTTTGGTAAAGAAGAAAGAAAATAGAGAAAAAAGAAAATACTAATAACAATGTGTTTTCTTTTGTTTGGTTCAAGAGAAAATAGAAAGTAAAAGGAAGGTAAAGTTGACTTACCAGGGATCTTCAATCTCCTCAAGTTATGAAAGCACAACATTGTTTGTATTTAGGGACATACGGAGTAGGTTTTGCTTTCTGCGAACCTTAAATTGACCAATTGTTGTCAATATCTCGACTTGTATGTAGGTACAGGCAAGACCAGGGATTGAAACATGATATTCAAGTGGACAATTTGTCAAACCCCAAAGCCTTGTGTTTTTTCCTTTTCACAATAATCATATCAGTAACTCTTATGCTGCGTGGAATTCAAGATGGTGTTTGACTTTTTCTACTACTATTAATACTTACCGAGTTATGCACCCCCTTAGAATTTATAACCCCAAAAGACAACAAAATTACATGTCTCACATATGGACCCCATCTCTTTGTCATCAGTGTGAGACCCACAATTTTGTATCTTCCCAAATAAATTTTCCTGGCTTCAAAGTTGGCCTTTATAGAGACTTCACTAATTTTTTAAACTTACAATTAGATATGTCTGGATGCTTCCATGTGCTCATAATGACATTCATTTATATTTTTGTTTGTGTTGTACTCATAATGACGTTTGTTTGAATATGAATTTTTAACTATAGACCCCAATACAACCAATTATGTGCTCCTAATGTCAATGGTGCACAATACCCACCCAACTACACTCAGTGTGATTCCTCTGCTTCTCATTTCAAATTTGCAATCACTTGATTAACAAGTTAGCAACAAAATACATGAACTATTTATTTTTAATTCAGGTCGCCCTAGCCATTCACTACAATGCAAAATCAAGTAGGCCATGCCTCGAAAATGCAGTAGATTTTTTATTTACAGTCTCAAAATTCCATGAAACCTATCTACCCAATGTACCCTAGGTATCTAGATAGTACTTTACCTTATTTTTTAGAAACTTGGTTTTAAAGAAAATTTACTATGTATAGTGTTATTATCATTGACAAATTAACCACATAATAAATCAGCATAAATTACCAATTAGCATGTGGTTGCTTTTTTTTTGTCTTAGGTCGGAACCATACTCAAATCTTCTGCTTGCTTTTGCAACAATGCCACCAAATACTTATCAACAAGGTTATAGACTTGTGCTGCTTGAGCTTGTAGCTCCTTCTGCATCCTCACTTGCTAATTATGGTCAACAACCTATGTTTGCATATGTAGGCCAAACAAGCAATTCCTATTCTGAAGAGAGGTGTAAAGGAAGCCAAAAGAAGAGCTTCTAGAAAGTAGATCGCTGAGAAACCTACAAATGCTTCTGAAGAGATAATAGAAGCATGTCAAGAACTTGAAAATGCAAATCCAAGGGAAGAGGTCTCTACTCCAGTTAAGAGAATAGAAGAAGGTTATAGGGTACTTGAAATACTAGTGACCTCTGTTGTGCAGACATACAACAGAAAGAAGAGACACTACTACAAAAAAAGGCTTTCAACATCACTGGATCAACATGGCATGGTCAAAAAACAATGTTAACAAAAACGCGGTGGCATTTTTGAAATTAAAAGCAACTTGTTGACATCGGTTATCACTTAACCAATATTGAAAGAGCTTTTCAACATTGGTTATTTAATGAACTGATGTTGAGAGGTGTTGTTCAACATTAGTTATTCAATGAACCGATGTTTAATGGGCTTAAAAACCAATAGGTTTTCATTTTCGCTCTCGCGCCCTCTCCTTCCCTCTCTGCAAACTCATGCTCAGTCTCTCCTTCCCTCTTTGCGAACTGCGCTTCTACTACCACCTCGCTACCGCCTCTCCTAGTCTGCCACTACCTTTTTCACGACAACGCTTCACTCCCTGCCCCTCACCATTATTCGAACTCTCACTCTCTGCCCCTCTGCTCGTCATCATCCATCACGCTCTTGCTCTCGTCGCCAACCCCTCATCGTCTTCCATTGTTGCCATTGAGGGCTAGGTACGAATCTTTCAACGTAATGCCTATGGTTGTGTGTTTTTTTGTGTTTTGATTTAAAAAAAAAATTTCTTTATTTGTTTCTACTGTTGTGTTGTCCTGGTGCAGGCTGTGTTGTTCTGGTGTTGTGCACTGAGTAGCTACTTCTGTGTTGGTGTTGTTCTAGTCCAAGGTTATCAGCTTCTGTGAGTGTTTCTCCTTCTCTGTATTTTTTTTATTTTAATTGTTATTTAATAATCTGAGTTTAGAGAATTGCATTATGCTACATTTGATATTTGGTTCTATGTGGTGTTTTGTTGATATTAAGTGTCTCTCAGGCACCAAGTAAGTCCTTTTTCTACAAAGATGTGTTGTAGTGCTTTTATCAAGCTTGCTTTGATTTGACATTGTGCAGTTTGCTTTGATTTCAGGTCTGGTTCTTTTGGAATTGAACTTTGTAGTGCTTAGGGGAGGTCTTGTACCAGGTTTAGTCTAATTTCCTTATTGACATTGATATGCTTGTGTGGCTGCAACTATTGAAACTATTGATTTCTATTTACAATTAAGATTTTACTTTTCCAGACATATTTTTGTTAATGAAATTTGATATATATTTCCAGTTCACACTGATGTGGTTTAAGTAGGTTCATAAGCGGTTAAACTTTTCTTATATTACTCTAGTGATGTCTGTGACAAACTAGGAATTTACGTCACAAATTAATAGGTGTAATTAAGAAGATAAAAAATTAGAAAGGTTAACGTACAAAACTTGGTTTCCCTGATAGTTATTAATTGGGACAAAAGAGCAAATCCAATATATTTCTAAAGATAAGAATGGTGACAACCAATCTATTGTTGAATAACCATTTTTACAGTGAATATCGTACCCTTTCTTGATGATTGGCAAGGCTGCAACTTACAAACCTAAGCAATAAAGAACACTGGTCAATGTGTTCCAAAGAAAATAAACAAAAAAATCCAAGGTTTTAAAAAATCCAATCCCTGTATGATCTTAATAATTGAATTTTCATTACAATGCTTCCAGTTGATTGTCTGGTAATGATATCTTTTTTAATTCAAGTTTTATTGATCATAAGTAAATTTGGTTATCCATGGCTAACTTTATCTTTAATTGTTGTTTTGAAGGTTCTTTAACTTTACTTAGTGGTGATCCTGGTAAAAAGTACTCTGCTGTTGCAGGTACGAATTAATTTTGGATGATAAAACTGGATATAAAAGTTTGATTATCAACTTTCTATAATGGTCTGGTCAATTGTCATTAATGCCTGATCTATTTGTGATGTTGAATTGGAAGATTGCAACAATCATTGCAAAAGAATGCAGTGATGATGAAGAATTAAAAGTAATAAAGATGAATTAAAAGAATGCAAAAGATAAACTACTTATACTCTGATTTGATTTCAGAGAAGAATTAAAAGTAACTTATGATGAAATTATCTACTGCTGTTTGTGAATTGTTTTGAAGTCATTACTTACCTTAAAATATAGGCTATGTTCGGCAAGTCATTTCAGCTAGTTTTTAGCTTTTCTTACTATATGAAAAGCTTGTTTGATTGTTCGGTAAACAAGTTTTTTTAGTAGCTTTTAACATTTTTTGAAATGCTACTTGACGTAGCCAAACTACCATAATAAGAGATGCAGGTTTATTTTAAGGAAACAATTGATGGAATGTGAATTGAAACTAAATAATTGCAGAACACTCCCTAGTCCCTACTGTTAGGTTCTCATGACATTCTTTAGGTCATGGTTGCTACTTTGCTAATTTGGTTGGTCCCTATAGGAGGGTGTATGCAAGGTAGAAATGTAGGGGATGTTGGTCTTAAGTGGGCAAGGGAATTGGCATGATTGTGGGTAGCCTACTGCCAGCATGGCCATTGGGGAAAATTGGAGGGAAATTCTGTTTTAATGTTATGGAGAAATATTAAACAAGAGAAGGGAAGGAAGTTGTCACTAAGGAATGGATATGATAGAGTGGTTCTGCATTTCTCTTATAAAATGTTGTATTGTTGCTAATGTTGTCTTAAAAGTATGAGTATCTCAGTTGGAGAATTCCTTTATTGCAGCTGAGAAGTTAGAACAAGCTGAGAATTAGTTGGCACACTCACCACTAATAGGACCTGCACCTAGAAAGAAAGAGGTGAGTGACTATTGATCTATAAGCTACAATTAAGTAATTTTCTTCATTTGTTGGATGTTCTATATCGAGTTTTCCTTTGAATTATTGGAGTGTTTCATGCAATCAAACCGTTGAACTTTTATGCATAGTTGGAGTATTTCACTTTAGTAGCTATTAGACCAGCATTAGGTGGAATTTATTTGGCTTCCAACCACCAAAACACATCTAACTTATGCATTCCATGTTACAGCAAATTTAGCTACCCCATTAATATGTTCTAGTTTAGCACTTGTTAACTTTTCAGCATGCATGTTTATCTCTTACAATTAGCACCTTAATAACTTATATCTAGTCACTCAAAAGCTCTCAAATTAAGTTCCTACAAGACGGTATTGTTCATTGTTGAAAATGGATTCAAATTAAACCGTAAAGAAGGCAAACCTTAAACATGATATTGAAAGTATATATCAATTATTAATGAAAGCTAATATAACCTTCCTTGATGAACTGAACTATTAGAATATAAATAAGTGACCAGCTTATGTCTTATATCAAAATTGTTTTGTGTGACATCAAACAAACAGCCCCTAAATATCTAGTTCGTTTCGATTTTGTCATTTTAGCAACTGTGAAACTAGACTCTGTAATATTGCTTACCTTACCATGCTTGAAGACTAATATTGTCTGGATTTACGTCTTTTAGGCTCTGAGACCTTCCATAGCATAATACACATTTGGCTTGGAGGCATTGGAGAACTCAGACAAGGTAATTTAATCTTTCCTTTTCATAGTGACAGAATCAGCTACATAGGATGTTAAAAAGAATTAAGCTGAACATAGCTTATGTTGCATAAAACTTGTATCTAGCAGTTTTCTGCCATTGCTGAATTTTGTGACAGGAAATTCTTTTCCTGAGGACTCAGTGGCTCTAGTGAAATTCTTCTTTTGCAAGAGATGATATGTTCATTTTCTGGAATTATAAAGATAGCGTTTTCTTTGGTTTCTAGTTTCTATCAATTTGAGTATTCTAACTAAGGACAATTCAGTCAAAGGCTATCCAATGACTTTTGCTAATTCTAGTGCAATAATCACATGCTTTTAATTAGAGAACTAGATAACAAACACTCGAGGTACTGAATTTGATTGCAGGGATGCAAAATTACATGTTTTTTTTTTTTTTTTTCTGACAGATTGACTATTTTTCCCTGATTAGAATTAATCTTGAGTCATCTGAGTTTGAGCTAGAGTAATTTATTGCTTTTGTTAAATATTAAGCATCTTGTAACCAGAATATATTTGATGTCTGTTGTTTTTGGACAGGGCTAGTCGTATTCTTGTTGCCACTTTCAGTCAAACAAGAACGTGTATTGCTTGGATTGTTGCATCAGCCTTTGCCCTCACTGTTTATCCCCTCACCCCTCTCACAGAGTGTTGTAGGTTCTGCACTTCTATTCCAGTAAGTTTGTTTTATTTTATTATTATTATTTTGATAGATAGCTGGTGTTTGGGGTGTATTTTTAAGTGTGTGGTCTGAATTCCAACACGTGTTATTCTAATGAAGGTGGTTGTTCTTTTTGAAAAGAACGAGAAAAACAATTCAGCAAAAAGCAGTGGCTAGAGTTTTTGAAACAACTCTTTCAGATGGTTCTGATAAGTCTTCCTCTTACTTGCTCACCAAGGAGGAGATCAAATCGTGTGCGACATCATTATCATCAGATGAAGTTCAAGGTCAATTCTATGTACCTTCTCATCGATTCTCTTTCAAAGTTTGTTTTGCTTTGTTATTTGTTTCTGTTTGGAAACAGAGCAAATAACTCCATTGATGAATTTCATATCGATTTCTTTTACTTCACTTCATTGGTTCTTCTAATGAGATTCTGTTTTGTTGTTGTATCTGGAGATTTTTTGTGCTGTTTGGCTAGATTTGATAATGTTCAATTGAGTTTCAGTTCATAATTTGATTGACAATTGCGATTCATGTTACAAATTTATCGATTCTTTTGGAGTATTCAATTCATGATGTAAACTCAGAAATTTTGGTTTGTAAAAGATTGCAAGGAAGATTTTACCGAAAGTGATGTGAACCTCTTCCTACTCCGGTGACTGGAAATTGAATGTTGGAGTGGCAGCAACTGTGTTGTATCTCTAGCACGCGAAGCTCGCGTTACGGTCAATTCCGGTGTAAATGAATTTTGTTTTCTATAGCTTTCTTTTAATGTTGGAACTTGGATTCTGTATATGTATTGTTTTGTTTTTTCATTTCAATTGTTTGATAAAATTCCTGAGTGACCATTCATTATCTGCCACTTGGTTAAGTTTCAGTTAAGCTGATATGCTCCATCGTTTATCTGTGAGTTCTCTCTATCTCAACCACTCTCATATGAATGAGTTTTGTTTTTTGTAGCTTTCTTTTAATGTTTGATTGATCTGTATATGAATTGTCTTGTAGTGTTTGAGTGGGTCTTTAACTGCCTCTTGGTTAAGTTTCAGTCTGTTAAGCTGATATGCTCGGTTGTTTATCTGTGAGTTATTTCTCTTAACCACTCTCACACGAAGGATTCTGTATATGTCTTGTCTTGATTTTTACATTTCAAGTGTATAATAAAATTCATGAGTGACCATTCTTTATCTACCTCTTGGTTAAGTTTCAGTCAAGCAGATATTTTTTTTGGTGAATTAGTTATGTTGATCTGCTCCATTGTTTATCTGTTAGCTAAGACCATAAAACTCACATGTGTATCTAGTATTTAGTGCACGTGTATCTAGTACATAACTAATTCAATTGTATATAAACTTACTTTTTCCATTGTACATGTTTATACAGATTGATCCCTTAAAGTATGAAGTTTCTACAAGTTTATGTAGTTAACTCGTGAATAATTTTATTACTTAAAAGACTAACTTTGTATATACAAAAGATATAAGAACAAACAAAACAGAAACTATAACTTTGATAGAAGTTGTATATCACCCTCATATATCTAATACTCATTTGTTGCTGGGGTTGGAGGCTATATTATAAAAATGTCTTGCTTCAAATAAGGAAAATATTGAATATTCCGTACTCAACCCAATTGTCAACTCGCGACCTTGAACTAGAAATTTTCCTACACCTTTTGCACTGTAACTTAAGTAATTCCTTTTCACAACGAACACTGCGATTCAGAGCTCAACGCTTCCTCCTTCGCCACCGTTGGCCACCGCCGTTTCCCTCTCCTCCTCAGCAAAGCTCTCTCTGTTTTTGTCGTGATTCTGTTTCAAACCGTGAAGATCTGAAACTTTTTTCGTTTGATGTTTCGGTTTTGCAGGTTATGCCACTACCTCCGCTGTCTCCATGACCTTTGCTGTGAGTATGCTGCGATTTTGAGCTCTGTTTTTTATTTTGTTGGTACGCTGCGATTTTGATTTTGATTTTCCTTTGGTTCCATTAAAACTACGTGTGATCATTATTGATTACTCAGAAAAGGAATTCTGAGATATGATTGACCGCACACACATAGCACGATTAAAATTGTGTGTGAAGTAATAGGAATTTCAAAAATTATCTTGAATTTCTTAATTTTATGAATAAAAAAATGCTATTCAGGATGCGCATCTACAAGAGATCCAACACTTTATTTGATATCATTTTATTTAATTCTTTTCCCCTTGAATGTTTAACATTAGTAACTATAGTATGTTTGTGTTCAAGGTTGGAGTTGATTTAGCTCTCGCAGCACATGCCAATGCTCGGAGGTGGCTTTCTTCAAGGGGTTGTTGAGTGAAGAGAGTGTGGTGGAACTTCATATTCCAGGATACCAGCCATAGTTGAGTTGTCAAAAGTGCCCTGGCCAGTAACATATGATCTAGCACTCATGAAGAATGTGGCATTTGGGTAGTGGGATTTGGTTTTGAGAAGAACATTAGTGGTTTGTCCAGGGGCTGTGAGGATAGTGTCAGTGCCAAATTGCTTAACATAAATTGCATCTACATCAACTACTGTGAGGGTGTGATTTGCAATGCTGAAGAAGAGTTCATCATTGAGTGCAACATTGATCAAACAGAGAAGGTATGTTTTCCCTATCTTAACCTTTAGCTTGAATGTATCTACAGAAGGCCAATATTTCCACATAGATTCACAATATATTATATATACTATTATTCATAATCTTGGGGATTTTTTTTTACTGCATTATCTTGGAGATTTAACCACTAGTAATCACATAGTAAGGAGTATACTTGGGTTACTTTTTTTAGCACTTGATACCTTTAGCATAACAGTTATACAATGGCCCCGGAAGTCCATTAATAGTGTTAGCAGTTGCTTTTAGGACTGCTGCCACATTCCAAACTATCCATTTATTTTATGTTTTTAATTTGCCAAAGTCTGTTTCCTTATTTTTAGGAGTTTGTTCATGTTCAGTTTTTTTAAGTGATTGAATCGTGGCCTGACTAGAGGACATGATGTTAGTGGTCAGTTATTTTTCAAGCCTTTATATGTACGTTTTGAATTCAATGAAATAGCAACTTCTCTCTTCCTTCACATTCTCTGCTGAACTTATTTTTCTTCTCTTCAAAATTGCTTGTGTTTTATCTGTTGCAACTTTAAAAAACCAACAAATTAGTATCGTGAGCCCTCTTCAAACGGGACCTGTAGAATGGAAGGTGAAGCGAGTTTTTCCCAAGTAACTCCTCGAGTCTTTGATGGGGAAAATTATGACCTATGGGCAGTAAGAATGGAGTCTTATCTAGAGGCACTGGATTTATGGGAAGCTGTGGAAGAGGATTATATTGTTAATGCACTGCTTGAAAATCCCACCATGGCCCAAATTAAAAACCACAAGGAAAGAAAAATGAAGAAGGCAAAGGCGAGGTCATGTTTGTTTGTTGGTGTTTCACAAATGATTTTTACTAGAATCATGACCCTTAAGACACCCAAAGCAATTTGGGACTATTTGAAGGAAGAATATGTGGGGGACGAGAGGAAACGAAGCATGCAGGTGCTTAATTTAATGAGGGAATTTGAGTTGCAAAGGATGAAAGAGTCTGAGACAATAAAGGAATATTCAAACAAATTGTTGGGTATTTCTAACAAGATAAAGTTGTTGGGCAGTGATTTTGCTGATTCCAGAATTGTTGAGAAAATTCTGGTAACGGTGCCAGAGAGGTACGAAGCATCTATAGCTTCGTTGGAGAACTCAAAGGATCTATCTAAGATCACTTTGGCAGAAGTGCTACATGCCTTGTAAGCCCAAGAGCAACGAAGGTTGATGAGACAAGATCGTGTTGTCGAAGGTGCTTTGCCAGCCAAGCATCATGAAGTTGAGAAGAACAAAAAGAAGAGTTACAAGAAGAACCAACCAGCAAAGTAGTGAAAAACAGTTCAAATAGTCACAACAAAGGAAAGGGTAAAAAGAAAAATTACCCACCTTGTAAGCACTGTGGAAAAATGGGTCATCCTCCTTTCAAATGTTAGAGGAGACTTGATGCAAAATGCAGTAAGTGTAACCAACTTGGTCATGAAGATGTGATTTGCAAAGGAAAAATTCAGCAGCAAGAAGCAGATGCTCAAGTTGCTGATCAAGAAGAGGAGGATCAACTCTTTGTTGCTACTTGCTTCTCGGGCAGTGATTCAAGTGAGAGTTGGTTAATTGATAGTGGATGCACTAACCATATGACATGTGACAAGGAGCTGTTCAAGGAATTAAGAAGTACAGAGACTTCAAAAATCAGAATTGGCAATGGACAACATATAGCAGCCAAAGGAAAAGGTACGATTGCAATTGAAAGCTGTCTAGGCACAAAACTTATCTCTGATGTTCTTTATGTTCCAGATATTAACCAAAATCTGTTGAGTGTTGGTCAATTGATAGAGAAGGGCTTCAAAGTTTATTTTGAAGATAAACATTGCCTGATAAAAGATGCTTCTGGTCAAGAAATGTTCAAGGTCAAGATAATTTTCACCTTTTCTTTTATCAAATTTATTTCTAGGAAAACACTGTTGCCTCAATTTCACATATGTATAGTGTCCACTGGTTTGAGAAATTTAATTGGTTAATTAGCTATGAGAACTATTGGTTATCATTGTTAGTTCCTGCAGCCACTTTGGTGTCCAAGAAGTATTTTTTTTTATTTGGGGGGGGGGGGGTGGGGGTAATATCATTTTGTTTTTATTGGGTTATCACAAATCAGAACCCATGCTAACTCGTGTTCTTCTTATAATTTCTTTTTTGTGTGAGCATATTTCACATTCTAGTTTGTACCCCCTGCTTATGTTCTTGAAAGCTCAACTGATCTTGCAGTATGTTAGTTGTTGTAATTACTTACTTTTCAAGTAGTTTTTAAGGTAATTATCTATCTTTTTCTCTCATTTGGAGTGTTACTTTACTCAATTTCTGTTAATTTTGCAATTTAGTTAGAATTTCTTTAGATTTTCTAGTTTTATGGTTATATCTTGGTGTTTTGCCCCAATTTTTGTAGGAATCGGAGATTGAAGTTGAAGAACCCATTTGTGAGCTGCATTTTGAGCTTTAGAAGTAGTGGAAGGTCTTTTGCAGGAGAAATCTATTGAAGTGCAGAAATTCCCAATCAGCCAAGCCAAAATCCCGGGCTGAGCCAAATGTCACTTTGGAGAAACTCTGCACATGTATATAAAGGACTAACCCTCAAAATTTCAGGAGGTTGGGACATATTCAGTAGCAGGCTTTGTAGCTCATTTTGTACTATTTTAGTAAGAGAGCAAAGTTCTCTCTTTAGTTCTTAGTGTTTCTCTTCATCTCCTTCCCCTCCATGTGTATTATCTAGCTGCTCATGCCCATGAGTGGCTGATTTC
Organism: Pueraria montana var. lobata; assembly: GCA_026413185.1. Taxonomy (NCBI): domain Eukaryota; kingdom Viridiplantae; phylum Streptophyta; class Magnoliopsida; order Fabales; family Fabaceae; genus Pueraria; species Pueraria montana. Next base: position 5,884,002 of record CM048647.1, read on the forward strand.
TTTAGTCGTTAGGGGTTAGATGTAACCATTCTCAAAACTCTCTTGTATCTTTTGATATTATATATATATATATATATATATATATATATATATATATATATATATATATATATATATATATATATATATATATATATTGCATATTTGTGTTTAAAGTTAGTATTTTACTTCTTTTCTTAAAGCTTGTTGTGGCTTGATCACCCATAGCATGATCCATGGACATGACTGTTGTTGGAAACACTTTCGTTGTCTAGAACTGAAGCAATATACCTCATGAACTTCGTGTCTAGGAATGGAGCTTAGTTCATGGTTTATCTTGTGGTCTCTAGACTTAAAGCTAGTTGCTTCGTTAAGTTGTTGAGGAATCAAGGCTTGGAGGAGTAATCTAAGACTTTCTGCACCTAAGGAATTAGGGCTGAGAATGTTTTTATTGACTGATTTTAACATTTAAATGCAAATAGAATGTATATTGTGTGCATGCAAATAGTATTTATGTGAACATTGCCTATATTAAGCAAATCCCTTGGGAAAATAATACTTGGACTTATCCATTTACTACTTGTGCGATTTGGTACGCTTGCCAATCCTTCTAACAAGTTTTTGGCGCCGTTGCCAGGGATTTGCATCTGAATATTAGGCAACTTCACATTCATATTATCTTAGGATTTATTCTTTATTCTTTTATTCTTTGTATTTTTTTATTTCTGTTAAGGGTGTTTTCTTGTGCTAACTCTCTGTTCTAGTGTTCTATTTTCTTTTTCTTTGTTTATGCACACAAGAAATTCAGTTGATCCTTTGTATTTCGACCCAGAGATTGAAAGGACAACAAGACAAACCAACAGCTGGACAAGGAAGAGGAAGGCTCTAGAAAGACTTGCTAGCCAAGAACCACTTTCTCCTGTTTCACCAAATCTGTCTTTGACATCTATTCCTGAAGAAGAGGAATTCATTATGGCAGAAGAAGAAGAAGTGCACCAACCAAGGCGTACCTTGAATGATTATTGTGCCAACACATGGCTAAGATTCTTCAACACCATCCCTAGACCAGAGGTGCAGGCTCATAATGTTGAAATGAAAGCATCTCTCATCCACTTGATTCACCAAAACAAGTTCCATGGTCTTGACCATGAAGACCCTTATGCTCATTTGACTACTTTTGTTGATATCTGCAACACTGTGAAGCTACATCAAGTTAATGATGATTATATCCGGATCAGTCTTTTTCCATTCTCTCTTGATGGAAAGGCAAATGATTGTTACAGAGCCATTCCTCCTAACACTCCCTTGACTTGGGACGAGTTGGTTGATAGATTTTTAAACCGTTTCTTTCCTCAATCTAAAATCAACCAGAGAAAGACGGCTATCTCTACTTTTACTCAAGGAGCTGATGAACCCTTGTGTGAAGCATGGGAGAGATTCAATGGCCTGTTAAGGAAATGTCCAGCACATGGTTTCAATGAGGCAGCTCAAATCAACACTTTCTTAGCTGTACTTAGACCTCAAACAAAGCTTATGCTTGATGCTTTAGCTGGAAGCAAAATCATGTACAAGACACCGGATGAGGCTAAGGAAATTATTTAAAATATGGCCTCTAATGACTATGAGGTGCAGCATGACAGAACTCTCGTGCAAGTGCAGAAGAGAGGAGTTCTTGAATTAAATTCTCAGGATGCCCTCCTAGCTCAAAATAAGCTTCTTATGCAACAACTTGATGCACTCACTAAGCAACTTGCTAAGATGCCTCAACAACTCCAAGGCTTACAAGCTACTCAGTCCAACACTCAACAAGTTCTTTGCTGTGAACTTTGTGGAGGTGGCCATTTAAATGGCCAATGCATCATGCCACCAAGTTCCCAAGAAGAAATCAATTATATGGGGAACCAAAACCGGCAAGGCAATTCTTATGCTCAACCTTTCAATCAAGGTTGGAGAAATAACAATGGTTGTTGGAAGCAAGAAGTTAGCCCTTCGAACAGACCTCCTTACCAAAGTCATCAACAATACCAACCTCTTCATAAGATCGTGTTTCTAAGTTGGAGAATGTAACCCCCTTATAATTAATTAATTTCATCTATTCTCCATAAAAAAAAATTTACAAATAAAATAAATACACTCCATTAAAATTTAAAGTTTGTCATTATAATTTACATTATTAAAATTTACAAAAAATACTACTACCAAATTATTTCTAATTAATACAAAAGTATCTAAAGCCAAAAACACCCATTCCTATAGCTCTGGAACATGTCTGCATCTGTAACTTCTAATTAATCTTCCAAATACCTGTAGTCACACTCCCCCTAGAATCTGGGGACAAAATTACCGGATCAGGCATTTAATTTCTCATACAATAAAACAATTTCAAACAAATACATATCATAACAAATTAATTAGTTACACACATAATTAAATGCAGTATGATTTATGCAAATGCAGTTTTTTTGACTCAAATTCATTTTTGACCCTGCTCCATGGAGACTTCCCCTTTGAATGTTTAGTAAGTAACTGGCCTACCATTACGCACTGCAATTCAGCTATCAGTCCCTACTAAACGCGAATAAGCTAAACAGAATTAGGGGATCAAGATACCCGGAAGGCCACCACGACCGCAACTCAGTCCAGTTTCCAGCCACATGTGGAATTGCCAATATCCTTCACCCCACAGACTATATAATCACAGATTATACGGTCCTGTTTAACAAATTCTACTCACCCCAAAAATCCTTTCTCAATCATTTTCATTTCACATGACTATCGTAGTCTCGATTAGTCAACAATTCATTTCTCAATCAGTTTCATTTCACATGACTACCGCAGTCCCGATTAGTCAACAAAAGTCATTTCTCATATATCAACTCAATTCTCATGACTACCGCAGTCCTGATTAGTCAACATAATTCTTTCTCATTTGATACCTTTATAAATCCCCCAAAAAGACTCATGCCAATGAATTTTGTTCATGATCACAATCAAATAAATAATTTGTACACATTAACATACAAGAATACAAAAATTTAAGCAATTTACCTTATAACATTAGTATTTTAGTAATTTCCGAAAATGGCCTCAATCTTTTTCCAAAATACCCAATGTGTCCCTACATGTAAAATGACCATTTTGCCCTTGGTTTTACAAAAATTTCCACATAGTATCCCTTGTATTTAGGGCTGGCCGAATGGTCTCACTACCATTCCCAACATATTTTCCAAAGCAACAAACTCCAATTCCAACCAAAATTCAACCAAATTTCAATTCAATTAAAAATCAAGCAACTCAAATTTCAACCATCACAATACATTAAAAATTCAATCACACATCATTCCAATCCATGAATTACAATCACAAGCATCAAAAACACAAAACCCCTAAATCAATTTCAAGTTTTCATGGTTCTAGGTCACAAATTGAATCTAACCCTACAACATGTTTTCTTCTAATTCCAAGGGTTCTAATTGAAATTAAATGCCTAGATCCTTACCTTAAGCTCTTTAATTGAAGAAAAAGCTTTGAATTCCTTTCTCCCTCACTCCTTGGTCTTGTAGGAATTTTTTAGATTTCTTCCAATTCTTTCTCTACTAGCCGAATTAGCTTAGGGTTTTGGAAGTTTGGATGGTTTGGTTTCTTAATTTGGGATGAGATGATGAGTTTAAGATGCAAAGAAAATTGAAACTGCAGCTGCTGGGCTTTGGAGACTCACGGTTCTGTTTTTGAGTTTTTTGTGACTTTTTGCCTTTTACTTAAGTTATTTGCTTCATTAAACCAAGAATTAACCAAATTGGACTTTGCCTTCAAGTCCAGCTGACCCTTGCACGTCCAGCAGCCTTCATTGGCCAAGGAAAATAAGTCACCAAAGGCACTTGGACAGCCAAAGAGTTCCAAGTCTCTTGCCTACCTCAAAAGTCAACATTTCAAGAACTTTGTAGAAAATTCTAGAAGGTAATTAGGGCTGCTGATTATCTTACAATGTGATTAGAATTTGAAGAAAATAACATCACCATTGGATTTCTCACTATCAAAAACCTTGGGGTAGTGTCTTACTTATCTCTTAATCCAAGCCTAATTAGCTTAATTTAGTGACCTTAGAAAAGCCTAAGTTGTCACTTTTTGATTGGTTAAGGTTCTAAATTAAAATTTTCTTGGTTAAACATTTTTAATAATTATTCTAAGTATATTAAAATTAGTAGATAATTCTATAGATGCCCTACAAATTTTCGCTTAATTTTCTGTCTTAGAATTTTACCGTAATAATTCCTCAAAGTTCTAACTTTCAGAAAATCCTAACAATTTTGAATAAGCATTTTAATTCTTTATCTGTATATAGTTTTAATCTATATTCTATTACCTTTCTTTTCAGTTATAAATGAGTTCAAAATTCTACACTTGAAAATTTATCCTGGACAGCTGTCTGACATAGCAGTCCAGTCAACAATCAATTTCGGCAAAAACAAAGACATTTGGAAATTCAGAAAATTCTTCTGAGTAGAACTGCATTAATTTCATTAAGAAAATATGTGCATAAAGTTTCTATAAATTACAGTACATAAATGTTCATAATATGCATATATAAATGCGTACAAATAGTAAAATGAGGATGTTACAGAGAACACACTCAATCAATTCATGCAAGTCTCTCTAACCAACCAAAAGAACACTGATTCTTCCATAAAAAATATCGAAGTGCAGATGGGACAATTTGCTAAAGATTTGGCAGAACTTAAAAGTGGAGCATTTTCAGCCAACACTCAAGCAAATCCCAAGGAGCAATGCAAGGCTATAACTACAAGGAGAGGTACAATTGTGGGAGATTTGAGTAGAGAGAAAAGTGAGCAAGAGGTAGTTGTGGAGGATGTAAAAGATGATGAGGAAGAAAAAAATGAGCTGAGTGAAAAAGAATTGAGTGAGAGTGAGAAAATTAGTGAGAAAAATGCAGAAAAAAGTGAAATCAGTGAGGTGGCTGAGCCAAAAATGACTAAACACCAGAGGGTGAGAGAAGAGAAGAAGAAGAAGGATTCAAATTCTGTTCCTCCACAAGAATTACCCTATCCTCATGTGCCAACAAGGAAGGACAAAGAAAGGCAGTTTGCACGTTTCTTAGACATCTTCAAGAGATTGCAAATCAATCTACCCTTCTCGGATGCACTTGAGCAAATTCCAACTTATGCTAAGTTCATGAAGGAACTCCTCACCAAGAAGAAAAAGAACATTGAGAAAGATACAATTGAATTAGAGGTTAGATGCAGTGCTATAATTCAAAAGCCATTACCTTTCAAGCACAAAGATCCTGGTAGCTTTACCATTCCTTGCACCATTGGAAATCTGTCCATTGGAAAAGCTTTGTTAGATTTGGGAGCAAGCATCAATCTTATGCCGTTGTCCATGCTTAGCGAAGTGGGAGATGTAGAAATCAAGCCTACAAGGATGACACTTCAACTAGCAGACCGTACCATTAAGCTTCAATATGAAGTTGTTGAAGATTTGCTAGTGAAGGTGGACAAATTTATTTTCCCAGTTGACTTTGTAGTTATGGATATGGAAGAAGATGCTGAAGTTCCTATCATTTTGGGGAGACCATTTATGATGACAGCCCGTGCCTTAATTGATGTTAGTGATGGCAAATTCAAACTGAGTGTGCAAGATGAAGAACTCACTTTTAATGTGTTTGAAGCTATGCAGCACCCTAGTGAAGATAAATCTTGCTTTAGAGTGGATATTCTAGACGAAATCTACACCACCTCTAGAAAGCAAGTGCCTAGTTCCACCCCTCTTGAGAAAGCTTTAATTGATGCATTTGAGTTACTCAATGAGGAGGAAGAAAAGGAAATTGAGGAATGCTTGAAGAGCCTTGATACTTTGAAGGAAATCCCTCCACATGAAGAAATTATTGAAGATTTGAAAAAGATGAGAAGGTGGAGGAAACCAAACCAGAATTGAAGGTGCTGCCTCCACATTTGATGTATGTGTTCCTTGAAGAAAATGGTGGCAAACCAGTCATCATTAGCAATTCCTTGTCTACTGCAGAGGAGGAAAAAATGATTGAGGTTTTGTAAACTAACAAAGGAGCCATTGGATGGTCTATCTCTGATCTCAAAGGGATAAGTCCTTCTTATTGCATGCATCGGATCTTCATGGAAGATGATTTTAAACCCGTGGCTCAACCTCAAAGAAGACTCAATCCTGTGATGAAGGAAGAAGTAAGAAAGGAAGTTTTAAAGCTCTTGGAAGCTGGATGAGCCCTGTGCAAGTTGTTCCTAAAAAGGGTGGCATGACAATTATTCGCAATGAGAATAATGAATTAATTCCAACAAGAACTGTCACAGGATGGAGAATGTGCATAGACTATAGAAAGCTCAACACAACAACAAGGAAGAATCATTTTCCCCTTCCTTTCATGGATCAAATGTTGGAGAGACTAGCTGGTCAAGCTTTCTATTGCTTTTTGGATGGTTACTCTGGCTATAATCAAATTGTTATGTATCCTAAAGATCAAGAGAAGACAACCTTCACTTGTCCTTTTGGAGTCTTCGCATATAGGAAGATGCCATTTGGGATATGCAATGCCCCTGCCACTTTCCAAAGGTGTATGCTAGCTATCTTCCCGGATTTGGTGGAGAAATGCATAGAAGTCTTCATGGATGACTTTTTTGTTTTTGGTGGATCATTTGAATTTTGCTTGTCAAACTTGGAAACTGTTTTGAAGAGGTGTACTGAGACAAATCTCATCCTTAATTGGGAGAAATGCCATTTTATGGTGACCGAAGGAATTGTTCTTGGCCACAAAATTTCAGCAAGAGGGATTGAAGATGACAAAGCCAAAGTAGATGTCATTGAAAAGCTTCCACCACCAACAAATGTGAAAGGAATTCGAAGCTTCCTTGGACATGCTGGATTCTACAGGCGCTTCATCAAAGATTTCTCCAAAATTGCCAAACCATTGAGCAATTTACTGAATAAGGACACACCATTTAATTTTGATGCTGAATGTTCAAATGCTTTTAATTTTTTGAAGTCTAGTTTAGTCTCTGCTCCTATACTCACTGTACCTAATTGGAAAATTAATTTTGAACTCATGTGTGATGCTAGTGATTATGTAGTAGGGGCTGTTCTAGGCCAAAGAAAGAATAAAATTTTTCATCCCATACATTATGCTAGCAAGGTGCTCAATGAACACCAAGTGAATTATGCAACAACTGAAAAAGAGTTGCTAGCAATAATGTATGCATTGGAAAATTTTCGTTCTTACTTAATTGGTTCCAAAGTAGTTGTGTACACTGATCATGCTGCAATTAAATACTTGCTGTCCAAACCCGATTCCAAGCCAAGACTCATTAGATGGATTTTGTTGCTGCAGGAATTTGATCTTGAAATTAAGGACAAGAAAGGAAGTGAAAACCAAGTTGTTGATCACTTGTCACGGCTTGTGAATGATGAGGTGACCACTCTTGAGAAAGAAATTCTTGATGAGTTTCCTGATGAGAAATTGCTTGTGGTGCAAGAAAGGCCATGGTTTACAGATATGGCAAACTACAAGGCTGGTGGAAGCATTCCAGCGGATATGAATTGGCACCAAAGGAAGAATTTTTTCAAGGATTCTCGCTTCTATGTGTGGGATGATCCTCATTTATTCAAAATTGGAGCTGACAATTTACTTAGAAGGTGTGTTGCTAAGGAGGAAGCAAGGAACATCCTGTGGCATTGCCATAATTCACCTTATGGAGGGCATTACAATGGAGAGAGGACTGCTGCAAAGGTCCTCCAATCTAGATTCTTTTGGCCTAAAATTTTTAAAGATGCTCATGATCATATGCAAAGTTGTGATAAATGCGAAAGAACCAGAGGGATATCAAGAAGGAATGAGATGCCACTTCAAAACATTCTTGAAGTGGAGGTCTTTGATTGCTGGGGTATAGATTTTGTTGGCCTCTTACCTTCATGCTTCTCCAATGAATACATTTTGGTGGCTGTTGACTATGTTTCAAAGTGGGTAGAAGCTGTTGCTTGCCCCAAAAGCGACTCCAAAACAGTCATTAAATTTCTCAAGAAGAATATTTTCTCTTGGTTTGGCGTTCCTAGAGTTTTAATCAGTGATGGAGGCTCCCATTTTTGCAATGCACAATTGAAGAAAGTCTTGGAGCATTATGGAGTCAAACATAAAGTAGCTTCTCCTTACCATCCTCAAACCAATGGTCAAGTTGAGGTTTCAAATAGAGAAATCAAGAGGATCCTTGAGAAGACAGTTGCTTCTTCATGAAAGGATTGGGCTGTAAAGCTTAATGATGCTCTATGGGCATATAGGACTACATTCAAGACTCCAGTTGGCCTATCTCCATTCCAAATGGTCTATGGCAAAGCTTGTCATCTCCCTGTGGAATTGGAGCACAGAGCTTATTGGGCTCTTATGTTCCTTAATTTTGATCAGTCCTTGGCTGGTGAGAAGAGGAAGATCCAACTTCATGAGGTAGAGGAGATGAGACTCAATGCATATGATTCTTCAAGGCACTACAAACAAAAAGTAAAGGCCTATCATGACAAAAAGCTTGTGAAGAGAGATTTTCGGCCTAATCAAAACGTTCTATTATTCAATTCAAGGCTAAAATTATTTCCAGACAAGCTTAAGTCCAAATGGTCTGGCCCTTTCATCATTAAGGAGGGGAAGCCTCATGGTGCTGTTATTTTGGAGGATCCTTCAACAGGAAGAAACTAGATAGTCAATGGTCAGAGATTAAAGCCCTATTTGGGGGGTGAAATTAAGAGGCTGACCACAATTCTGCATCTAAGTGAGCCTTGAGGTCACCAAATGTCAAGCTAATGACATTAAAAGAGTGCTACCTGGGAGGTAACCCAGTTTTCTTACCCTTTTACTTCTGTATTCTGCATTTTGAAGTGTTAGATTTAGTTAGTTATATGTTTTGATCATTTAGAGTGCATGTGTTTGATCCTTGTTAAGCATTTGTGTGCTATTTTTGTTGATTTTATTTCTATGTGTTGTGATCATTTAGAAGAATCATTTTGTAGTTGCATATGTTCCATTTGTCTGTTACATTGCAGTACTTAGGCTCAATTTTGCATAATTCACATTTTGGTTATGTCTGTGCAAAGATTGCTCTTAAGTGACTTTTGGCTCAAGCCACTGATACTGGCTCCAAGCCAAAACCACTGGAAGCAACAATTTAAATTCCATGCATTTTTTAGTGTAGCCACATTCCATGGTTAAGCCAAAAGCCACTTTGTGATCCCTGTCCAAATTCGTGCTTTTTGCTAAGCCAAGTTTCATGGCCAAGCCGTTATCCACTTTTGCAAACCCTCAGATCTTTTTCAAATTTTCCCGCTTCCCAAGACCTTTAACTTCTTCCCATAACGTCTCCACTCAGTCCCAATCACCTTTCCCAGTCACGTTTCCCTATACCACCTACTGTTACCTTTTCCTATTCATCCCCTCCTTTCCACAATCACGTTACATCACACTCCCCCTCCAATCAGAACTTTCTCTCACTTTTCTAATAGCCTGTACGTTCCTATTCACCCCTCCTTTCCTCTAATCAGATTCTTTCTTTCACCTTTTTCCACCTTTCCCCACACCCTCACGTCTTCCCTAGGCTGTCACCCCTTCTACTCCCCAATCAGTTCTACTTTTTCATTCCCATCATACTTCTAAGCATACTTTCTTCATCCTTCAACTCAGCCACCCTCGTCTAGACTGAGACCCCTCCCTTGCAGCCTACTCTTCAACCCCAGCAACACCATTCCCACCAGCACCTCGAGTTCAACCCTTCTTTGTCCTTGTAAGTGTTGCTTCTGTCATTCCCTTTTCCTCTTCAGTTTGTCACTCCCATCTCTTTTTAGAAAAAGATTCTAGGGTTCTCCTATTTTGCTTTTCTATTTTAGGTCTGTAGAGAGTTTTAGGGTATGCTCCATTTGCATCTCTGCACTGACATTTCCCTTTTTCTTTTTCGTTTTGATTTTCATTTCAGTTCTTGAAGCGTGTTTCTGTTATTGTTATTTTATTGCCTTATTGTTAAAGTTTGAACCTTTTGTGTTTTGGTTTTCCTGCTTTCTTCCCTTTTTCACTGACAAAGGTTAAAGCTTTTGCTAGAACCTTCTTTTCTATCTGTTGTTCTGAAGTTTCCCTTGAGTGGGTATGTCTTTTTATACCTTTGGTTGTTGAAAAAGTGAAAACTTTTTGTGTTTTCTTTTTTGATTGTGTCGCTTTGGGATATCTTTTCCTATTGGTGTAAGCACGTGTTTATTTTCTTTTTCCCTTCTGTGTTTTCTGTTCATCTTTTAGGAAATCTTCTTTTATTCCTTTTGTTTTTGACTTTTTTGGGTCTGTTCTTGTTTTTAACTTATGGATCTGTGTAGATCTTGTCTTTTTCGTTGTTTTTGGGACCACTGATGGTTCAAGTTCTAGTTTTTCTGTATTTTCTTCGAAGGTTCTTATTTTCTCTGTGTTTTGGGACCATGTTTTGAGTCTCTGTGTTGTTGTGTCTTGTTTAATATTTTCTGTATACTGTTGCTATTGTGTGCTAAAGGGGAGCACATGGTCCTTTGTGAATTCTTTGTTTTACCCAAAAAGCACCCCTTTGTCTTTTTCTTTTTGTTTTTCTTCTTATTTGCACGTGTGTTTTTTATTACCTGAGATCTAGGACCACTCTTGCTTTCTTGTTTAATTCATCAACCACAAGTGCTAGAACCATATCTTTCTGAAAATTTTAGAAATACCAGATTAGTGGAATTTGGCAAAGCCATCCTGTGGTTGCTAAGCCAAATTCCCTGCACATTGCTGTGTGCATATTCTGTTCCTGCACTTGTGTGTGACGAAATTTCCTTGCTATTTTGTGGATTCTCAGTTCTCCTTTTAGTCTTTCATTAATTTCTTTTTCTATTTTTCTTTTCTTTTATACGTGTTGTGTTTCAATTATGTTGTGATTTCTGTCTTAACTTATTTTTCTGTTTCTTGTTTCTTATTTGTGTCATTGACTCATTTCATTTCTTGTGCCTTCTGTTCTATTTTTGTTTTGTTTCTTTTCTGTTTTGTAGCATGGCTCCAAAGCACAAGCAACCTGCTGATGCTTCAACCCCCTCTGCCAAGAAACAAAGAATCACCAGGAGAGGTTCTTCTTCTCGCGCTCCTCCTCAAGCCTCACGAGAGGATGATGAAGTGGAAGAGATTCCACCCCCACCACCACAGCCTCAAACCCCTCATGAACCCCTTCAAAAGAACTGTTTCCTTGCTCTTCCTAACCAGGAGCGGTTCAAGAACAATGCCAACAGAAGCTTGATCAAGGAGCGAGAAGTGCAACTGCTTGCTGGAGATTTCCAGGAGTTTCAAGATGAAATCGTTCGAAGGAAGTGGCAAAAACTTACCAACTTCCCCCTCAAGATCAATGAGGAAGTGGTGCCCGAGTTCTACGCGAATGCTATTCCCAGGCGCACCAGCGACCCTGCCCGTAGGTCATGGGTGAGGGGCTGCTTTGTCTACTATGATGCTCTTTCCATCAATCAATTTCTGGCCAATGACTTCACCGATCCCAACAGCCAAGACTGTGGTTATTTCTTGATGTCTACTAGGAGAACAACTGTTAGCAACACTGATGTGAGCAACAACCTCTGCATTCCAGGTCGTTCCTTTGTAGAGAATGATGCTAGAAAGGCCCTACGCTTCAAAAGAGCTACTCTGAAAACCATTTCACAAATTTGGGCATACTTCCTCTTCTCTAACATCACACCTACAACTCATACCTTTGAGTTGAGCATGACCAGAGCCTTCATCGTGTACTACATCATGAATAACATCGACATCAACATTGGGAGGATAATATCAAGAGAACTGCATAAATTTGTGACTACAAAAGCTCCTACCTCCCCTCCAAGGCCTCTTGGCTTTCCGGCCCTTATCATTGCATTATGTGAGAGCCATAGAGTGAATGTCCGCCGCCCTCCCCTCCTTAACCTCCGAGAATCACTCAACATGCGCTTCATTGACCAGCATTGCCGCAACCCTGCGAAAGTATGGACCTCAGCCTCCCATTCCTCCTGCTGTGGAGCCGTTTAATAGATCACAATTAGCAACTACTTTCATCTTCCTTTTCCAGCAGTTGGCAGCGATTCATCGCGGCCAACAGAATTTAAATGCTTCCATTTATTATTATCTAACCCCTGCAGCACCGCGACCTCATGGTCATCTCCATTGGCCAACCCCTTTTGAGTTTGAAGTTATGATTGCATGGCCTGGGGATAGACCTCCTTTTTTGGGGGGTGCTGGAGCTGCTAATGCCCCAGAAGGTGCTGCTGCTGGTGATGCAGAGGTTGGTGACCAAGGAGCTGAAGCTGCAGCTGAGGATGAGGTCATGGCAGAGGAGGAAAGCGAAGTGGAGGAAGAAGGAACTGAAGTGGAAGAAGAGGAGTATGGCAGTTCTGAGGCAGAAGAAGATGATGATGTTTGATGGGGGATTTGTTTGTTTAATCCCCGTTTTACCAGGACAATTTATTTTTCTGCTTTTATAATTTCAGTATTTTAATTTCAGTGCATGGTTAGCTACTTTGTGGGTTTGCTGTTAGTTTAGTTGTTATTTTGGTGATGTTGGCCAAGGCTTTATTGTTTGCTGAACTTGGTACTTTTTTTTGTGTTTGCAAGTTTAATGTTAATGTTGTGGTTTTTCATGGTTTTAGAAAAATCCCATCGTGCGTTATCCTTGGTTGCTTCCCACGCTGTTTAAAAGAAAAATGCATTTGCGAAACCTTGATTTGATCGATTTTTGTGGATGCGCGTTTTGTTAGCATAGCTTGGATGCATGTATGTTTTTGAGAAAAGTTTCAAGCATGATTTGATTTTGAGGACAGATTTGAGAATGTTTGAGAAATGATTCTTGTGAGTTGTGTGTTGTCTCAAATGATTATGAGTGCCACCTTTGGCACCACTATTGGTTTTGAATAATTCTCTTGTGATGATTCTTGCACGTTAATAAAGAAATGATCAAGGAAAATTTTGTTTGATAATTGTGAATCCTAGAGCCAAAAAGCCTTCCCTATTTCTATCATCCTTTTTGTGCAGCCTTTTTGAGCCTTAATTGAAATAAATTTCTGTCATGATAACCCAAAGAGCCTAAAAAAAACAATTCACTTTCCTTACCATTGGATAGGAGAGCAATTGCATGTGTTGGGTTTAGAATAAGTTTGGGGGAAATCTTGCATGAAAGGAAGAACTTGGGAACAATTGTGGGTCACTTTCATTGAATTTAAAGAAGTGTCACAGCTGTGCTTATCTTTTATTTCTGTTTTAAAAAAAAAGGATCAAGGAAAACAAAAAGAAATAAAAGTTGTGATACTTGTTGTGATTATAGAGGCGTGTTCTTGAGCTTAAATGTGAGAAATGCAAGGAGTTGGTATCTTTACCATTGTGAGAAAATAAGAGGGATTGGGAAAATCTGAAAAATTCATTGATTACTCTCTTTATCTCATGGTGTTTTGTATATCTAGAAAAACCAATTTCCTTTCAAGCCTAGCCACATTTCAGACCTTGATCAAGTCCTTGTGATCTTAATTTTTGTGCATAATTTTGTTACATTGAGAAGGAAAGAAAAACTGAATTGTGGTATCCACTGTGTGTTGACTGTGAGAGAATTCAACACCTAAATCAATTGGTGCTTGAGTGAGACACTTGAGTGAAAAGAATCAAACATTCTTAGATTTTTTCAAATTTTGATTGTTATGCTTGGTTCAATTCTTGAGAAATTAGGTACTTGCATCCTTGTTATGGTTTCGGTTTAAGGCACCATGTTTCAAATTCAAATCTTTGGTTTGGTCCTTTTCAATTCTTAGAATGGAAGCTTGTTTTGGATTTTTTAGGATGGGATTGATCTTGATCCATGAATTCTGTTTCAATGTTAGTTATTTTCAGTTTAGTTAGTTTGATAGTGGTTGTTTTATCTTTTGCTTGAGAACAAGCAAAACTCCAAGTTTGGGGGAGTTGTTAGTTGTTGTAATTACTTACTTTTCAAGTAGTTTTTAAGGCAATTATCTATCTTTTTCTCTCATTTGGAGTGTTACTTTACTCATTTTCTGTTAATTTCGCAATTTAGTTAGAATTTCTTTAGATTTTCTAGTTTTATGGTTATATCTTAGTGTTTTGCCCCAATTTTTGTAGGAATCGGATATTGAAGTTGAAGAACCCATTTGGGAGCTGCATTTTGAGCTTTGGAAGCAGTGGAAGGTCTTTTGCAGGAGAAATCTGTTGAAGTGCAGAAATTCCCAATCTGCCAAGCCAAAATCCTGGGCTGAGCCAAATGTCACTTTGGAGAAATTCTGCACATGTATATAAAGGACTGACCCTCAGAAGTTCAGGAGGCTGGGACATATTTAGTAGCAGGCTCTGTAGCTCGTTTTGTACTATTTTAGTAAGAGAGAAAAGCTCTTTCTTTAGTTCTTAGTGTTTCTCTTCATCTCCTTCCCCTCCATGTGTATTATCCAGCTGCTCATGCCCATGAGTGGCTGATTTCTTTAGTTGTTAGGGGTTAGATGTAACCATTCTCAAAACTCTCTTGTATCTTTTGATATTATATATATATATATATATATATATATATATATATATATATATATATATTCTGCATATTTGTGTTTAAAGTTCGTATTTTGCTTCTTTTCTTAAAGCTTGTTGTGGCTTGATCACCCATAGCATGATCCATGGACATGACTGTTGTTGGGAAACACTTTCTTGTCTAGAACTGAAGCAATATACCTCACAAACTTCGTGTCTAGGAATGGAGCTTAGTTCATGGGTTATCTTGTGGTCTCTAGACTTAAAGCTAGTTGCTTCGTTAAGTTGTTGAGGAATCAAGGCTTGGGGGAGTAATCTAAGACTCTCTGCACCTAAGGAATTAGGGTTGAGAATGTTTTTATTGACTGATTTTAACATTTAAATGCAAATAGAATGTATATTGTGTGCATGCAAGAAGAGAGTAGAGAATGGTGAGATCTAACCCTTGGAACATCTTTATTATCTATTTTTAACCTCTGTCTACTGCTGTGTTTTACTTTAAAATCACAAAAACATCTTTTTAATTTCTATTCTGCATTAGTTTTGTTATAATCTTTCACAAAACCAACCAAAGTTTGTGTTTTTATTGCTTTCTTGTGAAAAACAACACAGTCTAGCTAGTATTTATGTGAACATTGCCTATATTAAGCAAATCCCTTGGGAAAATGATACTTGGACTTATCCATTTACTACTTGTGCGATTTGGTACGCTTCCCAATCCTTCTAACACAGTAGGACCTGTTTCTATCACAAATCAGAACCCATGCTAACTCGTGTTATTCTTGCATTAGCTTTTACTTCAACATTCTTTGTTGGGATCTTTCTAGACGCTCATGGAATTCTAAGGTAATCACTTCCTTATTTTCATTTTTTATTTGGAAAATGACAAAAGAAAAGGGGTCGCATCTCTCATGTAAGGTATGAGGTAGTCTTAAATGTTGCAGGCTAGGATTTATAATTGATTTTCTATTGAAGCTAGACAGTTCTTGTTGGATTCATGGTTGGATATGTTGTCAATATCCTTCTTGTAAGATTAACTGCAATACGCAAGTTACAGTCCATTTCTTTAGCTTTAGAATTCAAATTAGTATTGATTTTTTATAATCGTTAAAATTTTATGACATCAGGCTGTCAAACCATGTTGTGAAATCAGGCTGATAAAAAATCATTGCTAAAGTGTTTTCACCAGTATCTGTGATTTCTTGTCATATTTATTCCTAGACTATGGATTTCATTACCAAACATAATAAGAATGAACTGTAAATTTTTAGTGTGGTTTTCCAGGTTTCAAAACTATGTACTCTTCTTCTAAAAGTTGTTAGAAGTACACTTAGTTCTGAAGGTTGGAATGCTCTTGTTCTAGGAGTTGCTTTAGGAAAACTGGTTCAGGTACCACTACCAAGTTGCATTGAGAAATATCATGTATAGACAGTATAATGTTATTATGATATTTACTCTGTGATTGTATGAGAAAAACTACTGCAAGATGTATGAGAAAAACTTGGTGTTGTAGTTGTGTTTTAGTTTCTATAGTTAATACAATAGCAGTGATTATTTTCATTTTGTTAAGCAGAATCACACTGATACATCCTATAATACAATAGCACTGATTCACATTTTGTAAGACACTACAAAATGGCATTTGTGCATGACGAGAAGGAGTGGAAATCGGAAGCTGCAAATTGTGAATGCCACAAATTTGAAGCTTGAGGCTTCCATCAAGCTTCTGTCTTGGGTTCCTTATTCATTCCAGGGATGCCTGTGAGTGAGGGGGTGCATGAGTGACAGAATATATGAAATGTGCGATGTCGTGGATGATGATGATGAAAAGAGAGTGTGATGATGGGTCTCTAATGCAATGCAATGTGTGCAACAACGACATGCTGGGAGGGGTGAGTGAAATCCAATTTTAATGTGTGCTGTAACGGTATTTGATGGGTCCTCACTTCACACTTTTCTTTTTATAAAGTATTATATTATGATTATGATGAATAAAGTACATTTTTATATCTTTTCTTTTTATATCTGCGGAACAGATAGAATTTTTCATACATTGCATATATTATGTCTATTTCTTTTTATAAAGTATTATATTATGATTATGAGATAAAGGCGATGACTTGCAACCTTGTTAGATACACCAAGTTTTGTATCCTACAATAGATCCCAAATTTTTCTACAAGTTCTCATTTTTTATTCTCTATTTTACTTGTAAGTACTATTCTACAGCCACATGTATTTATGGGTTTTACAATTGAATGCATTTTACTTGTAAGTACTATTCTTATAACATGTTCACGTGTATTTATGGTATTGCCAATGATTGCCATTTGTCTCCTGCATGTATTTTTGAGCTTTATATCAAGAATTGTTTTGATATTTTTAACCAATGTAACTTTTCAGCACTATTGTTTACCTGTTAGCTAAGACCATAAAACTCACAAGTGTATCTAGTATTTAGTGCATGTGTATCTAGTACATAACTAATTCAATTGTATATAAACTTATTTTTTCATTGTACATGTTTATACAAATTGATCCCTTAAAGTATCAAGTTTCTACAAGTTTATGTAATCAACTTGTGAATAATTTTATTACTTAAAAGACTAACTTTGTATATACAAAAGATATAAGAACAAAAAAACAGAAACTGTAACTTTGATAGAGGTTGTATATCACCCTCATATATCTAATACTTATTTGTTGCAAGGGTTGGAGGCCATATTATAAAAATGTCTTGCTTTAGATAAGGAAAAAATGAATGTAAGTAAAGTAATTCCTTTCCAGTTTTCACAATAAAAACAAAAAGAAAATTTTTTTTTTATATGTCCCTAATCTTATTAATATTAAAGCTAGAATAGTCTCCTACCCTTTTTCCAGCCTAAACTTGCACCCTTAATGAAAATATTAATCTGCTGTATACATTCATTAAACTTCAACACTCTCAACAAACAGATACCAATAGAAACTTGCACCCTTAATGAAAATATTATATCTCATGTGTCATATTGTTTATTCTTTTCTTGGACGGACATGTTTTGTCTCTGGAATAAATGAAATTTTGCAGAAACATTAGCAGATGAGTAATGAACATTGAACTTTTAGGTTTAATATTTCTATTTTGTTCTCATATTGGGACTTTTTTTCATGGTTAAAAGGATAGAATGGTTTCTTCCCTGTGAGTATTATTTTTGTGTGCTCTAACTTTTCGCATCAATGTTATCGGGGATCAAAGTTATTGTACGTGTCAATTAGGTACTCTCTACAAGGCTAGGAAGGATTGTGCCAAATTTGATTTTTAGGAACCATACAAATAATGCTACTACATGTTCAATTACTAGGTTTGATACTTATGATAATTAGTAGTGTTAAGATATTTTAGGAGTGAGACAATACTTGACAGATGGTGTTTAATAATAATGATTTTCTATGCTTTAGTATTAGTTGATTGTGTCTATATTTTTACACTTGTGCCAAGCCTTTTTGGTTTGCTAAAATTCTAGATATTTTAGGTGGTTCTAACTTATGAGGATATGGCTTAGTTTCCCTTTTTGTAATTATTATATATGCAAGAGGGATATTTGCAATTAACCTTAATGCCTAAAGAAAAGGTTTTTCCTAAAGTGAGAAGTATTAGTAAATGTGTTTAGGACCAGTAATAGGAATTTTTAATGTGTTTTATTTTTTCCTGATGTTACTATTCTAGGGAGAAGCTATTTTATTATTTTAATTATGGTATAATTTAAGGTCCATATTTTAATTGTAATGTTTTTGATGTGAATATATGTTTCCATCAGTTTTCCTCCTTCTACATTTTGCATTTTCTTATTCTCTCTTGAAAATAAGAAAACATGTTTAATGCCTTTTTCTTCTTTCTCAACTAAAAACAATTATATGAGATTACAACTCAAAGTACATAAAAATATAAAATTGAGAAATCTGATTAGTCATTTGCATCCTATTTCAAAAATTTAAACTTTGTTTTCTTTGATGAAAAATAAAATCAAAGTTTTAGGTGTTCTTTCTGGCCTATTGGTTTCTTGAGAAAAATAGGTACACAGTGAATGCACTGAAAAATCAAGGAAAGGAATAACTGTTTTTATGAGCAGCAAGGTAGAAAATTGTGTTCATTTTGAGATTTGTCCTATCATTTGATTAGATTATTTTCTGATGAAATATTATAGCTTGGTTTATCTCTTGCAAAGAAGAAGAGCTTTGAAGGAAAAATGCACCCAAGTGGGTTAGATGTTATCATAGCCAAAGAGTTAGAGTTCTTTCGATCTTTTGCTTTTAATATTATCCAAGCTAATATGTTTGACCTAAAATGGTTAGATCAGAACTTAGAATGCTTATGTACGGGAAAAACTAAAGCCTTGGCTGGAAGGAGGGGAGGGTCCAGAAGAAGAGTTTTGAGGGTGGGGTTGTTGGTTGGGGTTGGTTTCCTCATGTTAATACGTGCCTCATTTGCAATGTTGCACACCAGTTCCTTTCCTTGTGAAATGTAATGTGCTATCTATCTGTTTTCTTATGTACTCTAAACATATAGTTTGTCATTTTTTTAACATGTTATATATACAAGTCTATAATAACTAGAGTATGGGGTCAATTTGTTAGCGAAGCTTGCTACTGGGATCTTACTCTTGATCTTATTTAGTGAGATTTAAGCTCTCCTTTAAAGGAATTGGGTGGAACTTAAATCAAGAGAGTGTGACATATTAGAGGGTAAAAGCCAAATCAAGTGAACAAGTATGAGTCTGTGAGATCATTATGTTAGTGCATATACATGAGAATATTATTATGGGACTTTCTTTTTTTGTTCACTAACATTTTATGCATAGATTTTATCATGACTTTTAATCCAAGATTCAAGGAAGAATAAGAGATGTTTCATTGATCTTGAAAATAATGCATCAACAATTAGAGCACATGAATATTGCATTAAAAGAAGATATAAAGGAAGGATATATAGCATAGGCAGAGTAAGCAAATCGCAAGCTTAAAACGAAATTTAGGATGAATAATGGTGGAAGGTGGCAAGTTAGCTGATATCCTAATTATAGAGAGGACTTTGAATAATAGGAGTGTGATATTGACGTTTCTGGCCTGGAAGGGGTTCAAGAGAAATGAGGAGCTGTTGTGGCTCAAGCACAAAGTCATAGTTCTTCAACAAAATGTCGGTGTTATATAACAAATGTAAAGATAATTGGAGATCACTTTAGAGCTAATTTGTTTTTGATGTGCTATAATTGTTCA
This sequence comes from Pueraria montana var. lobata, assembly GCA_026413185.1. Lineage (NCBI taxonomy): Eukaryota > Viridiplantae > Streptophyta > Magnoliopsida > Fabales > Fabaceae > Pueraria > Pueraria montana. The sequence goes on from CM048647.1 coordinate 5,903,788, forward strand.
TAGGTAAGATGATTTCCTAGCTTATAAAAAAAATGGTAAGATAATTTCCACCTATCCTTCTCTTATGTATTTCTCTTTTATTCTTAATAATTTCTTTTTATAAGATAAAAATATAAGAAGAAAAAATTATGGTAAGATACCATATCTGACAATATCCATGGAAAAGTTTATAGCTGTTGCAGGACTAAGTGCAGGTTTTCTTTGAGTTGCTGATGAAGATCATCTTATATATGAATGAAAAAGAAGTTCAAAATTTAAAGCATAATTTTGTTAGATAAAAAACTAGGTGTAGAATTCTCAATCGGAAGGAATTATATTTTATTCACATACCTCTCTTAGATACTCAGTAACTAGCATATGCGGCTTCCTGTTAGTAACAGCTCCAAGAAACTGAACTATATTGAGGGATCTTACCAAAGTGTATGCCAAGGTATATATATGTCTAATTTTATTTTAATCTTTTTTTTTGTTAATTATAATTTCTAAATTTTATTATTGACTCTAATGTGTAGATGACCATAGTATGTGGTTGACAATTCAATGCTAAACATGAACTTGGACTATGGTGGCTCCCTCATTACTCATGAACTATTATTTCTAATAATCTGATGTGAATGTTTTATGCACGATCTGATGATTGCATTTCTAATAATTACTTGGTATATCCATTTTCTTTAAGTATCTATTTTGCTTCTCCATTTGCACTACATTTATTAGGTTAGCAATATTAATCATTACCAAGAAGGTTTCACATTTTTCTAAAAAATTGATTGTTTATTTTATGTAACATTATAAATGGTTGATTTTGGCTATCTATTTTTTTCGATTGAGAGTTTAAACATTGGAAGGCTGTTTGTTAGCACAACAACAAGAGTGATGGTGCATGTTTTGATTTTCTTACTCCAGTGTTAAAGAAATATATTATTTCCAGGATATCATGACTTATGCATTGATTTGATTATCAAGAATTCAGATTCACTAGACCACTTCATTATTATTCATTTCAATCATTGAATCTTTCAGTATATATATCAACATGTTGGAGACGTAATTGAAAATCTTAGAATTGATTTCCAAACTAAAGCTTTAGATTGATTTCCAGGACACCTTGAAAGTTGTTGGTGTTATGTGTAACACCTTCATTTTTGCTTTCTATATTTGATTGTCTATTTATTTTTAACGTTGTTTTTAAGAATCGATAAGCCCATATAAGATAACAAAATATTGAATCACATTGTTGTGACTAATATTTTGTATTTTATATAATTAAACTTTTTAATAATTATCTCAGATAAATTATTTTTACTCAAGATTGAAAATGGATTGTTGGCCTTGTTAGTTTATATTAGTAACCAAAATAAAATTATTTTCTTATTATTATTAATTCTAAAAACTTATTTTATAAAAGATGAAAAAGAAGATAAAATTTTGTAAACATTTTCTCTTCTGAGTAGGTAGAGACGTACAAAAAAAAATCCTAAGGCCCAATATTACTATAAAAAGCCCATAGTTATTATTATTATTAATTATTAAATTACCTAATTATATATAAAAAAAAATGAAATCTGTGGATAATAGTACAGGAAGCTTCGTCCAGCACAGCAAGCCTTGGAGCTCAAGTTTTATTTAAGTAAGATAAGATCAAATTTTTTACAATTAAAATAATTACAAAAATTAAATATTTCGCCACCTGATTAAATACCCATTCTTTGTTACTCTTACCCAAACTTAATCTTTTCCTTCTCCCTGATTGTTGCGCGTCTCTCTCTCCCCCTCATATTTCATTTTCTTACTCTCTAAACACACACAGACCAACCTTTCTTTCTTATTCTTCTTTCTTCTTCCTCAATTCCACACTCACAAAGAAACTCCATTGAAGCAACTTTAAAGCTTCCAAAGCCTTTTCCTTAAATTTTCAAGAACAACAAAGCTTGTAGCACATCACTTCATCTTCTCTCTTGGACATGAACGAACCTCACTCCTAGGTAGGGGGGAGTGAGATTTGCTTCTTTTCTTTGTTTGTCTATATTGATGGTGATTTCTATTTTCATATAATCGTTTAAATTCTTCCTCTTTTCTTACTATTTCATTTGCTGATTTTGCTAAGTTGCTTTTACTGATCAAGTTGCCAAATTTTCTTTTGTATTCCTGCACCCGCATAATAGTTCCTCTGTACCTTTACTTAATTTGGCATTTGACAGTTTATTTTATTTCATTTTATTTTATTTTATTTTTCCTTCGAGGGTAGTTTTATTAAACTAACAGTTCTATTTTTGTTTTAAATACTTGTATTTTTCTTTAAATCCCACTTACGTCAGCGGAGTGTGTGCTAGATTAAGTGGACTGGTGAGATATTGTTGTGGCTTAAACCTGTTTATAATTTTGTTATTCTGTTTTAAAGTTTTAATTTGTTATTCTGTTTTAAAAGTTTTTAATATTATTATTATTTTTATTATTATTTTGTTGTTGTTGGAGCCATACTTCGGTTTTGGAATGGTCTCCTTTTTACGGGAGATTATGTCTGCTCCTTAATTAAGCTTACTTATTGTATTTTAAAGTTACGATGATCCTTTATGTGTTTAACTCAACTAAAAAAATTTAATCTTTTTCACCAAAACCTTCCTATAACTCTCGGCTTTCACACTAAAAGGAAGAAGAATAATTTTTTACTTTATTCATTTTACTTCTTGAATCTTCAAACAGATGCCAACGGAAGAAAAAAAAAATATTATTATAATAGTAAAAATAAAATAATATGCTTGTGCTTACCTCTGATGGTTTCGGGTTTAGCAGAGAATGAAGAAACATTGGTTTAACTTCATGATAATGACTTCGCACTTAATCTTATTACTGAAACTTTGTTTTTGAAAAAGATTGAATCTTGATACTCCTTAATTGGTCTCGGGTTGGGCAAAGAAAAAGGAAAGAAAAATTGTTAGTTTTTGTGATGAGAATCTTAACACTAAATTTCATTTTTAGTAATAGGTTTTTGATACAAATTTGGTTGTTTCTAATTATTCACGGGTTTTGAAGGAAAAAGAGATACTACTATTTTAAATAAATAAATAAATAGTTAGAATAAAAAGTGTTTGTAAATTTATTTTTGAAAGAAAGATGTTTTCTTAAAATATACAAAGTTCCTTAGAATAAAATTTAGAGAAAATCCAAAGTATGCTATGTGGTTGCAGTTTCATCTAACCTTCTACATCAGAAAAAAGATTTTCTTACTACTAGTTTTTAAACTTACTCTATGGAAAATTATGAGTGTGCTCTATGGTTGTAATCCAACCTGATCTTCCATATCATAAAGGAATTTTCCAATATTAAAATCTATTTATGTTTGTAAGGGAATAATTTATTAGAAGTTAGAAAGTTATTTCTTTTTAACAATTTAAGTTAAGGAATTAGATAAGAAGAAAGGATAAAACAAATTTAAAAGTTTTAATAAAATAGAAGTAGAGATCAGTTAAAAAGTAGCTAATTTAAATTAATCATTAGTGAAATTAAAAATTAAGTATCTAATGTTTTGCTTTAAGTACTTTGTGATATTACATAAATTCTTATATTAGATACTTAATATATGATAAGATAATTTATTATGGTGTAATGTATGTGTAATATTATGAATCTAATGTGTTAATATGTAACATGATATGCTGATTGTACTCTGATAACATTGTTTATCTGTCTGTAAGGCAGATGTGCTGAAACACTGTACTGGTGCTTAGAGAAGCGGAGGTCAGGGATACCTTTGAATTTATAATTGTTATGTTTTTATATGCTATGATGATGAACCTCTGCCTATTGAGGTAGAGATATGTTTTATATATGGATGAGAATGACCGGTGAAAAATGAATAACAATCTACGGATGTATTCCGAGAATGCGTTCTAGTTACATAACTTGGTGTAGCCAAGTTAGGCGGAAGGCCTGATGGGAGATGGAGCGGGAAGTTACGGTCTGGTAAGCCGTGAGTTGATATGAGTGACCTTGGCTAAGGTCTAAGGGGTGGAAGGCATCGATTGTGTGACGTCCCAATGGGTAGGTCGGCCCCCTACGTTACGGGACTGATGGTGCCAGCTCGTACACCTCGATAAGTGCAGAACTTCATGATGACACGGAGGGTATACCTCGTGATATGATAGGGATGTGACCCCGTGGGGGAGATTGCCCTGTGATTGAGTATGCATACTGATATGATTATTGATATTGAGTGACACCGGGAATGGTGTCGAGTACCATGTGGATTATGGAGCTGCACAGGTATGGGACTGTGGCAACGATTGAGGTATACTTACTCCCAATCGCTTCCCGAAGGTGGTATTGTGATTGATGATTGATCAATCGTGGAGTATGGATCCATACTGCATTTGGAAGGTTGAGATGTTATGACGAGATAGACACTAGGTCCTCTGCTATTATATTATTTGACGATAGTTATACCATTAGTAATACATATATATATTTGAATCAAGTCTCACTCCTTTCTCTTTCTTGTTGTGTATGTACTTGTTGATTGGATATGTGAAGATGACGGTCATGCCCAACGATCGAGCTCTCCTGCGGACACGGTTATTTTGGGATTGCTGAGACTGACGAGAAGATACGAGACTTAAAGGCTAGTTTTATTCATTCCTGTTTTTGGGTAGAAATTGTGTACTGCTTTGACTATGATTATTTGATGTATGGGTTGGGATTAGCTAGTACATAATTTCTCTGTATTTATTTTGTGATATGAACTAATGTTTATTTAGAAGAAGATCATGGTTCTTTATAAAATATTTTCTATATTCTAAATAAGCTTAATGAACGTTTCATTAATCGCGAAAAATTCATCCTCATTTTTATAATAACTAAAACAAATGAAACCTTAGTGTGAGTTTTGTCTAATGTAACGGGTGTTACATTATGTATTGTTTTGTTTTGATAGCATTATATGTCTTGCAATTAGAGAAGCAAAACAATTGGACTGGAATGAGAATGAGATAGCTAAAGGAATAGCTTTCTGTCTGGAGCACTTGCATCAGTTGGCAAGGCTCATTATTACCCAAAGAAACCTGTTACCTCCCTTCATATATGGACTTGGTTTGCTTGAGTTACGAGTCACAACATTCCTTATGGACTTCTTTATGGATTTAAAACTCCTGCATTAAGTTTAATGCATTATTCAATAAAATCATCTCCTTAATTCTTTGCTTTGAATGCTTTAACTTCCTAGGCATAACTTTTGTCTTGTATATTTTTGTTTTGTTTTGTCAGTTATCGTTTTTTGTGATGTAGATAAGCATAGCCAATTCTTTCAAAACAGAGAGAATAACGAAATAGTGGGGGTGAAGGATAAGAGGTTTGAATATGTTTATAGAATTTGCGGGGGGGGGGGGGGTGTGGTACCATTTTTTCACTAGGGGTTATCATTTTTTATACAGTAATGATTACGAGACAATAGTCTCTGATGGCATGGAGTTACAATATTAGAAATTAACCTCCTTTGCATGATTTTATCTACTTCACAATTGCTGAAAATTTGGATTAGGTTCCTCTGCCTTTTTTTTTATTATCATTGAAAGTCCTTAAGTCTTTATTTTGTTTATCTTCAACTCTTTCAATTTGGTGTCTTGAGATTTTGCTTCTGTGAATCATGCAGCTTTATTCTTGCAGATTTTTTTTATTATTATAATATTTTTTTCCATTTTGTTTATTTTGTTTATCATGCAAATTTTTTTTATTATAATATGTTTTTTCCATTTTGGTTCCTGTTCTTTTAAAGGGAGATGGTGTATTTACATTGGCAAAGATATATCAATTGTTAAGTGAATGATATATGTGTTTTACTTATTCTCTATAATTTAATATATATCAAAAGAAAGGATTTTGGAATTTTGGGTCACATCCCCTATTCATGAGTAGAAGCTGACTTGTAATAAGCGAGGAAATTATCTAGGAAAGTTGTTGTAGAAGCTGCTGACTACCAGGTTAAGAAAGAGTTAATAAAGATACATTAGTATTAGTGTTCATGAGAATAACTTCAATATCTATTTTGCACTTTTTGATTCATAGGGTGGGCAGTTAGGTGTGATGAACCTAGAATCCAGAGCAGCCTTGCTTGCAGCAAAACAGGTGCCTAACAAGACAATTTGATATGTTTATACTGTTATGCAATTTTTTCTTACGAATGTATTATAGTGGAATAAAATTTTTAAGCTTATTTCCATATTGATAGATAGATTTACATTTTTTAAGCCTTAATGTATTTTGTCAAGAGTTTGGAATGTCAGCTTCATATGCATCAGTTAATTTTTTTAGAGTAAATTACAGCAACACCCCCTGAGTTTTTATCAAATTACACATAACTCCAACCTTTTTTATTTTCCTACACTAACCCCTTTAAGTTTGTAAATATTACACTATAACACCCCCTTATATGTTTGAAAACATTACTCAAATCTTACACTAACACCCCTAAAAGGGAGGTGAATGTCATGCATGTCTGATTTGGTATATCATCAGCAACAGTTGATGAACTTATGTTCCTTAGGTTTTGATTATAGGTTTTGAATTTGGAATGTCCTCTTTTTCCTGTTGGTCTGGTACACTTGGCACATGATCAAATTTGCTTGATGCATTTTAAAGTTCATACATATGCATAAAGAAGAGTGAAAGTCCAGATCTTTAATTGTCCAATTTGGTTCAGCAGTTCAGCAAAATGTAAACACATTTATTTGGTATTGATTTTTCTCTCCTACTAAAGGAAAGGAGCAATGAGTAGAAGACAGATCCCAGAAGAATCAGTCATCATGTTTTCTACATTTTAGGATTCTTTCATGGCTTCACTTTCTCTCAATTGCATGCCAAGTGTCCTCATTTCACTAAGCTGGGTTTAATTGTAGTTGTTGATGAAGAAATGAAGTCTTCTATACTTAAATGTTGTTTTACTTTTGATTCATCTCTTAATTGATGGTGCCATACTACAATGCAATTTTTTTACCAGACCACACCCATTTTCACCATGACAAAGAAAAGTCCCGAATTTGAAATAAAGATGCTAATGGAGGCATTTCCACCAGTTTTAACTGATGTGAGCTTTATTTTCTGTTAGTTTTTCAAAATATAAATTGGAGCTGATAATCAAATTCTGGAAGAGCCAGTAGAGGATCACTAGGGTCCTTATTTGAAGGATGTTCTTGAAGAAGAAACTTCCAATTTGATCAGACCAACACAAGCATACCTTAGTTTGTGACCTCACCAGTAAATTTGATAAGAACTTGGTTGCAACTGCTAAGTTGTCTAATGAGGTTTCTATCTTTATTTTTTGCTTACCGTCTGCTATGATTATTTTCCCTTACTTAATAGAAAAAGCCAATTTATATTTGACACTCCCTTGTCCTGTCTAATACACATTAGTCTGGTAAAAGGTAAAAATAAAATAAAATTGTCCAAGTTAGATTTCCTTCAGATTTTAGTCAATCAAGACTACCTTTGTTGAAATAATGTTTGTTATTGACTTTGAATCCCAGTTCATCCATTCCCCATTTGTCGCTTCATTTGAGTCATATTTCTTTTCTGAACATCTGATAATTTTTTTCCCTTTTAGTGTCAAATTCAGGCAAAGCTAAGAGGAGAGGTGGCTTCTTTGGAGGGACATTTTCTTTTGAAAAAGCCAAGAGATGCATTAGAATAGAATCTCTAAGGGGCAGTTTTGCAGGAATAAACATAGGTTTAGTACATTACTTTGTTCAAAATTTGAAATGGTATTTCATTCTGCCCGATTTTTTACTTTTCAGGTTTACTTTTGAGGAGAGTCTCTTTATTTCTTCTTTTTTTTTCCCATTTATTTTTGGGATTACATTTGTGGAGTGTGTCTCTATTTCTTTTTTTTCCTATTTATTTCTGGGAAGCCATTTCAGTATTCATGAAGAAATTTCCTTTTCCTCTTCAACTCATGTTACTAATGTTTGGAAGCTTTAGCACTAAGTTGACTCAAAATGAAGGAGAATTGATTCAAGAGAAGCTTCAAGTGTGCGTGTAAACTTTTTGTAAATTTTTAGAGAATCTCCTTCAGAACTTTCTGCTCATAGTTATTATGATTTACTTGAACAATTTCTAAATTTTCACTCTTAAAGCTTTGACCAAATTCCAATAAAATTCACAGTTTGCAAATAAATTGTTCAAACTGTATTGCATAAATTTGTTAAGGCATTCAAGTCTGATAGAATGGCACCTTAAGTTCCTTCTTTTTCCTGTCACCTTTTACAAGATCATCATTGGTCCCTTGACATTTTATATAGTGAAATGAGATTGGTCACATTGAAAATTATCTTCTGTGATTTGTATTCTACTATCTAATATATCGAAAATGATGATAATTATTCACTTATAGTACTACTATTTAACCACTGCAATTATTTTTCCTTCTTCAGGGCTTTCTGAAATAGTTTTAATTTTCTAGTTCTTCCATTTAAATATATTGATATATATTTTTTGTTTTGACAAAAACAATTGTTTTCTAGTTCTGTATAGGCTTCTGAAGATGCTGAAAAGTTGGTTAATCCAGAGAAGACTTTTGCTTGTGCCGAAATCAAAAGTACTAGGGTTGTGGTCCTGAGAATTGGGGAGGCGCTTGAGGAACAAGAAAAAGCTTTAACCAACAGGTACTAACATGTTGTTTAATTACACCATTATATGTGTATGTATGTATAATTTGCATTAATATTCATAATCAAGTATGAAGAATGTACACGATAGAATCATATGTATGTGTATAAAAAGCAAATAATTAGTAAATGATACAATTTTAGGATAAAAAAGAGGGGTTCATTCTCTATATGAGGGACAGTGATAGAAAATAACATTTCCTAAAAAGACCTTAAATATAATTATATTTGTTAAAATTTATCTTCTCTTATGAACTTAATTTCCTCATAACCTATATACAATCTTGACCTAGAAAATTTCAAACATTTCATATGTGTGAAAAATGCATAAATGTACAACCTTGGGTTCTATGACCACTATTCCGGTATATTTCCTTTTGGATTTGAAGCGACCTAGCTAGAACACTCAAGTGAGTGTTTTATCTAACATTTTGGTCTCCTTAGGTCTTTATATGCAAGTGGTTACACCGATCATCCCATACTCAGGATTAGAAGTTAGTTTCTCCTATCGTGGAGTGGTGTGCCTTCCTGGGTATCATGGGACATTGTTGACCTAATCGGTTTGACATAATCAAGTCGGATGGGGATCCAACCCAAAGGGTACAAAGCCCTTTAGCCTCGAGCTAAAAATGCGAAGAGGTTAAGATCAAACATATCAGATGAGGATCCAACCTGGAGGATACATAGCCCACCAACCTTGAGCGCAAAAAGTGATGGGTACAAGCCCACCAACCTTAAGTACGAAAAGCAAAGAGGCTAAATGGATTGGATGAGGATAACTTGGAGGGTACAAGCAAAAAGGCTAAAAGCATAAAGGCTAAAAGGCTAATCCTCTAGCCTCGAGCTATAAAAATGAAGAAGGGTACACAACACTCGAGCCTCAAGCTAGAAAAATGAATAGGCTAAGGTCAAGCGGATTGGATGATGATCTGACTTGGAGGGTACATAGTCTTCCAGCCTCAAACTAAAAAGGTGAAGAGGCTAATGTCAAATGGATTAGAAGGAGATTCGAGCTTGAAAAGCTAAGAAGCTAAGGTTAAACGAATCAAATTGGGATTCGGCCTGGAGTGTAGATAACCCTCTAATCTCAAGCGCAAAAAGCAAGAGGCTACTCAGATTGGATGGGGACCGGGAAGGTATGCTCAAAAAGCAAAAAGGCTAGTCAAACGAATTGAATGGGATCCAATCCAAATGGGGATTCGTTCCGGAGGGTACACAACCCTCTAGCCTCGAGCTAAAAAAGCAAAGAGGCTACGGCCAAACAGATTAGATGGGGATCCAACCTTGAGGGTACAGAGTCTTTCAGCCTTGAGCTTGTCTAAGGTCAAACAGATCAAATGGTGATTCGACCCAGATGATACACAAACTTCCAACCTTGAGCTCGAAATGCGAAGAGGTTGGTTAAAAGAATGAGATAAGGATCTGACCTCGAGGGTACACTCAAAAAGTGTAAAGGCTAAGACCAAATGGCGATCTGACATAAAGGTACATAACCCTCTAACCATGGTACACCTTCCGGCCTCGAGCTAGAAAAAGAAGCGGCTAAAGCCAAATGGATCAGATGGGGATTTGACCCAGAGGGTACACCCTCTAGCTTCAAGCTAGAAAAATGAAATGGCTAAAGCCAAACAAATTAGATGGGGATCCAACCCGGAGGGTAAATAGTCCTTCAACCTTGAGCTAGAAAAGTGAAGAGGAGGCTAATGCCAAATGGATCAGATAGAGATTCAACTCGTAGGGTATACAAACTTCTAGCCTCAAGCTTGAAAAGTGAAGAGGCTAAGGTCAAACGAATAGATGGAGATCTGACCTAGAGGGTGGTACACAACCTTCTAGGTTCGAGTGCAAAAATAGGAGGTCAAACCAATCGGACCCGGAGTGTACACAGCCTCTAGCTTGAAAAGTGAAAAGCCTCGAGATAGAAAAGAGAAGAGGCTAAGGTCAAACGAATTGAATGGGGATCAAACATGATTACTCAACCCTTAAGCTCGAAAAGCAAAACAGTTAAGGTCAAATGGATCGGATGGCGATCCGACCAGAAAGGTACATAGTCCTCCAACCTGGAGGGTACACAGCCCTCTAGCCTCGAACTAGAAAAGTGAAAAGGTTCAGGCCAAATAGATCAAATGGATATCTGATTGAAGGGTACACAAAACCTCTAGCCTCGACCTTGAAAAGCAAATAGGCTAAGGTCAAACAAATTGGGAGGGGATCTGACCAAGAGGGTGGTACACAACCCTCTAGTTTTGAGCACAAAAAGCAAAAAGGCTAAACGAATCAGATGGGGATCCAACCCGGAGGGTATGCACAAAAAGCAAAGAGGCTAAGGTCAATCTGATCGGATAGGGATCTAACCTAGAGGGTTACACAACCCTTTTAGCCTTGAGCACGAAAAGCCTCGAGCTAGAAAAGCGAAAAGGCTAAGGTCAAACAAATTAGATGCATATTCGACCTGGAGGTTACACAACCCTTCGGTCTTGCGCTTGGAAAGTGTAGAGACTAAGATTAAACGAATCGAATGGGGATCTGACCAGGAGGGTGCATAGCCCTCCATGCTCAAGCGCAATAAGCGGAGAGGTTGAACGGATTCAATGGTGATCGACCTGGAGAGTATGCACGAAAAACAAAGAGACCAAGGTAAAATGGATTGGATGAGGATGCGATTTGGAGGGTACACAACCCAACCCTCCAATTTTAGCTAGAAAAGCGAAGAGACAAAAGGTCAAACGGATAGGATGAGGATCCAACCCAGAGGGTACACAACCTTTCTGCCTCTAACTTCTTATCTATGGTCAAACAAGTGAAACAAGGATCCAACTCGAAGGGTACATATCCCTCAAGTCTCGAGCACGAAAAATCAAGAGGCTCAGGTCAAACAAATCAAATGGGAATCAGACCCAAAGCGTGCACTCAAAAAGCGAAGAGACTAAGGTCAAACGAATCGAATGGTAATTTGACCCGGAGGGTACACAACCTCCACTCTCAAGCTAGAAAAGAGAAAAGGCTAAGGCCAAATGGATTTAATGAGGATCCAACTTGAAGGGTACACAACCCTCTAGCCTTAAGCTAGAAAAGCAAAAAGACTAAGACCAAACGGATCAGATGGTGATCTGACTCGAAGGGTACACAAAACTCCATCTAGAAAAGTGAAGAGACTAAGGTCAAATGGATTGGATGGAGATTCAACTTGAAGTGTATACAAGCCTCTAGCCTCAAGTTTGAAAAGCGAAGAGGCTAAGGTCAAATGAATCAGATGGGGATCTGACCCAAAGGGTGGTACACAACCCTCCACCAGCTTTGAGTGCAAAAAGTGAAGAGGATAAGGTTAAACAAATAGGATGGGGATCTAACCCAAAGGGTATACAAAATAAAAACCAATTTTTAAAATTTTGTAAGGACTAAAATTGGCACCGAAAACATTGTGCCACATGACACCTTATGAAAGTGCCACATGGCACACCTACAAGGCTAACACATGGCGCTTCCTTATGGTGCCACGTGGCTTCCATGTGTCGTGTTGACATGGAGAACAATTCACCACGTTAGCACTTAACGGATCCATTTTAATGTCAATGACTAAAAATGCTGACAAAAAATTAATTGATGACTAGAAGAAGTTAAAAAAAATTGAGGAACTAAAAATTCGAATATAAAAAAGTTGAGTGACTAAAAACTAAATTAATCCAAAATTAATTCATTTGTGATAGGACATGCATCGGGGAGGGGACATACAAATTCAATACTATAAAATATGAATATGAAAAATGAACCCAATTATGACAAGACTACTTTGAGCTCTGAAAAATTTCGAACAGGGAGTACACTCAGGATAGGGAGAGGACATGTAATTAAAGCTTAGGTTCGTTTGGGATGGTTGCAAATTTTCAACATTTTGTTTTTAAATACATTTTCAAAACTTGAATAAAATGGAGATGAAATAATGTTGGCTTAAATACAATTGAGCAAATTACAACAACACCCCCTGAGCTTTTATCAAATTACACATAACTCCACCCTTTTCGATTTTCCTTCACTAACCCCCTTTAAGTTTGAAAACATTATGCTAACACCACCTTATATATTTGAAAACATTACACTGATACTCCCTCAAATCTTACACTAACACCCCTACAAGGGAGGTGAACGTAATGGTTAAAAAAGTAGGGGATGCTTGTGTAATTACACGAATCCTCAGGGGGTGTTGTTGTAACGCCCGACTACTTTCAGGATCGTTGACTTTTCCCAATAACCAACACCAAACTTTTCATCATGCTTTGTCATCATTCACACACTTTCCGGAAAACTTCCTAGAAGGTCACCCATCCCATAATTGCTCCAAGTCAAACACGCTTAACTATGGAGTTCTTAAGTGATAGGTTACCAAAAAGTAGATGCATCTTATTGGTATAGGTAGTACCAATTATTTTCTTTTAAGTCATCCTTAATTGTATAGTCCCATACCTGCACAGGCTCTGGATCCTTCTCTTTCAGATGTGCATTTGAATCACTCATGCATCCCTTCCGCTAGAAGCCTGCCAGGAGCCGCTCCTTGTCCGTACCTTTTCTCTTTGGCATCAGCGATCACTCCCTGCCCTCATCAATGCCCGGGATGTTACAGTTATTATAATTTGCTCAATACAATTTCGGTCCCTCTATTTTGCTTATTTCAAAATTTTGGTCCCTCCATTTTAAAATAGAGACATTTGGTCCTCCTATTTTGGAAAATCTGTAATTTTGGTCTAATCCTCAATTTTGCGTACGTTTTATTTATTTTATTTTGGTCCAATTGAACCCTTGACCTAACATATTAAGGTACTATCAAGAAATGATTTAATTAATTAAAATGTAAGAAATAAAAGAAATAAATGTAGATAAAATTGAGTATTGGACTAAAATTGTGGATTTTCTATAAGAGAAATGTTATTTGTACAACAATTTGTACAACATTTTTTGTGTCTATCTCTCTCCTCAACAACATTTATTACATGTAATAATGTTGTACAAATTGTCTTTATTTTGAAATAGGGGACCTAAATTTAGATTTTGCAAAAATAAGGGGACCAAAATTGTATTTAAGCCAATAATTTTTAACTTAATTTCAAAACAGTTTTCCTTTCACTTAAAAAAAATCGAAATGTGGTTTTTAGTTTTAAAAAGGATTTGATGTTGCTTGAAACTCACATTCTCATCAATAGCACATTGTTAGATTGGAGTCGTTGAAAGTGAAAATAAATCCATACGTAGAAATATCCGATGAAGAAGTAAACAGGGCAGTGGAGTACTTACTTCAGAACTCTCCACTAATCAGAGTTTTTTGTCTTAATTGCTGAAACTTATATCACTTTTCCTTGCTTAACTATTTAGGTAAATATTTTTACTTCATTCTATGTTTCCTTTGTTGCTGATGCTCTCTTCTTGCAGTAAATTATTGGGTGTTTGATTGTGATTCCTTCTTGTTAGTGCTTTCTTATATGGCTTTGATAGATGAATTATTTTTTAAGAAACAATCACTGTGGGGAATGTGTCTAAAACTTACTATTTTTTTATTCTTTAGAGGTGGTTAGTAAAATCCATGCTTAAACACGTGGAGATGTTTTACAAATTATTCAGTTTTTAAAGTGAGAAAGTGATAGTGTATCTGCTATTGATTTAAAGTGAGTTACAAGGTTCTATGTTCCAAATCAACAGTGAATACACCCTTCCTTTCTCACTTCTTTTATATGTTTGTGAGAACCAGAAGCTTCAAGATTAAATGGAAGTATGTGCACACGGCTCTTCTTGTGGACTTCAGTGGCTGGTTTGCTTTCTCCTAAAGGTGTCAACTATGAAGGTGACTGACTAGGAGCACTTTCCTTACAAGGTCACTCACCTGTCCTAATAAATGCTTGTTTTACATGCAATTCAAGCTCTGATGAGCATTAAGAACTCTCTGGTTGATCCTCATTCTGTCTTAAATAACTGAGATATCTCTTATATTAGGATATTACTTGTTCTTCTGATCATTTTGTGATTGCCCTGTAAGTAAAACTGGAACAAACCAAACCATAACAATAAATATTCAATTCACTGTTCTTAAGATTCTACTTCTTATTTCATCATTTTCATCTTTTCAGTGGGATTCCAAGACAAAGTATATCTGGCACTCTCTCACCAAGAATAGGCAACTTAACAAACCTCCAGACTGTGAGTAACATGTTGTGTATGGTAAAAGAAAGAATTGGAGGAAGTTTTTGTTAAGAATATTCTCTTACTGGGCATTTTGCAGGCTTCTGCAGGATAATAATACAACAGCACCAATCCTCTCTGAGATTGGAAGGCTCCAAAAGCTTCAAACTCTTGATCTTTCTGACAATTTCTTTGGCTAACATGACTCAGCTTGCCTTTCTGTAAGTCTCTTCTAGCCTTTTATTATTGATTTATCATTTTTTTCTCCTTTGTTAATTTGATTTCTGATTGACAATTTGTCTTCTTCCGAATTTGGCTTAGGGATATCTCTTATAATAACTTGAGTGAACCTGTACCAACATCACTATTTAATCTTGGTCCCATTGAAGGTCTGGCTCTAAGTTTATTAACTAGATATAATCCTTTTGCTATAAATCTTATATAATTTAATTGATTCTTGCGTCATATTTGCTTCATGCAATGCTGCCAATATTTTCTGCTTGTGAATGAGGGCATGTGGACTACCTATATTATAGTCTAGGAATAGTCTCTCTGAATAGTTCTAACTTGTCATGTATGTATGTATGAATCACAACAGCACATTAAAGTTAACAAGAAACATTCAATACCTTTCCATAACCCCTTGATCCAATATCATTGTCTTGTGAGAAGTTGATTGTGTATTTCTTAATTTTTTTTATTGTTGTTGTGATAGTAAGTGATATATATTACTAGCTTTTTGTCATCTTTTACATGCAGCAACTGAAGTTAGACTCTGCAAGCATGGCAAAGAAGATTGAGCTTCTTGAACATTCTAAAAGGTCACTCCTTATTTTAAAATACTGGCTCAATTATCCTACCTCTAGTTCATCTTATTCAAATTATTCTGTCTCTATGTGTGTGCACCGCACATTCATATTTCAATTCCCTATAGTAGCTGAGATTATAATGCTGCTGCCACATTGGTTGCTTTATTTCATGAATGCTATTTAAACAGCCAATTTAAAAACTTAAAATCCCTAATATCCAATTGTTTAAAATCCCTAATATCCAATTTAAAAACTTAAGTGGTTTGTCATTTCGTACTTTACTGTTATAAACAGCTAATTATTGGAAGACCACTTTTGGAAATGGGAGCACCTTAAAGAGGCAAGTTGCACCCCATAGTGGGTCTGGTGTGCCATTTAATTTAAAACACTCATAATCATAATTGACTAAAATATTTCATGTGATCCAGTTCACTTAGCAAGTGATTATGCTTTAAACATTTAATTAAATTCGGAACCAGTGTTATACACTACACTTGTAATAACAATCCTTGAAAGGTTCAACAAGTATATATATAATAATATTACAGCCAGGGATTCTAAATGATACTAACCAAGTTAATTATGTTTGATGAATCTCCATTACAGGAAAGATATACACATAAGAATCTTGTATTACAATTAATTATACCAAATCCCAATTCAACATCTCTTGCCTTTCTTCTGTATTTCTTTCTTATAAGAATAATTTTTATCCTTCCAGCCACTATTTTTATTTGATACATCATATATTTGATTAATTATGTTAATTTTTTGAAAAAAAAAAAGTTTGAAAATTATGTAATTATTAACTATTGTATTTAAGTAATAATTCAGTACCTAGTAAAGTAAAAATTTGTCCATTATTTTTCTTCCTTACCTTACCTTTTATTTTGTTTTTTTTTAATTCAAATATACTCTTTGATAACTTTATTATAAAAAAGTTTGTTCTGGGTCATAAAAAACTCTTGAGCCCAAAAGAGAAATGTGTCATTTGGTAGTATAAATATGTCACATGTTTGTGCAATCCTTACTTCCCCATCAAGAGATAAATCTTCCTAGTTCCGTTCTTCAAATAAAGACGATAGCCTCTCTACTCTTTCTACTAACTAGTCTTGGTATTATAGGGACTGATAGTCATGGTATTATAAAGATGATATCCACTTGTTGGGGAAAATTCCTTAAAAATGAATTTGACTAGTGACCGCTTAAATACCAGGCCATTATAGGGACTTATAATGATGATAAGATACTTGTTTAATGAAATTCGGTGATAATTCCTTGTCAGTCCCTGATCTTTCAGATTTATTTATGACCTTACATAATTAATTGAGATTACTTCATTCATAATTAATTGAGTTTCAACTACATTTTAATTTGCCTCTCTGTCAGTTTGATATTTACTATTAGCTCAACTTAAATTTATATGTTAGTTATATATTAATTATTATTTCCATAAACATGAGCCTATCTACCCCAACTTAATGGTTCTCAAGCAGGTTAGTAAGTTGTTACTGGCCCAAATTACTTGACTAACCAAGCTAGTAGTCTAATTATCATTTAAACTGATTTAGTTTGATTTAATTATACTTATGCTAATCTCTCACCCCAGGCGGCATTTCTTGTGGTTGTGGTAGGTTACTACTAAATTCCGCTTGATTGGACCTTTATATTTTACTTCTCACAATAATTAATTACTATTTATTTTTTAATAAACTATGCCATCCATACAAGTACATGCTCTCAGTTTCAAATTTTTGGTTATATGTAATTTATTTATGATGAGAAAATGATAAAAGTGTGTCTAACAATATAAAAGTTAGTGTGCATTGCCTCTCTATGTATCTATTCAATTCTTTATTTATCCTCGAAAGAATTGAAAGAAATGAAAATTAACTTAGAATTGACATTATGCAGAGATAGTTTGGGATACCCTATTTTCTTGAAAATATAGACAGAGATGATATGAATCTAATTGGAACTTCATTTGATTTTGTTGATATTTTCCTGAACTAGCTAATCTCATCTGAGTAATTTGGTACTGCAGTGGTACTAGAAATCTCAAAGAGAGAGAGAGAAAAACAAAGAGGCAGTAACCCAAAAAGGTGTGTTTGAGCAGGAGATGAGGTGGTAAAAGCTTAGAAATAAATAGGGTGACGTGCGGTGATCAGAACAATGCTATGCCATTAGTGTTTTAGTTTTCGACATATCCTTTCCATTATTTTCTAGTTTTGTTTCTCTTACTGTTTTCCAAGTGACATCATAATCCATTTTAATTGCTAGGAACCTTGTGCACTAGGTCACCCCTTTTTTAGATTATAATAATTTGTTCCTCTAATCATGAAGTACTTTATGTCTAGTGGATATATACTATTTTTGCATAAAGTAACTTTTGTGTGTATTCTTATTTCTAAGTCAGAATATGAATAAGTAGAAAGGAAATAATATATTTTTTCTTTATATTTTATGAATTCGCATTGTTAATTTGTTATGCTAGGTTGTTAGTGCTATTGATTGTATTGTGCTTTTTATAATATTTTATTAGCATGAATCTCATTATTTGTTTTGTCATTTTGAATCTCTGGTTGATACTATATAAGAGGTTGATACATGTTAGGACATAGAAAAATAAATTAATAATTAAGATTCCAATATTTCATATGATAATAAAACTATTAGAATCACAAATCAGTGGTTCTGGTATTATTTTAATCCCAATTTGAGTAGTGTACTAATAAAAATGCCGTATATATATATATATATATATATATATATATATATATATATATATATATATATATATATAAAAGAATGACTTTCTACATCGGTTATGGCTGCAACCGATGTAGAAAGTGCCTATATAACATTGGTTTTTTGAAAAACCGATGTTATATAAACACTTTCTACATCGGCTGTAGCCAGAACCGATGTAGAAAGTTTGACAGATTTACACTTTTGACATACTTTCTACATCGGTTAAATCTATGTAGAAAGTGGTTTTTGACATCGGCTGAAAAACTGATGTTGAAAGTGACCCACTTTCAACATCGCTCGCTTAAACATCGGTTCTAAACCGATGTTAAAAGTCTTTTTTAACCAATGTTAAAGGCCTTTTTTGTAGTAGTGTAGTCCTAAAGTAGATAACTGGAAAGATGGAACCCAGGTAGTACCAAACTTTAGAGACAATGAGTTGCCTGATAAGTCTAATGTCACCAATTTAGTCAAATTTGTGAGATGAGATTCAATGATATCACCAGTTAACTGATTATTGGAAAGATCTAATGTCCTCAAAGATGTCAAAATTGAAAGACTAGGTAGCACGCCAGTAATCTGGTTATAAGATAAATCCAAAGTCTGAAATACATGTCTGTTGCACCATGAAGAATTTTGAATGAAGCTAGAAATTTCCCCACTCAAGTTGTTATTGTTAAGGTGTAATTCCTGCAATGTGCATATATTCCAAAGGAAAGCCAGATTCTCGCCTTGTAGTGTGTTATAGTTAAAGGAACGAATTTCAAGATGGTTCATTACTTTCCCAAGCCCATCTGGACTGGGACCTTTTAACAAGTTGTAATCAAGGGAAAGGCGTTAAAGATTGGTGGTGAAGTTGGAAATCCAGTTAAATATAGCCGATGACTTCAATAGATTACTAGAGAGATCAAGGGTGACAAGAGATGATGAGGAATTTGGAATGGAAGCATATGGCACAAGAAAACTTTTATCAGTAAGACAACAGTCTACTAGATGAAGTTCTTGTAGTTTGGAGCTGATGCTGAAATTTCCTTGAAATATTGATGATGTCAGATTATTATGAGAGAGATCAAGGATCACAAGAGAAGGAAAGTTTGGAAAGTGAGGAGACGACAAAATATTATTACCAGAAAGATAAAGCTCTTGGAGATTAAGGCTATAGTTGAACAACAATTGAAATGTTGATTATGTTAGCATATTATCAGAGAGATCGAGGATGGAAAGAGAAGTGGAAAGGTTGGAATGAGAACCAAACAGAGATGAAATATTATCATCTGAAAGATGACTACCGAATAAACTCAGGTCAAGAGTAGTTAATGAAGAGAGAGAAGTTAGCCACTTGGCATCGTTTAATTTAAGATGAACATTGAAACCAAGTTTAAGAGTATGCAAGACAGGAAGATTCCCAACATGGAAAGGGATTTCTCCAGAAAGTGAATTTCCTCGAAGATCAAGATACCTCAACTTTGAGAGATTTCCAAGTTGATAAGGGATTTCTCCATCAAGGAAAATATTGTCTCTTAGATCTAGATGTCGTAAACTTGTAAGCTTCCCTAGTTGAGAAGGGATTATTCCATAAAGACCACTATGCTGCAGATCAAGATACTCCAACTTTGAGAGATTTCCCAGTTCATAAGGAACCCCCCCGACAAACCTCGAGTGTGATAGATTGAGATATCTTAAGTTTTTGAAAGGAGCGCATTTGCTCTGGAATTTGACTATCAGTGAGAGGATAATTACCACTAAGATCCAAATGTTCCATATTTTGCAACTCTAACAACGAAGTAATACTAAGGTCACCAATCAAATAATGCGTATCCGAACCATGAAGGTCAAGCATCTGTACGTGATCTGTTTCATTGTTGCACTCAATGCCTTTCCATCTGCAACAATCTCTACTATTGTCATCATCCCTCCATGTAGACAGCATGCCAGAGTAATCTTGGAGGCCTTGTTTGAAGTTGAGCAGTGCTTGTCTCTCCTTCTCTATGCATTTCACATGTGATGGCGAGATGAATCCAAGAATGGATAATATGGTATGTGAAAAGCACACTAACACAGCAAACAAGATTTTCAGAAAGTGCCCATTACAATTTTTCCAGATATATATATGAAAGTTCTGCTATGCTATAAACTTTGATAAGAGTAAAAGAACAAACACTATGAATTATGATTTGTGATGTGATGAATTGAAAACTCAGCAACAGGGTTTAAGTAGTTAGTAATAAGTGTACATATAGCTTAATTTTTACGCCTTTTGTCTTCGTTGACTACTCCAAGTCAAGTAAGCAAGAAAGTTTTAAAGGTAAAATTATTAAATGAAAAAGAAAATTAAAATCAATTCCTCACGTTAAAAGGTGATAATGGTTGATATATTTATACTCGTGAATTATTACACATTTATTAATACTTTTTTTTTTACTGAACACATTTATTAATACTTCACTTTATTAAAATCTTTCAATTTTTTTAATACATTAGAAAAATAAAGCATAAACTACTTAAACATAAGGCTTAAATGCAATTTTGGTCTTCCTATTTTGCATAATCTGCAATTTTATTCTTCCTATTTTAAGATTGAGACATTTAGTCCCCCTATTAGGCACAACCTGCAAGTTTAGTCTCCTATTTTAAAATTGAGACATTTAGTCCCCTAATTTTGTAAAATCCGTTATTTTGGTCTTCCATCAAATTAGAATCGTTGATAGTTAAGAGATTAATGTTAACTAAAATGTGACATGTGCTTCAGTGATGTGAGACTAGTTTAAATAAATGATTAAGACTCTTAATAATCAATGCTTCCAATTTGATGGAAGGACCAAAATTACAAATTTTACAAAATTAGGGGACTAAATGTCTCAATTTTAAAATAGAGGACTAAAATTGCATATTGTGCAAAATAAGGGACTAAATGTCTCAATTTTAAAACAAGATGACCAAAAATTATAAATTTTGTAAAATAGGAAACTAAAATTGCATTTAAGCCTAAACACAAAGAGTGTGATTGGTAAGGCTTTTGAGGAGCTTATAAGCTCCTTTGACCAGCTTATAAGCTAGTTTGGTACACGAACTTATTTTAGTAGCTTATTTTTCATAAGCTCGCTTATAAGCTACTAGCCTTTTTTTCTTCTCAATTTTATCCTCACTAATTTATTTGAAATTCCTTTTTACCCTTTTATTCAATTTAAAAACCCTTTTACCTATTGTAACATTCTTAAAAATACTAGATGACATTTATTTTCTTAGTTAGAGCAAATTACAGCAACATTTTCTGAACTTTTATCAAATTATACATAACTCCATCTTTTTTTATTTTACTACACTAACCCCCCTTTAAGTTTGAAAACATTACACTAACACCCCTTATATATTTGAAAACATTACACTAACACCCCCTCAAACCTTAAACTAACACCCTCTTATATATGTGATGGAAGATTTATTTAGAAAAAGTTTAAAATGAGGGATCAACTGAGAAGATCGTGAAATAATAAATTAAGAATTAAATTTCAATGCATTGTTAAGTAGGTAAAGTTGTAGATTTTCATTATAGGTTTGTTTGTAGGAAAAGAAAATTGCGCAAAAAGTGACCCCCACAAACAGTTTAAACCGTTAAATTTAAAAGAAATACACTAACTCAAATTTCATATTTAAATAACTAAAATGAATTTTTTAAAAATACAAGACCAAACGAAAATATAAGAAAAAATAAGGGACAAAAATTATATTTTTTAATTATTAAAAAATAAATTAAAAATAATTGAAAAAAGAAAATAAAAATAAAAAAACGAAAAACCAGTTTAAAAAAAAAATTACAGTGTGATTTTGGCTCCTGAGAAACCGAATTCACACTTGCTACAGTAACCAGTACGTAGCATTTGTGTAAATACTAAATAATTTGGTTTGAGTAGTATTTGGGTAAATGTAGTTTTTTTTATAGTATTATTTGGGTAAAAATTTCAAAACTATCATCCATTAAACTTTTGAAAGTTCCATAGGGTCGCTTGTTTTAAAAATTGGGAGCGTTCAATATTTTTTGTTAGATTATTACATGGAGGCCTCAAAGGCCAGAGTGGTTCAATTTTTAAATTCTGAAAACAGTAGATAATCAATTATACTACTAATCTTTAATAATTTGTTATCTCTCAAGTCTCCTCCAGTTGCCTCTCTCTTTGTTTGGGTGGCTGTGCATCCCCACACCAAACCACATACATAGGTATAACTTCCATTACATGCTAACATTATTTTTAATCAAAACGAAAATCTGTCTTTGGTCAGTCAGGTATCAATGGAAGAAGGAAAAGAAGAAGTTGATGATGGAAACAAGTGGAAGAGAGAAAGAAGGAGAGGAGCGGGACAGGTTGAGTGAGTTGCCTGATTGTGTTCTGCTTCATATAATGAAATTTATGGACACAAGATATGCAGTTAGGACTTGTATCTTGTCCAAACGATGGAAGAACCTTTGGAAACATCTCACTACTCTGTATTTCTTTCACTCTGGCTCTTGCTTTGACTTTAGAAGGCATGCCAATTTTAACAAGTTTGTATCTCAGGTTCTGTCTCATCGGGATGCTTCCATTTCACTGCTTAACCTTCGTTTATTGGGCTACCATCCAATAGGGTCCGAAATCCTGAATAGGGCCATGAAATATGCTGTGTTGCACAATGTCCAGCAGTTGACTATCCAAATGCCTTTCAACTTTAGAAACATACCCATTTATTTTGACCCTCTCATTTTTTCCTGTCCTTCTTTGACATTTCTTATGATTTACAATATATCTTCTGGCCCTCCTTTGGAACTTCCAAAATCTCTGCAGTTACCGGCATTGAGAAGCTTGTCTCTGGCTAATGTCTGTTTTACTGCAAGTGACAATGGCTGTGCTGAGCCCTTTTCAACATGTAACTTGTTGAATTCTTTGGTACTTCAAGAATGCTTTTTGCACAATGATGCAAAAGTACTCTTCATATCTAATTCTAACCTTCTGAGTTTAAGCCTGGTCAATACCTATCATCGAGCTACCACCAACAACCCAGACATTTCTCAACACAAAATTGTGCTTTCTACACCAAATCTTAGTTCTCTCACAATCACCCATTATGTACATTCCAATTATCTACCACTCTCCTCCACATGTAATCTTTCATCTCTTCAAGAAGGAACTATTCATGCTATGAGCAATATATCTCATCCAGTCTTCATAGGCTGGCTGCAAGTGTTCACTAATGTAAAGATATTGACACTTTCTTATCATACCCTTAAGCTAATACTAAAAGTAAGTTACTTTTGTTTATTTTCTCCTCTTTTTATTTTCATAATGCTCTTGTGATGACTGCATTCTTTTGTCAAATTTTTTTGGCTATACTCTATCTTGCATTTCACTAAATCTTTCACTAAATCCATTAAAAAATATGTCTTCAATTCACTCTGATTGTGTAGGATCTATCAAATCTCACTACAATGAGAGCTCAACCTCCGTGCTTTGCTAGATTGGAGTCAATTAAAGTGAAAATGAATCCACATCATGTAAAAATATCTGATGAAGAAGTAAGCAGGATAGTCAAGTACTTACTTCAGAACTCTCCACTAAGCAGAGTTGCTGTCATAAATCGTCACTGTTCCTTTCTTAAGTATTCAGGTAAATGTTTTTACAAATTATTTAATTTTACTTCATTTTATGCTTCCCTTTCTAGTTGATGCTCTCTTCTTACAGCAAATTATAGATGTTAGATTTTGATTGCCTTGTTAATATGGTTTATTGTAGGTGTTTCTTAAGAAATCATCACCGTGGCGAATGTATCTGAAACATACAATTTTTTTAATTCTGCTGACGTGGTTAGTAAAATCCATGTTTTACAATTTTGTTCATGTGGCTGATAGTAATCTCTGTCTTAAAGATATTATTGTTGAAGATGCTTGGTACTTGCACAATATAAGGACTTTTGTTCCTCAGAATTTCATGCAGCTGTTGCAGCATATTGATTGCACCTTGTCTCATAATGTGGAGGATATATGGGTCTGGACGAATGCTATCTATAATACAATCAGCCAAACTATATATAATTCCTCTGATGTGCATTTGGAAACTGAAAATTCCAGAGAAGATTAGATGGATTTTCTGGCTGATTTTGCATGATTCTCTTCCAACTAATGCAACTAGACCTGGATCACTGGCTTTTATTCTTAAGATGGCAGGGGGGATGTTAGGAAGGTTGAGCTCAAAGGTTTATTTTATGGCCTTTGTATTGCTTGGAATGCTGGTCTCAGAAGCATCCTGTGTGAGTCTGATAGTGGAGATGTTGCAAGCAAGATCTTGTCCTCCTTTTCACCCTCATTCGGATTTATTGGAAAGAGATTGGTCTGTCTCCTTTAATTATATAGGGGTGTTCGGGATTCTTCTCCCCTATCTATTCTGAACTCTCCTCCCCCCTCTATAACCAATCTTCTGCGTGAGGATGGTCTTCTTTAGTTCTGTTTGATTTTCCTATGCAGCAAAAAAAAAAAAAAAGTTTTTTTCCCAGTGAAAATATAGTTAATAGAGATGAGAACATGAATTTGGAACACTATATGTATAATGATGTTCTTTATACATTATATTTTTCTCACATTTTTAATGTTTACTACCATTTTTCTCTCCTTTTGTTTTATTCCAATTAATGACTCATCTCATTTTATACATTTGTAAGCAGTAAATTTATGAAATATTTATGTAAATTTTATAAGTTAGGTGTGTTTGATGGAGAAGGAATGATAGGGAAGTTGAAGTTGAAGTTGAAGAGAAGGATGCAGAGTGGCAGAGACAGAACAGAGCACAAGGACAGGATCTGTGATAACTGGCTTTGTTTTGCTCCACACATAATGAAATTTATGTCTTATCTATATATACAGAGAGAGCTATCAAACTTATTACCTTGTTTGACAAACAAAGTTTGACTGTTTTTACTTGTCCTTGGGAAGGAGGGCGATGGTCAAGTTGGCAAGGACTTTGGTTACAGGGCACAGCGTTTTGCTGTTAAACAAATTCAAGAGCATACACAAGCAGTTGCCTCAAGCTATTATGACTTGCATGGTTATAACTTATGATAGTTTTTCATAAATATAAAATGTATTTTATATGCTCAAAAATATTTTTTATTACAAATTTTAATTATAATATAATTTATATACTTAACAGTATTTATTTATTATAAATTTTAGTTACATAACATAAACATTTATTTTGTGCAATGCATAGACTAAAATACTAATAATAATTGTTGCTGAACACTAGTCTAAATAGCTCAAACAATTTCCTCAAATACATTATTACAGTGTAACTATTCTCAGTGTTTCTGATGCATAGATAAGATAGATCATAACCAGCAACCTGCCATTGAATGAGGGATAACCATTATTGCACACCCAAAAATTTGATGACGGAGTTCGGCAAATACATCATAGTGTCTTCAAACTTCGAATACAACACACCAAAATTGGAATTCTTGCATAGCAACCATTCTAATTCCAATACTTAATTCTAATAAAGTTTCTCTCTCACCTTAAAACAAAAGTTTAAATAAAGTTTTTATCCTTATAAGAAACTCTTTATTTTCGATTTAGTCCTACGTAAAAATGTCTTTTGAAAACAAAAAAAAAAACAAATTTTTTTTTGTCATCATGGCATTGGTGCGATGTATTCACTAGCTTTTGTTGATGACTAATCTCCGTCAGAGAACTTGACATGCCATCTTTAGTGAAGTCTTCCCTTTCATTCACATTTTTTTTTCATTCACAATGCTTGAATCTGAGATCTTGTTTAAGGAGATCGAGCTCAATTTAATTCGTACTAACGACATGTTGATAAAAAAAAATTAATTATTCATGTTATAATTAACTACTATGTGAGGTAGTGGATGAGGCGAGGAGAAAGAGGAGGAAGTGCCTAGTGTTCAAGGTGGATTACGAGAAAGCTTATGACTCAGTCAATTGGAATTTTCTCATGTATATGTTGAAGAGATTGGGTTTTTGCGACAAGTAGGTCAACTGGATTTTTGGGTGCTTGAAGTCCACCATGATTTCGGTTTTGGTAAATGGAAGCCCTTCCAAGGAGTTCTCACCACAAGGGGGACTTAGACAAGGAGATCCCCTTGCTCCTTTTCTCTTTTCTATAGTGGTGGAAGGCTTAAGCGGAATTATGAGACAAGCACAACGTCTGAAGTTATTCTCTGGATGCCTTGTGGGGAAAAACGAGGTGGAAGTAAACTTACTCCAATATGCGGATGACACGGTGTTTTTTGAGGAAGCTTCTCTGGAGAATGTCATGGTTATCAAAAGTATGTTGAAATGTTTTGAGCTTGTTGCGGGTTTGAAAGTCAACTTTTTCAAGAGTAGATTTGGGGCCTTTGGGATTCAAGAGTCTTGTGTTAAAAGGTTTGCATCAATTCTCAATTGTAAACTTCTTTCTCTACCTTTTGTATACTTAGGTATTCCTATTGGGGATAATCCTAGGAGAGGTGCCATGTGGGGAACCTATTCTAGCTAAATGCAAAAAAAAGTTGGCTAAGTGGAAACAAAGGCATCTTTCTTTTGGGGGGAGAGTTTGCTTAGTAAATTCTGTCCTAAATTCCATTCCACTTTTCTACTTGTCTTTTTTTAAGATCCCCAAATGTGTGGTTAAGGAATTAGTTCATATCCAAAGAATTTTTCTTTGGGGTGGAGGGGGTGATTGTAATAAGATTGCTTGGGTTAAGTGGGAAACCTTGTGCCTTCCAAAGAGTCATGGTGGGTTGGGCATCAAAGACATTGATATGTTTAATGAGGCTTTATTGGGAAAATGGAGGTGGAACCTTTTTCACCAAAGCGAGGAACTATGGGTTGAGGTCATTGACTCAAAGTATGATGGTTGGAGAGGCTTGGATAGGGTGGGACCATCTTCTCATGAATCTTTGTGGTGGAAAGACTTGAAGAAGGCGTGTGGGGGAGATAATGAAGTCAAGTGGTTTGATAATGCGTTGAAATGGAAGGTTGGTGATGGATCAAGAATAAAATTCTGGGTAGATAAATGGCTTGGCGATGACCCGCTTGCTAGGAAGTTTCCAAGGTTATATGCTAACTCTGAGCAACAACAACAGAAATTAGCATTCTTAGGAAATTGGTCACAAAGAGGGTGGGAGTGGAAGTTATCTTGGCGTCGTGAGTGGTTTGCATGGGAAAGCCATATGGTTAACAATTTTTTGAATATTATCAGTGTGGTTGGGATGCAGCAAGGGATAAAGGACTTGTGGGTCTGGAACATGGATGCTGGTGGAAACTACACTGTTAGCAGTGCATACAATCTAATTCATGGGATTTTGACAAGTTCTGACGTAGTGGACATCTTTGGTAGTTTGTGGAAGTTCAAAATTCCTACCAAGGCTGCACATTTTTGTTGGAGACTTCTGCGTGATAGATTGCCTATTGGCCTTAATCTCAAACGTAGAGAGGTGCAAGTTGGAGATCTTAATTACATGTGCCCTTTCTGCCTGCATTGTGAGGAGTCAACAATACATTTATTTTTCAACTGTCAAAAGATTTTGAGCCTCTGGAACCAGTGTTATTCGTGGATTGGAATTCAAACTGTACTGCCAAGCACACCTATACTACATCTCCAGCAGCATCAGTTTCATCATGCAAATTTTTTACAAGGAGATAGATGGACGATCTTGTGGATTTCTTTGACTTGGAACATCTGGAACCACAGAAATAGGTGTATCTTCAGGGGGTCTACTTTTGAAAGGGATGAAATCATTAGTGATACTATTTTCCACTCGTGGTCTTGGCTAAAGGCCTTGGACCCATGCTTTTACTACTCCTTTCAGCAATGGTCGTCCAATATAAGTCTCTGTATTCTCAAGTGATTGCAGGAATGTTGGCTAATGTTTTGTCTAGTACTGGTCTATGTAAGCTGGACATTTCTTTGTAGGCTGTAAGTGGGAAACTTTTGGCAATAATATAACAGTATCTTCCTATATGCAGGATTTAGTCTGTATATATTAAGATGCAGTTCATATTGTTGCTAAGTTGGGCAGGTTGTAGGGATTGGTCTCTTAGAACAGTATTCCTTATGTTTGTTATTAGTTTACTGCACTACTTGTGCTGTTAATATATTATATATTATTTTGCTGATAAAAAAAACTATGTAATTTTAGTTAATTGATTAGATATGCGTTGTTGATAATGAATATAAGACTCTTAACATGTAGCATTTGGCAGATGGAGACAATAGAATGAAAATCCTATTTTGTTTTGTTCTTAATTTCCACTATTTTTGGTAAAACTAAAATGCATCATAATTTTTTTTAATCCACGTGTTCTATTTTTAAAATGTATCAAACATATAATAGAAATTATGTATTATGATCTTGTTCTAATATGTCTACCAAACACTACCTTAACCATTCAAAGAGAGTGATATCCATTCTTCTGGTAATCAGTTAATGGATGTTGTTTATTAATGAGCAATGAGTAAAAAATATTGACAATATATTAGATTATTGACCACTCAAAGATAATAAGAACTATTTTCTTGATAATTAATCGCTAATTGTTTGTTGACCAATCAAATACAAGTAATCCGAGTGAAATTGAACTCAATCCCCTTAAGCAAGATTTTTGGTTCGAGCCTTGTGCATGGAAAAAAAATGTGTTTATTTTTTTAAGTTTTGGCAATTATGTTTAAAGTCATAGTTAACATAATTTATTTTTTTATTTTTTGACAGAATAATTTATTTTTTATTGATAATATCTAAATTTATTTATTCACATTGTATAGAAATTAAACTCATCAAATTAATACATTCTTTTTCCAATTAAAAGTAAAAATAAAATTATTTTTTAAATTAAATGGTAACGTATATCTTATTTTCAGAAGGAGTGAAAGTTTGTCTTCACATACAATAATTTTTTTTTAAAACAATATATTTTCTATTTCTAAAAAATATAATACTTCTTTTTGTTTAATTAAATAATTAATTTATTTTAAATAAATTAAATAATTTAGATATCGGGAAATATCATTTACCATTTATCATAGCAACTATTCGTATACTGTGTGAATAATTTTTAAACTAAATTAAAATTAAAAATACAAGAAAAATATGTATGATTTTTCTTAAAATATGTTAAGGGAAAAGATGTTGTTAAAATTATATAAAAGAAAAACATTATTTAAATATTTTAGTACCCAGGGATTGTAGAAAGAATGTGAATAGTCTATTCTTTGTTACTTTTGTTTAGCTTCAATCATTTTTTTAATAGTCTTACATAAAATATATGAATAAATAATATAATTCATACTCACAGTTATTATTGTTGAGATGCATCACACGATGGGTAACTAATATATATTTCACAGGTTTATAATTTGATTATGTATAATGTTTGTGTTATGGTAAGTCCATAAGCAGTTGATAGAAAAGTGAAATTTGTTTTTGATAATTATTAAATAAAAAGAGAAATATACTTGAAATTTGTATTATGGAAGAAAACTTTTACTATCATATCATGTAGCTGACTACATTTAATATTTGAAACATCTATGTGTATATTTACACTCGATCAACTCACATTATGTAAAAAAAAAAATCAAATAAAAATTCTTAAATATTCTATTAATTCCGTGCAATGCACGAGTCAAAAATTTAGTTATTGTATAATAACATTGTTTTACATAATATAATTACTGTAGATGGATTAGACATAACACTACAGTAAGGTGTGGACGGGGTTTTATATACAATATAGATGACTGATGTGAATTAGAGGAGCCTAATTTCTAATTATCAATGCTAACAAACAATCAGAAATTGCAAAATATGTAAATGAGTAGTTAACATAAAAAAGTTGATGAGTAGTTAAC
This sequence comes from Pueraria montana var. lobata, assembly GCA_026413185.1. Classification (NCBI taxonomy): domain Eukaryota; kingdom Viridiplantae; phylum Streptophyta; class Magnoliopsida; order Fabales; family Fabaceae; genus Pueraria; species Pueraria montana. The sequence continues at coordinate 5,934,034 of CM048647.1, forward strand.
ATATATGATTTAAATATTGCATGATATGATAGCGTATAGTAATCAGAAGAGAGCGGACATTAATCTAAATAGAGTGTGATTGTTTGTCAGGTGTATAGGCTGGGTCGGTCGGATTTCGACCTGTGTAGTTAATCATTTGACTCAGTCCAATGAGAGGGTACAATATATATATATATATATATATATATATATATATATATATATGTGTGTATTAAAAAGTTGTCAAATTTTCTATTAGCATATTTGAAATTTTGGATTGATAAGAAGAGTGTATTTGAATATATTGGTCTTTTAATTACTCTTACAGCTACTGTTTATATATATATATAATTCTCATTGGCAATGCTCTCATAAAAAATGATTACCTTTTTGGCATGTGAATTATAGCTAATAAATTTTTTAGAATATTTTTTAAATTTGTTTGGTTAAATATGTTTTTTTTCCTAAAATTTTTCATATTTAGCATTTGTTTCCTAATATTTTTTTCTTGACTTTTGGTTCCTGAAAAAAAATATTTTGTATTTCATCCCTACATTAACATGTCAACGTAATGGCAATAAAAAATAAAATAAAAAATTCAAGGATCAAAAACATATTTAAACCAAATTTATTTTAGCTTCCCATGGTCAAGCAACCTCTAAGTATTCTAAATATATTGAATTTCACTTATTTTCCCAAATCCCTTCTTCACCAAATTTGCTTCTTGACAACTCAAATGATTTATTTGGATGTAAAAAGAAAATACACACACATAATAAAGAAGGATCAAGTCAAGTTACTCCAATAGTAACTTTAAAATAGTTACTTTTCATCATCATCCTTCATTTTATTTTTTTTAATCTAATGGTTCTAACAAGTCTCTTAAATTCCTTTTAATTTTTTTTTTAAATTGCTAGTAATCCCCTAAAACACCCCAACTCTTTTAGGAACCCTGGTAATAGAGAAAAGCATAAACAAAAATTTGCAAGTTGGATTTTGAAGTAAAAAAGAGGAAATCAAAATTCTTGTTAAAAAAATTGCCTCGGATATTTTTTGAAGTAAAAAAATGCATAAAGCATACAGATAGGTTATCATCTCATTGTTTCGATTTGGAAAACACCAAAAACTATAGTTGTACCCATGTGTGTTTCCTCCGTTTGTTTTTGTTTAGGAACCTCAAGAGTCTCAACAATCACTTGCTCTTGCTCGCATGACCAAACCCTCCGCCAATTCCCAGATCGCCGCAAACCTAAACCCAAATCACCCTTCGAACCCAAAGCCAAACTTCCCTTTCACCTGCGCCCTCTGAACCACAACCAACAACACCGACCCATGCAACAGTATTACTTTCTCATGCACGATTCACGCGATTCCTCCCTCACCTCTGCGCAATATCTCCAAGAGGGATGTCGCGTCGTTGGATCTCATCGATTGGCTCATCTCCATGAGGATTTCAATACCTTTTCGTTCTTGTTTGTTGGATGGCAACGTTCTCACTTCGTTTCACGACCACATGAATTGGCTCGCTACGAAATTGTTTCCTCAATGCTTGATTAAGATCTGGGATTTGATTTAGATTTGGGATTGCAATTTGGGGGTTTGATTTAGAATGTGATTGTGATCTAGGCGTTTATACATAGTTATCGTTTTTAGTCTCAATTGTGTTAAATTAATTATTTTAAAATTTAAAACATTAATGATATTAAGGTTAAATTGATGAAAAGACCGAAATATAATTTTTAAAAACATAAAGGACTAGAACAAAATTTTTAAAATGTAAAAGACTAAAAACACAAAAACATAAAAAATCAAAATGATGTTTTAGCCTAAGGGATAAAATAGTAAAGTACACCTATCATATAAAATTAATTGAAATTCAAAATAATTGATAAAAAAAAAGTTCTAGGTAACGGATCTCAATCAAGAAGGTCTAATTTAGTTATTTGAACAGAATATGTAAATTGTTGTAAATTTTTTCATATTATTTTTTATTTTAAAAAAAAAAAAGAAAGAGATCCCAATCATTTAATATTTTAATATTAAATCTAATGATCATTATTTATTACCACCCTAAACCACATAATGAACCTTCCCACCCTAACCGTACTCCATGGTTACTTAATCGTTAATCCACTCGAGTGGTCGTATATATAAATGAAATGATATATCCATCTACAAATGGCTATTTGGTTCGAGGTGCACTTGTGAATTGTTGCAGATAATTTTTTCTTCTTTCTTTTAATCCTTGCATTCTTCCTTTTCGTTGTTGCATTATTTGTGAGCAATTTTGTAAGGGTCACATTGGTTTTAATATATCTTTCGAAATTACTTTTGTATATAATTTAAAAAGTATAGTCACATCCTCTCAAAAAAAAAAAGTATAGTCACATTATTATACATGTTTTAGAATAATTTTTATTTTAAACTAATTTTCCTAAGTATAATAAAAAAAACTAATTAATATTAATGTAAAATATTGGATAATATTAATGTTAAATACTGAAATAAAACAAAACAAAAATAAGTGATTTAATCCTTGCATTCTTGCTTTTCTTTTAATCCTTGCTTTCTTTCAAGTGAGCAATTTTGTCTTGTAGCACATCAAAGTGTATGTCAAGACAAAAGTAATACTACATACTTTTATAAAGTAAAAGAATCATTTTCATGGGTCAGGCTAAAGTGAAGTTCAAATTGCTGAGGCTACGGTGAGAAAACAAGAGCCATCTGAGGATGACCGCCTACAACAGGTAACAGCCGGTTACCCCAAAAAATTAAATTTGCTAATACACCCCTCCTGTCTCTTTCCATGTTCCAACCAAATCCCTACTTCCTAGAACCAAATTCACGATTGGGCATGGAGCAAATGCGCAGAACCCAGTCGAGTAGATCAACGGAAACGGAATTCTGTCTTTGATCACCTGTGTTTGAAACATTTTGTTACTTGGTCTCTCTCTTCAATCCTCACTTTTCGTGATCATCTCTCGACTCCCACCACGGAGTTTGTCCGCTCCTCCGCGAGTCGCACAGCTCACACCAGCGTGCCTTAAACACCCAGATCTACAAATGTTCTTAGTGCTCAGATCTACAAACACCTTTGTTTGTTGAGGCACAACGCCTTTGAAGACAGATCTTAAAAACCCAGATCTTCGAAACATGTTTTCAAAATCCAGATCTACACAATGAAGGTGACAAGACAAAGTGTTATGGTTCTTGTTTTTGCATATGTTTATTCTTCATTTTGTTCGGGGAATATCCTGGTCTGGATTGAGTAATGCCGTGTTGAGCTGTTGTTGTTGTCTTAGTTTTTTTGAAAGGGGTAGAAATATTAGGACTGAGGTATTTTGAATTTGGATTTGAATTTATTGTAAAGTGAAGGTAAGAAAAATCCATTTTCGATCAGATTTGTGGAGAAAATGGGATTTTGGAGATGAGAGTAGTCTTTGATGGTAAGAAAGAAGGCTTCTGCAACCATAAACTCCTTCCTTTACAGCATATTTCAGTGGTGGTAAAAGATGATTTAGATTCATCTCACTAGTTGATGTCTCTTTCAACTTTTCCAACTGAATGAATGATTTGCAAATATATCCTTAATGTTAATTTTAAATAGGGATTAAAATGCAAAATTCTTAAAATTACACTAACAAGTAACAGGTAAATGATCTCATCCATCTATTATTTTATAATATATCTAACGGTCAATGATAGATAATTTTTATTGTTCCACCGGTGAGACACTCCTTTAGAACTTCACTTTAGCCAAACCCCATTTTCATATCTGTAAAAGGCAGATTGCAGCCTCAAAGTAATTTTGTCTGTAGCACGTCATTGTCCATTTCAGGTTTAGATAAAAAGAAATTCATATCTGTAAAAAGAAGATGCAGCCTCAAAGTAATTTTGTCGTGTAGCATGTCATTGTCCATTTCAGGTTCAGATAAAAAAAAAAAATACAACAAATGGTACCCTAAGAAAAAAATTGACTTTCAAGTAGGAAATGAATAAGAGGCTTACACGTTATTATTTATTGGCTTAATTATCAGTTTGGTCCCTAAATTATTTAAAATGCATCAATTTGGTTGATCCTCAAATTTTAAAATCCTCTAATTTTTAAAAAATACTTCAATTAGGTTCTTGCTGTCAAATTGAGATTGACACCATTAAAATAAGAATCCTAACGGTTTTCATTTGCAGATAGTGGTGATTTTTAATCGTCAATAATTTAAAATTTAAAATTATAACAAAAAATTCTTGTTCCACTGCGCTCTCTCCCTGTCACTCTCTCTTATTGTCCTTTCCGCTTCTTCTGCTGCCATCACGAACTCTTATGGCGTAGATCGAGCCTCACCGGCACATTTGGTCGTAAATATGGGTTGGTGGCTTTGTATGGTGGTAGTGGTTGCGGGTCGCACAAGGTAGTTTGTGGTGGTGCATTTGGTCGCAAATCTAGGTGGTGGTTATGGTGGGTTGCGCGTTTGTCGTGGTGGGGGTGTGGTGTGCGCAAAGATTTGGTTTATGGTGGAGGACGGTGGTGTGTGGCAGTTGGGTTGGTGGTGGTGGGTCGTGGTGGTTGGGTGGTGTTTGGTTTGGGCATAGTGGTGGTTTGGGCGTAAGTGGGTTTGGAACGTTGAAGGTGGTTTTTAGGGCAAATACCCTATTTAGTCCCTAAACTTTCTATTCGCTGACAATTTAGTCCCTACATTTTTAAAAATATTGATTTAGTCCACAAATGTGCAAATGTTGTGACAAATTAGTCCAACAATTAAGTATCTACCGTTTCAATTAACATCAATAGTGATGTGGCATATTGTCGATGACATGGCAAATCCATGTGGCGGACGTGATTTGCATGTGCTTAGCCAGGTCAGAGGACCAATTTGTCAGTCAATTTTTTTTTTCTTTTTTACCTCTTTAAGTGACCATTTAGTGTGTTGTTGTTACCATTTGTTACCTTTCAGGGAAAATCACTGTCTTTCCTCCCTCTTCTTGTTCTCGCCCTTTGCTTTGCCAGTGGCTAACGGTGACGACGACCAGCGGACGGAGGCAATTCATTTTTGGCCGCCCTTAGAAGACGATTGGTAACAACTCGTTGAAGACAAACGATGACTAGTTGACGGTATTTCACCATGGGGTTTTTTTTTTTGCGTCCACCTACTCATATGTTGGTATTTGATGTATACTGTTATTAGTCCTTATTTGTCAGTAAGTTGTATAGTTTTATAACCACTCTGTCATTAAGTGGCATACTTTAGGGACTAATTTGTCAGTATGCTGCAAGAAAATTTGCTTCTAATTGTAACTGATGTATGCTTACAATGACGTTGGGTCTGGTCCCAACAATGAAGGAGGTATTTCCTAATGCTCCTCACAGGTTCTGTGTTATGCATTTGTGGAGGAACTTTTCCAAACAATGGAAAGATAAGGAGCTTAGGGGATTAGTTTGGCAATGTGCAAGGGCATCTACTGTACCAGGATTTGAATTAAGCATGGAAGCTATGAAGAGGAAGAATTAAAAGGCTTGGAAGTATTTGGACAAATGGGCAAAGGAATCATGGATCACCTCCAATCATACCTGTAGCTATTGTGATCAGAGTTCCTTTCCCAAGTGGACCATCCCCAAGAATGACCCAACCAAATTTCATGAATTTCATTTAAGGGTGGAAATAGGCCAGGCCGCCCGTCAGGAGCCTACAGCCTGGCCTGGCCTAGCCCGTTTATTAAATAAGTCAGGTTTAGGCTTTTTCAAAAGCTTGTTAATTTAAATAAAAAGGCTAGACTAAGGCTTTTAAAAAAAGCCTACTAGGCCTGATAGACTGGCCTATATATAATATATAGTTTCTAAGTAATAATAATAATATAAAAACATAATTACTAACAATAATTTTTCAATCAAAATATTTTAATTTGAAATAAAACTTCGTGCGAATACCACACAAAGCGATAGGATTGTCAATTTTCAAACCTCCAAACCCAAACACAACAAATAACAATCTATTATCTCCTCTGCACTGGGGAACGCCTCAACAACAAGTATATGCTTTCTCTAATTGCTTATTTCAAATGACTTAATATTCGTTTGTAAAATGTCACCGTCAAACAATTATGTGTTATATATTAATTATGACTATTACTGCAAATGATATACGATAATTATATTTAAAAATGTTTCTTGTTTAATACTGATTGATAAAATTTCTTACTAGTTATAAATTAAATATAAAACATGTTTCGATAGTTTCATGGAGTTTTCTACAAATTTTGTATACTGATTTGAGAACTCATTCTATAAAGAAGTGGCAATGATTTTGTATAAAACAGGCCAGTAAGTAGGCTTTCAGGCCAGGTCAGGCTTTAAAACAGGCCAGGCTGTAACACCCCTTGTTACCATTAAAGATTTTCTTATTAATTAAGAAATTTGAGAAGTGATTTGGTATCCAATTATTGAAAACAACCTTTAAAATACGGGAAAATTTGTTTTTCCTTTAAAACATTGTTACTGAAAATTCCAAACGACAATCATCCATAATAACTTATTAACATATCAAAATCCCTCTTAATGAAATATCGGTCTTAATAAATCAAACTCATTTTATAAGACATTAACTTCGTTGCAAATCATGAAACATAACAAAATCTTCTTTAATTAAGAACATCCTCAAATCCATCATTATACTATTGTATTACACCGAATATACTCATGCATTTACATTCTTAGAATTTAACACATTATACATTTGAGTCACATATAATGAATTGGTACATCATAATATTAAAACCTAGTCTACCCCTTTTTATACAAGAAAGTACTGAGACTCAGAGCAGTGACTCAATAAAAATTTTGAAATACCCAATTAACCCAAGTAGCATCTTAGAAGGATCCTCTTCTTTCTCTTAAAACAGCCACTCGTGTTCACAATGCTTGTCGTTGTCTTTCATTCCATCTTGGTTGTTTGCACAAGATCACTCGTCTAAATCTGAAAAATAAAGGCGTATGGAGTAAGTCTCTTTCCTCCTCTAAACCAACAACCAAACGACCTTCCGATCACAAACAGTCACAAGCACACAACATTAACCACCTCGATGTGATACTCTCACGGGTCTCACTCGTAACCCTAAACACATTTCGGACTAGTCCTTAACTCATCATATTGTCTCTTAGATCTAGATTTCGTAAACTTGTAAGCTTCCCTAGTTGAGAAGGGACTGTTCCATAAAGACCACTATGCTGCAGATCAAGATACTCCAACTTTGAGAGATTTCCCAGTTCATAAGGAATCCCCCTGACAATCCTCGAGTGTGATAGATTGAGATATCTTAAGTTTTTGAAAGGAGCACATTTGCTCTGGAATTTGACTATCAGTGAGAGGATAATTACCACTAAGATCCAAATGTTCCATATTTTGCAACTCTAACAATGAAGTAATACTAAGGTCACCAATCAAATAATGCGTATCCGAACCACGAAGGTCAAGCATCTGTACGTGATTTGTTTCATTGTTGCACTCAATGCCTTTCCATGTGCAGCAATCTCTACTATTGTCATCGTCGCTCCATGTAGACAACATGCCAGAGTAATCTTGGAGGCCTTGTTTGAAGTTGAGGAGTGCTTGTCTCTCCTTCTCTATGCATTTCACATGTGATGGCGAGATGAATCCAAGAATGGATAATATGGTATGTGAAAAGCACACTAACACAGCAAACAAGATTTTCAGAAAGTGCCCATTACAATTTTTCCAGATATATATGAATGTTCTGCTATGCTATAAACTTTGATAAGAGTAAAAGAACAAATACTATGAATTATGATTTCTGATGTGATGAATTGAAAACTCAGCAACAGGGTTTAAGTAGTTAGTAATAAGTGTACATACAGCTTAATTTTTACGCCTTTTGTCTTCGTTGACTACTCCAAGTCAAGTAAGCAAGAAAGTTTTAAAGGTAAAAGGATTAAATGAAAAAGAAAATTAAAAGCAATTCCTCACGTTAAAAGGTGATAATGGTTGATATATTTATACTCGTGAATTATTACACATTTATTAATACTTTTTTTTACTTAACACATTTATTAATACTTCATTTTATTAAAATCTTTCAATTTTTTTAATACATTAGAAAAATAAAGCATAAACTACTTAAACACAAGGCTTAAATGCAATTTTGGTCCCCCTATTTTGAATAATCTGCAATTTTAATCCCCCTATTTTAAAATTGAGACATTTAGTCTCCATATTAGGCACAATCTGCAATTTTAGTCCCCTATTTTAAAATTGAGACATTTAGTCCCCTAATTTTGTAAAATCCTTTATTTTGGTCTTCCATCAAATTAGAATCGTTGACAGTTAAGAGGTTAACGTTAACTAAAATGTGACATGTGCTTCAGTGACGTGAGACTAGTTTAAATAAATGATTAAGACTCTTAATAATCAATGCTTCCAATTTGACGGAAGGACCAAAATTACAAATTTTACAAAATTAGGGGATTAAATGTCTCAATTTTAAAATAGAGGACTAAAATTGCGGATTGTGTAAAATAAGGGACTAAATGTCTCAATTTTAAAACAAGAGGACCAAAATTATAAATTTTGTAAAATAGGGGACTAAAATTGCATTTAAGCCTAAATACAAAGAGTGTGTTTGGTAAGGCTTTTCAGGAGCTTATAAGCTCCTTTGACCAACTTATAAGCTAGTTTGGTACACGAACTTATTTTAGTAGCTTATTTTTCATAAGCTAGCTTATAAGCTACTAGCCTTTTTTTCTTCTCAATTTTATCCTCACTAATTTATTTGAAATTCCTTTTTACCCTTTTATTCAATTTAAAAACCCTCTTACCTATTGTAATATTCTTAAAAATACTAGATGACATTTATTTTCTTAGTTAGAGCAAATTATAGCAACATTTCCTAAACTTTTATCAAATTACACATAACTCCACCTTTTTTTTATTTTACTACACTAACCCCCTTTAAGTTTGAAAACATTGCACTAACACCCCTTATATATTTGAAAACATTACACTAACACCCCTTCAAACCTTAAACTAACACCCTCTTATATATGTGATGGAAGATTTATTTAGAAAAAGTTTAAAATGAGGGATCAACTGAGAAGGTGAAATAATAAATTAAGAATTAAATTTCAATGCATTGTTAAGTAGGTAAAGTTGTAGATTTTCATTATAGGTTTGTTTGGACAAACCTTTCGATAAACACTTGTAGGAAAAGAAAATTGCGCAAAAAGTGACCTCCACAGACAGCTTAAACCGTTAAATTTAAAAGAAATACACTAACTCAAATTTCATATTTAAATAACTAAAATGAATTTTTTAAAAATACAAGACCAAACGAAAATATAAGAAAAAATAAGGGAAAAAATTATATATTTTAATTATTAAAAAATAAATTAAAAATAATTGAAAAAAGAAAATAAAAATAAAAAAACGAAAAACCAGTTTAAAAAAAAATTACAATGTGATTTTGGCTCCTGAGAAACCAATTCACACTTGCTACAATAACCAGTACGTAGCATTTGTGTAAATACTAAATAATTTGGTTTGAGTAGTATTTGGGTAAATGTAGTTTTTTTATAGTATTATTTGGGTAAAAATTTCAAAATTATCATCCATTAAACTTTTGAAAGTTCCATAGGGTCGCTTGTTTTAAAAATTGGGAGCGTTCAATATTTTTTGTTAGATTATTACATGGAGGCCTCAAAGGCCAGAGTGGTTCCATTTTTAAATTCTGAAAACAGTAGATAATCAATTATACTACTAATCTTTAATAGTTTGTTATCTCTCAAGTCTCCTCCAGTTGCCTCTTTCTTTGTTTGGGTGGCTGTGCATCCCCACACCAAACCACATACATAGGTATAACTTCCATTACATGCTAACATTATTTTTAATCAGAAAGAAAATCTGTCTTTGGTCAGTCAGGTATCAATGGAAGAAGGAAAAGAAGAAGTTGATGATGGAAACAAGTGGAAGAGAGAAAGAAGAAGAGGAGAGGGACAGGTTGAGTGAGTTGCCTAATTGTGTTCTGCTTCATATAATGAAATTTATGGACATGAGATATGCAGTTAGGACTTGTATCTTGTCCAAACGATGGAAGAACCTTTGGAAACATCTCACTACTCTGTATTTCTTTCACTCTGGCTCTTGCTTTGACTTTAGAAGGCATGCCAATTTTAACAAGTTTGTATCTCAGGTTCTGTCTCATCGGGATGCTTCCATTTCACTGCTTAACCTTCGTTTATTGGGCTACCATCCAATAGGGTCCGAAATCCTGAATAGGGCCATGAAATATGCTGTGTTGCACAATGTCCAGCAGTTGACTATCCAAATGCCTTTCAACTTTAGAAACATACCCATTTATTTTGACCCTCTCATTTTTTCCTGTCCTTCTTTGACATTTCTTATGATTTACAATATATCTTCTGGCCCTCCTTTGGAACTTCCAAAATCTCTGCAGTTACCGGCATTGAGAAGCTTGTCTCTGGCTAATGTCTGTTTTACTGCAAGTGACAATGGCTGTGCTGAGCCCTTTTCAACATGTAACTTGTTGAATTCTTTGGTACTTCAAGAATGCTTTTTGCACAATGATGCAAAAGTACTCTTCATATCTAATTCTAACCTTCTGAGTTTAAGCCTGGTCAATACCTATCATCGAGCTACCACCAACAACCCAGACATTTCTCAACACAAAATTGTGCTTTCTACACCAAATCTTAGTTCTCTCACAATCACCCATTATGTACATTCCAATTATCTACCACTCTCCTCCACATGTAATCTTTCATCTCTTCAAGAAGGAACTATTCATGCTATGAGCAATATATCTCATCCAGTCTTCATAGGCTGGCTGCAAGTGTTCACTAATGTAAAGATATTGACACTTTCTTATCATACCCTTAAGCTAATACTAAAAGTAAGTTACTTTTGTTTATTTTCTCCTCTTTTTATTTTCATAATGCTCTTGTGATGACTGCATTCTTTTGTCAAATTTTTTTGGCTATACTCTATCTTGCATTTCACTAAATCTTTCACTAAATCCATTAAAAAATATGTCTTCAATTCACTCTGATTGTGTAGGATCTATCAAATCTCGCTACAATGAGAGCTCAACCTCCGTGCTTTGCTAGATTGGAGTCAATTAAAGTGAAAATGAATCCACGTCATGTAAAAATATCTGATGAAGAAGTAAATAGGGTAGTCAAGTACTTACTTCAGAACTCTTCACTAAGCATAGTTGCTGTCATAAATTGTCACTGTTCCTTTCTTAACTATTCAGGTAAATGTTTTTACAAATTATTCAATTTCACTTCATTTTATGTTTCCCTTTCTAGATGATGCTCTCTTCTTACAGCAAATTATAGGGTATTAGATTTTGATTGCCTTGTTAACATGGTTTATTGTAGGTGTTTCTTAAGAAATCATCACCACGGCGAATGTGTCTGAAACATAATTTTTTTTATTCTGCTGACGTGGTTAGTAAAATCCATGTGTTACAATTTTGTTCATGTGGCTGATAGTAATCTGTGTCTTAAAGATATTATTGTTGAAGATGCTTGGTACTTGCACAATATAAGGACTTTTGTTCCTCAGAATTTCATGCAGCTGTTGCAGCATATTGATTGCACCTTGTCTCATAATGTGGAGGATATATGGGTCTAGACGAATGCTATCTAATACAATCAGCCAAACTATATATAATTCCTCTGATGTGCATTTGGAAACTGAAAATTCCAGAGAAGATTAGATGGATTTTCTGGCTGATTTTGCATGATTCTCTTCCAACTAATGCAACTAGACCTGGATCACTGGCTTTTATTCTTAAGATGGCAGGGGGGATGTTATGAAGGCTGAGCTCAAAGGTTTATTTTACGGCCTTTGTATTGCTTGGAATGCTGATCTCAGAAGCATCCTGTGTGAGTCTGATGGTGGAGATGTTACAAGCAAGATCTTGTCCTCCTTTTCACCCTCATTCGGATTTATTGGAAAGAGATTGGTCTGTCTCCTTTAATTATATAGGGAGGGAACCCAACTCAGTGGCCCATGCTCTCGCCAATAGAGGTGTTTGGGATTCTTCTGAACTCTCCTCCAGTCCTCCCCCCTCTATAACCAACCTTCTGCGTAAGGATGGTCTTCCAGCAAAAAAAAATAGTTTTTTTTTTCCAGTGAAAATATAGTTAATAGAGATGAGAACATGAATTTGGAACACTATATGTATAATGATGTTCTTCATACATTATATTTTTCTCACATTTTTAATGTTTACTACCATTTTTCTCTCTCTTCTTTTGTTTTATTCCAATTAATGACTCATCTCATTTTATACATTTGTAAGCAGTAAATTTATGAAATATTTATGTAAATTTTATAAGTTAGGTGTGTTTGATGGAGAAGGAATGTTAGGGAAGTTGAAGTTGAAGAGAAGGATGCAGAGTGGCAGAGACAGAACAGAGCACAAGGACAGGATCTGTGATAACTGGCTTTGTTTTGCTCCACACATAATGAAATTTATGTCTTATCTATATATACATAGAGAGCTATCAAACTTATTACCTTGTTTGACAAACAAAGTTTGACTGTTTTTACTTGTCCTTGGGAAGGAGGGCGATGGTCAAGTTGGCAAGGACTTTGGTTACAGGGCACAGCGTTTTGCTGTTAAACAAATTCAAGAGCATACACAAGCAGTTGCCTCAAGCTATTATGACTTGCATGGTTATAACTTATGATAGTTTTTCATAAATATAAAATGTATTTTATATGCTCAAAAATATTTTTTATTACAAATTTTAATTATAATATAATTTATATACTTAACAGTATTTATTTATTATAAATTTTAGTTACATAACATAAACATTTATTTTGTGCAATGCATAGACTAAAATACTAATAATAATTGTTGCTGAACACTAGTCTAAATAGCTCAAACAATTTCCTCAAATACATTATTACAGTGTAACTATTCTCAGTGTTTCTGATGCATAGATAAGATAGATCATAACCAGCAACCTGCCATTGAATGAGGGATAACCATTATTGCACACCCAAAAATTTGATGACGGAGTTCGGCAAATACATCATAGTGTCTTCAAACTTCGAATACAACACACCAAAATTGGAATTCTTGCATAGCAACCATTCTAATTCCAATACTTAATTCTAATAAAGTTTCTCTCTCACCTTAAAACAAAAGTTTAAATAAAGTTTTTATCCTTATAAGAAACTCTTTATTTTCGATTTAGTCCTACGTAAAAATGTCTTTTGAAAACAAACAAAAAACAAATTTTTTTTTGTCATCATGGCATTGGTGCGATGTATTCACTAGCTTTTGTTGATGACTAATCTCCGTCAGAGAACTTGACATGCCATCTTTAGTGAAGTCTTCCCTTTCATTCACGTTTTTTTTTCATTCACAATGCTTGAATCTGAGATCTTGTTTAAGGAGATCGAGCTCAATTTAATTCGTACTAACGACATGTTGATAAAAAAAAATTAATTATTCATGTTATAATTAACTACTATGTGAGGTAGTGGATGAGGCGAGGAGAAAGAGGAGGAAGTGCCTAGTGTTCAAGGTGGATTACGAGAAAGCTTATGACTCAGTCAATTGGAATTTTCTCATGTATATATTGAAGAGATTGGGTTTTTGCGACAAGTAGGTCAACTGGATTTTTGGGTGCTTGAAGTCCACCATGATTTCGGTTTTGGTAAATGGAAGCCCTTCCAAGGAGTTCTCACCACAAGGGGGACTTAGACAAGGAGATCCCCTTGCTCCTTTTCTCTTTTCTATAGTGGTGGAAGGCTTAAGCGGAATTATGAGACAAGCACAACGTCTGAAGTTATTCTCTGGATGCCTTGTGGGGAAAAACGAGGTGGAAGTAAACTTACTCCAATATGCGGATGACACGGTGTTTTTTGAGGAAGCTTCTCTGGAGAATGTCATGGTTATCAAAAGTATGTTGAAATGTTTTGAGCTTGTTGCGGGTTTGAAAGTCAACTTTTTCAAGAGTAGATTTGGGGCCTTTGGGATTCAAGAGTCTTGTGTTAAAAGGTTTGCATCAATTCTCAATTGTAAACTTCTTTCTCTACCTTTTGTATACTTAGGTATTCCTATTGGGGATAATCCTAGGAGAGGTGACATGTGGGGAACCTATTCTAGCTAAATGCAAAAAAAAGTTGGCTAAGTGGAAACAAAGGCATCTTTCTTTTGGGGGGAGAGTTTGCTTAGTAAATTCTGTCCTAAATTCCATTCCACTTTTCTACTTGTCTTTTTTTAAGATCCCCAAATGTGTGGTTAAGGAATTAGTTCATATCCAAAGAATTTTTCTTTGGGGTGGAGGGGGTGATTGTAATAAGATTGCTTGGGTTAAGTGGGAAACCTTGTGCCTTCCAAAGAGTCATGGTGGGTTGGGCATCAAAGACATTGATATGTTTAATGAGGCTTTATTGGGAAAATGGAGGTGGAACCTTTTTCACCAAAGCGAGGAACTATGGGTTGAGGTCATTGACTCAAAGTATGATGGTTGGAGAGGCTTGGATAGGGTGGGACCATCTTCTCATGAATCTTTGTGGTGGAAAGACTTGAAGAAGGCGTGTGGGGGAGATAATGAAGTCAAGTGGTTTGATAATGCGTTGAAATGGAAGGTTGGTGATGGATCAAGAATAAAATTCTGGGTAGATAAATGGCTTGGCGATGACCCGCTTGCTAGGAAGTTTCCAAGGTTATATGCTAACTCTGAGCAACAACAACAGAAATTAGCATTCTTAGGAAATTGGTCACAAAGAGGGTGGGAGTGGAAGTTATCTTGGCGTCGTGAGTGGTTTGCATGGGAAAGCCATATGGTTAACAATTTTTTGAATATTATCAGTGTGGTTGGGATGCAGCAAGGGATAAAGGACTTGTGGGTCTGGAACATGGATGCTGGTGGAAACTACACTGTTAGCAGTGCATACAATCTAATTCATGGGATTTTGACGAGTTCTGACGTAGTGGACATCTTTGGTAGTTTGTGGAAGTTCAAAATTCCTACCAAGGCTGCACATTTTTGTTGGAGACTTCTGCGTGATAGATTGCCTATTGGCCTTAATCTCAAACGTAGAGAGGTGCAAGTTGGAGATCTTAATTACATGTGCCCTTTCTGCCTGCATTGTGAGGAGTCAACAATACATTTATTTTTCAACTGTCAAAAGATTTTGAGCCTCTGGAACCAGTGCTATTCGTGGATTGGAATTCAAACTGTACTGCCAAGCACACCTATACTACATCTCCAGCAACATCAGTTTCATCATGCAAATTTTTTACAAGGAGATAGATGGACGATCTTGTGGATTTCTTTGACTTGGAACATCTGGAACCACAGAAATAGGTGTATCTTCAGGGGGTCTACTTTTGAAAGGGATGAAATCATTAGTGATACTATTTTCCACTCGTGGTCTTGGCTAAAGGCCTTGGACCCATGCTTTTACTACTCCTTTCAGCAATGGTAGTCCAATATAAGTCTGTGTATTCTCAAGTGATTGCAGGAATGTTGGCTAATGTTTTGTCTAGTACTGGTCTATGTAAGCTGGACATTTCTTTGTATGCTGTAAGTGGGAAACTTTTGGCAATAATATAACAGTATCTTCCTATATGCAGGATTTTGTCTGTATATATTAAGATGCAGTTCATGTTGTTGCTAAGTTGGGCAGGTTGTAGGGACTGGTCTCTTAGAACAGTATTCCTTATGTTTGTTATTAGTTTACTGCACTACTTGTGCTATTAATATATTATATACTATTTTGCTGATAAAAAAAAAACTATGTAATTTTAGTTAATTGATTAGATATGCGTTGTTGATAATGAATATAAGACTCTTAACATGTAGCATTTGGCAGATGGAGACAATAGAATGAAAGATCCTATTTTGTTTTGTTCTTAATTTCCACTATTTTTGGTAAAACTAAAATGCATCATAATTTTTTTTTAATCCACGTGTTCTATTTTTAAAATGTATCAAACATATAATAGAAATTATGTATGATGATCTTGTTCTAATATGTCTACCAAACACTACCTTAACCATTCAAAGAGAGTGACATCCATTCTTCTGGTAATCAGTTAATGGATGTTGTTTATTAATGAGCAATGAGTGAAAAATATTGACAATATATTAGATTATTGACCACTCAAAGATAATAAGAACTATTTTCTTGATAATTACTCGCTACTTGTTTGTTGACCAATCAAATACAAGTAATCCGAGTGGAATTGAACTCAATCCCCTTAAGCAAGGTTTTTGGTTCGAGCCTTGTGCATGGAAAAAAATGTGGTTGGGAGGGGAGGACACACTAAAGGTGGTCAGTTAGGTTTTCTAGCGGAGATTAGTCATCAACAAAGCTGATGAATACTCCACACCAATATTTAGAAAAAAGAGAGATTTTTCATCACTAAAAAAATGAGCAAAAACTATTCACCTAATCACCATTTATTGACCATAAAGGTGGGAAATGAGTAAGGCTACCTTACTATTTAATAAATGTGGAATTCACGTATTTTGAAAATGGGTTGAGAATTCACCCTACCCTTTTTTGACTTTTCATGACATGTTGGTAGGTCAATTGACTTAAATAATAAAGAATAAATTAAAAAAATATATTTTTTAATCTAAAAGAATGGGATGAAAAGTGGGGTGTAATTAAGGTAGGAATTGGAGGGTAGGAATTGAAAAATAATAAGAATTAAATTTATATCAAAACTTTATACAAATAAAAAATAAAATAAAATAACAAACTTGACCAATATCACGTGGAATAAGTTGTGACTTAACTTACTAGGATCAACTTAGTAGTGGAAAATTTGGATGGTTTTGCACGAAGTCCCGGGTTAAAATTTCATTGTCGCCATTATATATACAAAAAAAAATTATGCAAATTACTGGGTTGACATCATTAGGATATCAAAGTTAAATACAGTATTTGACACCTTCATAAATGTGAGTGAAAATCAAGAAAATGCACATTAAAATTAAAGTAAAAACCCCTTAATAATAAAAGGAAAATCATGGGACAATCCTCAAAAAATATTACACTATAATAAATATAATGATAATATTAAAAAAATGCACATCAAAATTAAGGTGAAAATCCCTCAATAATAAAAGGAAAATTATGGGATAATTCTTGAAAAATATTACACTATAATAAATATAATGATAATATTCAAAAAAGAAAAAGAAAAAAAGAAAAAATTCTATCTACACTATTTTTTTTAAGGGAATTCTATCTTCACTATTTTATAAATAAGAGATATTGCATAAATGCGTACATATTGTCTAGAGCCACGCTCCATCCAACTGTCCAGAAGTGTGAAACGCACTACTTCATTTAAAGAGAAAAGAAAAAAATATTATATTATAAAACAAAATAAAAGCTTTTCCCTCCCCTTTTATTAAAACCACCCGAGAGCCCCCCCCCCCCCCCCCAGCATCCTCACTCCCTGCACGACTTTTTCACAAAGCCCACTCCCCATCATCTCCATTCTCCATCTTCTTGCTCTCATATTCTCCCACTCTTTTCTTCCATTGTTTTAAAAACCCATCAAGTTTCTTACACTTTTGTGGCACTCAAGCTTGGGAAGGTGTTTGAAGTTAAGAGGGGTAATACCCATCTCTTTAAAATTCCTTATTTGAAGCTTTTGAGGAAAACCCATGAACAACAAAGCTAGATAATTATTTTTATAGCATAGATTAGTAATGGGTTGTGTGTGAGAGGTGTTGAAAATTTAAATATTAGGATTATTGTGGTTTCCTCAAAACCCTATGCATGTTAAATTGGGGATTTTATCTAATCTTTCATTTCCTTACTATTAATGTCTAGATTCTTTGGAGAATACGGTGGTTGCTCCTCCCCATGGCATTGGAAGACATTGATTGGATTCTTTTTGGTTGTGAGTAGCTAAATTTACCTAGTGGCTTTTTCATTGATATTTTTAGGAGAAGCAAATACATTTAAAAATACATTTTCTTAGTGATCTCAGTTCCTATGAGTACTTGAGAAGGAAAAATAAGTATACTATTTATTTTACTTGGTTGGAATTGATTCTTTGTGATTTTTGATAGTTTGAATAATTTAATTTAAATGTGGAAATTGAGTTCTCATTGTGAGTTTTGGTGAATGATGACTATTTGCTACAACGAAGAGATAATGTAGCCTATGGGTTGAATACCCATAGTTTAGATAGTTTCCGTTTGCTACAACGAAAAGATAATGTAGCCTATAGAGTAAATACCTATAGTTTATATATTTTCCATTTGCTACAACGAAAAGATAATGTAGCTTATGGGTTGAATATCCGTAGTTCCTATAGTTACCGTTTGCTGCAACGAAGAGATAATGCAACCTACAAGTTAAATATCATAGTTTTATAATTTCCGTTTGCCACAACGAAGAGATAATGTGGTCTATGTGTACATAGTACAATGAAAATTCATATAAAGTTTGTTATTCTTGATTATGGTTTTGATTATATTTTTAATGAATTCTCAAGGGAGTAAATACTAGTTTTATTAAAATGAGTGTATTTATTTCGCTTTAAAATAAACGTCATTTAAATTCTTTTTGGATGTAAAAACTCGTGCTATGATTGCTTTCTCCTTCCTGTCCACTTTGTATTTTTATGCTCTCACTAATTCTTTGTGACTTACCCGACTCTTTCCTTTTTCCCCTCAGATTCATTCACAGGTGATTGAGTAGCAAACTTCCTGGGATTTGCTGATCTCCCCGGGAATTTTGTTTATCTTTTGGTAGGCCTCCATTGCATGTGATGGAGAGTATATTTTGGTGACTCCACTATAATGCAACTATAGGATAGGGACAGAAATAGATATAGAGTAAATCCTTTTATTTTGAGTTGTAGGTGATACTCCTGTATGGACATGTTGTTGATGTAATTATGAGGTTTTGAGAATTATGATGATTATGAGCTATATTATTATTACTAGTTGATGTATTTGGATATATCCATGTCAAGGGCCTATGTTGTGATGTGTGACCTTGATATCTAACTGTTGGATCTGAATATATATATATATATATATATATATATATATATATATATATATATATATATATATATATATTCACAGGTGGTTCTATATATTTGGTTTGTCCTATTTTTAGGGAAGACTCTGCCTGATTTTTGGTAGCCCTATTTATTTGTCTTTATTTATGTCTTAGTGTGGTCTTACTCTCAGGCTAGTCAGGTTAAAGGACATGTAGCCTGTGAGCCGGTCACGATCCTAGGATGGGTCATGACAAAGTTGGTATCAGAGCTTAGGTTAATAGGTCCTATGGCTGCATTATTGGGTATGTTGTAGCATCTTGTTTGTAACTTGTGTACTCGAGCACAAATTACATGCAAGATGTAACCCCCATTCTAATATAAATATTTAATTTAACTATTAAAATTTTTCAATACAATCTATAAAAATACATTATATGTAATCTTTTACATTACTAAAATTTTCTAAAAACAATGTTACAAAAATAATTTTAAGTACTACAATTATTATATACCCAAAATATCATACTATAAAATGATCTAAATATTTCTGTAACTATTGTCAGCCCAAAATTTCCCATCCTACAGCTCTGGTCATATCTGCATCTTTTTCTTCTAACTATTCTTCTTTCACCTGCAATTAAACTTCCCTAGAAGCTAGGGACAAAATTTACCGGATCAGGCATTTAATTTCTAATACACAAAAAAACAATATCAATCAATAACATTTCATATCATAATTAATAATTCACATTAGTAATGCAAATGCAATATGCTTTATGCAAATGCAGTTTTGACTCAAAAATCATTTTTGACCCTGCTCCATGGAGACTTCCCCTTTTGAGTGTTTAGCAGAGACTGACCTACCATTACGCACTGCAATTCAGCTCAGCCCCCAACTAAACGCGAATAAACTAGACAAAATTAGGAATACAGGATACCCCAGGAGGCTACCACGACCGCATCTCAGTCCAGATTCCAGCCACATGTGGAATCGCCCATACCCTACACCCCACAGGCTATATAATTACAGACTGTACAGACTATATAGCCCTGCCTAACTTACTCTGCTCACCCATCATTTCTCAGGACTATCATATTCTCAGTTCGATAATCTCAATCATCTTTTTAAATACATGACCACCGCAGTCCCAGTTGATCAACATCAATCCTTTCTTTATTTTCATGACTACCGCAGTCCCGGTTAGTCATCACAGTCCTGGAATTCACTTCCCCCAAAACACTCATGCTTATGCAACATGATAATGATCATCATAAATAAAATTCTCGGTTAATCAATCTCAAATATTCTTTTAAATTTCATGACTACCGCAGTTCCGGTTAGCCAACAAAAATCCTTTCTCATATATCGAAAACATTTCTCATTTGAAATCTTTGTTCTTTCCCCCAAAAACACTCATGAATATGCAATATACTAATGGTCACAAGCAAATAATTACTAGTAAACAATCACATGAAGAAATATAACATTATATTATTAACATTTTTACTAAAATATCAATTAGATCTTTACTATGGAAAAATTACTAAACTTTTACTAAAATGCCAATTAGGTTTTTACTATGGAAAATTAATAAACTTTTACTAAAATACCAATTAGGTTTTTACTATCGAAAATTACTAAAATACCCCTATCTTTTTCTAAAATTCAAATTTTGCCCTCAAAGGGTAAAATTACCAAATTACCCTTACTATTTTATAAAATTTCCAATTTTGCCCTTGATCTTTTTATAAAATTCCGAAATTACCCCTAAACTTTCTAGAACCTATGAAATTACCATTGTACCCTTATACTTTTCTTTTATTTCCGAAATTGCCCTTAATCTTTTTATAAAATTACCATTTTGCCCCTAAGCTTTCTATAAAATTACCAATGGGTCCCTACATGTGAAATGACCATTTTGCCATTGGTTTTTGAAAAATTTTCACATGGTATCCCTTCAATCTCTCAATGGCCGAATGGTTCTACAACCATTTTCAACAACATTCACAAAACAACCAAGCAAATTTCAATCAAGAACAAACCAATTCAAGTTCCAATCCATCACAATCCATCACAACACATCAAGAAATCAACCAAACATTGTTCCAAACGATTATTTCAAACCTCAAACATCAATTATACAAAACCCCTAAATCAATTTCATCTTTTCATGGTTCTTAATCAAACTTGAAAATTTAACCTAACAACATGTTTTTCTACATTCCAAGTGGTCTAAATTGAAATTAAATGCCATGATCCTTACCTAGAATCCTTAGTTTGATGAAGAAATCCTTTGAACCTACTTCTCCCTTTCTCCCTTGTCTTCTTGAAATTTTAAGCTTTTCTTCCAATTTCTTCTCTTTTGGCCAAAGCTATTTTGAAATTTGGGAGGTTTTGGTTGGTTTCTTTCTTGGTTTTGGAAGAAAGGATGAAGGTTTCATGGAGGGGCTGCAGTTGGAAACTCACGGGTTTGGGGTTTTGGGAGAGCTAGCTTTGTTAGTTTTTGTCTTTTACTTTTGTTTCTTATGTTTTTATAAAGTTTTCTTCACCCAATTTATTTAGACTTTCACGTCCAGATGCCTTGGTCCAAAGAAAGTCCACTTCTTGATATTTGGCAGCCACTTGGACGTCCAAAATT
Organism: Pueraria montana var. lobata; assembly: GCA_026413185.1. Lineage (NCBI taxonomy): Eukaryota > Viridiplantae > Streptophyta > Magnoliopsida > Fabales > Fabaceae > Pueraria > Pueraria montana. Next base: position 5,955,690 of record CM048647.1, read on the forward strand.
GCTTACTTAAAGGAGTTGCTAATTGTTTTGTCCATTAGTCAAAAAGTTTGAATTTTGTAGATTTTTCTAGAATATTGTAGAGCTTTTTAATTATCTTACAAACTAATTTGAATTAGAAGAAACTAACACCACCATTAGATTCCTCACTATCAAAAACCTTGGGATAGTGTCTTAATCATCTCTTAATCAAAGTCTAATTAGCTTAATTTAATTACACTAGAAACTTTGAGTTGTCAAAATTTGATTGGCTAACACTTTTATTTTTATTTTTCTTAGTTAAACAATTTTAATAATTATTCTAAATATATTATAATTAATAGAAAATTCCATATGTCTCATACAAATTTTATCTTAATTTTCTACCTTAGAATTTTATCGTAAAAATTTCTCAAAGTTCTAACTTTCAGAAAATCCTAACAATTCGAAATTAGTATTTTACTTTTGTAACTGTATATATTTTAAATCTATATTCAATTATCTATTTATTAGATTACAGTTTACTCCAAAATTTTACACTGGAAAAATTATCCTGGACAGCTGTCTGACACAACGGTCCTGTCAACAAGTAATTCATTTCTCAACTATATATATTTTAAATCTACATTAAATTCTTTATTTATTAGAGTACAGTTTAATCCAAAATGTTATACTGGAAAATTTTATCCTGGATAGCTGTCTGATACAACTGTCCGGTCAACAAGAATTTTAGGCAGAAACAAAAGTATTAAAAGACTCAGAAAATTTTACTGAATAGAACTATTTAATTTTATTATGAAAATATGTACAGAAAGTTTCTATAAAATACAATACATAATTTCTCATAATATTTATATAAATAAAATATGTACAAGTAGTAAAATAAAATTGAGGGTATTACACAAGAGGCCATGACAATCCATTGTTAGACTGGAGTTTGTTGTCTTAGTTGGTGTAATTGATTCTAGGCTTGTCTTAGTTGGTGTAATTGATGGCGAGATGAAGCCAAGAATGGATAATTTGGTATGTGAAAAGCACACTAACACGGTAAACAAGATTTTCAGAAAGTAACTGCCCATTACAATTTTCCAGATATGAAAGTTCTGCTATGCTATAAACTTTGATAAGAGTAAAAGAACAAACACTATGAATTATGATTTGTGATGTGATGAATTGAAAACTCGGAAACAGGGTTTAAGTAGTTAGTGTTAAGTGTACATACGACTTAATTTTTACGCCCTATGTCCTCATTGAGTAATAAGCAAGAAAGTTTTAAAGGTAGAATGATTATTAAATGAAAAGAAAATTAAAAGAAAGTTTTCTTTTTGAAGTGGAAGGTGACTAGGTGCATTCTTCCCAAACATCATCATATGGAAGGTGGCTAACTTTTGTAACTAAAATTAAATAAATCAAAAGTGGTGAGACAATGCTCACTTCTGACTAGGTGCATGTATTCGTCGGCAGTCATATATGACTTACTAATTGTCATATTCAAATGTTATATATATTGTTATTGGTTTTATATATGACTTGTTTGTTTCTATATATAGGTGTGCATCACGTTGCTTCGTGGTGTTGTCCTTCGCCATCGTCAATATCGTGATGCATGTGGTGGACGATTGAACATTATGGATGATATTCAAATGTGGCACAAGGACTTTCATATATATTGTTATATTGGTTTTGTATATGAACTGAATTGATTTAGATTTGGGATTGCAATTTGGGGGTTTGATTTAGAATATGTGATTGTGATCTAGGCGTTTATACATAGCGGTCGTTTAATTAATTATTTTAAAATTTAAAACACTAATGATGTTAAGGTTAAATTGATGGAAGAACTGAAATATAACTTTTTGAAAACACGAAGGACTAAAACAAAAATTTTAAAATATAAAGGACCAAAAACACGAAAACATAAAAAATCTAAATGATATTTTAGCCTAAGGGATAAAATAGTAAAGTACACCTATCATATAAAATTAATTGAAATTCAAAATAATTGATAAAAAAAAAAAGTTTCAGGTAATGGATCCCAATCAAGGCGATCTACCTTAGTTGCTTGAACAAAATGTGTGAATTGTTGTAAATTTTTTTTATATTGTTTTCGATTTCTAAAAAAAAAAAAAAGAAACAAATCCCAATCATTTAATATTTTAATATTAAATCTAATGGTCATTATTTATTTAACCACCCTAAACCACATAATGAACCTTCCCACCCTAACCGTACTCCATGGTTACTTAATCGTTAATCCACTCGAGTGGTCGTATATATAAATGAAATGATATATCCATCTACAAATGGCTATTTGGTTCGAGGTGCACTTGTGAATTGTTGCAGATAATTTTTTCTTCTTTCTTTTAATCCTTGCATTCTTCCTTTTCGTTGTTGCATTATTTGTGAGCAATTTTGTAAGGGTCACATTGGTTTTAATATATCTTTCGAAATTACTTTTGTATATAATTTAAAAAGTATAGTCACATCCTCTAAAAAAAAAAGTATAGTCACATTATTATACATGTTTTAGAATAATTTTTATTTTAAACTAATTTTCCTAAGTATAATAAAAAACTAATTAATATTAATGTAAAATACTGGATAATATTAATGTTAAATACTGAAATAAAAAAAAAAAAAAAGTGATTTAATCCTTGCATTCTTGCTTTTCTTTTAATCCTTGCTTTCTTTCAAGTGAGCAATTTTGCCTTGTAGCACATCAAAGTGTATGTCAAGACAAAAGAAATACTACATACTTTTATAAAGTAAAAGAATCAGTTTCATATCTGTAAAAGGCAGATTGCAGCCTCAAAGTAATTTTGTCTGTAGCACGTCATTGTCCATTTCAGGTTTAGATAAAAAGAAATTCATATCTGTAAAAAGAAGATGCAGCCTCAAAGTAATTTTGTCGTGTAGCATGTCATTGTCCATTTCAGGTTCAGATAAAAAAAAAAAAAAAAAAGACAACAAATGGTACCCTAAGAAAAAAATTGACTTTCAAGTAGGAAATGAATAAGAGGCTTACACGTTATTATTTATTGGCTTAATTATCAGTTTGGTCCCTAAATTATTTAAAATGCATCAATTTGGTTGATCCTCAAATTTTAAAATCCTCTAATTTTTAAAAATACTTCAATTAGGTCCTTGCTGTCAAATTGAGATTAACACCATTAAAATAAGAATTATAGCGGTTTTCATTTGCAGATAGTGGTGATTTTTAACCGTCAATAATTTAAAATTTAAAATTATAACAAAAAATTCTTGTTCCACTACGCTCTCTTATTGTCCTTTCCGCTTCTTCTGTTGCCATCACGAACTCTTATGGCGTAGATCGAGCCTCACTGGCACATTTGGTCGTAGATCTGGGTTGGTGGCTTTGTATGGTGGTAGTGGTTGCAGGTCGCACAAGGTAGTTTGTGGTGGTGCATTTGGTCGCAGATCTAGGTGGTGGTTATGGTGGGTTGCGCGTTTGTGGTGGTGGGGGTGTGGTGTGCGCAAAGATTTGGTTTATGGTGGAGGACGGTGGTTTGTGGCAGTTGGGTTGGTGGTGGTGGGTCGTGGTCGTTGGGTGGTGTTTGGTTTGGGCGTAGTGGTGGTTTGGGCCTAAGTGGGTTTGGAACGTTGAAGGTGGTTTTTTAGGGTAAATACCCTATTTAGTCCCTAAACTTTCTATTCGCTGACAATTTGGTCCCTACATTTTCAAAAATATTGATTTAGCCCACAAATGTGCAAATGTTGTGACAAATTAGTCCAACAGTTAAGTATCTACCGTTTCAATTAACATCAATAGTGATGTGGCATATTGTCGATGACATGGCAAATCCATGTGGCAGACGTGATTTGCACGTGCTTAGCCAGGTCAGAGGACCAATTTGTCAGTCAAATTTTTTTTTCTTTTCTACCTCTTTAAGTGACCATTCAGTGTGTTGTTGTTACCATTTGTTACCTTTCAGGGAAAATCACTGACTTTCCTCCCTCTTCTAGTTCCCACCCTTTGCTTTGCCAGTGGCTAACGGTGACGACGACTGGCGGACAGAGGCAATTCATTTTTGGCCGCCCTTAGAAGACGATTGGTAACGACTCGTTGAAGACAAACGATGACTAGTTGACGGTATTTCACCGTGGGGTTTTTTTTTTTGCGTCCACCTACTCATATGTTGGTATTTGATGTATACTGTTATTAGTCCTTATTTGTCAGTAAGATGTATAGTTTGATAACCACTCTATCATCAAGTGGCATACTTTAGGGACTAATTTGTCAGTATGCTGCAAGAAAATTTGCTTCTAATTGTAACTGATGTATGCTTACAATCACGTTGAGGCTGGTCCCAACAATGAAGGAGGTCTTTCCTAATGCTCCTCACGGGTTCTATGTTATGCATTTGTGGAGGAACTTTTCCAAACAATGGAAAGATAAGGAGCTTAGGGGATTAGTTTGGCAATGTGCAAGGGCATCTACTGTACCAGGATTTGAATTAAGCATGGAAGCTATGAAGAGGAAGAATTAAAAGGCTTGGAAGTATTTGGACAAATGGGCAAAGGAATCATGGACCACCTCCAATCATACCTATAGCTCTTGTGATTAGAGTTCCTTTCCCAAGTGGACCATCCCCAAGAATGACCCAACCAAATTTCATGAATTTCATTTAGGGGTGGAAATAGGCTAGGCCGCCCGTCAGGGGCCTACAGCCTGGCCTGGCCTAGCCCGTTTATTAAATAAGTCAGGTTTAGGCTTTTTCAAAAGCTTGTTAATTTAAATAAAAAGGCTAGACTAAGGCTTTAAAAAAAGCCTACTAGGCCTGATAGGCTGGCCTATATATAATATATATTTTCTAAATAATAATAATAATATAAAAACATAATTACTAACAATAATTTTTCAATCAAAATATTTTAATTTGAAATAAAACTTTGTGCGAATACCACACAAAGTGATAGGATTGTCAATTTCCGAACCTCCAAACCCAAACACAACAAATAACAATCTATTATCTCCTCTGCACTGGGGCACGCCTCAACAACAAGTATATGCTTTCTCTATTTGCTTATCTCAAATGACTTAATATTCGTTTGTAAAATGTCACCGTCAAACAATTATGTGTTATATATTAATTATGACTATTACTGCAAATGATATACGATAAGTATATTTAAAAATGTTTCTTGTTTATTACTGATTGATAAAATTTCTTACTAGTTATAAATTAAATATAAAACATGTTTCGTTAGTTTCATGGAGTTTTCTACAAATTTTGTATACTGATTTGAGAACTCATTCTATAAAGAAGTGGCAATGATTTTGTATAAAACAGGCCAGTAAGTAGGCTTTCAGGCCAGGCCAGGCTTTAAAACAGGCCAGGCTGTAACACCCCTTGTTACTATTAAAGATTTTCTTATTAATTAAGAAATTTGAGAAGTGATTTGGTATCCAATTATTGAAAACAACCTTTAAAATACGAAAAAATTTGTTTTTCCTTTAAAACGTTGTTACTTAAAATTCCAAACGACAATCATCCATAATAACTTATTAACATATCAAAATCCCTCTTAATGAAATATCGGTCTTAATAAATCAAACTCATTTTATAAGACATTAACTTCGTTGCAAATCATGAAACATAACAAAATCTTCTTTAATTAAGAACATCCTCAGATCCATCATTATACTGTATTACACCGAATATACTCATGCATTTACATTCTTGGAATTTAACACATTATACATTTGAGTCACATATAATGAATTGGTACATCATAATATTAAAACCTAGTCTACCCCTTTTTATACAAGAAAGTACTAAGACTCAGAGCAGTGACTCAATAAAAATTTCAAAATACCCAATTAACCCAAGTAGCATCTTAGAAGGATCCTCTTCTTTCTCTTAAAACATCCACTCGTGTTCACAATGCTTGTTGTCTTTCATTCCATCTTCTTTGTTTGCACAAGATCACTCGTCTAAATCTGAAAAATAAAGGCGTATGGAGTGAGTCTCTTTCCTCCTCTAAACCAACAACCAAACGACCTTCCGATCACAAACAGTCACAAGCACACAACATTAACCACCTCGATGTGATACTCTCACGGGTCTCACTCGTAACCCTAAACACATTTCGGACTAGTCTTTAACTCATCATATCTCGAGTCCGCTGCCACTGGATCTTCCAGAACTTAGTGGACTTACATAATTTAAGTTGGATGACTTGCTGGGAGTACACCCTTCACCATGGTACAATGGTAGGGCTCTCACCAACACAGTTATGCCTCGCATTTGTCAGGATTGCCAAGTCGGCACTGTGGAAACACGACCACAAACTCGGCGCCCGATCCCCAAGAAACAGCAAGTCAGCGAGCATACCTCAGGTACCACTCTGTGTGGTCATCCAATCTCTGAGGACTGACTCCTCAACCACTATACCTATTGGGATTCATCTTTTACAGGTCCGTGAGGGCTTTTCTAATAAAGGTACTCAATGGTAGTCCTCAATCAACATTTGTCCCAGACATACAACACGGAGATCCAACTCCCCCACTATCATAGTGGTTAAACATTACAACCCCGTCATCTCACAAGCACAATGCTCACCGTAGATAAAGCCTCCACACGACCTCTCAACACTTGCCTATTTGGCTTTTGATCACGTAAGGTTATCCTTCTCGATCGACGTGTAACATTTATCCACGAACAAATTCCATTTCAACGGTCATGCACGACCCAACGGTAGAGGTTCTTCCTCCTCTTTTCGTTTCTCACAAAGTCTAGAAGCAAACAATAACTTATCAACTACAAAACACACGTGCGTAATGCACATCACCCAATCATGACCCGATTCATGATTTTCTCTATCTTATTACATCTTATTGAATCCTTGCTCACTCTCAAGTTTTATGCTTGATTTAATTATCGAGTCTCAAGGTCCATGCAAGGGTCCTAAATTTCCTTCTAAGTCCAAATATCCGGCATCCTCCACGTGCAAAGGTACTGATTAATTACCAATCCATAATATTATTAGATTCACACTCTTTAATTACAATTTATTCACTAATGTTCATAGTGAATATTATTAGTTACCAGAATTCCATCCTAGTATTCACAAATGTGCTCCGTTTGGAGTTCATTTGCTCACATCCAAGAATGCAATATTCTTGTTCCCACAATCAACAAACCATCACAAACATTAACATGCACAAACAATATTACAGCACTCATTGTCCGAGGATCACATTCCTCGCAGTCTCCAATTTACAGTTATAAACAAGATAAATAGTAATAGTCAACAAATCACAATTCAAACACAAAAATCATTAATAATTAATACACTAACATTTATGGGAAGATTCCCCTTTTTAGGTGGAATACTTCATCATTAACACAAATAAGCCAAACAACATAGACAATTATTCCAAGTACATTACAATTAAACACAGAGCTTAAATCATAAATCATAAATTATTTGACAAACTAAATCAACTTATAATTTAACCAAATTTTTCATAAACACTTCTCAGGATGCATATATTAACACATAAAATTATCACCCACAAATTCAACTCACAAGTAATATTTTTGGAATTAAAAACAGTGGTTGGATGCTCTCTGCAAAACACACTTTAAGAATTTTAGAAAATACTAATTCAACTCTGTTTTTCATGAAATTTTACAGAGAACATCCCTAGCATGTGTATTATGACATATAATTTTTCCAGCATGGTCCAACTGATAAAAATTCCCTTTTTGTATTTCAACATCAATTTTGTTCCAGAACAAAGTTTACAATGAGAAAATGTACTTAAATACAAAAAGCGCTGAAAAAATTCTGGAAAAATTCGATAGACACTAAAAATAGTCGAAAATGTGTCACTAAATTTTCTCAGAGCAAATTTCTCATGAAATTTTTTTTCATTTTATCTCTCAGTTATCCAGCTTTTGGGTTTTCAAAGAGAAAATGGTTAAAAATACTTTCCAAGTTTTTCTGACTTTAAAAAAATTCATACATGACCCTAATGGTATATAAAACGAAACCATGGTTCCATTTTTTCAAAATCAAGTCCCAAAATATTTATAAAAATCAAAACAGCCCCATTCTCAGAATCAACAATTTTTGAAAATAAATCCGGTAAAAATAGTTATATTGCTAAAAAAAATATGAAAAATTACCATGACATCCAGAGGCATTAAAACATAGAAAAATGTATTTACATTCTCAAAATCATGCACTAAAACCAAGAAGAAAAATCAAACACAGTTGCAGAGAAAAAATAACAACTAGCTCATTTCAAGTTTTTCAAAAGTTCTTGTGACACTCATGGTGTCTATAGACTACCAACAACAGCCACAATCAATATTAAACAAGAAAACAAGAAAATAGCTTAGGGAAGAAAGAAACCCGTCCATACCTAGTGTGGTTCTCTTGAAGATTGAGTTGAAAATTGAGAAATCAAGCCTTTGGAGTGTGGTTCTCAACACTACCTTCATATTTCCCCAAAAATGGAAAGAAAATAGTAAGAGAGAGAGACCCATGGAAGAAAAAGAGAAGAGGGTGAGAAATGGTTGATGGAAGGTTCCCCTCACCTTGAATCAAGTGGAAATGGTTACAATGTGCCTTGGGACCTTGAGAAATGGCCTCCAATGGCTTCCCCAAAGCTTAGAAGAAAGCAAAAATAAGTTTGGGAGAGAGGGAGAGAGTGACGGCTGAGCATGAGGGAAGATGAGAGGGTTTTCATCTTATTTATAGAGTGTCTCATGTAATTAGGGTTATGACACATTTTCTACTTCCCAAAACGCCCCTCATTAACTCTATCTATCATTAATTATAGAAAAGCGTATAGTTAATGACTCTCTAAGTTAATTTTAATTCTTCTTACACTTAAACATAATTAAATTAATTATTGTCAAGCCCAAATATTTTTATCTCATAAATTTCTATTTTTAACAATTATTTCCATAATAATATCACTAATTCTATTTTTATTTCTATCTAGTCCTTTCTAGACTTGAATTAATAAAATTAGGCTTAATTAAGTTTAATTACCTTAATTAGAATTTCTAAATCACTAATATCCCTAGAATATTTAATTTCATTAATTAAAGTTATTACCAACTTATTAGCAAGTCATTTGTGTCATTAAAATTCTAATTTTCCATTCTAGACAAAAGTTCTACATATTTACCATAATGCCATTAATGAGTTGACCAAATTCCTTCCCTTTGACTCTTGACCAAGATGAGTGTATCTTTGACTTTTCAAATTTTGAACTTCCCTCCACAAATTTTTAATGTCTCTACTTAATCATTATTAAGTAATACTTATTTTATTTATTTTCCATTATTTTTCTTAATTACTTAATTAATCACTAATTATATTTAATCACTTAAAACATATTTTTCTTATTTAAAAGAAATAAATTCCAATTAAATCATAATTCAATCACACAAATGCATATTTATTGAGCTGTAATTTTTTAGGGTATTACACAGGCCAGGCCTTAAAAAATGGCCTGTCATAGGTAAAAGGCCAGGCTCAGGCCTTGTGATTAAGAAGTAGGTCAGGCCCAGGCCTACCAAAGCCTGGCCCATTTCCACCCCTAATTTCATTCCTACACCAGGATTCCAACATCTTCAAGATCATTCTAAGTGATAGATGACTACTTTTTATATTTTGGATGATTAAGCTATAATGTTTAAGCTGCAATTTAGTTGTAATGGTTTTTTGATGAACAATTTACTTTTTGAACTCATTTTTTTTGGAATTTCTATTGTGATAATATTAATCTACTACTTGTGGGCAGTGTCAGGGATGTTAAGGACAAAATTTGGTGTCCTTTTTTCAATGTTTTAAGAACCGGATCGGCCATTGAACCGGCCGAAGTACTGGGTTAATGGGTCATTGGTCGGATCGGTGGGTCACTGGTCGGATCGGTTTGACTCAATATATATTAAAAAATTAAAAAAATATAATATAGCTAACATAATTTAATCATTTAACACTTCAAAACTTAAATTATTTTCATTATAAAGTACCTAATATTCCAAATAAGAAATAACAACCAATAGTCATGACAATACAAGTCCATAAATAAGTTTCATACACAAACAAAATTAAAAAAAAATTGAAACATGTCGTTTCAACACTATTTAAAAAAAATTACATCACAACCCAGTTCAACCAAAGACCCGTCGAGTCACCGGTTTTTTCAAAAACCGGCCAGTTCAACCCGCGTCGTACCGGGTCAGATGCATTTCCGAACCTTTCATCAAACCGAACCGGTTAGGCCACCGGGTTCCGGTTGGACCGGCCGGTCCGGTCCGGTTTTAAAACACTGCCTTTTTTGGTTTTGGATGTTATCACATTAGAAATTTTAGTAGTATTTGCGAATGTAATGAACACATTTTGCAATTTTACTATGAATACACATTTATTACATAATTGTCGTGGACCAATTTCCTAGTTAGTTATATTTTTTGGGGACCATTTTAACATTAAGTGTCAAAAGTTGGGGACCATTTTGACAGTTACTTCCTGAACGAAATGAAGGCTTCTTTAAATTTTCTAGGGTAAATGGTCGTTATGTATGTAACCTTAAAAAGCAACTGTAAAAAATTTTCATTTTCACTGACAATTTGGTCCGCACTAACGTGAAACGCCCTCTGTACACGTGGATTTGCCACATCATTCACGACGTGCCACGTATGCACTCAACTTTAACGAAAACGGCACATACTTAAACAGTTGGACTAATTTGTCGCAGCATTTGCACATTTGTGGACTAAATCGGTAATTTCAAAAATTTAGGAATCAAATTGTCAACGAACGGAAAGTTCAGGGACTAAATAGGCTATTTACCCTGGTTTTTTATTTTTAAAATAATAATAAATATAATGGCGATTTTTAACCGCCACTATTCGTAAATGAAAATGTTAACAATGTTGTCCTAGACATTCGGATGGTTGAATGGCCGAACACATATATTCGGATGGTCAAATGGTCGAATACATGAGAACGCCTCAACCAATGACAGATCATAAAGACATAATAAGGATTATCTATACGATTGTCATTATAATGATAATTAAATCTAGATTAACCAAAATGGTAATCGTGAATAAGACCCATGGATCCAGAAGCCCATTAAGGTATGTATAAATATGGGTTAAATCCTTGAGGTAAACCAATTATTGATCCTCATTTATTACGCTTATCTATTGCTCTATGCCGAGACCTAACTTGAGTGTCGGAGTGCCTTTTGCAAGTATCCCACCCTTTACTTAATCAAGGATCCGGATACTGAAGAAAGAGACTTGGAGCGAAGGAGCTAACAAGGAGAAGTTACCTACCTATCCTCAGGCAGAAAGAGGTGTCCATCTCAATTTGACGGCAAGGACCTAATTAAAGTATTTTTAAAAATTAGAGGACCTAATTGGAACATTTTAACATTTGGGGACCAAATATTGACGCATTTTAAATAATTTAGGGATCAAATTGGTAATTAAGCCTTGTTTATTTGACCACCCTAAACCCCGCAACGAACTTTCCCACCATAACCGTACTCCGTGGTTACTTAATCGTTAATCCACTGGAGTGGTTCCATTTTAAAATTCTGAAAATAGTTTATAATAAATTATAATTTTTTATCATTTTGGCAGTGGGAGCACATTCCTTTCACTTCGCCAGTGGGAGAATCAGCTGAATCCCGAAACCAAACCACATAGACAAAGGTAATAACTTGTATTTTGGGGGATTATTACCAAACCACATACATAGGTATAACTTTTTAATCTCTTCCCCAAGGTTTTCCATTACATGCTTAGGTCAGATATCAATTGAAGAAGGAAAAGAAACTAAGGAGATGAAGAGACAGATGACAAGTGAAGAATTTTATGAACGCAAAATATGCAGTCAGGAAACGTCTCACTACTCTCTCTTTCCTTCACTCAGACACTCACTATGACAATTTTAACAAGTTTGTATCTCAGTTTTTACCTTGTTTTATGATTGCCTTCCTGCCAGATGTTCTATTACTGCAGATGATAGATTGCTATTGTGAGTGCCTTGTTTGTATTGCTTGTTATAAATGTGGTTTTTTATTTGCCTTTGACACATGGAAATTTTATATTTAAGAAACTATCACTGCGAGGAACCGCATGACAAATATAGTACATTCTTGGGTGCTGCAGAAAAACTGACAGTACATGATTTAAAGTACATTATTAGCAAATGAAAATAGGATCACATGATCAAATGATATCATTTACGCAGGTAAAACACAAAAGAAATAGCATGGGAAAAACGAGAGTTTGAATATGAACAGAAATAAAGATTGACTGGTTGAGTACAGTAAATAAATAAATAGGAAATAGTAAATGATGATTAAAAAAATGGCAGAGAGCATATGGCATAACAAGTAACAATTAACAAAAAAATGAGACAAAGCCTGTGATGAACGGAGTATAATATATGGGTTAGAGGAGAATTTGGTACATACTCGTGGTATTTCTAATTCAAGAGAGCTTCAATGAATATAACATTTTGAAACTAGGTACTTGAACAAATCCAAAACAGAGATGAGATTCAGCGATTACAAAGGAAATCAAAATATATTCATCAAATTGCAAGCAGGAAGAAAATAGTTTTTTGTTTTTTCAGTGAAAATATAGTTAATAAAGATAAGGACATGAATTTGGAACACTATATGTATAATGTTCTTTATACATAATATTTTTTCTCACATTTTTCATCTTTACTACCATTTTTCTTTCTCTTGTGTTTTATTCCAATTAATGACTCATCTCATTTTATGCATTTGTAAGCGGTAACTTTATTAAATATTTGTAAATTTCACAGGCTAGGTGTGTTTGATTGAAAAGGAACGTTAGGGAAGTTGAAGTTGCCTCAAGCTATTATGACTACAGAGAGTTTTGCTGTCAAACAAATTCAAGAGCATACATAAGCAGTTGCCTCAAGCTATTATGATTACTGATAAAAATAAGCTAGTATGACTTGCATGGTTATAATAGTTTTTTCTTTAACTATATTGAACAAGAGCCTTTTTTTTTTTTTTTTTAGCTATCATTTTTCAACAAGAGTGATTTTAGAAGTTTTTCTTCAACAAAAGTGTTTTTATGAATTTTTTTTAACTCTTTATCTCTTTTAATATATGATTTTCAATATCTTTAATTCTAATTTGAAATTCAATATTTTTCAAAAGAAATTATCAATAATTAAAAATAACGTTGTATTAAAATATTAATTATTTATCATAAATATAAAATATATTTTATATACTCAAAAATATTTTTTATTACAAATTTTAATTATAATAGAATTTATATATTTAGAAGTATTTATTTATTATAAATTTTAGTTACATAAAATAAATATTTATTTTGTGTAATGCACGGATTAAAATACTAATAATAATTGTTGATGAACACTAGTCTAAATAGTTCAAACAATTTCCTCGAATACATTATTACATTTGTTGATGAACACTAATTCGTGCGCAACATTTGTCATCCTTTCCCTCTACAAACCATTTAAAGGCCTGTACATAGTATAACTATGGTCTCAGTGTTTCTGATGCCTAAATAAGATAGATCATAACCAGCAGCCTGCCATTGAATGAGGGAGACTAGCAACAATTGAGGCCACATGATTCACCATTATTGCATCTGTAGGACTGAGGAACATAACAATTTAAAGAAAGTTGATAAAAAGAAGGGAGCACACCCAAAAATTTGATGATGGAGTTCGGCAAAGAGGGTAGTGAGGTAGTGGAGTACAAAGAGAGTATATTTGGATTTTTACTCATAAAGACTGTTCATGTCCCATAGGAATAAATTTTCCCTACCCCTCCGCCGGGATTAAATATTGGTTGAAGGTGGGATTATAGTTTATCCAAGAATAAAATATGCTCGGGATTAAATATTTTATTATTTCGTAACAAACTTAGGATAATTTTTTTCCCTCCTATATTCCCGGGATTAAAAAAGTTATCCGTGAAACAAATGCCCCCTAAGTCTACCTTACATGCTCTTTCTTTTCATATTTTTTGCATGCAAAGTTTGTGTACTTAATTGTGCTTAACTTTCATACCCTCACAATGTGAGTTGATCTTGTATAAACAATCTTATTGTTTACAAAATCCTAGAGAGGCTTTGTGACTAAAAAATACTTGGGTTTTTGCGACCAAAACTAATATTTTGTGAGAAAAAGGGTCATGTGACAGTGTAAAATAGTTTTACATGATCATCAAATCACAAATCACCGTTTGCATGAGTGCATCACCATTAAACTCATAATTTGTTTATTATTGTTTCAATATACTGTATTTATTTTTAAATTGTTTGTTTATAATTTGATAAAATTCAGTTATTACAAGTTTGTAAAATTTCAACAGGTATATTTAGTGGGATAATGCGTTGTCAAAAAGGGATAATGCGTTGTCAAAAAATCAACGAAACGTGCTGGTCAGAGGATGTTGGACCCCACTAGGAACCTTCCAAGAAAGCGCGTAAAATTCTTAAGACAGAGTAAACTGCATCATAATATTGAATAAAAAGAAAGTACTGCATCACAATAAATAGCATGTGAAACTTATCAGAAACATAAATGATATGTACCAGTATATTTAAGTATATTTACATCTATTTCGTACTTTAAAAAGTCTAAACGTTTTGATCTCATATGCACTATACAATATAATTGCTGTCTAGTTATTATCTGTTGCGCCAAAGAAGCTCTTGTGTTGAAGTAAAGAATCAGTGCATTGTTCTCCGTTGCAGGAAGTTGGATTGGGTTTGTGGTAAGGTCTTTTTCTCTATTTTCAATTTTACCTCTGAAAAGAAAGATGATGAAATTATATGGTTAATTCGATTTCTTCTTGTTTTCCCACCCATGTTTTAGCTGAAAGAGGATGGGTAAAGAATGTCAACGCTGTCTGAGAAAATAGATTAGGGACTTCAAAAGATGAGTAGCTCTATGATTGTCTAAAGTGAAAAATAACTTATTTTTTCTTTTAAAAAAAATATTTGGTGAGACAGCATGAACTTTTCATTGAAATGCTTATAGACATGAATCTATATTCTTTGTACTATTTGGTGAAGCACACTTTGGATGTTGCCATTGTTTTTGTTAAACTAATAGTTCTAAGGGCATGAGCGTCTAATTGCTGTTCAGATTGATCATCTAAAATTCTCTTATTTTAATCTAAGGTAGATCTGCTTTCTCTTATCTAATTAGATTTGTGAATTGTGACTGATATGTTGGTTTAATTTTTTAATCTAATGTTATGTTAAGCAAGTGTTAAATGGCTAGAAAGTAGAAACAATGTAAACGCCTTGATTTATCACTTGCTGCCATCTGCTGGTGTGAACACGTGGCTTCCAAATTTATGTTCTTTTCCATCTGATGAAATGCTTTTCTCAGTCTAGGTTGTTTAAGCATAATTTAATGTACTAGCAGTAGCAGCACTTACTATTATTACTAGAAGTTGAGCCATGCATGTTGGACTTGAACCTTGTTTTGTTTGATAGAAAGCAAGCACACATTGGTTAAGACAGATATTTCAGGTTTTAATTCCAGACCAATCAGACATCAGTAAAAGTTTTATTACAAATTAGACCCAATTCTAAGTATTTCCACTGTTTTAACGGTCTTTTCTTTCTGGGCCATAAGAGGGGTTATACAACTGAAAATCAAGCACCACTTGCCCTATAAAGAAGCCAAAACATAACAGATTCAACTATCAATGTCACATTACATTCTCTGTTCATCAATACCAGTTTGTATTTAAAGTTGAGAGTATTTTCTAAACAATCTGATTATTGAACAGCTGCAATGTTTTGAACATACTGCATAATTATCAATCTCTGGTAGATGCCAGACAGTCAGTTGTTTGATAAAATGTCAAAGAAATATTAATCTGAATTGAAGTTTAGGTTTATATCCGCATTGCTATAGTGTAATCTGAAGTTTAGATTCACTATTCAAGTTATTATGAATTTTATATCTAATCATTTTCTGAGCTTCTGTTATGTTCAAATGGACTATCAGCTTTAACAAGTCAAAAGCAATTTTCGAGGATTACAAAACATCTCAAAATCTTATTAGCTTTGAACTTCGAGGTATTTGATCTCATATTATGCAGATTTATGATTTTCAACTAATAATTTCAAGGACAAATGTCAAGAATACATTGAAATTTAAAAGCAATTTTTTATTTCTTCGATTGTAGTGTTATAGTATTTGCAGGTGCAGCACTTGGAATTCACAATGGCTGAGCAGCAAATGATCAGTGCTGTTGCTTCTTCCTCTAACTCTTCTGCTCTGTCTTCCAAAAAATATGACGTTTTTCTAAGCTTTAGCGGCGAAGACACGTGCAGGAACTTCACGAGCCATCTTTATGAAGATTTGATGCAAAATAAAGTTGAAACCTATATAGATGAACGTCTTGAAAAGGGAGATGAAATCTCACCAGCACTCATCAAAGCCATCGAAGATTCTCGTGTATCTATTGTTGTCTTCTCAGAGAACTATGCTTCCTCAAAGTGGTGCTTGGGTGAACTCATCAAGATTCTGGATTGCAAGAAAGACCGAGGACAGATTGTAATACCAGTCTTTTACAACATAGATCCATCCCATGTGAGGAAGCAAACTGGGAGCTACGAGCAGGCCTTTGCAAAACATGAGAGGGAAACCAGCTGCAACAAATGGAAAGCTGCTCTCACTGAAGCAGCCAACTTAGTTGGGTGGGACTCTCGAACTTATAGGTAAATAAAATGAATTGAGTGTGAGCAAGTTTTCTGAAGACAAAAAAAGAATGAGACAGGAAATATTTTGTTTTAAATTGAGTTGGCCAAATTTGATTCTAAATTGAGCATACTTTTGTAGTACAACACCTTTCATGGTACTTTGCTTAGGAAGTTTGTTTGATAGAAAAAACAGAGGCATTGATTATCTTCTCTAAGCATTGGATTTTCATTCCCCAATTATTACTTTTTTGTTATTCTCTACTACGCTACCATATTTGATCATAGATTATATTTTTTTTTTTGTTAGACTTGTATAATCATTTTGTATAATTCTGTTTTTTTTTCTTTTTGAATTTGATAGACTTGTAACACATTGATCATTAATTTTTTTTCTTTCCCTTTTCATATGCTAGGACTGATCCTGAATTACTTAAGGACATTGTTCAAGATGTTTTGCGAAAAGTGCCTCCTAGATACCAAAACCAACGTAAAGGACTAGTTGGAATTGAGGAACATTGTAAACAGATTGAATCATTACTAAACATTGGGCCAAGTGAAGTTATAACCCTTGTAATATGGGGTATGGGTGGCATAGGTAAAACCACCCTTGCTACTGCTTTATATGACAAACTGGCTCATGAGTTTGAAGATAGTTGCTTCCTCGCAAACATAAGTGATAAATCAGACAAGCTCAAAAATCATAGTTTTGGTAATTCTGATATGGCTACCTCAGAGCAATTAGGTAAAAATCATAGTAGGCTTCGAGATAAAAAAGTTCTCATTGTCCTGGATGATGTGGCTACCTCAGAGCAATTAGAAAAATTAAAAGTAGATTACCATTTCTTGGGACCAGGAAGTAGAGTCATTGTTACAACTAGAAATAAGGAAATACTTGACCGAAATGACAAAATATATCAGGTCGAGGAATTGAGATCTCATCACTCTCTTCAACTCTTCTGTATGATTGCATTTGGAGAAAAACAACCTAATGAAGGATTTGAAGATCTATCAAGAAGAGTGGTTTCCTATTGCAAAGGTATTCCTTTGGCTTTAAAAGTTTTGGGTGCAAGTCTTCGATCAAGAAGTAAAGAAGTCTGGGAATGTCAATTGAGAAAACTTCAAAAGATTCCAAATATGGAAATTCATAAAGTATTAAAATTAAGTTATGATGGCTTAGATCGTTCTCAGCAGGACATATTTCTAGACATTGCGTGCTTCTTCAAAGGACGAGATAAATACTGGGTAACAGGAGTACTGGAAGCTTTTGATTTCTATCCAAAATCTGAGATAGAAATCCTTTTAGATAAAGCTCTCATAACAATTTCAGATAGCAATATGATATTAATGCATGACTTGATCCAAGAAATGGGTCGAGAAATTGTTCATCAAGAATCTAAAGACTCTGGAAGACGAACTCGATTATGGAGACTCGAGGAAGTGATTGATGTATTGAAATATAACAAGGTAAATGGAAGATGTAATTGCTTCTATTCAAGAATATTGTAGTTAGTATGATAGACTTTACTAATTATTGTTCTAATTTTGTTTGTCAGGGAACTGATGTTGTTGAAGGCATAAGTTTAGATTTGTCCTTCTACATAAAGCTCTCATAACTATTTCATATGGTAATCAAATAGAAATGCATGACTTAATACAGGAAATGGGTTGGGAAATTGTTCATCAAGAATGTATCAAAGACCCTGGAAGACGAAGTCAATTGTGGAGACCTAAGGAAATGCATGATGTATTGAAATATAACATGGTAAGTGGAAGCTGCAATTTCTTTTATTTGATAACCTTTTAAGAATGTACTAGCATGATAGCCTTTCTAATCATGATTCTAATTTTTGCTTGTCAAGGAACTAATGTTATTGAAGGCATAATTTTAGATATGCATAAAATAAATGAGGATCTATGTTTGAGCTCTGGTTCCCTTGCAAACATGACAAACCTGAGATTTCTTCAAATCCATGGTTTGTGGAGTAACAGATTTAATGTTTGCCTTCCTACTGGTCTTGAGTCATTGTCAGATAAATTGATGTTCCTTTACTGGGATAGATTCGGTCTCGAGTCTTTACCCTCTAACTTTTGTGTTGAACAACTTGTAGAGCTTCACATGCTTCATAGCAAGCTTAAAAAGCTTTGGGACGGGGTTCAGGTATGAATATGGCTAAACATACTACATTTTTCTTTCAATTTGTAAAGGTAGAGGAGACAATTGTATGTGGTAAGCTGTGTTGGGAAACAATTCAAATTTGTAATTTCAAATCTCTAGGATATTGTTTGATTTTAAATGATATTATCTTATCTTTAGGATTTGTTTAAATTTAAAGATATTATCTGTAAATTAGGGATTTGTTTCCTCTTTTAAGATTAGGAATCTAGGTCTATAAATAGAGACTTTTGTGATGAGAAGAAATACCCAGCCTAAAGAGGGGGTCACCACCCTAAGTGAGAGAGGGGGGTCATGTGAAGGGAGGGTTTGCAAGTTTGTCCAGAAAACTTGTTGTGGATCTAGGGATGAGGGCCTGAACCACATTAAACAAAGTTGTTTTGTGGATGTAGGCATGAGGTGCCGAACCACGTTAAATAAATTGGTGTTGTGGATGTAGGTATGAGGGGCCGAACCACGTTAAACAAATTTGTGAGATTTCCTATTTTCTTTATGGTGTTGGCTTTTTCTTTAGGTGTGTTTTTCTTTGGTAATAAAGAGGTGTGTGCTTTTCCCCCAACAAGCTGCCTAAGTGAAGTTCATTCACAAGTGCCATACCTAGGAAGACGTGCTGTAATGGATCAGATGGGTATTCGACCCGAAAGGGGTACACAACCCTCTAGCCTTGAGCACGAAAAACGAAGAGGCTAAGGCTAAATGGATCAGATGGGGATCCTACTCAGAGGGTACACGACCCTCTAGTCTCAAGCTAGAAAAACGAAGGAGCTAAAGTCAAACAAAATGAATGGGGATTTGACCCGAAGAGGCTAAAGCCAAACGGATTGGATAGGGTTCCGACATGGAGGGTACATAACCTTTTAGCCTAGAGCTAGAAAAGTGAAGAGGCTAAGGTCAAATGGATCGAATGGGGATTTGACCTAGAAGGTACACAAACCTCCAGCCTTGAGCTTGAAAGGAGAAGATGCTAAGGTGTAACGAATCGGATAGGGATCCGACCTAGAGGGTATGCTCAAAAAGCGAAGAGGATAAGGTCAAATGGATCGAATGGCAATCCGACCCAAAGAGGTACACAGTCCTCCAATCTCGAGCTAGAAAAGTGAAAGGCTAAGGTCAAACGGATCGAATGGCGATCCAACCCGAAGGGGTAGGCAACCCTCCAATCTCGAGCTAGAAAAGTGAAAGGCTAAGGCCAAATAGATCAGATGATGATCTGACCTAGATGGTACACAGACCTCCAACCTCGACCTAGAAAAGTGAAAAGGCTTAAATACAAGAGGATGGCACACAACCATCCAACCTCTAGTGGGAAAAGTGAAGAGGCTAAACATGATTGGATGAGGCTCTGACCTAGAGGGTACGCATGAAAACCAAAGAGGCTAAGCTTAAACAGATCGGTTGGAGATTCGACTTGGAGGGTACACAGCCTTCTAGCCTCAAGCTCGAAAAGCGAAAATCCTTGAGCTAGAAAAGCGTAGAGACTAAGGTCAAATAGATGAAATAGGGATCCGACCTAGATGGCCACACATAGCCACCTAGCCTAAAGCTAGAAACGCAAAGAGGCTAAGGTCAAATGAATCGGATGGGGATCCGACTCGGAGCTTACACAACCCTCCAACCTTGAGCTCAAAAAATGAAGAGGTTAAGGCAAAGGGATTGGATGGGGATCCTACCCAGAGAGTACACGGCCCTTTAGCCTCAAACTAAAAAAGTGAAGAATCAAATGTCAAATGGATTAGATGGAAATCCGACCTAAAGGGTACACAACACTCGATCTAGAAAAGCGAAGAAATTAAGGCCAAATGAATAGAATAGGGATCCGACTCAAAGGGTATACAGTCTTCCAGCCTTGAGCTAAAAAAGAGAAAAAGGCTAATGTCAAACAGATCGAATGGAGATTTGACCCATAGGGTACACATACCTCTAGCCTCAATCTTGAAAAGCAAAATGACTAAGTTAAACAAATCGGATGGGGATTCGACCCGAAGGTACACAACCCTTCAACTTGGACTGTAAAAAGCGAACAGGCTAAAAGCATCAGATGGGGTTCGATCTTGAGCATACATACAAAAAACAAAGAGGCTAAGATTAATGCAAATCACATGGGGATTGACCAAGAGCGTACACAACCGTCAAATCTTTTTGCTACAAAAGTGAAAAGGCTAAGGTCAAATTGGGATCCGACCCAGAGAGTACACAATCCTCTAGCTTCGAGCTCGAAAAGTGAATATCTAAGGTCTAATGAATCAGATGGAATTCGATAGGGAGAATACATATCTCTCCAAGCTCAAGCTAGAAATACGGAGAAGTTAAGGTCAACTGATCAAATAGGATTCCGACCAGGAGGGCATATAGCCCTCTAGCCTCCAGCTAGAAAAGCGAAAAGGCTAACACCAAACAGATCTCAGATGGGCATCTGACCCGGAGGGTACACATCTTGGAGCCTCGAGCTCGAAACGTATTAAATGGGAATCCAACACATAGGGTACACAACTCTCCAACCTGGAGCACGAAAAAGCAAAAGGCTAAATGGATTTGATGGGGATTCGACCCAGTGTGAAAAATGAAGAGGTGAGGTTAAACAAATCATATGTGGATTCGACGTAGAGGATACACGACCCTCTATAGCCATGAGCATAAAAAGAAAAGAGGCTAAATGGATTGGATGAGGATCCAATCTGGAGGATACGTGCAAAAAGTGAAGAGTCTAAGGTCAAACGGATTGGATGGGGATCTGACCCGGAGGGTACACAACCATCTATCCTCGAGCACGAAAAGCGAAGAAGCAAATGGGGATCCAACCCAGAGGGTGCACAGCCTTCTGACCTCGAGCTAGAAAAGCGAAGAGGCTAAGGCCAAACGAATCAGATGGGGATCCATCTAGGAGGGTACACAACCCTCTACTTTTTTTCTTCTTCTTCACCTCTATTCCTTTTGCTTTAATGTTATTTTTACGATGTTTGATTAGTGTTTTCGTTGTTTTAAGCATCAAGACGAATGCAAACTAAAATGTGATACATCTTTTATCCAACTCTGATGAAGACGTTAATATAAATGGAGAAAACTTTGAAGATGAAGGAATCTGCTCATTGAAGTTTCCCAAGGATGAAGCAATGGATTATACTTTAGATATTGAAACAATTTATTTTATTAATCTCTCTTTTAGATAGAAGTGTTGCTTTTCTGTCCTTTTAATATTCAAACAATTGTTTGATTTGTTAATTTCTCATTTTGAGTTTTAAGTTTATGTTATATTTTGTTAAATAATTTAAATAATATTATATTTGTGCACTTTTGAAATAATTGTATAATTATTTTTTATTAATTAATATTTTAAAAATTTTAATTGAATAATTTCGTGGACCAATTATATACCACCTAAAATTTAATGGAGTACCATCGTGCCGTAGCCAATGAAAAAATCACTGGTAATAACAACAAAAATTGACATCCTATTTAATTAGTCGGAGTGCTTAAATTATCAAATAATATTATACCATGTAATAATTATAACAAAATCTTGAATGGCAAATAATTTATAAGTATCTTCAAGAAATCAGTTGATTAATCCTTCATTAAAGTCAAATTGTCTAATTTCAATTGATATTTAATTTTTGAAATTAAAAATTGAACCATCAATACTATAGATTTACAAAATTATAAGTATATCAATTAATCATCCTAAAATTTTGTTAATTGTAAGTAAATGAATTAATGAGACTTAATTTATAAGTATCTAATCAAATCATTAATTTAAAAATGATTTAGAGTAATTTGAATTTCAAAATTTAGAGTAATAATTTTTTTTCTATACTAGAGTAATAATTATTAAATTAATAATTTAGAGTGATTTGAATTCTGAAATTTAGAGTAAAGTTTATTTTATTTGATTATTTTATATGATTTTACTTTTCAAAATTTATTGCAATTTTGAAATTTATTGCAGTAAAGAATTAACGTTGGAATGCATTTTATTTTATTTTATTCCTTTTTTATAATTTTATTAGTTATTATGTTTATGATTTGAACATTTAAACATTCCTTTTTAAAAAAGCTTCATGTGTAGTATAAATAATTTATTTAGTGAATAGAAACCTTGCATTTGTATTTTTCTCTATAAAATGTAATGTCTTTCAATTTTGACTCCATTGCAGAGAATAATGTCTAGACGATTGAAAGGTATGAAAATTACGAATCCTTTTACTTTTTCTTTACATTCTTTTGTTTTACTCAGTTTATTATTTTGTTATGTACATTTTACATTGTTATTCAATTCATTTATTTTGATTATTTAATAGTTTTATTTTTATTTTTTTATCTTCTTTCTCTAAGGTAATCTTCTGACTTTTTCATTCATCTCAAATATATTTGTTAATTTTCTAATATTTGAAATTTGACATTTGTATGATATAAATTTCAAATGCTTAGATGAGGACAACGTCCCAACTAGGTTGGCACCGCAATTCTCACCAAACACCTATAGCCCACCAAAATGTCATTAAACAAAAAAAGAAACAAAAGTCATGGGGGGCATAGACCAAACTCATATACAATCATTTGAACCTAGGAAGAACATATCTATTCCTATATAAATTCTCCCGAATGACTACACAAACGCATCTTAGGATGGCAAAAAATTTCAATTAAGAATCTTATGTAACTTATATATTATCATCACAATAACACTTTTTTATCAAGAAATATTTTCTATGTTTATATTTTATGATTTTAATTTACAACAACAAACACTATTTTGATTAAAATTGAATTAAATGTAATCATATTATTTATTATTTATATTCAATAGTCAAAACATGATACTCAAATAATAAATTTTGTATAAACAAAATAAAAAATATTAAATTAAAATAACAATCAATTGTTAAAAATACAAAAATAGTATTTAATAATTTTAAGAAAAATTAAATTTTAATTAAATTAAAAAATATAAAACATAATATAAAATTATAACTAATTCATTCAAATACTATTCTTTTAACAAATTTAATTAAATTTTATTGGGTCCAAAAATATAAACATTTTTAATTAGCATTATTTTTAATTTACTTTTAAAAAACAGAATATTAAATTTATTCATGTAAAAAAAAAAAACAAAATATTAAATTGGTTATGTTAAAAAAAAGTATAAATTTACCAACAAGATAGTTATATGGACACATTTTAAAATTTTATTACTATTAAAAGAATCAAGGTAAAAGTATAAATAAAATTTTCATTACAAGAAAACACTCCAAAGTATTTATGTTTATATGGTAAAATTTATCATTTATATCAAAATATTAATTCTTTATTGTTAATTTAAAAATTCCTCTAAAAAACTATTTTAATTAATGGAAGAATTATCTATGATGTGAATATATATATATATATATATATATATATATATATATATATATATATATATATATATATATATATCTTTCATATAAATTAATTTTTTTTTCAATTAAAACAATTTTTAAAAAATAAAGATCTTTGACCGGATAAAATGTTGTCATATTATTTTATAGCAAGATAGTCAGCAGAAAATTAAAATACTTGAATTGAATATTACAATATCTTTAAAATAAGAGCCTCTTCCGAAGAAAAAATAGTCTTCAAGAAGTTTGTAACTAACTAATGTAATTAATAAATATATATAATTAGCTTATTAATATATATATATATATATAATTACAATGTTTTGGAATTGATTTTGGTCAAACTTAAATATGCATAATTAATATCCAAATTTGGCATACCACTAGCCAACCTAGGAAAACCAAGAAGAAGATTAGACAACATCAATTTTTTTATTAGTTTTATTTTAGCATGCAACTTAAAGCAAGTTAAAGTACCTATAAATTTAATTAGTCATTTGTTTGAGTGATATTATTATTATTATTATTATTATTATTATTATTATTATTATTATTATTATTATTATTATTATTATTATTATTATTATTGTTATTATTATTATTATTATTATTATTATTATTATTATTATTTGATTACAAAAATATAATTACATATATTTTTAGTCCATATCAATATTGAAAAGATGTTAATATATGTATGTGTATAAATCTACCCAATATTCATATAGAACACCTTTTTAAGACTTAATAACATATAACACAGCAATTTATGTAAGTACTTAAATGTGTTAAAATTTTCACCTACAGTTGAAAAATTATAAAAAAAAAAAATTTACAAAAATCATAACATTATAAAAATTTGAATTTTATGTATTTAAAACTCAGTACACAATGTATTTTACTGGGGAACAAAATTAAAAGTCAATCAATTATTATAAGCCAAAATAAAATAAAAGTAGCAAAATTATTATTTAAGCATCAACTTATCTTTTTATTTATCATTAATTTTCTTATTTTAATATATAAGTTTAAATATTCATTTATCTATTTTATTTTCTTTAATTAATATTATTCACTTATTTCCTTTACGATGGAAAAAATATTGTTTTAAAGAAAAGCTAATAATTATAAAATGATATTTAAAATATTTTTTAATACGATTTTAAGTTTTGTGATGTTTTATGATTATAATTATTTTTATAAAAGATCTTGGAATGGGTCTCAATTTAATTACTATAGTATTTTTAATCAATATTATTTATTTATCAATTTTTTATATTAATTAAAGTACGAGTAACATGAATGAGTTTGAACATTCAGGTACCAACGGGAAACGACATGAGTATTAATGTTACTATCCAACGATTATGGGTCCAAATATGGAGAGTTTTTAAAAGTGCCGGTATAGGAACAAGTACTATAGTACCCTAACCAGACCCTACTTATTGTCATCCTTATCGACATATATGTCGTGCATGGCACGCATTGCTTGAATTTGGGTTTTAATTTGAAAATATATAGTTAAAAATGTCAT
This sequence comes from Pueraria montana var. lobata, assembly GCA_026413185.1. Lineage (NCBI taxonomy): Eukaryota > Viridiplantae > Streptophyta > Magnoliopsida > Fabales > Fabaceae > Pueraria > Pueraria montana. The sequence goes on from CM048647.1 coordinate 5,981,499, forward strand.
TTCATAAAAAAATATTTTTTTATTGTAACTACGGACTCTTACTTTAGATTGATTGAAATATTATTTCACAATAATTATTTAAATAATTATGTTACCTAACACAACTAATTTTGATTTCTTTTATTTATTGTATTTTAAATTTATAGTCTACCATATATATAATCAAACTATATATCTATCATGTACACCAATAATTAATAATTAAAAATGTTATATTTTAATTATAAATATTTCATAATATAATTTTAAAAAACTATCTATATTTTTAAATATTTTATAAAAAATTTATAAACAATATTTATCCCGTGCATGGCACGGATCACCCACTCAAGTTACTATAAAAGTAACACATATTTGTCAAAACAGCAATATTATTTATACAAATTAATTGTAAATTAATATTTTTCAAAATTTTAATTTATAAATTAAAATATTTGTAAATTATACATAGAAAATACATATTTGTCAAAGCTTAGGAGACAGACATTGCTAGTATATTGTGGATTATGTGTGATCATAAGTCTAACCAATGTGATTGTTGAACGTCTTTATTATAATAAAAGTAAACAAGTTTGAGAGGGAAATTTTATGCAATTGAGCAGGAAAATTTTAGAGAATTTTTTTTTTCTATTTTCAATTCATAAAATTATATAAATATAGTAATTAATGTAATTAGAACAAATATATCTTCTAATTTGAAATAATTAAATTAATTATTATCAACGCATGTAATTAAGATTCTTTTAAAATCTTTATAGTAATAAAAGTAAAGAAGTTGGAGTGAGAAAATTTTATGCAATTGAGCGGAAAATTTTTAGGGAAATTTTCTATCTATTTTTTAATTCAATAAACTATATAAATATAGTAATTAAGGTAATTAGAACAAGTACATATTCTAATTTGAAATAAATTAATTAATTATAATGAACACATATATGTTTTAATAATCAATCTTTCAAATATAGTAATATACATGTAATATATTCAATATGACAATAAATGAATAATAAAGTAAATTCTCTTATCAATCAAAATCACAATCAATTATAACTAAAATAATTTAAAAAAAATTAAATACATGGTAAGAAATTAATTATTATAGAAAGAAAATTCAAACATTATTATTAAAACAATTTTAAAATTTTATATGGCAAAAAATGTTTAAAAAATTAATTAAAATTAAAAGTAAATAATTGAAAGAAATTAAAAGCAAGAAAAATCAATTGTCATTATCAATATCATTGATTTAATTTAAAGGCAAATAGTAATTGAAGAAACAAAGGATTTAAAAGATAAAGAATCAACAAATAAATGAAAGAAGATTGCAATAAGTAAAAAAAATCAATTAACTAAAATTAAAAATAATTAAAGGATTAAAGTAAATAATTAGAAAATTATAGTAAGAAATTGAGAGAAAATTATCATAAATAAAAAAATCTAACAATTAAAATTAATTAAAAGTGAAAGTAAATAAGTAAAACTAATTAATAGAAATTAAAACCAGTTGGAACCACCAAAGGGGTCTAGCTCAGTTAGTTAAGCAAGGTGCGTGAGTATTGTAAACCCCTTGGTACTGTCTTCGATTCCTACAGATAAAAAAAAACCCAGTTGGAACCAATTTTTATCTTCATTATCATAGATTTAAATCATTTTAAATTTAAATTGTTGGATCAATAATAATTAAAGGATCAAAGAATTTAAAGAATAGATGATAATAAAATAATTGAAAGGAGAATGCATTAAGTAAAGAAAATCGATCATTAATCAATTAAAATTAAAATTTATTAAAGGATTAAATAAAATAATTAAAAGCATTAAAATAAATTACGGTAAGAAACTGAGAGGAGATAAAGTAAGTAAAAGAAATTAACTAATACAAATTAATTTAAATTAAAAGTAAATAATTCAAAGTAATTAAAAGAAATTAAAACTAGAAAAATCAATTGTCATAATCATCGATTTAAATTTAAATTCAAGAATCAATAGTAATTAAAGTGTTATTTTATGAGAAAATAGACTATGTATTAGCTATGTAAAAAAACAATGTTATACTATCATTTAATCACAAATCACAATATATGATGTATGAAGAAATTTTCTAAAACTTAGACTAATTTTTTTTTATGCAAAATAAAATATATTAAAGAAAAAAAGAAAACAAGAAATCATGGGGGGACCAAACCAAAACCCATGAAAATAAAGCAAGAGGAGCTATAGCTAGGAAAGCCTAAGCTATTATTTAAACTTCCTCCAAGCAAAAGAAGAAACAGAAACATCAAAATGATTGTGCAGCTACACACCATAGCAACCAAAGGAAACTATCTCTAAAAGAAAAGGATCTGTCCTATAAAGCTAAAATGCCATCTGATATAGGAAAAACTCCTTAAAAACTATCAGAGAAAGAACTGTAGACATAGAGTCTATAAGGTGGCATCAAAAAATTGTCTCAACTTCTGAAAAAGAGAAGTCGCAAGCAGGATTATGTCTTCTTATTTTTGGCTAACCTCTTTCTCTGTGTTTTTGAATTGTTACCAGTGGCTGCAGAGAGGTATTGTAAAACTTAGACTAATTATTTGTAATCATTACTTTAAATTTTATGTTTTTATAACTTTTAAATAATTGAGTAAAAAAAGTTCTTAAATAATATATGCAATCAACATAAATTAAAATAACAACTTTATAATTTTAAAATATAGAGTGAATTACAGTAACCTCCCTTAAGTTTTACTTAAATTACACATGCCTCTCCTTTTTCTTTTTTTTATTTTTTACATTACTTTGGCCTCCCCTCCTCAAACACAATTAATTAACGCCCTCATCTATTTTTGCAAATCCAAAAATGCCCTCCCCTCTATTTCCAGCTCAGAGCTAACCATTTGGAACCCAAACAATGCTGCTTGCAGAAACCATAATTTCCCCTCAGAACAAAGCATAATCTCGCAGTGGCATTGCTCAGCGACGTTGTGGGGTTCGACGGCGCCACTGCCTCTGCGCTCGACGCCTTTTCTAGACATTGTCCATTAAAGGGCGGGGCGGCAATGCAGGAGAGCCCGACGGGGGGAAAGTGGGATCTCTCCGCAGATCTGGAGTTCTCGCAGATCTCACTCACCATTCTCATAGATCTCTCCACCCTTTGACCTTTGTCGAGGCCACGGCAATTTTGGCAATGACGGAGCCGGAAATGTTTTGGGAATTATATGTTTATGTTATAGCTGAAATACTTTCCTCATGAAAATGAAACTATAATCCCATGTCTATGCTTTAGATGCTGCCCAATGGAGCGTTGGACCAGTGTATGCCAGCTTTGGAGCCTCCAATAAAAGAAAAGCTTTCAAAATATCAAGTATATTATATTTGTGTGAGCATTGTATCTGCATTGACCTTTTCAAAATTGTTGATAAGGCTTATTGGAAATTTTCATTCACTGCAATTTTTTTTTGCTCAAGGTGATTACGAAGAAGATGAGATGGGGGCATTTTAGAGAAATAATAATGCACATGCTTGTCACATGATCTGTAAATTAAATTGAGCTAACACTGTCAGGGGTGTAGGGGATGCTACTGTAATAGGAAGGCAAAAGTTAGGGGGTTTTCTGTAGGCTAAAAAAAGGAGTGGTGCATGTGTAATTTGAGTCAAACTCAGGAGGATTGTTGTAATTTGCTCTAAAATATAATAACAGGCCCGTGCATCGCACGGGTCACCATACTAGTGAAGATAAAAGTAAATATTTGACTTTCCTTAGTATGATTTTCAAATAATGAAAAGGTAAATATTTCTCGATATGATTATAAATATCCACCAATGTAGTGCGTGAGTTGAAAAGATTGAGGAGTTTATAAAATAAAATAAAATCTAATAATAATGTACAATAGAAAAAGGGAATTTAAATATTTTTTTTAGAGTATCATACATTAAAGAGAATGATAATGAAATTAAAGTCTATATTAAATTTGTATTTTTTTTCACAGAATGTATTAATTTTTTTTAAGTATCTGATAATTTTAGCATGATGATGTTGTTACATTTTGTAATCAGTATAATTTTAAATTGTATTTAATTAGCAGTTATATATTAATAATTTGCAATTAAGAGATGTCATAATGTCGTTACAATTTGAATTAGCAGTTTAATATATTAATAATGAATTTGCAATTAAGAGACTCAATTTGATTAAAATATTAGTTATTGAACAAATAATAAATGGTATATAAATATTATTAAATACAAATATTAGAAAAGAATAATTTTGCACTAAAACTTAAAAATCTAGTCTTTTATATGACAATTGAATTGATACCATTTGGAGATACCACTCTATAAAAAAAGAGATAACATTTGGAGATGCAAGATTCATGGCCTCTCCTTTCAGCCCGACCTGTTTAAAGAATAGGCATGTCTTAATATAATTTTTTCTTTGTAAGTGAGACAACTTAAGCAGCTAAAGTAACTTGATAAGTCCATTTCTGCCAAGATAAATCCCACATCCTTGGTCGTCCCTGGAGTACAACTGGACCAAGGATTCCTTTGTTCCAAGTCTCAAAATGTCCTCCCACATTCTATGACAACACATAAGAAAAGAATGATATTAGTTATTAATAGACATAGAATAGAGCCTTTATAAGCGCAACTAAGACAACAATAAGGAGTATGAGTAGGATTTTATCAATTGATACTTGTATGTGTAGTAGGATTTCAGAGCTATTCTGTTTGTTCCAGCACGGAGGTTTACCATGCCACTATATGTGAATCTCCTATCCTCCTTTGTTCCATAGGCAGAACCTGTATTCAATCATATTTATCATGTTTCCTTTGACTAAAAAGCATGGACAACAATGAAAGGGTACATAGATATGTGGACAAAATAGCTAAAGAAAGGATAAATCTGAAAAACTGTCTGAGGAAAGACAGGGAAGAGTTTAACAGTAGACGAAAGGGAAAAGTTTTAGAGACAAATGAGGAGATATAATGGAAGGTATAGGTAATGGACTGATATGTGGAGAAGGCTTCATTTTGGTTTCTGTAACTGATCAAACATTGATTAAGGGTGTAAACATCAAACATTGATTGTTGTTGTAACAGCTTTAGCAATTTCTTAGCCGTGGACAATGAGAGGGGATGAGGGAAAGGTGTATGGTTTCTTAGCGCAATTTCTATGAGCATAGAGTGTAATGACACTAAATGCAGAGATAGGAGCTACAAAAGTTAGGAAACACAATAAAGGCTGATGAGAGAAGAGGTGAGGAACTGAAGTGAGAGAATGGCACATCAGCGAAATTTGTGATGTGGCAAAAGATACCATATTGATGTGTAAGCATACTATTTCGCAGCTCAGGATTTATACATTATAAATAGATAAATAGATTTCACCGGTTGATTGGAAGGAAAAATCATGTGTGGGGCCAAAAGAAATTTATCTATAACTTCTTGAAAAGAAGGAAATAAAGGAAAACTCAACGGTTGTAAATATCTCTCTTCATTCACTTCTTCCAAAATATATCCACTCCAATCGCCCAAAATAAACACAACATATGGATGACCAATTGTCAGTGAAACATGGTCTCTTCCTCCCTTTTGCAGATAAGACATGTAGCATCATTAGTGAGATTGAGTTTGTTTTTTTCCCCTAGTCTAGTTAGAGTTTAACTATCTATGCTTTTCTGCATCAACTTAATTTACACATTTATACCTGTATGTGTAGCAGAGCTTGTTGTTACATGGGAGTGGTCAAAATGTCAAATGATGATGTTTTATTTCTTCTTTTCCCCCTAATTCACTCTTTTTTGGTTAATAACACATGTTTACACGTTTATTGCAGCCAAATTGACCATTATGGCTTCAGTCAATCTAACATGATCATAGAATTAACATGCTTAATGCAGAGTTGGTACGTGCAGATAGATGCAATGTAATGGGTGTATATGATTTGCTGAGACAGTCCTTATGACTTGAAACATGCATGCTGTACATATTTGTGGAGGTTTTGACCTAATTGTGCTGTGGCATGTAGCAGGTAGATTTTAATTTAATTTATCCACAAGATATATTGTGATGTCTGCAATCATCTATCTGACAATCTGATAACAAAAGCTCAAGTTCAAGTCATTAGGTTTTCTATTTGTTATTAATAATTGTTTATAATGTTTAACTGGTCAATAAGGTTGTTTTACACATAGTTTTGACTCCATTTCCTACTTAGAAAGAAAAATATATGAATGTTCTTTAATTCAACTACTTTGGGTGATTAGTCATTTTCAATATGCTTTATAGGAGATTTGGCCCGCAAAACCTGATCTCATCAAATCATCTTCCTTCGATGTCAACTTTTCCAAAATTTTATTATGAAGAAAGTTGGTGCCATTATTTTAGCATTTATCTGTGAGGCTGTAAACCTTGGATCCCATTTATATCATTTTGTAACCGTACAGTATTTTCCATGACATTTTCTGGCTAAGTTTTTAACTTGGTAAGTTGGTATATATTGCGTCTACTAAAGTGTGAGGATGGCTATTTTCTCTTGGTCTATATAGTGTTCTTCTTTGGCTTTTTTTTTTTCTGCCAAAAGGTTGTACTATAACCTGTTCTAAGTAAGTACCTTTGGAGGTCTTGTTCCATGTTCATTGAATTAATTACATGCTTGCAGCCTAGTTTGCTAGTTAAATCTCATCAGAACAAATTTTGGTGAGGGAACTAGGGGAACTCAAATTGGAAGAAATCAAAGAACCTATTTTTGTGTGACAAATGATTTGTTGGTCTAATTTTTCTTTTTCTCTTGATGTTAATTGTTTGTTCTTTATCTTTATTTATTCATTCACACTTGATGTTGAATATATATAATATACTACCTCCGTCCCTAAATATAAGACTCTTTTAACTAATTAACACAAAGTTGATTAATTTAATTAATAACATTAATTTGTTAACAATTTGTATTATTTTTCCTAAATTACCCTTGGAATTATTGGGACTCATTATCTCTCTTTCCACTTAATTACTTTCAACCTAATTAATTAATGAGTGCTAATCATCTTCTCCAATCCTCATAAGAGAGAGAATGTACTTATCTTATTAATTTACAACATTCATTTTAAAGTGATTAAGGGTATTTTGGTCAAAAAATAATTAATGCAACAAATAACTTGACAAGAGTCTTATAAAGAGAGACAATTTTTTTTTAGAAAAGAGTCTTATATTTAGGGATGAAGGTAGTACCATTTTGTTTAAAGATGATTGTATTAAATACACTCTTTTCATAGTTATATTATATTGCACAAATTGTGTAAACCTAATGTGGATTATATATACTATTATAGTTCACTAATATATTTTTAAATTTGACCAAATTTCACAAATATTCAGTAGTGTAGTTTTATAAAAAGACCGAGTTAAGTCTCTGTTCCTTAAAACTCACACCCCTTGTTGAAACTAATATTCAGTTTTCAAGTCTTTTATTACACGTTACAAAAATAATTTACTTAATTGAATCAAGTAACGCTTTCAAATTTTTATTAACTTGTGTTGGCGCTAAAAATGTTTGCTGTTGAGACTAGTCGTTTTTTGTCGGCTAACTGCTAATTCAGTTGATGGGCGTTAACTAATGTTGCTTAATAGATTGTAGCTTATCCCAGTGCTAAACATGATTGATGACTAAAATAGCCGTTTCTAATGGCTAACAGCTAAAAGAATCGTTTCTAACGGCTAACGGCTAACGGCTAATGACTAATGGCTAAAGGCTATTTTTGTCAGCTAACATAACAGAGTTGAATCAGATCTATTTTGTGGGAGATCAAGTTGGAAGAAATATTTGAACGTGGAAGGTAGTTACAAACAGTTTTTCTAAGGCTAAATGCAAGTGGAATCACGATTTCCTAAAAAATAGGAGAAGTGGTTAGTGGAAAATATCAGTTGTTTGTTTGTAACAGTTTTAGGGAACGTGGGACATAACATCAATAGAAGCAGCAACACAGTAAGCTAAGATTATGTAACACATGATCTCCCTAAGAATCTAGGATCATGGGTAGTTATTAGAAAACAACTGACCGCTGACGTGCCTTGTAAACAGCTGATGCTTGCTTAGAAAACATTATAAATAGTAGGAAACACGATGTAAACAAGGCCAAAACGAAAATCAATCAAATTCTATCTTTTCCAATTATTTATCCTTAATTTATCGCCTTATTTATAGCTTTTCCTTTACCATCTTCAGCAGTTAATAACTTTCCTTTACCGCAAATTTGATAGGAGTAGCGTAGCAATAGAAATTCCAGTTTAACGACTGCTAGAAAGCTCTTCCTTGAGTCAGTCGCCTAAAGGGAATCGCTCGTTGGTAATCAGTCGACACGATAGCTGATCAGTTGATAGATTTTCACACCAACAACTTGCTACTTATCGAAAGCAATTGTGACAAACTCTTTTCATTTTAAGTGGATGTGCAATGAGGAGTTCATAAAAAAAAATGAGATTGTTCATCACTAAAGAAAAATGAGCAATAATTATTGACCTAATCACCATTTATTGATCTTAAAGGTGAAAAACAAGTAACTTTACTTTTCATCAACTCGTTAATAAATGTGGAATCCATGTATTTTGAAAATGGATTGAAAATTCACCCCACTCTTTTTTTAACTTTTCATGACATGTTGGTAGGTCAATTGATTTAAATAATAAAAAAAATTAAATTAAATTGAAAATAAAATATATTTTTTAAACCAAAAGAATGGGATGAAAGGTGGGATGTAATGAGAGTAGGAATTGAAAAATAATAAGAATTAAATTTATATCTAAACATTTTTTTTTAAAAAAAAGCAAACAAATAAAATATAAAAAACAAACTTGACCAATATCACATGGGATAAGTTATGTGACTTAATTCACTAGGATCAGCTTAGCAGTGGAAATTTTGGATGGTTTTGCACAAAGTCATAGGTTCAAATTTCATTGTCGTCATTATATATACAAAAGAAAAAAAAAAGTATGCGAATTAGTGGGTTGACATAATTAGAATATCAAAGTTAAATACACTATTCGGCACCTTTATAAATGTGAGCAAAAATCAAGAAAATGCACATTAAAATTAAAGTGAAAATCCCATAATTATAAAAGGAAAATCATGGAACAATCCTCCAAAAATGTTATACTCTAATAAAGATAATGATAATATTAAAAAGATGCACATCAAAATTAAGGTATAAACCCCTCAATAATAAAAGGAAAATCACGGGATAATTCTCGAAAAATATTACACTATAATAATGATAATGATAATATTCCAAAAAAATAATAATAAAATTTCTATCTACACTATTTTATGAGATATTACATAAATCAAGTGTATACAAATGAGGCTCCATTTTCGCATGCGCATACATATTAACCAATAATTTATATATTATTGTGGAGAGCCACGCTCCATCGTTAGATTATAAAAGAATCCAACGCTTCAGAAGCAGCTAAAAGAAATTGACCGTTGAAGCTAAAAGAGAAACTTATATATATGACTGTCTCCTCATCAACTCATTCTCATTCACAAACATCATTCACTGCGTTGAAAACTGTACGCAGACACAGACACAGACACACAGAGGAGAGAGAGAGAGAGAGAGAGAGAGATTTGAATTAAAGACCAAAGAAGAATTTCCCAAATGTCTTCAAGGCCCATCATTCAACGACAAGCTAGAGGTACTGTCTTTTTGAATCATTGTATATACTCTGTGTGATGCCATGATGCACGTTTCTTTGAAAATGTTTGTTTCTTGTTTTCTCTCAAAATAAGATTGCATGAATCTTTCTTGTCTGATCCTTTGGGGCGTTGCTTCAAATCTTCTTTTGTATTGGAAGAAACTAGGGCTGGGCATCGGTCGGTTACGGTCGGTTATGGATCCAAAAATCCCAACCCATTGTAAACCGAAACATAAATATTTTGAACCGTATCCGACCGATCTATGCTTTCGGTTTCGTCGGGTTCGGGTATAGCGGATGAACGGATTACTCGGGTGGGTTGTAACGGGTTTTGGTGTGCGTTGTGATTGGGTCCTTCGTACTCTTCTTCTCCGGCAACAAAACAGTTGCAGACGACGTTGCTAACCTTGGCCAAATGCACATCCCAAAGTGTGTGGTTTCTTCTTCTCCAGCATGCGTTGTAGTCTCCTTCTCCGGCAGTGCAATCGCAAGTCGCAACGCTATTAGAACCCTTAGCAAGTTGCAATGCTAGAACCACTCGTAAGTTGCAACGCTTTCTTTTTCTCTTTCGTTGTTGCTTACCATGGAGGCACGGATGTTATGTTGGGTTACTTCATAATAATTTATTAATCAATGTGAGATCCAACCGTTTTTCTTTATAACCAAATAAAATGAAAATTATATGAAAAAGAATCATATTTTAATATTTTATTTAGTGCTCCATTTTATGTCTTATTTTAATATTTTATGTCTTATTGAAGTGACGTGAGAGTAGCATAGCAGATTAGTCATCACCTTTATGTCTGCACTCTGCAACATTAACATTCAAATTTCATCTCATCCACACACGTAAAGCTTTCTTGTGGCTCGTGAATAAATTTCAAATTAGAAATGAATCTTTGCCTCCTTTCAGTAAGTCGGTCGGGTCGGTTTCGATGAACAAAAGATTTTTAAACCGCACCCGACCTTAATAACCCGTGTAACTCATTTTTTTCACCCGTGCAATCCGCAAAAATCGCCCGAAACCGTCCGAAAGTCTTTATTTTTTTTCGGTTAATGCGGGTTTCGGTCGGGTCTCGGGTTTGTGCCCAGCCCTAGAAGAAACCATGAACAATCTTTCTCGGGACATTCAAATCTGTTTCAGTAACAGACAATCTTGGTTACTCACCAATCTTTTCAGAGAAAAAAGGGTCTTTCTTGTTAGGTTTTTTCTTTTTTCTTTTTGGTTGGAATTTATCTTTGGTGTTGCATGTGTTAAGTGTTTAGATAAAAAGTTATCTATCGCCTTCTTGAATGAGTGGCTCTTTTGCAATGAGGGAGGGAAACAACAGAAGAAGAATGATGCAGCAAAGGGAAGGAACCGCAGAGAAATTGTTGATATTGGGAATTGGAATTTCTTTTTCTTTTTCTGTCTCTCTTTCTTTCTCACCCTCACTCAGACACTCACTTACTCAATATTAAACTCATATTTTTATGATTCTTTTAGGAGTTTTGGTGTCCAACTAATTGCCAATGTGCAAGCACCAGCAGCTGCTGAAAATAACAAGGTGAACTACTCTCTAAAGCTGAGATATTCTAAAGCTGAGTTTGTCAGGTCTGACTTTGAGGTATCAGCTAACAACTTTTGTGCCAGAAAGCTTTGCATACATGTTTAATATTTCTCATACAGATGCTCCCTCTCTGAATATTCACTAACAAAGTATCTCGCATTTTCCTTTCATTCGTCTCTCTTCTTCCTAATTAATCTCTTAAGCTTAATGTCACCAGCGCCGATGCCTGTTACGATGAGACTGATCTCTATCATTCTTGGATTCAGTTACATTCCTGCTCTCTCACACCAGAAGTTTATTTATGATGGTATAATGTGAAATTGAGGACTTGACTTTAATTAATTGGTCTAATTCTTGCATCTTCACGTCCAAGAAAATTTGTTGTTGACGTCCATGGCTTTATTAGAGGCTGTATTGTGTTGTTCTGCTCAAAGGTTGGGAAGCAACAAATTTGTTAATTATTCAAGATGTAGCAATTTGTGGCGGCTAAAAAATGCCACAAAGTATTTAATCCTTTTAAAATCATATTTTTTTAGCGATTTTTAACCGCCAGAAAATGTAATAAAATAAAATAATAATAAAACTAACGCCACATCATCACTTAACATCCAAAATAGACGGAAAGGACTAAAATCATGGACCAAAAAAAAGAATAAGGACTTTGACCGGTCGTAAAAAAGTTGAGGGACCAAAACCATAAATGTGAAAAAGTTTAGGGACCAAAAACATAGTTTCTCTTTTAGTATTCATGAAGAAATTTCTTTTTCCTCTTCAACTCACGTTACTAATGATGAGTATTCATACTTAATATATTCCTCACAGTCATGGGTGGAAGCTTTAGCATTTGAGTTGACCCAGAATGAAGGAGAATTGATTCAAGAGAAGTTTGAAGTGTGCTTGTAAACTTTTTGTAAATTTTTATAGAATCTCCTTCAGAACTTTCTGCTCATAGTTATGATTTACTTAAACAATTTTTAAACTTTCACTCTTAAAGCTTTGATCAAATTCCAATATTTCATTTGGATATTTATTACAAATGATAAACCAATAATTTATAACAAAAAATAAATAAAACAATAATTAGACAATTCATAGTTTTCAAATAAATTGTTGAGTCATTCAAGTCTCTTAGAATGGCACCTTAAGTTCATTCTTTTTCCTGTCACCTTTCACAAGATCACCATTGGTCCCTTGACATTTTATATAGTGAAATTAATGAGATTGGTCACACTGAAAATTATTTTCTGTGATTTGTATTCTCCTCTCTAGTGTATCGAAAATGATGATAATTATTCACTAGTAGTACTACTATTTCATTTAGAAATTGTTAACCACTGCAATTATTTTTCCTTCTCCAGGGCTTTCTAAAATAGTTTTAATTTTCTAGTTCTTCCATTTAAATATACTGATATATTTTTTGTTTTGACAAAAAAAATCTGAATCCATCTTTGTTTTGTATAGGCTTCTGAAGATGCTAAAAAGTTGGTTAATCAAGAGAAGTCTTTTGCTTGCGCCGAAATCAAAAGTACTAGGTTAGCGGTCTTGAGAACTGGGGAGGCGCTTGAGGAACCAGAAAAAGCTTTAACCAGTAGGTAGTAACATGTTTGATTACACAACTATATGTGTATGTGTGTATAATTTGCATTAATATTCATAATCAAGTATGAAGGATGTACACGAGAGAATCAATGTGTGTGTATAAAAAGCAAAGAATTACTAAATAATACAATTTTAGGATAGAAAAGATGGGTTCATTCTCTATATGATGGACAGTACTAGAAGATAACATTTTCTAAAAAGACCTTAACTATAATTATATTTGTTAAAATTTCTCTTCCCTTACGAACATAATTTCCTTATAACCTATACAATCTTGACGTAGAAAATTCCAAACTTTTCATATGTGTGAAAAATGCATAATTTCATATGTGTAGAAAAATTTAGTATATTTCTTCTAGGATTTGAGGCGACCTAGCTAGAACACTCAAGTGTGTGTTCTGTCTAACTTTTTGGTCTCCTTAGGTCTTTAATGCGAGTGGTGACATTGATCACCCCATACTCAGGATTAGAAGTTAGTTTCTCCTATCGTGGAGTGGTGCGTCTCCCCGGGCATCGTTGGACATCGTTGACCTAATCGGTTTGACGTAATTAAGTCGGATGTGGATCCGACCCAGAAGGTACATAGCCCTTCAGCCTCGAGCTAGAAAAGTGAAGAAGCTAAGGTTAAACAGATTGAATGGGGATCCAACTTGGAGGGTACACAGCCCACCAGCCTCAAGAAGAGGCTAAACAGATTGGATGGAGATCCGACTCGGAGAGTAGGTACACAACCCTTTAGCCTTAAGCGCGAAAAGCAAAAAGGCTAAAAGACTAAATGGATCGAATGAGGATCCTACCTGAAGGGTACACAACCCTCTAGTCTTGAGCTATAAAAGCGAAGAAGCTAAGGTCAAACGGATCAGATGGGGTCCAATCCGAAAGGTACATAGCACTCGAGCCTCAAGCTAAAAAAGCAAAGAAGCTAAGGCTAAATGGATCGGATGGGGATCTCACCTAAAGGCTACATAGTCTTTTAGCCTTGAGCTACAAAAGTGAAAAGGCTAAGGTCAAATGAATTGAATGGGGATCTGACCCGAAGTGTACATTGCCTTCCAGTCTTGAGCGCGAAAAGCAAAAGGCTAAACAAATTGGATAGGGATCCGAGTTGGAGGGTACGCACAAAAACCAAATAGGCTAGTCAAACGAATCAGATGGGGATCAAAACCAAATGGGGATCCATTCTGGAAGGTACACAACCCCTAACCTCGAGTTAAAAAAGCGAAGAGGCTAAGGCCAAATAGATTAAATGGGGATTTGACCATGAGGATGCACAACCCTCCAACCTTGAGCTTGGCTAAGGTCAAACAAATCAAATGGTGATTCGACCAAGAGGGTACACAACCTTCCAGCCTTGAGCTCAAAGAATAAGGATCTGACCTAGAGGGTACACTCAAAAAATGAAAGAGATTAAGGTCAAACGAATCAAATGGAGATCTAGCCTAGAGGGTACATAGCCTTCCAGCTAGGATACACCTTTCAACCTCGAGCTAGAAAAGAGAAGCAACTAAGGCCAAATGCATCCGATCCAGAGGATACACAACCCTCCTGCCTCGAGCTAGATAAGTGAAAGGCTAAGGGTCAAACGAATCAGATGGGGATCTGACCTAGAGGGTGGTACATAACCCTCTAGCTTCAAGTGCAAAAAGAGGAGATCAAACTGATCAGATGGGGATCCGACCCGGAGTGTACACAGCCTATATAACTTGAAAAGCGAAGAGGCTAAGGTCAAACAGATTGAATGGGATCCGACATTGAGATTACACAATCCTCAAGCTTGAAAAGCAAAGCAGTTGAGGTCAAATGGATTGAATGGCGATCCGACCCAGAAGGTACACAACTCTCCAACCTCAAGCTAGAGAAGAGAATAGGCTAAAGCCAAATGGACCGGATGGGGATCCGACCTGGAGGGTTGATAATTGCCTTTTGAACTTAATTTGTTGATAAAAATTGAGGGCAATTATCTTAATAATTCAAACATTATAACTTTGAATTGATCTCTTTGATAATTAATTTGTAAATAAATTATATTAGTTTTAGAGTAGTGAATTAGTTAAATTTTCATCTAATTAGGTTTTCTTTTACTATAGAAGCAAGAGGAATAAAGTAACAATTGAAGATGGAGCTCAAAGAATTGTCCATTTGTGAAGAAGTCTCCGCACTTAAGCGTGCCCTCAGCCAAGCTTAAGTGCGAATTCCAAGGGCTCCCAGTTTTGCAAAAAAAGCTAGGCTTAAGCGAGCCTTTTTCTAAGCTTAAGAGTGGATTTGATTTGGACCTTGCTTTAGAGTTGTCACGCTTAAGCATGATCTTACTCGCGCTTAAGCGCTATCAGTCCTGATCATCAAGTTTCTTCAGGAACAGTCATGCTTAAGCTTATCATCTTTGGTGCTTAAGCTTGAGTACATCACGTGGGTTTTTACAAAGGCACATGACAGGTCGTATTTAAGGCATAGATCCCACGATTGACCTAAGTCACATCAGAGAACATTCCCCTTAAAGTGTAGGCTGCTATGAAGCTTTTTCCATGGCTCTTCCTTTAAGATTTTGCTTTCCTTCTTCATTTTTAGAGCTTCTAGTGTCTATGAGTAGCTAAACTCCCCTTGTGTTTGGGGTTGGATGTAATGTTACTTATCCTCTTGTATTTACTTTGATATTTTAATATATATTCAGTTTCTCAATCTTTTATTTCACTCTCTTGCTTTATCTTCTTCTTGTGGATTGATCAACCACTTGCTTTTGGGATTTTACTCATTGGAAAATGTTGCTAAAAACCTAGACCTAGAGTGAAGTAACTAAGGGTTATGCACTAGGGATGGTGTATTAATCTTTAGTCATCTTGTTAGACCACATGCTTAATGCAATTTTCATTATTAATCTCACTAAGGAATTAGGGGATAATAATGAGAGTTAGAATCTAACCACTAAGGAATTAGGGTTTTAGTGATATTTATGGTTGATGAATGGTTGATTAAATTGAATGTTATTAATTATCATTAATATATGTAAGGGAAAGTGGCATGAAATCCAACCCCGGGCATGTTTTTATCATAATTGTTGAAATCTCATTTTATTGCATTCTTAGTGTTTGTTAAAAAGCCCAAAAAGATTTTAAGTCCATTTTAGTTCCTAGTTTTATGTTCACTTGATCTTCATTTTATCTTCCACAAAATGCAAATTTACTTTCCAATTCTTTAGCCTTTGTTTATAAATTGTGAGTAATCTTGCTTAATATTCACAAGTCCTTTGGGAGATGATTCAAATACTTATTGTTACTTGCGCGATTGGTTCACTTGCCAAATTGTGATCAAGGGTACACAACCCTCTAGCCTTGAACAAGAAAAGTGAAAAGGTTAAGGCCAAACATATCAAATAGAGATTTGACCGGGAGGGTACATAGACCTTCAACCTTGAGCTAGAAGTTGAAGAGACTAAGGTCAAATGGATCAATTGGAGATTCGACCCGGAGGGTACACAAACCTCTACCCTCGACCTTGAAAAGTGAAGAGGCTAAGGTCAAACTAATTTGAAAGGGATCTAACCCAGAGAGTGGTACGCAGCCCTCCAGTCTCGAGCACGAAGAGTGAAAAGGCTAAACGAATTGGATGGGGATTTGACCCGAAGGGTATGCATGAAAAGTAAAGAGGCTAAGATCAAACTAATCGAATAGGAATCTGACCCAAAGGGTTCACAACCCTTCAACCTCGAGCTCGAAAAGCTGACAGGCTAAGGTCAAACGAATCGGATAGGGATCCAACCAGGGGGTGCATAGCCCTCCATCCTTGAGCGCGAAAAGCAAAGACATTGAATGGATTGGATAGCGATTGACTCGGAGGATATGCACGAAAAACAAAGAGACTATAAGGTAAAATGGATCGGATGAGGATCCAATTTGGAGGTACACAGCCCTAGCTAGAAAAATGAAGAGGCATAAGCTCAAACAAATAGGATGAGGATCCAACTCAGAGGGTAACCCTCGGGTCAAATGGATCAAATAAGGATTTGACCTGAAGGGTACATAGTCCTCAAGCCTCGAGGGCGAAAAATGAAGAGGCTAAGGTCAAACAGATCAAATTCAGATGTGGATCCAACCTCTCAAAAGGCGAAGAGGCTAAGGTCAAATGGATCAAATGGTGATTCGACCTAGATGGTACACAACCCTCTAGTTTCGAGCTAGCAAAAAGAGGAGGCCAAGGCCAAATGAACCTGATGGGGATTCGATCCCGAAGGGTACACAAACCTCTAGCCTCGAGCTAGAAAAGTGAAAAGGCTAAGGTCAAATGGATTGGATGGAGATTTGACCTGAAAGGTACACAAGCCTCTAGCCTCAAGCTTGAAAAGCAAAGAGGCTAAGGTCAAACAATCAGATGGGGATCTGACCCACAGGGTGGTACACAACCTTCTAGCTTCAAGTGCGAAAAGTGAAGAGGTTAACGGATTGCACGGGATCCAACCTGGAGGGTACGTACGAAAAGCAAAGAGGATAAGGTCAAACCGATCGAACGGAGATGCAACCTGGAGGGTGTACAAAATAAAAACCGAATTTCAAAATTTTGTAAGGACTAAAATTAACACCGAAAACATTATGCCATGTGACACCTCATGAAAGTGCCACGTGAAACACCCACAAGGGTAAGCCATGGAACTTTCTTTGATGCCACACGAAGCTTTCTTTGGCACCACATGGTGCTTACCTGTGGTGCCACGTGGTTGCCATGTGTTGTGCTGACGTGGAGAACCGCTCACCACATTAGCACTTAACAGATCCATTTTCACGTCAAGGACTAAAAATGCTAATGAAAAACTAATGGATGACTAAAAGAAGTTAAAAAAAATTGAACTAAAAATTTGAATCTAAAAAAGTTGAGGGACTAAAAACTAATTTAACCCAAAATTAATTCATTTATGACGGGACATACAAATTCAATACTATAAAATATGAATATGAAAAATGAATCCAAATATGGCGGGACTGCTTTGAGCCCTGAAAAATTCCAAACATGGAGTACGCTCAGGATAGGGAGAAGACATGTAATGAAAGCTTAGGTTCATTTAGGGTGGTTGTGAATTTTTTCAAAACTTGGATATATAAAATGGAGATAAAATAATTTTGGCTTAAAAACAATTTTAGTCCCTCTATTTTTCTCATTCCGCAATTTTGATCATCCATTTTAAAATAGAGACATTTGGTCCATCTATTTTAAAAAAATTGCAATTTTGGTCTAATCCTCAATTTTGCCTATGTGCTTTATTTCTTTTATTTTGGTCCAATTGAACCCTAGCCTAACTTATTAAGGTACCATCAAGAAATGATTTAATTAATTAAAATGTAACAAATAAAAGAAATAAATGTAGGTAAAATTGAGGATTGGACCAAAATTGTGGATTTTCTATAATAGGGGGACCAAATGTCTTTATTTTTAAATAGAGGGGGCCAAAATTATAGATTTGGTAAAATAGGGGGACCAAAATTGTATTTTAGCCAATAATTTTAACTTAATTTCAAAACAATTTTCCTTTCACTTCAAAACCAAAAATAGAAAAAAAAAATGTAAATGTGACTTTTAGTTTTAAAAAAGATTTAATGTTGCTTGAAACACGCACTCTCGTCAATAGGACATTTGACCATGGTTATGGAACTGAGACTTCTTCCCAAAAAAACTCATTGGATAACCAAAGGTCGTAAAGTCAACAAAGAAATGGAGGTCATGGGCCTCGCCATAGCACTGGCCAAACCTACGGGATTCAAAGCAGTGAGGCATCATTGTCGGAGGTCGATTAACGGTGGTGTCATGATCATGCTTGTAGCAGAGAACAGAGTCATGCGGTGGGAGATCTCGTCGACGAAATTTGGGCTCGGTAGTGATTTTGCTAGTTTTGTGGGCTCATGGTGTTGCTTGCATCTTAAATTAGTGATGGAGAGTAAAAGAGTAATTACATGGAAGTAGACTTGATTACATTAAGCCCCAACGAAAAATTAATTTAGCTATGCATAGCTATAGGGGAAGAAGCAAGAGATGATGAAAGTATGGAGAACCGAGCCAAACGCGTTCAAGCCATCGTTAGACCTCTTGTTTCTCTCTACGCACCACGTACTGTCACCCCAGACTAGGACAGAAAATCCCTATTTAAGTCTATGGGCCAAAAAGAGTTGAAGCCCAAGAGAAAACAAAACAAAAAAATAGGGATTTTTCTTGTAGCTGCTCGTGCACAGGCTGTGCAAAATTTACACATGGATTTGCACGGTTGTGCAAAGCTCAAACTTCAGAATTTCAGACTTTGCACAGCTACACAGTTTAGTTGCACAAGCATGTTCCAAGGCTTCCAACAAGCTTCTTTTGCTCCT
Organism: Pueraria montana var. lobata; assembly: GCA_026413185.1. Classification (NCBI taxonomy): domain Eukaryota; kingdom Viridiplantae; phylum Streptophyta; class Magnoliopsida; order Fabales; family Fabaceae; genus Pueraria; species Pueraria montana. Next base: position 6,000,664 of record CM048647.1, read on the forward strand.
GTAAGACCTTCAAGGCTCTCCACTTCATGTAACGCCCTTCGTTACAATAACAACCCATAGTAAAATATTCTTTAAAACATAAATAATATAAAATTTTTGAAAATACAATGGTTTGAAATACCTCATATATTATAAAATAAGATTGAATAAATAAATCCTTACATATATAAAACGTTATCCTCAAATATGGGCAACTAAAAGAGTGACTAAACTAACCACATCCGACCCTTTATACCAAAGGTATTAACCAAAAATATAACTAAAAAGAACTAAATCTTCAAGTCTCCGTCATCTCAACAGTTTCTCCCTCGTGCTCTGAAAACAACACTTTTAATGAGATAATAATCCCAGTGAATAAAACAAGTTCTAAAAAGGTTCGTAAATAGTGTTGTTCTCAGCCGGTACGGTAATCTGGAAAAAATCAACCATGGTACCCGCAATAATTTAAAATAAAATATTGTTTTTTTATCAGCATAAAATAAAATAAAATAAAATATTATATATATATATATATATATATATATATATATATATACTCCAATAGAAGTCAAATTAAGACAACCACAAATCACACTCATATCATTCTCATTAAGGTAAATATTTCAATAAATAAAATTAACACCTCAATGCATTCAAATAGATATCTCAAACATAACTTAGTGATTCCCAGAATCACTAGACTAGACTCTTTGGTTTCCAGAACCGGTGTGGATCTCAGATTCGTCAAGGTCTATGAGCTCATATCCATGCAATGGCGTCCCACTGCCTTCCCCATCTTAGATGGAGGTATCTCGAATCTCTTCCCCATCCCAGATGGAGGTATCTCAACTCTCTTCCCCATCCCATATGGAGGTATCTATCATCCTATTCCCATAATAGAATGTACACCGTCATCCCTTGCCAGAAGGTAATGACCGACTCTCATAATAATACAATATTCCATTCCAATAATTGCCAAACGAATTCTCAAACATCAATCATAATTCTTATGATCAAACCAATATCAATTAACCACATGAAAAATATACCAATACATAATTAAATTAAATTCATACATTGTTTAAATGAAGGCGCAACACGCAGGTTCATGATTCACGAAGTTAATTCAATATATATATAAATACACATATAGTATATATAATTCAAATCTCAACTACATTTATACATCAATCAAATGTTAATTTCCCTCTAACTATAGCCACGTACAAGATTTAAAGAAATTATTTTAAACCCATAATCATAAAGTAAATGTAAGTATATGATGGCAAAGTCTTTTGGGCCAAAGTATAGAACAAGAAGGCACTTGCCATTCAATTTCCAATTCAACACATTCAATCTACATGCAGATAATAACTAAATATAGTCACAAATTTCACGAACTATCCGAAGACTAAAACTACCACTGTATTTGACACAATCAAAACAATTTCAATCATTTGAGAGTCATACCCAATGTGCACGTTAGAACGCTTAGGGTATGAAATCTAGGTTTTCACTAACTCCAAATCCCTTTGATCAAGAGTCTAAAAATCATATCTTTCAAGAAACATACCATGGAAGGTTTAAAAAGATGTTTTACTCACCTCTTGAAGCAAAGTAATCTACGGTCTTCGTTTATTCTTTCTCTTCTCTATCTACTACGTCAACAAGATTTACTCTATGTCTTCTTCTTTCGAGTCCTCAAACTATCTACTAATTTTATGTTCCCTAAGAGACTAACTATGTAATTCTAGGAAAGGAAAATGCCTATCCTTATATAAGTGGAGGAGTATGTGATTTAAGATTGGGTCACATCAGGTAGATTTGACTTGCCAATTCTTTCTTTATCTTTTTCTACTTTATTATCTAGATTTATCTCATTATTAGCATTATCTATTATTTTCTTTTCTTTCAAGATATATTAAGATAAAACATGATAAGATTTAAATCGTTCTCGGGGACCAATTTAAACTATATATAACAAATATTTTATCTAAACTAGAGATATAATATTATATTATTACTATATTAATTATCTTTTGTATTATTTTGTAGTTGTTAGATAATCTCAACAATTCTTATATTAATCACTTAATCTTTTTATTGATAAGATAATTATTTAACTCAATAATATTTAATATATAGTAACTAAACAATAATATTTTAATTCAATTATTTCAATTAAAGTCAATATACAAACATTTCAAACAAATACTAAGATAAGATTTCAACCAAATAAAATAATATCATAATCCATTCAATTAATATATCATGATACAACATTTCAAATATTATATTTTATAATCGTAATTCAATTATTTTAATTCAAATAAATTCTTACACCAATAATTTTTATACTAAATCTCACAACAATGTAATATTTTAAATAACAATAATCATATTAAATTTCAGGATGTTACACTTCACCCAAATTGATCCTTTAAGCATCATTCCTCTCGGGATATCACCAAAGCTTTCTCCAAGTTTCAACAAAGTTCCTAAAAACACACTAAACAACCAAAAGATCAAGTGTAAAAAGGGGAAATTTTAAAATTTCTAACTAAACCAAACTTTTATTCAAAACTTAACTAAATTGAGGATAAACAAAGCTCAAAACCATGAACGATGTCGAATAATTGCCCCTAACTTACTACAAAAAGTAGGAATATAAGGCAATTATCAACACCCCAAACTTAGAACTTTGCTCGTCCGCGAGCAACAAAACAAGAACATAGAACAAAAAGACATGAAAACATGAAAACAACCTGGACTCAATTCCTAATAAAAATTAACAAGGCATGACTCAAGTATTCACAGACTCATCACCACTTAGCATGCATCATTTCTCTCAAGTTCAGTTTGCTAATTTCAATCCAAGACAAGTTGTGGTGCCCACACAAAGCATCTATGAAACAATTCATAAAGGGATCAACATGAATAACACAATTGCAATCAACAACCCACATTCCTTGGTCCTCACAACTATGCCTCTCAAGCACACAAAACAAGGTGAGTGTATCACTCTATCACACGTCAACACCATACATAATAGTTTTGCTTTTCATCTCTCAAAGTACAATGTCACAAGCATGCCAACAAGGATCACTAAGGACTTTTTGAGCTTGTAATGTGGCTGGGCTAACAAACAACAATGGTTTTTCTTAGAGTTCAAATATCTTAAAGAATATGAGAACAAGAGAGAGAAATCAATCTTAGCTCAACAAACACATAATTCGTGCCCCAAGTTCTTTCAATAACCCAAACCAATTATTGAGCGCCACCCAAGTCCCACTTTATTCCTTTGCTCGTCATTTTTTTATTTTTATTTTTTTTACAACATCAACACAGTGGGACAAGGATGAACAACACTTTCTGATTTTGATTTTTTTTTACAGTTCACTAATTGTAACACTAGAGTCCCTTAGGGCACCTTTTCATTTGATTTTGGGTGTCTAACAAGACACCCCAAATTTAATGCAAGATTTCATCTCTCAATTGTTCTCCTATCCCTAAGATTGGGAAAGCAATTGTTTTCATTTTGGCTAAAGGTTCATACATGCAAAAAGAATTTTCCTGTTTGGCTCAAAGGTGGGTGCAAGGGATTTTATTATGAAAGGTAAGCTAGAAAGGCCAATGGCTAAAATAGCAAAGATGGCCTTGATCACTCCTAAGTAGCATGCGAGCAACAAGATTCAAGAGATTCAAGCAAAACCATATGAATGTTGGTATCAACGGTGTCACTCAATTTTATTCAGTTACTTCTCACTGTGGTTGGTCTCATCAAGAAATAAGGGTGCATATGCAACATGTCAAACACATCAACCACAATTTGAACCAATCACTAATGACTAGGAATGCAACCACAAAACATGCCTCAAATCAAAATCAATTTTTTAAAAATCATCATTTAATTCATGCTCATAGGGACAAGCCAACAAATACACAAACCACATGATTATTTCACAAAACTAAAATCAAACAAAAGTAGTAAAAGAAAAGAATGAGAAGAAGAACTTACCTCACTGCTCATTATCAGGTCCATCCTCACCCCCTTTGCCAAGAATTTCTGGTCCCCCGCTGTGAATGGCCAATCCACATAGGCCAGAGGATGTGTCATTGCGAAGGGGGTTGGCTGGCTCAGATTTGGTCCTTGGATGTTGTTGACCAAGATGACGCACGCGCTTGGATCGCGCAAGGAGAGAAAAGAGGTGCACTAGTGGCACGTGGTGCTGGTTCGGTGCGCATAGGTCGCACGTTGATGTGGGTGCAGGTCTGATAATGGCGCACAGGTAGCAGTGTGCACGGAGACGGGTCGAGCAATGGGCTCGCGCGTTGGTACTGATGGTGGGCACAGTGGTGATGCGCGTTGGGTCATACGGTTTTGGTTTGGATGTGGAGAGAAAGCCGCGCGTGAGGAGAGAGAGCACGGAGGGGACGACGCAGACTTGGACCACGGAGGTGCCGGGGTCGTGCACGGTGATGGTGGGGGTGTTGATTGCAGTGGTGGGGGTTCAAAGTAAGAAGAAAGAAGAAGAAGTTGCGCGGCGCTAGAGAGGGGAGGGAAAAGAATTCAGATTCAGGAGCGTCGGTTTTTTTTTTTGACAATTTGCTTTTTGCACCCCTTTATTTGATATTCACACCCCTTTTGAGACTTTTTTTTCTGTGCCAAATGCACAAGCTATGCACACGGATTGCACTGTTGTGCAACTTTCGTCAAAAAATAGAGACTCCTTTAGCGCAAGATGCACAGGTGTGCAATCTGCTTGCACAGTTGTGCAACTCGCGTCAGTTTTTTGTATTTCCAACAGCGTAAGATGCATAGGTGTGTGCTCAAATTGCACGGTTGTGCAACTCATGACAACTTTTTTTTTTTATGCTTTCCCAATATCTTCATCATGTGCATAGCAACCTGAAACAACACAAAGAAACACCAAAACATAAAATAGAACAAGCGTAATAAAGAAAATTAAGTCAAAATAAGGACCAAATTAAGAGAGAAAAGAGAGAGAAAGCTGGGTTGCCTCCCAGTAAGCGCTTCTTTAATGTCACTAGCTTGATGGATGAGTGACCTTAAGGGTCACTAAGATCAATGGTTCTGGTCAACCCCAACCCCCTGGGGGCCTTACAAAGTCACAGACATTGAAAGTCACCTCTTCATCTTGCACTTTAAGCTTAAACTCTCCTTTGCCAACATCAATTAGAGCATCAACTATCTTCATAAAAGGGCATCCCAAGATGATGGGAATTTGTGCATCCTCCGCCATGTCCATGACAACAAAATCAGCGGGAATTGTGAATTTGTCGACCTTCACTAGCATGTTTTCCACCACCCCATTAGGGTATATAATGGAGCGATAAGCAAGCTGTAATGTCATGCGAGTTGGCTTTACGTCTACATCTCCAACTCTCTTTAGCATAGATAGGGGCATTAGATTGATGCCCGCCCCAAATCAAACAACACTCTGTCAATAGAAAGGTTCCCAATGGTGATGGGAATAGTAAAGCTCTCGGGATCCTTATGTTTGGCAGGCAATATCTTCTAAATTATAGCACTACACTCCGCTTCCAACTCAATGGTATCCTTTTCAATGAACTTCTTTTTCCTTGTCAAGAAGTCCTTCAAGAATTTGGCATAGATTGGAATTTGCTTCAAGGCTTTCAAGAATAGGATGTTGATGTAGAGTTGTTTAAGAATGTCTAAGAACCGAGCAAATTGTCTCTCCTTATCAATTTTTGTTGGTGCTTTAGGATAAGGGAGCTTTGTAGTGAGAGGGGCTTTGGCTCTTAACTTTTCTTCCTTGGCTTTTCGAGCTCTAGCCCACTTCATCTTTGAGTCCCCATATGTGCTTTGAACTCCAACCTTCTTCACTTCAACTTCCTCTACTACCCCATCTTCTCTATTCACGGTATCACACTCTGACCCACTAATGGTAAAGATTGCACTGCAGTTAGCCTTTGGATTGGTCTGAGTGTTGGCTGAAAAGCCACTCTTAGTGTACTCTGCCAATTCCGCCACTTGTTTTGCAAGCTGCCCAACTTGATTCTCCAAGTTTCTGAGAGAGGCATCAGTGCTCTTCTGATTAGAAATAGAGACTTGCATAAAATTCGTGAGAGTCTCTTCCAACTTCATCGTGCGGTCATAGAGGTTGGGCTTTTGTTGAGGAGGCCTGTCACCAACTCCTTTATCAAAGACAGGATGAGTCTGAAAGCCACTATGGTTAGAATTATTACAGTAGAAATTCTGCTTCCCTTGGCCATAGTTGTCTATCTCCCCATATAATTCACCTATTCCTCTTGTGTGCTGGAAGTATAAGGGTAGTGCTCTACATGATGATGACCCCCACAAATTTCACAACTGAGCACTCGATGATGTGACTGAGATGAAGCAGCTTTCATTAACTGTTGAGGAAGATTGGCCACTTGCACCTTGAGTGCTTCCACCTGGGCTAGAATTGCATCTTGAGATTTTAACTCCATTACCCCTCTATGTGGAGCTCTATCATGTTGAGCTTCAAAATCATTGGCTACCATATTTTCAATCAATTCTATGGCTTCATTCCGTGACTTATTCTTAATCACTCCTCCACCAGCTACAGCATCAAGCATCAACTTTGTTTGCCCCTTCAGACCCCCAAGGAAGATGTAGAGTTGATCAACTTGTCCAATCCCGTGGTTAGGGCACTTCATCAAGAGTGTCTTGTATCTCTCCCAAGTTTCATAGAGTGGCTCATCATTCCTATGACGGAAGCCTAATATGTCTGTTTTTGCTTGGCTTCTCTTCACTTTAGGGAAGAAACGGTCTAAGAACTTTCTTTCCACTTCAGTCCAAGTGGTAAGGCTCTGAGATGGGAGATTGTTGAGCCACTTCAATGCATTTCCTATAAGAGAGAAGCGAAACACCCTCATGTACAAATTCTCCTCTTCATTTTATGCTACCCCTGCTATGCCACATAGATCATAAAAGGTGGTCAAATGGTTGTAGGGGTCTTCATTTTCTAAGCCAGCAAATGCATGTTGACTGAGAAGTGTGAGCAAGGCTGGCTTAGCTTCAACTATGCGGTTGGTGTTCCTTGGCCTTGCGATACTAGAGAAAACTCGTGGACCAATATTGTTGACATGATCCGCAAGAGTTCTCCTGGCAGGCTGTTCTTCTTCTGCCATCTCCTCTTCAGATGGAGTGACTTCTTCGTTTGAACTGGAAGACTCTTCTGAAGGAAGGATAAAAGAACTCTCCTCCAATGTCACCTGTTGTGCTAGTTACTTTGCTCTTTTAGTTTGACCGCTAAACAGCCTAACGGTCTTCTCAATCTCAGGAATGAAATGGAGCTCTTCAGGATTAGTTTTGCTCCTTGTACCTATGGTATCTGGCATAAACAAAATCACAAACAACTAGAGCAACTAGGAAGATAGTTAGCATCGGATGAGAAAAATAAAATAAAAGAAAAGAAATAAAATAAAATAAAATAAAATGAAAAAGAATAAAGAATGTTTAAAGTCCACAAAAAATACTAAAATTTGCCCAATTACCAAGACACAAGTCCTCGGCAATGGTGCCAGAAACTTGTTACGATATAAGGCATGTCCCTAGTTGTCAAATGTCCCAAAATTTTATTCAAAACTTAACTAAATTGAGGATAAACAAAGCTCAAAAGCATGAAAGATGTCGAATAATTGCCCCTGACTTACTACAAAAAGTAGGAATATAAGGCAATTATCAGATAGTAAGCGATATTTGGGGAGGGGGTCGACGATTGGCCTCGATTTTGTGTGGCTCAGGTTCTAATCTTTGTTGCATGTTTGGTTGTGTGATTTAGTTACGGAGGGTGTGCCTCGCCAACGAGATTTGGGCTTCGATCAAGTGTTGGTTGGATGGTGGTGATTTTAGTTCACGTTGAGTGGATGATAGGGAAGAATGAAGGTGGAGGTAACTCAGTAACTATGTCACCATGTGTTTAAACCTGTGAAGGCCAGGTCTTCATTTCTTGTCACTTCTTAGTTGAAACATTTTAGGCTTAAATATGTTTCGAGTCCCTGAAATATTAGTGAATTTTGCATTTGGTCCCTATTAAATTTTTGCTTTCTGTTGAGTCCCCAATAAATTTTTTATTTTGTTTTTGGTCCCTAAAGTGCTTTAGATAGCGCTTTAATTGCTTTAAAAAGTGGTTTAGATAGCGCTTTAGATAACGGCAGGGACCTGGATCAATTTTTTTATATTAGGGACCCGGAACAACGCAAAGAATTTTCAGGGACTCAGAACAAAAAATGCGAATTTTTTAGGGACCTAAAAGTTATTTAAGCCAACATTTTATTGATGATTGTAGTTTTGAAACTACAAACTAGAAAAAAAAATTAAAACTAATTTTTAAAAACCAAAAATTAGTTGTAGTTTTAAAATAGGCTTAAATATATTAATGACCAATTTTTCTTTTGGGTCCTGAATAATTTTTTTTGTTGCATTGGATGTTGATATATTAAAATTTTGTTGAGTCCCTACCGTTATTTAAGTGATGATATTGCACGTTGAGAACAAATCTTCCCAATATATGGCACTTATCAAATATTTTTTAAAAGGACTAATTCAAAATAATGAACAAAATATTATAGAAAATAAAATTAAACAATAGAAATATTAAAAGGACTAAATCAAAATAACAAGGACTAAAAAAAATATAATTTTATAGGGACAAAAAGTTAGAAAAAAATAATTTAGGGACTAAAAGCAAAATATGACTATATTTTATGAACAAAAACATATTTAAACCATGACTCAATTACAAACAAAATTGGTGTAAAGAGAAATGTTTATGTTAATTATTCAGTAGATTGTAAATCTAGTATTCAAATTATCCGGTCTTAAATATGTACAGTCAGTTCATTATGTAAATTTCTCCCCTTTCTTTTTGGCTAAAATATCATTTTGCTTCATTACATTTTCGCATTTTTTTAATTTGGTCCTTTATTTTTACGAATGGACCCATTTTGGTCCTTTAAGTTTAAAAAAAGAATCAATTTCGTCCTTTGTTGGTTTCACGTTAACGCCGTTAACTCTTATATTTTGAAATAATTAATTTAAACATTGTGGCGGTTAAAGCAGTTTTTAACTGCCACAATCTTTTTCTATTAATTTTTAAAAATTATAAACCCCAATCCTTTGATCCTTCATCCTCCAAGCAAACAGATCGCAATTTTCAATTTCAAAATCAATCCATGCAAAGGATATGGAAACAACTAACAATACCTGAAGAAGACAGTGGCGTGGTGTGAAAAGTAATATGGGAGGACAAGATAAAGAAGGGTTCTGTTAAAGTGGGTCTAGGAGATAAAATGGATAATTTAATTTTTTCAAGAAAGAAAGAAAAAAAAAAAAAAAGGTGTGCAGACTAAGGGGGCGTTTACTTGCGATTCCGTTTTCTGTTTTCATTTTCTGTTTTCAATTTTTAATTACAAAACTGCCACCTGTTTTCATTTTGTTTTCTGTTTTCTAAGATTTGTACAGGAAACACTGAAAATAACTTTTTTTTGTTTTCTCTGTTTCCTGTACAAATCTTAGAAAACAGAAAACAAAATGAAAACAAGGTGGCAGTTTTGTAATTAAAAACTGAAAACAGAAAATGAAAACAGAAAACAGAATTGCAAGTAAACGCCATCTAACATTTTAAGGTTGGATGCAAATGTCAATTAATGTTATGTGTTGGTATTTTGCCTGAGTATATGCAATATGCATATGAAAATAGTGATTAAATTGAAACTCAATGGACGCTGACATACTATTTTGATATCTCGCATTGTAGCTGACACGTACAAATTCGAAATAGCAAATTTGAATGTAGCGGGCTACCAATAGCAGCCATCATTATTCAAAACAGAATACAAAACCTTCAGATATTAATAGTCTTGGGTTAAAATTAAAATAAAATAAAATTACAAATAGATTATACAATAAAAAACGACCATATCAATAAGTTTCTTGAAACATTGATTTTGCATTACATTGTAAACCTCAATACTACATATCCTACATCCAGCAATCCATGAAGCTTTCATCCCAGATTAAAATTTTGAAGCTAATCTGCCATAACTGCAAATTTTTTGCTACAATTCAGATTACATATATTCATTGTGACGGAGAAAAATTAGAGAATGAATTTTAGTGATAAATTAAATGAAACTAGAAGTCTAGCAAGCCATTAGAGTACAAAAAAGTACATAACTATAAACATTTTTTTAAGAGGCTTAAACGTTAAAAAAGTCATCTGAAAACAAGAAAATTTATCTAAACAAATCATGCCTTCAATAATTTCATGGAATTAAAACAATACTTATTGGAATCAACAAAAAAAAAGCCTAAAGATTTAAATAAGTAAATTCTAACAATTTGATTCATTCCAAAATGCATATTTTTGTTTAGAAAAGGCATTCTCCCTTTCATATCAAAAGGAGTTTTTGATTTATTTAACTAATAAATCAGAGAAATAAACCCTAGGAACTTCAAAGAGAGAAGTGAAAGGAATTACATACCTGCTAGCCTTTGAGCCACCTATGGCACTTCGCTATGTTTACTTCAACCGTTACAAGTATAGAATCTGTCAGTCTGTTCAAGAATCTCAGGTATGCATTTCTCCATGATTCCCAAAGTAGTATTGATCCTATTAAGCCCCAGAAGCCAGTGAAGAATCCTAGCCCCAAGCTCATGTATAAGGCTTCAAAGAAAACTGAATTGTCATTTTCACCATGAACTGCTGGTCCTTGAGGCTTTGCCATTGTCTGGTCACCTGGACAGCTTTTGTTAAGTTGCTGACCACAAAGAAGAGGATTTCCTTCAAAACTAGAGGCCTCAAAGGTTTGCAACTGTCTTCCCCAAGGGATTCTTCCAGCGAGATCGTTGTTTGATAACTCTAACACGGCAAGACGATCAATATTGGAAAGAGTAGAAGGAATTTTGCCAGAAAAATGATTTCCTGACAAGTCAAGAAATTCTAGTGAACCTAAATTCCCGATCTCAGAAGGAATTTCTCCATGTAAGTTGTTTCTTGATAAATTCAAAGAAACTAATCCAAGTAAATATCCAACCTCCTTTGGTATTTCACCTCTCAAATTGTTACTTGAGAGATCAATGCTCTTTAGAAGATTCTCTGGATTCCAAAACTCATAATCCTGACCTTTCCACATAAATAATACGTTAGACTCATAAATATCCAACCAAACCACTTTAGATGACATTTTACGAAACATTTCTCTTCCACTTGTATTTACTTCCCTGTCCATCATTGCAGTCAAATTCCTCAAACATGTTGGAATTCCTCCTGACAAGTCATTCCTTGAAAGATCCAACAGATGAATTCCCCTCAAATAACAGAGATGGACAGGAACACTTCCAGAGAAGCGATTTACTCGCAAGCTCAAGATTGTCAATACTCGAACACTTTCTCCAATCCATGAGGGTATTGGACCAGACAACAAATTTTCACTCACGTCTAATATATCTAAAACAGTGCAGTTCTTCAATGTGGATGGTAGGTTTCCAGTTAAACTGTTATTTCGTAGCACCAAAACAACCAAATTAACAAGAGTACCGATGGACTGTGGAATCTTCCCTGACAATTTATTATTGCTCAGATCAAGAAATTGTGTGTAATTTAGATGTTCCCAGCAGTTGGGCAGCTGTCCCATTATCTGATTATTCGATAAATCCAATGTTCCAGTATTTGCTCTTTTTTCGCACAAAAATGTATTTATATCGGAAATCTTGTTTTTGGAAAGATCCAATGTCATAGCTTGTGACAAAAAGGCAGGAATTCCACCTTCAAATTGATTTGAATTTAGAATTATAAATGTGTCAAGAAGAAGCTTGATTGGTAAATTCGGTATTGTACCTTTGAGATTGTTGTAAGACATATTCATCTCTCTTATAGACTGTAACTTGTTCCAAAACCAATCTGGTACGTAGTCTTCAATCCCAGCATCAGAAATATCTATAAACCGTAAGTGAATTTGAGTTTGGAGCCAACTTGGGAAACTAGGACCCAACTTGCAAGAAGCTAGTCCTAAAGCAGATAATTGGAAAGGTGGAACCCAGGTAGTACCAAACTTTAGAGACAATGAGTTGCCTGATAAGTCTAACGTGTCCAATTCTGTCAAATTTGTGAGATGAGATTCAATGATATCACCAGTTAACTGATTATTGGAAAGATCTAATGTCCTCAAAGAAGTCCAAGTTGAAAGATTAGGTAGCATGCCAGTAATCCGGTTATTAGATAAATCCAAAGTCTGAAATACATGTCTGTTGCACCATGAAGTATTTTGAATTTCCCCACTCAAGTTGTTATTGTATAGGTTTAATTCCTGCAATGTGCATATATTCCAAAGGGAAGCCAGATTCTCACCTTGCAGTTTGTTAGAGTCAATGGAAAGAATTTCAAGATGGTTCATTACTTTCCCAAACCCATCTGGAATGGGACCTTCTAACAAGTTGTAATCAAGGGAAAGGCGGTAAAGATTGGTGGTGAAGTTGGAAATCCAGTTAAATATAGCCGATGACTTCAATAGATTAGAGGACAGATCAAGGGTGACCAGAGATGATAAGGAATTTGGAATGGAAGCAGATGGCACAAGAAAACTTTTATCAGTAAGACTGCAGTATGGTAGATGAAGTTCTTGTAGTTTGGAGCTGATGTTGAAATTTCCTTGAAATACTGATGATGACAGATTATTACGAGAGAGATCAAGGATCACAAGAGAAGGAAAGTTTGGATAGTGAGGAGGCGACAAAATATTATTACCAGAAAGATAAAGCTCTTGGAGATTAAGGCTATAGTTGAACAACAATTGAAATGTTGATGATGTCAGCATATTATCAGAGAGATCAAGGGTGACAAGAGATGATGAGGAATTTGAAATGGAAGAAGCTGATGGCACAAGAAAACTTTTATCAGTAAGACTGCAGTCTGCTAGATGAAGTTCTCGTAGTTTGGAGCTGATGTTGAAATTTCCTTGAAATATTGATGATGTCAGATTATTAGAAGAGAGATCAAGGATCACAAGAGAAGGAAAGTTTGGATAGTGAGGAGACGACAGAATATTATTACCAGAAAGATAAAGCTCTTGGAGATTAAGGCTATAGTTGAACAACAATTGAAATGTTGATGATGTCAGCATATTATGAGAGAGATCAAGGATGGAAAGAGAAGTGGAAAGGTTGGAATGAGAACCAAACAGAGACGAAATATTATCATCTGAAAGACTACCGAAAAAACTCAGGTCAAGAGTTGTTAATGAAGAGAGAGAAGTTAGCCACTTGGCATCGTTAAATTTAAGATAATTGAAACCAAGTTTAAGAGTATGCAAGATAGGAAGATTCCCAACCTGGAAAGGGATTTCTCCAGAAAGTGAATTTCCCCAAAGATCAAGATACCTCAACTTTGAGAGATTTCCAAGTTGATAAGGGATTTCTCCATCAAGGTAATTGTCTCTTAGATCTAGATGTCGTAAACTTGTAAGCTTCCCTAGTTGAGAAGGGATTGTTCCATCAAGACCACTTCGCTGCAGATTAAGATACTCCAACTTTGAGAGATTTCCCAGTTCATAAGGAATCCCCCCAACAAACCTCGAGAGTGATAGATTGTGATATTTTAAGTTTTTGAAGGAGCGCATTTGATATGGAATTTGACTACCAGGGATAGGATAATTACCACTGAGATCCAAATGTTCCATATTTTGCAGCTCTAACAATGAAGTAATACTAAGGTCACCAATCAAATAATGCGTATCTGAAGCACGAAGATCAAGCATCTGTACGTGACCTGTTACATTGTTGCACTCAATGCCTTTCCATCTGCAACAATCTCTACTATTGTCATCGTCCCTCCATGTAGACAGCATGCCAGAGTAATCTTTGAGGCCTTGTTTGAAGTTGAGGAGTGCTTGTCTCTCCTTCTCTATGCATTTCACATGTGATGGCGAGATGAAGCCAAGAATGGATAATTTGGTATGTGAAAAGCACACTAACACAGCAAACAAGATTTTCATAATGTAACTGCCCATTACAACTTTCCAGATATGAAAGTTCTGCTATGCTATAAACTTTGATAAGTGTAAAAGAACAAACACTATGAATTATGATTTGTGATGTAGTGTGTTGAAAACTCAGCAACAGGGTTTAAGTAGTTAGTATTAAGTGTACATTGACTAGTCCAAGTCAAGTAAGAAAGAATGATGGTGGGGTACAGAGTTTTCTGTTAGTCATTTGATCCAAAGTTTCCGAACATGCATTTTGGAGGTGGTGAGGTATCAACACGTGCTTCTGTTTCTGCTCCAAAGGTTTGCCAATAGATGGTGTTATGCATTAATTGGATGGCTTTATTTTGTTTAGGTGGATTCACTTTTTGCTACTGCCTTGGTCAAGCGGTTACTTTTTATTTATGAGCCTCTTCCTATCATTAATACGTGCCTTGCTTTTTTTAGTTTCTTTATGCGTGGTAAACTTTCTTATAATTAACTTAGTTCCTAAACTTTTTTAAAATTCAATTTTTAGTCTTTAAACTTTAGTTTGACTGGTCAAGGTTCCTAAACTTTTTAAAAATTTGGTTTTTAGTTCCTAGATTTTAGTTTGACCGGTCAAGATCCCTAAACTTTTTAAAAATCCGATTCTTAGTCCCTAAACTTTTTAAAAATTCGATTTTTAGTCCCTGAAATTTCATTAATTTAGGGACTAAAAACTGAATTTTTAAAAAATTTAGGGACTAAAAACCGAATTTTTAAAAAGTTTAGTGACTTTGACCTGTCAAAATTTTGTTCAGGAACTAAAAACCGAATTTTTAAAAAGTTTAGGGACTAAAAATTTAATTAACCCACTTTCTTATCATGTAACCTCCTGGTACCACTGGTGCCTTATTAATACATTCTTTCTTATTGCTGAAAAAAAAAAAGTAAGCAAGAAAGTTTTAAAGGTAGAATGATTAAATGAAAAAAAAATTAAAAGCAATAATTCCTCACGTCAAAAAGGTGATAATGGTTAATATATTTATATACTCATGAATTATTACACATTTATTAATACTTTCATTTTATTAAAATCTTACAATTTTTTTTAATGCATTAGAAAAATAAAGCATAAACTACTAAAACAGAAGGAAGAGAATGCTCAGCTTTTATGAGAGGGAGGAGGATCTGCTGGAACTAAAAATATTAAATTAATTAAAAAACATAAATATTTAACATCTGATTTTTATCATCGCTATTCTTATAAAATTAAACATTAAAAGAATTTAAAAAAAAAAAAAAAACAAAGTTTGAAATTTTAGGAAATAAGAATTGTTGTCGAAAGAGATTAGATCCATCCAACGCTCATCATGATTTAGGCATTGTGTTTTTCAATTGCTTTTGCATTCAATTATTATTGGTCCAAATCAATTATCCGTTGCGGTGAAAAATAGCATTTCCAAATCAATTCCATGAAAAATAATCAAGTCATATAATTGTGATGCATCGCGTGGTTGACAATTGAACATTATGGGTATTGTTATTGGTTTTATATATGACTTGTTTGTTTCTGTAGGTGTGCATCACGTTGCTTCGTGTGGGGTACATGTTGTCCTTTAAGGGTCGTCAATATCGTGATGCATGTGGTAGACAATTGAACATTATATATATGGATGACTAGAAATTAACCCAAGAATTTCACCTTCATTCACCTAATGTTGTTAATTAGGGGTTAAAATTAATCGAAGAGTAATGAGAAAGTCGAGCTTAGTGTACCCAGTCCTAGGCTTCCTTAAAGGATTTGTTTATTGACACTTGACGATTTCAATCTTACAATTTGAATTCCTTATAAGTTAACTCGCCATAAAAATTCTTGATCCAAGATGTTTCTTTCAAGGGACAACGTTAATTTGGTTTGGTTTGAAACAAATATATTCCATTTTAGTTTATTATTACAATTTTTCCAAAGAAGAGTAACATTTTTTTATACTACACAATCACATTGTAAGTAACGAGTATAGGGTGTTTGGGTTATTTTGATAAAATATTTTTTTTTTTTTTGCATCCTTTTGGATTAAGTGTTCATAAATAACAATTAGATTATTGAATATCCATTACTTACCAAAAAAAAAAATTATTGAATCCATTGAAAAGAAGTATAACCAATTAGGTTTTTGATATGCTTCTTCATGACTTATTTTTCTTCACGGTTTTGATGAGGGAACCTTTACTTGAAGAAATTAAAGTTGCAATTTGTACTAGGAACATAATATAATCAGCCCCTTTATGCTTCAAGAAGCGTGGTTACTTTACATGTGGATCATTTTGCCCTTTTGAAAAATCCATTTTTGTTTACGAGTCGGTAAAGACCACCCTTTTGTGAGACAAGTGAACTGCTATATTCCTATCACCAAGTTTTTTTTTTTTTTTTTTATCTTCCCTCTCTTAATTACCATTCTTAAGAATTTAATTATTTACACGTTAATATTTTCAATTTATCTGGACATTTTTTTAATAAATATAGTGCACTAAGTCATATAATATACTAGCAATAATTATTCCATTATAACAAAATAATTCTAATATTTTTTAATATATTATAATTAATTTAAACATAATAAAATAAATTAAATACAGTAAATATTATAATTTTATTGTAATTTATTTATTACTTAACAAATTAATATAATATAATTTTAAATAATATGATAATGTTGTTAAAATATTTATGAGTAAATTACATGGACCCCTCCTGAGTTTTACTCATATTACACCGACCTCTCCTGCTTTTTGGAACCATACAAAAAATCCTCTATTTGTTGGTTCTAAATTACACGGACCCCCCTGAAATTTTACTTATATTACACGGACCCTCCTGAATTTTACTTATATTACACCGACACTCTTCATTTTTTGAACTACATGGGGTCAAAAGTAATGTTTAAAAAGGCAGAAAGTGTCGGTGTAATATAGGTAAAACTCAGAGGGGGTCCGTGTAATTTACTCAATATTTATTTGCACATTGGATGATATACTTCAATATAATGTGAATGGTAAAGCTATCCAAGAAATGTGAAAAGAATACTTCAGAGCCTTTGAAAATAGAACTATGTTTCCACGTTTCAATTATAAAAACACTTGCTTAACCAATATTTAGCCACTTATTAGTTTGATTGTGAGTGCATGTCTGTATATGAAGCATATATAATGAGTGAGAGGAGATAATATTTGCCACGTAATCTTACATGGATAATCACTATTGTTTTACTTAAAGTTTATCTTAACTTCATTTTGGTTATATGGTCTCATTACACCCATGATAAGATTAACTTTTTTTTGACAGAATGATAAGATTAACTTATTTCACTTTTCAGACTCTCATTTGTTTTCATATGCCTCCTATATAATAGACAGTGTTAATTGCGTACAATAATGGTAAATTAAAGAGGCCTTATATTTCATATAAGAAGACGATGTTAATTGATAAGCACAAGAAAGAAAGGAAGAGGTAACTCATCAAATGGCATATTTAACTCATCAAATTAATGGCATGCCTTTTTGTTCATTCTACTTTCAAGAAATATGGGCATGTACATATACAAACTATGATAACCTACTGAGAAATCTATCATAGTTCATATCCAAAGGGACACAAGTTAGAAAGCACACATATTGTGTAGAAAGTAGCTATATATTGTCTGTAGTAAGAACACATAAAAGTACAAATAAGAGAGGGAGATAAAATTAATAGAGATTGCAAATGTTGAATTCTCTTTTCTATCTCTCTCATGTGTGTTTTGACCATTTCTATGCAATAAAAATTGTAAGAAACAACAGACAAAAAGAAAGAAAGGGATAAGAGAAATAGATAAAGGAAAAAGAAAACACCATTATGGACATATTAAAGGCAAGAGATTTTAAAAAAGTAAATATTCATGAGAAAAACCCTTATATTATTTTGTAAACCAATTCCTTAACTCCAATACAAATAAGGTAAAAGGGCATATAATAGTGTAAAACTAACAACATTGTGAACAAAATTCCAATAAAAATAAGCTTTGTATCGTTAGCATTATGAATCCAGATTATCTTTATATACTCATGAATTATTACACATTTATTAATACTTTCATTTTATTAAAATCTTACAATTTTTTTAATACATTAGAAAAATAAAGCATAAACTACTAAAACAGAGGAAGAGAATGCTCAGCTTTTATGAGAGGGAAGAGGATCTGCTAGAACTAAAAATATTAAATTAATTAAAAACATAAATATTTAACATCTGAATTTTATCATCGCTATTCTTATACAATTAAATATTAAAAGAATTAAGAAAAAACAAAGTTTGAAAAATTTAGGAAATATGAATTGTTGTCGAAAGAGATTATACCCCTCCAGCGCTCATCATGATTTAGGCTTTGTGTGTTTCAATTGCTTTTGGATTCAATTATTATTGGTCCAAATTAGTTCCCCTTTGCGGTGGAAAATAACATTTCCAAATCAATTCCATGAAAAAAAAAATACTTTAGGAATTAATTTTTTTGGAGTGGAAGGTACCTAACTTTTGTGCATCACGTTGCTTCGTCGTGTGGTCCTTTGCTGGTCGTCAATATCGTGATGCATGTGGTAGACAATTGAACATAATGGGAGCGTTTGTTTCACGGATTTGACTATATTTCTGGGAATCATATTTCTGGAAATGTTATTATTGGAAATGTTATTCCCATAAAAAGTATTTGGTAAATACTTCTAATTCCTGATAATGTTTTTAAATTTATTTTAATTTAAAACAAAAATATTAAATAAATAAATAAATGAGGTACAATAAGAGGAAAGTGAGAAATTATTTTAAACATTCCCATGAGAATATAAGATTCCCACCCTTTTATATGGGAATAGGAAAATGCAGAAACATGTATGATATGGATTCCTGGAAATGAATTATGCCTGAGAATATTTTTTGATTACCTTCTAACAAACATGGGAATATATATTCCCATCTTCACATTCTCTGAAATCCAATGAGATTCTGTGAAACAAACACCCCCTATGGATAGAAATTGACCAGCGAGAGAGTCAGAAAGGTTAGAAATATTTAAAAAAAATATATTACGTTAAATTCTAAAATTAAATAATTGTAAATTAATTGTGAAATAGAAAAATTGTAAGGTTTTACAAGTAAAAACATATAAGCTCCTTTGACCAGCTTATAAGCTAGTTTGGTACACGAACTTATTTTAGTAGCTTATTTTTCATAAGCTAATTCAAGTAGCTTATTTGCATAAGCTACTTCAGCTTATTTGCATAAGCTACTTGAAGTAGCTTATATAGAAAATAAGCTAGCTTATAAGCTACTAGCCTTTTTTTCTTCTCAATTTTATCCTCACTAATTTATTTGAAATTCCTTTTTACCCTTTTATTCAATTTAAAAACCCTTTTACCTATTGTAACATTCTTAAAAACACTAGATGGCATTTATTTTCTTAGTTAGAGCAAATTATAGCAACACTCCCTGAACTTTCATCAAATGACACATAACCCCACCTTTTTTATTTTCCTACACTAACCCCATTTAAGTTTGAAAACATTACACTAGCACCCCCTTATATATTTGAAAACATTACACTAACACCCCCTCAAACTTTACACTAACATCCTCTACATGAGAGACGAAAGTAATGGTTAAAAAAACAAAGCAGGTGGTGCTTGTGTAATTACACAAAACCTTAGGGGTTTTGCTGTAATTTACTCTCTTAGGTATTATGAAACTTGAAATTCTACTCTCTTTTTATTATTTTGTTTAATGTTAAACTATTTATTTTAATGAATTAATACATTGTTTATTTTTTATTTATTTAAAATATTTGGTCACTAAATGAAAATTGATAAAAAAAAATAAAACAAAATTATAAAGAAAACATTTTTTTATTTTTTGTTTTAAAATAATATTATAAATAAAAATTAAATATTAAAAAATTGATTTTAAACAATATATGTTTATTTAATTTAATTCTACTTTTTTTTCAAAAAAGAAATTTTTTTATTTAAAACAACATTAGTTTATAAAAAAATTTGATTTTAAACAATATGAGTAAAATTACCAAATCTTTACTATTCTTTTATATTTAAAATTATTGTCCTACTTTTTAAGATGATAAGTTATTAAAAATAAGTGTAAATATTAGAAATAATAAATATATCTTTTTATGTCATTTGATATTTATCAGCTAGCTTATCAGTTAATCTTACCAAAGACTTTTAATTAAATCTGCTAGCTTAATTATAAGTTTTCAGCTAGCTTTACCAAACAAAGGTAGAGAATGCTCAGCTTATCATTTATGAGAGGGAGGAGGATTTGCTGGAACTAAGAATATTAAATTAATATAAATATTTAACAACCGATTTTTATCATCATTATTCTTAAAAATTAAATATTAAAAGAAAAAAAAGAGTTTGAAAAATTTAGGAAATATGAATTGTTGTCTAAAGAGATTACATCCATCTAGGGCTCATTTGGCTTTGTGTGTTTCAATTGCTTTTGCATTGAATTATTATTGGTCCAAATCAATTCCCCGTTGCGGTGAAAAATAGCATTTCCAAATCAATTCCATGAAAAGAAAAAAAAAAACTTTAGGAATTAATTTTAGGTACCTAACTTTTTTTTTTTTTTTCCAAACATATCATGTTACGCGGAAGGTGGCTAGGTGCGTTCTTCCAAAACATCACCATATGCACTTCTAAATGCATGTATTCGTCAGAAGTCAAGTCATATATGATTTACTAATTGAACATTATGGGTGATATTCAAATGTTATATATATTGTTATTGGTTTTATACATGACTTCTTTCTGTAGGTATGCATCACGTTGCTTCGTGGTGTTGTCTGTTGATCGTCAATATCGTCAATTGAACATTATGGATGACTAGAAATATTTCTTGTTTGTCTTTGACATTTCTTTATGTTTTCCATTTGGGCTGTCCCTTATGTGACAGAAGTTACAAATTTCCTGCAGTTGCCAGCGTTGAAAAGTTTGCTTCTCTAGCATGTCACTTTTATTAGAGCGGGAATTACTAAAAATATATGACACCAAAATGATATTTTAGCTAAAAATATGTGATGGAAGATTTATTTAGAAAAAGTTTAAAATGAGGCATCAACTGAGAAGATCGTGAAATAATAAATTAAGAATTAAATTTCAATGCATTGTTAAGTAGGTAAAGTTGTAGATTTTCATTATAGGTTTGTTTGGATAAACTTTTCGATAAACATTTATAGGAAAAGAAAATAGCGCAAAAAGTGACCCCACAAACAGCTTAAACCGTTGAATTTAAAAGAAATACACTAACTCAAATTTCATATTTAAATAACTAAAATGAATTTTTTAAAAATACAAGACCAAACGAAAATATAAGAAAAAATAAGGGACAAAAACTATACTTTTTATTATTAAAACAAATTAAAAATAATTGAAAAAAGAAAATAAAAATAACAAAATGAAAAACCTGTTTAAAAAAAAAAATCACAGTGTGATTTTGGCTCCTGAGAAACCGAATTCACACTTGCTACAATAACCAGTACGTAGCATTTGTGTAAATACTAAATAATTTGGTTTGAGTAGTATTTGGGTGCAGTAAATTTATGAAATATTTATGTAAATTTCGTAGGTTAGGTGTGTTTGATGAAGAAGGAACGTTAGGGAAGTTGAAGTTGAAGTTGAAGAGAAGGATGCGGAGTGGCAGAGATAGAACAGAGGACAAGGACAGGATCTGTGATAACTGGCTTTGTTTTGCTCCACACATAATGAAATTTATGAACACATGCTATTCAGACTTTTATGTCTTGTCTATATATAGAGAGAGAGAGTTATCCAACAAAGTTTGATTGTTTTGATTGCCCTTGTGGAGGAGGGCAAAGGTCAAGTTTGAGAAATATCATGGCATAGCATTCAGTGTGAATGTTACCATATAAATTAGCATAAAGAATTATAATGTGAAAACCTAGCAAGGACTTTGGCTACAGGGCACAGTGTTTTATTCCAGGGCATCCCTTTCGTCCATAACCAAATGGTACGAGTTGAAAGTCATGTCATCGAAAGTCAAAATTATTATTGATGAATCTCTCTATATAAAATACTTCAGCATTATCCAACCATATATCAGAATCCCTTCCTATTGCCCATAAATTTATTATGATTCTTGACTTTTGTTCTATGAAATAATCTTCTATAATAGCATCCTCAATTGACTCTCGGGGAATTAATGGTCTAGGAGGATATAATCTCAAGGTTTCCTTGATCACAATATCCAAGTAACTCAACTTTTCCAAATCAATTTCCTCCACCAATTTGCTCCTTCCAATCACATTATCTAGGTCATCTTGAAGGTTTTCATCACTCTAGGATGCCTTAGGAGCTCAGATAACGCCCACTCCACAGCTGTTTGTAGAAGTGTCAAATGCTCCACCAATCATATCTAAGAATATAGCCTTAATGTTGGTTTGATCAATAACATGGTTTTGTTCATCATAGGGATCGATTTGATGGTGTATCAATGAGAGTAATATGTCTATGAAGTCCTTATGGTGCTGTCCATTTTGTTCATTCGAACCATGTTCGTGCTCCTGAATTATCTTCTCCAACACTTGGTCAAGTGCTTTATTAATTTTCTCGAACCTTCCTTTAATTCCTGATCATAAAAGTTAAATTACTTAATTATGTACTTTGTAATCATTTAGTCGCTAACTTGCTATTGTCAAACCCTTCAAATTCAAATCAAACTCATCATCCTTGGTAAGCCCCAAGACCATTATATAGACAAAATCCTCTACAATGTTGTGCACCACCTCGCTAAGGTCCACGACCTCACCCACCATTATATAGTTTGGTTTTTTTAAGTACTATTATTTATATATAATTGTATGGTCTTCTCACTCTCATATAAAAATGACTCTCTCATTATATATATTATTTAATAATAAATTTTCAATAACTGATGCATTAATAGCATTAAATATAACTTTAGTGATGCTCTAACATCACTATGCTCTAATAACCCAACTAAGCAACTCACATAACTGGTTCAAAGAAAAACATAACTGGCATGTCACCAGGGTGCACCTGGGTTCAATTTTTGTTGAATTACCAATCCAGGTGGCTTAGCATGTGAATTGAATTGCGTATAATAGGTGCAGCATCAATTACTCAATAATAACTCCAGCAGCATAGCGCAGCAATTGAAAATGTAATCACGTAAATTGAAATCCTGTTAACAAATTGAAATAGGGGTGCTTTAATTGAAAGCCCATCAATTGCTCATAAATAAAATTGAAATTAATAGTAATTAGGGTGAAGTACTTAGATAGGTGTTCCAATAGTAATTATCAAGATCAATTAATAACCAAGTAGTGCATGCAAAAAAAGTGTATTGGTTATTTGGAAGCTCTTGGTTGAGCAGATACATCATACAACAAGTTATAGTGGGTGGGCTCACAAAAGTGGCTTGTTGGAAGTCTTGGGGAGGTACACGATGGAGATGTTGCTTTTGCAATTAATCTGGCAACGTTGGGTGGCTAGCTGAATTCTAGAGGGAGTGGAAAGCTACTCACGTCACTGCATGAGATGGATGGGTTGGAGTTTGCTTAAAGCATAATAATTTTAAGGCTTTTATTTTTCAGGTTTAATTACTTTTTTTATCTTCTAATTTATTTTTTAGATTTAATTTGGTCTTTTTATTATTTAAAAGTTCATTTTTTTTATCGACAAATATTAGTTTGTTAGTTTTATTAGAAATATCAGTAAGGGATTGAAACTGGCGACCTCTCCTTCTTCCTTCACCCTTAAGTTTCCCTTCCCAACTAACAAGTCACCTTGTATTTCTTATTTAAAAGTTCAATTAAGTTATGTGTTTTTTAAAACTGGTTTTATTTTTAAAAGGTTCAATTATGTTATTTTTTTTTTTAAAATTAGTTCAATTTGGTCTCATTTTGCTTTCATCTAATCCAAAAAATTTTAAAATGGGCCCAAAATTAGTTTTAAATTGGATCAAATTAACTTCATTTTAAAAAATAAAGGACTTAATTAAATCTTTTAAAAATAAAGGATTTTAATTAAACCATTTTAAAAAAAAAACATAAACTAATTAAACTTTTTAACAATAACACGATCAAATTGAATTAAAAAATGAATTAGAGGATAAAAATTAATTAAATCTATTTATTATGGCCTTTTAAGCCTTTTGTTTTTAATATGTATTGTGCACAAAGTTGGGCTGTTGATCTTGTCTCCATTTAGGCCCACCTTGTGCTTAAATCAAAGAGGACCCCAATTGCTTACTGCAATTCAATAATGGGAGTTGCTATTCTCACCCCTCAATTTTGCTATTTACACCACCAGGTCACTTTATTTGGTGAAATTCCAGAATTACCCTTCCCCACAAAATCATGATTCTGTTGTACAAGTGTACAACAGAATCATGATTCCTTTGTTCAAGTGTGCAACGAAATAATGATTTCATTGTACTGTGATTGGCGACACCCCCCACACAGTACAATGGAATCACGATTCCGTTGTACAAGTGTACAACGAAATCATGATTCTGTGGGGAATACTAAAATGGAAAAACGATTCCGTTATACATTTCAACAACGAAAACATGATTTCGTTGTTGAAATGTATAAATGCAACCTATTTTTTTTCTTTTGGCAGAGACATTGTAAAATACCATGAATCCCTCACAATACAATACAGAATCAATAAAAAAATTGTCCAACAATTAAAACATTAGTTTAAAATCTCTAATAATTGACTAAATTGAATCCCTAGTAATGTCTACTACATATTTGTTGGGGTTTCAAGGTCTATAATTTTAAAATTTTCAAAAAGAGACCCTAAGCGGAAGAACCTCATCCCATGGACCACGCATTACACATGAATCACTAGGTTTAGATGCTACCTTTGTAGAGCGCTTTCAACCCAAATAGAGTTTCCTCTGGATCACCAAGCATCGAAGAGTACGACGCCTCTACTCAGTCCAAGCTAGTAAAACCGTAGCGGGGTCTTGGTGCTAGCCGACGGTATACCCATAGGATTTAGAAGGAGCTCACTAAAGTGTTTTTCTCATGTGTCATGTTGTGAGGTGTGCACATCTTTATATAGAAACATGAGCTCTATCTTAATCCCATAAAATATCTTATCAAATCTCATTTGATCTTATCAAATCTTATTTGATTAGATATACAGATAATTATCTTATCAAATCTTATTTGATTAGTTAATTACCTTATCAAATCTCATTTGATTTAGATAATTAATTAAATCATATCTAATTAAATATCTTATCATCTTGCATCTTATTTAATTAAACATGTTGATTAATTAATTAAATCACATTTTATTAATTAATCATGAACTAAATTAAATCATATTTAATTTATTCATCTGCTTCAATTAATTATCTTTATGTGTGTGACCCTATAGGCTCCCACTAAACTGGCAATAACATTATCTTTATAATATTATAGACAGTGATTGACATCTAGCAATGCATCGCTGCCACCTAGCTTATGAGATAATCTGTGATCCGATTTCAACCTTTACGACAACTCTTTCCATCGTGTAGCCTTTGTCCCTTCATCCGAATGTCTCGATTGAACACGAGACATAAAAGTGTCATCCTCGTTGGGTCCAATCGTTTATTTCTCGATACCCAAGTAGACGTTTAATTACAAATGAACTCAATATCTCATATCAGTCCATTTGCGCATGGCCATGCATATTGTACGTCTCACTCTATCAAGAGGCCTATAGACATAACTCCTGTTATGTAGGAGGGACGAATCCTATCTACATCACTCACATTCCTCAACATGATTCATTGCATGCCCAAGTACTACCTTTATAATCACCCTGTTACAGATGACGTTTGATAGAATTAAAACATACAACTCCTACATGTAGGAATCGTAGTGACTTTAAGTCGAAGGACTGCTATCTCCTTGTGGTTGCCATGAGAAGCGCTTATGACACTTATATAACTATTATGAAGCCTTCTCATAGTGGGTCAATCTAGTATAAATATTACTCCTAATATTTATACCTGTGTGCTAGCCTGATATCTCATATCCATGACCTGTGAGATGTGATCATCGTGCTACTCACATAGTAGTCTTGATGCATCATCGTCGTCCTAGTTAACAATGATACTCAACTACAGACACTTTAAGAATCGCGTTCTATTATTCAATGAATCTCACATCATTGAATAACTCACTTATTCTAAGGACGTTACCATATTATATAACAAACAATATAGTAACTGAAATGCCTCATATAAATCAAAGTCGTGATACACATTTAGTCTAAAATGGATTGGCCACTATGGCTAACTCCAACAATCTCCCACTAGCACTAGTGCCAATCAGGTATAAACTTAAACTTAATACCAATCGATCTAGTGTGAGCATTATGCTTCTGCTAAGCAAGGTGCTCCATAAGTGGGTCAACAAAATTCTCTAATGTTGGCTCTCTGCATATCTCTCGAATGAGATGGAAACGTCTAAGTATATGAGTTCGAATAGTTGATGAGATCTAGGTTCCTTAGCATGCGCGATTACTCCATTGTTATCACAATAGAGGTCAATCAGGTCTGCGATGCTAGGAACGATGCCAAGTTCGTCAATGAACTTCTTGATCCAAACAACCTCCTTAGTTGTACCAAGGACAACTATATACTTAGTTTTTGTAGTAGAATCAACGACTGTCCCTCGCTTGGAACTCTTCCAGCTTACAATGTCGCCATTCAAGCAAAACACAAACCTTGATGCTATCGAGAGTCATCCCTATTGGTTTGTAAGCTAGCGTCGAAGTAACTCTTTAAAACGAGCTCTTCCTCAACTCTATATGTCAAGAATAAATCCTTAATTCTTCACAAGTACTTTAGGATATTCTTGACGGCAATCCAGTGACCTTCACCGAGATCAGATTAGTGATTATTAGTATTTGCTCATCATGCTTAGAGCATACGAGACATCTGGTCAAGTACACATCATGGCGTACATGATAGATCCTATTGCCGAAGCATATTGAATCTTACTTATGTGTTCCCTTTCATCTGATGTATTAGGGTACTGTCCCTTGGACAAGTTTACACCATATGACATAGGCAAGAAACCCTTCTTGGAATCATGCACATTAAGGCCAAGCAGTCTCAGTGACCTATCTTTTTAGATGCTGATTCCCAGCACGTAGGACGCTTCGCCTAAGTCTTTTATCGAGAAACAACTCCCCAACCATGTCTTAACATGTTGCAGTGTCAGGATGTCATTTCTGATGAGTAGTATGTCACCCACATACAAGACTAGAAAAATGATTGCACTCCCACTAACCTCCTTGTAGACACAAGGCTCATCATCGTTCTTGATGAATCCAAACTGTCTCACAGTCTCATCAAAACGAAGATTTCAGCTTCTAGAAGCTTGCTTTAATCCATAAATGGATCTTTGCAACTTGCATACCTTCCTAGCTTCCTTTGGATCAACAAAAACCTCAGGCTGTATCATGTACACATCCTCGAGAAGATTCACGTTAAGGAATGTGGTCTTGACATCCATCTACTAGACCTCGTAGTCATGGTACGTAGCAATAGCAAGTAGAATCTAGACAGATTTGAGCATCGCAACTGGTAAAAAGGTCTCATCATAGTTTATACCATGAACTTGCTAGAAACATTTCGCCACTAGTCGTGCCTTAAAGGTATTCACTTTACCATCCATGTCACTCTTCTTCTTGAAGACCCACTTACACCCTATGGGTTTTACCCCTTCAAATGGATCAACCAAGGTCCAAACCTAGTTAGTGAACATGGACTCCATCTTAAATTCCATGGCCTCAAGCCACTCCTCAAATTCAGACCCAATAATGGCCTCCTGGTAAGTCATAGGCTCATCTTGATCCATGAGCAACACATCTCCTTCCTGGGTGAGCAGAAACCCATACCTCTCAGGTTGGTGACGTGTCTTGTTTAACCTACGGAGTTCTTGTGCTACTTGAACCGAGGACTCACCCACAATGCTTTGTGGTGTCGATTCTTGTTCCATTGCAGGCCCATCGGTACTCTGTGTTGCTTGGATTTCTCCAAGCTCTAGATTCCTCCCACTAGCTCTATTAGAGATGTATTCCTTCTCAAGGAACACTCCAGTCCTAGCGATAAACACTTTGTCCTCAGAGGTGTTGTAGAAGTAATATCCCTTAGTTTCCTTAGAGCATCTTTAGTGGTAAAACACATTTTGGATTCTTAGACTACTTTTTGTGGGTCCCACAGTGCCACATAGGATAAGAGAACTCATCTCCTTTTTTTGCTCCAATGGTAGAACTTACTTTGGTTTCTTAACTTACTTTTTGTAGGTCCCACATTGGACCCTACATTCTTTATAGTTTTATTTAAAATTATTTTTAAATGTAAATTTAAATAATTATTTATATAAATTTTAATTATGAAACAAAAATATAAAAAAATATTAATAATTTAAATTTTTTATTTATGACTAAATATTAAATTGATGAGAAATACATAACATTGATGATTAAAAAAAATGCATAACATTGAGATTAAGAAAGAAAAATTAAATTTCATTATTCTTGTGACCGAAACGTTCCCAAATATGCTACACCAAGTTTGTTTGAAGTTGTTGATGAACTCGTCATGTGTGCATATAACGTCTATTTTCTAGGTATGTAGCAAAATCGAGATGAACACCATGAGATACTTCACCTATTGAAATGCCATTGTCTGTATGATCATAATGAAAATCATTGCTTCTATTGTATGTATCTCGTTCATCTTCAACAATCATGTTATGCAAGAGAAGGCATGCCAGTATTATATCCTTCATTGTATCCATGTGCCAACCACGCGATGGACCACGTATAATTGTGAATCGAGATTGGAGCACACCAAATGCTCGTTCCACATCCTTTCTTGCTAATTCTTAACATTTTGCAAATAATTTTCTTTTTTCTCCTTGTGGCATTGAGATGGTCTTGACAAATGTGGCCCACTCCGGATAAATACCATTTGCAAGATAGTACCCCATATTATATGGGGTTCTATTAAATGTAAATTGCACTGGAGGATCTTGTCCTTGCAAAACGTCATTAAACACATTAGATTGGTTTAACACGTTAATGTCATTGTTTGAACCTGCAACTTAAAAAAATGCATACCAAATCCACAAGTCTTGTGACGCAACTACTTCAAGAATGATTATGGGTTTGACATGATCACCTCTAAGAAATTGGCCTTTCCATGCAATTGGACAATTTTTCCATTCCCAATGCATACAATCAATAGAACCCAACATACCTGGAAAGCCACGTGCCTCCCCAATTTGTAGTAGGCGATTAATGTCATTATTGTTAAGCCTTCTCAAGTACTTAACCCCAAATATCTCGTTCACACCCTTTACAAATCTTTCTAAGCATTGAATTGTAGTGCTTTCACCAATTCTAACGTACTCATCCACACTATCAGCAGGTGATCCATATGGCCATATGCGAATAGCAGCAATGCACTTCTGCAATGGGGAAAGACCCATTCTACCAGCTGCATCAGCTTTCATTTGGAAATACTCATCATAATTGCTAAGAGCGTCTACAATTTGAAGGAACACATGCCTTTGCATTCGGAACCTTTGTCGAAATTGAGTCTTTGTGTATACAGGATTTTCAGAGAAGTAGTCATTGAACAATCGACTATGTCCTTCTCCACGATTGCGATCTATCATTGTTCTTCTTCGTCTGGGCCTATCGGTGTTTTCTGCTTGTTGTTGCATCTCGAGTAAGTACCTCATGATTTCTTCTTCAGTGTTGTCTTCAAGTTGTTCATCAACAATTTGTTTCCAAAGTCTACCAAAGTCAGAGTTGCGATCCATTATACAAATGATTGAAGCTAGAGAAAATGAGAGTAGAAGATTGCACAATTTGAAGAGAGTATGCAAGAATGAGGGAAGATTGAACAATTAAATAGCATGATGCACAACGACTAGTTTTATAACGGCTACTTTCACAACAGCTAGTTTCACAACGACTACTTTTATAATGGCTAGTTTCACAACGACTACTTTTATAACAGCTAGTTTCACAACGACTACTTTTATAATGACTACTTTCGCAATGGCTTTTATAATAGCTAATTAAAACAACATAATTACTAATTAATAATTAAAATAAAGTTACAACATAATGACTAATTAAAACAAAGTTACAACATCACTACTAATTAAAACAAAGTTACAACATTGGACTAATTAAAAAAAGCTACAACATAATGACTAATTAAAATAAAGCTACAACATTAGAGGAAATACCTAACTAAGGTTACAACATTAGATTAATTACCTAACTTGCGCCTAATATAACTACAATACAGTTCGTGGTCTCAGCATTGACTCTCAGACATGGTAGATGTGTCCTTCATTAGGATGTTGTACAACATCACTACGTTCTCTGTCTCTTTTGCCTCTGCTATTTTTGTGTTAACAACATTTTTTCCCTTATAGCATTTTCCATGCCAGACTAGTCGACATGGTTAGAAGACGTTGCAGCTCCTTTCCCATTACTCTTCCTTTTGGTTGCCTTTTGTCTGATTGGGCGGGCGGTTCGTGATGGTGTGTCATTTTCTGAAACTTCAATCGGCGTCTCTGGATTAGAAGACGATGAGTATGCCCTAGAAGCAGAAATCTTTGTTCTTTTTGAACAATTTTCTTTGAATTGTTCTAACCATTTAGGGTTTTCTTTCAGCAGTCGCCATGCATGCTCTAAAGTAAACTCGCAATGTTCGTCTTGAGACCAAATAACATATGCATTAGTCAAGACGTCGTTCTCCGAACACCCACTTTTCTTCAATTCAACAGATTGCTTGTAATGCCCGATGAACTTTTGCAAGCCAAGATTTATTTTATGCCACCGACAATTCAGT
Organism: Pueraria montana var. lobata; assembly: GCA_026413185.1. Taxonomy (NCBI): domain Eukaryota; kingdom Viridiplantae; phylum Streptophyta; class Magnoliopsida; order Fabales; family Fabaceae; genus Pueraria; species Pueraria montana. The sequence goes on from CM048647.1 coordinate 6,031,595, forward strand.
TGACCACTTTCTCTTACTCGTAGACTCTTTCGAGAGTTGTTGTAATTTTCCGTGATTCTTTTCCAAAAACCCTTTACTGTTTGATCAACACCAACAATTGGATCTTTTGAAACGTTGAGCCATGTTAGAATGAGATGTGTATCCTCTTCGATTGTAAACATGAGTCGCAATTTCTTTTTTGTAGAATTCTCTCCTCCTTCCTCAAGTGTAATGTTTTCTAGGCCAATTTAGGTAGAAAATTATGGAACTTCCATTTCAACTTCATCATTAGATGATTGAAACATTGTGGAGTTGTTTGGTTGTCGTGGAAATGTAGGAATACTTTGAGAATTTTGAGAATTTTCGATAGAAGGGGAAACCAAATTTTGCATAAAATTCATTGGTGGTGGTGGAAACATAGGAAAAAAAGGAGGATTTTGAGAATTTTCGCTAGTAGGAGGAAATTGATAGTTTTGTAAGAAATTGTAATAAGCTTGCCAATTAAACTGATTTGGATCCATTTGGCAACAAAGAAAAAGTTAGAATTGAAATTGGGATTGGAGAATTAAGATTGAGAAATTAAGAATGAGAATGAGAATGAGAGTTGTTGTGCAAAATGTGGTCACCACTTAGGCTATTTATAGGACTTTTTCATGTCTAATTTTTACATAATTTTAATATAAAAAAATTTATAGCTACACTTTTTTTTATTAAGAAATTTACAGCTACACTGATAAAATACAGTAGTAGCAAACAGTTGTATACTTGCCGTGTAAACGAAATTTTTTCGTAGCAAGCGTTGCATGTTTCAGCTAGATTCACAGCTACTTAACAAGTAATGTCTCATCCTTTGATGTGCAATGTTCCAATCCAACGGTAAGGTAAAATTTAAAAAAAAAAAAAAAAGATTGAAATCTATCGGTAAGAATTTGAAAAAGTAAAAAAAAAAAGTACTATCATTCTTTTTTTTTTCTCCACACGTTTCACCCCCTCTTCACTTCCCTCAGCCCCCCCCCCCCCCCCCCCACTTTCCAATTTCTTTCCTACATGCACAACCCACTTTCCCCAAATCAAATCCTTTCTCCTCCCTCACACTCACGCACAAAATTCAATTTCTTTCACTCATCCACGCATAACCTCACTTTCCCCAAATCAAATCCTTTCTCCTCCCTCACACTCACGCACAAAATTCCCCCTCCGCAAACATCCAGATCTGCTCTCCACTATGCAAGCGGCGGTGGTCCAGATCCGATCTCGGTGATGCCAACGTTTCTAACATTACCAAAGCACCACTCAAGACCTCTCAGTCTCTCCCTTCCCATGGTGGTGCGGTGGTTGCAATGTGGGGTTTGGGTTTCTTTAGAGGGAGAACAAGGAAGGGACTTTGGAGTCACAGTGATTGCAAATCTTCGCCTTCCCTTTTCCCCCTATCTCTCATCAGTTCCCCATTTTTTTTAAAAAAAAAATTCTAGATCTGGTTTTTGTTGTTGAGGGATTGAGATCTGACTTTGTAATTTTTTACAATATTTATTTTATTTTATTTTGCTGGATATGTATTTAATTTTATTGCCGTTCTTCACAATGAACACCCACGAAAATTTCATGGTTGTTGTGAATTCGTTATTTTCCCTCTTGTTTTGTCATAATTATTATTTTCTTAATACTTGGAACGGGTTCTTGGGAGTTCTTGCAGAAGAACCATTCTTACACCCTGGCAGCCACGTTGACCCGCTCCAATGGTAAAAACTGGTGAACCAAGCATAAGAGCACCGTTGGATATGGTCTTAGGGTATCCTACAAAGACACATTTATCCGACTTGGGAAAGTTTATTTGAAATCATACGTTTCACATAAACATGACAACCCCATACCTTTAGAAAAGACATACTGGGCCTTTGGCCAGTCCACATCTCATATGGTGTCTTTTCAACTGCCTTAGACGGAACACGGTTAAGTGTGAAAGCAGCTGTAAGTAACGCATATCCCTAGAAAGAGTCATGGAGGTCTGACTGACTCATCATAGATCGTACCATGTCTAACAAGGTCTGATTCCTCCTCTCAGACACACTGTTCCATTGCGGTGTTCCAAGTGGAGTGAGTTAAGATATAATGCCACACTCTCTTAGACAGTCATCAAACTTCTGGCTTAAGTATTCACCACCACGATCTGATCGTATGGATTTAATACTTTTGCCCAGTTGGTGCTCCACCTCGTTTTTGAACTCCTTGAACCTTTCAAAGGTCTTTGATTTGTGTTTCATAAGATACACAAATCCATATCTACTGAAATCATCAGTAAATGTGACGAAGTAAGGAAAGCCACCTCTAGCAAGTCGGTTCAAGGGTCCACATACATCACTATGTATTAGTTCCAAAAGATCACTCGCCCTCTCACCTTGACCGGTGAATGGGGTCTTAGTCATCTTTCTCAATGGACAAGATTCGCATACCTCGAATGATTCATAATCAATCGGGAAACTCATTAACATAAGGCATCATTTTGCTCTGCTTATTGTCACTGACAACTTTGGGAGCCACACTAGGAGTTCTTGAACTACCTACCATTGTGTTCATTGCATCGACTTGGTCCCACATTGAAGGTGCACGTTTAGTAGATTTCATAGACTTTGGGGCACCATTTGTTTTCATCTTCTCTGGAGGGGGACACATTGTAGTTGTATCTGGAAATGCAAGTTCACGGACTTTATTCTTCATTGCTTCATTGTGATTTTTTTTGCAAACATCAAGTTGGGAAAACCTCTTTAACAATGCATCCACCTCATGTGTCAAAGTCAAGTCCCCCCAAGAATCACCCGTGTCATCTTGATTGATGGATAACATCTTCCAATGCACATGAATTGACCTTAAGGGTATTGAGCCAAACATATTGCTGAATCTAGCAAGTTCACATGCACACGGTAGACCGTGAGTAGTTTTAAGTGTGCAGCCACAAGCATAACTGTCAATACCAACGTTATCAAACTGTTTGTACTTGTTATAGATCAGGTTTTGTGCTTGGTGTGATACAAAACCCCGTATCTTCTTGAAAAGCAAGTTATTAAACATGTGCTCCACCACATTGATGCTTTTTTTTTTTTTGGAATGAAGCCTTAATTTTAGTATGTTGCAATATAAGCATGTTATTCATTGCATCCCAACAACTGTACAAGTCTCCATACTATCTCGAAGCAACTTCTTCAATCGTGCTTATGCGCCTTCAACCCTATCTTGCAACAAGAAGTATTGTCAACCAAAGAATAAAATTAAAAATAATGAATGTAATTATATGAAAGTACCTATTAGTTGTTGTGTTTCCAAGATGCATAACTCAATCAGTCCATGCTTGTACAAACTTCTCCTTATGAGGTATCAACCATGTACATTGGACATACTCAACAAAAATTGGATAACGTGAGCATAGGTTTGTAAAGCTTTTCAAGTTTTGCTCATACAATTGTTCATTAGCAGATTGCGTTAACCCTTCCCAAGCTTCCAACACTTTGTCCCATTCTTTTGCATTGCCCACATGCATCTTGCATTTTGCCCTAACATTCTCAGAAACATGGAATTGACATAACAAGTTGGTTGAAGAAGGAAAGACATTCTCCAACGCATTCATGAATGCATTATCTCTATCAATGACAATAACCTAAGGCAAGACATCATCTTTCACAAACATTCCTTTCACCTTACTTAATACCCGTTCAAAATTGTTCATCCTCTCATATTGTAAATAAGAAAAGGCAACAGAGAAAGTCATGTCTGTTGAAGTCACCCCAACAATCTCCAACAATGGAAGATGATATTTGTTCGTCTTGTAAGTAGTATCACATATCAACATTGTTGGAAATGAATTTAGGAGCTTGATAGAATCTGGATGTGACCACAAGATATCTCTGACAACATCTTTAGTGTCGACCCTTCTATACCAATAAACATATTCATTGCATTCTATCAACTTCATCAGATGTTGTATTTCAGTTCTTAGACCCTTTTGTTGTCGCCAATATTTTTGTCGCTCATTGTATATGGTTTTGATGGTGGTGACATTTGCATGATCTTGATCTTTGATTGCCAACAAAATTTGGCCAGGCTTCACCATGTTTTTGGTCATTTGGTTTAGCAGAGTTTTTTCTTCACCGCTTAAATGACCAGCATATGCATGACCCATAAATGTTTCACTGACTTCATGGTTATGAAAACCATAAATTACATAAAGGTTCCAACCAATGCCTTTCACAGGCCTCCCTTTTAATTTAAACGGGCACCCACATTTTTTTCTTCCAATAGTCTTGCGGACTAACTTATCTTTATATTGTTTGTACTTACCTCCCTTTTCACAAGCCAGTAGGACAAAGGTTTTCTTGCCAATTTCTGACCTTTCTATGACAACAAATCCAAGCTCCTTTGCGACAGATCGAACCCATTTCAACAAATCATCTCGCTCTTCAAAAGCCTAAAAACAAAATGCATTCCTTCAATAATAGAACACACATATACAAAAATATCATATAAAAATAAAGCATTAATTAATAATAAACCTCATCAGTCATGAAATTATTAGAGAAGTCAAGATAATTGTGCTGAGATTGAATGTCCAAACCATAGTCATCTGCCTGCATTTCATTTTGTTGAATGGGTTGGTTAAAAGCATCTTGACTTTCATCAATCATATTTCCCAAACCACTTGGCATCGTAACTTCATTAGAAATAAAAGTATTCCAATTCATTGTTACCACTGACAAGAAACAAAAGATCAATTCAAAATTTAATAAATCCATAACGGTGGAAAAAAAAACAAATATTCCCTGGGATACATAACGGAATCGTGATTCCGTTGTGTATGCAGAATGACATACACAACGAAATTATGATTTTGTTGTGTGCGCAGAATGGCATACACAACTGAATCACGATTCTGTTGTGTATGCCATTATGCGCACATTTCAGAATCACGATTCTGTTATGTAAGCAGACCGACATACACAACAGAATAGTAATTCAGTTGTGTATGCCATTCTGCACACACAACGGAATCACGGTTCCATTGCGTATGCCATTCTGCGTACACAACAGAATCATGATTTTGTTTTGGGTGCACAAATACAAAAAAAAATGGAATCAAGATTCCGTTGTGCATTCAACACAGCGAAACCTTGATTCTGTTGATATCTATAGAAAAAGTAAAAACTTACTTGGAGAGGAGAATGGGTTTAGGGGAGCAAGAGGTGGGGGTGGAGAGTGTAAGGAGAAGGGAAAGGGGTGGGGGTGTAGGAAATGGAGGAGGGGCAATATGGTCATTTTACAATGATAGGGGGTGAGAATAGCAAAGTGGGGGTAAGAATAGAAACCCCTTCAATAATTGAAACAAACCCGGTAGCACGTTGGAAAATGAAATTAAAAAAAATATATAGTAATGAGTATAGCGTAATTGAACATGTTCTATAAAAGTCTTATGATTTGGAGTTCAAAAATCATCAAGATTAAATTCACAAAATAATTTAATAAAAGGGCATAACAAAATCTAACAATCACATCTTAAACCATATTAATTTCGCTATGATACCAAATGTAAGAAAAATAACATACCAAAACATCATACTTATATGTATTTAAAACACCAATTTAAATCCTTGTTGAAGACATGATTGGATTTATTGAAATTTTTTTATGCATTGTGTGCATTCTTGGAACCAAGAAGCCAAGCCTTGTTGGAGAGCAATTGAAAATATTTGTGATAGGAAAAGAGATCTAGTCACATTATTTATTTCCATATAGATCGTATCCAAAAGCCATTAACAACTTTTTTTTTATGCAAACCTATTAACAATTAATCACATTATTATTGGAGTTAAATATTATCAAGGCTACTATAAAATATACCTCCCTAAATTGTTAAATATACCCCCTCTACATTTTTTACATTTTTTTTCTCTTCTCAAAATACCCTCTCCAGAAGAGTAAAAAATCACATTTAGAAACTATTCTGGAAGCAAAATTGATTCGTTTGACACTGCTTTTGTGAACTTGATCATGTTGTTCCTCATACTCATTAATGCTTTTCTTTTTCAATTTTTTCATAACGGAAGCCAAATGATCTTCAGTACCTGAAGTACAACTGCTCAAGCAACAAAAACTTCCCTGCAAATAGCAGCTACCAATCCAACCTCCAAACCCTCCTCACCTCCCTATCTTCCCATGCCACCACTACACAATTCTAGAACATCACAACAGGTGGTGGAGACGCAGTCACTCTTGTTGCACTTGTATCAGCTTATTAGAACTAGGAGAGCAATTTTCATTTCCATGGAACAAGATTACAATGTATTGCTTGAGATTTACCACTATGCAAGTATGGTTGATATGTCTAGAAAGGCTAATCAACTAGAAAAGGCAGTAGAATTCATGAAGAAGATTCCGATGCTACAATCTGGGGAGCAAAAACAAATTTTAGTGGCCCAAAATTTTGAGACTTTTTTTTAAAGTAAAAAAACAGGGAAGGAAAAGGCTAGGAGGTTGAAGAAATCCCAACTAGGTTGGCACCTCAACAACCAACAACCAAAAACAACCAACATTGAAATATATAAAAGAAGAAAGAAGAAAAAGAAATAGTACAAAAGCATCTTCTAAGGACTATTGATGTCCTCTATCGCCACCGCACACGTCCTAGCGAAGCTATCTTTTAAGGAATGTTTCTTCAACCATAATCGAAAATCATTTTAGACTTCTAGTAATACTTAGTGAACCTTCCAACCTTTGATGCTTATGAAAATGGAAGAACAATGACTACGGCATCCTTCCTCTCAGCAGTTGCACAAATGTCTTCATGTATATTGGTCATAGATAGGAATGGCAAAGTGTACTCGACTCTACGGGTACCCACAAAAATATCCGCAAGCGGGTCGGGTAAATACCCGCTTATTGGGGCTGGGGTCGGGGCCGGGGCCGGGTATTTACCCGCAATTTTTTGCGGGTGCGGGTACGGGTACTATAGTACCCACCCGCCCCGCCCTGCACCTATCATATATATATAATTAAAATAACTTAAATAAATAATTATGTTATATATATATACTTTTTTGTAAAAAAATAATTTTATATTTTCCATAAACTAACACTAATAGTAAAAGATTTATGTTATAACTTACAATAATTTTATATTTTATATTTTTAATATTATGTGTGAATGCTTTTAATGTTAAGTTTGAATTATTTAAGCGTGAATTTTTAATTTATTTGTAATAATTTTTTAATTAATATTTTTATAGCTTAAATGCAATTTTGGTTCATCTATTTTGCATAATCCGCAATTTTGGTCCCCCTATTTTAAAATAGAGACTTTTAGTCTCCCAATTTTCTAAAATATGTAATTTTGGTTCTTCCATCAAATTAAAAGCGTTGACGGCTAAGAAATTAACGTTAACCTTAATGTGATCCAAATATAATGATGTGATACGAGATTATTTATTTAGTTTTTAATTATTTTAAATACTGAGTAGAATAATTGATGAAAAATATATTTTATAAAAATGTAATATCATTTATTTGATTACGATGCGCCATGTATTTCAACAATGTAGAACTAATTTAAAATAAATGATTAAGACTTGTGATTTCTATTTTAGGACTCACGATTACCCCAACCATTAAAATCAACGTGACATGTGTTTTAGTGACGTAGATAAACAAATAATTATTAATCATTATTTAAAATAATTAAAAAATAAATAAATAATCTCGTGTCACATAACTATATTTGGGCCACGTCAAGGTCAACATTAATCTCTTAACTGTCAATGCTTTCAATTTGATGAAAGGACCAAAATTACGGATTTTACAAAATTGGGAGACTAAATGTCTCTATAGAGGGACCAAGATTGCTGATTGTGCAAAATAGGAGGACTAAATGTCTCTATTTTAAAATAGGATGACTAAAATTGCGGATTTGCAAAATAGGGAGATCAAAATTACATTTAAGCCTATTTTTTTATTGATTTATTAACTTCATACATAAGTAAAGTGCGGGTAGCGGATGCGGGTATGGGTATATAGGTACCCAGCGGGTACGGAGATGGGGATTAAAGTTGCTACCCGCGCGGGTATGGGATCGGGTACGGGTATTTTTTTTTAACGCGGGTATGGGGACAGATACTATAGGACCCTACCCAGACCCTACCCATTACCATCCCTAGTCATAGATGAGATTGCAATCATTTGCCGAATAAACACTAGGCTTAGTTTCCTGTAAGCCTCAAATGCCATAATAATATGATTAGAAATCTGCATGATGGTCTTAGTGACAGAATGGCAACCCATTTCTTCTTACCTTATCTTTACGGGCAGTGACACAAAAGATAACTTAGGGCGATCCAATATCGCATAGGAGTAACGAACCAATATTCAATAATCAACAGTGTCACAGGGAGATTCAATATTCAGAGGGAAATTCAATATTAAGAATCCTAACCTGATATCATTTAAGAAGTCCCATGATTATAGTTCCTAATTTCACATAATCATTTTCTCAATTGTGTGTTCCTGTCAAATCGTTCTCCCGTAATATAATCGTTCTCAGCTCAAATTTTCATGGTTAGTTAGTTACTAGGAAAGATAAGGTGGTTATACATTTTTGAAGAGAAGTTTCATTAAATTCAAAATTGTTCAGATATAGGTTTACTGTTTTGAATTTTATTTAATAGTTTTTTTAATATTTAAAAAAATATAAAAATATTGTAACCACACCGAACACGTCAACTAAAAACGACACTCAAGCAAACATCAATTTTTTTATCTTTGTGGGGATTATTTCTAGGTTTTCCCTCACCAAGGTTTTCCATTACATGCTAACATTATTTTTAATCTAAAAGAAAAAGAAAATCTATCTTTCATCAGGTATATATCAATGGAAGAAGGAAAAGAAAACAAGGGGACGAAGAGACAGAGGACAAGTGAAGAGAGGAGGAACATGTTGAGTGAGTTGCCTGATTGTGTTCTGCTCCAAATAATGGACACAAGACATGCAGTTAGGACTTGTATTTTGTCCAAACGACGGGAGAACCTTTGGAAACGTCTCACTACTCTCTCTTTCTTTCACTGTGACCCTATTCACTCTGACTCTTTCCTTTACTCTGCCTCTAGAAGGGTTGACAATTTTAATTTTAACAAGTTTGTATCTTAGGTTTTGTCTCGTCGGGATGGTTCCATTTCACTACTTAACCTTCGTTTTTGGGGCTTCAGTCCATTTGAGTCTGAACTCCTGAATATGGCCATGAAATATGCTGCATTACACAATGTTCAGCGGTTGACTATGGACATACCTTTCAATTTTAGAAACTAGCTGGTTGACTCGTGCACCCGCACGAGTCACTCTTTATATTTTTTTATTGCACATTTGTTTTTTTTTAAGTATGTATCAAAATGATTTGCGATATAATAGGCTGAATTTGTTTTTTATTGATATTGATTTTAAATAAAACTTATTGACATGTATTCCTTCCGTGTGATTTTAAAAAAAGTACAGTCAATTTCAATAATAAATATAAATGCCGTGTGATAAATTTTCACTTACCAAGCTGTGGGATAAGTTAGCAAAAATGAGGATACGGGGATGAGGAAAGCCGAAAAGGTGACTGGTGAGGATATGCACACGGAAAGAAAATTTAGCGGGACGTTAAACTAATGAAAGGATGCCACGTGTCAGCTTAAAACATTTTTTTATATTATAGACTTACCCATTTTCCTGTCCCTTTTGACATTTCTTGAGCAGTTAAGCTTTCCAGTTATGTGCTGGCACTCCTTGGGAACTTCCAAAATCTCTGCAGTTACCAGCATTGAAAAGCTTGTTTCTGGGTAGTGTCAGTTTTACTGCAAATGACAATGGCTGCGCTGAGCCCTTTTCAACTTGTAACTTGTTGAATAGTTTGGTCCTTCAACGCTGCTCTTTGCACAAGGATGCAAAAGTACTCTTCATATCTAATTCTAACCTTCTGAGTTTAAGCCTGGACAATACCTTTCGAGCTACCACCAGCAACCCGGACATCTCTCAACTCAAAATTGTGCTCTCTACTCCGAATCTTACTTCTCTCACAATCACCAATTGTTCGGGTTCCGGTTGTCAACCACTCTCCTCGACATGTAATCTTTCTTGTCTTGAAGAAGGAACTATTCACACTCACACTCACACCACTACTAATATATCTTATTCAGTCCACATTGGCTGGCTGCAACTCTTCACTAATATAAAGATATTGACACTTTCTTCGAATATCCTTAAGATAATACTAAAGGTAAGTTACTTCAGTTTGTTTTCTCCTCTTTTTATTTTCATAATGCTAATGTAATGTCTGCATTCTTATGTCAACTTTTTGGCTATACAGCTATGCTCAATCTTGCATTTTTACTAACTTTTTGTCTTCACTCTAATTGTGTAGGATCTATCAAATCTTGCTACCATAAGAACTCAACCTCCGTGCTTTGTTAGATTGAAGTCATTGAAGGTGAAAATGGATCCATACATTAAAATATCTGATGAAGAAGTAAAAAGGGCAGTGGAGTACTTACTTCAGAATTCTCCACTAATCAGAGCTGTGCTGTCATAAATTGCTGAAACTTATATCAATGTTCCTTGCTTAACTATTTAGGTAAATATTTTTACTAATTATTCAATTCTCACTTCATTTTATGTTTCCCTTTCTTGCTGATGCTCTCTTCTTGCAACAAATTATAGGGTGTTTGATTGTGATTCCTTGTTGTAGCTGTTTTCTTATTTGGCTTTGATAGATGAATTACTTTTTAAGAAACCATCACTGTGGGGAATGTATCTGAAACATACAATTTTTTTATTCTTCAGAGGTGGTTGGTAAAATTCATGCTTAAACATGTGAAGATGTTTTACAAATTATTCAGTTTTACCTTGTTTTATGATTACCTTCCTGCCTTACATGCTCTTGCAGTAAATGATAGATTGCTATATTGTGATTGCCTTGTTTATATTGCTTGTTATAAATTTGTAACTTGGCTTTGACACATGAAAATTTTAAATTTAAGAAACTATCACTGTGGGAAACAGCATGACAAAAATCTGCTATTAATATCAAGAAATACATTCTTGGGTGATGCAGAAACAGTGACAGTACATGGTTTATAGAACATTATTAGCAGAGGAAAATAGGATCAAATAATGACATGATCAAATGATATCATTTACGTAGGTAAAACAGAAAAGAAGGAAACCGCAAGGGAAAAACAAGAGTTTGAATATGAACAGAAATAAAGGTTGACTGGTTGAGCATGGTAAATAAAAAAAACAGAAAGAGTAAATGATGATTTTAATCTTTTTTGGCTGAGAGCGTATCACATAGCAAGTAACAATTAACAAAGAAATAAGACAGTCTGTGATGAACAGAGTAAAAAAGTTAATTGAGATAAGGACATGAATTTGGAATCTGAATTCAATGTACAAGTCCCAAGACTAGTAGTAAATTCCTAATCAATTGCCTACTGATAAAAAATATTTGTACAACTCTAAACAAAGTATAATGTTCTTTATACATAATATTTTTCTCACATTTTTCATCATTACTACCGTTTTTTTTTTTCTCTGTTCTTTTGCTTTATTCCAATTAATGACTCACCTCATTTTATGCATTTGTAAGCAGTAAGTTTAAGAAATATTTATGTAAATTTCACAGGTAAGGTGTGTTTGAAGGAAAAGGAACAATGGGGAAGTTGAAGTTTAAGTTGAAGAGAAGGATGCAGAGTGGCAGAGATAGAACTGAGTACAAGGACAGGATCAGTGATAAATGACATTGTTTTGCTCCACAAAGAAATTTATGAACACAAAACAAGCTGTTCAGACTTTTTTTATGTCTTGTCTACTAGATGGAAGGAATTTTGGAAATATTTCATTAATCTCATTGAATTTCTTAGCTAGGCTTTATCAACCTTCACCCATTTCATCATATTTGTATCTTTTGTGCCGACTCATCGTGATGGCTCCATTTCCCTGCATAATCTTGGTTTAAGGCATAAAATTTGTATTGAATGCGAACTCCTGGATTAGGTCATGGAATATGCTGTGTCACATAATGTCCAGCAGTTGAAAATTGATGTTACTTTAAATTTTGAATAAGGTTTTAAGTTTCACCCTTTCATCTTTTCTTGTTAGTCTTTGACATTTCTTTAAGTTTTCCATTTGGGCTGTCCCTTATGTGACAGAAGTTACAAATTTCCTGCAGTTGCCAGTTTTTATTATTATTTTTAAATTGTTGCAGGTTTAATTGCAAATAGCTACTAGGATTCATCCTAACACATTATAAATATAACCTAAATGAATCCAGTTGGGTGAGATTGAAAATCCGATTTTCATGCATTTAGCATTTTTAAGGCTTTACAAGAAACAATTTGCTGGATTCACTGAGGTGAAATTTAAGAGTGAGATTCTACTACTTTATTTCTTTTAACTGTATTGACGTATGGACAGTTGATGTTAGATAATAAATCATGTAGAGCTGTATTGCAAATTTTATCAACCCAAAAATTGTAAAGCCATCTCAGGCTTAAATTTTCATACATGTCCTTCATACTCATTCACTTTTCGTTGAATATTTCAGTCTTCCAATGAATGTTGCACATGCATGCTTAAAGTCGTGATTTTATACGATACCAGTAATTGATGATGATTAATATTGCTCTTATACAAGTCATCGGATCCACTGGTTTTGGAACCACATACTAGGCAACTGGGATAACATTGCATAAATTAATAAGGAAGAATTCAATTTCTAGAGAGACTCACTTTTCATTGAGTTTCTTGATTCCTCTTATAGTTTAGCACGCATGGAATTTGTGGTTCAAGGAAAATGGAATGTTGCAGAGGGAGGAAGAACCTTATTTGTACATGCCAATCTAACATAAATGGAATTGGCAATTTTGTCCTAAAAAAGGCATCTTTGTTAGCTTTTTAATCTCAACGGTTCAATTAATCCAAGGGTATACAAATTGGAGATGGGCTGGCCTGCTGGAGACAAGGTTTGAAGGATAATAAGAAGTGACATAAATTTACAATATTATGTTAGATAACATTTAAAATAGTTCTTATAAATTGAAATTTAATTATAATTACATATATAATTATATAATTTTAATTTTTAAGATATCTCGAGAAGAGGTTAATATTTAAATTATGAATTAGAATTTTAATAGAAATTGCTAGAAAATATGTTAATATTTAAATTATTATGAATTAGTATTCTAATAGAAATTTCATATACTCGCATATAAATAGGCAATGTTACAAAATTACAACACAATTTAGGCATTGATCATTAGTGTTTTTACTTGATTTTATTTAACTCGGTTGATTTTTTTTTAAAACTTTCAACATATTACTTTTTACAAATTTTATTATTTTTAATTTGTAGATGTAATTTTAAATATTTTCAAAAAATATTAATTTTAATGAGAAGATTTACATTAACTTAAATCTAAAATATATATTGTCTCAATTTAAAAGTAATATAATTTTATATTATATTATTCTTTTAATATTTATATTTCAGTCTACTATATGTTATGAAAATATAATTTAAGTATCATGTTTTTTATTCCTATATCCATGTCACAATTCTAATTCCGTAAAAAAAAATGTCACAATTGTAATTTAAGTTTTTAGCTTGGTTCAACTACAAATACTTATGAATATTCATACAAGATTTCTAAGTTACAGTAAATTGGATATGAATAATAGTAGTCACTCCTCATTATATGTTCATATTGGTAATGTTATGGCGGAACGATATTGTATCAAATTATCAAACATATATAACCCTTTAAATAAAATATTTTTTATATTTTTTTTATTTAAATCAATATTTCAGTCATGTGTTATTGAAAGAAAAAAAAATAATGGCATGCCGTTCACAGGCAGAAATCTAGTTATACTCCTTCATAAAAGTTAGTGGAATATTATAGCAAATCTATACCATTATATAAAGGGAATATGTCTTTTAGTAACTATTTCTGGTCTCCATTTTTACATGGACATCTGTGCCCCTTAATTATTTTTCAACTCCATATTCATGCAACTGTAATATGCAGTTAAAAGGATATAATAGGAAAAAGAAGAAGGTGAATAGAGACACAAAAACTCAAATTTTAAACTGGTGTAAACGTAAGTGACTCTCCCCTCCCTTTACGCATGTTATCTTTGCTTCCACTATGCCTCTTTCTTGCTTGGCATCTCTCTCAAAACCACCTCCAACATTAGAATCTCAAAAACATATACCATTCTTCAACTGCTACTACACACCACTTTCTTGCTTTCCATATTCTCTTATGCTCAAATCGTATTCTTCTCCCACATCAGCTCCTTCTCTTATTCTCATTTGTTCCTTTTTCTTATTACATTCTCATTTGGATCCTTCTTTAGTTTATTTTCATGTTAGCGTTCTGGCAACCCATGTAATTCTTTGTAATGGTTGCGCTTCCAAGATCGTCAAATGCATTTACAGTGTCGAAGGTTTTCATCCCAACTCACTCCTGTACACATCTCTCTCTAATTTTAATTTACTTTATTTATTATGATTTTCACTGTTTCAATTCAATGCCTGACAGAAAATAATTTCATGGGGGCATGGAGTTGGAAACTGTCATTGTCAAATTGTCAGATGAGCAATGGTATTACATCTATTTTTTTTTTCTTGAGTTTAATTGTCAAATTAACACCCGTTTGTTAGCCTATTTCATCTCATCGCAGGACTGAACCTTATGGTGGCACAGGCATTGAGTTATACAGCAACTTCAAGGGTTTGGCCTCTCTAAATTTCAACCCCTTTTTTTCTAAATTTTTCCTTGATTTTAACCCCTTTTTCTCTAATTCTTTTCTTAATTCTTTTTCTTAATTTTGAGATCCTTCACGTTAAATATTTTGCAGATGTACAGTTGAAATGAGGAAGAGGAATTCAGATTGGTGAAGGACACCTGCGATGTCAAATTTGCTAAAGTGGAAACTGGCAAGATTTCAAACTGGTTGTGTAATTTCTACTAAAATTTCCTGTTTCCTCTTTGTAAGCCTAAGCTGAATGCAGCATAGAGGCGGTGGTTTGGGATCTGCTTTCATTCCTATTGCTGAGTATGAAAGTGAATTTAGAAAGAGTAATAGCAGAAAAGATGTGAGGCAATTGTACAGTGGTAAGAACCATTATGATCTTCTGGTATGAGGAAATGTACCAACAAAGGAAAATGCCATTTTGTAATGTTGTTAATATTGAATGATATATGTCAAAAACAATTTTCCACGTTGTCTAAAGTAACTTTTTATTTTAATCCCTTCTACTCATTGCCAATGTTCAGATAGGCTTCCTTAATTTTCTCCAACACTAACTCTATCAGCATCTTATGTAAACGCAAACAGGACACAGGTTGTTATAGTAGACAAAGGAATATTACTAACCAAAGAGAACACATATGTTGATACTTGATAGCAATATGATGTGATAAAACTAAACACAGATAAACGATATGAAAGAAGGTGTTTTTTTTTTTTTTTTTTTTTTTTTTTGTAAATAAGAAAGAAGTTACTGATTTGGCTTGCTTATCTTATTTTTAAAATTGTAATATATCCTGCGTGAAGCATTCACTTATTCAAGGCCACAGATTGTGACATGTGACAATGCAGTTAAATTTGAACTGTTACATTAATTTAAGTTATCTATGTGAATAGAATTGGCAAATAGAATGTGACGCATATCGGAAGATCATCTATTCCAGGGAAAACAGAAGTTTTTAATGGTAGCCAACGTAAAAATTGTTTATTTAATTACTGGAATATTGAATCAATGATAAGAGATATAACAATTGCGTGTGACTAAAAAAGGTGGTTCCTCCCTTTTCGAAGGCCATTATAAGATGATCGAAAAGGGAGTAGTACCATTTTTCCGAAACCAATCATAAGATCCGCTTAGTAGTTGCTCAATTAACGGGGGTGTGAAGTGTGGACACAAATATTGTGGCTGGAGGTGCTGAAAATGATAATCTTTTGCTGTGGTTATGAAATGAATTTGCACAATATAAAACTCGACATCATAATGAAACAGTGAAACAGGAAGAAAGATTGGAGGTATATGATGCACAAAGGGAGCATAATAAACAAATAGGCATAAGAAGTAAAAAAAGGAAGCTTATAAAAAAAGTAAAAAAAAAAAAAGGAAAATTTTGTAACTACTAATTAAAAGAAACCATAGCTAGATAAGAGATATAACAATCATGTTCGTACACAATGATCCCAGCATTGAGTGGTGCCATTGTGGTGTTGGCACAATGATTTATTAATAAAGAAAATGATCGATGGAATATGTCAAAAAATAATATATTGAATTATATGTTACCATAATAAACAAACAACCACAAGAAGTAAAAAAAAATCTTCTGTAAAAAAAAAAGTAAAAAAAAATCTGTATACATAAACATGTAATAAAAAAAAATCTTCTGTAAAAAAAAAAGTAAAAAAAATCTGTATACATAAACATGTAATAAAAAAACATTAAACCAAAATAACACATCAATATAGCATAAAATGTTAAAATGCATTAATTTTAGTGCAATAAAATGTGATAACGAAATAGAAAAGCGGATAATAATAATAATAATAATAATAATAATAATAATAATAATAATAATAATAATAATAATATACAAAGTAAAATGTTCATAAATAGAAAAGCTCCATATCTTTATCTTTATATATATAAAAGTAATAGTTTTTCATCCTAAAAAGAAAATAATTTTCCGCCTAAAATAGGGATATATTTATTTGTATTTTCATGTTATGTTATTCTCATAGAGAAAATATTTTCACACTCATCCTAAAAATGAAATAATTACCCGCCTAAAATAGGAGTATATTTGTATTTTCGTGTTATGTTATTCTCATAAAGGAAATATTTTCCCGCTAAAAAATTTGGCATTATGACTGTAATATAATTAAAGGAAAAATATAATTAAATCACCCTAATATTATTGCCGAATTTATAGCTGGACAATTAAAGAATAGAGTTTCGTTTCGTAAAGCGATGAAAAAAGCTATTGAATTAACCGAACAAGCGGGTACAAAAGGAGTTCAAGTACAAATTGCAGGACGTATCGATGGAAAAGAAATTGTACATGTTGAATGGATCAGAGAAGGTAGGGTTCCTCTACAAACCATTCGAGCTAAAATTGATTATTGTTGCTATACAGTTAGAACTATTTATGGGGTTTTAGGGATCAAAGTTTGGATATTTTCTAAATAAAGAAAAATATGTTATTCTTTATCTTAAATATCCTATATTTTTTTTTTAGAAAACAAAAAATGAAAAATTATGATTAAAAATAAGTGTAATTTCTTATGATTAGTCATAAGTTAATTACGATTTATATAAAATAATATATTAGTCATATGTTAATGAAAAAAAGTAAAAATAACTAATTAACTTATGACTAATATATTATTTCTTATGATTAAAAAAATAAGTGTAATGAAAATATTTTAATATAATAAGTCTAATATAACTTTTAATATAAACATTATTTTTGTTTATAAATAGAAATCAATTAATATATGTAAAGATATTTTTTAAAAAATGTTTGAATAAATTAAATTAATTCAATGTTAATTTATGTTAATAATAATATGATGATATGATTATATAATTACTTTCTGTAATTAATTTTACAAAATTTAAAATTTGAACAATGTCTAACAATTCGTCCAATTGCATTTAATTAGTAATTGATATAATTTTATGTTATATAATTGATAATTGATATAATTGACAGAATTGATTCTATAGATTTGATCAAAATTAAATGGTAATCAAAATTGATTGCGATTAAATGGTAATTAATTGAAATTTTGCAAAATGAATCATTCTCTAATATCAATATTCAATTATGTTTATATTTCATAACTGATAATTAAATTATTAATTGCAATTAATTTATTTATACAATTGAGTTAATATTATAATTATATTTAAATCAATTCGATTATATAATTACTTTCCGTAATTAATTAATATGGTTATAAAAATAACCTTTTCTTAGTGAGTTTATGCGCTAACCATGAGAATGCACACGGGTTGTTAGATAAACTGCAACAAATTAAATTTTTTCCAAGAAAATGAAGATTTTTTCAACAATGAGTTTCATAGGAGCTGTGATAGAATGTTATCTCTCGCTGATGTCATTGGACAGATAATTGTAGGTTAACCAATGAAAAACATTGTTTTTTTTTCATCTGTTTTTTTTTTTTTTTTTCTTGATCAACATTTTCTATCCTCTTCTATACTAATCAATGATCCATTTTTTATATTATTTTGTAGTTAATCCCTGCAAATGTGGTAAACAATTTTGAGACAAAAAAATGATTATTCTAGAAGATGATGACGGGATGATGTTTAATGCTTAATGCATGCTCAAGGGAAGAAAAAAAGACATAACAATGCTTAATGCTTATTGTATGTTGATGAGTTTTTTTTTTCTTTTTTGCTGAATTGTATGTTGATGAGTTCATAAGGACAAAGCAATATATTAGTGTTGTATGTTGATGAGTTCATAAGGACAAAGAACCTTATAGTGAACAATGTTCTTCATTTCACATTTCTTGAGAATAATTTTGAGATCCTATATGTTGCATTAATTAGACACCGGGTAGGAGATTTTAGGTTTTTCAAGATTTCTTAAAATATATTTTAGTTGATGTTTAAATTGTTAGCGTGTTAGAACAATTTTATTTCATTTATTTTCATCTATTCAATTTTATTTCGTCTTTTGTTAGAACAACAATGTTGTCTACTTTACAAATTATTTTTCTCTTTTATGTTTATTAAATATGGGAATATAAAAAAAACGTGGTCATTATTTTAAGGGTTAATTAAGTTTTTTGTCCCTAAACTTTTTTAAAAATTCGGTTTTTAGTCCTTAAATTTAGTTTGACTAGTCAGGTCTCCAAACTTTTTAAAGTCCCTGAACAAAATTTTGACTGGTCAAAGTCCCTAAACTTTTTAAAAAATCAGTTTTTAGTCCCTAAACTTTTTCAAAATTCAGTTTTTAGTCCCCGAATTAATGAGATTTCAGGGGACTAAAAACCGAATTTTTAAAAAATTTAGGAATTAAAAACCAAATTTTTAAAAAGTTTAGGGACCTTAACCGGTTAAACTAAAGTTTAAGGACTAAAAACCAAATTTTTAAAAAAGTTTAGGGACCTTGACTAGTCAAACTAAAGTTTAGGGACTAAAAATCGAATTTTGAAAAAGTTTAGGGACTAAAAACTTAGTTAACCCTTATTTTAATATCAAATGGAGTTAAAAAAATAGTGAATAAATAAAAAATATTCTTTTAATATCAAACGTGTTGTGGTTGTTATTTTAATATATATATTTGTATACATTGTAATTATTATTATTATTATAAGATATAAAATAATTTTATTAAGAAAAGAAAAATAATTGTACAAAAAATTAAATGAAGGAAGAAAAATAATTGAACAAAAAAATAAAAAATAAAAAAACATTTTACAATAAAATAATAATTAAGGGAAATAAATTAAATTATGTATTACTAAATGAATGATAATCAAGTTAATGTAATTGTATAGGCTTGTGAAAAACAAATGTACTTTTATTTTTCTTGAATTGATCAATCCTTATGCTCAAGTCAATTTACTTATTAATAACAATTTAGCTTATAAAAAGAAGCTTTAGTGGTTAAATTAATTGGTACCTAACTTTATTTATTTTGAATTAGTGCACTTATAAAGTTGTCAGGTCATTAGAAACAAAATGGAGATTTGAAAATTTATAACATCTAAAGTTTGATTTATTATGGATAGAATTGTATGAACTATATGTCACTTTTATGTTATTTGAGGCTTTGTTTACAGCATTTGTTATTTAGTAATTCCATTATGTGTTGATAAATCATAGAATGTTGAGTCAGTGTAATAACCTTGGAATTTTGTGATATCAAATGAAATGTTGTATAATTATGGTTCTTCTTTTTTGTTTTAGGAGAAAAGAAAAGCTAGATAATATGATCAAAATTGAATGCATGTGAGGTCTGTATTTAGCTTCATTTTATAGTCTTTGAAAAAAGTTTCGAGATATGCATGAAGGGAGCTTACGAAAGTGTGCTCATATGCTTGCAGCTGGCATCTTTGGTGGCTATGAAGTGTGTTGCATTGGAGCAGGGGTTGGTAAGAAGTGGGGGTGTAAAGTTAAATGAGGAATTTAAAAAGTTGATTGGACAAGTAGTTGTTTATTGTGTAGGAGATTTCTTTTGTGCTAATTATGTAAGGGTTTTATGTAGAGAGACTTTGTTATTGGAAGGGGGTGTGTAAGAGGGTGAGAGTTGTGTAATCTAATTAAAAGAGTCAATTTTAGTATACTCAACTCATAAATTAAATCATGTTAAAATAATATTAATATTAAATTAATTTTATTTTTAATAAATTTAAACCATGAAAGAAATCTCAATTGGGTTGACACTTGACTTACAATTATCTAAAAAAATTGTACTTCTATTTATATTGTTAATTATAAATTAATATTTTGTAAATATTTTATCTCACTTATGTTCATAATAATATAAATCTATGATTGTTATATTTATAAATTTTTGCTTATTATTTTTTTATTTAATCTTATATTGTTTATAGCAAACTTTTAGATAATATGTAATTTTAATCATTGTGTTACTATTTGTTCGATAAAAAACAATTATTCTGTAACTATTTAGTTTGTTTTTTATCTAAAAGTTTTAAACAAATTTAAAATAAAAATTAACTTTTTAATCTATGAACCCTTTTTATCCCACTAATCTTCTAATTATCTAAATTTATGTTATCTTTATCAACCACTTGACTAATTTACTATTTTTGTGATGAAATCATTGGATCAATTTTTCAATGGTGGTCATTTGAATTATTAAAAATTAAAAGTATTATATTGTGTAATATATAGTAAATTATTTTATATAATTAAGTTTTATTATATATTATTTTATATTGGTTTGCAAGTAGCATCACTCAAAATAAATATTCATATAGTTTTAAAGGAGTTTATCATTTCAATATATATATATATATATATATATATATATATATTAAAATTATAGAGTATATATTATTATTAAAATATTATTAAATTATATTTAATAACAAAAAATAACTTTCTATTTAATGAGAAATTATTCAAATTAATTGTAAATATTATGTGTGATATATTTACTCTACAACATAATAATGAATATGAAACTTTTTCATATCATTAAAATATTGAGTATAACACAACTAGAAATTTAAAGATGGTAAATAATATAGAATTTCAAATGACTTTCTTCTTCTTATTATTATTGGATGTTAAAATGATTAAATATATTATACTGTATTTATTATGACAACCTAGATTTAAATGTTGTAATTTTAAAATATGAAATATTAAAATAATTCAATTATTTTACAATGATATTTCAATATAAAAAACAATTTATTATTTTCATAATAATTAAAGTTTATAAATAATATGTGATTAATTTAAAGTATACAAATATTTTAGTACCAAGAATAATTTAAAGTATCACTATCTAATAAAACAATTCAAACAAAACATCAATTACTTTTGTAAAACCAAACTAATTTAATTGTAATTGATTCTAAAATAAGTAAAATTCATGTTTAGAACATGAATGAGATCTTACAAGTAAGAATATTCTTCATGTAATTATATGCCAGCACTAATGAATTCATACTTATGTTTTATTTGTATAACAATTGTATGTTAAATACTCATAAGTATCTCTATGTTATAACAATCTAAGCATTAATTAATATTCCTTATTTATTTTTCAGTTTTTTAATAGAAATACATATAAAAATTTATTATGTATTCATATTTCTTTAATTCATTATTATAATAATTCAATATAAATGTATAGTTTTGCATAAAATTATCTTATGACTTAACTAAATTATTAAATATTTTATTTCATACAAAAAAAATATAGGTAAAATGTTTACTTTGTTGTTTATTTCCTATGTTTACCAAAAAAAAAAGTCTAAAATCAATAATTAGACAAATCATTTTTTATTTATTATCTTCTCACTTATGTTAATTATTGAAGATTTTCTTTTTCCTGTGTAAATTTAAATGTTCTTCTATATATTGATATCTATATGTAAATTTATTGTTATAGAAATTAAATACAAAATAGAAGTCATGGGAATGAATTTTTTTTTAATGAAAGTAAGTGGGAATAATTACACTTATCTCACAGGGATGATAAATTTCTTTGAAACCACATTAACATTTAAGTTTATTTGAATATTTGGACTACCAACTTTCAATAAGGAAGGTTCAAAAGAGGGTGAAGTATGATAATATGATTAAGATCCATCAAACTTCTATTGGAAATGAACCGATATAGGTAGTATCGTCAAAGGAGTAGTTTGAAGAAAAAAGAAGAAGAAAAAGTGTAAAAGAATAAAGAAGAATAGGAAATCAATTGACAACAAAGAAAGAATCTACATAAATGAAGAATGTGTGAACTTTGAAGAGAAAAATGGTAGGTTAAAAGTTAAATAACGCGTGAAGAGAGAAAACATAAGAAATTGATGCACAAATTTAGTGGCCCTAATATATTTTTAAATTTATTTTCTAAAAATTAGTAGTCCTATGTTTTTAACAATTTAATCTCTTAACAAATTTTATAATAATACTTATAAACATTTCTAATATATTCACAATATAAAGACATATAATTTCAATTTTTACATGTTGGACGCATTTAAAAAAAAGAAAAAAAATAAAGTACATAATACCTCCCAAGCTCAGTTTAGTATAAGCTTCATCTTTCTTTCTATATAAAGAAAGAAATCATTAATAAATAAGTATAGCTATTGAGAATTAGGATTCCGCCTTAAGAATTCGTTTTGGAAAAAAAATTGAAGTCATTAGCTCAAGAGAGTGCTTCATTATACCAATGTATATATATGTAAAAAAAAAAAGTATCCTGAAAATTTATTAGCCAAAATTCACAAGCGTAAAAGGTAATCATTTTTTATAAGAGCATTAGCGGCAAGAGTTATCCTTTTTTAGAAGAGCATTAGTTTTTTTTTTTTTTTTTATCAATATAAGAGCATTAGCTGTAAGAGTAATTATAACACCATTATATTCAAATACATTTCTTTTATCAACCCAAAACTTCAAATGTGCTCATAAAAAATGTGGCAACTTTATAACATATCCATTTAAATCCTTAACTAACACAATGTTCACTCAATATTACATATTTGTAATTTGATTTTTTATAATGATTGTGTTATGGTAAATTCATAAGCAATAGATAAAAAATTGAAGTTTGTTTTTTATAGTTGTTGAATAAAAAGGGAAATATACATAAAATTTAAGCAAAAAATAGTCTCTTTTAAGGATATTAACTAATGGAACCTTTTTTTTTGGATAATCTGTCACACTTGTTGCCTAATTAGCCAAGTATGTGTGTGTGTGAAGGATTGATATCATTTAACTGTGATAGGTGACTCAATGTATTCCTTTTTTTAAAATAAAAAAATCTTCTTTGAACAGATGGCATATTCTAGAACAACAATAATTTTTTGTAGAACCATGTTAAAGTCATTTTATTTG
Organism: Pueraria montana var. lobata; assembly: GCA_026413185.1. NCBI lineage: Eukaryota > Viridiplantae > Streptophyta > Magnoliopsida > Fabales > Fabaceae > Pueraria > Pueraria montana. Next base: position 6,055,252 of record CM048647.1, read on the forward strand.
ATCCAACAGATGGGATGTATAAGCAAAAATATATTTGGCTTTCTATGAGGTTTGTAATTGCTTCACCTTTTAATTGTGTGATGGCAAATATGAAGTCATTTTATTTGATGAAAATGATGAAATGTATCAGCTTAAAACCTCTTAACAGGTCCAACAATGCAAAAGAATTATAAATTTTAAACACTACAAAAGGTGAAGCCAAGGTTTATGGCCATTTTGGGCAAATAAATGCCCATGTGTTTTATTAACTTGGCCATAAACTAGCCATACAACAAAACATCGTTTATAACAATTATAGATTTCAAACTAGCTACTTTAACTGTTGATAAAATATATGTTATCATTTGTCGAATTATGATTCATTTTATGCACCATCACCCTTTTGACTTTATCTTCAATTTTTTTGTATAGGCTATTTTTGGAAAAGATTCATCTATTAAAGGATTCATCATGATATTTATAACAACCTTTTCAAGGTTTATGACTAGTTTTGAGCAGAAATAAATGGAACTTCTTGTGGTCTATAATTTGTTTTATTTTTTAGAAAGGGATTAAACCATTTTAGTTTCATCACACTATAAGGCATGTGACCATTTTAGTTTCATGAATTTGGGTGCCATTGATAGAGGACTGAAAAGCTATAAGAGGAGCTTAAAGTGGAGCCAAATATTAAAATAGGATTTTATGTAATTTGGGTTTAATGTGGACCTTTGTTGGGCCTTTTTATGTTTTAATTAGGTTTATTTTTAATTTGGGCCTTTTTAGTTATTTGGGTTATTAATGGGCCTTAGGCCTTTAGGTTCATAGTTATAAACAAGGCCAAATGTTATTTCTATAATCAGTTTTGACTCTCATTTGGAAATAAGCTTTTAGCTTTTGTGAGAGGAAACTCTCTATGTTCTTAGGAACTACCTTTGGTTCTTATCTTTGAATTTCTGTATTCAAAGTGGCGAATCTTTCTCGACTTATCAATCCCTAGGGATTGTGGCGTCGTTCTTTCCATTTCTAGTCCCCAATCCGTTTTTTCCTTTTTTTCTTCTACAAATTTTTCCTTAATTTTTACTTGATTGGGATGCTGAATTTGTGATCCGTAAAGGGGTTCTCATCAGCCATGGTTGAATTCAATAAGATCATAATTAACATGAAAATTATGTTCTTTTTATTATTCACTTCATGTATTCACTCCTTAGTTGAGCTGAAAATTATGTATATAATCATATAAAGCATAATGATATTTGATACAAAGAAAAAAATCCAAACAAAAAATCTCACTCACTTTCTTTATCCCCGTGCATCACAGGGTAAAAATCTAGTTGTCACATATAGAAAATGTTTCAAGTTACTGTTTTGCACTATTAATTAATCAATTTCACTCTTAAACATAATTTTATTATGTTTTTAGATATACAATATATTTGCTAGCTGACTGACGAATTGGAGGGTAATTAGAAGTGTTGCTATACTTTGATTCAGTAGTTTGAATAACGGTTGGGTGCAAGGCTAATATTGGTTATCATTCTCGTTTCCTTATATGCTATAAACCTTATTGGTGCATTAATCTCCAATGGTTGTAATTATCACTTTTTTGAAAATCGGACCGGACCGGCCGGTTCAACTGGTCAAACCAGGAACCGGTCTGGTGACTGGTCCGTTTACTTCAAAAAATCAGAGCATCTCAGAACCGGTGGGAACCGATCGAACCGGCCTAAAATCGGTGCACAAAACAGGTTTGAACTGGTCATTTTTAATTTTTAAATTTTTTAATATTTTTAATTTAATCTAAAATATTTTTATGATAAATAAAAATACATATTTAAATATTTCACATAGGTATCAATTATTTTGCCAACTATTATTAACTTTTATCTTATAAAACATAAAATTTAGTCATTTATATTAATTTATAATTTTTTAGATCATGATTTTTTATAATTTTATATTATTTTATTACTTAAAATATTATATAATATTAAAAATATAAAACTGGTTCAACCATGGTTCAAATACGGTTAGACCATTGAATCTTGAACCAATGCCTTCACCGGTTCAATCACCAGTCCAGTTTTAAAAACATTAGTAATTATAGTGCAGTTGTTTAATTCACTTTTGAAAACTTAAACATTTTCTTGATAGGACTGCTCATAGTTAGGTTATTAATAACCATAATCATTTAATAATTAATAATATTAAGTGATTATTATAAATAAATTATAATCTATTATGAAAATCAGTTATATAATTAGTTATATAATTGGGTATATATATCTATAACTGGTTATATAATCGGTTATGAATATAAAATCAGTTTTAAAAATAAAAAAACAATTTTTTATATCTCCTTACATATATAAATGAATAAGTTTATATGTGCTCTCATTACTCCATTCTCCCCACTTTCCCTCATATTTACTCTCATTTGAATACTCTCCCCTCATGAAGTGGTGGTGTAGTTCACTCTCCTAATATGCATCTGGTTCTTCTACTTTTCCTAAAAAATTTCTTATCAGTTTCTATAACTACTCTCATTCATAATATCTCCATAACTACCTACCTTCATTCACTTCTTTATCTGATGCTATATATTTTTTTAATATTTCTTTTTTCAGTTTTTCTAACTTTATTTTTTAACTCCGAAGATTTATCTCCTTCATCAATCATTTCAAATCCTTAATTCAATTAACTTTTCAATTTTCAAAGTTAATATTAAAAAAATTAAAGTTACATTGTTACATTTTCCCTTATCTTTGTTTTTTTTTAAAAAATTATAGTTTCTAATTTCTTTTATAATTAGTTTTTTTTAACATTTCTTTCGATGTGCTATATAATTTTTTTTTAAATTTTATAGTCTCTAATCTTTTGGATTTTTTTTAATAGATTTCTTTTATCAGTTTTTCTAACTCTATTTTTTAATCTCTTATAATTTTCTGTAGCTACCCACACTCATAATATTTCTATAACTACTTTCATTCACTTCTTTATCCGATGCTATCATTTTTTTAATATTTCTTTTTTTAGTTTTTCTAATTCTATTTTTTAATTCCGAAGGTTTCTCAATGTGCTATATAATCCTCTTTTTTTCTTCAAATTTCTTTCTATTAACTATATAAATAAAATAATAAAAATTTGAATAAGCACGTGCAATGCACGGGCTAAAACACTAGTTTATTATACTTTTATAATCAATTTTATTCATTAATAATTATGTCATATTTAATTAAAATTAATTTTAAAGGTTAAAACCATTTTTTAAAGGCCAAAATCAATTATTAATTTAAGATATATAAATAGTTATATAACAGGTTTTAGTTATAATTAGTTATATAACCAGTTTTGAATATAAAACCAATTAAATAAATGGTTATTAACTGGTTATTTAACTGGTTTTTTGTAACGGTTATGGTCTGGTTATAATAATCACTTGTCATATGTGGTTAATTTTTATAATAATTTTTAATTAACCGGTTATTACATAACCGGTTAATTATGGTTATGGTTAAATTTTTTACAATCGGATATTTTGAACACCCCTACTTGTTGATCGATGTGAAATATTGGGAATTATATAACAAGTACTGAATAGATCTCAATTATAGGGTTTGTGTTGATGGTGAAAATTTTACAATAAGTTTCGATAAATACGAAAACTTATGAGATAACTTGTCACAATGATTCTAACCAATAAATAAAGTATTTTTTATTTGTGGGACTTAAAATTACAATCTCAAGGATGTATAAAAAAATACGCATTTACAAATTAGTCCATGTCATTTGTTGATGTTATAATAATATTTTTATATTTGATTTCTATGCTTACAATATTTTTATTTTTTATTTTAGTCCTTATACGAAAGAAGTTAAACTTCATTTTGATCCTTATACATAACTTGTATATTCCCCATTTAAAAATCATTAATGTTTAAGATTTTCAATTAAGAACAATAATAGATAAGTTGCTTATTGAAACAATTTTACTAAAATATCCTTACTCTCCATTAATGCATTACTTGCAACTATTTGGTGATTAATGGAAGTCGTTGAAAAATTGATAGGTACAGTACTAAAAAATCATTAGATTGTTGTAATTTATTTAGGATAAATTTGGAATAAAAGTTTTAATATTTCATTGAAAATTGAAAACATCAATCAATATTTTTTTAATCATAAAACATTAGTCATTTTAAAATAGAATGAGTAATTGATTTAAATTTTAAATTTGAACTTATTTATTTATTTATTTATTTGGTTACCACCGTAATTAGGATCCTTAGCTCTCCGGCAAGATTCCAAGGTATCTTCACAAGTTTGGATCCTTTGGACCGGCTATTGAACTAATCATCAATCTAGTACTTAGTTTCACTTAAAGCTCCTCACCGGCAGTTGCTTCCTCCACCAAAGAAACTGCTTCATGCAACTTTTTTACTTTTTGGAATTTTACATCTTGGATTGATGTAAGAGGCAATTCATGGGGGTGCAGGAAGCAATGCCCCTTCTTACCCCTCTCCAAGTATTTTGGAAGAATCATACTCAATCCTTCCCACAAATGTGTTGTCAACTTAACTTATTTATTTAGTTAAATAATTAAGTATAATTAGACATGTAATGAACTAAAATAATTTGTGAAAAATTTAATTCATTTACATTCCTAATCACATTGTTACGCATCATTTTTATCAATAATACAAATTCCGAATTTCCTCAAACTCTCGACTCTCCCTCTAATTTGGGCTCTAGTTTGCCGTCAACAGTGAAATAATAAGCTATCACGCTACAGAGGCCACAACTTTTGAATTGAGATTACCATAAGGGAACAAAATCTAGGTCGGACAAGCAAGAAAAACGCTTGGAACTTGCGATGTACATTCACATTATTGAAAATGTACTAATAATGTTGAATTAAGAAAATTAGAAAAATAAAAATTACAACCATCAGTTGAATATCAATAACCCCATATATATGTTACACTTTATAATTGAAGATAATTACAAATTTATAATGAATACATTCACAAATTTAAAAGCTATACTTTTTATATTATTTGCTCATTTAGGCATTGCCTGAACTTGCAGGAAATTATGAGTCTGTTTGATTTTCTTCTCACTTTTTGATTTTAAAAAGGATTTATAAAACAATTCCATATTGCTCAGTAATTAATGTCTCATTCAAAAATCCATGTCTTGCTCCACCCTTTACCAGTTGTATGAGCAACCTTGTTTAGTTGTATTTTGAAATCTAAAAGCAGTTTTTAAAAATAGAAATTAAACAATCCTAAGAATTTCAACTCAAGACAACTTTACTATGCACATTGCCATCCTCCATCCTTATCCAGGATTGAAGGGAAAAGGGTGTCTGAGTGATCTCTAAAATCCGTGCTCCTCTAGGCCAAACTCAATAGCCACCATAACCAGTGTGCCTAGCATAACATAACCATAGTTTCTTGTATGGGCAGCACCAATCCAATCCATGGTTGTGTCCAACAAAAATTGCCTGTTGTTATGAAAAGGAAAACAGATTAATAGGAAGAAAAAAAATCTCACTTGCATGTCCAATTATCCATCAAAGCATAAATCTATTACTTTCAATATTCAATTTTTAGAAAGGAAAAAACTTAGATATAGTACCTACCATAGGTACTGTTGGTGTTGTTCTCTAATTAGATTTGGAGTTTCATCTCCGTAATACGCGAAATAAAGGAATCCATTAAATGTTATCGTGTATTACCGAGGTGAAACTCCAAATCTGATTGAAGATCAGGACCAATAGTACCTATGGTACCGTATCTAAGTTTTTTCCTTTTAGAAATCCCATAGGCACAAAGTGAACTTTTGGAGGAATTTTCAGAGTACTTAGATGATGATGAAAAATGAAAATCTCAATCCACAGCAACGGGATAAAAAACTAGAACAACCAAATTCTTTCTTTATCTAGATACTTTGCTTTTACAACATGCATGCAACAAGTGAAAATGTGGGGAAAAAATGGGATGAAAATTGAAGTTTGACTGATGAAACAGCTGAACTCACTAAAACAGATGATATTATACATGACAAATCAGAGTACATCTTTCCACACGCACATCACCTTACATCTACATTATTACAACATCTGATTATATTTGATGTCATCTCATTTTCTGCTCACCTTACTCTAATTCTGCCAAAGAAGTGAGGTGATGTGTTTTGCAGAAACGTGCAACACGCATTTTTTTCACAAATTAGTCCATTTTTACATTAGAAATCAAAGTAGGATCCAACTCCCCTCCTACTCTTAGCTATGCAATATACTTATGATGGGCACCTATGCATTCAAAATTCAAATTAATTGGTACTACCACATCCTGTAAAAAACCTACCACGAAGTGAAATCAACAATCAAACAGAAGGTACATCAAACATTACCTTGTTTGACAATTGCCTATGAGTCTATTTGGATAAGCTTATCCAGAGGCCTAGGAGAAGAAAATAAGAAAAAAAAATGAAATGAACTTCTCCATAAGCTAAAATTAACTTATGCATAAGCTAATTTGTAGATTCTCTCTCATATATCCATGGAGGAGGAGAAACCTATCCATTATATCATCATAGACTACAAGTTAAGTGTCTGGGTACAAACTCATTACATGTCATCATTATTACTAATCTCTAACAGCAATACAAGGGTCTAACCCACTGATAAAATACTTTCATAATCTCTTTTTAAAATCTTCTCATATTTCACACAATTTCCCAATAAATACGTTTATACCCCAAAAGACTAATTTAACAAACAAGCAGTATTCTTGCATCCATGGAAATCAACAACTTAGTCATCAAGCAAACAACATATCTGGTGGTTCAAACCTAACAACTGGGGTCTTGTGGGTTTGATTTTTGTTTTGCAGATAGTTCTTGAGGATTTGACAAATATAGCATGCTGGCTTTGACCTTACCTTGACAGAAGTTCTGTTCACAAGAAGATCCATGATACCGGTTTCAACTTCTTGAGCAGCAACACCTTCCTTGTTAATTGATCCTACGCAAGGCTTTTGTATGACAAACTTGGGAGCCACCACCTTGTAAGCTGTACTTGGAATGTGCCAGAAAATAATCTCTGGAACCCTGTCATGAAATATGTTTTGTTTGGATTAAGCAGACAGAAAGGAAAGAAAATAAGAAAATGATATTTTTTTCAACATATTTTACTTGCTTAATTGAATAACTCAAGAAATCAACTAAGGCATAGTTTGGATAAACTTCTTTATAAGCACTTATAGAAGAAGAAATAGGAAGGTAAAATGAACTAAACTTTGCCTATAAATGGGGTACAAGGGATATCCAACCCTTTTACTAAACTTTGCGTATGCGTTAAATTCAAGTTATACACTTCAACTTTTGGAGAAGCTCCATGAGAAAGCTTTAAAAAAAGTTAAGGTGCATAAGTTGATTTTCTCTTATAAGATAAGTTTGATCATTTTACCTCCTTATTTTCTTCTCTTACAGATGTTTATTAAAAAGTTTATTTATATATAATTTTCTTGCTGTGGGATGCTTTTTGATAATTGCATTTTATACTTACCTTTTTGGTACACATAAGTGCAATTATTTCATCTATCCCTTATTTAAATCCTTGTTTCTACCTCTTTTTAGTTAAAAAAGAATTAGTTTTTAGATATATAATTAGTTATGTAAATTTGGAATTTAGTCTCATGTTTTAGTATTTTTTTATGCATAGAAATTGGAGATGGGTTTTGGAATAGCTTAAGATCAAGGTCAAGGAAGAAAGTTCTCTTCGGCCCAGCTGAAACATTGGACAGCCCAGCTCAGAAACTGACAGAGAGCACCTAATTTTGAGAAAGGAAGTTCAGCCCAGCCGAACCAGTTGGTGAGCCCAGCCGAGCTTGTCCCAGTGAGCATTATTGAAGTTTCGGCCCAGCTGAAACATAATTTCAGCTGGGCCGAAAATGTCGCGCTGTCACTTTTTGGGTAAAAACAAAGCTATTAAAAGGGCATTTTACAAGGGAATAGAGCATTCTTCTTTGATCTAGGTTGGGGGCACAAGTGCAGCTGTGGGGAACACTTTCAAGACTCCATTTTCATCTTCATCTCTTCTCCACCATTTTGATGCTCTTCTCACCCATGGATAGTTGAGCTCCTCTTCATTGGGGTTTGATGTAACTAAACCCAAACTCATGTATATCTTTTGAGTTATTAATACATGTTTATTATTCACCGTTACGTGCTTTCTTCTTTGCTTAATGCTTGCTTTGGCTTGATCACCCTTTACTTGATTTTATGGTTTAAATACAATTGGAAAATGTATTTGAACTATGAACCGGAGAAGAGCACCTAATGGGTCTTGTATCTAGGAATAGAGCAAAGCCCATTAGTCACCTTTAACTCCTTTTCTTAAAGCATTTAACTTGGCTAAGCTATGCAAGGGATTGATAGTTTAGTCAAGGAACTTAGGCTCTTCTTGTAAGGAATTAGGGATTGAGCATTTTTATGAGTTGGTGATAACAAATGGATGATAAACATTGATTAATAGCTTGTGTGTGCATGAGGGAGTGGTTTAGTGAAGTCGAACCCCACATTCATTATCATTGTTTCCCGTAACCACTTTCCGTAATCTAGATCTTTGAGAATCAAAACCCCTTTTATTAATTTTATTTCCAAGTTGCTATCTTTATCTTTGCTCTTAACCATTGTTATTTCAAGTTTTCTTTATATTTTGCTTAGTAAGTAAAAAATGTGTAAATTGTCAAATATTGAACAAGTTCCTGTGGATATGATACTTGGACTTCCATTTTATATTACTTGTACGACTTGGTACACTTGCCAATGATGTAACACTTTATAGCAAAATAACTTCATGCATTCTCATTCTACCTTAAGTCAGGGTTAATTTCTTCAGCTTTCTGCCGAAACCATTCTACCTGGCTACTAGATATGACTTCTGGATAGGAACCACCACCAGAATCAAGGAAGTAAAGGAAAGCCACTGGTGATTGTGCATCATCTGGTGATGAAACTTGAAGGACATAATTGGATACACTTGGCCAAAGATTTCTAGGGCCATAGCTAGAAAATGATCCATTGTGTTTGATCTCATTTATCATCAGCTTCAATCTTCCTGTTCCTTTGAAGCTACATTCTTCTCCTGTAATTTATCAAATATGCCTTTCACTGAAGATATTTCAAACACTAATCCTTATGAGAAGAGTGTGAGAGGTACAATTCAGCCAAAATTATAGTCAGCAAATGCAAGATAAAAGTTCCATTTCAAAAAGGACTATAAAACAATGATAAAGGTGAAATAAAAAATGCCCCAGACTCCCAATATTCCAAGGAATGATAGATAACTGAGTGTACACATGCGCACACGTGATTTTATTGACTAGGAATTCAATCACAAAACAAAAATAATACCATTTTAATCTGAGTTCTTCTAATCCATATGTTTGACCATCACTTGATACCGAGTCAATAATCTGCTATAAAGGTTTTGTTTCTCATTTTTAATTAGTGGGACATTGCAAAGGATATTTATCTGCTATAATTACTTACATAATCTATGTTCACTGTTTGATGGAGCTGAAAACAGCAAAAGTAGTTTGTAGAGTTTTATATATAAAAAAATTCTTTATTTTTAATCTCTCTAAAATTTTAAATTATTGATTTTAATTTTTATATAATGAGTAAGTTTTGGTTTTGGTTTCTGTAAAATGTTTTTCTTTGGTTTTAATTCCTTCAAAATCTAAAATTAGTATTTGTATTTCCTAAAGTTTATTTTAAGGTAGATAAATAACATTTATTTTAGAGATTCAGAAATTTTTTAAGAGTATCACATGTTAACGTTGTACCACATACCTGTTAAAAAAAAAACAACATTGTATCATAGATACTAGTGGGGTGTTATCTGAGATAATCACTTGACCTTCTGCAAAACACATAAGTCGTTAACGAGTGTCATACCATATTAGGGATCAAAAATAATATTTCAACTTTTTTGGGAATGAAAAAATATTATAAGAACTAAAATCAAAACTCTCTAATTTTATAGGAATTAAAAATATATTTAAGCCTTAGGTAAATTAAACAAATTCTTATTGATTATAGTGGGTAAACAGAACAAATTTGAAAGAATATAACCTTTATTTTTCATTTTAAGAAATATAGGATTAGAGTATATTTGGGAACAGTTAAAGTTTTTCAGGAACGGCATTTTTATGGGGGAAAAACTGATAAAATTATCATTCATGTACGAATGACAATCGTTAAAAATTTTTAGAAATATTTTAAGATAAGTAAACTTTTAGAATTTAAGATTGAAAGTTATTTGTTAACTTTTCTATCATTTTTATATCCAAAAATTGATTATTTTAAGAGAAAATAGGTGATGCACTGACAATGTAAAAAAGTTTTACACCGTCATCCAATCACAATCCACCATTTATGGTAAATTGGTTGACTTTTACAATAATTATCTTAAAAATCATACAAACGATGATTTGTGATTAGTTGACGGTGTAAAATAGTTTTACACTATGTTAGTGTATTACCATTAAACTCTTTTATTAATTAACAACATAAACTCTTTTACATTGACATATTATTGATAGTATATAAAAATTAAACTTATTCTTTTCACAATTAATCTAAATGAACACTTAAATGGTAACAACAATACCAACAAGTCATTGGTCCAATGGAATTAGGTTCGGTCCTCTTAAGCAAAGTCTTAAGTTCGAGCTTTGTGAATTAAAAAAAAATGTGGTTGGAAAGGGAGACTCCACTAACGATGGCCAGTGAGGTTCCTCAACAAAGATTAGTCATCGAGAAAATTGATGGGTACTTCACACCAATAACTTAATTACCAAAAAAAAAATATGGTAACAACAATCATGTGAATCGTTACATTAAAGTGAGGTGTTACATAATACATACATCAAATATTTTTTAAAATTATAATTTGCACTTCATTGACATTTTAGAAAAAAAAAACAAATTAATAATTAATTCTTTTATAATAGTATGTTCATATAATTAAAACAGCATTAATGTATTTCAATAAAATACATATTACCATAAAAATTTAGCTAAATTATATTTCTATTATTAAAATGACATATTTTTATTTAATTTTCATTTTAAAAAACTATTATTTAGTTCTTAAATACATTTTCCATATAACTTTTTATTAAGCATTCATTTGTTTCATATAAGTCTATATATAATTGTAGAAAATGAGGGATCTAATATATTAGTATTAATGATATTTAAAAAGATAAAATAAAAAAATGTGATATGAATTAAATAGTAAAAAAATAATATTTAACAACTAAAACTAAAAGAAGACTAAAAGAAAAAAATATAAAAAATGAAAAAATTACAAAGACTGTATTAAAAAATAAATTAAATGAGAAATTGTCCTTTAAGCATTTTTGGTCAAGAGTTCAATCCTAAGTCCGTGAACATAGAAAAACATTTGTTGGTAAATATCAACCTCTTAAATAGATAACAGTACCTCGAGGGATTAATCTTGAACTCTTGATCGAGGATACCCTGAGTTCACCCAATAAACTAAAACTATAATTTAATTTTAAAAATTTGATATTTTTAAGTAAAGTTTTAAATTCAAAATTTATAAATAAAAATGAATATAGAGAAAAATCATTTTTAAGTAAATTTATTTAACTCTAATGAAGTTAGTAACAACTTAAAATAATTACGTAATTAATAGCGTAAGAGTCACGGGAAAAAAGAAAGATACCAACATTTGTAGAAGATCACACGGTATATTCCATGGTATTCAGTGAACACGTTAATAACAATAAAAGTATAAAACCTTACGTTGGCATATTCCATGTTATCTTCAAGAAAGGAACCTTACGTTGGCATATTCCATGTTAATGATGTTATCTTCAAGAAGGAATAACGAAATTATAATAGAGAAGTTATAAAAACTTACACGAGATAAATGTATAAGTGTGACATGACATAACTTGTTTAGAATTCATTTTTGAAAATTTTGATGATGAAAAACATCAATTAATTTTTTAGAAGAAAAAAAAAAGGTTATTAACAATATTACTTTAAATAGAGTGTAAAACAATATTTAGTATTTTTTATTTTAAGTAAATAGTAAATACAACAATTTTAAAAATTTAATAGATATTTCTTGACTTGTGTAGAAGAATATATGCAGGGACGGATACAGAGGGGGTAGGCAGGGGCCTCAACATGATTTTTCATGTATATACATATATATTTTTAAATTAGTTAGTATAAAATTGTGTAAAATTAATTGTGTATATTATTATAATACTAGTTAAGGTTAATTGATTATGTAAAATTATGTAAAACTAGTTATATTTGTTGTTATTATTGTAATATTTAAGATGATAACCGGTGTAAAATTATGTATAACTAGTTGTGTGTTTGTTATTATCATGGTAACGGTTAATATTATTATCATTTAAAATAAAATTTAATTTCAATTTTACATATAAAAATAGTAAATATTTTTAAAAAATTATTATTTATTATAAGTTAAAAATTTAAACAATTATAAAGGAAAAAAAATCCAACTCTCCTTTAATAGATTCTTGGTTCCATCCCTAAATATATATTGATAATTGGTTTCATTTATATATTAGAGTAATTTTATCCCTTTCACTAAAGACTTTAGCCCTTTTCATTAACCTACATTTCTTATTAAAAGAACTGTTTCTTTCAATAGAGTTTTATCTCATATTACTTAATAGGTGTAATTTAGTGTTTGTACGTTGCTTAAGTTAAGGTTTAAGGCAGGGTGATCCACTGTCACCCTACCTATTCATTTTATGTATGGATGGCCTTACTACACTTCTGAAAAAATATGAGGGAAAGGAAGAGCTTCATGGTATCAAAGTGTGTAGAGGGGCTCCTCTCCTCACACACTTACTTTTTGCTGATGATTGTTTTTTATTTTGCAGGGCAACAATAGAGGAAGCAGCATTACTACATAGTATGCTTGGCTGTAAATTTCCAAAAATCAAAAATATTCTTTAGCAGAAACACCACCGAGGCACTTAAAGAGCATATTTCTGGAAAATCTGGAGTTTTGGAGCGGTTGGGAACGGGAAAATATCTTGGTATGCCCTCTACGATTGGATGTAAGAAAAAGGAAATTTTCAGTTATTTGAGAGATAGAATCTGGAAGAAGATTCAGCACTGGTCCGGAAAGCATCTTTCAAAAGCAGGAAGGGAAATTCTTATAAAATCAATTGCTCAAGCAATACCATCATATTGCATGAGTACTTTTCTTCTCCCTTCTACTCTTCAAGAAGAAATTCAAAGAATGATGAATTCTTTTTGGTGGGGTTCATATAGAAATTCAGGCAAAGGAATAAATTGGCTCAGTTGGGATCGTTTATCTATGAGGAAGGATTATGGAGGTATGGGCTTTCGACATTTATATGCTTTTAATTTGGCAATGCTAGGGAAGCAAGGTTGGAAGTTAATTTCTGATCATGATGCTACTGTTACACAAGTATTCAAGGCAAAATATTTTCCAAAGGGAGATTTTCTGGGTTCCTCTGTTGGACATAACCCAAGTTTCATTTGGCGTAACATCCACGCTTCACGGGTATTGGTAAAGGAAGGCATTAGATGGAGATTAGGGGATGGTAAATCAGTAAATGTTTGGAAGGAACCTTGGCTTCCCTCAACAGGTAGCTCTTTTGTCCAAACTTTTCCTATGGCTGGCTTAGAGAACTTGACAGTAAGTGATTTGATTGATACTTCGAATTCCTCATGGAAAATTAATTTCATTCATGATATTTTTCAGCCAAGTGATGTTCAGGAAATTTTACAAATGCCAATTTGTCTCACTGATGCACCAGATAAGTTAATCTGGAAATTTAGTAAGGATGGGAAGTTTTCAGTAAAATCAGCTTATTATCATTTAATGGAGAATATGATTGACAATGTAGCTTTACGAGAAAGTGGTGACTGGAACAGAATTTGGCAACTTAAACTACCCCAGAAGATGAAGATTCTTTTGTGGAGAATTGCTAGAGAATGTCTTCCATCGAGGATGAGGCTGTCAACCAGAGGAGTTCAATGCCCAATTACATGTCCTTTCTGTGAAAACTGCTTGGAAACTGATTGGCATATTTTCATCGGTTGCAACAATGCTCAAACAGTTTGGGTCGCAGCGGATCTATGGCAGTATGTGCAAACTACAGCTGAAAATTTGGGAGCTTCATTTTTCACATTTTAAACATCAACAACAGCGTCCAACTAGACAGAATCATATCCATTTTATGGTGTTTGTGGAGGAGAAGGAATGAGAAACTATGGGATAATATTGAAAAAACTCCAAGTTTATCAGTCCAATTTGCATTGCAGCATGTTCATGAATGGAAATCTTTTCACAGCAGAACTTCACGTCAACTACAGCATAATTTAGTACAAGAACTTTCATCTTGAGAGAAGCCACCTACGGGACACATAAAATGTAACCTGGATGCAGCTATTTTTCCCGAAATTGGCACTTTTGGTGTAGCATTCTGTATCAGAAACTCAAGCGGTCATTTTATTACTGCTTTTTCCACATGGAATCAAGGCATACCTTCACCACAGGAAGCGGAGGTTCTAGCTCTTCACAATGCAATAACCTGGAGTTCAGCCATGCACCTTGAAAACATCATTTTTGAAACAGATTGTAAGTTAGTAGCTGACAGCATAAATTCAAAGTCATTCATCAACAATGAATTTGGTGAAATTCTTAGCAGCTGTGCTGGAAAATTATCCTCTTTTCAAAACTGTCGCATACAGTTTGTTCGTAGGCAAGCTAATCAAGTTGCTCATTGCTTAGCAAGGGCATCTAGATTTTCTGCTCGTCAACATGTTTTTGATTTAAGTCCTGCTTGTATTCATTCACTTATTTTACATGAAATGATATGATCCTTTTTACTTCAAAAAAAAAAAAAAGTTAAGGTACTGTTTTTAGTTTATAAATATTTTTAATTTAATTAAAACTTAAAAAATAAATTAAAGTGATTTTGGATTTGTTTAGCCAGTTTTCTATCAGTTACTTGCTCAACTAAAATAGTCTACATGGGCATAAAAAAACCCAAAAAGTTGTCTAATTTAAAATATCTATGATTTAAAAGAAAATAAAATAGAAAAGCTGCAGGAAAAATTATCAAAGTTGATTGACACTTATTGTCAAAAAGTCACACATTATCTACTCCAATTATCGAGATGTGATATATCAGACAATTTTATCTAATATTAATTAATTTTAAGATTGAATCTAACACTTATATCATTAGTTGAGCAACATAGATAACTATTATTATGAACTGAAACAAAACACATAACTACTTCATCAATTTTTGAGAGCAATCACTAGAATGAATTTCACTTTTCTTTATCAAGGACTAAGCATAAAAGTTATTTAAAAAAACGTAATAAATAAGAAGGGATTGATGTGAGACTTAGGACAAAACTTGGATACAATTTTATAGTTACTGTTGGTTCTCCAATCAAATTTGAAGTTTTACCTCGGTAATACGCAAAATAAAGGAATCCATTAAATGTCATCGTGTATTATCGAGGTAAAATTTCAAAGATAATTGGAGAACATATAGTTAAATAATTAGTAATAATCATCCGTTTAATCAAAGCCGATCCTAAATTTTTTGGGGCCTTGGGCAAACCAAGAAAATGATGTCTTCGTTTGAATATTATCCTTCTTGTATTTTTTGTTGCAAAATTATTAATAATTTGTTTTTGTTTGATTAGAGAGAGATCAAAGATGAAAATATTAGAGAGAAAGAGATAAAGTTCAAAGTGTTTGTTACGTTGAGAGTCAAAGACATTCACGTTGTGATAAATAAAAAAAATACTTTTCACATTCACATTTTCTTCTTTGTGTACAACATTCATTGTGCATAAATTGCACCACCACTTGTTGACTTTTTCCAAAATTGTTAGTAAATTTTAATTAGGAAGTGGAAACATCACTAGTAAATAATCAATTGATTAATGACTAGTGATTTTTTTATAATAAATTTTTATATAATTTTTTTTATATATATAATTTTTATTTTAATATTTATACAAATTAAATAAATTTTTTTGATGTCCCTCTAAAAATAGGACCCTGAGCGGTTGTCCACCTCGACCGCCCTTAGGCTGCCCGTGAGTTTAATAGCATACCTGGAGCTTCATCGTGAAGCACTGTATTCATAACCTTGGTGGAGTTTACATCTTGTAGCGGGCCCCACTCCGTGGATGCGGCCTCCCCAAAATGCAGGTCCGCGAACACAGCCATCTTGAAAGGTGCACCTGCCCGCATCCGAATCTGCCTCACCACCACTGTTGTTGGCGTCGATCTAAATCCGACGGTTGATACCAGATGATCCTGGTGGTGGGATGATCCAACGGTGGAGAAGGTAAAAAGAAAAAAGAGTAGCAAAACCGTCATCCACTGAATTGGACACATTTCCCTCTTGCGGCGGATGGATGAAGGAAAGCAAGAGAATCAACCAACGCTATAAAGTACAAACCTAGCAAATGCAGATGAAAGAAATAACAATGCATTAGTATAATAATATTATTATGAGGTTCTGTTAAAAAAAAAATTATGAGGCTTCGTCAAAAAAAAAAAAATTATTACAAGGCACTTTTGTAATTTGCGAAAGAATGAAATCACATAAAAGCCATTTCATTAGCAAGGGAATGTTTAATATGGGGAAGGGAATAACTTCTCCAACAATAATGGTCAAGTTTCTTATTAATCGTAGGCTTAAATGCAATTTTGGTCCCCTTATTTTGTACAATCCGTAATTTTAGTCATCATATTTTAAAATAAAGACATTTAGTCCCTCTATTTTGTATAATCCGCAATTTTGGTCCCTCTATTTTAAAATAGAGACATTTAGTTCTCTAATTTTGTAAAATCCGTAATTTTGGTCCTTCCATTAAATGAAAAGCATTAATTGTTAAAAGATTAACGTCAACCTTGACGTGACCAAAATATAGTGATGTGATACAAAATTATTTGTTTATTTTTTAATTATTCTAAATACGGAGTAGAATAATTGATGAAAAATATATTTTAGAAAAAGGTAAAACCATTTATTTTAATGGCCGAGAGTAGTCGTAAGTCCTAATATGAAAATCACGAGTCTTAATAATTTATTTTAAACAAATTCCACGTCACTGAAGCACATACCACGTCGTAATCAACGTTAATCTCTTAATGGTCAATGTTTTTAATTTGACGGAAGGACAAAAATCACGGATTTTACAAAATTGAGATATTAAATGTCTTTATTTTAAAATATGGGGACTAAAATTGCGAATTGTACAAAATAGAGGGACTAAATGTCTATATTTTAAAATAGGAGGACTAAAATTGTGGATTGTGCAAAATATAGGGATTAAATGTCTCTATTTTAAAATAGAAGGACTAAAATTGCTGATTGTGTAAAATAGAGGGACCAAAATTGCATTTAAGCCTTAATCGTAGATGAGGAGGGATCCATTTATTCCAAGAGTAAACAAAATAAACTTATTTTTTATCCTTACCATTCATTTTCTTGAAATCTAATAAGAGACTTACTCTTTATCCTTACCTTTCATTTTTTTGAAGTCTAATTTTTAGATTTCAAGAAAATGAAAGGTAAGGATAAAGAGTAAGTCTTTTATACTTACTCTTGGAGTAAGTGGATCCCTCCTTATCATAGATATATCAATTTAATAATTCAATGATTAAGATTGGTGACTAGTAGTAGCCAGTTGAAAAAGTTTCAAGTAGCAAATAACCTTGATATCTTGAATGAATATAAATGTAAGGATTAAAGAAAGAATGCTTAAGAATTTTATACTGGTTCAGTCATAAAGACTTATATCCAATTGATCCAACACCCTATTGGATCTTTCACTATTTCAAATTTCAAGTTACATGCACAACACACACATAAGAAATCTGAAATACACACTTTCTAGACTTGAACCCTACAAGTAAAGAAAGAAACACCTAATAGAATCCTACTATTAGATTCTAAAAAACCATATTTTAGAGAACTACAATCTTTGTAAAAGATCAAGGTTATGGATCGATTTCACCTTTAGTGAATGATATAACATTTTAGCTCTTCAAATTCCTATCATCTTTTCAAGCAAAATGATCTTCCTTTTTTATTCTTCCATTTTGAAAATGAGGCAGATCAAATAGCTTTAGAACCTTTTTGATGCTCTTCTCTCAAAGTATGTTTAAAACTAATTTTCAGAAAAGCATGTTTTTAGAGAGAGAAAGGTGCTGGTATTTATAAAATTTTAAAGATAAAACTGATTTAATCTGTTACGTAGACAACGTAATCTGTTAAATAGTTCTTCAGCACACCTGGGTTATATTCAAGAATCATTTTAACCTGTTACATCAAAATGTAACCTGTTAAATTGCTCTTGATGATCTTCATAAGTGATCTAGGTTCGTTTTAATTTGTTACATGTTCATGTAATCGGTTAAACCGAGCTTTCTTCCTTTTGAAACAACTTTTAGGATCTATAGTAATCAATTAAACCATGTTGTAATCAATTAAAACTGAAACAATATAAATTCTAACAGAAACAAGACTTAAAGTCTAAAATGCCTTGTGTAGTCGATTATCCTGAGGTGTAATTAATTACGCTTTGTATTTTAGCTTTTCCCAGATAAAAAGAAAATATGGTAATCTGTTACATCTATGATGTAATCGATTACTATAGTGGAATTATCTAAAAGATCAATCAATTTACTTTCTTAGTCTTTTTTGGTTAAACTTTAGGCAAAATATAATGCTAAAATCTAATCATGCAGATGTGTAAGGCTATAACAAACAATACAATGCCACATCTTTACATGTTTGACATATTTAAGAATTAAAACCAAAACTTAAGAGAAAACTAAAGTGATCTAGTCTTCATGTCAACAGTTGGGATATGGTAGGTGTACGGTTGGTACATAGAAATATCCCGTTGCCGCTGGAATATGGTGGGTGTACAATTGGTACACAGAAATATTCCATTGTCGTTGGGATACGATGGGTGTATAGTTGGTACACAGAAATATCTCGTTGCCACTGGAATATGGTGGGTGTACAGTTGGTACACATAAATATTCCATTGTCCTTGGGATATGATGGGTGTATAGTTAGTACACAGAAATATCCGGTTGCTGCTGGAATATGGTGGGTGTACATAAATATTCTCGTGTCGTTGGGAATACAGTTGGTGCACAATTGGTGTACAGAAATATTCCTTTATCATTGGGAATATGGTGGGTACACAGAAATATTCCATTGCCGTTGGGGATACAGTGGGTGCACAGTTGGTGTACAAAAATATCCCTTATATGTTGAACTCCATGGAGTAGAGTCATTGTTTATTTTTTGAGATTGTCTTGGTTTATAATGTACTTCGGTGATGATTGAAGTGATCAAAATGTCACAAGAAAGGGGTTGAATTGTGACTTTGCCAACTTTTCCTGAAACTTTTAGCTTTCTAAACTTTTACTCAAGATTACCTTGGTGTTCATAAAGTCTTGACACAAATCAAGCACTTAGACAACTAAGCTTTCTAAGTGGTTAGTCACTACATTTATAATTAAAAGTTTTGATATGAACCTAATGCCAATGCACATATGCTCATGTTCAGAAGATCATTACTAAAATAAATGTATCTCTCAGAGTGTTGTTATTATGAAAACCTTAACTCATGTTATGATGATTCAACACTCAGAAAGTTATTGTGTTGTCTGCTATATTCAGAAAGATATTGTTCAAAATGTTGATTGAAAACTTTTCATGCACAAACCCTTTTCATGGTTTTTTAAAAGCTTCTATACATGATGTAGAAGATAGAACTGTTTTGAAATATATTTTGTAATCATAAAGGTTATATAGTTCAAATATGCAGTTTTACAAACCATTTAAGCTTGTTAAGAAAACCTTCTTTTATATGCATTCTGATGTATGACATTCTGATGCTCAGAATGTTCTGATGCAGAGGTAGTATGTATGACAGTTAATAACAAAATGTAAAAGGAGAGGAAGAGAAGACTTAACATAGGGATTTTATATTGGTTCACCCCAAACCCAAGGCTAAGTTCAGTCCTCACTCTTTTAGTGAGATTTTCACTAATTAATGCGTAAAATGATTTTGCTAAGGGCAAGCGTAAATAATCAAACAATTCAGAATTTAAAACTAAATTGAGAGGAATGGTGTTCAATTATTATTTTCAAAAGATAGAGAATCAGAGTAGAAAGATTAATGTGAGAACAATTATAATAGAGAAGTCTAGGATTGTGATTTCACATGTACTCCCTTTCCCCCCAATTCTAATCCAATAAAATCCCTAAATAAGTTCATTGCTAGTGACCTTTAAGAATCACTATTAACAATTGATCATAATTTAATAACACTGTTTCCCCTAATTTAATTCTCAATTGATCATAGGTGAATTAGTTTAGGATAAATGATGAATCTCAGAGAGGTTGATTAACAAGGTTAATCTACTGGAGATTCATAATAGGTTTGATCATGCAAATTGTACGAATTTAATCACTTCACAGTTCAATTAATTGCAAAACAATTGATCATAGACTGGGAATTTAATTTTTAATGTTTGGTATTATGTTGCTATGTTTTACCTCTGTTTCATAAACTGGGAATAACATGGTTGGAATTGGCTATAATGGACATCAAAATTAGCTTTCTCATACCTTAAAACCTAGGGTTGCATATAAAATTCGTCAAAAACCGATTTCTACATCAACGGGAAATTAGTTTTTAATGTTTAGTATAATGTTGCTCTGTTTTACCTCTGTTTCGTAAACTGGGAATAATGTGGTTGGAATTGGCTGTAATGGACCTGAAAATTAGCCTTCTCATACCTTAAAACCTAGGGTTGCATATAAAATTCATCAAACATCGATTTCTACATCAACGGAAAATTAGTTTTTAAGTTATCGTGCCATTTTCATTGAATTGGCCACTGTTTCGAAATTAGTAATTTTTAGAGTTGGAATTAGCTGTTTCGAACCAGAAAAACAGTTTCCTTACATCCTAAAACCTAGGGTTGCATATTTGGTTCCTCAAAATCTGATTTCTACATCAATGGGAATTTAATTTTGAAGTTTTAAAGCCCTTTTAAGGAGTTTTTGAGCCAATTTCGGGTTGGATGTTTAATCACCTAAAATCTAAGTTTTAAACGCCTAAAATGAGTCATTTTTAGTGAAAAATGAAATTTTACATGTACATGTGGGTGGGGCTTGATTTGAGAGTGTTTGAAACCCACTATAGGAAACTATGATGCTTGAAAATTGAGGTTTTGTATTGACTGCGGGTTTGACCCAAAAATTGGTAATTTGTGATGAGTTTAAATTGTATAAGTATATGAATGTTATTCTTATTGTGGAATTATTGGCTAAGACCGAAAGGGCGTGACCTTCGGCACATACTTGAATTATATATTAGTAAGTCATGAATGCGTGTGGTCAATTGTTTGCCAAGATCGAGAGGATGTGACCTCCGGCATTGATATGAGTTGTTAAATATTTCCTATGGATATATTACTTGCTATGATCTGAGTCTGAGGGGCGTTGTCCCTTGGCAATGCATGTTGGTTTTGCTTGTGCATGAGTATGATAGATGAGTTTGGGGTGCCCGAGGCACTAAAGTGTGTGAAAATGGATATATCCACTTCGAAAGGTCATGTTGTTCATGATATTAAGAGGTGAGGAGGAATGAGACCCTTCTCCTCTTGTTGTATGAAGAATAACGATTAGCGTGCATGTCATTCGCCTTACAAGGGACGATGCACGCTACGAGGAAGCGGATAAAGCAAAAAAGGACATCGGTGACAGAGATAAGATGGGTTTAGATGGATAGTGCTATGAATCAGAGGTGGGGCTTGAGTCCATGCTCAGTGGGAAGGGTCCTCTAAAGTCCTCTTGAAGGTCTGTTGAATCGATTGTCCCGAGAGATGTATCTCGTGGCATGGAAAACGTGTGAGGAATCGTTGTAAGGAATGGATGGCTCACAGTTGGTAAGTGTTAGAATCTAAGACTTTGGACGATGTCCAACCCCTCAAACTTCGGTTTTGATGATAACAAATAAGCTTAAATTTTGAAGTATCTAATGATCTTTGTTTGAGTATTATAGGGTCTACGTCGTCCAATGTCTCAATGGTATTGTTTTTCTTAAACTCAAACATTATATCTCTATGTGTACAATGGGTCCAATGGGTTTCTGGAAACTTGTTTTCTAAGTATAAAATCTAGTGTCCAATACGCTGTTATAAAACAAGCGTCCAATACATTGTAAAAACCAGTGTGAAAACACAACATCCATTCAAGGAAGCGTCCAACGCCTATATAATTTACATCATCCTTTCTATCAAACAGTTATACAATGCGTCCATAATTGTGTGGAAGCACACTTATACTTTTCGATGATGATTCTCTGAATTGTTCTGTTATTCCCTCTCTATTCTAATGTGACATTTCATTTGAAAATTCGAAAAGTGTACCCAGGGGAGAGAAAAGCTTCTCTTTGCAGGAATCATACAAGTAGTGGAGGCACTGCATGTACTGTTGTCTCCTTCATCTCTCCACCCCAAGCTGACACATAGCAATGGTCATATGATTGTGAGAGAACGGTTATTGGCAAAGGCACAGATCCCACAACGGATATCTTCACCAAGCTACCTATAAATAGAGGAACAAGTTCACGAATTCAAAAGGAGAGAAGCATTGAAGTTTTCTAAGAGCTAAAACTCTGTCAAATCAATTGGACGACCTACACTTATACAAAAAGAGAAATCTCCTTAGCTTTGCTAAGTTCTTTGTGTATTTGCTTACATTGTAACATCCTCTCTATTAGAGTTTTTTTGCTAAATTTGTAATCAAACAGTTTCTGTTTGGAAAGCCAGGAGTGACTTAGTGACAAAGAATACTTAGGTGTTCTTTAATCTCAGGGGGAGATTAAAGGTGTGTCAGAAGTGGCCTAGAGAATACTTGTAGCCAGGAGTGGCAGGGTATATAATACTTGTTTGTAATCATAATTTGATTAGTGGAACCCTTCAAAGGTTTTTGAAGGAGAACTGGACATAGCTCAGGTTGAGTGAACCAGTATAAACTAAGTGTTTTTACTCTATCGCTTCCAAGCTTACTTGCTATTCTCGTAAGTTATTTCTTCACACTTTACACACAAGTTTCTTGATATCTTGTTTACGAAAATCTTTTATTTGCGCCTAGACATTAACAAGAAAATGCAGTTTTATTGAACTGTCATTTTAATGATTGGACGATATTTCTGATCTTTCGTTTTACAAGTCCCTTGTGAAACTTAAGTTAGCTTATCTCCATCTTTGTGAAAAAGTTTTTTTTTAAACCATATAACTAACACACTATTCAACCCCCCTTCTAGTGTGAATCTTTACATTTCAGTATGCTGGGGAATAGTTCGTTCGGCTCAAAGGAGTCCTGGGGAAAATGGTGTCAAGTTGTGACTACCCCGACTAAGATGAAAAGCCTGGTTAGTATGGGGGACTCACACTACCGACTTGGCATTCCTGACTAGAGCAAGGCTATAGCCAAGGTTGGTGATAGTGACGTTCCATTTGAACACCTACGTCGTGTGCTCCCAATCATCATCCACGTAAATGCATAAGACCATTAAAACCTGGGAGGTTTAATGGCAGTGGGGCCCATAAGAATATATGATGTGTGATAGAAGATCGGACTAGGATTACTGTGAACGGTTATCGCTAGTAAACCACACGTAGAGGTTGCATAGGTTGTTTGGGACTGTAAGTCCGATTGTTTGTGGTGACCAAGGAAATGGAGAACTCACTCCCATGTTTTTACTTTTCAGAGAAAGATGGTTGATCCTGTGCGAATGATGAAGACGGAGTGGAAACACTATGCCAAGTGGCAACGATGCAAATGGACGTGTTCAAGGAAGAAAAGGATCCTCCCGAGGATGCCTCATGGGTATTTTAGGTTTTAATTTTTATTGAGTCACTGCTCTGAGTCTCGGTCCTTTTCTTGCATAAAGGGGGGGGGGGGTAGACTAGATTTTCATTTTATGATGTATTTGTTCCTTATATGTGACTCATGTGTAAAATGCATTTACTTTTAAGGATGTAAAAGTGTATTCAGTTATTGTGTAATAGAATTGTTTAACGATGAAATTGAGAATGTTTAAAAGAAGTTATATTATGTTTTAATGGTTTACCATGGTTATGATGTTTGATAATTTGAGTTTAGTTTATTAAGATATTTATTTCACGAAAAGAGTGTTTTTAAATTTCTTTTGGAGTTAAAAGCAATAAGATTTGAAAGTTTAAAAGGGAACAAATTTCGTCGTATTTTGGAAGGTTACTTTATGATCAAGAATAAAAATCATTCACGCTAATAATGCAAATAAGTAGAAATTTCATGATAGTAACAGACGGTGTTACAAAAAGCCTCTCCAGGCTTCACCACAATATGCTCCAAGCCTCTATAGGCTATACCCAAGTATTCTTTCAAAAAGTTTCTCCCAGCTTCACCCCTTAGTAGCACTTGCTACTAGAGTCACAACTACCTGTTGTGTTCCCATTGAACTTCAGAAGCAGTAGTCCTTTGACTACCTTTCTGAGTTGTTTCCTTTTAATCCTAAGGGGTGGACACTACACTATTTTGGATTTGGCTCTATTGGCTCCACCTATAGTTTTTTTGGCTAAGCAAGTCCCTTCTGATAGGGGGTTTGTTGACTTGGCCTTTACCCTCTATTTTGGCAATCCTTCCTTACAAGTTGCTCCTTTGAATTTGATCAATTTATAGACTTAATATGGAGCTAGCTGTTGTTGTGGTTGTTGGAGGTTGAATTCAACTTTCAATTGTTGCATGAATTGTCCAAGTTCCTACAGGTAGCCATTTTGCACATCTTCAACCTCTGTCATCCAACTCTCTTGAGTTGTCTTCTTCATCTCTACTCTTGCTCCACTGTCAGCCAGCTTGCACTTGAATGTATCCGTTGAGATAGATCCATTGAGTGCTAGTTGGTGTCTTAGTGGCTTCCTCATGATTTTGAATTTCAAATCATAGGAAGTTTTTTGGAGATTGTTTCTGCAGTATGTCTTCTGTAGATGTAATGTTACTGCAATGCAATGTGCTACAATCTCTTTTCTTCTTGGTTGCTGGTTCTTTGACTAGGACAATTGTTTTCCTTGAGTACCTATGACTTGGACATTATCAAGGATCACAAGAATCTACAACTTCAAAATAAGTGTTGTCCAACCACTGATGCATGTCTTGACTGGTGTGTGCTTCTGGATTGCAAGACACGTCTGTCATCATGTTCCAACTTGCAATGCAACTTTTGATGATCCTTAAGCCATGTGTAGCTTTTGATATCTACCCCTTGACTCAAGTTATCCTCAACATCATGCTTATGATCATACATAACTTCTAATATCTGCACTTTGACCCAGAAAACATGATTTCCTTTTCAGCTTTTGAATAACGCTCATTCTAGTAGTCCTGTAGGCCTATGCTTCACACCTATGCTATGCTTCTGAATATGTCCTGTCTTAATAAAGAACACTCAAAGCAACCATTAGTAGCTAAGTCTAGTTACTTCAGTTTTGCTTCTTAGTGGTTTGTCATCATTAAAACATCAGCTTCTAGAGGGACTTTTTCTCAATAGTTTCTACCTTTCCTGATGCTGACTTGGAGGCTGTAGTGTAACTATCTAGTACTTTTGCCTCTGAGGAGTGTGATTCCTGATTCTGCATATCCTCCCTTTGACCCTGTCACTATGACTGGGTTCATCTAGCCTGAACATGCTATAGATTTGGGATCGGTGCCTGCAGCAAGAGTTCTTCCATCCTCTAACTGCTTCCGAGCAAAGACCAACCCGTGACTAATCTAAAATAGATGAGAAAAACACTTGTGACTAATCTAAATTACAAGGGATTTCCTAATAATACAATACACAATACATGCCCCAGATCTCGCAAATTAAATATACAACATCATAACAGATCTCAACATCGCTTTCAAGTTTCAATCAATAAATAGTTTGAAACAAATTAACTATGTACGACGTCAGATTCAAAAGAATTTGACATAAACAAAAAGACCCAAATCAAAATCAAAGGGCTTGATAGATCCAATGATTTGTTAAAATTGAACAGAAAATCGTAATCAGAAGGAGAAGAGGAACTGAAGATACCTTGAAATAGTGCACTGGAAACTGCTTGTTAGGGGTTTTTGTAACACCCTTAATTTGGGGTTTACATAAATATACATTGATTAATTATTTAATTCTTAATATGCTAGTTAATTATTTAACTTTGTGAAAAACTCTTAATTTGAAAAGAACTCATATAGGTAAATTTTGTAGAAAATTTAAAACTTTTGATTCATGGCTTAAGGTCTCTGATTAAGAAAAGGTTTAATTCTAAATCAAGAAAACCATAATTCATTCCTTTATAGAAATTCTGTTCACAAAGTTTACATCATCTCGTATGTAGTTATTAAATTAAAAGCGTCATTTTTTAAAATAGATAACATCAAAGTAAAACATCTCATGCATCATTTAGTATCATCATACATGTACAAATAACTGAAAGGACCTCCATGGTCACAAATATATATATATATATATATATATATATATATATATATATATATATATATATATATATATAGTACAATGTGTCAAGTGAGTGTAAACTGTAAGCGTATCAACGGCGAATAAGTGACATATATAACTCAAGTAACAATGTAAGGAATAAATGTGTGAGAGATAACTAAATACATACAAAATATCTTAAACCTAGATCTACCAGATCAAATACACAAAAAAGGGAAAATCTTAGGATTTCAGAGCAGTTATCTACCCAACTTATAGTTAGCTGTACCCTAAAAAGATAGTATCACTGTCAGAGGGCTCCCTAGCAAGAACCCTGGGAGGAGCATACAGAAGCAACCTCCATGGGATCCTCACTGGGATCCTCCTTAGGAGTGTCAGTGTCCTCCTCCGCAGCAAACTGTAACACCCCGTTACATTAGACACAACCCATACTAATTACTTTAGTTATTTTACGAGGGAAATTTTTTGTAATTAAATGAAACATTTATCAACCACATTTAGAATACAGAAAATATTATATAAAGAACCATGATCATCTTACAATCGAACACCAGTTCATGACATTAAAATAAATACAGGGAAATTATGTACTAGCTAATCCCAACCCATACATTAGATAACCTAGTCAGAGCAGTACACAATTTCTACCCTAGCCCAAATACAGAAATAAATAAAACTAGTCTTCAAATTATGTATTATCGCCTTATCATCTGCAACTTCTATCCGCATCAACGGGGAGACTTGATCACTGGGCGTGAACATCATCTTCATGTATCCAATCAACAAGTACATACACAGAAAGAAAGATAGAGGAGTGAGATATGGTTCTATATATATCTGTATCACTGACGGTAAAAACAACCGTCAGTTAATTAATAGCGGGGACCTAAGATTTACTCTAATATATTTGTCTTAATAAATAAAACCTCTAGACGCAGTATGGATCCATACCCCCGATTGGAAGTGACTGGGAGTACATACGCCTCAACCTATGGCAAAACTTTCATCTTCCACAGATGAACTCAATTTATCTAATTTCAGGACATCCACAGTCCTATATAACTCAGGCGTACTCTCGCACCAATCAATGGAATGCTGAGCAGTTGTTGGGGTTGCCAAGCTTGGTCAGATGAAGTCTCCGACACAGGATGCTCCCCTGGCCTTTAGTTACTTCATCACTCGACACCGTACCCCCTAGACTTCCGTCAGTGAGTCCCTGCCTTTCATTCCTCAGCTTGCCAGGCTGTGTCTTCCACTATAGGCAACATGCCACTGCATGTTCCTATTTTAATAGTACTCATACTAGAGTACTCATAATTTACTTATCAACCTTTGGTCTCAATCACTGAGCACCAACATAGGATAATAATATTTCTGTCACTCAGACAGATAAATAGTATAACTATCGTATGATCACATTTCAGTGTGCTATATCTAACATCACTGAGTATCAAATTTTCAGAGGATCAAATTTCTGTCATTCTGACAAACAAATAGGATACAGAGTGCATAGATATGCAAAATCACAATATATCACAATTTAATCATTACATCCAATAATATTTTCAGAAATATATATACTTTAAGTATCTAAAATAATCATTACAATATTATGAAATTATTAGGTACTTAATTTTAATTCTTCTAACTTTAATTACTTATTAAAATTTATAGTCACCCATCTTAAAATTTAAAATATACTACTGTTACTTAATTGGATACAAGGAATTGATATTAAATGAATTGAAGTCTTAGTTAATTTCATATAGTTAGAAACGTGAGGAATTTGTGAGGAAATTAATTCACAAGTTTTATTTAAACAACATAGTTAAGTATTTAGAATTTATTTGTAGAAATAACCACAGTCAAGTTTAAATTTCAAAATCTAATTCTAAGTAGTAGGATTAAATACTTAAGTTGTTAATTTAAATTTTTGACTCCTTGTATTTTTATTCCTTACCAAACCCCAAGAACTAACCTATAAGGGAAAGCTTGGTCAAATTTCAGATTGTCCATTATTCCTAGTTGTGTCACTTGAAGAAAGATGAAATGCTAAGAAGAAAGTATATTGGTTCTAATTTTCCAAGAGCTGACTCCAAAATTGACTTTTGTTGTTTTCTTTAACTTTTGTAGTAGAAACTCTTCTTAGAAAAAAACCAGCTTACTTTCTTTGTTGATTGACAGGGAACGAAACTGTCAAGGGAAGGAAGTATTTCCTTTGACTTCTGCTGTTTTATGAACAAAGAGGTTAATGCTTGGTTTAAAGACTGAATTAAAACAGCACAGCCCTTCTTGTTATTAACCCAGACAGTGAACTTTTTGGACCAAAAGAAAGGAAATATTTTCAGTTCTGCAGGTTTGTAAGTGTTTAGTTCATTGTTAGATTATCAAGAATCAAAAATCAAAAGGTATCTCAGCATAAGTTCCCTTAAAGGTGAACTTAACAGCACAGCAAAACAATAAAAGGAGCAGAGAAAAATTCACATTTCAGCTTCATATGGTTTAAGAAATAAAGGAAAACAGTAGGAACTACAGGGTTACTACTGCACATCATCATAAAAAGAAATATAAATTGAAAGATCAATAGTATTGAACCACCTCACTCCCCCCTTACCTTATAATCACGTGCAGCAGGGACTAAGAGGAGGAAGGGCTGCTGTTTGCTCCTGGAAGAGTGGAGAATGAAGTCTCCTATGGTTTTTGCTTGACAGTGGAGGAAGAGAAAAATGAATTAAGGGTGCATAACTGAAGTGAAGAAATGAAAGTTGGAAAAGTGTGTGTGAATTTTTTTCTGAAGTGAGGAATAGGCTTAAATAGAAGATGGAGATTTTGGGCTATGTCACATAGTTTCTTCTGGTCACATGAGGTAGCTTGACTAATTGAAGGAACCATTACTTCTCCTGAACAAGTGGTTGTAGACTGAAGAAAGGAAGAAGAAAAAAATGCTTCAGCTTAGATTTTCTTTCAAAGAAGTTAGGTGAACATAACTTGAGTGGTAGATTTCAGATGGTTAGGTGAATTGTGTGAAGGTTTTCTAGTTAGGTGAGTATTAGAGGTTTGATAGTTAGGTGAGAATTTTGTTTTAAACTGAAACCTTGTTTCTGGTTAGGTGAGTATTAGAGGTTTGACAGTTAGGTGACTCATTCTCACATTCGAACAGTAGGAATCACGGCCGTGAGATATGAATCACAACCGTGACTGGCGCTGATTGGCTTATCTGTTGAATCGCAACAGAATGGATCACACCCGTGAGATATGAATCACGCCCGTGACTCGTGACAGACGTGAATTTTACTTGGTTTTAAGTTTTTATTTGTATTTGAGCCTGAATCTTTTTAGTCCATTATTCTTAAATATCCTTCTAAACTTTGGAAAGGGTTATGCACTTCTAACAATTGACGGTTTGGGAAGTAAGCTAGGGTTATCAATTCTTAAAAAATAAAATTAAGAATTAAACAAACAATCAAATATAGAAAGCAAAATTGAGGGTGTTACACAAACTCCACAAGCATATCTGTGTCTTCCTCAGGCTCGTCGTCCTTCTTTGGAAGTCCCTTGTCTATCTCTATTGGCTCCTCCTCTACGTCCTCCTCCTCCTCAGATGTCTGGTCGTCCAAGTCCACTACGAGTGGCGCCAACCTTCATGTCCTCATCCCAGCCAAGGTCAATCGACTGGTTCCCAGCGGGAACGTACGCACCACAGGTAGCACCGACTGAGGAGATACCAGAACAGAGAGTGTAGCCTTAGAATCCATGTCGGAGAAGTCGTCCCCATCAGAAGAAGAAGATGAAGACGAAGAGGATGATGAAGAGTCTGACAGCTCTACAATCTCCATTGAGGTCTCACGCCGATAGTAGGGCGGCATAGGCTAAGTCCACCATAAGTAGAAGTCAAAAGTCCAAGGTGCAGTATGTGGGTCGCCCACCCTCGCTGTATGTAGATGCATGTGACCGGTGAATCGATCTTCATCCATCAGTGGGTCGTGCGTCCAATGGCCCTCGAGAGTGCTAATCCAAAAGCGGATCGTGGGCATCTGCCACGCCATCGGTACCTGCAAAATTGTGAGTATGGGAGTGAATTCTCTACCTCCTTGGTCGCCACAAATAAACGGACTCTCAGTCCCAAACAACCTATACGACCACTGCATATGGTGCTCTAGCGATGATGCTCACGATAAACCTATCACGAATATCTACCTCACAACATCTACTCCTATGGGCACCCTTGCCATTAAACCTCCCAGGTTATAATGGTCTTACGCAATTTTGTGGATGACAATTGGGAGCACTCGACTCATGTCCAGTACATAATGATACGTTGATCTCACCAATCATGGATATAGCTTCATCTTCGTCGAGAATGCCAAGCTGGTTACGTGAGTTCCCCGTACTAACCCTTAGTCGGGTTATCATAACCTGACACCATTTCCCCAAGCCTCCTTTGAGACAACAAACTATCCCCTAATGTACCATCTATAATTATCCACTCCTCAAAATGTTTCCTCACGCGTTCTCCACGCCGCGAGATGTATTCCACAGGACGAAACGATTTTAATGATACTGTTAAGAGGATGTTTGGGGGACCCTCCCCACTGAGCATGGAGTCAAGCCCCATATCTAATTAAAGACCCCGTCTTTCTACATCTATCCTGTCTTTGTCACTGACTCCCCCTTTACATTATCCACCTCCCCAAAGAGCACGTTGTCCCATGCAAGGTGAATGACATGAACGCCCATTGTTCTTCTTCATACCACAAGAGGGGAAGGGTCTCGTCCCTCCTCACCTCTTAACGTCATGAACAACATGACCTTACGAAGTGGATATACTTGCACACACTTTAGTGCCTCGGGCACTCCAATTCATCTATCCTACTCATGCACAACAAAACCAACATGCATTGGCGAGGGACAACACCCCTCGGACTCGGATCATAGTAAGCAACATATCCACAGGAAATATCTAAAAATTTATATCAATGCCATAGGTCACATCTCCTCGGTCTTAACAATTAAATGATCGCACGCATTCATGACAACTAATATATAGTTCAACAAATATGTGCCGAAGGTCTCGCCCTTTCAGTCTTAGTTAATAATTCCATAACGAGAATAACATTCATCTACTTATACAATTTAAACTCATCACAATTTACTAATTTTTGGGTCAAACCCGCAGTCAACATGAAACCGTAATTTTCAAGCATCATAATTTCTTATATTGGGTATCAAACACTCTCAAATCAAGCCCCCACCCACATGTACATGGAAACTTTCATTTTTTACTATAAAGGACTCATTTTGGGTGTCTAAAACTTAGATTTTAAATGATTAAACATCCAATCCGAAATTGGCTCGAAACTCCTTAAATGGGCTTTAAAACTTCAAAATTTAATTCCCATTGATGTAGAAATCGGATTTTGACGAACCAAATATGCAATCCTAGGTTTTAGGATGTAAGGAAACCATTTTTTTCTGGTCCAAAAGAGCAAATTCCAACTCTAAAAATTATTAATTTTGAAACAGTGGCAGATTCAACGAAAATGGCTTAAAACTTAAAAATAAATTTTCCGTTGATGTAGAAATTGGTTTTCAACGAATTTTATATGCAACCCAAGATTTTAAGGAATGAGAGAGATAATTTTGAGGTCCATTACAGCCAATTCTAACTACATTATTCCCAGTTCTCAAAGCAGAGGTAAAACAGGGCAAAACGGATTCAACCTAAAAATAAATTTTCCGATGTTATATAAATCGGTTTTCAATGAATTTTATATGCAACCCTAGGTTTTAAGGTATGAAAAAGCTAATTTTGAGGTCTATTACAGCTAATTCCAACTACATTATTCCCAGTTCTCGAAACAGAGGTAAAACAAGGCAAAATGGCATGAAACTTAAAAATAAATTTTCCATTGTTATAGAAATCGGTTTTCAACGAATTTTATATGCAACCCTTGGTTTTAAGGTACGAGAAAGCTAATTTTGAGGTCCATTATAGCCAATTCCAACTATATTATTCCCAATTCCCAAAACAGTAGCAGCAATACCCTAAATTCACATTTTCGTTAGACAATATTTTTCTAAAGATTTACAATTCATTTCCAAACATTCCACATATGCATTTCTATATTTTAGGACATGGGAAAACCATTTTTAGTGTAAAAAAAAGTGAAGCATAGCCACAACATTTATTTTCCCAAAACAGAACAATAATTTATATAAATAACTCAAAACTTAAGAAATTCATAAGAAATAGCTCAAGTGCTAAAAAATAACATACTTTATATGTAACCCTAGGATTTTGGACCCAAGGAACCCATTTTTGAGATCCAAAGCACCGAAAGAGGTACCCATTTTTCACAGAACACAATGCAGTACGGGATTCTCCAAATACACACAATTTCAAGACTAAAAAATTAAATATATTCACATGCTACATAGACCCCTCACTCTAGGTCTCAAAGCAACAAATTTTAGGCTCGAAGAGAATAGAAAATCCCTTCCATACCTTGGTTTCCTAAGCTCAAGTTTTCAAAACAAAATTTCCAACCACCCAAAGCTAGAGCTTGGTGAGCTCTACAACATATCAAAAATGCAAAGAAAAAGGAAAATGATTAGTCCATGAAAACTAGAGAGGAAGAGGGAAAATGTAAAGAGAAGGAGGAGCGCACCAAAAGAGAGACTTTGAACTCTTTCTCCCTTCTCTCTCTTCAAAACTGGCGGATGCAGATTGTGGGGGAAGGGGTCCCCTCTTAGCTTATATAAGGGGCCCCAAAACCCTAAGGGTATGTCCCACAAATTAAAAAAAAAATAGATTTTTCTAAATCTAATTATGTTTAGGTGTTTAGTTGCTCTAGGTTTTGATTTTTTTTAGCTATGAAATGTTCTTAAAATATAGCATTTAATTTTCTAAAAATAATACCTTTGGAATCACTCAATTTGGACTTAAAATGAATTTTCTAGGTCCAAAATACTAAATAATTTTCTAAAATTAATAATTAATTCATTTTAATTATTTTTGCTGAACTTAGATAACTTTCATGCTTAATTATAATTATTAGAATTTTATCTAAGTCCAAATTAATTTTTTGAGCTTAAAATCTCATAATTACGAAATTATCATTAATGAGAATATTTCTTCCTTTGACCAGTTTTGACCAGAGTTGACTTTTGGTCAAATCATGGTTAAGACTTGATTTTGTTAACAATTTCTACTTAGTTAATGAGGGTTGAGTGTTCTAATAACATTCCATGCACACTCATGACATTATACCATATATTGCACATACAAAATAATTAAAATACAGGTTGCATGTTTTTCGGGGTGTTATAGTTTTGTAGGCTCATTATCTTTAGCAGAAAACTTAAATATGACAACCAAACTAAGATATGACAAAGAAGGAAGTAGATATTGGGAGGCATAACAAAGATTTGAAACGTCTTCGGCACGCAGTGATTTGGAAGCATCGGAAGTTGTTGGCGTCTTTTGCGTAAAACATCCAGATGGCCAGATCTGACCACAAAACCCAGAACAAAGATTTGACAGAGAAGGGAGTAGAGAAAGAGGAAAAGAGGAGAGAGGGAGGATGACATTGGTGCCATTGCATGCAGCGGTGGAGGGCCAGAGGAGATGAACCTAAATTTCCAAACCTCATTCACTCATGTCTGTCGTCATGCATCCTAATTCCCACCCTTACCGAAAACCTAAGAGTAAATTACACAGACTCCCCCTGAGGTTTTTACTAATTACACCCGATGCCCTCCTTTTTGGAGGCCTACAGAAAATCCATTAATTGTTTGGTTTTCATTGCACTGACATCCCCTAACCTCATAATGTCATCCATGCCTTTAACCCCAGCAGATTAATTGCCTAGCACATGCCTTTTAATGATTTTTTGTCCAAAATACCCTTATCTTCTTCTTAGGACACCTCTTTCTTTATGTGATTCCAATTTCCAAAACTTGAATTCACAAAAACAAAAAAATCTAGAACTTGAATTATACATTAAACAACATGACCAAGATTTGTATCAAAATCAAGGATGCTTTCTATATGACTCTTCAAGAAGTTTGAAATTCGATGAATAATTGTTGGAAGATACAAGTCCATCACATCTCCTGGAAGTAATATAAGTAACTTCATTGTAGCAAGACTAATTTTTCCATTGACTTTTTCATAATCAGAATCCAATAACTTTTGTAAAATAATTAATATGAAATTTGAAACAAGAACCCACAGGAAAATAATTAATACAAAATTTGAAACAAAAACCCATTGAATCTGTAGTTTGAAACAAGAACCACAAGAACCCAACAAAATAATTAAGTCAGTCAAAACAATAATGCATAAAATCCAAGGAAATGAGACTGCAAGACCTTCAAAAAATCGAAGAACCCAATGAATCCCTTCCCACTTATTAATAAAAAAAATCCCCACCATTGAATTCTGAAATACAGAGAAACACACTAGAAGGGGGGTTGAATAGTGTGTTTGTATTTTCTTTGAAATCCTTTCACAAATATGAAGATAGTGTATCTTAAGTTTTACAAGAACCTTGTGAAGTAGAAGACTATACTATCGTCCAGTGGTTCAAATACAACAGTTCAATGAAACTGCATTTTTCGTCAGAACACACGTAAAATAATTTCGTAAATAAAATGTGTAAAGAAACTCTTTCGTGGTATGTGAAGAGATAACTTAAGAGATTTACGAGTAAGCTAGAAAGCGAAAGAGTAGAACACTTAGTTTTATACTGGTTCACTCAAACTGAGCTACGTCCAGTTCTCCTTCAAAAACATTTGAAGGGTTCTACTAATCAGAATCTGATTACAAACAAGTATTTTAACCTGCCACTTCTGGCTATAAGTACTCTCTAGGCCACTCCTGGCACACCTTTAATCTCCCCCTAAGATTAAAGCAAACCCAAGTATTCTTTAACACTAAGCCACTCCTGGCTTTCCAAACAGAAATTGTTTGAGTATAGAAAGAATGAATAACTCTCACAGAGAGGATATTACAATAAAAAATGAATACATTGAATCGCTTAGCAAAGCTAAGTGGAAAGCTCTTTTTCGCTTAAGTGTGAATCATCCAGTCGTTTTGACAGAGTTTTGGCTCTTAATCAATCTTCTCGTGTGATGCATGAGCTTGTTCCTCTATTTATAGGCATCTTGGTGTAAAGTATCCGTTGTGGGATCTATACTTTTGCCAATAACAGTTCTCTCCCAAATATGTGACCGTTTTCCACGTGTCAGCTTGGGGCGGAGAGATACAGAGGACAATCGTACATGCATCGCCTCCACTTTTTGTACTATTTATGCAGAGAAATGCTTTTATGTCCCTGTACAATATAAAGTCTAAGTTTGAGAGATACAATACCATTGCGACATTGGACGATGTAGATCCTATAACACTCAAACAAGACCGTTAGATACTTCAAAATTTATCCCTCATTTGTTATCATCAAAATCAAAATTTGAGGAGTTGGACATCGTCCAAAGTCTTAGAACTTAACAATCTCCCCCTTTTTGATGATGACAAATAATGTTAAATTTTGATGTTAGCAGGCACATAATCATATATGAATAATAAAGCATATAAGAGATGATTATGTTATGCCAGAGTATGTTGACAGGGTTAATATATGTGAAATGAAGTACTCCCCCTGAGTTCAACATTTCTTATGCATCTGATAACAGTGTATAATAATCAGCAAGAATATATCAGATATAACAGATATCAGAGTGTAAAAAACATATCAAGGATATGGATGCGGAATATGTGATGTAAACACCTCATGTATTAAAGACGTATTGATAAAACAGCCAAAATATTCACAGAGTGTAAGCCATATACTTCTATGACATCAAAATTCCAATTTCTCCCCCTTTGTCATTAACAAAAATGGGTTTGAAAGATGGAAAAATGACTTGACCATCATGGTCACCTATGGCTATGATGGTGGTTCTTGTGGTGGTGTGGTGGTTGTTCTGGTGGTGCTTGGGTAGGTGGTGCTGGTTGAGGAGGTTGTGGTTGGACAGGTGGTGCTGGTTATTGGAGTTGTTGTGGTTGGACGGGTAGAATGGCACGAGCAACTTGTCTAAGCAGGTTGGCTGCAGTATTTTGAATTTGATTCACAAGCGTCTGGGAGAGGCTCATAAACTGTTCAGTGATAGCATTTTACAGCAGCATACGATGTTGAACAGCCTCAGCCTGTTGCCTTTGCTAAAATGCTTGAAGAGCTGCGTCGGTTTCCAGCTGTTGTTGCCTCAGAGCCTGTTACACGATCTCATGAACACGATCTTCTGAGACCCCTTGAGGTTCAGCAAATCGCAAGGGAAGGATGCCCTTTGGACTTAAAGATCCTGTGGGAACCAGTTGACGTGTACCCGAGTGAGCTTCAGTAGACGCATCAATAATGGGGAAGCTGGTGATATCTTCAGCAGGAGGCTTTTCTGCAGTTGATTCCATGGGCTTGGATGCTTCAACAATAAGCTTTCCATCATCCATGGACTTTCCAGATTGGACGGTGGGTTCTTGTTCCACTTCTATTGGTACAGATGGGTCCAAGTTAAGATGAGCTAGCACCTTTGTTATCTTGGCAAATGCTTCATCCAACTCTGCTTGTGTAGCTTTCGACTTGGCAACCTGATCTTCCTTTTCTGTGGTTGCAGCCTCAGCTTGCTTAAGAGCCAGCTGCTCTGCACGAGCTTGTTCTCCTGCTTTGGCCTCTTCTGCCTTGTACTCCTCATGCAAAGTTTGGAGTTCCTCCACAAACTCTGTGCGATCCAGTGTCCGAAGATCAAACACTTTGTTGCTTCTGATGATAGGCAATGTCTTCATTAAATCCAGATAGTCATCTGAATCTATCAGAAAGCAAGCAAAGGTGTCTGTGAAGTGATTAGTCTTCACTGGACGCAGCACCTCAAGACCATGAGGGGGTGAATGAAATCATTCTTGGAGCTGCCGAAGGAGGAGGCCTTCTAGGAGTCGTTCCATAAGATCTGGCGCCAAAAGGTCATGGAATCAAAAGTTCCAAGTGGACGTGTAGGCTTACCAGTCTTGTCAAACAAGTGACCCCAGGTATGAGAGGATTGTTGCAGGGCTTCAACTTTCTCTTCCCTGCTTGGGATCTTAATGCCATAGAACTTGTAACCTTTCTTTCGACCGACATCATATAAGGGTAGTCTAGGACACACCCTGTCTGGTACAAACTTGATTTCGGTGGCGCGGTTGATGTGAAGGTTTGGTGAGTAGGCAATGGCTTGGTTTGGTATATACATCTGTTGAAGAAGTTTGCCAAGATCATCATAGTCGCTTGGCTGGAAATTAAGCACTGGAGTTCCAGCTGGTAGAGGCAGGAACTTTGTAATGGGAGTCCAGATGCGAACATCCTTGACCCATTGTACATCTGGACGCTGCTTCGACTTAGAAGGGTCCAGGCTTTCTTTAATGGCCAACTTCAATTCTATGGCTAGTTCAATATCCCTGCTAACATGGGGCTTCTTAGACGGTGCCTTCTTCTTTCTTGGAGCCTTCCCTTTCTGCTCCGCAACCGTCTTTGTGAATTGAGAAGCAACCTCCACCTCTGGTTCAGGCAGATTTGCTAAGGCTGGATGCACGCTTTGTTGGGTTCCAGTTGGACAAGAGTAAGGATGAGTCATGCGGATCAAGTGTGCATACTCTTCTCTTGTCCAAGTGGGCAATAGGTTGCTGATTGCTACTCCTTCTGGTATTACAACATAGTCAGCTTGAAGGATTATGAGCATAATCATACCTCGTCCACTCTGGTGCTGAGGCAGTAGTCAGATGCCTCTCCAAAGGTTCTTGTAGAGGCCTCCGGATCACATCGTGCTTCTTACAGTAATTTTGTTCATTCTGTGTAAGGAATGCAACAGGGAAGCGTTCTCTGTCTCCTTCTTCTTTGGTTTTCTACTTGGGGGGTATGATCCATGGGGACCAGGCATCCCTCCATGCATCCCTTGGATGCACAAACTTGGACAGGTCCAAGTGAAGAGGAGGATGCTGGGTTGTTGATGTGGATGGAGCATTGGATGGAGCTGGTAGTGAGGCACTGGTGGATATGCTGTCGGTGTCTTGGAAGGAAGGTGGTGGATCTGCAACTCTCCTTGGCCTAACTGCCTGAGTCTTAACTTGTCAAGGCACGTTAGTAGGAAAAGAAGTTGGTTCAGCAGGTTGTACCTTCCGCTTCTTTTGCTGAGGGGCCGCCTTCTCCTCTGCTTTCTCCTTGATTTGACCAATTGGGATCTGGTCATCATCATCAGAGTTGTCCAGTATTTAAAGCTTCCGAACCTTTGGCTTTTCTGGAACAGGCTTCACTGAAGCTGCCTTTGGACGCTGCTCAGCTTGAGCAGGTCTGGACGCTGCTCAGCTTGAGCAGGTCTGGACGCATCAGTCCTTGGATGCTTCTCTGTTGGGGACTGAGCAGTGGAGGTATCAGCATGTCTTTTCTTGGTTCTTATCTCCTTTTCAACATCTTCCTCATGCTTTTGAGACATGTGACGTGTTACCTTTCTTCTCCCATGTTCCTCCATCAACCTTTTGATCTTCTTGCCAATACCAAGAAGATCAATCTCCTCCTCCTCATCATTGGAGATGATCTTGCTCTGTTCATGTCGTTGCTTGTTGATGCTATCTTCGTCCAAGTCCCTTAGGACCTTGGCTATCAGCTTAATCTTCATAGGCTTTATGCTGGACTCGCCAAATAGTTGTTGTGTTGCCACCATTTTCCCTTTCTTCATGATAGCTTCGTGAACAGCTTCGTCCAGTTCATCAAAGAAGCATTGATAGACCTTCTGGTCCCAGAAGATCTTGTTTTGCAGAGCGGCGTAGAAGATGTCATCATTGCCACCAACAGTCTTCATCATTCTCACAATATTGATGTAAATGGTGTGAGGAAGGTTGAAGGGGATGCCTTCCATAATGTGGAATATCACGAACTTGTGTAAGTCCGTGACTGAGTCCTTAGACCCATCTTTGTGTAGGATACTCTTGTTGCACACCTGCTGCCAGATTTTCGCTTCCTCACACAGGCTCTTGTACTCAATCTTCATTGAGTCTTTGGATTTGGTCTTGCAAAGTACGTTTGCAACGTGATTTCCGTACTGCTTGGCCCAGTCTGCTCTATACTGGTTCTGCTCCTTGATGCAACCAGTTACCTTTGCAATGGACTCAGTGGACAGAGTCACCTCTCGTCCAAGAATAGTGGCCACGAGCTCTGTTGTGTTCTGGAATTTGGCATTCCTCCAGAACATCCTAATCAACTCAAGGAATATCTTCTGGTTTTCGTTGAAGTAGCCTCTGATTCCACACTTCAGAAGGCTCTCGTTCAGGTTCAAGCCCAGCTTCTCCAGCTTTTCAATGTTGAAGAAGTGCTCAATGTGCACTGTAGCAGCACCTTGACATACAACTGTGGTCTCAGGGTAGGTGTGGACGTCGAGTTCAGAGTTGCTTGAGCTTGCAGAGTTCGACATGGTAGAAAAGTTTGGATTTTTAGGTTTTCTGAGAAGGGTTTTGGGTTTTTGAGAGAGAGAGAATGCTTAAAGATAAAGATAAGCTTAGAGAAAAAAGAAAGATACGGTAAAGATTTTCTGAAACGATTTGACGGATTACATATATGGGCTTTGTTCAGAGAACATGAAGCGGTTTTGGGCTTTTAAGAATATTTGAAATGGGAGTTATGCCATAAAACCCGCCATGATAAGGCGTGTGAAGAATGTGGGTAACTGTGTATGGTTACTAACATTTAGGTGACTCAGCATAGAGTATTAACTCATACTTACTCTGAAACGAACCGTTTTGGCCATTTGAACAATGTTTAAGTAAAAA
Source organism: Pueraria montana var. lobata (assembly GCA_026413185.1). NCBI lineage: Eukaryota > Viridiplantae > Streptophyta > Magnoliopsida > Fabales > Fabaceae > Pueraria > Pueraria montana. The sequence continues at coordinate 6,095,756 of CM048647.1, forward strand.
TATGCTAAGTTAAAAACATCGTCCAGATGTTAGACTTAAGTGTAACATGTGCAATGCACGTGCATGACTTAGTGATCTTTGGACGAGATGTCCATTGGATGCTAAGGTTTTATTGGACGCACCATGTAAATGTTAATCATTCCTTTACCGAGTCCATGCCAAGTTTGTTCCTCATAAGGATTAACTTGTCTTCAGTAAGGGGTTTAGTAAATATATCAGCAAGCTGATTATCTGTGGTTACAAAGTGTAGTTCCACAGTACCTTTCTGAACTTGGTCTCTTATAAAGTGATGTTTAATCTCTATATGTTTAGCCCTTGAATTCAATATGGGATTCTTAGAGAGATCTATGGCAGCTTTACTATCACAGAAGAGAGGAATGTTACTCTCATATATGCTGTAGTCCTCAAGTTGATGTTTTATCCATAAGATTTGAGAACAACATTTTGCAGCTAAAATATACTCTGCTTCAGTAGTGGACAATGCAATGATTCCTTGCTTCTTGCATATCCAGGAGACTAAGTTTCCACTAATGAAGTGACATCCTCCACTAGTGCTTTTTCTTTCAATTTTGTCTCAAGCATAATCAGCATCACAGTATCCAACTAACCTAAAATCTTTTTGCCTTTTGAAATATAGACCAAGGTTAGTGGTTCCAACAAGATATCGAAAGATTCTCTTAACAGAAGTTAAATGAACTTCCCTTGGGTCAGATTGAAATCTGCCACATAAGCATACACAGAATATGATGTCAGGTCTGGACACTGTGAGGTATAGGAGTGATCCTATCATCATCGAAAACTCAATTGAAATGTTATGTTAGAATGAGAGGGAATAATCGAACATTCTAGAGAATCATCATCGAAAACGTATTGTCACATTATATAACTTTTAAGATAGAAAACAGAGTGTAAGTTATATAGGCATTGGACGCTTGCTTTACAGAAACATTGGACGCTGGATGTTGTACTTTACAAAACATATTTGGACGCTTTGCTTATAAAAGTATAAAGTCTAAGTTTGAGAGATACAATACCATTGCGGAATTGGACGATGTAGATCCTATAACACTCAAACAAGACCATTAGATACTTCAAAATTTATCCCTCATTTGTTATCATCAAAACCGAAATTTGAGGAGTTGTACATCGTCTAAAGTCTTAGAACTTAACAAATTCATAGAAGGGTGGAACCATCGATGCTGGTTTGTAGCAAAAAGGAGTCACAAGATGCTGCTACTTTTTGAAGACCACTTTTTCCAACAGGCGTTACTGCAGTGGCTCCTCATTCTGCTGCTGCGGAGGTGACGACACTAGTGACAACAACAGCGACGTGACGTTCCACTCAACAGTGCGATTTATCTGTAGCGCAACGACAGAGTACGACTCTTCTTCCAGATCTAGATGCACCTTGCCGCCTTGAGCCCAATAGAAAAAAGGGAAAATCTTGAATAAAAAAAAGAGGTTGGAGAGATTGTCGGTGTTAGCAGGGCTAAGCATCATAGTGGCCATTATTGTTGTGGAAGGAAGGTTGGAGAGCGCGTCATGGAGAAGAGTGTGCAAAAGTTACAAAGTAAGAAGAATAAGGTGAATACAACGAGGTTATGGTGGTGAAACTTGCAGGAGTTAGGAAGAGGGGCAAAAATGTAACTTAACATGTTTTTTTTTGTTTTTTTTAATGAAAAGTTAATGTTGTTTGTTGAAGGGGGCTAAATGTAATGTCAAAAAGGGAGGGGTAACAAGTGTAATAAGTGCAAAACTCAGGGAGTGTTTGTGTAATTTACTCAAAACGTAATTCACCTCCTGATGCTTTCCTCCACAAGCCCTAAATTACAAATTAAAAAACTAATATTTGCATTTAAATCCAACATATCCACTAACATCCATCTGGTAGGTGATAATTAATCTCATCCATAATAATATATTTGACAGTTACAATAGATAGTTCACAGGTGAACCAATTTTCAGAAACTTCACTGTAGCCAAATCCTTTTTTTTTTTTATATCATTTTTAGTCTTTAACTTTTCTAACTCAATTTAATTAAGAAGAAGCTTAGAGTTGGGCTGGCTTAATCAATTGGTTTGTTGGTGATGTGAGGGCCGAAAATAAGAAACTGGTTTTCATTAAAAGATATAAATCATGTTTCCTTTGGCCATACAGTTTCGGAAACTGTTCTATTACAACTGCTGAATTATGGGGGATCATTACGGATCTTCAATTGGCTTGGGACCAAGGGTACCAACAAGTTTGATTGAAGAGTGATTCTCAAGTGGCTGTCATTCTAGTTCTCTCAGTTGATAATAGCAATCACCACATTTGGCCTCTCATAAGCCTGGTCAAAGACTAACCTATTAACAATTAACATTTGTCCGATCCAAAAAAAAAAAGCATGGCCAAAGACTTGACAACGTCTAAGGTGAACCACTTATGCAAGTGGTTTACCATGGACCAATTTTACTGACCATTAGATTCATCTACGTTTTTAGTGGTATTCTACATCTAATGCAGGGGATTATTCCCAATCACTTTCTTCCCCTTCTTGCTTTCCTTCATCGTCACTGTTGGAAAATGGTGCCACTGTAGATGCCACATGGGCTTCCCTCCTGACCGCGCCCTCTCCATCTCACGCTCCCTTCGACATCTCGATCCATCACGCAACATGGTGTCGAGGAGAAAGAAGGCCAAAGAAATTCGCTTTTTCGGATGGACTCTCACCGTCGACGAAGAGGAAAAGGGCCAAGCGATTATCGTTTTTCATTTTTCAAATTAAGGAGATTAAAGTGACCACCTTTTGCATTTTTCAAATAATTAAACCCAGTATCGCTTTTACAACAATCAAGTCAAGAGAATTGTGCAAACAAAGTTTCTCCGTGTCAATCTCGTTGACTGATATAGTTTTTTGTTATAATCTTTAGCAGATAATTCAAGTTATAAACTTGATTTTTTGTTATTATTGTGGCACAAAATTATCTTCGGTAGATACGTCGGCTGATATAGTTCTTGTTGGGTCAAGGGCCAAGCGGTGGGTCAGCTTTGATTTCTTCGCGGTACGGTGGTTGGGCTCCACGGTGCCGTTTCAGTGGTGTTGTTGTCGTTTTCCATGGAGGGGTTTGGGTGGGGTTGGACGTTGGGGGTTTGTAAATCAGAAGGGGAGGACGGAAGTGGGGGAGGTTGGTGGATCGCGGCAGTGTTTGTGGTGGTGCTTGGTGGTGACGGCCGAAGGTGGTGGAGGGGTCATCGAAAACAGTAGAGAGGAAGGGAGAGCAAAGATTTGGTGTGGAAGGTGTATAATAATAACATGTACCTTAGATTAATCTAATAGTTCTAAATAGTGGTGCATAATGGACCACCTATTATTGTGGTCCACCCTAGATGTCGTCCAAAGACTTAATTCAAAGATTATGGTTTTTTAGGATTACTCATACGTATAGAGAAGCTAATTTTGTAGCTGATAGATTAGCTAATTCATCTCTTGATTTACCTATAGGTTTGCACGTGTATAGCCAATCTCCTTCAGATTGTAAATTCCTTTTGTGGAGTGATCTTATTGGGATTTGTTGGCCCCGTTCTCTGTTAATATAAGGGCTTTGACCCTCCTTTTCATAAAAAAAAAAAGGAAATGTGGCTTTGTTTCTCTTTTTTTATTTAATTGAAAGGTGAAAATTTTTCTAGTCCTCAATGTTTCGGTTTTTTTTAGAAAGGGATTCAAAGTTTTCATTTTGAGTCATTGGAAAATTGTAAGTTTTTTGGAAACCTCAAAATTCCTAAATCTCTAAGAGGAATTTAGTCAATTGGAATAGCTAGGAAATAAATCAAAGTGAAGCTTTTGATCCTTAAAGAGCCATGGGCTGGTAGCCAATTTAATAAAGCTTGGAGAACAAATTTCACAATTGATATTTTACAAAGGTCTTTCAAATGTTTCTCTTGGAAATCAATTTTTTCTTCTTTCTTTCTTTTTCCAGGTTCCACGTGAACTAAGGAAAAATAAATTGCCAACTTTTGATCTATCAATTATCATTAAGTTATAGTAATTTTACTTTCCCTTATATATGGATCTCCGGTTAGTAATGAATAAAGAGGCAATGGTTCAGAATTTATGATAACAACTTAAGTATTTAATCTTACTACTCAAGACTAATTTTTAAACAAATTAAATATTTGAATTCTGCTTGTTTAGTCTTGGGTTGGATAAAAAGCTAGAGGAAGAAAATTTCTAATATTGCTATTGATACTTCTAGACATTAACTAAAAATTTTATAATCTAGAGGAATAAAACTTTTTTTTTCCTTATAAGCTCCTCACGTGTTATTTTAGAAAGATGACTAAGTATTTACATTATTTTAGTTAAATACTTTATTTACATAATATTAGTACCCCCTAATTCTAGGTAGATTAATGTTTATAAGTCCTAATAAGTATTTAATTAAGGAGGATCAAATTTAAGTATCTAATAATTTCATAATATTGTAATAATTGTTCAATTTTTTTTATATTAGATACTTAAAGTACATAAATTCATGAAAATAGTATTTGATGCAATGATGTAATTTTGATATATTGTGTCTGTATGTCTATATTCTGTTTATACTATTTTTCTGTTGAAAAAACCAAAACGTTATCCCCTGAAAATTTTGGTACTTAGTGATTGAGGCCGTAAGTGTAACATCTTGTTTTGAGGTGTTTACTTATAAGTTGTTATAGCATATTGATTATATGTGCTTGATTGATTGCTTGATATGTTTATGGAAAATTATTTGATTTTTATATAGTGTAGTTATTATTATTGTTGTTAGCTTACGGATAGTATATTAACGTTTATGAATAGAGAGCAGCTAGCGTCTTAGTGACATGTACCTGTGGTTAGTGATTTCATAATCACTAATATCCATGATGAGGACTAAACACTTTGGGGCTCGTTTAGAGCTAAAGTGGTCAATTAAAGAACACAATTTCTATCTCCTAAAATGATCCAAGTTCTAAAATAATTATATTGAGATCTTTGTACAATCTCAATAAGATCTAAATTTTATTCTGTACCCCTAGTATATTCAAATTAAATTCCAAAGACACAAATTATTGCTATATCAATTACTATTGTTTGTTTTATTAATTTCATTCTCTAAAATAATTTCTATAGTTATTCCTAATATTTTAAATAACTTTGTGTCAAAATTTTAATTGTGTTAATCCCATTGTATCCTAAATTACAACAACTCACGTAGCCTACCAATTTTATTCCTACTATATCCTAAATTACTAATCCAATTCCATTTTTTTTAATATTTATTTTACCAACCTTATAGCTCCAGTAAAGTTACATGTCATCACTACTTTTTTTAATTCCTATTTTCATAATATAAACCATCCTTATAACTCCACGTAGTTACCAACACACCCACCATCCAATTTTTTTTCTTTAGACTTTTTAACACCTATTATACCCCAATTCAAGTGACAAACCCATGTAAACCACTGCCACACCTTTCTTTCTTTCTCCTAACATAATGAACCCAAAGGTGATGTAAGCACATAACCTCTTTGCCATGCTCCTTTACCAATCCTTTTTGTCGGTGCAAAGCTGGCTACACACCACACCTTCCCAATTTCAATTCCTTCCCTCACAACCTCTCTCACTCTCGGCCATGGACCCTTTAACACCAAAAACTTGATTTTTCCTCATTACTCAAGGTCAGGCCATAACCATAGTTTCCTCCTTCACCAAAATTTGATTTTTCCTTCTTGCATGTAGAAAATAGTTACGGTCTCACCTCCACAATCTCAAGTTCAAACCCCTTTCGAGGTTACAAGCACATCTTCAATTCCAAATTGATTTGGTAAATTTGAATTCCCTAATTGGAAATTTCAATTCTCACTATGCTTTTTAATTTGACAATTGATGTTTGTTAATATGCTTCTGTAAAGTAATTCATGTCGATCAAGGGTTAGAGAGAAAGTTCTACGCGCGAAGGATAACGTCTCAGAGCACTCTTGGAGAACCTCGGCAAACCATAAGGTAAGGGGGAGTGAGAGGTACTGTGCGTTTTGGCGTACAGAGAGGGTTAGGAGTTCTCCACTCTTAATGCTTTTAGGGTTTTATTGCTGAAGAGTCGAATTACGACTTGTTGTAAGGCGTGTCTACCCACTGCCTTTGTTATATTTAGTAGTCAAATATGATGTCGAGAGAACAATGTTGCTCTCTCACTATTCGGCAAACCCCGACTCAAAGCAATTGATTGAATTGCTCAAAGAGCACATTTTCGGTATGATTATGCTTAATTATGTAGTTTATGATTAATAAGCTTATATATGTCAATTTTTTTAACCTAAGAAATATGTCCCTTTATAATTTAAATTGTTCTAGTTGTTTCTAATTAAGAGAATTATGCTCAATCAAGTGCTAATTATGTTGGTTGTGAGAGAATTCGATTGTATGATTAAATTGTGAATGGTGAGTTGTGAAAGGTGTGTTAGAGATGCTTATATGTTAAAATTATGGTTTATTGCTGCTATAAGTGTATTAACCTTGTGGTGCTAAGGAGGATGTGTATGGAAATGTGATTGATATGTGAGTACTAGATAAACATATGCATTTAGTTTGTATACTAAATGGCTTGTGGATTTTGAGTTTTTGATTTTTAAACAAGTAACTTGTTGGGTATTTGAGTTGATAATTGCTTCATGAGTGCCTTAATGAATTGATTAAGTTATAAGTTAATCACTAGTGTAAAATTTGGAAGTTTGGATTTTTGGACATGGACATGTGAGGTGTCTTGTGAATCTGTTTGCATGAGAAGTGTGCAAGAGATGTAATGTTTGAATCCTTGTTTTCATTATTGCCTTTAAGTGTTTTGGAAACAAATTGAACTACTCTTTTGATCTCCAAGTAATTGGAAGGAATTTTTCAAAGTGAAGGAATGACTTAAATCATTTAATATTATATGCTGGAATTGTGAGACAGCATCAGCCTTGTGTTACAGTCTGCACTGTGTTTGCCACAGATCTTGGTTTTTAATTCCCTTTGGTAGTGTTGTAGATTTCCATGTCCTCTTTGCAATGCAATTGATCCCCTCTCATATCGAATTTTGTACATTTTTAGTGATTTTTACACTGCAACTTGTCCTGTTGATTGTGATATTGTGTAGCTGCGAGATAAAAACAATAAACTGTACTGTTTGGCATGGATTGATGCTTGCTATGTATTTTTAGTGGGAAATAGACTTGACAAGGGTTCTATAGAATTTAAAATCAGTGAATTTTCATTTTTAGATAATTAATTATGAATTTGATAATATGATGTTGCAATATGATATGGTTTGATTTAGTCCATTTAATTAATGTTGCAATATTTTCTCCTATTTCTTAGTTTCCTATTTTTTGACCTTACTTTAATTACGATTGTAACAACTATGCTTCAATATTGGATTGATATCTGATAAGATATTAGGAGTTTATTTTCCTTTTTTATTATATAGATTACTTTCCCTAAATATGACTAATTCTACCTTTAAATATGTGGTTGTACCAATCGTTTACTATCAGAGAAATAAATACTAGAATATTCATCTCTCTGTTCTTGTATGGTATCAGAGCCTGGTTCTCTAAACCTTGCCATTTTCGTGCTTGCATGATGTCCTCCACCAGCAAGGAAGAACACATTAGGATAGTGGGGTCCTAAACCTATGCGAGCGATAACCTATCCCAAGCTCTGAATCTCCAACTCACAGTACACAAGCTAAATGGTAAAAATTACCTTAAGTGGGTGTAGTTTGTGAAGTTGACAATGGAGGGGGGAAACATGCTAGGTTATTTGATTGGAGAAATTACACAACCAAAAAAAGATGACCCCAGATGGAAGAAGTGGAAGCCTGAGAACTCTCTCATCATGTCATGGATGATTAACTCCATGGAGCCTTCGATTGAAAAACCCTACCTTTTCTTATCAATTGCCCAAGAAGTATGGGAATCTATGAAAGATTGCTACTCAGATTTGGAAAACTCAGTTGTGGCAATCCAAGCAAGTAGAACAAAATGTCACACCTACTATAATATTTTGCTAGCCTTATGGCAAGAGCTAGGTCGATGTTATGAAAAGGATTGGGAGAACACCAGAGACACTACACGATTTAAAAAAAGGAGGAGAATGATCGTGTGTGTTTGTTCCTTGTTTTGAATTGAAGAATGGATGAAGTAAGGGGAAGGATCCTGGCTCGAAGACCTCTACCATCCATCCGAGAAGTGTTTTCAAAAGAAGAGTAATGCTACATGTTTCGGAATCATCCATCACGCCACTAGTGTAAGGATTAGCCCTTGCTATAAAAGGGTTTGATTCTAATGGACGTAGAAAAAAAAGACCATGGTGTGAACATTGTAAAAAACCATGGTATACAAAAGTAACTTGTTGGAAACTTCATGGAAAACCAGGAAACTTCAAGAAGAAATTCAATAGAGAGGGCAGTGCTTTTCATACTACCACAGAGGAGATTAAAGAGTCTTCATTTTCAGCTAAGACAAACCCTTTCACTAAGGAATAATTGGAGCATCTACACAAACTTCTCTCTCCTGTATTGATAACTAGTCATTCCTGCTCTTTGGCCCAAAAAGGTACTCACCCTATTACTTCCTTTTGTCACAGTGACAATACCTTTAAACCCCTTTGGATCATAGATTTTGGGGTTACTAACCATATGATAGACTGTTCAAAACTCTTCTCTTCCTATAGTCCTTATGCATGTAACAAAAAAATAAGGTTACAGATGGTTCTTTTTCTGCCATTGCTAGCATAGGATCCATCCCTCTATCTTCCTTTTTAACCTTACATAATGTCTTTCATGTACCCAATTTGTCTTGTAATATTCTATTTGTGAGCAAAATCACTCTTGATTTAAATAGTCATGTCAAATTTGACTCTTCCAGTTGTAAATTACAAGAATTGAATTCGGGGAGGATGATTGGCAATGGTAGAGAGATCAGTGGATTCTATTTGTTTGAAGATGATAAGGACTTGGGAAGACAAAGTCAAAGCTCCTGTCTCTATTCTAGCCTTACTCCTAAAGAAAATGAAGTTATGTTATGACACTACAGGTTAGGCCATCCTAGTTTTAGTTATATGAAACATTTGTTTCGTAATTTTTCAAAAATAAAAATTTGTCTTCTTTTACTTGTGAAACATGTCAATTGGCTAAAAATCATCGTTCCCTATCCCTCCTAATCTTACAAATCATCAAATCCCTTCTCAATAATCCATAGTGATGTTTGGGGTCCTAGCAGGCATCCAACACCATCGGGTAAAGTGTGGTTCGTCACCTTTATTGATGACCACACTAGGACTACCTGGGTGTATTTGATGGAAGAAAAAAAATTGAAGTTAGGTCTATTGTAAAGACTTTTTTTTACAAATGATGACAAAACAATTTCAAAAAGAGGTTCAAATACTTCTAAGTGATAATGGAAAAAAATATTTTAATTTAATAAGAACTTAAACAATTTTTTTTACAAGAAAATGGTATTATGCATCAAAGTTCTTGTGTAAACACACCCCATCAAAATGAGTTAGAGAAAGAAAAAATAAGCATTTGTTGGAAGTAGTTCGGTCTCTTCTTTTTTAGAATTGTGTACCTAAATATCTTTGGGGCGGGGGGGGGGGGGGGGGGGGAGGAAGCTGATCTTACAACAACATATTTAATTAACCATATGCCTAGCATCTTGGGTTTCAAGACACCTATTGAAGTTTTTTTCGAAAATTTTCCTTAAAACAGGTTGTTGTCCACTATTCCCCTAAAGGTATTTGGGTGTATTATTTTTGTTCATAACAATGAACCTAACCAAAGAAAACTAAGTCCTCGAGCCAAGAAATATGTTTTCATTGGGTATTCCCCTACACAAAAGGGATACAAGTGTTTGTACCCAAGTTCTAACAAAATTTTTGTCACCATGGATGCAACCTTTTTGAGTCACAACCTTCTTTAAGACTCATCTTCATGGGGGGAACATAGGTGAAGATTCGTCTCAGATATTTCAAATTAGGTTTCCAATTAAATGTATTTTATCTTAAAATGATTGTGAAAATACTTGTGAAAAATTGGGATGTGGAAATGGGTATGGAAGAGTTGAGGCTTAGGTCAGCAATGACTTGTCCCACAATGGACATGTAATTGAATGTTGTGAAGACAACATTAGAAAAAATGAAGGAAACAATGAACCTTTAGAAATGGGCAAAATTGAGAAAGGAGTATCTGATAAAGGCATAAAACCCTTTGACATTGTTTACTCAAGGAAAAAAAAAAAGGACAAGAACACTAAATTCAAAGAATAACTCTAGCATTGTTAAGAATCCGATGACCCACAAGAAAAAAACAATTTTGAAATTATTCATAATGCTGAAACTGTTGATGATTTTGATCTTTTAATTGCCATTCGAAAAGGTCATGTACCAAACATCTTCTATCTAACTTTGTTACATATGAAAAACTCTCACCTTCTTTCTGAGCTTTCATCTCAAAGTTTCCATGTAGGGAGGTTCCAAACAATATACAAAATGATCTAAGAGTTCCTGATTGGAAGGGAGTTGTTTTAGAAGAAATGAAGGCTCTTAAAACAATCAGACATAGGTGATAGTAGAGCTACCAAAAGGAAAAAAAATAGCGGGATGCAATTGGGTGTTCACCATCAAGTATAACTATGATGACACTCTTGAAAGATATAAAGCCCGATTAGTAGCCAAGGGATACACACAAACTCATGGGATTGACTACTCTGAAACCTTTGCACCAGTGACAAAGCTTAATACCATCAGAGTTTTCCTCTATTTAGCTACAAACCTCGATTGGCCATTACAACAACTAGATGTGAAGAATGTGTTTCTAAATGAAAACTTGGAAGAAGAAATTTACATGGATGCACCACCAGGTTTTGAGGGTGCTATCCAAAGGTATGCAAGTTGAAGAAGGTCTTGTATGGACTAAAACAGTCCCCTAGTGCCTGGTTTAAGAGGTTCACTTAGTTTGTCAAAGGGCAAGGTTACTACTAAGGACAGATGGATCATACGATGTTTGTGAAAAAATTAAATAAGGGAAAGGTTGTTGTTCTTATATTGAAGGTGACTTGCAAATGAAAAAGCTCAAAGAAACTCTTTCTACAAAATTTGAAATAAAAGATTTAGGGCCGTTAAGGTATTTTCTCGAAATGGAAGTAGAAAGGTCAAGACAAGGAATTGTCTTCTCACAAAGGAAATATATCCTGGACCTCTTGAATGAGACCAGTATAAGTAGGTGTAGACCACTTGGAGATGGCAAGGAAGGGAATCCTATGGACATTACACGCTACCAAAGACTAGTTTTGAAACTTATCTACTTGTCTCACACAAGGCCAAATATTGCATTCTTAATAAGTCTTGTAAGTCAATTTATGCACTCTCCCTATGATGAACATCTGGATGTTTTTTATATAATCCTAAGGTACTTTAAGAGTACTCCTGGGACAGGGTTGTTTTTAAAAAAAATGCTTAACAATCTATTGAATCATACACTTATGCTAATTGGGCTGGCTCAATCACAGATCAACATCAGAGTACCGCACCTTTATACAGGTCAATGGAAAGGAGCGGTGCTAAAGCGAAGTACAGATCAATGGCACACGGTATTTGTGATATGGTGTGGTTAAAAAGTGCCTGAAGAGCTGGGAGTCACTTTCACTATTCCAATGAAGTTGTACTGCGATAACAAGGTTGCAATTAGCATTGCTTAAAACCCAGTACAACATGACAAAACCAAGGATGTGGAGATTGATCAGCATTTCATCAAAGAAAATATAGGAAATGGCACAATTTGCATGCCATTTGTTCCTACCTCTCAGCAAGTGGCAGATATTCTTACTAAAGGGCTGTCTAGAAACAAAATTGAAATCCTTGTAAGTAAGTTGGGCATGGTAGATACCTATGCACCAACTTGAGGAGGGTGTCGTAATATGATATGGTTTGATTTAGTGCATTTAATGTTGCGATATTTTCTCCCATTTCTTAGTTTCCTATTTTTTGTCTTTACTTTAATTAGGATTGTAACAAATTTGTTTTAGTATCAGATTGATATCTAATCAAATATTAGGAGTAAATTTGTTACTTATAATAGTTTCCCTAAATGGGATTAATTCTACCTTCAAATGTGTAGCTATACCAATCATTTACTATCAAAGAAATAAACACCAAAATATTCCTCTCTCTGTTCTTATAGATGAGTATGGAGGTGAAATAAAATTCTGCAGTTTGTTTTTTTTTAGCAATGGAATGGGACTTGATTTGAGGTGACTGCAGTAGTTGCAAAATTATGGAAAAAATTCTAGTGCTTTATTGATCCTTTTATAACTTCACTATAAATTCTTAGCCCCAAACAATAAGTCTTTTATTTTTGATATTTTTCTCACCCAAACTACCCTTTTTACTTGTCTTAATTGTTTTCAAGCTCATGTATGGTTTTTATGTGCAACTTCTGGTTTTAGTAAACCTTATACTATGTTCCTTTAATACTACCTACCTACATCTATATCTAGATCTATATAAATTTATTATCATATTACTTATTATACTTTAAATACTAATTCCTTTGCTTTTAAAATCATAATTCATGTTTTAACTAGCTTTAAACACCTTTTTTCTATTGAAGACTTATGATTTGATTTTATGGGTGAGAAAAGGCTTGTGAAATGAAAAAGGAAAGATTTACAAATGAGGGGCAAGTGTTTTCCATGAAAATTTATTCCATCCATCTCATCTCTAATACCAAGAGAAAGATATTGAAATAAACCATGCATCATGGCATCCCAGGACTTGGTGTTATCCCAGGCTAAGTGCCATTTCGAGTTTTGGGTTATTCCACAACTTAGTGTCAAGGGCACCATAAAATTTCTATTTGTGTACCCCATGCATGACATCATGAATGGAAGAGTAGTAATGAATAACATAGGAACATGCATCTCATTTATATAGGATAACTAACTTTGTGGGTTAGGTAATTATTTGATATATGTGGATTGTAATGATTTTAGATTTGTGTGATGACTAGTGTAAGTATGATTACTTGTGTCTGAGATACATGATTGTACCTGATATTGATTGTTAATATACTTGCCCATTATATAATTGAATGTATTTGCTAGTCATATAGTATGGATGTACAACTTGATAGGCATTTATGTGTTAAAGAACTTAGGTATTATATGTATGTTTACTTGCCTGCCTCTATCGTACTTTACTATAAAACCTCACTCCTCCTTGTTTGTATTTCTTGGTTTTGTTTGATTCTAAACAATGAACGGATGAGAAGGATCGCAGGAGGACTAGATTGGTAATGCAATTGGATGCTAGACATAGCCACTAAGGGTTGTGTCTTATTCATATATTTTTGCTTTGTGTTTATGTTTTGTTATGTATAGTCTATCTGTGGGAGCTTGGATGGCCTAGACTTATCCCCCTAGCTTGATGTAAATATTTGTGCCTTCTGTTAGCCTTATTGTGTCCTACTTCAAATAGTAAGAACTATTTACTAGGTATTAGAGATGTTTGAAATCACCAGTTACATTCTACCGTTTATATTACTCAAATTTCCATGCATTCAAAAATAACCCACCACCTATTCTTTTAAGATAGGAAGTTCGTTGTTCACAAAATTTAAATGATACCATGTCCAAATCACAAAAAAAAACCCATCTTTTTCTAATCTTTGAAGGCTCCCTACAATAAGAATTCTAAGTATAGACATAATATACTGTAAGTACTCTAGTGCAAGTACTGTTAATAGAGGAACATGTAGTGGCATGTTGCTTGAGGTGGAAGACATAACTTGGTAAGCTAAGGAATGAATGGCAGGGACTCACTGATGGAAGTCTTGGGGCAACGATGTTGAGTGATGAAGTACCTAAAGGGCCAGGGCACCACCCTGTGTAAGGAACTTCATTTGACTAAGCTTGGTAATCCTTACTACTTCTTAGCATTTCGTTGATTGGCGCGAGAGTATGTCTCAGATACGAACCAAGGATGTCTAGAGTTGAAAGATTTTTTAGTTCATATGAGGAAGATGAAGATTGTTACCATGGGGTGAAATGTATGTACTCCCAGTCACTTCCAAACGGGAAGCATGGATCCAAACAGAGTCAAACCTGTAGGACTAACATAACTAGAATAAACTATATATATAGTTATTTTGACTAACGGTAAGTTACCGTTAGTATTACATATATAATTTAGAACCATGCTTATTCCTTATTTATTTTTATGCATGTATGTTCCTGGTATACCTATGAAGATGGTGGACTTACCGAGTTACCAGAGCATGACAGTTGAGAGGACAAGCCCTGGGGCCTGGCCCATCGAGGAAAAGATAGGTACTATTCCTTCTCGAGTTCCATTACTTCTATTCTAATACCCTTTGTTGGTATTGATGTACAACTCCTTGTATGCTAGCATGATATTCAACATCGGCAGGTGTGGAAGGCTTGGATCCAGAACAAAAACCATTACACATGCCAGGAACATAGTTAGGAGGTGGCCCATCTAGCACATCATCCATGGGAACCTCTGCTCCTTTAGCAGGTGGTTGCTGAGGAGGCACGTTATCGACAGGAACAGGCTGAATACCCTTTGTTGATAGTGGGTCAACTGGTGCAACTACAAGCTCTAGAGGAGGCTGGTCATCAGGAATCTAAATAGGAATTGCTTGTTTGGCCTACGTTTGCAAACATAGGTTGTTGACCATAATTAGCAAGTGAGGGTGTAGAAAGAGCTACAAGCTCAAGCAGCACAAGTCTATAACCTTGTTGGTAAGTATTTGGTGGAATTGTTGCAAAAGCAAGCAGAAGATTTGAGTATGGTTCCAACCTAAGACAAAAAAAGCAACCACATGCTAATTGGTAATTTATGCTAATTTATTATGTGGTTAATTTGTCAATGATAATAACACTATACATAGTAAATTTTCTTTAAAATCAATTTTCTAAAAAATACAGTGAAGTACTATCTAGATACCTAGGGTACATTGGGTAGACAGGCCTCATGGAATTTTGAGACTGTAAATAAAAAATCTACTGCATTTTAGAGGCACAACCTACTTGATTTTGCATTGTAGTGAATGGCTGGGGCGACCTGAATTAAAAATAAATAGTTCATGCATTTTGTTGCTAACTTGTTAATCAAGTAATTGCAAATTTGAAATAAGAAGCAGAAGAATCATACTGAGTGTAGTTGGGTGTGTATTGTGCACCATTGGCATTAGTAGCACATAATTGGTTGTATTGGGGTCTATAGTTAAAAATTCATATTCAAAAAAATGTCATTATGAGTACAACACAAACAAAAATAAAAATGAATGTCATTATGAGCACATGGAAGCATCCAAACATATTTAATTGTAAGTTTAAAAAATTAATGAAGTCTTTATAAAGGCCAACTTTGGAGCCTGGAAAATTTATTAGGGAAGATACAAAATTGTGGGTCTCACACTGATGACAAAGAGATGGGGTCCATATGTGAGACATGCAATTTTGTTGTCTTTTGGGGTTATAAATTCAAAGGGGGTGCATAACTCCGTAAGTATGAATAGTAGTTGAAAAAGTCAAACACCACCTTGAATTCCATGCAGCATAAGAGTTATTTATATGATCATTGTGAAGAGGAAATAATGCAAGGCTTTGGGGTGTGACAGATTGTACACTTGAATATCATGTTTCAATCCCTGGTCTTGCTTGTACCTACATACAAGTCAAGATATTCACAACAATTGGTCAATTTAAGGTTTGCAGAAAGCAAAACCTACTTCGTCTGTCCCTAAATATAAAAACATTGTTTTGATACATGTTTATCTTAATAAATTTACTCACAGGGTTTAGGTGGTTCAGTGTTGGATAAGAGGATGATTAGTTATTGATACCATTGAAATTATAGTTTCTGATTATGTATGGTACGACATGTGGATTGCTTGGGTTTTGGTTTTCATAAAGACATAAACCTTGAATCCTACAACATATATAGGAATGCAAAATATATATGCACTTAAGATTAGCAAGTGAAAAAAAAAAGACTACATTAACAATTTAAGACAATTTATGATAAGTTACAAAATCCATAATACATAAAATGACACGAAAAACTTGCTCAAGCAAATTCTCATTTTCCATATTAGAAAATTGATTGAAGAAACCCGTTTGGATCATATCATATCCTTGAATAGATGAACTAGCTCCTTCCAATGTCAACCCCTCCTAATTAAATTATTTACTAAAGAAAGTACAATTACTTATCATCTCAAGTGACATGTATACATAAGTAACATTTTAAGATACGAGATATAATAATTAAGTGTGTGTTTGGATTGTCATTTCAGAGTAGTAAGAATTTATCATGAATTATTAATTTACCATGCGTGATAAAGGGTGACTTGATTGTCTTCCATGAAGTAGTGAAGATGACTTTGAAGATTAAGATTAATTAAGTTGACTTAATTAATTAAGTTGACTTAATTAATTAAGTAAATGAATTAAGATATGTTGACTTTTACATAAAACCTCCTAAAAAGGATAGAAAAATAATAATTGTTGTTCTAATCCAAATAAGACCCACTACCTTTAAGGGGTATAGAAAGTTTTATGGTATGTTTGGTAAAGAAGAAAGAAAATAGAGAAAAAAGAAAATACTAATAACAATGTGTTTTCTTTCATTTGGTTCAAGAGAAAATAGAAAGTAAAAGGAAGGTAAAGTTGACTTACCAGGGATCTTCAATCTCCTCAAGTCATGAAAGCACAACATTGTTTGTATTTAGGGACATACGGAGTAGGTTTTGCTTTCTGCGAACCTTAAATTGACCAATTGTTGTCAATATCTCGACTTGTATGTAGGTACAGGCAAGACCAGGGATTGAAACATGATATTCAAGTGGACAATTTGTCAAACCCCAAAGCCTTGTGTTATTTCCTTTTCACAATAATCATATCAGTAACTCTTATGATGCGTGGAATTCAAGATGGTGTTTGACTTTTTCTGCTACTATTAATACTTACCGAGTTATGCACCCCCTTAGAATTTATAGCCCCAAAAGACAACAAAATTACATGTCTCACATATGGACCCCATCTCTTTGTCATCAGTGTGAGACCCACAATTTTGTATCTTCCCAAATAAATTTTCCTGGCTTCAAAGTTGGCCTTTATAGAGACTTCACTAATTTTTTAAACTTACAATTAGATATGTCTGGATGCTTCCATGTGCTCATAATGACATTCATTTATATTTTTGTTTGTGTTGTACTCATAATGACGTTTGTTTGAATATGAATTTTTAACTATAGACCCCAATACAACCAATTATGTGCTCCTAATGTCAATGGTGCACAATACCCACCCAACTACACTCAGTGTGATTCCTCTTCTTCTCATTTCAAATTTGCAATTACTTGATTAACAAGTTAGCAACAAAATACATGAACTATTTATTTTTAATTCCGGTTGCCCTAGCCATTCACTACAATGCAAAATCAAGTAGGCCATGCCTCGAAAATGTAGTAGATTTTTTATTTACAGTCTCAAAATTCCATGACACCTGTCTACCCAATGTACCCTAGGTATCTAGATAGTACTTTACCTTATTTTTTAGAAACTTGGTTTTAAAGAAAATTTACTATGTATAGTGTTATTATCATTGACAAATTAACCACATAATAAATCAGAATAAATTACCAATTAGCATGTGGTTGCTTTTTTTTGTCTTAGGTCGGAACCATACTCAAATCTTCTGCCTGCTTTTGCAACAATGCAACCAAATACTTATCAACAAGGTTATAGACTTGTGCTGCTTGAGCTTGTAGCTCCTTCTGCATCCTCACTTGCTAATTATGGTCAACAACCTATGTTTGCATATGTAGGCCAAACAAGCAATTCCTATTTACAAAGATCTTCCTCCTATGGCTAGGATTATGGAAGCCAAAAGAAGAGCTCCTTGAAAGCAGATCACTGAGAAACCTACAAGAAGAAGAAGAAGAAGAGCTCCTTGAAAGTGGATCGTTGAGAAACCTATAAATGCTTCTGAAGAGAGGTGTAAAGGAAGCCAAAAGAAGAGCTTCTAGAAAGTAGATCGCTGAGAAACCTACAAATGCTTCTGAAGAGATAATAGAAGCATGTCAAGAACTTGAAAATGAAAGCCCAAGGGCTCCTTGAAAGCGGATCGCTGAGAAACCTACAAATGCTTCTGAAGAGAGGTGTAAAGGAAGCCAAAAGAAGAGCTTCTAGAAAGTAGATCGCTGAGAAACCTACAAATGCTTCTGAAGAGATAATAGAAGCATGTCAAGAACTTGAAAATGCAAATCCAAGGGCTCCTTGAAAGCGGATCGCTGAGAAACCTACAAATGCTTCTGAAGAGAGGTGTAAAGGAAGCCAAAAGAAGAGCTTCTAGAAAGTAGATCGCTGAGAAACCTACAAATGCTTTTGAAGAGATAATAGAAGCATGTCAAGAACTTGAAAATGCAAATCCAAGGGAAGAGGTCTCTACTCCAGTTAAGAGAATAGAAGAAGGTTATAGGGTACTTGAAATACTAGTGACCTCTGTTGTGCAGACATACAACAGAAAGAAGAGACACTACTACAAAAAAAGGCTTTCAACATCACTGGATCAACATGGCATGGTCAAAAAACGATGTTAACAAAAATGCGGTGGCATTTTTGAAATTTAAAGCAACTTGTTGACATCGGTTATCACTAAACCAATATTGAAAGAGCTTTTCAACATTGGTTATTTAATGAACTGATGTTGAGAGGTGTTGTTCAACATTAGTTATTCAATGAACCGATGTTTAATGGGCTTAAAAACCAATAGGTTTTCATTTTCGCTCTCGCGCCCTCTCCTTCCCTCTCTGCGAACTCATGCTCAGTCTCTCCTTCCCTCTTTGCGAACTGCGCTTCTACTACCACCTCGCTGCCGCCTCTCCTAGTCTGCCACTACCTTTTTCACGACAACGCTTCACTCCCTGCCCCTCACCATCATTCGAACTCTCACTCTCTGCCCCTCTGCTCGTCATCATCCATCACGCTCTTGCTCTCGTCGCCAACCCCTCATCGTCTTCCATTGTTGCCATTGAGGGCTAGGTACGAATCTTTCAACGTAATGCCTATGGTTGTGTGTTTTTTTGTGTTTTGATTTAAAATTTTATTTTCTTTATTTGTTTCTACTGTTGTGTTGTCCTGGTGCAGGCTGTGTTGTTCTGGTGTTGTGCACTGAGTAGCTACTTCTGTGTTGGTGTTGTTCTAGTCCAAGGTTATCAGCTTCTGTGAGTGTTTCTCCTTCTCTGTATTTTTTTTTATTTTAATTGTTATTTAATAATCTGAGTTTAGAGAATTGCATTATGCTACATTTGATATTTGGTTCTATGTTGTGTTTTGTTGATATTAAGTGTCTCTCAGGCACCAAGTAAGTCCCTTTTCTACAAAGATGTGTTGTAGTGCTTTTATCAAGCTTGCTTTGATTTGACATTGTGCAGTTTGCTTTGATTTCAGGTCTGGTTCTTTTGGAATTGAACTTTGTAGTGCTTAGGGGAGGTCTTGTACCAGGTTTAGTCTAATTTCCTTATTGACATTGATATGCTTGTGTGGCTGCAACTATTGAAACTATTGATTTCTATTTACAATTAAGATTTTACTTTTCCAGACATATTTTTGTTAATGAAATTTGATATATATTTCCAGTTTACACTGATGTGGTTTAAGTAGGTTCATAAGCGGTTAAACTTTTCTTATATTACTCTAGTGATGTCTGTGACAAACTAGGAATTTACGTCACAAATTAATAGGTGTAATTAAGAAGATAAAAAATTAGAAAGGTTAACGTACAAAACTTGGTTTCCCTGATAGTTATTAATTGGGACAAAAGAGCAAATCCAATATATTTCTGAAGATAAGAATGGTGACAACCAATCTATTGTTGAATAACCATTTTTACAGTGAATATCGTACCCTTTCTTGATGATTGGCAAGGCTGCAACTTACAAACCTAAGCAATAAAGAACACTGGTCAATGTGTTCCAAAGAAAATAAACAAAAAAATCCAAGGTTTTAAAAAATCCAATCCCTGTATGATCTTAATAATTGAATTTTCATTACAATGCTTCCAGTTGATTGTCTGGTAATGATATCTTTTTTAATTCAAGTTTTATTGATCATAAGTAAATTTGGTTATCCATGGCTAACTTTATCTTTAATTGTTGTTTTGAAGGTTCTTTAACTTTACTTAGTGGTGATCCTGGTAAAAAGTACTCTGCTGTTGCAGGTACGAATTAATTTTGGATGATAAAACTGGATATAAAAGTTTGATTATCAACTTTCTATAATGGTCTGGTCAATTGTCATTAATGCCTGATCTATTTGTGATGTTGAATTGGAAGATTGCAACAATCATTGCAAAAGAATGCAGTGATGATGAAGAATTAAAAGTAATAAAGATGAATTAAAAGAATGCAAAAGATAAACTACTTATACTCTGATTTGATTTCAGAGAAGAATTAAAAGTAACTTATGATGAAATTATCTGCTGCTGTTTGTGATTTGTTTTGAAGTCATTACTTACCTTAAAATATAGACTATGTTCGGCAAGTCATTTCAGCTAGTTTTTAGCTTTTCTTACTAGATGAAAAGCTTGTTTGATTGTTCGGTAAACAAGTTTTTTTAGTAGCTTTTAACGTTTTTTGAAACGCTACTTGACGTAGCCAAACTACCATAATAAGAGATGCAGGTTTATTTTAAGGAAACAATTGATGGAATGTGAATTGAAACTAAATAATTGCAGAACACTCCCTAGTCCCTACTGTTAGGTTCTCATGACATTCTTTAGGTCATGGTTGCTACTTTGCTAATTTGGTTGGTCCCTATAGGAGGGTGTATGCAAGGTAGAAATGTAGGGGATGTTGGTCTTAAGTGGGCAAGGGAATTGGCATGATTGTGGGTAGCCTACTGCCAGCATGGCCATTGGGGAAAAATGGAGGGAAATTCTGTTTTAATGTTATGGAGAAATATTAAACAAGAGAAGGGAAGGAAGTTGTCACTAAGGAATGGATATGATAGAGTGGTTCTGCATTTCTCTTATAAAATGTTGTATTGTTGCTAATGTTGTCTTAAAAGTATGAGTATCTCAGTTGGAGAATTCCTTTATTGCAACTGAGAAGTTAGAACAAGCTGAGAATTAGTTGGCACACTCACCACTAATAGGACCTGCACCTAGAAAGAAAGAGGTGAGTGACTATTGATCTATAAGCTACAATTAAGTAATTTTCTTCATTTGTTGGATGTTCTATATCGAGTTTTCCTTTGAATTATTGGAGTGTTTCATGCAATCAAACCGTTGAACTTTTATGCATAGTTGGAGTATTTCACTTTAGTATCTATTAGACCAGCATTAGGTGGAATTTATTTGGCTTCCAACCACCAAAACACATCTAACTTATGCATTCCATGTTACAGCAAATTTAGCTACCCCATTAATATGTTCTAGTTTAGCACTTGTTAACTTTTCAGCATGCATGTTTATCTCTTACAATTAGCACCTTAATAACTTATATCTAGTCACTCAAAAGCTCTCAAATTAAGTTCCTACAAGACGGTATTGTTCATTGTTGAAAATGGATTCAAATTAAACCGTAAAGAAGGCAAACCTTAAACATGATATTGAAAGTATATATCAATTATTAATGAAAGCTAATATAACCTTCCTTGATGAACTGAACTATTAGAATATAAATAAGTGACCAGCTTATGTCTTATATCAAAATTGTTTTGTGTGACATCAAACAAACAGCCCCTAAATATCTAGTTCGTTTCGATTTTGTCATTTTAGCAACTGTGATACTAGACTCTGTAATATTGCTTACCTTACCATGCTTGAAGACTAATATTGTCTGGATTTACGTCTTTTAGGCTCTGAGACCTTCCATAGCATAATACACATTTGGCTTGGAGGCATTGGCGAACTCAGACAAGGTAATTTAATCTTTCCTTTTCATAGTGACAGAATCAGCTACATAGGATGTTAAAAAGAATTAAGCTGAACATAGCTTATGTTGCATAAAACTTGTATCTAGCAGTTTTCTGCCATTGCTGAATTTTGTGACAGGAAAATCTTTTCCTGAGGACTCAGTGGCTCTAGTGAAATTCTTCTTTTGCAAGAGATGATATGTTCATTTTCTGGAATTATAAAGATAGCGTTTTCTTTGGTTTCTAGTTTCTATCAATTTGAGTATTCTAACTAAGGACAATTCAGTCAAAAGCTATCCAATGACTTTTGCTAATTCTAGTGCAATAATCACATGCTTTTAATTAGAGAACTAGATAACAAACACTCGAGGTACTGAATTTGATTGCAGGGATGCAAAATTACATGTTTTTTTTTCTGACAGATTGACTATTTTTCCCTGATTAGAATTAATCTTGAGTCATCTGAGTTTGAGCTAGAGTAATTTATTGCTTTTGTTAAATATTAAGCCTCTTGTAACCAGAATATATTTGATGTCTGTTGTTTTTGGACAGGGCTAGTCATATTCTTGTTGCCACTTTCAGTCAAACAAGAACGTGTATTGCTTGGATTGTTGCATCAGCCTTTGCCCTCACTGTTTATCCCCTCACCCCTCTCACAGAGTGTTGTAGGTTCTGCACTTCTATTCCAGTAAGTTTGTTTTATTTTATTATTATTATTTTGATAGATAGCTGGTGTTTGGGGTGTATTTTTAAGTGTGTGGTCTGAATTCCAACACGTGTTATTCTAATGAAGGTGGTTGTTCTTTTTGAAAAGAACGAGAAAAACAATTCAGCAAAATTATTATTTGTTGCTCCATTGTTGTGGAGTGGACTGAACCTATTATGAAAGAATGAAATGTTTATATTGAATTGTTTGTGTGATTAATGATAATTATTTTATATTCAAGTTATGCATTATGAGTGAACCTTAGTTTCCCGTTTTAGGTTCAATACAATGATTAATACGGATAGTTTTGATTAATCGTTGTATTGAATCTTGAATTGTCCGTTTGGACAGTTTGGGAAGAGTCACTTTTTTATACTTGATTCATACGTAGAGGTTGTCTCTTTTGTTAAATTTGATGAAATTTTGGTTTAGTGCATTTCGTTTTGTTCTCCGGGTGCATACTTGATTGTGGTGGAATTGATGTCACCGCTTTCATGTCGTGTACTTGGAGATCAATGTGAAATACTACCGAAATTTCGTCAAATTTAACAAAAGATACTCAACCTCTACGTATGAATCAAGTATAAACAAATGTCTTCCTGAATGGGATAGGGCCACACCTTTTATGAAAAAGTGAGATCTTCATGCTTGATATAACTTAGTCAGTTTCACATAAGTGGAAAGATGGATCAAAGTAGGATAAAAGGAATTTGCATCACTGAAGAGTATGAGAATGGGGTTGAACATTTTTTGGAATTTGCTCAATGAAATTCACCGGATATGGGTGGGAAATATTATTGTTCTTGTGTTAAATTTATGAATGGGAGACAACATGTAGTGGACAACATAAGGATACATCTTCTATGTGGTGGGATTCTTCAAAATTATGCAAGATGGATATGGCACGGTGAGTCGATAGACATGCCAAGGGTGTCCCAAACTGAGCAGGTTGATGTAGAAATGGAAGATCGATTAGAGGACATGATCTGTGATGTTGGACAATAGTCTTTTCAACAAGCACATGCACCTTTGTATAATACGTTGGAAAGTGATTCAAAGAAGCCTTTGTATCCGGGGTGCACTAAGTTCACACGGTTGTCAGCGGTGTTAAGTTTGGTTAATTTGAAGGCAAGATATGGGTGGAGAGATAAAAGTTTCACTAAATTGCTTGAGGTGTTGAACAGGATGCTTCCATAAAAGAACATGTTGCCGAAAAATAACTACGAGGCAAAGAAGATATCTAGTGGGTATGGAGTACCAGAAAATACATGCATGCCCTAATGATTGCATATTATACAGAAATGAGTTTGAAGACATGCATAAATGCCCCTAAGTGTGGGGTATCACAGTATAAAGTGAAGCATGACGAGTGTGGTAGTGATAAAAGAACAAAGAAAGACCCCCAACAAAGGTGTGTTGGTATCTTCCAATAATTCCAAGGTTTAAACGATTGTTTGCTAATGGAGATGATGCGAAAAAACTTGACATGGCATGCAGATGGTCGAAAATGTGATGGATTGCTCCGGCATTCGGCTGATTCTCCCTAGTGGGACTATATTAATCGTTTGTTTCCAGATTTCGGGGAGGAGACAAGAAACCTTAGGCTTGGACTTGCTATAGATGGAATGAATCCCTTTGGTAACTTAAGCACTAAACACAATTCATGGCCTGTTTTGCTAGTAATTTACAACCTGCCTCCTTGGTTGTGCATGAAGCGAAAATACGTTATGTTGTCTTTAATGATTTTGGGTCTAAGACAGCCAGAAATGGCATCAATGCTTATCTAAGTCCCTGATTGAAGACTTGAGAAAGTTGTGGGAGGAAGGGGTTAACATGTTTGATGGAAATCGCAAGGAGACCTTCAAGTTGCGTGCAATGGTATTTTGTACCATTAATGACTTTCCAGCATATAGGAATTTGAGTGGATATAGTGTTAAGGGGTATCACGCATGTCCTATATGTGAAGAACACATAAGTTACGTGCAACTGAAGCATGGAAGAAAGACAATCTACACTAAGCATCAAAGATTTCTCAAACCTTATCACCCGTATCGGCGATTGAAAAAAGCTTTTAATGGAAGACATGAGGATAGAATTGCATCGATAGCCTTCACTTTAAAGCATGTTTATGAGCAGGTGGAGGACATCTATATTATCTTTGGAAAGACCCAAAAGATGCAAGTGAGAAAAACATATGGAAGAAGAGGTCGATATTCTTTGATCTTCCATACTGGTGAATACAACCGCAATTGTAGTTTTGGTATGTGATTATGTGAATGTCTTGTACATGTATGATATTTGAAACAATAATTTAGTTGGTTCCATCCCTTCTTCCCTTGGAAACTTGGAACATCTTATGAAGTTGAGTTATCTACCTATTCATATTTAGAATCAGGACAATTTCGTCTAACAGTCTTACTGAAAGCTAATATTCATTTTGTTAGGAATCTAAGCAGAAACAATTTAACAGGAGTTATTCCAGCAGAATTTGAAATCTTAGAAGTGTTATGCCCAATAATGAATAGTTATTCATCTTCATCAAACTTTAACATAAACTTTTGTTTTGTTCAATAGGACTTGAATGGCTTCAGAATTATCCATTGGTTGTTTTTCACATGTAAATATGATGGATGATTATTGACTCTAGTAATTTGACTACTCCATTGACATTTCTAATTTTCTTGGTTTAAAATGATATACAGGAGACTTGAAAACAACAAATTAATCGACAATGTGGCATCACTTTCAAATTGCCTTAGTCTGTCTCTGCTGTAAGTTTACCTTTCAATTTTTTATGATGTGTGAAACATACCATGTCACTTTTTTCCTAATAAGTTGAATATTTATTGTGAAGTTTGTAGTAATGTGTCCTATAACAACTATTTGGTTTTATACCCATGGGTAACAACTCTTCTAGGTTTCCCCTTGACAGGTGAGGGTCATTCACTTTTGACATGATCTCTATCACTTTAAGTTCAAAAACAAGTTGTTTTGAATTCATGAGTACAACCTTTTATTTGCAGATTCATTGGAAACCTAGTATTTATGGTAATTGGCTGAATTTGCCATGTCATGGTGCTCGCCCTGCAGAGCGAGGTAAAATTTGACTATGCCATGGCATGCCATGCTTTGAACACCATAAAATCTACCTTCTCAAATGTTATGTATTCCTTAGTATAAAATCTGCCTTTTATACTAAGCCTGGGAGAATATGTGAAATGTAAAGGGCTGGTTAGTATTTTAGGATGGGTAACATGATTTACTGTGGCTTTAGTATATTTATATTGATAATCTTTATTATTTTTTTATTTTGTCACAAGTGAGAAATTATGGGGCAAAATGTGCTTTTATATTCCCTAAAAACTTGAGTGAGAAGTATATAATTGGATATGGTGCATCAAGTGCAGTTGTAATTGTGTTCTTAAGAATTACAAGCCAGTTGCTAATAAGAGGATCTATTCTCACTATCCCCAATGCATTAAAGAATTTGAAAGTTATTGTTATTTGTTAAGGTTCTGACTTCTAAGTACAAGTCTTTCTCTTTGTTCAAGTCTTAACTTTCCTACAAGGTAGTCTTCGAGGATTAAAATATATTAGAACAATCTAATTACCAAATCGAATTCACCTTTCTTCTAAAACAAATGGATTGAGTAATCAACAAAATGGAACGTGCATCTAAACTCTAAAGTAAAAATAAGGATAAGCATGGTCGAGAGTTGGGACACGTGGGTTGGTAGCCTTTGGACCTTTTAATTCTTGAGCAAATTACAGTGACACTCCCTAAGGTTTGCACTAATTACACAAGCACCCCCTCTATTTAAAACATTTCTTTCGCACCCTGTCATGTAACAACGTCAGTTAGTTTTGTTTTTTAAATTGATTTACATTAACATTCTGGCTTTTTTTTAAAACCCCAAATTACCCCTAATTTAAGAGAGCACTCATCCCTTCCTTCTCTCTTCACCTTCCAACCCAACCGCATGGGAAGCCACAGAAAACAAATCCTAGGGGTACACCAAGTGTTTCTAGGTTCACAAAGCTGAATCGCACGACGCTGTTACGCAAGGTCCCCTGCCCACATGGAGATGACCTCCTTGTTGTGGAGGAGGACAAGGTTGAGGGTGGGGCAGTCCTCGCGGTTGCTGCGGTCCTCAACGAGAACCTCCGCCGCCTCCTCTATTGCCTCCGGTGGCCAATTCGTTACGGCGGTCCTCTTACACAATTCTTGATCCGAGTTTCTCTCTATTTATCAATTGCTGAAGTGGGTTGTTTGCTTTTTGTCATTTGGGAGCTACAAAGTTGGGAGATTTTGTTTGATTTTAGCTTCATTGCATGAAAATTCATATGGGGTTGTTCAAATTCTCTTTGATCTATCTGTTTTTAGAGGAAACTGGTTGAACATATTGGTTTTTTGAGGTGAGTTTCGTGTGGATATGCAGTTTTATTGCTTGGTCATTGTTTCTAATGTAGATAGTGGATATTTGTTCACCGTTGATCATGCGAAAATCTCAAAGAAAAATGTCCTTTTTTTTGTTCTTTTTTATTGTCTGTGATGGGAAAAGTGTTTTGTTTTCTTAGCCATGTACATAAAGGAGACTTCATTGTTTAGAATCTCTCTCCCTTTTCTTTCATGCTTGCTTCTGCAATTTTTTTTTGCTTGAGGTGCCTTGGGAAGAAGATGAGATGGGGGTGTTTTGGGGATAATTTTTTTTAAAAAAAAATCACGTGCAAATCATGTGACCACAAATTAACTGAGTTAACATCGTTTGAGGGAGAGGGGGTGCATCTGTAATGAGAATGGAAGAGTTAGGGGATTTTCTATAGGGTAAAAAAAAAGGAGGGGGTGCATGTATAATTAGTACAAACCTCAGGGGTGTTACTATAATTAGCTCTTAATTCTTTGTTGCAAATTTTAATTCAGTAATAATGACAATAAAAAATTGTGGACCCTTGTCAACGTAAGAGCCACGGAAGTGTAGGGACTTACTTTTATGGGATAGATAGGCATTTTTAAGAATTAAGATACAGTAAAATGTTAGTTAAATTTTTATTTTAACTCAAACAAAAATTTATATTGAGTTTAGATGAGATCATTATAGTATTCTTTATAATAGACCAATATTATGATTTTAATTTGCCCTCCAAATCGTTATTTATCTATTTCTTTTTAAGAAGAAAAAAACTAATTTTTTAACTTTCCAACTTAAAATAATATATTAAATTTAATAATTAAATTAAATAATATTTTTAAGATAATATTAATATTAAAAAATATGCAGTGAATAAATAAAAAATTATATGAACATTTTGACTACATATGAATTTTTTTTAAATCCCAAGAAAATTACTTGCGAATAAAAAATCCGTGGGTAAATTTCCTGCAAATTCGTAGTAGCGGTTATCAACAAAGGAATTACCTATGGATTTTTATTCACAGAAAAATCTGCAGGAAACATGTTTCCTGCGAATTTTGTAAACAAAATTCGCAGGAAATTCCGCACGTAATCAAAGAATTTCTAGTAGTGAACTTACCTTCAAAAAGAAAATAAACATAAATTAAATAACAAAAGAAATACTTTAAAGAAAGAAGATGAACAAAATTCAAAACATTTAAAAAATTAAAATAAAAATGAATTAAGACAAATATAAAGTTAGATATAATATGAATCCTCTATATATTTACATTAGAAAATATTTTTAAAACATTACAATATTTGATTGATTGAATTTACCAATATTTTGAAAATTAGACTGGTCATTGAACCAGTGACAACACCGGTTCAGGATTCAATGGTCAAATCGTGGTTGAATCGATAATAATTAAATAACGTATTTTAAAATTTTAATATACTATATTAATTAGCAATATTAAAAAATATAACAGAATATTTATTTCATACTATAATATTATGTTTATGTTTTTAAATATGTTTATATTAAGTTGAACTAATACCGAAAATTTTAATTATCAAGTTTGAACCAATGTTTTAGAAAAAAAATGAAATATAATAGCTATTAAAATTAAGTATATAATATTATAGAATTTTTCACAATCTTAATTTCACAAGAACTTATCCACCTTGTGTGTAAATTGAAGAATTAGTTGATGAGTGATGACACAATCATTGCATTCATGTGCTTGTAGTAAAATACTCAAGCTCATAACTATGAGACTATTCTCATAACTCCTTGCTTTTCAATTAAAGCTATTCCAACATGCCAAAATATATAAGGAAGAACAAAGCAGCAAATATGATATGGTTTCTTGAATGGCCAAAATTATTCTATTAGACAGACGTTATTTTGGCACAAAACCAAGAGTTGAATCTGGTTAGTTTCTTAGAGAATTTATCCATGTTCTTTCCATCCAAGTTGAGTGTCACGTTGGCCATAAGCTTGGCAAAGCGAAAAGAAAGTTGCTAATGTTGATCTCCCCAAAAGCACAAAGTCTATGACTGTGTTTGTGAAGTGGCTGAGCGTGTTTTTTTTTTGTTACTAGAGCTAGAGCCCACATTGCATATTCCAGTGAATGGAGTGAACTACCCACACTATAAAATATAAGGGATTTATTCAAGTGGAGCATTGGACCATGTGTTAAAGCAACTTTACCGGTAGATCGTCCGCAGTTTGTATTAAGAACGATCCCAACTTTTTCTCATTCGTCTGTTGGAGCGTTGAGTGAGTTCGCCACGTCAGAAGAATCGTTCGTCAATAAGAACTGGTTCTTATGAACAAAAAATTAATTTATTTGTAAAAAAATAACAAGAGAGGGAAAGTAACCGTTATCAACAATCTGGAAAGAAAACCCAAATGAAAAACAAACAGAGGAGAACATGAACCAACAACAAATTAAAAAAACCAAATCTAAAAATTAAGGATCAATTCCAGAATGAAACTCAAAATGAACCATGAATCCCAAAAACAAACCAAAAATTGACAATGAATCCCAACTACATAACCATTAATTGAAAATTCATAACCATTACAACAACATCAAGAGGATTTAAAAGAGGGAAATTTGATAGGCAAATTTAACGAAAAAAGTTCCAATTTCATATCCATTACAACACCACCAAGAGGAATCAAAAGGGGGGAATTTCAGAACCAAAATATTAAAAAAAAATGAAATTTTTTCGAATCCTCAAAACTCAACTCCACGGATCGCATCCTCACGGTGTACGCCGTAGCCACGCAAACCACTTGCGCATGGCTCTTCAGATCTGCAGTGGTGATTTGGGCGAGCAGATCTGGTTCGTGGAGGCTAGTAGTGGCGCGATGGTGTTTGGGTATTGGTACAAAGGGTGGCACGATGGTGGTTTGGGGTGGGTGGTGGTGCACGGTGTGTGAGAAGCAAAGGCTATTGTGCGCGGTGGTGCATGGAGGTTTTGAGAGATAGGGAAGAAAAGATCTCTAGTTTTGAAGCTTCTGGAAAGTGCAGAGTGTGTGGGAATTGAGGGAAAAAATAAGTAGTTGAATTTTTTTTTTAGAGAAATTGGTTGAAATTTTGTGAGAAAAAAAAAGTGAAATCAAAATAACTGTACCGTTTCCTACATTGTGGGGTACTATTTAGCAGATGGAATATATCCTAAGTGGGCTACGTTTGTCAAGACTATCCCAATGCCGCTAGGGGATAAGAGAAAGTTATTCGCCCAACGTCAATAATCAGCTAGAAAGGACGTTGATCGGGCTTTTGGAGTGCTCCAATCTCGATTTGCAATTATACGTGGCCCAACACATGCTTGGCACATGGATACAATGAAGGATATAATGTATGCATGCATCATATTGCATATTGTTGAGGATGAATGACACACATATGATGGTAATTTTGATTATTCTTATGATCATTTAGACAATGACATGTCAACCACTGAAGTATCTAATGGTCCTCATTCGGATTTTGAAACATTTCTAAGAAGGAGAGCACACATGCGTCAAAAGGAAATTCATAAGCAACTTCAAGCAAATTTGGTGGAACACATTTAGGAACGTTTCCAGCATGAAGAAAATGCAAATTAGAATTTATTTTAAATATCTATTGTTATGTATTTTTTTAATTTTAAATTTATTGTGAACCCAAAATTAATATAATGTATTTCTTTTATTTTAAATTTATTAATTTTGGAATAAACAATTTATGCTTCAAGAATATATATTTTTTTGACATATTTACTATTTCAAAATTAAATTACAAATCAATTATTATTTTAAAGCAAAAATATATAAATATAAAATTATAAACATGTGGGATAACATGTGGGACCCAATTTAAGTTCTTAGTGAGTTCACCATTGGAATAAAATGTTGGTAGAGTTCTTAAAGATGATGTGGCAATATAGGACCCATCAAAAATAGCTTAAGAACCAATGTGTAAGATTGCTATTGTAGATGCTCTTACAAGTTCATGGATTCATGAGAAAAAAGTGAAAAAGTTTAATAATTTTTTATTGACCAGATAAAATCGCTAAAACACCAATTTTAATCGATTTGTGCAGTTTATGACTGGTTCTGATGGTTCAAAGCCAGTTTCTTCATGGAACACACTTTTGTTACACAAACAGATCGAATGACAAACTGGTTCCTGATTTAACAGGTTGAATAAGCCAATCTAGTCTGATTTTAAAAACATTGAAATTTATTACAATAAATATTAAATTCAATAAATATTACTTTTTTTTATTAACTTATAATAATATTGGAGTTGATCATTTATGTTATATTTTTCTAAAAAAAAACTAGTAATTCTAATATCATTATTTAATAAAATATAAATAATTTCAATTATTTCAATGGATATTAATTGATTAACTCAAAGATTTGTTTCAATAGTTAGTTTATAATCGTTTTAAAATTATAATTTCTAAAAATATTTAAACAATGCATATGTTATTTAAATTGTTAATTATATATTTGTGTTATAAAATCAAAATAAAACACGAGAAATTTTTTAAATTTGAATTTATTATAAATTTGAATCAAAATACATTGTTCATCATTACCGTTTTTAAAAATAGTTTTAATTACAATAATTAAAAAATTCGAACAGTTATACAATGCGTCCATAATTGTGTGGAAGCACACTTATACTTTTCGATGATGATTCTCTGAATTGTTCTGTTATTCCCTCTCTATTCTAATGTGACATTTCATTTGAAAATTCGAAAAGTGTACCCAGGGGAGAGAAAAGCTTCTCTTTGCAGGAATCGTACAAGTAGTGGAGGCACTGCATGTACTGTTGTCTCCTTCATCTCTCCACCCCAAGCTGACACATAGCAATGGTCATATGATTGTGAGAGAACGGTTATTGGCAAAGGCACAGATCCCACAACGGATATCTTCACCAAGCTACCTATAAATAGAGGAACAAGTTCACGAATTCAAAAGGAGAGAAGCATTGAAGTTTTCTAAGAGCTAAAACTCTGTCAAATCAATTGGACGACCTACACTTATACAAAAAGAGAAATCTCCTTAGCTTTGCTAAGTTCTTTGTGTATTTGCTTACATTGTAACATCCTCTCTATTAGAGTTTTTTTGCTAAATTTGTAATCAAACAGTTTCTGTTTGGAAAGCCAGGAGTGACTTAGTGACAAAGAATACTTAGGTGTTCTTTAATCTCAGGGGGAGATTAAAGGTGTGTCAGAAGTGGCCTAGAGAATACTTGTAGCCAGGAGTGGCAGGGTATATAATACTTGTTTGTAATCATAATTTGATTAGTGGAACCCTTCAAAGGTTTTTGAAGGAGAACTGGACATAGCTCAGGTTGAGTGAACCAGTATAAACTAAGTGTTTTTACTCTATCGCTTCCAAGCTTACTTGCTATTCTCGTAAGTTATTTCTTCACACTTTACACACAAGTTTCTTGATATCTTGTTTACGAAAATCTTTTATTTGCGCCTAGACATTAACAAGAAAATGCAGTTTTATTGAACTGTCATTTTAATGATTGGACGATATTTCTGATCTTTCGTTTTACAAGTCCCTTGTGAAACTTAAGTTAGCTTATCTCCATCTTTGTGAAAAAGTTTTTTTTTAAACCATATAACTAACACACTATTTAACCCCCCTTCTAGTGTGAATCTTTACATTTCAGTATGCTGGGGAATAGTTCGTTCGGCTCAAAGGAGTCCTGGGGAAAATGGTGTCAAGTTGTGACTACCGCGACTAAGATGAAAAGCCTGGTTAGTATGGGGGACTCACACTACCGACTTGGCATTCCTGACTAGAGCAAGGCTATAGCCAAGGTTGGTGAGAGTGACGTTCCATTTGAACACCTACGTCGTGTGCTCCCAATCATCATCCACGTAAATGCATAAGACCATTAAAACCTGGGAGGTTTAATGGCAGTGGGGCCCATAAGAATATATGATGTGTGATAGAAGATCGGACTAGGATTACTGTGAACGGTTATCGCTAGTAAACCACACGTAGAGGTTGCATAGGTTGTTTGGGACTGTAAGTCCGATTGTTTGTGGTGACCAAGGAAATGGAGAACTCACTCCCATGTTTTTACTTTTCAGAGAAAGATGGTTGATCCTGTGCGAATGATGAAGACGGAGTGGAAACACTATGCCAAGTGGCAACGATGCAAATGGACGTGTTCAAGGAAGAAAAGGATCCTCCCGAGGATGCCTCATGGGTATTTTAGGTTTTAATTTTTATTGAGTCACTGCTCTGAGTCTCGGTCCTTTTCTTGCATAAAGGGGGGGGGGGGGGTAGACTAGATTTTCATTTTATGATGTATTTGTTCCTTATATGTGACTCATGTGTAAAATGCATTTACTTTTAAGGATGTAAAAGTGTATTCAGTTATTGTGTAATAGAATTGTTTAACGATGAAATTGAGAATGTTTAAAAGAAGTTATATTATGTTTTAATGGTTTACCATGGTTATGATGTTTGATAATTTGAGTTTAGTTTATTAAGATATTTATTTCACGAAAAGAGCATTTTTAAATTTCTTTTGGAGTTAAAAGCAATAAGATTTGAAAGTTTAAAAGGGAACAAATTTCCTCGTATTTTGGAAGGTTACTTTATGATCAAGAATAAAAATCATTCTCGCTAATAATGCAAATAAGTAGAAATTTCATGATAGTAACAGACGGTGTTACAAAAAGCCTCTCCAGGCTTCACCACAATATGCTCCAAGCCTCTATAGGCTATACCCAAGTATTCTTTCAAAAAGTTTCTCCCAGCTTCACCCCTTAGTAGCACTTGCTACTAGAGTCACAACTACCTGTTGTGTTCCCATTGAACTTCAGAAGCAGTAGTCCTTTGACTACCTTTCCGAGTTGTTTCCTTTTAATCCTAAGGGGTGGACACTACACTATTTTGGATTTGGCTCTATTGGCTCCACCTATAGTTTTTTTGGCTAAGCAAGTCCCTTCTGATAGGGGGTTTGTTGACTTGGCCTTTACCCTCTATTTTGGCAATCCTTCCTTACAAGTTGCTCCTTTGAATTTGATCAATTTATAGACTTAATATGGAGCTAGCTGTTGTTGTGGTTGTTGGAGGTTGAATTCAACTTTCAATTGTTGCATGAATTGTCCAAGTTCCTACAGGTAGCCATTTTGCACATCTTCAACCTCTGTCATCCAACTCTCTTGAGTTGTCTTCTTCATCTCTACTCTTGCTCCACTGTCAGCCAGCTTGCACTTGAATGTATCCGTTGAGATAGATCCATTGAGTGCTAGTTGGTGTCTTAGTGGCTTCCTCATGATTTTGAATTTCAAATCATAGGAAGTTTTTTGGAGATTGTTTCTACAGTATGTCTTCTGTAGATGTAATGTTACTGCAATGCAATGTGCTACAATCTCTTTTCTTCTTGGTTGCTGGTTCTTTGACTAGGACAATTGTTTTCCTTGAGTACCTATGACTTGGACATTATCAAGGATCACAAGAATCTACAACTTCAAAATAAGTGTTATCCAACCACTGATGCATGTCTTGACTGGTGTGTGCTTCTGGATTGCAAGACACGTCTGTCATCATGTTCCAACTTGCAATGCAACTTTTGATGATCCTTAAGCCATGTGTAGCTTTTGATATCTACCCCTTGACTCAAGTTATCCTCAACATCATGCTTATGATCATACATAACTTCTAATATCTGCACTTTGACCCAGAAAACATGATTTCCTTTTCAGCTTTTGAATAACGCTCATTCTAGTAGTCCTGTAGGCCTATGCTTCACACCTATGCTATGCTTCTGAATATGTCCTGTCTTAATAAAGAACACTCAAAGCAACCATTAGTAGCTAAGTCTAGTTACTTCAGTTTTGCTTCTTAGTGGTTTGTCATCATTAAAACATCAGCTTCTAGAGGGACTTTTTCTCAATAGTTTCTACCTTTCCTGATGCTGACTTGGAGGCTGTAGTGTAACTATCTAGTACTTTTGCCTCTGAGGAGTGTGATTCCTGATTCTGCATATCCTCCCTTTGACCTTGTCACTATGACTGGGTTCATCTAGCCTGAACATGCTATAGATTTGGGATCGGTGCCTGCAGCAAGAGTTCTTCCATCCTCTAACTGCTTCCGAGCAAAGACCAACCCGTGACTAATCTAAAATAGATGAGAAAAACACTTGTGACTAATCTAAATTACAAGGGATTTCCTAATAATACAATACACAATACATGCCCCAGATCTCGCAAATTAAATATACAACATCATAACAGATCTCAACATCGCTTTCAAGTTTCAATCAACAAATAATTTGAAACAAATTAACTATGTACGACATCAGATTCAAAAGAATTTGACATAAACAAAAAGACCCAAATCAAAATCAAAGGGCTTGATAGATCCAATGATTTGTTAAAATTGAACAGAAAATCGTAATCAGAAGGAGAAGAGGAACTGAAGATACCTTGAAATAGTGCACTGGAAACTGCTTGTTAGGGGTTTTTGTAACACCCTTAATTTGGGGTTTACATAAATATACATTGATTAATTATTTAATTCTTAATATGCTAGTTAATTATTTAACTTTGTGAAAAACTCTTAATTTGAAAAGAACTCATATAGGTAAATTTTGTAGAAAATTTAAAACTTTTGATTCATGGCTTAAGGTCTCACTTTGATTAAGAAAAGGTTTAATTCTAAATCAAGAAAACCATAATTCATTCCTTTATAGAAATTCTGTTCACAAAGTTTGCATCATCTCGTATGTAGTTATTAAATTAAAAGCGTCATTTTTTAAAATAGATAACATCAAAGTAAAACATCTCATGCATCATTTAGTATCATCATACATGTACAAATAACTGAAAGGACCTCCATGGTCACAAATATATATATATATATATATATATATATATATATATATAGTACAATGTGTCAAGTGAGTGTAAACTGTAAGCGTATCAACGGCGAATAAGTGACATATATAACTCAAGTAACAATGTAAGGTATAAATGTGTGAGAGATAACTAAATACATACAAAATATCTTAAACCTAGATCTACCAGATCAAATACACAAAAAAGGGAAAATCTTAGGATTTCAGAGCAGTTATCTACCCAACTTATAGTTAGCTGTACCCTAAAAAGATAGTATCACTGTCAGAGGGCTCCCTAGCAAGAACCCTGGGAGGAGCATACAGAAGCGACCTCCATGGGATCCTCACTGGGATCCTCCTTAGGAGTGTCAGTGTCCTCCTCCGCAGCAAACTCCACAAGCATATCTGTGTCTTCCTCAGGCTCGTCGTCCTTCTTTGGAAGTCCCTTGTCTATCTCTATTGGCTCCTCCTCTACGTCCTCCTCCTCCTCAGATGTCTGGTCGTCCAAGTCCACTACGAGTGGTGCCAACCTTCATGTCCTCATCCCAGCCAAGGTCAATCGACTGGTTCCCAGCGGGAACTTACGCACCACAGGTAGCACCGACTGAGGAGATACCAGAATAGAGAGTGTAGCCTTAGAATCCATGTCGGAGAAGTCGTCCCCATCAGAAGAAGAAGATGAAGACGAAGAGGATGATGAAGAGTCTGACAGCTCTACAATCTCCATTGAGGTCTCACGCCGATAGTAGGGCGGCATAGGCTAAGTCCACCATAAGTAGAAGTCAAAAGTCCAAGGTGCAGTATGTGGGTCACCCACCCTCGCTGTATGTAGATGCATGTGACCGGTGAAGCGATCTTCATCCATCAGTGGGTCGTGCGTCCAATGGCCCTCGAGAGTGCTAATCCAAAAGCGGATCGTGGGCATCTGCCACGCCATCGGTACCTGCAAAATTGTGAGTATGGGAGTGAATTCTCTACCTCCTTGGTCGCCACAAATAAACGGACTCTCAGTCCCAAACAACCTATACGACCACTGCATATGGTGCTCTAGCGATGATGCTCACGATAAACCTATCACGAATATCTACCTCACAACATCTACTCCTATGGGCCCCCTTGCCATTAAACCTCCCAGGTTATAATGGTCTTACGCAATTTTGTGGATGACAATTGGGAGCACTCGACTCATGTCCAGTACATAATGATACGTTGATCTCACCAATCATGGATATAGCTTCATCTTCGTCGAGAATGCCAAGCTGGTTACGTGAGTTCCCCGTACTAACCCTTAGTCGGGTTATCATAACCTGACACCATTTCCCCAAGCCTCCTTTGAGACAACAAACTATCCCCTAATGTACCATCTATAATTATCCACTCCTCAAAATGTTTCCTCACGCGTTCTCCACGCCGCGAGATGTATTCCACAGGACGAAACGGTTTTAATGATACTGTTAAGAGGATGTTTGGGGGACCCTCCCCACTGAGCATGGAGTCAAGCCCCATATCTAATTAAAGACCCCGTCTTTCTACATCTATCCTGTCTTTGTCACCGACTCCCCCTTTACATTATCCACCTCCCCAAAGAGCACGTTGTCCCATGCAAGGTGAATGACATGAACGCCCATTGTTCTTCTTCATACCACAAGAGGGGAAGGGTCTCGTCCCTCCTCACCTCTTAACGTCATGAACAACATGACCTTACGAAGTGGATATACTTGCACACACTTTAGTGCCTCGGGCACTCCAATTCATCTATCCTACTCATGCACAACAAAACCAACATGCATTGGCGAGGGACAACACCCCTCGGACTCGGATCATAGTAAGCAACATATCCACAGGAAATATCTAAAAATTTATATCAATGCCATAGGTCACATCTCCTCGGTCTTAACAATTAAATGATCGCACGCATTCATGACAACTAATATATAGTTCAACAAATATGTGCCGAAGGTCTCGCCCTTTCAGTCTTAGTTAATAATTCCATAACGAGAATAACATTCATCTACTTATACAATTTAAACTCATCACAATTTACTAATTTTTGGGTCAAACCCGCAGTCAACATGAAACCGTAATTTTCAAGCATCATAATTTCTTATATTGGGTATCAAACACTCTCAAATCAAGCCCCCACCCACATGTACATGGAAACTTTCATTTTTTACTATAAAGGACTCATTTTGGGTGTCTAAAACTTAGATTTTAAATGATTAAACATCCAATCCGAAATTGGCTCGAAACTCCTTAAATGGGCTTTAAAACTTCAAAATTTAATTCCCATTGATGTAGAAATTGGATTTTGACGAACCAAATATGCAATCCTAGGTTTTAGGATGTAAGGAAACCATTTTTTTTCTGGTCCAAAAGAGCAAATTCCAACTCTAAAAATTATTAATTTTGAAACAGTGGCAGATTCAACGAAAATGGCTTAAAACTTAAAAATAAATTTTCCGTTGATGTAGAAATTGGTTTTCAACGAATTTTATATGCAACCCAAGATTTTAAGGAATGAGAGAGATAATTTTGAGGTCCATTACAGCCAATTCTAACTACATTATTCCCAGTTCTCAAAGCAGAGGTAAAACAGGGCAAAACGGATTCAACCTAAAAATAAATTTTCCAATGTTATATAAATCGGTTTTCAATGAATTTTATATGCAACCCTAGGTTTTAAGGTATGAAAAAGCTAATTTTGAGGTCTATTACAGCTAATTCCAACTACATTATTCCCAGTTCTCGAAACAGAGGTAAAACAAGGCAAAATGGCATGAAACTTAAAAATAAATTTTCCATTGTTATAGAAATCGGTTTTCAACGAATTTTATATGCAACCCTTGGTTTTAAGGTACGAGAAAGCTAATTTTGAGGTCCATTATAGCCAATTCCAACTATATTATTCCCAATTCCCAAAATAGTAGCAGCAATACCCTAAATTCACATTTTCGTTAGACAATATTTTTCTAAAGATTTACAATTCATTTCCAAACATTCCACATATGCATTTCTATATTTTAGGACATGGGAAAACCATTTTTAGTGTAAAAAAAAGTGAAGCATAGCCACAACATTTATTTTCCCAAAACAGAACAATAATTTATATAAATAACTCAAAACTTAAGAAATTCATAAGAAATAGCTCAAGTGCTAAAAAATAACATACTTTATATGTAACCCTAGGATTTTGGACCCAAGGAACCCATTTTTGAGATCCAAAGCACCGAAAGAGGTACCCATTTTTCACAGAACACAATGCAGTACGGGATTCTCCAAATACACACAATTTCAAGACTAAAAAATTAAATATATTCACATGCTACATAGACCCCTCACTCTAGGTCTCAAAGCAACAAATTTTAGGCTCGAAGAGAATAGAAAATCCCTTCCATACCTTGGTTTCCTAAGCTCAAGTTTTCAAAACAAAATTTCCAACCACCCAAAGCTAGAGCTTGGTGAGCTCTACAACATATCAAAAATGCAAAGAAAAAGGAAAATGATTAGTCCATGAAAACTAGAGAGGAAGAGGGAAAATGTAAAGAGAAGGAGGAGCGCACCAAAAGAGAGACTTTGAACTCTTTCTCCCTTCTCTCTCTTCAAAACTGGCGAATGCATATTGTGGGGGAAGGGGTCCCCTCTTAGCTTATATAAGGGGCCCCAAAACCCTAAGGGTATGTCCCACAAATTAAAAAAAAATAGATTTTTCTAAATCTAATTATGTTTAGGTGTTTAGTTGCTCTAGGTTTTGATTTTTTTTAGCTATGAAATGTTCTTAAAATATAGCATTTAATTTTCTAAAAATAATACCTTTGGAATCACTCAATTTGGACTTAAAATGAATTTTCTAGGTCCAAAATGCTAAATAATTTTCTAAAATTAATAATTAATTCATTTTAATTATTTTTGCTGAACTTAGATAACTTTCATGCTTAATTATAATTATTAGAATTTTATCTAAGTCCAAATTAATTTTTTGAGCTTAAAATCTCATAATTACGAAATTATCATTAATGAGAATATTTCTTCCTTTGACCAGTTTTGACCAGAGTTGACTTTTGGTCAAATCATGGTTAAGACTTGATTTTGTTAACAATTTCTACTTAGTTAATGAGGGTTGAGTGTTCTAATAACATTCCATGCACACTCATGACATTATACCATATATTGCACATACAAAATAATTAAAATACAGGTTGCATGTTTTTCGGGGTGTTATAGTTTTGTAGGCTCATTATCTTTAGCAGAAAACTTAAATATGACAACCAAACTAAGATATGACAAAGAAGGAAGTAGATATTGGGAGGCATAACAAAGATTTGAAACGTCTTCGGCACGCAGCGATTTGGAAGCATCGGAAGTTGTTGGCGTCTTTTGCGTAAAACATCCAGATGGCCAGATCTGACCACAAAACCCAGAACAAAGATTTGACAGAGAAGGGAGTAGAGAAAGAGGAAAAGAGGAGAGAGGGAGGATGACATTGGTGCCATTGCATGCAGCGGTGGAGGGCCAGAGGAGATGAACCTAAATTTCCAAACCTCATTCACTCATGTCTGTCGTCATGCATCCTAATTCCCACCCTTACCGAAAACCTAAGAGTAAATTACACAGACTCCCCCTGAGGTTTTTACTAATTACACCCGATGCCCTCCTTTTTGGAGGCCTACAGAAAATCCATTAATTGTTTGGTTTTCATTGCACTGACATCCCCTAACCTCATAATGTCATCCATGCCTTTAACCCCAGCAGATTAATTGCCTAGCACATGCCTTTTAATGATTTTTTGTCCAAAATACCCTTATCTTCTTCTTAGGACACCTCTTTCTTTATGTGATTCCAATTTCCAAAACTTGAATTCACAAAAACAAAAAAATCTAGAACTTGAATTATACATTAAACAACATGACCAAGATTTGTATCAAAATCAAGGATGCTTTCTATATGACTCTTCAAGAAGTTTGAAATTCGATGAATAATTGTTGGAAGATACAAGTCCATCACATCTCCTGGAAGTAATATAAGTAACTTCATTGTAGCAAGACTAATTTTTCCATTGACTTTTTCATAATCAGAATCCAATAACTTTTGTAAAATAATTAATATGAAATTTGAAACAAGAACCCACAGGAAAATAATTAATACAAAATTTGAAACAAAAACCCATTGAATCTGTAGTTTGAAACAAGAACCACAAGAACCCAATAAAATAATTAAGTCAGTCAAAACAATAATGCATAAAATCCAAGGAAATGAGACTGCAAGACCTTCAAAAAATCGAAGAACCCAATGAATCCCTTCCCACTTATTAATAAAAAAAATCCCCACCATTGAATTCTGAAATACAGAGAAACACACTAGAAGGGGGGTTGAATAGTGTGTTTGTATTTTCTTTGAAATCCTTTCACAAATATGAAGATAGTGTATATTAAGTTTTACAAGAACCTTGTGAAGTAGAAGACTATACTATCGTCCAGTGGTTCAAATACAACAGTTCAATGAAACTGCATTTTTCGTCAGAACACACGTAAAATAATTTCGTAAATAAAATGTGTAAAGAAACTCTTTCGTGGTATGTGAAGAGATAACTTAAGAGATTTACGAGTAAGCTAGAAAGCGAAAGAGTAGAACACTTAGTTTTATACTGGTTCACTCAAACTGAGCTACGTCCAGTTCTCCTTCAAAAACCTTTGAAGGGTTCTACTAATCAGAATCTGATTACAAACAAGTATTTTAACCTGCCACTTCTGGCTATAAGTACTCTCTAGGCCACTCCTGGCACACCTTTAATCTCCCCCTAAGATTAAAGCAAACCCAAGTATTCTTTAACACTAAGCCACTCCTGGCTTTCCAAACAGAAATTGTTTGAGTATAGAAAGAATGAATAACTCTCACAGAGAGGATATTACAATAAAAAATGAATACACAGAATCGCTTAGCAAAGCTAAGTGGAAAGCTCTTTTTCGCTTAAGTGTGAATCATCCAGTCGTTTTGACAGAGTTTTGGCTCTTAATCAATCTTCTCGTGTGATGCATGAGCTTGTTCCTCTATTTATAGGCATCTTGGTGTAAAGTATCCGTTGTGGGATCTATACTTTTGCCAATAACAGTTCTCTCCCAAATATGTGACCGTTTTCCACGTGTCAGCTTGGGGCGGAGAGATACAGAGGACAATCGTACATGCATCGCCTCCACTTTTTGTACTATTTATGCAGAGAAATGCTTTTCTATCCCTGTACAATATAAAGTCTAAGTTTGAGAGATACAATACCATTGCGACATTGGACGATGTAGATCCTATAACACTCAAACAAGACCATTAGATACTTCAAAATTTATCCCTCATTTGTTATCATCAAAATCGAAATTTGAGGAGTTGGACATCGTCCAAAGTCTTAGAACTTAACAATCTCCCCCTTTTTGATGATGACAAATAATGTTAAATTTTGATGTTAACAGGCACATAATCATATATGAATAATAAAGCATATAAGAGATGATTATGTTATGCCAGAGTATGTTGACAGGGTTAATATATGTGAAATGAAGTACTCCCCCTGAGTTCAACATTTCTTATGCATCTGATAACAGTGTATAATAATCAGCAAGAATATATCAGATATAACAGATATCAGAGTGTAAAAAACATATCAAGGATATGGATGCGGAATATGTGATGTAAACACCTCATGTATTAAAGACGTATTGATAAAACAGCCAAAATATTCACAGAGTGTAAGCCATATACTTCTATGACATCAAAATTCCAATTTCTCCCCCTTTGTCATTAACAAAAATGGGTTTGAAAGATGGAAAAATGACTTGACCATCATGGTCACCTATGGCTATGATGGTGGTTCTTGTGGTGGTGTGGTGGTTGTTCTGGTGGTGCTTGGGTAGGTGGTGCTGGTTGAGGAGGTTGTGGTTGGACGGGTGGTGCTGGTTGTTGGAGTTGTTGTGGTTGGACGGGTAGAATGGCACGAGCAACTTGTCTAAGCAGGTTGGCTGCAGTATTTTGAATTTGATTCACAAGCGTCTGGGAGAGGCTCATAAACTGTTCAGTGATAGCATTTTGCAGCAGCATACGATGTTGAGCAGCCTCAGCCTGTTGCCTTTGCTAAAATGCTTGAAGAGCTGCGTCGGTTTCCAGCTGTTGTTGCCTCAGAGCCTGTTACACGATCTCATGAACACGATCTTCTGAGACCCCTTGAGGTTCAGCAAATCGCAAGGGAAGGATGCCCCTTGGACTTAAAGATCCTGTGGGAACCAGTTGACGTGTACCCGAGTGAGCTTCAGTAGACGCATCAATAATGGGGAAGCTGGTGATATCTTCAGCAGGAGGCTTTTCTGCAGTTGATTCCATGGGCTTGGATGCTTCAACAATAAGCTTTCCATCATCCATGGACTTTCCAGATTGGACGGTGGGTTCTTGTTCCACTTCTATTGGTACAGATGGGTCCAAGTTAAGATGAGCTAGCACCTTTGTTATCTTGGCAAATGCTTCATCCAACTCTGCTTGTGTAGCTTTCGACTTGGCAACCTGATCTTCCTTTTCTGTGGTTGCAGCCTCAGCTTGCTTAAGAGCCAGCTGCTCTGGACGAGCTTGTTCTCCTGCTTTGGCCTCTTCTGCCTTGTACTCCTCATGCAAAGTTTGGAGTTCCTCCACAAACTCTGTGCGATCCAGTGTCCGAAGATCAAACACTTTGTTGCTTCTGATGATAGGCAATGTCTTCATTAAATCCAGATAGTCATCTGAATCTATCAGAAAGCAAGCAAAGGTGTCTGTGAAGTGATGAGTCTTCACTGGACGCAGCACCTCAAGACCATGAGGGGGTGAATGAAATCATTCTTGGAGCTGCCGAAGGAGGAGGCCTTCTAGGAGTCGTTCCATAAGATCTGGCGCCAAAAGGTCATGGAATCAAAAGTTCCAAGTGGACGTGTAGGCTTACCAGTCTTGTCAAACAAGTGACCCCAGGTATGAGAGGATTGTTGCAGGGCTTCAACTTTCTCTTCCCTACTTGGGATCTTAATGCCATAGAACTTGTAACCTTTCTTTCGACCGACATCATATAAGGGTAGTCTAGGACACACCCTGTCTGGTACAAACTTGATTTCGGTGGCGCGGTTGATGTGAAGGTTTAGTGAGTAGGCAATGGCTTGGTTTGGTATATACATCTGTTGAAGAAGTTTGCCAAGATCATCATAGTCGCTTGGCTGGAAATTAAGCACTGGAGTTCCAGCTGGTAGAGGCAGGAACTTTGTAATGGGAGTCCGAATGCGAACATCCTTGACCCATTGTACATCTGGACGCTGCTTCAACTTAGAAGGGTCCAGGCTTTCTTTAATGGCCAACTTCAATTCTATGGCTAGTTCAATATCCCTGCTAACAGGGGGCTTCTTAGATGGTGCCTTCTTCTTTCTTGGAGCCTTCCCTTTCTGCTCCGTAACCGTCTTTGTGAATTGAGAAGCAACCTCCACCTCTGGTTCAGGCAGATTTGCTAAGGCTGGATGCACGCTTTGTTGGGTTCCAGTTGGACAAGAGTAAGGATGAGTCATGCGGATCAAGTGT
The DNA here is from genome assembly GCA_026413185.1 of Pueraria montana var. lobata. Classification (NCBI taxonomy): domain Eukaryota; kingdom Viridiplantae; phylum Streptophyta; class Magnoliopsida; order Fabales; family Fabaceae; genus Pueraria; species Pueraria montana. The sequence goes on from CM048647.1 coordinate 6,140,288, forward strand.
GCATACTCTTCTCTCGTCCAAGTGGGCAATAGGTTGCTGATTGTTACTCCTTCTGGTATTACAGCATAGTCAGCTTGAAGGATTATGAGCATAATCATACCTCGTCCACTCTGGTGCTGAGGCAGTAGTCAGATGCCTCTCCAAAGGTTCTTGTAGAGGCCTCCGGATCACATCGTGCTTCTTACAGTAATTCTGTTCATTCTGTGTAAGGAATACAACAGGGAAGCGTTCTCTGTCTCCTTCTTCTTTGGTTTTCTACTTGGGGGGTATGATCCATGGGGACCAGGCATCCCTCCATGCATCCCTTGGACGCACAAACTTGGACAGGTCCAAGTGAAGAGGAGGATGCTGGGTTGTTGATGTGGATGGAGCATTGGATGGAGCTGGTAGTGAGGCACTGGTGGATATGTTGTCGGTGTCTTGGAAGGAAGGTGGTGGATCTGCAACTCTCCTTGGCCTAACTGCCTGAGTCTTAACTTGTCAAGGCACGTTAGTAGGAAAAGAAGTTGGTTCAGCAGGTTGTACCTTCCGCTTCTTTTGCTGAGGGGCCGCCTTCTCCTCTGCTTTCTCCTTGATTTGACCAATTAGGATCTGGTCATCATCATCAGAGTTGTCCAGTATTTAAAGCTTCCGAACCTTTGGCTTTTCTGGAACAGGCTTCACTGAAGCTGCCTTTGGACGCTGCTCAGCTTGAGCAGGTCTGGACGCATCAGTCCTTGGATGCTTCTCTGTTGGGGACTGAGCAGTGGAGGTATCAGCATGTCTTTTCTTGGTTCTTATCTCCTTTTCAGCATCTTCCTCATGCTTTTGAGACATGTGACGTGTTACCTTTCTTCTCCCATGTTCCTCCATCAACCTTTTGATCTTCTTGCCAATACCAAGAAGATCAATCTCCTCCTCCTCATCATTGGAGATGATCTTGCTCTGTTCATGTCGTTGCTTGTTGATGCTATCTTCGTCCAAGTCCCTTAGGACCTTGGCTATCAGCTTAATCTTCATAGGCTTTATGCTGGACTCACCAAATAGTTGTTGTGTTGCCACCATTTTCCCTTTCTTCATGATAGCTTCGTGAACAGCTTCGTCCAGTTCATCAAAGAAGCATTGATAGACCTTCTGGTCCCAGAAGATCTTGTTTTGCAGAGCGGCGTAGAAGATGTCATCATTGCCACCAACAGTCTTCATCATTCTCACAATATTGATGTAAATGGTGTGAGGAAGGTTGAAGGGGATGCCTTCCATAATGTGGAATATCACGAACTTGTGTAAGTCCGTGACTGAGTCCTTAGACCCATCTTTGTGTAGGATACTCTTGTTGCACACCTGCTGCCAGATTTTCACTTCCTCACACAGGCTCTTGTACTCAATCTTTATTGAGTCTTTGGATTTGGTCTTGCAAAGTACGTTTGCAACGTGATTTCCGTACTGCTTGGCCCAGTCTGCTCTATACTGGTTCTGCTCCTTGATGCAACCAGTTACCTTTGCAATGGACTCAGTGGACAGAGTCACCTCTCGTCCAAGAATAGTGGCCACGAGCTCTGTTGTGTTCTGGAATTTGGCATTCCTCCAGAACATCCTAATCAATTCAAGGAATATCTTCTGGTTTTCGTTGAAGTAGCCTCTGATTCCACACTTCAGAAGGCTCTCGTTCAGGTTCAAGCCCAGCTTCTCCAGCTTTTCAATGTTGAAGAAGTGCTCAATGTGCACTGTAGCAGCACCTTGACATACAACTGTGGTCTCAGGGTAGGTGTGGACGTCGAGTTCAGAGTTGCTTGAGCTTGCAGAGTTCGACATGGTAGAAAAGTTTGGATTTTTAGGTTTTCTGAGAAGGGTTTTGGGTTTTTGAGAGAGAGAGAATGCTTAAAGATAAAGATAAGCTTAGAGAAAAAAGAAAGATACGGTAAAGATTTTCTGAAACGATTTGACGGATTACATATATGGGCTTTGTTCAGAGAACGTGAAGCGGTTTTGGGCTTTTAAGAATATTTGAAATGGGAGTTATGCCATAAAACCCGCCATGATGAGGCGTGTGAAGAATGTGGGTAACTGTGTATGGTTACTAACATTTAGGTGACTCAACATAGAGTATTAACTCATACTTACTCTGAAACGAACCGTTTTGGCCATTTGAACAATGTTTAAGTAAAAATATGCTAAGTTAAAAACATCGTCCAGATGTTAGACTTAAGTGTAACATGTGCAATGCACGTGCATGACTTAGTGATCTTTGGACGAGATGTCCATTGGATGCTAAGGTTTTATTGGACGCACCATGTAAATGTTAATCATTCCTTTACCGAGTCCATGCCAAGTTTGTTCCTCATAAGGATTAACTTGTCTTCAGTAAGGGGTTTAGTAAATATATCAGCAAGCTGATTATCTGTGGTTACAAAGTGTAGTTCCACAGTACCTTTCTGAACTTGGTCTCTTATAAAGTGATGTTTAATCTCTATATGTTTAGCCCTTGAATTCAATATGGGATTCTTAGAGAGATCTATGGCAGCTTTACTATCACAGAAGAGAGGAATGTTACTCTCATATATGTTGTAGTCCTCAAGTTGATGTTTTATCCATAAGATTTGAGAACAACATTTTGCAGCTAAAATATACTCTGCTTCAGTAGTGGACAGTGCAATGATTCCTTGCTTCTTGCATATCCAGGAGACTAAGTTTCCACTAATGAAGTGACATCCTCCACTAGTGCTTTTTCTTTCAATTTTGTCTCAAGTATAATCAGCATCACAGTATCCAACTAACCTAAAATCTTTTTGCCTTTTGAAATATAGACCAAGGTTAGTGGTTCCAACAAGATATCGAAAGATTCTCTTAACAGAAGTTAAATGAACTTCCCTTGGGTCAGATTGAAATCTGCCACATAAGCATACACAGAATATGATGTCAGGTCTAGACACTGTGAGGTATAGGAGTGATCCTATCATTCCTCTGTATAGAGTGTTATCCACCTTCTTTGAGTTGTCGTCCAGTCCAAGTACTGTTGTTGGATGCATATGAGTTTTCATTGGTTTTGCATTGTCCATCTTGTACTTCTTCAGTAGCTCCTTGACATACTTGGTTTGATGTATGTATATGCCCTTTTTTGTTTGTTTGATTTGAAGTCCAAGGAAGAATTTCAGCTCACCCATCATGCTCATTTCAAACTCTGTTTGCATTAATTTGGCAAATTCTTCACAAAGAGACTCATTAGTGGCACCAAATATGATATCATCAACATATATTTGTGCAATAATAAAATCAGAAGAGTAGTCTTTGCGAAACAATGTAGTGTCTACTTTTCCTCTTGAAAAACCATTTTCTGACAGAAATGAGTTGAGTTTTTCATACCAGCTCTAGGTGCTTGTTTCAACCCATATAGAGCTTTGTTAAGTTTGAAAACATGATTTGGAAAAGTATCACTTTCAAATCCTGGGGGTTGTTCCACATAGACTTCTTCCTTTACGAGTCCATTGAGGAATGCACTTTTTACGTCCATTTGATATAGCTTCATATTGCTATGAGCTGCAAATGATAGTAAAATGCGAATTGCCTCTAGACGTGCAACTGGAGCATAAGTTTCAGTATAATCTATAACTTCTTGTTGTGAGTAACCTTTTGCTACCAACCTCGCTTTGTTTCTCACAACATTACCTACTTCGTCTAGCTTGTTTCTAAACACCCACTTTGCTCCTACAACTTCTTTGTCGTCGGGGAGTTCTACTAGCTTCCAGACATTGTTCTTTTGAAACTGGTCAAGTTCTTCCTGCATTGCTTTGACCCAGCTTTCATCTTCTAAGGCATCATCCACAGTCTTAGGTTCTATTTGCGATATGAGTGCTGTGTGACCTTGCTATCGTTGAAGTGAAGATCTGGTTTTGACTCTATCTTTTGGATCTCTGATGATTTGCTCCTCTGGATGATGTTTCTTCATTTGCCAGTTGCGTCCAGTTGGTTCTCTTTGTTCTGCTACTGAACCGTCCAGTGGTACATTGGACTCTTCAACTGAGACATCATGGTTGGACGTATCTGATGACTTGCTTGCATCGTCCAATCTGAGATCTGCGAATGATTCGTCCAGCTCTGATAATTTCTTATCAGGCTTATTGTCATTGAACTTCACATGGATAGCTTCTTCAACAACTAAGTTCTAGAGTTATAAACTCTATATGCCTTTGAAGTTTCAGAATATCCAAGCAATATTCCTTCATCACACTTAGAACCAAATTTTCCTAAGTTATCCTTAGTGTTCAGAATGAAACATTGACATCCAAATGGATGGAAGTAGGATATGTTGGGTCTTCTTCCCTTCCACAATTCATATGGAGTCTTTTTCAATATTCGCCTTATATAGATTCTGTTTTGTAAATAACAGGCAGTATTCACTGCTTCAGCCCAGAAGTGTTTAGGGGTTGAATTATCATTCAACATGGTTCTGGCCATCTCTTGGAGTGACCTATTTTTCCTCTCAACAATGCCATTCTGTTGTGGTGTTCTGGGAGTTGAGAAGTTGTGAAGGATATCATTATCCTCACAGAACCTTTGAAAACTTTCGTTTTCGAATTCTCCCCCATGATCACTTCGGATAGAAGTAATGCATACTCCTTTTTCATTTTGAACTCTTTTGCAGAAGTTATAAAAAGCCTTTAAGGACTCATCTTTGTGGGATAGGAACATGACCCATGTCCATCTAGTATAGTCGTCCACTATAACCAATCCGTATCTCTTACCACTTACTGAGGTTGTTCTTGTAGGTCCAAACAGATCAATATGTAACAGCTCAAGAAGTCTAGAAGTGGAAACGATGTTTTTAGTTTGAAAAGAACTTTTCACTTGTTTCCCTTTCTGACAAGCTTCACAAAGAAGATCATCTTTATATGACATACTTGGTAGTCCTCTTACGAGGTTGTGCCTATTCAGCTTTGAGATTAACCTCAAGCTTGCATGACCAAGTCTTTTATGCCATAGCCAATGATTTTCTTGTACTGAAACTAGGCATGATACATTTTGACTTAATAGTTCCCCAAGTTTAATCTTGTACAGATTACCTTGCCTCTTTGCAGTAAAGAGAAGGGATCCATCAGAGTTCCTGACTGTACATTCACTTTTGTTAAAGACAACATCATATCCACTGTCACATAATTGGCTTATGCTAAGTAGATTGTGTTTAAGACCTTTAACATAAAGAACTTTATCAATACAAGGATATGGTGGTATACCAATCTTACCCACGTCAGCTATCATCCCTTTCTGATTCCCTCCAAAAGTGACTGTCCCACCAGCTTTGGGTAGGAGGCTTTGGAACATACACCTTTCTCCTGTCATGTGATGTGAGCACCCACTGTCCAGGTACCATGATTGGAGTTTTTTTCCTGTTGTTGAGCATGTCTGCAACAGGAACAATTTTATCCTTAGGTACCCAAATTGACTTGGGTCCTTTTTTGTTAGTTTGAAGGGCATTGGATGCTCCCTTCCTAGGCATGTGTCTGCATTTGGACGTTATATGTCCAGGTTTCCCACAGAAGTAGCAAACATCTGTTTCCTCGTCATGAATATATTTCTTTCCCTTATATCCATGTCCTAACTTGTCATTTGGTCTCTTACAACCTTCATATTTTAAAAGCATTTTAAGGTTGTCAAAGCCCTTAACAAAGTTTGACAGATCCTTTTTTAGGCTGTTAATCTCTTCATGAAGTTTTACAACATCATGCGGTTGACCTCTTAAGGAAGTATCTGCTTTAACTTTCAGAAGCTTCTCAACTAGCCTTTTAATTTCTGCTTTGAGATTTCGAATCTCTATGGAAAGATTCATTTCTCTAGTCCTTGAATCCTCACAGGATTTATAGGCTCGAGTAGCATCATTCCAGAGAGTTTGCCTCTCCGCATTTGTAATTTCATGTTGCTTTGAGAGCTCTGTAAACTTTTTCTGTAAATCCTCCTTTTCACTTTCAAGTTGTTTGAAACTTTTCTCTAAAACTTTTTTTTTCTTTTGAAAGTGATTTGGATGATTTCTTTAAAGTTCTGTAGGCCTTTGATAGAATAGAAGAGTTTGAAAGTAATTCATGATAAGCTTCTTGAAGTGAATCTAAGTCATTAAGGTCTACCTCATCTTCTTCTTCTGGTTTAGAAGAATCTGTTGAAGTGTCTGCCATCAGGCATATGTGTGCTTCCTCTTCTTCTTCAACGTCCGATGATGAGTCATCTTCCAGGTCTTCCCATATGGACATCAGAACTTTCTTGCCCTTCCTTTTGCTGAAGAATTTCTTCTTCTTGTCCTTGCTCTTGTCGAGATCTAGGCATTCTGATTTGAAGTGTCCTGGCTTTTTGCATTCGTAGCATACTATTGGACTCTTCTCCTTCTTTTCTTTGAGGCCTTTCCTGTTTAGGTTTCTCCATCTGGATCCACCTTTCTTCTTCCACACAGCGTGTATCCTCTTGGATATGAAGGATAGCTCATCATTGTCGTCTGAGTCATCATCTTCAGATTGTTCGTCTGATGATGTTTCAGCTTGCATGGCTTTGGACGATGGTGCTTTCCTTGGCTTCTGGACGCTGAGCGCTAGAGACTTATTTTTCTTACCATCACCATCTTGATGTAGTTCTAGTTCATGCACCTTGAGAATTCCCACGAGTTCTTCTAGGGACATATCATCCAGTCCTTTTGTTGCTCTCAAGGCTGTAACCTGTGGTCTCCATTGCCTAGGCAAACTTCTCAGAATTTTGTCAATATGTTCATAGTTATTGTAATTTTTACCATGTGCTCTAAGTTCATTTAGTATGGTTTGAAACCGTCCAAACATACCTTGTATGTCCTCATTTTCTTCCATACTAAACAATTCATATTGACGAGTAAGGAGACTGAGTTTGTTACGTTTTACCTGGGTGGAACCCTCATACGTTAACGCAAGAGTGTCCCACATTTGTTTCGCACTTTTGAGACTGTGCACCTTGTTGTATTCTTGTTCGCTCAGTGCACACATGATGATGTTTCTAGCTCTGGAGTTGAGATGAAATCTTTGTTTCTGCTCCTCCGTCCATCTAGTCTTTGGGATTTCGATGAGGTTCTCATCAAGTGGAATGTAGTCGCCCATCTCCACAACGTCCCACATGTCAATATGACTAGATTCAAAGAATGCTATCATTCTTTATTTCCAGTAATCATATTTGACACCCTTGAAGAGTGGTGGTCTGTTCATAGCTTGTCCCTCATTTTCCATCTTTCTTAGGATCTTTCCTCTGTACTGCTAAGTACTCAACCCAAGAGGCCGAGCTCTGATGCCAACTGAAATATAGAGAAACACACTAGAAGGGGGGTTGAATAGTGTGTTTATATTTTCTTTGAAATCCTTTCGCAAATATGAAGATAGTGTATCTTAAGTTTTACAAGAACCTTGTGAAGCAGAAGACTATACTATCGTCCAGTGGTTCAAATACAACAGTTCAATGAAACTGCGTTTTTCGTCAGAACACACGTAAAATAATCTCGTAAATAAAATGTGTAAAGAAACTCTTTCGTGGTATGTGAAGAGATAACTTAAGAGATTTACGAGTAAGCTAGAAAGCGAAAGAGTAGAACACTTAGTTTTATACTGGTTCACTCAAACTGAGCTACGTCCAGTTCTCCTTCAAAGACCTTTGAAGGGTTCTACTAATCAGAATCTGATTACAAACAAGTATTTTAACCTGCCACTTCTGGCTACAAGTACTCTCTAGGCCACTCTTGGCACACCTTTAATCTCTCCCTGAGATTAAAGCAAACCCAAGTATTCTTTAACACTAAGCCACTCCTGGCTTTCCAAACAGAAATTGTTTGAGTATAGAAAGAATGAATAACTCTCACAGAGAGGATATTACAATAAAAAATGAATACACAGAATCGCTTAGCAAAGCTAAGTGGAAAGCTCTTTTTCGCTTAAGTGTGAATCGTCCAGTCGTTTTGACAGAGTTTTGGCTCTTAATCAATCTTCTCGTGTGATGCATGAGCTTGTTCCTCTATTTATAGGCAGCTTGGTGTAAAGTATCCATTGTGGGATCTGTACTTTTGCCAATAATAGTTCTCTCCCAAATATGTGACCGTTTTCCACGTGTCGGCTTGGGGCGGAGAGATACAGAGGACAATCGTACATGCAGCGCCTCCACTTTTTGTACTATTTATGCAGAGAAATGCTTTTCTGTCCCTGTACAATACTTTCCGAAAACTCAATTGAAATGTTATGTTAGAATGAGAGGGAATAATCGAACATTATAGAGAATCATCATCGAAAACGTATTGTCACATTATATAACTTTTAAGATAGAAAACAGAGTGTAAGTTATATAGGCATTGGACGCTTGCTTTACAGAAACATTGGACGCTGGATGTTGTACTTTACAAAACATATTTGGACGCTTTGCTTATAAAAGTATAAAGTCTAAGTTTGAGAGATACAATACCATTGCGGAATTGGACGATGTAGATCCTATAACACTCAAACAAGACCATTAGATACTTCAAAATTTATCCCTCATTTGTTATCATCAAAACCGAAATTTGAGGAGTTGTACATCGTCTAAAGTCTTAGAACTTAACAAATTCGTAGAAGGGTGGAACCATCGATGCTGGTTTGTAGCAAAAAGGAGTCACAAGATGCTGCTACTTTTTGAAGACCACTTTTTCCAACAGGCGTTACTGCAGTGGCTCCTCATTCTGCTGCTGCGGAGGTGACGACACTAGTGACAACAACAGCGACATGACGTTCCACTCAACAGTGCGATTTATCTGTAGCGCAACGACAGAGTATGACTCTTCTTCCAGATCTAGATGCACCTTGCCGCCTTGAGCCCAATAGAAAAAAGGGAAAATCTTGAATAAAAAAAAGAGGTTGGAGAGATTGTCGGTGTTAGCAGGGCTAAGCATCATAGTGGCCATTATTGTTGTGGAAGGAAGGTTGGAGAGCGCGTCATGGAGAAGAGTGTGCAAAAGTTACAAAGTAAGAAGAATAAGGTGAATACAACGAGGTTATGGTGGTGAAACTTGCAGGAGTTAGGAAGAGGGGCAAAAATGTAACTTAACATGTTTTTTTTTGTTTTTTTTTAATGAAAAGTTAATGCTGTTTGTTGAAGGGGGCTAAATGTAATGTCAAAAAGGGAGGGGTAACAAGTGTAATAAGTGCAAAACTCAGGGAGTGTTTGTGTAATTTACTCAAAACGTAATTCACCTCCTGATGCTTTCCTCCACAAGCCCTAAATTACAAATTAAAAAACTAATATTTGCATTTAAATCCAACATATCCACTAACATCCATCTGGTAGGTGATAATTAATCTCATCCATAATAATATATTTGACAGTTACAATAGATAGTTCACAGGTGAACCAATTTTCAGAAACTTCACTGTAGCCAAATCCTTTTTTTTTTTTATATCATTTTTAGTCTTTAACTTTTCTAACTCAATTTAATTAAGAAGAAGCTTAGAGTTGGGCTGGCTTAATCAATTGGTTTGTTGGTGATGTGAGGGCCGAAAATAAGAAACTGGTTTTCATTAAAAGATATAAATCATGTTTCCTTTGGCCATACAGTTTCGGAAACTGTTCTATTACAACTGCTGAATTATGGGGGATCATTACGGATCTTCAATTGGCTTGGGACCAAGGGTACCAACAAGTTTGATTGAAGAGTGATTCTCAAGTGGCTGTCATTCTAGTTCTCTCAGTTGATAATAGCAATCACCACATTTGGCCTCTCATAAGCCTGGTCAAAGACTAACCTATTAACAATTAACATTTGTCCGATCCAAAAAAAAAAGCATGGCCAAAGACTTGACAACGTCTAAGGTGAACCACTTATGCAAGTGGTTTACCATGGACCAATTTTACTGACCATTAGATTCATCTACGTTTTTAGTGGTATTCTACATCTAATGCAGGGGATTATTCCCAATCACTTTCTTCCCCTTCTTGCTTTCCTTCATCGTCACTGTTGGAAAATGGTGCCACTGTAGATGCCACATGGGCTTCCCTCCTGACCGCGCCCTCTCCATCTCACGCTCCCTTCGACATCTCGATCCATCACGCAACATGGTGTCGAGGAGAAAGAAGGCCAAAGAAATTCGCTTTTTCGGATGGACTCTCACCGTCGACGAAGAGGAAAAGGGCCAAGCGATTATCGTTTTTCATTTTTCAAATTAAGGAGATTAAAGTGACCACCTTTTGCATTTTTCAAATAATTAAACCCAGTATCGCTTTTACAACAATCAAGTCAAGAGAATTGTGCAAACAAAGTTTCTCCGTGTCAATCTCGTTGACTGATATAGTTTTTTGTTATAATCTTTAGCAGATAATTCAAGTTATAAACTTGATTTTTTGTTATTATTGTGGCACAAAATTATCTTCGGTAGATACGTCGGCTGATATAGTTCTTGTTGGGTCAAGGGCCAAGCGGTGGGTCAGCTTTGATTTCTTCGCGGTACGGTGGTTGGGCTCCACGGTGCCGTTTCAGTGGTGTTGTTGTCGTTTTCCATGGAGGGGTTTGGGTGGGGTTGGACGTTGGGGGTTTGTAAATCAGAAGGGGAGGACGGAAGTGGGGGAGGTTGGTGGATCGCGGCAATGTTTGTGGTGGTGCTTGGTGGTGACGGCCGAAGGTGGTGGAGGGGTCATCGAAAATAGTAGAGAGGAAGGGAGAGCAAAGATTTGGTGTGGAAGGTGTATAATAATAACATGTACCTTAGATTAATCTAATAGTTCTAAATAGTGGTGCATAATGGACCACCTATTATTGTGGTCCACCCTAGATGTCGTCCAAAGACTTAATTCAAAGATTATGGTTTTTTAGGATTACTCATACGTATAGAGAAGCTAATTTTGTAGCTGATAGATTAGCTAATTCATCTCTTGATTTACCTATAGGTTTGCACGTGTATAGCCAATCTCCTTTAGATTGTAAATTCCTTTTGTGGAGTGATCTTATTGGGATTTGTTGGCCCCGTTCTCTGTTAATATAAGGGCTTTGACCCTCCTTTTCATAAAAAAAAAGGAAATGTGGCTTTGTTTCTCTTTTTTTATTTAATTGAAAGGTGAACATTTTTCTAGTCCTCAATGTTTCGGTTTTTTTTAGAAAGGGATTCAAAGTTTTCATTTTGAGTCATTGGAAAATTGTAAGTTTTTTTGAAACCTCAAAATTCCTAAATCCCTAAGAGGAATTTAGTCAATTGGAATAGCTAGGAAATAAATCAAAGTGAAGCTTTTGATCCTTAAAGAGCCATGGGCTGGTAGCCAATTTAATAAAGCTTGGAGAACAAATTTCACAATTGATATTTTACAAAGGTCTTTCAAATGTTTCTCTTGGAAATCAATTTTTTCTTCTTTCTTTCTTTTTCCAGGTTCCACGTGAACTAAGGAAAAATAAATTGCCAACTTTTGATCTATCAATTATCATTAAGTTATAGTAATTTTACTTTCCCTTATATATGGATCTCCGGTTAGTAATGAATAAAGAGGCAATGGTTCAGAATTTATGATAACAACTTAAGTATTTAATCTTACTACTCAAGACTAATTTTTAAACAAATTAAATATTTGAATTCTGCTTGTTTAGTCTTGGGTTGGATAAAAAGCTAGAGGAAGAAAATTTCTAATATTGCTATTGATACTTCTAGACATTAACTAAAAATTTTATAATCTAGAGGAATAAAACTTTTTTTTTCCTTATAGGCTCCTCACGTGTTATTTTAGAAAGATGACTAAGTATTTACATTATTTTAGTTAAATACTTTATTTACATAATATTAGTACCCCCTAATTCTAGGTAGATTAATGTTTATAAGTCCTAATAAGTATTTAATTAAGGAGGATCAAATTTAAGTATCTAATAATTTCATAATATTGTAATAATTGTTCAATTTTTTTTTTATATTAGATACTTAAAGTACATAAATTCATGAAAATAGTATTTGATGCAATGATGTAATTTTGATATATTATGTCTGTATGTCTATATTCTGTTTATACTATTTTTCTGTTGAAAAAACAAAAACGTTATCCCCTGAAAATTTTGGTACTTAGTGATTGAGGTCGTAAGTGTAACATCTTGTTTTGAGGTGTTTACTTATAAGTTGTTATAGCATATTGATTATATGTGCTTGATTGATTGCTTGATATGTTTATGGAAAATTATTTGATTTTTATATAGTGTAGTTATTATTGTTGTTGTTAGCTTACAGATAGTATATTAACGTTTATGAATAGAGAGCAGCTAGCGTCTTAGTGACATGTACCTGTGGTTAGTGATTTCATAATCACTAATATCCATGATGAGGACTAAACACTTTGGGGCTCGTTTAGAGCTAAAGTGGTCAATTAAAGAACACAATTTCTATCTCCTAAAATGATCCAAGTTCTAAAATAATTATATTGAGATCTTTGTACAATCTCAATAAGATCTAAATTTTATTCTGTACCCCTAGTATATTCAAATTAAATTCCAAAGACACAAATTATTGCTATATCAATTACTATTGTTTGTTTTATTAATTTCATTCTCTAAAATAATTTCTATAGTTATTCCTAATATTTTAAATAACTTTGTGTCAAAATTTTAATTGTGTTAATCCCATTGTATCCTAAATTACAACAACTCACGTAGCCTACCAATTTTATTCCTACTATATCCTAAATTACTAATCCAATTCCATTTTTTTTAATATTTATTTTACCAACCTTATAGCTCCAGTAAAGTTACATGTCATCACTACTTTTTTTAATTCCTATTTTCATAATATAAACCATCCTTATAACTCCACGTAGTTACCAACACACCCACCATCCAATTTTTTTTCTTTAGACTTTTTAACACCTATTATACCCCAATTCAAGTGACAAACCCATGTAAACCACTGCCACACCTTTCTTTCTTTCTCCTAACATAATGAACCCAAAGGTGATGTAAGCACATAACCTCTTTGCCATGCTCCTTTACCAATCCTTTTTGTCGGTGCAAAGCTGGCTACACACCACACCTTCCCAATTTCAATTCCTTCCCTCACAACCTCTCTCACTCTCGGCCATGGACCCTTTAACACCAAAAACTTGATTTTTCCTCATTACTCAAGGTCAGGCCATAACCATAGTTTCCTCCTTCACCAAAATTTGATTTTTCCTTCTTGCATGTAGAAAATAGTTACGGTCTCACCTCCACAATCTCAAGTTCAAACCCCTTTCGAGGTTACAAGCACATCTTCAATTCCAAATTGATTTGGTAAATTTGAATTCCCTAATTGGAAATTTCAATTCTCACTATGCTTTTTAATTTGACAATTGATGTTTGTTAATATGCTTCTGTAAAGTAATTCATGTCGATCAAGGGTTAGAGAGAAAGTTCTACGCGCGAAGGATAACGTCTCAGAGCACTCTTGGAGAACCTCGACAAACCATAAGGTAAGGGGGAGTGAGAGGTACTGTGCGTTTTGGCGTACAGAGAGGGTTAGGAGTTCTCCACTCTTAATGCTTTTAGGGTTTTATTGCTGAAGAGTCGAATTACGACTTGTTGTAAGGAGTGTCTACCCACTGCCTTTGTTATATTTAGTAGTCAAATATGATGTCGAGAGAACAATGTTGCTCTCTCACTATTCGGCAAACCCCGACTCAAAGCAATTGATTGAATTGCTCAAAGAGCACATTTTTGGTATGATTATGCTTAATTATGTAGTATATGATTAATAAGCTTATATATGTCAATTTTTTTAACCTAAGAAATATGTCCCTTTATAATTTAAATTGTTCTAGTTGTTTCTAATTAAGAGAATTATGCTCAATCAAGTGCTAATTATGTTGGTTGTGAGAGAATTCGATTGTATGATTAAATTGTGAATGGTGAGTTGTGAATGGTGTGTTAGAGATGCTTATATGTTAAAATTATGGTTTATTGCTGCTATAAGTGTATTAACCTTGTGGTGCTAAGGAGGATGTGTATGGAAATGTGATTGATATGTGAGTACTAGATAAACATATGCATTTAGTTTGTATACTAAATGGCTTGTGGATTTTGAGTTTTTGATTTTTAAACAAGTAACTTGTTGGGTATTTGAGTTGATAATTGCTTCATGAGTTCCTTAATGAATTGATTAAGTTATAAGTTAATCACTAGTGTAAAATTTGGAAGTTTGGATTTTTGGACATGGACATGTGAGGTGTCTTGTGAATCTGTTTGCATGAGAAGTGTGCAAGAGATGTAATGTTTGAATCCTTGTTTTCATTATTGCCTTTAAGTGTTTTGGAAACAAATTGAACTACTCTTTTGATCTCCAAGTAATTGGAAGGAATTTTTCAAAGTGAAGGAATGACTTAAATCATTTAATATTATATGCTGGAATTGTGAGACAGCATCAGCCTTGTGTTACAGTCTGCACTGTGTTTGCCACAGATCTTGGTTTTTAATTCCCTTTGGTAGTGTTGTAGATTTCCATGTCCTCTTTGCAATGCAATTGATCCCCTCTCATATCGAATTTTGTACATTTTTAGTGATTTTTACACTGCAACTTGTCCTGTTGATTGTGATATTGTGTAGCTGCGAGATAAAAATAATAAACTGTACTGTTTGGCATGGATTGATGCTTGCTATGTATTTTTAGTGGGAAATAGACTTGACAAGGGTTCTATAGAATTTAAAATCAGTGAATTTTCATTTTTAGATAATTAATTATGAATTTGATAATATGATGTTGCAATATGATATGGTTTGATTTAGTCCATTTAATTAATGTTGCAATATTTTCTCCTATTTCTTAGTTTCCTATTTTTTGACCTTACTTTAATTACGATTGTAACAACTATGCTTCAATATTGGATTGATATCTGATAAGATATTAGGAGTTTATTTTCCTTTTTTATTATATAGATTACTTTCCCTAAATATGACTAATTCTACCTTTAAATATGTGGTTGTACCAATCGTTTACTATCAGAGAAATAAATACTAGAATATTCATCTCTCTGTTCTTGTATGGTATCAGAGCCTGGTTCTCTAAACCTTGCCATTTTCGTGCTTGCATGATGTCCTCCACCAGCAAGGAAGAACACATTAGGATAGTGGGGTCCTAAACCTATGCGAGCGATAACCTATCCCAAGCTCTGAATCTCCAACTCACAGTACACAAGCTAAATGGTAAAAATTACCTTAAGTGGGTGTAGTTTGTGAAGTTGACAATGGAGGGGGGAAACATGCTAGGTTATTTGATTGGAGAAATTACACAACCAAAAAAAGATGACCCCAGATGGAAGAAGTGGAAGCCTGAGAACTCTCTCATCATGTCATGGATGATTAACTCCATGGAGCCTTCGATTGAAAAACCCTACCTTTTCTTATCAATTGCCCAAGAAGTATGGGAAGCTATGAAAGATTGCTACTCAGATTTGGAAAACTCAGTTGTGGCAATCCAAGCAAGTAGAACAAAATGTCACACCTACTATAATATTTTGCTAGCCTTATGGCAAGAGCTAGGTCGATGTTATGAAAAGGATTGGGAGAACACCAGAGACACTACACGATTTAAAAAAAGGAGGAGAATGATCGTGTGTGTTTGTTCCTTGTTTTGAATTGAAGAATGGATGAAGTAAGGGGAAGGATCCTGGCTCGAAGACCTCTACCATCCATCCGAGAAGTGTTTTCAAAAGAAGAGTAATGCTACATGTTCCGGAATCATCCATCACGCCACTAGTGTAAGGATTAGCCCTTGCTATAAAAGGGTTTGATTCTAATGGACGTAGAAAAAAAAGACCATGGTGTGAACATTGTAAAAAACCATGGTATACAAAAGTAACTTGTTGGAAACTTCATGGAAAACCAGGAAACTTCAAGAAGAAATTCAATAGAGAGGGCAGTGCTTTTCATACTACCACAGAGGAGATTAAAGAGTCTTCATTTTCAGCTAAGACAAACCCTTTCACTAAGGAATAATTGGAGCATCTACACAAACTTCTCTCTCCTGTATTGATAACTAGTCATTCCTGCTCTTTGGCCCAAAAAGGTACTCACCCTATTACTTCCTTTTGTCACAGTGACAATACCTTTAAACCCCTTTGGATCATAGATTTTGGGGTTACTAACCATATGATAGACTGTTCAAAACTCTTCTCTTCCTATAGTCCTTATGCATGTAACAAAAAAATAAGGTTACATATGGTTCTTTTTCTGCCATTGCTAGCATAGGATCCATCCCTCTATCTTCCTTTTTAACCTTACATAATGTCTTTCATGTACCCAATTTGTCTTGTAATATTCTATTTGTGAGCAAAATCACTCTTGATTTAAATAGTCATGTCAAATTTGACTCTTCCAGTTGTAAATTACAAGAATTGAATTCGGGGAGGATGATTGGCAATGGTAGAGAGATCAGTGGATTCTATTTGTTTGAAGATGATAAGGACTTGGGAAGACAAAGTCAAAGCTCCTGTCTCTATTCTAGCCTTACTCCTAAAGAAAATGAAGTTATGTTATGACACTACAGGTTAGGCCATCCTAGTTTTAGTTATATGAAACATTTGTTTCGTAATTTTTCAAAAATAAAAATTTGTCTTCTTTTACTTGTGAAACATGTCAATTGGCTAAAAATCATCGTTCCCTATCCCTCCTAATCTTACAAATCATCAAATCCCTTCTCAATAATCCATAGTGATGTTTGGGGTCCTAGCAGGCATCCAACACCATCGGGTAAAGTGTGGTTCGTCACCTTTATTGATGACCACACTAGGACTACCTGGGTGTATTTGATGGAAGAAAAAAAATTGAAGTTAGGTCTATTGTAAAGACTTTTTTTTACAAATGATGACAAAACAATTTCAAAAAGAGGTTCAAATACTTCGAAGTGATAATGGAAAAAAATATTTTAATTTAATAAGAACTTAAACAATTTTTTTTACAAGAAAATGGTATTATGCATCAAAGTTCTTGTGTAAACACACCCCATCAAAATGAGTTAGAGAAAGAAAAAATAAGCATTTGTTGGAAGTAGTTCGGTCTCTTCTTTTTTAGAATTGTGTACCTAAATATCTTTGGGGGGGGGGGGGGGGGGAGGAAGCTGTTCTTACAACAACATATTTAATTAACCATATGCCTAGCATCTTGGGTTTCAAGACTCCTATTGAAGTTTTTTTCGAAAATTTTCCTTAAAACAGGTTGTTGTCCACTATTCCCCTAAAGGTATTTGGGTGTATTATTTTTGTTCATAACAATGAACCCAACCAAAGAAAACTAAGTCCTCGAGCCAAGAAATATGTTTTCATTGGGTATTCCCCTACACAAAAGGGATACAAGTGTTTGTACCCAAGTTCTAACAAAATTTTTGTCACCATGGATGCAACCTTTTTGAGTCACAACCTTCTTTAAGACTCATCTTCATGGGGGGAACATAGGTGAAGATTCGTCTCAGATATTTCAAATTAGGTTTCCAATTAAATGTATTTTATCTTAAAATGATTGTGAAAATACTTGTGAAAAATTGGGATGTGGAAATGGGTATGGAAGAGTTGAGGCTTAGGTCAGCAATGACTTGTCCCACAATGGACATGTAATTGAATGTTGTGAAGACAACATTAGAAAAAATGAAGGAAACAATGAACCTTTAGAAATGGGCAAAATTGAGAAAGGAGTATCTAATAAAGGCATAAAACCCTTTGACATTGTTTACTCAAGGAAAAAAAAAAAGGACAAGAACACTAAATTCAAAGAATAACTCTAGCATTGTTAAGAATCCGATGACCCACAAGAAAAAAACAATTTTGAAATTATTCATAATGCTGAAACTGTTGATGATTTTGATCTTTTAATTGCCATTCGAAAAGGTCATGTACCAAACATCTTCTATCTAACTTTGTTACATATGAAAAACTCTCACCTTCTTTCTGAGCTTTCATCTCAAAGTTGCCATGTAGGGAGGTTCCAAACAATATACAAAATGATCTAAGAGTTCCTGATTGGAAGGGAGTTGTTTTAGAAGAAATGAAGGCTCTTAAAACAATCAGACATAGGTGATAGTAGAGCTACCAAAAGGAAAAAAAATAGCGGGATGCAATTGGGTGTTCACCATCAAGTATAACTATGATGACACTCTTGAAAGATATAAAGCCCGATTAGTAGCCAAGGGATACACACAAACTCATGGGATTGACTACTCTGAAACCTTTGCACCAGTGACAAAGCTTAATACCATCAGAGTTTTCCTCTATTTAGCTACAAACCTCGATTGGCCATTACAACAACTAGATGTGAAGAATGTGTTTCTAAATGAAAACTTGGAAGAAGAAATTTACATGGATGCACCACCAGGTTTTGAGGGTGCTATCCAAAGGTATGCAAGTTGAAGAAGGTCTTGTATGGACTAAAACAGTCCCCTAGTGCCTGGTTTAAGAGGTTCACTTAGTTTGTCAAAGGGCAAGGTTACTACTAAGGACAGATGGATCATACGATGTTTGTGAAAAAATTAAATAAGGGAAAGGTTGTTGTTCTTATATTGAAGGTGACTTGCAAATGAAAAAGCTCAAAGAAACTCTTTCTACAAAATTTGAAATAAAAGATTTAGGGCCGTTAAGGTATTTTCTCGAAATGGAAGTAGAAAGGTCAAGACAAGGAATTGTCTTCTCACAAAGGAAATATATCCTGGACCTCTTGAATGAGACCAGTATAAGTAGGTGTAGACCACTTGGAGATGGCATGGAAGGGAATCCTATGGACATTACACGCTACCAAAGACTAGTTTTGAAACTTATCTACTTGTCTCACACAAGGCCAAATATTGCATTCTTAATAAGTCTTGTAAGTCAATTTATGCACTCTCCCTATGATGAACATCTGGATGTTTTTTATATAATCCTAAGGTACTTTAAGAGTACTCCTGGGACAGGGTTGTTTTTAAAAAAAATGCTTAACAATCTATTGAATCATACACTGATGCTAATTGGGCTGGCTCAATCACAGATCAACATCAGAGTACCACACCTTTATACAGGTCAATGGAAAGGAGCGGTGCTAAAGCGAAGTACAGATCAATGGCACACGGTATTTGTGATATGGTGTGGTTAAAAAGTGCCTGAAGAGCTGGGAGTCACTTTCACTATTCCAATGAAGTTGTACTGCGATAACAAGGTTGCAATTAGCATTGCTTAAAACCCAGTACAACATGACAAAACCAAGGATGTGGAGATTGATCAGCATTTCATCAAAGAAAATATAGGAAATGGCACAATTTGCATGCCATTTGTTCCTACCTCTCAGCAAGTGGCAGATATTCTTACTAAAGGGCTGTCTAGAAACAAAATTGAAATCCTTGTAAGTAAGTTGGGCATGGTAGATACCTATGCACCAACTTGAGGAGGGTGTCATAATATGATATGGTTTGATTTAGTGCATTTAATGTTGCGATATTTTCTCCCATTTCTTAGTTTCCTATTTTTTGTCTTTACTTTAATTAGGATTGTAACAAATTTGTTTTAGTATCAGATTGATATCTAATCAAATATTAGGAGTACATTTTCCATTTTTATTACTTATAATAGTTTCCCTAAATGGGATTAATTCTACCTTCAAATGTGTAGCTATACCAATCATTTACTATCAAAGAAATAAACACCAAAATATTCCTCTCTCTGTTCTTATAGATGAGTATGGAGGTGAAATAAAATTCTGCAGTTTGTTTTTTTTAGCAATGGAATGGGACTTGATTTGAGGTGACTGCCGTAGTTGCAAAATTATGGAAAAAATTCTAGTGCTTTATTGATCCTTTTATAACTTCACTATAAATTCTTAGCCCCAAACAATAAGTCTTTTATTTTTGATATTTTTCTCACCCAAACTACCCTTTTTACTTGTCTTAATTGTTTTCAAGCTCATGTATGGTTTTTATGTGCAACTTCTGGTTTTAGTAAACCTTATACTATGTTCCTTTAATACTACCTACCTACATCTATATCTAGATCTATATAAATTTATTATCATATTACTTATTATACTTTAAATACTAATTCCTTTGCTTTTAAAATCATAATTCATGTTTTAACTAGCTTTAAACACCTTTTTTCTATTGAAGACTTATGATTTGGTTTTATGGGTGAGAAAAGGCTTGTGAAATGAAAAAGGAAAGATTTACAAATGAGGGGCAAGTGTTTTCCATGAAAATTTATTCCATCCATCTCATCTCTAATACCAAGAGAAAGATATTGAAATAAACCATGCATCATGGCATCCCAGGACTTGGTGTTATCCCAGGCTAAGTGCCATTTCGAGTTTTGGGTTATTCCACAACTTAGTGTCAAGGGCACCATAAAATTTCTATTTGTGTACCCCATGCATGACATCATGAATGGAAGAGTAGTAATGAATAACATAGGAACATGCATCTCATTTATATAGGATAACTAACTTTGTGGGTTAGGTAATTATTTGATATATGTGGATTGTAATGATTTTAGATTTGTGTGATGACTAGTGTTAGTATGATTACTTGTGTCTGAGATACATGATTGTACCTGATATTGATTGTTAATATACTTGCCCATTATATAATTGAATGTATTTGCTAGTCATATAGTATGGATGTACAACTTGATAGGCATTTATGTGTTAAAGAACTTAGGTATTATATGTATGTTTACTTGCCTGCCTCTATCGTACTTTACTATAAAACCTCACTCCTCCTTGTTTGTATTTCTTGGTTTTGTTTGATTCTAAACAATGAACGGATGAGAAGGATCGCAGGAGGACTAGATTGGTAATGCAATTGGATGCTAGACATAGCCACTAAGGGTTGTGTCTTATTCATATATTTTTGCTTTGTGTTTATGTTTTGTTATGTATAGTCTATCTGTGGGAGCTTGGATGGCCTAGACTTATCCCCCTAGCTTGATGTAAATATTTGTGCCTTCTGTTAGCCTTATTGTGTCCTACTTCAAATAGTAAGAACTATTTACTAGGTATTAGAGATGTTTGAAATCACCAGTTACATTCTACCGTTTATATTACTCAAATTTCCATGCATTCAAAAATAACCCACCACCTATTCTTTTAAGATAGGAAGTTCGTTGTTCACAAAATTTAAATGATACCATGTCCAAATCACAAAAAAAAACCCATCTTTTTCTAATCTTTGAAGGCTCCCTACAATAAGAATTCTAAGTATAGACATAATATACTGTAAGTACTCTAGTGCAAGTACTGTTAATAGAGGAACATGTAGTGGCATGTTGCTTGAGGTGGAAGACATAACTTGGTAAGCTAAGGAATGAATGGCAGGGACTCACTGATGGAAGTCTTGGGGCAACGATGTTGAGTGATGAAGTACCTAAAGGGCCAGGGCACCACCCTGTGTAAGGAACTTCATTTGACTAAGCTTGGTAATCCTACTACTTCTTAGCATTTCGTTGATTGGCGCGAGAGTATGTCTCAGATACGAACCAAGGATGTCTAGAGTTGAAAGATTTTTTAGTTCATATGAGGAAGATGAAGATTGTTACCATGGGGTGAAATGTATGTACTCCCAGTCACTTCCAAACGGGAAGCATGGATCCAAACAGAGTCAAACCTGTAGGACTAACATAACTAGAATAAACTATATATATAGTTATTTTGACTAACGGTAAGTTACCGTTAGTATTACATATATAATTTAGAACCATGCTTATTCCTTATTTATTTTTATGCATGTATGTTCCTGGTATACCTATGAAGATGGTGGACTTACCGAGTTACCAGAGCATGACAGTTGAGAGGACAAGCCCTGGGGCCTGGCCCATCGAGGAAAAGATAGGTACTATTCCTTCTCGAGTTCCATTACTTCTATTCTAATACCCTTTGTTGGTATTGATGTACAACTCCTTGTATGCTAGCATGATATTCAACATCGGCAGGTGTGGAAGGCTTGGATCCAGAACAAAAACCATTACACATGCCAGGAACATAGTTAGGAGGTGGCCCATCTAGCACATCATCCATGGGAACCTCTGCTCCTTTAGCAGGTGGTTGCTGAGGAGGCACGTTGTCGACAGGAACAGGCTGAATACCCTTTGTTGATAGTGGGTCAACTGGTGCAACTACAGGCTCTAGAGGAGGCTGGTCATCAGGAATCTAAATAGGAATTGCTTGTTTGGCCTACGTTTGCAAACATAGGTTGTTGACCATAATTAGCAAGTGAGGGTGTAGAAAGAGCTACAAGCTCAAGCAGCACAAGTCTATAACCTTGTTGGTAAGTATTTGGTGGAATTGTTGCAAAAGCAAGCAGAAGATTTGAGTATGGTTCCAACCTAAGACAAAAAAAGCAACCACATGCTAATTGGTAATTTATGCTAATTTATTATGTGGTTAATTTGTCAATGATAATAACACTATACATAGTAAATTTTCTTTAAAATCAATTTTCTAAAAAATACGGTGAAGTACTATCTAGATACCTAGGGTACATTGGGTAGACAGGCCTCATGGAATTTTGAGACTGTAAATAAAAAATCTACTGCATTTTAGAGGCACAGCCTACTTGATTTTGCATTGTAGTGAATGGCTGGGGCGACCTGAATTAAAAATAAATAGTTCATGCATTTTGTTGCTAACTTGTTAATCAAGTAATTGCAAATTTGAAATAAGAAGCAGAAGAATCATACTGAGTGTAGTTGGGTGTGTATTGTGCACCATTGGCATTAGTAGCACATAATTGGTTGTATTGGGGTCTATAGTTAAAAATTCATATTCAAAAAAATGTCATTATGAGTACAACACAAACAAAAATAAAAATGAATGTCATTATGAGCACATGGAAGCATCCAAACATATTTAATTGTAAGTTTAAAAAATTAATGAAGTCTTTATAAAGGCCAACTTTGGAGCCTGGAAAATTTATTAGGGAAGATACAAAATTGTGGGTCTCACACTGATGACAAAGAGATGGGGTCCATATGTGAGACATGCAATTTTGTTGTCTTTTGGGGTTATAAATTCAAAGGGGATGCATAACTCCGTAAGTATGAATAGTAGTTGAAAAAGTCCAACACCACCTTGAATTCCATGCAGCATAAGAGTTATTTATATGATCATTGTGAAGAGGAAATAATGCAAGGCTTTGGGGTGTGACAGATTGTACACTTAAATATCATGTTTCAATCCCTGGTCTTGCTTGTACCTACATACAAGTCAAGATATTCACAACAATTGGTCAATTTAAGGTTTGCAGAAAGCAAAACCTACTTCGTCTGTCCCTAAATATAAAAACATTGTTTTGATACATGTTTATCTTAATAAATTTACTCACAGGGTTTAGGTGGTTCAGTGTTGGATAAGAGGATGATTAGTTATTGATACCATTGAAATTATAGTTTCTGATTATGTATGGTACGACATGTGGATTGCTTGGGTTTTGGTTTTCATAAAGACATAAACCTTGAATCCTACAACAGATATAGGAATGCAAAATATATATGCACTTAAGATTAGCAAGTGAAAAAAAAAAGACTACATTAACAATTTAAGACAATTTATGATAAGTTACAAAATCCATAATACATAAAATGACACGAAAAACTTGCTCAAGCAAATTCTCATTTTCCATATTAGAAAATTGATTGAAGAAACCCGTTTGGATCATATCATATCCTTGAATAGATGAACTAGCTCCTTCCAATGTCAACCCCTCCTAATTAAATTATTTACTAAAGAAAGTACAATTACTTATCATCTCAAGTGACATGTATACATAAGTAACATTTTAAGATACGAGATATAATAATTAAGTGTGTGTTTGGATTGTCATTTCAGAGTAGTAAGAATTTATCATGAATTATTAATTTACCATGCGTGATAAAGGGTGACTTGATTGTCTTCCATGAAGTAGTGAAGATGACTTTGAAGATTAAGATTAATTAAGTTGACTTAATTAATTAAGTTGACTTAATTAATTAAGTAAATGAATTAAGATATGTTGACTTTTACATAAAACCTCCTAAAAAGGATAGAAAAATAATAATTGTTGTTCTAATCCAAATAAGACCCACTACCTTTAAGGGGTATAGAAAGTTTTATGGTATGTTTGGTAAAGAAGAAAGAAAATAGAGAAAAAAGAAAATACTAATAACAATGTGTTTTCTTTTGTTGGTTCAAGAGAAAATAGAAAGTAAAAGGAAGGTAAAGTTGACTTACCAAGGATCTTCAATCTCCTCAAGTCATGAAAGCACAACATTGTTTGTATTTAGGGACATACGGAGTACGTTTTGCTTTCTGCGAACCTTAAATTGACCAATTGTTGTCAATATCTCGACTTGTATGTAGGTACAGGCAAGACCAGGGATTGAAACATGATATTCAAGTGGACAATTTGTCAAACCCCAAAGCCTTGTGTTATTTCCTTTTCACAATAATCATATCAGTAACTCTTATGATGCGTGGAATTCAAGATGGTGTTTGACTTTTTCTACTACTATTAATACTTACCGAGTTATGCACCCCCTTAGAATTTATAGCCCCAAAAGACAACAAAATTACATGTCTCACATATGGACCCCATCTCTTTGTCATCAGTGTGAGACCCACAATTTTGTATCTTCCCAAATAAATTTTCCTGGCTTCAAAGTTGGCCTTTATAGAGACTTCACTAATTTTTTAAACTTACAATTAGATATGTCTGGATGCTTCCATGTGCTCATAATGACATTCATTTATATTTTTGTTTGTGTTGTACTCATAATGACGTTTGTTTGAATATGAATTTTTAACTATAGACCCCAATACAACCAATTATGTGCTCCTAATGTCAATGGTGCACAATACCCACCCAACTACACTCAGTGTGATTCCTCTTCTTCTCATTTCAAATTTGCAATTACTTGATTAACAAGTTAGCAACAAAATACATGAACTATTTATTTTTAATTCCGGTCGCCCTAGCCATTCACTACAATGCAAAATCAAGTAGGCCATGCCTCGAAAATGCAGTAGATTTTTTATTTACAGTCCCAAAATTCCATGACACCTGTCTACCCAATGTACCCTAGGTATCTAGATAGTACTTTACCTTATTTTTTAGAAACTTGGTTTTAAAGAAAATTTACTATGTATAGTGTTATTATCATTGACAAATTAACCACATAATAAATCAGCATAAATTACCAATTAGCATGTGGTTGCTTTTTTTTGTCTTAGGTCGGAACCATACTCAAATCTTCTGCCTGCTTTTGCAACAATGCAACCAAATACTTATCAACAAGGTTATAGACTTGTGCTGCTTGAGCTTGTAGCTCCTTCTGCATCCTCACTTGCTAATTATGGTCAACAACCTATGTTTGCATATGTAGGCCAAACAAGCAATTCCTATTTACAAAGATCTTCCTCCTATGGCTAGGATTATGGAAGCCAAAAGAAGAGCTCCTTGAAAGCAGATCACTGAGAAACCTACAAGAAGAAGAAGAAGAAGAAGAGCTCCTTGAAAGTGGATCGTTGAGAAACCTACAAATGCTTCTGAAGAGAGGTGTAAAGGAAGCCAAAAGAAGAGCTTCTAGAAAGTAGATCGCTGAGAAACCTACAAATGCTTCTGAAGAGATAATAGAAGCATGTCAAGAACTTGAAAATGCAAACCCAAGGGCTCCTTGAAAGCGGATCGCTGAGAAACCTACAAATGCTTCTGAAGAGAGGTGTAAAGGAAGCCAAAAGAAGAGCTTCTAGAAAGTAGATCGCTGAGAAACCTACAAATGCTTCTGAAGAGATAATAGAAGCATGTCAAGAACTTGAAAATGCAAATCCAAGGGCTCCTTGAAAGCGGATCGCTGAGAAAACTACAAATGCTTCTGAAGAGAGGTGTAAAGGAAGCCAAAAGAAGAGCTTCTAGAAAGTAGATCGCTGAGAAACCTACAAATGCTTCTGAAGAGATAATAGAAGCATGTCAAGAACTTGAAAATGCAAATCCAAGGGAAGATGTCTCTACTCCAGTTAAGAGAATAGAAGAAGGTTATAGGGTACTTGAAATACTAGTGACCTCTGTTGTGCAGACATACAACAGAAAGAAGAGACACTACTACAAAAAAAGGCTTTCAACATCACTGGATCAACATGGCATGGTCAAAAAACGATGTTAACAAAAATGCGGTGGCATTTTTGAAATTTAAAGCAACTTGTTGACATCGGTTATCACTTAACCAATATTGAAAGAGCTTTTCAACATTGGTTATTTAATGAACTGATGTTGAGAGGTGTTGTTCAACATTAGTTATTCAATGAACCGATGTTTAATGGGCTTAAAAACCAATAGGTTTTCATTTTCGCTCTCGCGCCCTCTCCTTCCCTCTCTGCGAACTCATGCTCAGTCTCTCCTTCCCTCTTTGCGAACTGCGCTTCTACTACCACCTCGCTGCCGCCTCTCCTAGTCTGCCACTACCTTTTTCACGACAACGCTTCACTCCCTGCCCCTCACCATCATTCGAACTCTCACTCTCTGCCCCTCTGCTCGTCATCATCCATCACGCTCTTGCTCTCGTCGCCAACCCCTCATCGTCTTCCATTGTTGCCATTGAGGGCTAGGTACGAATCTTTCAACGTAATGCCTATGGTTGTGTGTTTTTTTGTGTTTTGATTTAAAATTTTATTTTCTTTATTTGTTTCTACTGTTGTGTTGTCCTGGTGCAGGCTGTGTTGTTCTGGTGTTGTGCACTGAGTAGCTACTTCTGTGTTGGTGTTGTTCTAGTCCAAGGTTATCAGCTTCTGTGAGTGTTTCTCCTTCTCTGTATTTTTTTTATTTTAATTGTTATTTAATAATCTGAGTTTAGAGAATTGCATTATGCTACATTTGATATTTGGTTCTATGTTGTGTTTTGTTGATATTAAGTGTCACTCAGGCACCAAGTAAGTCCCTTTTCTACAAAGATGTGTTGTAGTGCTTTTATCAAGCTTGCTTTGATTTGACATTGTGCAGTTTGCTTTGATTTCAGGTCTGGTTCTTTTGGAATTGAACTTTGTAGTGCTTAGGGGAGGTCTTGTACCAGGTTTAGTCTAATTTCCTTATTGACATTGATATGCTTGTGTGGCTGCAACTATTGAAACTATTGATTTCTATTTACAATTAAGATTTTACTTTTCCAGACATATTTTTGTTAATGAAATTTGATATATATTTCCAGTTCACACTGATGTGGTTTAAGTAGGTTCATAAGCGATTAAACTTTTCTTATATTACTCTAGTGATGTCTGTGACAAACTAGGAATTTACGTCACAAATTAATAGGTGTAATTAAGAAGATAAAAAATTAGAAAGGTTAACGTACAAAACTTGGTTTCCCTGATAGTTATTAATTGGGACAAAAGAGCAAATCCAATATATTTCTGAAGATAAGAATGGTGACAACCAATCTATTGTTGAATAACCATTTTTACAGTGAATATCGTACCCTTTCTTGATGATTGGCAAGGCTGCAACTTACAAACCTAAGCAATAAAGAACACTGGTCAATGTGTTCCAAAGAAAATAAACAAAAAAATCCAAGGTTTTAAAAAATCCAATCCCTGTATGATCTTAATAATTGAATTTTCATTACAATGCTTCCAGTTGATTGTCTGGTAATGATATCTTTTTTAATTCAAGTTTTATTGATCATAAGTAAATTTGGTTATCCATGGCTAACTTTATCTTTAATTGTTGTTTTGAAGGTTCTTTAACTTTACTTAGTGGTGATCCTGGTAAAAAGTACTCTGCTGTTGCAGGTACGAATTAATTTTGGATGATAAAACTGGATATAAAAGTTTGATTATCAACTTTCTATAATGGTCTGGTCAATTGTCATTAATGCCTGATCTATTTGTGATGTTGAATTGGAAGATTGCAACAATCATTGCAAAAGAATGCAGTGATGATGAAGAATTAAAAGTAATAAAGATGAATTAAAAGAATGCAAAAGATAAACTACTTATACTCTGATTTGATTTCAGAGAAGAATTAAAAGTAACTTATGATGAAATTATCTGCTGCTGTTTGTGATTTGTTTTGAAGTCATTACTTACCTTAAAATATAGACTATGTTCGGCAAGTCATTTCAGCTAGTTTTTAGCTTTTCTTACTAGATGAAAAGCTTGTTTGATTGTTCGGTAAACAAGTTTTTTTAGTAGCTTTTAACGTTTTTTGAAACGCTACTTGACGTAGCCAAACTACCATAATAAGAGATGCAGGTTTATTTTAAGGAAACAATTGATGGAATGTGAATTGAAACTAAATAATTGCAGAACACTCCCTAGTCCCTACTGTTAGGTTCTCATGACATTCTTTAGGTCATGGTTGCTACTTTGCTAATTTGGTTGGTCCCTATAGGAGGGTGTATGCAAGGTAGAAATGTAGGGGATGTTGGTCTTAAGTGGGCAAGGGAATTGGCATGATTGTGGGTAGCCTACTGCCAGCATGGCCATTGGGGAAAATTGGAGGGAAATTCTGTTTTAATGTTATGGAGAAATATTAAACAAGAGAAGTGTCACTAAGGAATGGATATGATAGAGTGGTTCTGCATTTCTCTTATAAAATGTTGTATTGTTGCTAATGTTGTCTTAAAAGTATGAGTATCTCAGTTGGAGAATTCCTTTATTGCAGCTGAGAAGTTAGAACAAGCTGAGAATTAGTTGGCACACTCACCACTAATAGGACCTGCACCTAGAAAGAAAGAGGTGAGTGACTATTGATCTATAAGCTACAATTAAGTAATTTTCTTCATTTGTTGGATGTTCTATATCGAGTTTTCCTTTGAATTATTGGAGTGTTTCATGCAATCAAACCGTTGAACTTTTATGCATAGTTGGAGTATTTCACTTTAGTATCTATTAGACCAGCATTAGGTGGAATTTATTTGGCTTCCAACCACCAAAACACATCTAACTTATGCATTCCATGTTACAGCAAATTTAGCTACCCCATTAATATGTTCTAGTTTAGCACTTGTTAACTTTTCAGCATGCATGTTTATCTCTTACAATTAGCACCTTAATAACTTATATCTAGTCACTCAAAAGCTCTCAAATTAAGTTCCTACAAGACGGTATTGTTCATTGTTGAAAATGGATTCAAATTAAACCGTAAAGAAGGCAAACCTTAAACATGATATTGAAAGTATATATCAATTATTAATGAAAGCTAATATAACCTTCCTTGATGAACTGAACTATTAGAATATAAATAAGTGACCAGCTTATGTCTTATATCAAAATTGTTTTGTGTGACATCAAACAAACAGCCCCTAAATATCTAGTTCGTTTCGATTTTGTCATTTTAGCAACTGTGATACTAGACTCTGTAATATTGCTTACCTTACCATGCTTGAAGACTAATATTGTCTGGATTTACGTCTTTTAGGCTCTGAGACCTTCCATAGCATAATACACATTTGGCTTGGAGGCATTGGCGAACTCAGACAAGGTAATTTAATCTTTCCTTTTCATAGTGACAGAATCAGCTACATAGGATGTTAAAAAGAATTAAGCTGAACATAGCTTATGTTGCATAAAACTTGTATCTAGCAGTTTTCTGCCATTGCTGAATTTTGTGACAGGAAAATCTTTTCCTGAGGACTCAGTGGCTCTAGTGAAATTCTTCTTTTGCAAGAGATGATATGTTCATTTTCTGGAATTATAAAGATAGCATTTTCTTTGGTTTCTAGTTTCTATCAATTTGAGTATTCTAACTAAGGACAAGTCAGTCAAAAGCTATCCAATGACTTTTGCTAATTCTAGTGCAATAATCACATGCTTTTAATTAGAGAACTAGATAACAAACACTCGAGGTACTGAATTTGATTGCAGGGATGCAAAATTACATGTTTTTTTTTTCTGACAGATTGACTATTTTTCCCTGATTAGAATTAATCTTGAGTCATCTGAGTTTGAGCTAGAGTAATTTATTGCTTTTGTTAAATATTAAGCCTCTTGTAACCAGAATATATTTGATGTCTGTTGTTTTTGGACAGGGCTAGTCATATTCTTGTTGCCACTTTCAGTCAAACAAGAACGTGTATTGCTTGGATTGTTGCATCAGCCTTTGCCCTCACTGTTTATCCCCTCACCCCTCTCACAGAGTGTTGTAGGTTCTGCACTTCTATTCCAGTAAGTTTGTTTTATTTTATTATTATTATTTTGATAGATAGCTGGTGTTTGAGGTGTATTTTTAAGTGTGTGGTCTGAATTCCAACACGTGTTATTCTAATGAAGGTGGTTGTTCTTTTTGAAAAGAACGAGAAAAACAATTCAGCAAAATTATTATTTGTTGCTCCATTGTTGTGGAGTGGACTGAACCTATTATGAAAGAATGAAATGTTTATATTGAATTGTTTGTGTGATTAATGATAATTATTTTATATTCAAGTTATGCATTATGAGTGAACCTTAGTTTCCCGTTTTAGGTTCAATACAATGATTAATACGGATAGTTTTGATTAATCGTTGTATTGAATCTTGAATTGTCCGTTTGGACAGTTTGGGAAGAGTCACTTTTTTATACTTGATTCATACGTAGAGGTTGTCTCTTTTGTTAAATTTGATGAAATTTCGGTTTAGTGCATTTCGTTTTGTTCTCCGGGTGCATACTTGATTGTGGTGGAATTGATGCCACCGCTTTCATGTCGTGTACTTGGAGATCAATGTGAAATACTACCGAAATTTCGTCAAATTTAACAAAAGATACTCAACCTCTACGTATGAATCAAGTATAAACAAATGTCTTCCTGAATGGGATAGGGCCACACCTTTTATGAAAAAGTGAGATCTTCATACTTGATATAACTTAGTCAGTTTCACATAAGTGGAAAGATGGATCAAAGTAGGATAAAAGGAATTTGCATCACTGAAGAGTATGAGAATGGGGTTGAACATTTTTTGGAATTTGCTCAATGAAATTCACCGGATATGGGTGGGAAATATTATTGTTCTTGTGTTAAATTTATGAATGGGAGACAACATGTAGTGGACAACATAAGGATACATCTTCTATGTGGTGGGATTCTTCAAAATTATGCAAGATGGATATGGCACGGTGAATCGATGGACATGCCAAGGGTGTCCCAAACTGAGCAGGTTGATGTAGAAATGGAAGATCGATTAGAGGACATGATCTGTGATGTTGGACAATAGTCTTTTCAACAAGCACATGCACCTTTGTATAATACGTTGGAAAGTGATTCAAAGAAGCCTTTGTATCCGGGGTGCACTAAGTTCACACGGTTGTCAGCGATGTTAAGTTTGGTTAATTTGAAGGCAAGATATGGGTGGAGAGATAAAAGTTTCACTAAATTGCTTGAGGTGTTGAACAGGATGCATCCATAAAAGAACATGTTGCCGAAAAATAACTACGAGGCAAAGAAGATATCTAGTGGGTATGGAGTACCAGAAAATACATGCATGCCCTAATGATTGCATATTATACAGAAATGAGTTTGAAGACATGCATAAATGCCCCTAAGTGTGGGGTATCACAGTATAAAGTGAAGCATGACGAGTGTGGTAGTGATAAAAGAACAAAGAAAGACCCCCAACAAAGGTGTGTTGGTATCTTCCAATAATTCCAAGGTTTAAACGATTGTTTGCTAATGGAGATGATGCGAAAAAACTTGACATGGCATGCAGATGGTCGAAAATGTGATGGATTGCTCCGGCATTCGGCTGATTCTCCCTAGTGGGACTATATTAATCGTTTGTTTCCAGATTTCGGGGAGGAGACAAGAAACCTTAGGCTTGGACTTGCTATAGATGGAATGAATCCCTTTGGTAACTTAAGCACTAAACACAATTCATGGCCTGTTTTGCTAGTAATTTACAACCTGCCTCCTTGGTTGTGCATGAAGCAAAAATACATTATGTTGTCTTTAATGATTTTGGGTCTAAGACAGCCAGAAATGGCATCAATGCTTATCTAAGTCCCTGATTGAAGACTTGAGAAAGTTGTGGGAGGAAGGGGTTAACATGTTTGATGGAAATCGCAAGGAGACCTTCAAGTTGCGTGCAATGGTATTTTGTACCATTAATGACTTTCCAGCATATAGGAATTTGAGTGGATATAGTGTTAAGGGGTATCACGCATGTCCTATATGTGAAGAACACATAAGTTACGTGCAACTGAAGCATGGAAGAAAGACAATCTACACTAAGCATCAAAGATTTCTCAAACCTTATCACCCGTATCGGCAATTGAAAAAAGCTTTTAATGGAAGACATGAGGATAGAATTGCATCGATAGCCTTCACTTTAAAGCATGTTTATGAGCAGGTGGAGGACATCTATATTATCTCTGGAAAGACCCAAAAGATGCAAGTGAGAAAAACATATGGAAGAAGAGGTCGATATTCTTTGATCTTCCATACTGGTGAATACAACCGCAATTGTAGTTTTGGTATGTGATTATGTGAATGTCTTGTACATGTATGATATTTGAAACAATAATTTAGTTGGTTCCATCCCTTCTTCCCTTGGAAACTTGGAACATCTTATGAAGTTGAGTTATCTACCTATTCATATTTAGAATCAGGACAATTTCGTCTAACAGTCTTACTGAAAGCTAATATTCATTTTGTTAGGAATCTAAGCATAAACAATTTAACAGGAGTTATTCCAGCAGAATTTGAAATCTTAGAAGTGTTATGCCCAATAATGAATAGTTATTCATCTTCATCAAACTTTAACATAAACTTTTGTTTTGTTCAATAGGACTTGAATGGCTTCAGAATTATCCATTGGTTGTTTTTCACATGTAAATATGATGGATGATTATTGACTCTAGTAATTTGACTACTCCATTGACATTTCTAATTTTCTTGGTTTAAAATGATATACAGGAGACTTGAAAACAACAAATTAATCGACAATGTGGCATCACTTTCAAATTGCCTTAGTCTGTCTCTGCTGTAAGTTTACCTTTCAATTTTTTATGATGTGTGAAACATACCATGTCACTTTTTTCCTAATAAGTTGAATATTTATTGTGAAGTTTGTAGTAATGTGTCCTATAACAACTATTTGGTTTTATACCCATGGGTAACAACTCTTCTAGGTTTCCCCTTGACAGGTGAGGGTCATTCACTTTTGACATGATCTCTATCACTTTAAGTTCAAAAACAAGTTGTTTTGAATTCATGAGTACAACCTTTTATTTGCATATTCATTGGAAACCTAGTATTTATGGTAATTGGCTGAATTTGCCATGTCATGGTGCTCGCCCTGCAGAGCGAGGTAAAATTTGACTATGCCATGGCATGCCATGCTTTGAACACCATAAAATCTACCTTCTCAAATGTTATGTATTCCTTAGTATAAAATCTGCCTTTTATACTAAGCCTGGGAGAATATGTGAAATGTAAAGGGCTGGTTAGTATTTTAGGATGGGTAACATGATTTACTGTGGCTTTAGTATATTTATATTGATAATCTTTATTATTTTTTTATTTTGTCACAAGTGAGAAATTATGGGGCAAAATGTGCTTTTATATTCCCTAAAAACTTGAGTGAGAAGTATATAATTGGATATGGAGCATCAAGTGCAGTTGTAATTGTGTTCTTAAGAATTACAAGCCAGTTGCTAATAAGAGGATCTATTCTCACTATCCCCAATGCATTAAAGAATTTGAAAGTTATTGTTATTTGTTAAGGTTCTGACTTCTAAGTACAAGTCTTTCTCTTTGTTCAAGTCTTAACTTTCCTACAAGGTAGTCTTCGAGGATTAAAATATATTAGAACAATCTAATTACCAAATCGAATTCACGTTTCTTCTAAAACAAATGGATTGAGTAATCAACAAAATGGAACGTGCATCTAAACTTTAAAGTAAAAATAAGGATAAGCATGGTCGAGAGTTGGGACACGTGGGTTGGTAGCCTTTGGACCTTTTAATTCTTGAGCAAATTACAATGACACTCCCTAAGGTTTGCACTAATTACACAAGCACCCCCTCTATTTAAAACATTTCTTTCGCACCCTGTCATGTAACAACGTCAGTTAGTTTTGTTTTTTAAATTGATTTACATTAAAATTCTGGCTTTTTTTTAAAACCCCAAATTACCCCTAATTTAAGAGAGCACTCATCCCTTCCTTCTCTCTTCACCTTCCAACCCAACCGCATGGGAAGCCACAGAAAACAAATCCTAGGGGTACACCAAGTGTTTCTAGGTTCACAAAGCTGAATCGCACGACGCTGTTACGCAAGGTCCCCTGCCCACATGGAGATGACCTCCTTGTTGTGGAGGAGGACAAGGTTGAGGGTGGGGCAGTCCTCGCGGTTGCTGCGGTCCTCAACGAGAACCTCCGCCGCCTCCTCTATTGCCTCCGGTGGCCAATTCGTTACGGCGGTCCTCTTACACAATTCTTGATCTGAGTTTCTCTCTATTTATCAATTGCTGAAGTGGGTTGTTTGCTTTTTGTCATTTGGGAGCTACAAAGTTGGGAGATTTTGTTTGATTTTAGCTTCATTGCATGAAAATTCATATGGGGTTGTTCAAATTATCTTTGATCTATCTGTTTTTAGAGGAAACTGGTTGAACATATTGGTTTTTTGAGGTGAGTTTCGTGTGGATATGCAGTTTTATTGCTTGGTCATTGTTTCTAATGTAGATAGTGGATATTTGTTCACCGTTGATCATGCGAAAATCTCAAAGAAAAATGTCCTTTTTTTTGTTCTTTTTTATTGTCTGTGATGGGAAAAGTGTTTTGTTTTCTTAGCCATGTACATAAAGGAGACTTCATTGTTTAGAATCTCTCTCCCTTTTCTTTCATGCTTGCTTCTGCAATTTTTTTTTGCTTGAGGTGCCTTGGGAAGAAGATGAGATGGGGGTGTTTTGGGGATAATTTTTT
Source organism: Pueraria montana var. lobata (assembly GCA_026413185.1). Taxonomy (NCBI): domain Eukaryota; kingdom Viridiplantae; phylum Streptophyta; class Magnoliopsida; order Fabales; family Fabaceae; genus Pueraria; species Pueraria montana. The sequence continues at coordinate 6,175,068 of CM048647.1, forward strand.
TTAAAAAAAAATCACGTGCAAATCATGTGACCACAAATTAACTGAGTTAACATCGTTTGAGGGAGAGGGGGTGCATCTGTAATGAGAATGGAAGAGTTAGGGGATTTTCTATAGGGTAAAAAAAAGGAGGGGGTGCATGTATAATTAGTACAAACCTCAGGGGTGTTACTATAATTAGCTCTTAATTCTTTGTTGCAAATTTTAATTCAGTAATAATGACAATAAAAAATTGTGGACCCTTGTCAACGTAAGAGCCACGGAAGTGTAGGGACTTACTTTTATGGGATAGATAGGCATTTTTAAGAATTAAGATACAGTAAAATGTTAGTTAAATTTTTATTTTAACTCAAACAAAAATTTATATTGAGTTTAGATGAGATCATTATAGTATTCTTTATAATAGACCAATATTATGATTTTAATTTGCCCTCCAAATCGTTATTTATCTATTTCTTTTTAAGAAGAAAAAAACTAATTTTTTAACTTTCCAACTTAAAATAATATATTAAATTTAATAATTAAATTAAATAATATTTTTAAGATAATATTAATATTAAAAAATATGCAGTGAATAAATAAAAAATTATATGAACATTTTGACTACATATGAATTTTTTTTAAATCCCAAGAAAATTACTTGCGAATAAAAAATCCGTGGGTAAATTTCCTGCAAATTCGTAGTAGCGGTTATCAACAAAGGAATTACCTATGGATTTTTATTCACAGAAAAATATGCAGGAAACATGTTTCCTGCGAATTTTGTAAACAAAATTCGCAGGAAATTCCGCACGTAATCAAAGAATTTCTAGTAGTGAACTTACCTTCAAAAAGAAAATAAACATAAATTAAATAACAAAAGAAATACTTTAAAGAAAGAAGATGAACAAAATTCAAAACATTTAAAAAATTAAAATAAAAATGAATTAAGACAAATATAAAGTTAGATATAATATGAATCCTCTATATATTTACATTAGAAAATATTTTTAAAACATTACAATATTTGATTGATTGAATTTACCAATATTTTGAAAATTAGACTGGTCATTGAACCAGTGACAACACCGGTTCAAGATTCAATGGTCAAATCGTGGTTGAATCGGTAATAATTAAATAACGTATTTTAAAATTTTAATATACTATATTAATTAGCAATATTAAAAAATATAACAGAATATTTATTTCATACTATAATATTATGTTTATGTTTTTAAATATGTTTATATTAAGTTGAACTAATACCGAAAATTTTAATTATCAAGTTTGAACCAATGTTTTAGAAAAAAAATGAAATATAATAGCTATTAAAATTAAGTATATAATATTATAGAATTTTTCACAATCTTAATTTCACAAGAACTTATCCACCTTGTGTGTAAATTGAAGAATTAGTTGATGAGTGATGACACAATCATTGCATTCATGTGCTTGTAGTAAAATACTCAAGCTCATAACTATGAGACTATTCTCATAACTCCTTGCTTTTCAATTAAAGCTATTCCAACATGCCAAAATATATAAGGAAGAACAAAGCAGCAAATATGATATGGTTTCTTGAATGGCCAAAATTATTCTATTAGACAGACGTTATTTTGGCACAAAACTAAGAGTTGAATCTGGTTAGTTTCTTAGAGAATTTATCCATGTTCTTTCCATCCAAGTTGAGTGTCACGTTGGCCATAAGCTTGGCAAAGCGAAAAGAAAGTTGCTAATGTTGATCTCCCCAAAAGCACAAAGTCTATGACTGTGTTTGTGAAGTGGCTGAGCGTGTTTTTTTTTGTTACTAGAGCTAGAGCCCACATTGCATATTCCAGTGAATGGAGTGAACTACCCACACTATAAAATATAAGGGATTTATTCAAGTGGAGCATTGGACCATGTGTTAAAGCAACTTTAGCGGTAGATCGTCCGCAGTTTGTATTAAGAACGATCCCAACTTTTTCTCATTCGTCTGTTGGAGCGTTGAGTGAGTTCGCCACGTCAGAAGAATCGTTCGTCAATAAGAACTGGTTCTTATGAACAAAAAATTAATTTATTTGTAAAAAAATAACAAGAGAGGGAAAGTAACCGTTATCAACAATCTGGAAAGAAAACCCAAATGAAAAACAAACAGAGGAGAACATGAACCAATAACAAATTAAAAAAACCAAATCTAAAAAATCAATTCCAGAATGAAACTCAAAATGAACCATGAATCCCAAAAACAAACCAAAAATTGACAATGAATCCCAACTACATAACCATTAATTGAAAATTCATAACCATTACAACAACATCAAGAGGATTTAAAAGAGGGAAATTTGATAGGCAAATTTAACGAAAAAAGTTCCAATTTCATATCCATTACAACACCACCAAGAGGAATCAAAAGGGGGGAATTTCAGAACCAAAATATTAAAAAAAAAATGAAATTTTTTCGAATCCTCAAAACTCAACTCCACGGATCGCATCCTCACGGTGTACGCTGTAGCCACGCAAACCACTTGCGCATGGCTCTTCAGATCTGCAGTGGTGATTTGGGCGAGCAGATCTGGTTCGTGGAGGCTAGTAGTGGCGCGATGGTGTTTGGGTATTGGTACAAAGGGTGGCACGATGGTGGTTTGGGGTGGGTGGTGGTGCACGGTGTGTGAGAAGCAAAGGCTATGGTGCGCGGTGGTGCATGGAGGTTTTGAGAGATAGGGAAGAAAAGATCTCTAGTTTTGAAGCTTCTGGAAAGTGCAGAGTGTGTGGGAATTGAGGGAAAAAATAAGTAGTTGAATTTTTTTTTTAGAGAAATTGGTTGAAATTTTGTGAGAAAAAAAAAGTGAAATCAAAATAACTGTACCGTTTCCTACATTGTGGGGTACTATTTAGCAGATGGAATATATCCTAAGTGGGCTACGTTTGTCAAGACTATCCCAATGCCGCTAGGGGATAAGAGAAAGTTATTTGCCCAACGTCAATAATCAGCTAGAAAGGACGTTGATCGGGCTTTTGGAGTGCTCCAATCTCGATTTGCAATTATACGTGGCCCAACACATGCTTGGCACATGGATACAATGAAGGATATAATGTATGCATGCATCATATTGCATATTGTTGAGGATGAATGACACACATATGATGGTAATTTTGATTATTCTTATGATCATTTAGACAATGACATGTCAACCACTGAAATATCTAATGGTTCTTATTCGGATTTTGAAACATTTCTAAGAAGGAGAGCACACATGCGTCAAAAGGAAATTCATAAGCAACTTCAAGCAAATTTGGTGGAACACATTTGGGAACGTTTCCAGCATGAGGAAAATGCAAATTAGAATTTATTTTAAATATTTATTGTTATGTATTTTTTTAATTTTAAATTTATTGTGAACCCAAAATTAATATAATGTATTTCTTTTATTTTAAATTTATTAATTTTGGAATAAACAATTTATGCTTCAAGAATATATATTTTTTTGGCATATTTACTATTTCAAAATTAAATTACAAATCAATTATTATTTTAAAGCAAAAATATATAAATATAAAATTATAAACATGTGGGATAACATGTGGGACCCAATTTAAGTTCTTAGTGAGTTCACCATTGGAATAAAATGTTGGTAGAGTTCTTAAAGATGATGTGGCAATATAGGACCCATCAAAAATAGCTTAAGAACCAATGTGTAAGATTGCTATTGTAGATGCTCTTACAAGTTCATGGATTCATGAGAAAAAAGTGAAAAAGTTTAATAATTTTTTATTGACCAGATAAAATCGCTAAAACACCAATTTTAATCGATTTGTGCAGTTTATGACTGGTTCTGATGGTTCAAAGCCAGTTTCTTCATGGAACACACTTTTGTTACACAAACAGATCGAATGACAAACTGGTTCCTGATTTAACAGGTTGAATCAGCCAATCTAGTCTGATTTTAAAAACATTGAAATTTATTACAATAAATATTAAATTCAATAAATATTACTTTTTTTTATTAACTTATAATAATATTGGAGTTGATCATTTATGTTATATTTTTCTAAAAAAAAACTAGTAATTCTAATATCATTATTTAATAAAATATAAATAATTTCAATTATTTCAATGGATATTAATTGATTAACTCAAAGATTTGTTTCAATAGTTAGTTTATAATCGTTTTAAAATTATAATTTCTAAAAATATTTAAACAATGCATATGTTATTTAAATTGTTAATTATATATTTGTGTTATAAAATCAAAATAAAACACGAGAAATTTTTTAAATTTGAATTTATTATAAATTTGAATCAAAATACATTGTTCATCATTACCGTTTTTAAAAATAGTTTTAATTACAATAATTAAAAAATATACTAATCATAATTATCTTAATAAATTGAAATTAAAATAATATTAGTTGTAATTATCTTAATTAATATAATTATGTATTTTTGTAAATTAAAAAATATAACTAAATTCTGATAGAAAAATGATTATTTGGATCCTCATATTTTTAAAATATAAAAATTAACATCACTTTTAACTAAAAATTAAAAAAAACTAAAACAAATTTTTCCACTGCGCCTGCTATCTACAGGACCAGTTCTTTTTTTTTTGGATTCAACCAGGACCAGTTCTTATGCAGTTGTGATTTTTAATTGGTATTTATAAAATTCTGCTTTTGACACACGCGGTGAGGGAGGCCATCAACACGTGCTTACAAGTTACAAGTTTCACCAGCATCAAAAAGTTCTAGATTCTAAACACGTAACCTCATCTATCACACGTGTCACATAGCTTCACACGTGTCAGCTTCACTCCTTAATGCTGTGTTCAGTTAAGGGAAGCAACATAAGTGCATCACTTGCCTTCAGTCCTCACACCCACCTTTTCCTTTTTTTTTTCTAAACCTAGCAAATAGAATCGTTGCCTTCTCAATCCAATGTAACCTGAGACGCCAACATCGTTCTTCTAAGCTTGATCGAGCTTCGTTCAAGTAAATGCAAATCTCCTCTCTTGCATCATTAGCCAATTTTGATTTCTTCTTCAGAGATTATATCTTACTTTTCAATTTTTTTTTTCTAATTTCTTTTGGTCAGGTTCTTTTGATCTCTCACATCTTTTGAGTGCAATTGTTGAAGATCTAAGCTTATGAGGACCATTGAAAAGAAGGGGTTGATCTGTTCTCTATGGATCACAACTGTGATTTCCTTGATTAAATTTAAAGGTACCCAATGATATTTCCTTGATCTGTTCCAATGAACTCAAATTTAATAGAATCAATTCCCCTCCTCCCCCTTTTTTTCCTCATCCTTTACATTATCTTTTTCTGCATTATACAGTCTGTACCATACTTCATAGTGTCAACCATTTTGTCTTGTGAGTCTGATATCTGAGTTTGTATGGTAAATATTTGATAAATTGTCTCCAAATAAAAAGTCAGTCACCCATTTAGTGATAACGAGCTCTTCGTAGAGTTGTGTCAATCTCATGGGGTATTTCAATTTCTCACCTTTTCTTAAATGGGGCCAACTCTTTCTTTCTTGTGGTAGTTTTTGTGTGTTTGGGGGTTCTTGATTTGGCTCTGGCCATTGATGTTGATGGGTTTGTTGGTGATTGGTCAATGATGGGGGTGTTTTGTTTGCTCATGTGTTAAATCTTATCTGGTTGGGTTTGGGATTGTGATAATTTCCTTTTATGTTCCTTTGTGTGGACCTAAATTTATGGCGTGTGTTTTATGGTGTTCTTGCCTGCTTATACTGAATAGACAAGCTGAATGATGGTTTTCAACATGTCAACTGTATGGGATATATGATTGTGAAGTTTTGAATTTAGAATTTAGCTAAATTTTTGTATTTTGTTGTCACTTGAATAGGTTTTTCTTTACCTTTAATAGAGTTTTGGGAGTGATTGAATCACTTAAAAAAAAAAAAAAAGAAGAAAGTAAAGTGAACAATATATAGTTGGTAATAAGACGCCCAACTTGTTCAAAAAGTTGATGTGTGACATCAATTATGCTCAACATATTTTGTTTTTCTTTTTTTATCTTTCTGTCATGCAGGAAGTACCATAGTTTTTGGTCGGCAGTGTGACCAAAGCTTATGTTTTAGCTCTAATATTAGCCAATCTCTGTATTGTTACAAGTTATATTGAGTTTTCTTGGCATGGTTGAATTTGTTGATATTGAGATTAGTTATGTCTCACGGTATCTATCTATCTAGCATCACAGCCTCATGATTATATTAAGCTAAATATCTGTTTTAAAACTATTTAGTATCTGTAAGAATATTATGAATGAGATATGCTTCATATGCGAAGACTGATATGAACCTTTGGACGGTGATGTGATTAATACTAAATTATAGGAGTTATAAGATTGATTTGGTGGTTGAAAAAGGAGTTTAAGGATTGAAGGAAGGGAGAAGGAAAGGAGGATAGGTCGTGAGTTTGAATTTTCTCTACTAACATTCTAATAAAACTAACAACTAACATTGACTGTTCAAAAGAAAAAAATTATTGAACTATGAAATGATAACTTGGAATGTGTGTGTCAGCTGGCAAGCATTATTTTATAATGCTTGATCACTGTGCATGTAGTCAGTGTTATAAAAACTGGACCAATAACACTGCATATAGTATATGAAGTGCTTGGTGTGTTATTCCTCTTTAGGGGAGGACTGTGGTCCTTAGTTATAATGGCTTATAGTTATAAATAAGTATTTATATGCATATCTTTACCTAAACTAGATGATAAAAGTAACGTCCTAAAATTTATTGTATAGTTATTAATTTAAAATACAAACAACACTTTTGTTTAATTCTTAGTATATTAAAATATATTTATTCTTTGATTTTGCTTAAACGTTTTAAGAGGATTTTGGAATTTTTTTTTTGAAAAGCAAACAAAATTGTATTATAATGGAAATAATGATTGAAGCACAAGATAATCACATATCCGTACAAAACAAAAGATATTTACTGGGCCAAACTAATAAAACATGAAAACATACCAAGCAAAACCTTACAAAACATAAAACTTATTGGTGTAACATCCTAAAAAAAAAATTACAAGTGTGTGTGTGTGTGTGTATAGCTTTATGTAAATAAGTCTCTGGAATTAATTTTTAGTAGTTACTTTTCTATGATTTATCCGTAAGTTGTTGTAGAATTTTGTGTGATTGAATTGTCTGTGTTGTTTATTTATTTATTTATTTGTGCAGCGTAATATGTACTTAATGATTATATTGTTTGTGTATGCTTATCTGTTATGCCTGCTAGTAATTGAGCTGAGATTAATTACTAGTAGCAAAATATTTAATATATCTATAGCTATGTACTAAGTAATTAATTGGTTTCAAAATCAGTTTTTATTATTTTAATTAAATTAGATTATAGTTACTTGCACGCCAAATTACTCTTATATAATCTATCTGTGAACTAATTCTTTACAGGAAAATTTTATTAGAGCAACTAGAAAAGTTTTAATACTAAGGTTTTATAAAATTAATTAGAGATTTGAAATTGAGTTTTAAAACACATCTCTTTTCAATTACACAGTGCAAAATTACACTGTGTAAATGAAATTGGGTCCCAAAAGTTTCCTAATCCTAATTAACGTGCACCTAATTCTACATGCAACACATGCAAATGACACCTAAACCTACCCAAATCCCCCCACGGCCCAAACCTACACCAACACATTAACTCACTCAATTTTTTTTCTCACTTATCACTCATCACTAAACTTAAGCAACAAGTTGGAAATCAAAATTGTCCAACCTCTCTCCTCTTTCTCTTCCTTGGCTGAGAGCCATCAATAGGCAAGAGTCATTGTTGTGCCAACATCTCAGCTTGCATGTAAGCTAAGGCATCTCTTCATCATCATCAACTAGGTGATTTTCTTCTTCATCCATCTCTTCTTCCTTTCTCTCGGCTGGAACCAAGAACCAAGGTGAGGGAACTCTCTTGTGGATTATTTGCTTTCTTTTTCTGTTGAGAATATGGTTAAGGGCTGGGGGTCTTAACCATAACATCCATGTGTGCCTCCATTGCTAAGAATTGTGATGTGTTTGAATTGTTTGTTGGATTGAAATTAGATGGGTGGTGTTAAATTCGCTTTGACAGTAGTTGTGAGCCTTTGCATGTGTGGAGTAAATTCATTTTCACCTTGTAATTGGAATGAAAATGGTCCTGGAAACAAGTGAGGTCATGTACCATTTTCTCACAATGGTTTTGATCAAGTTTTCTTTAAGAAATGTTAACTAAAAATTTGTTGGCAGTCACTGTATTTTTGTTTAGCATGGAACAACCCTCATTGTTTTGCCATTTTTGAAAGATCTAACCGTTGATTTTTCGTGAAATTTGCTTTGAATGAAAATAGGCACAAAATGCAACATCTTTCCTGTTGACACCTTTGAAAAATAATTTCATCTTAGGGTTCATCCATGGCTCGACAGTGGACTGTCCTGTTTTGGGATTTCACTGGAACAGAGCTCGATTTTTGTTAAAATTATCCCTGTGTACTTAATGTTTTTGAAATGTAATTAAACTTTTAAAAACTAGACACAATAAGCTTTTTAATCATGTATATTACAAAAATTACCAAGCACAATTTCTAAATTAATTTTTCAAAAAGAAACAGAACAAGGGTTTAGGACCCCGTTTTGAGTCAAAATTGTAGGCTGTTAGGAATATTTTTACTGAGAACAATAGAAAATGAATTTGGAAGCAAGAAATACCTTTTTGGAAAGATCAAGATGTTAGTTTTAAATTGTAAAAAGTTTCATTTAATTTAGCTTTGGGAAGTGGGAGAAATTTACATTTCTTTGAGCTATGTTCAGTGAGCACTCAAAATCCAGGACTGCTGACTTAAAATTTTTTTATAAAATTTTCTAGATGTTGATTTTATAAGTGGGATACCTTTCTGTGAACTAGATTTCAAGAGTTTCGATTTGATACAAAAAGTTTTAAATTTTGAGGTCATTTGCTTGTTTCAGTGAGAGCTCACATTCAGTACTGCCGATGAAAATTTGCCTAAATAGTCAAATGTGATTGTTAACACTTGTATTTTTGCCACTTTACTTTCAATTAATATTTTGGTTCTGTGAGATAATGGATATAATACAACCATTATTATGATTGATCATTCAAGTCTTATGGAGGAAAACCTTGAGCATTTGATATTTGAAAGTGTGATTTTCTCTGTTTTGGTGATACGGTCTATTGTCTTGTGGTGAAATTGTTGGTCGGTGTAATGTGTTTACAAGGCTCGACGCGAGTACTTGTAGTAACTAGAATTGATTTCTAGTGCCAATAGCAGGATTGTTATTCAAAGATAAATATAACTTGTATAGTGAGCACATTTAAATGATCTAAGAGACTTTTATTTTATTTTATTTTATTTTCATTTATTTTATTAAATACAAATTAATAATGAACTCTTTCTTTTATGCATTGGACATAAAAAACGATATGGGACCTTTGTGTGGAGGAGTAATGGTAAATATAAATAATTTTTTTTATAAAAATCATAAGACACTTGAGAGGGTAAGGAATATATAAAACGTAATAAAATATGATACGCTGTGACTTATGTGAGTTGAGAGTCATACTATGAAGATACGAGAGTACGACAGATCTTTGGAACTTCAAGAATGTAAGAAGGTCGTGTGGGATATTTCGGCTACGAGTTATCTATGAACCAAGGTTGGATTGCGAATGATGCATCACCTGGGGTGATGAGATCGTTATGATGTAGCGATGAAGACAAAGTCCTTATTTATATATGCATATGTGAGCGTAGAGGTGGTACCTTTAGCTCGGCATCAATTGTTCTAGTAATGAAAACGATTAGGTATCGAGTGTGATCGGTAGATAACCACACCGAAGTGGTTGATCGTAGATGTTTATGACTTCTAAAGTCGTTGTGTGTGTATTGTTTGACGAAGCAGAGAGTTACCCTCTTGTTTATTTTTTTTTTTTTAGGATCAGATGGCAATCCCGGATCCTCAACACTTCTGGGAAGTTGAGTGCATCTACGGAAGGTGGGAGCCCGATTTGGTTAGGCACGTAGATCATTTTACGGGCTATATTCGTTTGGATACAAGTATTTAGCATGGTGGATACAACCTACGCTGTCTTATTACCAGCAAGCCGAACCTATGGAGGTCATCTACATCTCTTCAGCCGCTACGTCATCTAGAGGGCCAGGACCACACCTGACTGACTCATAGCGCACCCCTACTGTGCCTTATTCCTCACAGTTGGAATTATAGTTGGGGGAGCACAGTGACCCTGAGTGTTGGGATATGGCTTCGGCAGATGCGGAAGCACCTGTGGACATGGAAGAGATCCATACTGAGGGGAATCAGATGATGCCAGTAGCAGCTGCAACAGTAGCAGAGTTGGTCGTGGAGGCTACAGCTGGTGGAGCAGGCTGGTTGGTGGAGTCTGACACAGATGAGGATCCAGAGGAGGATCCTGAGGAGGACTCAGAAAGAGAGTCTCTTGGATATTCATTTGAGGTTTCCTCTTGCGAGTCCTACTATTAGGACCACAACGACTAGTGACCCACCTAGGCTTCTGGGTTGAGTCTTTTACAGGGTAGGTGTAGACAATGACTGCTCTAAGAGCTAGGATCTTATTTTGCTTTATCATGTATTTGGTTGGGTAGATCTAGGCATCTCAAATATTTTGTTGGACATATTCAGTCATCATGTGGACCATGTAGTCTCTATCTGTACTTATGCTCCGAGAGTACGCTATGTCCTTTGGTTACATATATACATGTTTACATTTCCAGTCGTATGCATCTTTCATTGTTTTATTTCCGCATATTCAAAAATTAATTTGTTCTTTTACAATTGAAACTACACTTGACCTTTTTGCTGAATTAAATAACTGTTAAAGGAAATTATAACTTTCGCAATTAAAATTGAATTAAAAAGATTTAAAATTTTCACTAAATTTCAATTATGCTTCTTTCATCTTTCACGTATTTTCTTAAGTAAATTAATTAAGATATTTTATAAAATAATTAATTGAATTAAATGTCGCATATTTACAATTGGTACAAAGATATCAGCAATATGCATTTCCTTGACGGTAAAAAAACGCCAATAAGTTAACGCCAATAAGTTGCAGCCTTCTACGTAAAAACAGTTGCAGCAATAATTTTCTGAGATCCACTACAACAAAAACCACGAACCAATTGATCAACTCCACTGTAGCAAAAATTTCTTTTCCAACTGTAAAAAGCATCTGTTTACTGACCTTCTGTTATTGTTGAAAACTGAGAACCTCCTTAAAATAAAACTAACACATTATTTCATAAAAATGACACACACCACCTGTTTGTTGGTACTCTTCAAAGCATCCGATAATATTATATCTCCAGAACTCTCTAACATCTCCAAAATAAACTAACCATTCTCTATACCTTCCAAATCACCCATATTCCAAAACTCTGCTCAAAACCTGATAGCATCAACCTTGTTACCAAACTGTACAAAATCTTCTCGAGTAATATGTGAAAAAGAGTGTTATGCAGAATCCTAACATAGCAGCATTCCTCCAATTCCCATGCTCCCTTATGCAAGACTATTTGAAAATGAATTTGCATATCCTCCCTTTAGCTTACAACACTTGCAGAACCAGAAAAAACAATTGCTCCCTTTGTAATGCACCAAATGTTATGTTCTGTAACTACACTTATGCATCAGAAAAATATATCTCCTTGATGCATCATGCCATAGTTTGAAATGTTACATACAACCTTCTCCTTATGAATTGATGCCATTCACAACCTCACTCTATCATGATGGAAGAGAAAGAATAACTTAACCCGAAAACAACACCACCAAAAACATCATCCCCCAAAAAACATCACCAAGCAACAACACCACCAAAACGTCATCCCCCAACACTGCATCAATAACCTCACCCAAAAATCCCCTTTACATACTGCATAACACCAGGACCACTAGCAACTTTTCAACTGCGGACCCATATTATTTGTTATTGCTCCTCATACATTCTAAAGGATTTTGGAAATTAAAATAAAATTCACAAACATAGAATAAAACTCTTAGAACAGTATCTATGCTAAATACACAAATACAGTGTGTGTTTAAAGTAATTAAAATTTAAAATTTTCCAAAAATTTCAAATAAGGAAGCAACTCAAGCTACACAATTGCAAAATATGGATTCTAGAACATGTTTCTAGATCGGTTATTTAACAATCAATTTTAAAAAAAAAAAAGAAAAAAAAAACATTTGTATTGCATTTTTTGTAATATCCCATTTTTAGGCCTTAGGTGTAGGGTTCAGCCAAGTACCTTGTGTCCTCTGTAACGACTCAATTTTCACTTACAGAAATTTACGTTATTAATTTATTTTAACAAATTAAATATTTCTTAGAATAAACATTGCTTAAATGAAAGAGAATTATGAACGCAATAAATTGCGAATAATTCTTTTTAAAATATTTTATTGTGTGAATTGTAACACCTTGAAATTTACAACTCAATATATATATATATATATATATATATATATATATATATATATAAGTAACTTGCAGTAGTTAATTCTCTACAATTGATTCTCTGTAGTTATTTTTTTGTATAAAATTGTCTGTAGGATTGTTTGTAAAATTCTGTGTAATTAAATTAGTCTGCATTATTTTATTTCAATTAGTGATGTGCAGTGTGATAAGTATCTAAAAATTTAAATACTTAGATTTATCTGTGAATTGACTGCTTGAGATATCTGGAAGTAAATTAATCTGTCTGTGATTAATTGTTAGTAATAATTAATAAAAATGTTTATTACTGTATATTGATTATTTATTTGACTGAAAAATCGTTTTGATTTTTTTTAAATCCTAAAACTTGCACGTCAAGTTACCGCTTATAAAATTCATTTGTGAGCAATTCCTCTACGGAGAGAATTTTGTGAGAGTTATTAAAAAGTTTTCATTTCATAAAGATTTATAAAATTAAATAGATGTTTCAAAGTTTGGTTTTCAAAATTTAAAATCACATTTCATTTTCAATTACACAATGTAATCCTACACTGTGTGAATTTAACTCAACACCTAAACTATCAAATCACACTCCCCTTAACCAATTAAAATTCATGCAACTACCTTCCCCACTCTCTCAAAAACTCACGGCCACTCCTCACTCACACACAACACTCCACTCATTCTCTCACTTAACCACTCACACAACCCTCACATCACTCACTCAATGATCAAAATCAGAACACACAAAAGTTCTCTTCTCTCACCTCTCTTCCCTCTGGTCGAGACACACACAAATAAGGCAAGGCAGCCATTGTTAAGCTCTTGAGAGCTTTGCATGCAAGCCAAGGTCAAGGCTTTTCACCAACCTTCCTTCACGTTTTCTTCTCCTCTCCTCTTCCTCTTCCACGTGAACTAGCTAGAAAGGTAAGGGGATCTCTTTATGAAACTCAAGAGGTGGTTGTTAGTTGGGGGTTTCAGCCACCTACATGCATGCATGCCTACATTGTTTCAATGTGATTGTGTGTTTGCTTTTGTTTGAGTGAAAATGGTGATTTTGGGAAAAAAATTCTCTTCTTGGCTGAAACTGTCCTATTTTTGCATGGAATGTTTCTTCATCTTTTTTTGCTCTTAAATTTCATGGGATGGCTCCTAAAATAAAGGAGACCATGCCCAAATTTTTGTCAAAATTTATCACTTAGCTTTCATCAAGGTTTTAAACCCCAAATCAAAGGTGGCAGTAACTGTTTTCACGTAACGCCCTGGACAGCCCCCACTATTTTGCGTTTAACATAAAATCTAACCGTTAGGTTTCAATAAAACTTGTTCTCAGTGAAACTAGACTCAAAATGCAACAACTTTTCTTTTGGAACCATTGCAAGATAACCTCTCATCTATGACATGCAATGTGACTGTCCTGTTGATGGAATATGTCTGGACAAGGTTTGGTTTTAGGTCATTTTACACCAAAGTATTCATCTTTCTAAAAATCTAGTTTTTCCTCTAAAGCCTAAACAAAATAAGCTTTTTAACCATATAAATTATGAAAATTATCATTAACAAATACAAAATCAACTAATTACATTTTGACAGGACAAGGGTTTTGATTTCAGTTTTGGGTCTAAGACTTGGGTCTTAGAAAGAATTTTACTGGGAAAATGTAGAACTAATTAGGGTTCAAGTTTTACCTTTTCAGAAAGATATTGTGTTACCTCTTTATTGTAAAAAATTGAATTAAATTCGGATTTGGGAAGTCTTAGAAAATTTCACTTCTTTGAAGTATGTTCACTGTGAAGGTTAAATTGTCCTGCCAACTTTTAGAATTTTTAATAATTTTTGTAGATTTTTGTTAAATACGTGGGATACCATTTTTAAGAATAGATTTCAAGGGCTTTAATCTCATATAAAAATTTTACAGTTTAAAGATCATTTACTAAATTAATTTTGAACCCACATTCAGTGTTGCCAAGAGGGGAAATTTGCTCCAAATTGCTTGTATTTGGTGATAAGTGAATTGTTTTAATTGTTGGATTGAAATGTTAAATTTATGTAATCGTGAGGCAGTGGGTAACCGTTATCAATTGTTTTATTTTGATTGAAGACTTATTGGATGTGAACCTTGGGAAAAAATGTGTGACAAGTGCGTCTGTGAATGCTTCTGTAACACCCTGAAAATTTCAACTCATTTATATATATATATATATATATATATATATATATATATATATATACACGTATTTATATTTATCTGTATATAAATCTTTGTAAGTAACTGATAGAAATTTGCTAGAATTAATTCTCTGTAGTTGCTTTTCTGTATAAATTGACTGTTAGTTAGATTTTAAGTTTCAGTGAAAATAAAATAGTCTGTGTTATTTTATTTGGATTGATGATGTGTGATGTAATGAAAATTTAAGTTTTCAGTATTTTAAATTCATCGGTGAGAAATAAATATTATCTATTTGAAATATCTGAGAAAAAGAATATGAATTCATTTGTCTGTGAAAATTTGTTTGTGATAATTCATAGATTTGTTTGTCGTTGTATTGTTGGAAATTTAATCGACTAAAACACAATTTTGAATCGTTTTTAAAATCTGAGACTTACAAGATAAGTGATCTTTCGTAAAATTCATATGTAAGTGATTACTCTACAGAGAAATTTTAGGAAAGTTATTTTAAAAAAAAAAAGTTTTTCAGTTACAAAGAATTATTAAAATTTAAATTGGATGTTTAAAAGTTTGTTTTTTTTTATTTAGAACACGTTCTGGTTTAAATTACACAATGTATTTCTACATTGTGTAACTTGACACAGTCCTAATCCATCTAATCAAGTGACCATTGACCACTTAAAACTCATGCAAACACTCCTTCACCACACTCAACCTCACGACCCACTCTCACTCACTCTCACAAACCATCACTCAAATCATTTAATTGAGACTAACACTCTCACAAACCATCACTCAAATCACCTAATTGAGACTAACACTCACTCTCACTTATGTTCAGCGCACAAAACACTCACCAAAGGCACTTCTGAAAAAAAAAACCTCTCTCTTCTCTCTCCCTCTTGGTGTTGGCCGAGATTCCCTCCTCCCTCACAAACATCATTTTTTTCATCTCCTTCCTCCCTTGCATGCCATAGATAGAGTGATCAAAAGCCTAAACTCCTTTAGAGAAAAGTGACCAGCTCTTCTTCCTCTTTCATACGAGCTCACCACTCTAGTAAGGGATCTCTTTGTGAATTCTAAAGTGGCTGGAGGTTGGAGGATCCAGCCACTCTTGCATAAATGCCCCCTTGTTGACTGAAATTGTGAAAAATGTGTTTGCATGTGTGTGTTGAGTTTGTTTTCTGAAAATCTTTTTGGCAGTAGCTTGTGGTTGTATTCAAAGCTTCTCTTCATCTTTTTTACTCTTGAGAAATTCGTGGGATGGCTCCAATACAAAGGAGACCATGCCCAATATTTGTTAGAACCTATTTCTAAATCCTCATGCATTTTTCAAAACTCAAAAATTGGTGTTGGTAGTGGCTGTCTCACGTAGAAACCCTGAATAGTACTTTTTTTTTTTTACATAACTTTTGATCTAACCGTTGGATTTTGATGAAACTTGTCCTCAGTTAAAGTAGACTTAAAATGCACCAATTTTTCTTTTGAAACCATTGCGAGATAACCTCAAATGAAGGTTCATCCTTGACATGCAATGGGGTTGTTCTGCTTGTGGAAACTGGTTCGGGCAAGGTTCAGTTTTTGAGCTTTTTACACCAAGGTAATGACCATTTTTGAAATCTAATTTTTGTTCCTAAAACTAGACAAACAGAGATTTAAAATGATATAAGTTTCGAAAATTTTCATCCACAAATACTAATTTAACAAATTTGGTTAAAACAGAACACATGCATGGATTCCATATTTCAAACCTGAGACATAGGTCTTAGAAAAGAAATTACTGGGAAAAATATAGGAGGAATTAGGATCCAAGTTTTCCCTTTTCTGAAAGATATGGATGTTAGCTTTTTACCATAAAAAATTGAGTTAAAATATCATTTGGGAAGTTTGAGAAAATTACACATCTTTGAGGTATGCTCATTATGAAGAACATACTGGCCTGCGAACTTCTAGGAATTTTAATAACTTTTGTAGATTTAATCTTAGAGTGTGGGATACCTTTTTGAAAAATAGGTTTTAAGGGATTTAATTTGATATAAGAATTTCACAGAAAAAAAATCATTTGCTAAATTAATCTTGAACAGAGATTAGGTGCTGCCAAAAAGGGATTATGTCTTAAATTGCCTTTGAAATGTGACATTTGGATTGTGGTTTATTGAATGTTTAAATTAATTATAATTGTGTGCATGTAAGGCAGTCGGTAAATTTTACCCTGGCCTTAAATGATTGTAAGACCCTTGGAATGCAAACCTAAGGCATCTTTGTGCGTGTGATTTGTGCGTTTTGAAATGCTCTGTGGTGCAGTCACATGGACTGTAGTACAAATTGTATTTCTCTGTGATGTCTGTGTTCTGTGAGCATAAAACTCGAACGCGAGTGCTTATGTGGACTAGGACTCTATCGTAGTAATCCGGGTAAATTTTGCCGGCAATAATAATAATATAAATTCCAACAGTGAGAACAATTAATTTAGACTTAAGAATTAAATTATTTTATAAGCTTAATAAATGAACTCTTTAATTTTTACTTTAGACTTAGATAAACATTCTAGGACCCTTGCGTGGAGAAATTAAAGGTAAGTATTAATTATTAAAAACGTTAGAAATTGAGAGGGTAAGACACAAATAAAATGTAATAAAGAATCTTGGTATGCGATGGCAATATACGCCTTGAGAGTCGTGCAACGAGGAAATACGTGTGTACGACGGACTTGTGAAGGAAGTCGCGTGGGGCAATTCCGGCTGAGAGAAATATGCAAAGATGTTGGCGGAGATTGAACGACGTGGTCACCAATAGGTAATGGAGACAACTGTCTCGTATGGTACATTTTCTTGGAGTCAGGACAAGGTCTTGAGCTCGGCGTTGATTCGATCCGTCTTATACCAGCAGTAGTGGAAACCCACGATGATGAACAAAGATAATCTCCGTGAGAGAGTGTACGAGAAGCAAGTCCTCAGAGTATGAATGACCACAGATTGGTACCTGAGAGATGATCATGAGGCATTACGACCTTGGAGGGTAGGCGTCGAGTTGTGACTTCGTTCACACAAACCGACTTGGCGACCCTGACAATAACCACGAGAAATTCTCAGTTGGTGAGAGCCCACCTTATACCAGGGTGATGGTGTACTCCCAGCAGTCATTCCCCTTAATATATGTAAGACCACTGAGTTCTAGGAGTTCCAAGTGGTAGCTAGCCAGTGTGTTATAGTTTACAGACTTTAGTCATGGAAACAAGTAGCTTCCGAGTGCGAACGTTAGAGAACCACCCGCAGTGGTTAGCAGGATTGTGTGTGACTTTTAAAGTAGTTTTTGTGTGATTTGTTTGATGAAGCAAAGAGATTCACCCTTTATGTGTGTTTATTTTCTTTAGGTCCGGATGGCGGACGAGGAGCCAGCCCTCCATTGGGAGGCTGATTGTTACTATGGACGATGAATAATCGACGTGGTCGCGGGTGTAGACCACTTTACCGGTTATATCAGATTTACACGGACGTCCATCGATGAGCTGGTAGGAGCATACCCAGTGGTAGTAGATTATTTTGCATGGTGGACGCAGCCGATGCCACCCTACTACCGCCATGTCGAGCCAGTGGACGCGGTGATGATCTCTTCCTCTCTATCTTCTTCCGAGCGTAATGAGACTGTTCCTCACTCTTTAAGGGTGCAACTAGAGAAGTTGAAAGACTTTGATACTGAGGAGACTCCTACTGAAGGGAGTTCTTCAAAGGTGCCCGACTTGAAATGTAGAGAAATACACTAGAAGGGGGGTTGAATAGTGTATTTAAATTTTCTTTGGAAAACTTTAGCCAATGTGAAGATAGTGTATCTTTACGTTTTACAGAAACTTAGTAAAACAGAAAGAACGAGCTATCGTCCAGCCGATTAAAACAACAGACCAAAGAAACTACTCTTCTTCTTTTTCGTTTAAATACACGTAATAGATAAACTTAGATAAAAAGGTGTATAGAAACTTTTTCGTAGTATGTTGAAGAGATAGTTTAAAAGAAATGCAAGTAAGCTAGAAGGCGAGAGAATGGAATACGTAGTTTTATACTGGTTCACTCAACTGAGCTACGTCCAGTTCTCCTTCAAAAACTTTTGAAGGGTTCTACTAATCAAAATCTGATTACTCTCAAGTATTCTAACCTTGCCACTTCTGGCTACAAGTATTCTCTAGGCCACTTCTGGCACACCCTTAATCTCCCCTTGAGATTAAACACAAAAACCAAGTATTCTTTAACACTAAGCCACTCCTGGCTTTCCAAACAGAATTGTTTGATATTGTATGTAAAATTTAACTCTCACTGAGAGGATATTACAATAAGAATGAGTATATAGACTCGCTTAGCAAAGCTAAGATGGATGCTCTTTTCGCTTATGATCGTCCAGTCGTTTTAACAGGGATTCAGCTCTTTTTCAAAAATCGTCAATCTGATATGTGAGCTCATTCTTCTATATATAGGAAGCTTGTTGAAAGATATCCGTTGAGGAATCTGTTCCTTTTCCAAGAGCGATTCTTTTTGTAGCATATGGCCGTTGTCACATTTTGACTTAGAGTGAAGTGATGGAAGTGACAGCCGTACTTTTAGCGCCTCTCCTACTCGTACTTTTTCTGCAGAGAGAAGCTTCTTCTTTTCCTGTTCAGTACTATTTGAAAAGATCAAACAGAATGGCATGTTAAAATATGAGAGAGTGAACGTTGCCTTATATCATAGAAAGCGTATTTTCAAGATAGTAACAACAGTGAGTGTTATTCAAGCGTTGGACGCTTGCTCTCACAGGAGCATTGGACGCTGCCTGTAGGTTTCTTATAAAACACATTTGGACGCTCACTTTATTAAAACATAGAGTCCAGGTTTGAGAGATACAATACCATTGCGGGATTGGACGATGTAAATCCTATAACACTCAAACTAGATCATTAGATACTTCAAAATTTATCCTTTAGTTATTATCATCAAAACCGAAATTCGAGGGGTTGGACATCGTCCAAGGTCTTAGAACCTAACAATCTCCCCCTTTTTGATGATGACAAATAATGGTAAATTTTGATGTTAAAAGATACATAATCATATAAGAATACAATGAGTCGAGTCAGAGATGATTATGTTATGCCAGAGTATAAAAGTGAAATGAAGTACTCCCCCTGAGTTCAACATTTCTTATGCATCTAATAACAGATATCAGAGTGAAAAACATATCAATGATATGGATGCGGAATATATGAAAATAAACACCTCATGTTTTGATAAAGGAATCAATATATATATATATATATATATATATATATATATATATATATATATATATATATATATATTCAAAAAATATTTGAATACAGATTGTTTAGCATTTTATTCTCATCAAAATTCCAATTTCTTCCCCTTTGTCATTAACAAAAAGGTTTGAAAGATGGAAAAAATGATGTGGCCATCATGGTCACCTTATGGCTGTGGAGGTGGTTCATGTGGTGGTGGAGGTGGTTGTTCTGGTGGTGCTTGAATTGGTGGTGCTGGTTGTGGGGGTTGAGGTTGGACTGGTGGAACTGTATGAGCAACGTGACCAAGTAAGGTGGCTGCGGTATTTTGAATCTGGTTCACAAGCGTCTGGGAGAGACTCATGAACTGCTCAGTGATTGCATTTTGCAGCATTAGACGATGTTGATCAGCTTCAGCCTGTTGTCTTTGCTGAAAAGCTTGAAACGCGGCCTCAGTCTCTAGCTGTTGCTGCCTCAGAGCTTGTTGCACTATTTCGTGAACACGATCTTCTGAGACTCCTTGTGGTTCAGCAAATCGCAGGGGATTGATGCCCCTTGGACTTGAAGATCCAGTTGGAACCAGTTGATGTGTGCCTGAATGTGCTTCAGTGGATGCATCAACAATGGGGAGGCTTGTGATTTCTTCAGCAATAGGCTGTGCTGCAGAGGCTTCCATTGGCTTGGACGCTTCAACAACGAGCTCTCTATCATCCTCGGACCTATCAGACTGGACGGTAGGTTCTTCATGTGACGTGACAAAGTGTTCTACGTCCACTGGTACTGATGAGTCCAGGTCAAGATGAGCTAGCACCTTTGTCACTTTGGCAGATGCTTCATCCAGTTCTGCCTGTGTAGCCTTTGACTTAGCAACCGTATCTTCCTTTTCCATGGTTACGGTCTCAGCTTCCTCAAAAGCCAGCTGCTCAAGACGAGCTTGTTCTACTGCTGCGGCGGCTTCTTCTGCTTGGTACTCCTCATCTAGAGTTTGGAGTTCCTCCACAAACTCCGTGCGATCCAGTGTTCTGAGGTCAAACACTTTGTTGCTTCTGATTGTTGGCAAAGTCTTCATCAACTCCAGATAATCATCTGAATCCTTCAGAAAGCAGGCAAATGTGTCTGAGAAATGGTGAGTTTTGACTGGACGCAGCACTTCTATACCATGAGGGGGATGAACAAAGTCATCCTTGGAACTGCCTGAGGATGAGGCTTACTGGGAATCATTCCATAATATCTGGCGCCAGAAGGTTATGGAATCAAAGGTTCCAAGTTCACGCGTAAGCTTACCAGACTTATCAAATAAATGACCCCAGGTGTGAGAGGATTTTTGCAGGGTTTCAACTTTCTCTTCCCTGCTGGGCATCTCAATGCCGTAGAATTTGAAGCCCTTCTTACGACCAGCATCATATACAGGTAGTCTAGGACATACTCTGTCTGGTACGAACTTTATTTCTGTCGCGCGGCTTATGTGCATGTTTGGTGGGTAGGCGATTGCTTGGTTTGGAATGTACATCTGTTGCAGAAGCTTTCCAAGATCATCAAAGTCGCCTGGCTGGAAGTTTAGCACTGGAGTTCCAGCTGGTAGAGGCAGGAACTTTGTGATTGGAGTCCAGATTTGAACATCCCTGACCCACCCTGCGTCTGGACGCTGCTGCGTTACTGACGGGT
Source organism: Pueraria montana var. lobata (assembly GCA_026413185.1). NCBI lineage: Eukaryota > Viridiplantae > Streptophyta > Magnoliopsida > Fabales > Fabaceae > Pueraria > Pueraria montana. The sequence goes on from CM048647.1 coordinate 6,196,639, forward strand.
CCAGACTTTCTTTAATTGCCAATTGCAATTCTGCATCCAGCTCAATATCTTTGTTAGCAGAAGACTTCTTGGACGGTGCCTTCTTTTTCCTTGGAGCCTTCCCTTTCTGCTCCGCAACCGTCTTGGTGAAACGAGAGGCAATTTCCACCTCTGGCTTCTGCAGGTTTTCCGCTGCTGGACGCACTCTCTGCTGAGTTCCAGTTGGACAGATGTAAGGATAAGGCATGCGTACTAAGTGTGGGTACACTTCTCTCGTCCAATTGGGCAGAGGATTGCTGATGATCGTTCCTTTAGGCATAGCATAATAAGCAGCTGACAAAGATTCAGTGCAAACATACCTCGTCCACTCAGGTGCTGAGGCAGTTGTATAATGCCGCTTCAGAGGCTCTTGCAGAGGCCTCTGGATCATATCACCTTCTTTACAGAAATTCTGCTCATTGCATGTGAGGAATGCAACCGGGAAGCATTCTCTGTCTTTCTCTTCTTTTGTTTTCTGCTTGGGGGGTATAGTCCATGGGGACCATGTATCCCTCCATGCATCTCTTAGACACACAAACTTGGACAGGTCCAAGCGAAGAGGTGGTTGCTGGCTTGCTGATGTGGATGGAGCACCTGATGTTGTTGGTAGAAGGGTGTTGGTGGATACATTGTCGGTGTCTTGAGAGGACGATGGTAGCACTGCAATCCTCTTTGGCCTTATAGCCTGAGTCTTTACCCGTCTTGGCACTTTGTCAAGAAAAGGAAGTGTTTTAGCAGGTTGTGCCTTCTGCTTCTTTTGCTGAGGACCCTCTGTCTCCTCTGCCTGCTTCATGATCTGACCAATTGGGATCTGGTCATCATCTTCAGAGTCGTCCAGTAATTGAAGCTTTCCTACCTTTTGCTTTTCTGGGGCAACCTTCACTGGTGCTGCCTTTGGACGCTTCTCGTCTTGAACAGGTTTGGACGTATCAGTCCTTGGACGCTTCCCTGCTGGTGACTGAGCAACAGATGTCTCAGCATGCCTTTTCTTGGTTCTTCTTTCCTTCTCAGCGTCTTCCTCATGCATCTGAGATGCTTGGCGTGTGATCTTTCTACCCTGCTGTTCTTCCATCAGCCTTTTGATTTTTCTACCAATGCCCAGAAGATCAATCTCTTCTTCTTCATCATTAGAGATGATCTTGCTCTGTTCATGCCGTTGTTTGTTGATGGTGTCCTCGTCCAGGTCCCTTAAGACCTTGGCTGTTAGCTTGATCTTCATTGGCCTTATGTTGGGCTCACCAAACAACTGTTGTGTTGCCACTATTGGCCCTTTCTTCACTATGGCTTCGTGGGCTTCTTCATCCAATTCATCAAAGAAGCGTTGATAAATCTTCTGATCCCAGAAGATCCTGTTCATCAGGGCGGCGTAGAAAATGTCATCATTCCCACCCACAGACTTCATCATCCTCACGATATTGACGTAGATGATGTGAGGGAGATTGAAGGGAATGCCTTCCATCAGATGGAATATCACAAACTTGTGTAAGTCTGTGACTGAGTCCTTAGACCCAGCTTTGTGCAGGATACTCTTGTTGCACACCTGCTGCCATATTTTAGCTTCCTCGCACAGATTCTTGTATTCAATCTTCATCGACTCAGGGGTTTTGGACTTGCAAAGCACAGTCGCAACGTGATCGCCGTACTGCTTGGCCCAGTTGGTTCTGTACTGGTTCTGCTCCCTGATGCAACCAGTTACCTTTGCTATGGCCTCGATGGACAGAGTCACTTCTCGTCCAAGAATCGTGGCCACGAGTTTCCTTGAGCTCTGGAACTTGGCATTCCTCCAGAACATTCTGATCAACTCGGGAAATATTTTCTGGTTCTCATTGAAGTAGCCTCTGATTCCACACTTCAGTAGGCTCTCGTTCAGGTTTAGTCCCAGCTTTTCAAGCTCTTCAATGTCAAAGAAGTGCTCAATGTGCACTGTAGCAGCTCCTTGGCACACAACTGTAGTCTCAGGGTAGGTGAGGACGTCGAGTTCTGAGTTGCTTGAGTTTGTAGAGATTGCCATTCTTGTAAAGTTTGGATTTTTAGGTTTTCTGATAGGGTTTTTGGGGTTTCTGAGAGAAAGAGAGAGTGTTTAGGTTGATGATTTTTCAGAGAGGATTGATATGGTGGTGTTTGGGCTTTGTTTGGAGAATATGAAGCGGTTTTGTTTTTTTTTTTTGAATATTTGAAAAAAGGTAACTGACGCCATAAAATCCGCCATGATGAGACGTGCTAAGGATATGGGTAACTGTGTACGGTTACAGGCATTTTGGTGACTCAGCATAGAGTAATCGCTCATACTTATACTTAAAACGATCCGTTTTGATAAATTGAATCAAGAGAAAAGACTAAGATAAAAAGACATCGTCCATATTTTGGACTTAAGTGAAATATATGTAATGCATGTGCATGACTCTAGTGTTCCTTGGACGACATGTCCTTTGGACGCTATGGTTTTATTGGACGCATCATGTAGATGTTAATCATTCCTTTACAGAGGCCATGCCAAGTTTGTCCCTCAGAAGGATTAACTTGTCTTCAGTAAGGGGTTTGGTGAATATATCAGCAAGCTGATTATCTGTGGTTACAAAGTGTAATTCCACAGTTCCCTTTTGAACATGGTCTCTTATAAAGTGATGTTTAATTTCTATATGTTTGGCCCTTGAATGCAATATGGGATTTTTAGAAAGATTTATGGCAGCTTTACTATCACAGAAGATAGGAATGTTACTCTCATATATGTTGTAGTCCTCAAGTTGATGCTTGATCCACAAGATTTGAGAGCAGCATTTTGCAGCTGAGATATACTCTGCTTCAGCAGTGGACAGAGCAATAGTTCCTTGCTTCTTGCATGTCCAGGAGACTAGGTTACCACCGATGAAGTGACATCCTCCACTGGTGCTTTTTCTTTCAATGCGATCTCCAGCATAATCAGCATCACAATATCCTATTAGCCTGAAATCTTTCTCCCTTTTGAAATATAACCCAAGGTTAGTGGTTCCAGCAAGATATCGAAAGATTCTTTTAACAGCAGTTAAGTGAACTTCCCTTGGGTCAGATTGAAATCTGCCACATAAGCATACGTTGAACATGGTGTCAGGTCTGGACGCAGTGAGGTACAGGAGTGATCCTATCATACCTCTGTATAGAGTATTATCTACTTTCTTTGAGTTGTCGTCCAGTCCAAGAACTGTTGTTGGATGCATATGAGTTTTCATTGGTTTTGCATCGTCCAACTTGTACTTCTTTAGTAGCTCTTTGACATACTTAGTCTGATGTATATATATTCCCTTTTCAGTTTGTTTGATTTGGAGTCCAAGGAAGAATTTCAGCTCACCCATCATGCTCATCTCGAACTCTGTTTGCATTAATTTGGCAAAATCTTCACAGAGAGATTCATTAGTGGCACCAAATATGATATCATCAACATATACTTGTGCAATAATGAAATCAGAAGAGTAGTCTTTGCAAAATAACGTAGTGTCTACTTTTCCTCTTGAAAAACCATTTTCTGACAGAAATGTGCTGATTTTTTCATACCAAGCTCTAGGAGCTTGTTTCAACCCATATAGTGCTTTGTTGAGTTTAAAAACATGGTTTGGAAAAGCATCACTTTCAAATCCTGGGGGTTGTTCCACATAGACTTCTTCTTTTATGAGTCCATTGAGGAATGCACTTTTTACGTCCATTTGGTATAGCTTCATATTGCTATGAGCTGCAAATGACAGTAAAATGCGGATTGCCTCCAGACGTGCAACGGGAGCATAAGTTTCAGTATAATCTATACCTTCTTGTTGTGAGTAACCTTTTGCTACTAACCTTGCTTTGTTTCTCACAACATTACCTTCTTCGTCCAGCTTGTTTCTGAACACCCACTTTGCTCCTACAGCTTCTTTGTCGTTGGGGAGTTCTACTGGAAGGGGAGTTCTACTAGCTTCCAGACATTGTTCTTTTGAAATTGGTCAAGTTCTTCTTGCATTGCTTTGACCCAGCCTTCATCTTCTAAGGCATCGTCCACAGTCTTAGGTTCTATTTGAGATATGAATGCTGCGTGACCTTGCTGTTGTTGAAGTGAAGATCTGGTTTTGACTCTGTCTTTTGGATCCCCAATGATTTGCTCCTGTGGATGATGTTTCTTCATTTGCCAGTTGCGTCCAGTTGGTTCTCTTTGTTCTTCGACTGGACGGTCCAGTAGTGCATTTGATTCTTCAACTGAGACATCATGGTTGGACGAATCTGATGACTTACTTGCATCGTCCAATCTGAGATCTGCAAATGATTTGTCCAGCTCTGATAATTCCTTATCAGGCTTGTTGTCATTAAACTTCACATGGATAGCTTCTTCAACAACTAAGGTTCTAGAGTTATAGACTCTGTACGCCTTTGAAGTTTCAGAATATCTAAGCAACGTTCCTTCATCACACTTAGAATCAAATTTTCCCAGGTTATCCTTAGTGTTCAGAATGAAACATTGACATCCAAATGGATGGAAGTAGGATATGTTGGGTCTTCTACCCTTCCACAATTCATATGGAGTCTTTTTCAATATCGGCCCTATATAGATTCTGTTTTGTAAATAACAGGCAGTATTCACTGCTTCAGCCCAGAAGTGTTTAGGGGTTGAATTATCATTTAACATGGTTCTGGCCATCTCCTGAAGTGATCTGTTTTTCCTCTCAACTACACCATTCTGTTGTGGTGTTCTAGGTGTTGAGAAGTTGTGAAGGATACCATTATCCTCACAGAACCTTTGAAAACTTTCGTTTTCGAATTCACCCCCATGATCACTTCTAATTGAAGTAATGCATACTCTTTTTTCATTTTGAACTCTTTTGCAGAGATTATAAAAGGCCTTAAAGGACTCATCTTTGTGGGATAGGAATAAGACCCATGTCCATCTAGTATAGTCGTCCACTATAACTAATCCATATCTTTTACCACTTATCGAGGCTGTTCTTGTGGGTCCAAACAGATCAATATGTAACAGCTCAAGAGGTCTAGAAGTGGAAACAATGTTTTTACTTTGAAATGAACTTTTCACTTGTTTTCCTTTCTGACAAGCTTCACAAAGAAGATCATCTTTATATGACATACTTGGTAGTCCTCTTACGAGGTTGTGCCTGTTCAGCTTTGAGATTAACCTCAAGCTTGCATGACCAAGTCTTTTATGCCATAACCAATGATTTTCTTGTACAGAAACTAGGCATGATACATTTTGACTTGATAGTTCCCCAAGTTTAATCTTATACAGATTGCCTTGCCTCTTTGCAGTAAAGAGAAGGGACCCATCAGAGTTTTTGACTGCACATTCACCTTTGTTAAAGGCAACATCATATCCACTGTCACATAATTGACTTATGCTAAGTAGATTATGTTTAAGACCTTTAACATAAAGAACTTTATCAATACAAGGATAGGGTGGTATACCAATCTTACCTACGCCAGCTATCATCCCTTTCTGATTCCCTCCAAAAGTGACTGTCCCACCAGTCTTGGGTAGGAGGCTTTGGAACATACACCTTTCTCCCGTCATGTGATGTGAGCACCCACTGTCCAGGTACCATGATTGGAGTTTCTTTCCTGCTGTTAAGCATGTCTGCAACAAGAACAATTTTATCCTTAGGTACCCAGATTGACTTAGGTCCTTTTTTGTTAGCTTGAAGGGTATTGAATGCTCCCCTCTTAGGCAGGTGTCTGCATTTGGACGTTATATGTCCAGATTTCCCACAGAAGTAGCAAACATCTGTTTCCTCATCATGAATATATTTCTTTCCCTTGTATCCATGTCCTGACCTGTCATTTGGTCTCTTACAACCTTCATATTTTAAAAGTTTTTTGAGGTTGTCAGAGCCCTTGACAAAGTTTGACAGATCCTTCTTTAGGCTGTCAATTTCTTCATGAAGTTTTACAATATCATGTGGTTGACCTCTTAAGGAAGTATCTGCTTCAACTTTCAGAAGCTTCTCAACTAGCCTTTTGTTTTCTGCGTTGAGATTTCGAATCTCTATGGAAAGATTTCTTTCTCTATCCCTTGAATCCTTATAGGATTTATGGGCTTGAGCAGCATCATTCCAGAGAGTTCGCCTCTCCATGTTTGTAGTTTCATTTTGCCTTGAGAGCTCTGTAAACTTTTTCTGTAAATCCTCCTTTTCATTTTCCAGTTGTCTAACGTTTTCTTCTAAAGCTTCTTTTTCTTTTGAAAGTGATTTGGATGATTTCTTTAAAGTTCTATAGGCCTTTGACAAGATAGAAGAGTTTGAAAGTAGTTCATGATAAGCTTCTTGAATTGAATCTAAGTCATTAAAATCTACCTCATCTTCTTCTTCTGGCTCAGAGGAATCAGTTGAGGTGTCCGCCATCAGACATATGTGTGCTTCCTCCTCTTCTCCCTCGTCCGATGATGAGTCATCGTCCAGGTCTTCCCATGTGGACATCAGAACTTTCTTGCCCTTTCCTTTGTTGAAGAATTTCTTCTTCTTGTCCTTGCTTTTGTCAAGATCTGGGCACTCTGATTTGAAGTGTCCTGGCTTTTTGCATTCGTAGCATATGATTGGACTCTTCTCCTTCTTTTCTTTGAAGTCTTTCCTCTTCAGGTTTCTCCATCTGGATCCACCTTTCTTTTTCCACATAGCATGTATCCTTTTGGATATAAAGGATAGTTCATCATTCTCGTCTGAGTCATCATCTTCATATTGTTCGTCTGATGATGTTTCAGCTTGCATGGCTTTGGACGATGATGCTTTCCTTGGCTTCTGGACGCTGAGCGCCAGAGACTTATTTTTCTTACCATCACTATCTTGATGCAGTTCTAGTTCATGCACCTTGAGGGTTCCCACGAGTTCTTCTAAGGACATATCGTCCAGTTCCTTCTTTGTTCTCAAAGCTGTAACCTATGGTCTCCATTTCCTAGGCAAACTTCTTAGAATTTTGTCAATATGTTCATAGTTATTATAATCTTTACCATGTGCTCTAAGTTCATTTAGTATGGTTTGAAACCGTCCAAACATACTTTGTATGTCCTCGTTTTCTTCCATACTAAACAACTCATATTGACGAGTAAGGAGACTGAGTTTGTTACGTTTTACCTGAGTGGAACCCTCATATGTTAATGCAAGAGTGTCCCACATTTGTTTTGCGCTTTTGAGACTGTGCACCTTGTTGTATTCTTGTTCGCTTAGTGCACACATGATGATGTTTCTGGCTCTGGAGTTGAGATAAAATCTTTGTTTTTGCTCTTCCGTCCATCTAGCCTTTGAGATTTCGTTGAGGCTTGCATCAAGTGGAATATAATCGCCCATCTCCACAACTTCCCACATGTCAATATGGCTAGATTCAAAGAATGCTATCATTCTTTGTTTCCAGTAGTCATATTTGACACCCTTGAAGAGTGGTGGTCTGTTCACAGCTTGTCCTTCGTTTTCCATCTTTCTCAGGATCTTTCCTCTGTACTGTTAAAAACTCAACCCAAGAGGTCGAGCTCTGATACCAACTGAAATGTAGAGAAATACACTAGAAGGGGGGTTGAATAGTGTATTTAAATTTTCTTTGGAAAACTTTAGCCAATGTGAAGATAGTGTATCTTTACGTTTTACAGAAACTTAGTAAAACAGAAAGAACGAGCTATCGTCCAGCCGATTAAAACAACAGACCAAAGAAACTACTCTTCTTCTTTTTCGTTTAAATACACGTAATAGATAAACTTAGATAAAAAGGTGTATAGAAATTTTTTCGTAGTATGTTGAAGAGATAGTTTAAAAGAAATGCAAGTAAGCTAGAAGGCGAGAGAATAGAATACGTAGTTTTATACTGGTTCACTCAACTGAGCTACGTCCAGTTCTCCTTCAAAAACTTTTGAAGGGTTCTACTAATCAAAATCTGATTACTCTCAAGTATTCTAACCTTGCCACTTCTGGCTACAAGTATTCTCTAGGCCACTTCTGGCACACCCTTAATCTCCCCTTGAGATTAAACACAAAAACCAAGTATTCTTTAACACTAAGCCACTCCTGGCTTTCCAAACAGAATTGTTTGATATTGTATGTAAAATTTAACTCTCACTGAGAGGATATTACAATAAGAATGAGTATATAGACTCGCTTAGCAAAGCTAAGATGAATGCTCTTTTCGCTTATGATCGTCCAGTCGTTTTAACAGGGATTCAGCTCTTTTTCAAAAATCGTCAATCTGATATGTGAGCTCATTCTTCTATATATAGGAAGCTTGTTGAAAGATATCCGTTGAGGAATCTGTTCCTTTTCCAAGAGCGATTCTTTCTGTAGCATATGGCCGTTGTCACATTTTGACTTAGAGTGAAGTGATGGAAGTGACAGCCGTACTTTTAGCGCCTCTCCTACTCGTACTTTTTCTGCAGAGAGAAGCTTCTTCTTTTCCTGTTCAATACTATTTGAAAAGATCAAACAGAATGGCATGTTAAAATATGAGAGAGTGAACGTTGCCTTATATCATAGAAAGCGTATTTTCAAGATAGTAACAACAGTGAGTGTTATTCAAGCGTTGGACGCTTGCTCTCACAGGAGCATTGGACGCTGCCTGTAGGTTTCTTATAAAACACATTTGGACGCTCACTTTATTAGAACATAGAGTCCAGGTTTGAGAGATACAATACCATTGCGGGATTGGATGATGTAAATCCTATAACACTCAAACTAGATCATTAGATACTTCAAAATTTATCCTTTAGTTATTATCATCAAAACCGAAATTCGAGGGGTTGGACATCGTCCAAGGTCTTAGAACCTAACACGACTACGTACCCTAGCCGGAGTACGAGGTAGCGAAGGAGGACCTTGAGGCCGTTCCAGAGGCGATGGAGTTGGACGAGGTAGAGCTAGCAACAGCTGCTGTTAAGGAGGTGGCAGAGGCTCCTGCCGAGGTTGTCGATTGGTTACCCACTGAGGACGTTATGGATTCAGAGGAGGATTCTTCCGAGGATTCCTTCGAGGTTTCTTCTCATGAGTCCCGTACTTAGCGTTTTGTTGATCAGCGGATGCTTAGGCTTGGGTGGAGTTCTCTAGGGGTAGATAGTTGGTGATTGCTCTGAATGTTAGGATCTCCTTTTATCTTTATCATGTATTTTGTTGGGTAGATCTAGGCATTCAGATGTTTTGTTGTATGTATTTCAGTCATCTTGCGTGCCATGTTAGGTATTTGCTATACATAGTTACTTGGAAATTGCATGATGCTTGTCAAACTCAGATTTATATATTTATGCATTGTATCTTTCCAGTTATTCGTCACTGTATTTATTTATTGTCTTATTTATTTATTTATTCCGCATATTTGAAAATTTAAAGCGACATTTTACAATGATAAACACATTACGATCTTTTAAAATTAAAAATGACGTGCTAATAACTGCCAAAATAAATGAGGACTTTCGGAATTCAAGTTTAAAATTGAAATGCATAGTTAAATTAAAAAGTTTTAAAAATTCACTAAAATTCCAATTGCTACGTTTTAACTTCACTCATTTTCACAAGTACAAATTAATTAAAGAGCTTTAGAAAATAATCAATGGAATTAAATACGACATATTTCCATTTTAGAGATTAGGGCATTACAACTTTTGTGATGCAGTCATGTGGATTGTATTGTGAATTTTGTGGGATTATTGTCTGTTTGTTTTGTGTATTGTGTTCACAAGACTTGGGCTTAAGTGCTTGTGTGGGCTAGGACTCTGTCTTAGTAACTTGGGCAACTTTGCCATTAAAGATAAAATAAACTTTAACAATGAGCATAATTAATTAGGCTGTAAGATTTAATTTTATTAATAGTTTCTAATTAATCAACTCTTTATTTGTGCTTTGGACTTAGAAAAAGATTTAGAACCTTTGCATGGAGGAATCAACAGTGAGTTATTAATTATTAAAAATTATAGAAATTGAGAGGGTGAGGTACAAATAAAACTTAACAAGATTTTGATACGCATTGTGAAGTACGCTTTTCGAGAGTCGTGCAACGAAGACACGTGTGTACGGTGGATCGTTGGAATTACAAAGAGAGTCGCGTGGGGCATTTTCGGCTGAGAGGAAGACTAAAAGTTGATGGCGGAGATCGAATGGTGTGTTCACCTAAGAGGTGATGGGGAAAAATTGTCTCATGTGTTTATATATTGTTTTGGAGCCGAGACCGGGTCTCAGGCTTGGAGTCGATTCATCCCGTCTTGTACCATGAGCAGCGGAAACCCACAGTGATGAGCAAGGATAATCCTTGTGAGGAGAGTGATTGAGGAGTTAGTCCTCAGAGTATGAATGACCACAATTTGGTACTTAGGAGATGACCGTAAGGCATGCTGACCTTGGAGGGTAGGCGCTGAGTTGTGACACCAGTTCACATAGCCGACTTGGCAACCTTGACATAACTATGAGACATTCTTTAGTTGGTGAAAGCCTACCATTGTACCATGGTGAGGGTGTCCTCCTAACAGTCATTCCACTCAAATATGTAAGACTATTGAGTTATGGGAGTTCCAGTGGCAGCTAGCCGGTGAGATAAAATTTACAGACTTAGTCATGGAAACGAGTAGGTTTCGAGTGTGATCGTTATAGAACCACATCACAGTGGTTAGTAGGATTGTGTTTGTGGCTTTCAAAGTCATTATGTGTGGTTTGCTTGATGAAGCAAAGAGATTCACCCTTTATGTGTGTTTTATTTTTTTTAGGATCGGATGGCGGAAGGGGAGTTAGCCCTCCATTGGGAGGTTGACTGCATGCTCGGTTGATGGATAGCTGACGTGGTCTAGGGCGTGGATCACTTCACCGGCTATATACACTTTATTCGGACGCCCATAGATGAGCCAGTTAGAGTTTACCCAGTGATCACCGAGTACTTTGCATGGTGGACGCAGCCGACTCCACCCTACTACCGCCACGCAGAGCCAGTGGATGTAGTTATGATTTCTTCATCTCTTTCATCATCGGAGCATACTCCCGACTGCTTCTTACTCCCTGGCTTCGGATGTACACTTGGAGGAGCTTGATGACTTTGACATCGAGGAAGTTCCTACTGAGGGGAATTCTTCGGCAGTGCCAGACTACGTACCCCATCTAGAGTACGAGGAGGAGGACTTCGAGGCCGTTCCAGCGGAGAGGGAGGTGGACATGGCAGAGCTAGTGGCAACAACAACATTTATAGAGGAGGTGGCAGAGGCTCATGCCAGAGCAGCTGGTTGGTTGCCAACAGAGGATGTGTAGGATCTAGAGGAGGACCCAAAGGAGGATTCCTCTGGGGATTCTTTTGAGGTCTCTTCTCACGAGTCCCACACTTAGTTCTCTGTTGACCAACAGCTGCTTCAGGCGTGGGTGGAGTCTCTAGGGGTAGACAGTTGATGACTGCTCTGAATGCTAGGATCTTCTTTTATATTATTATGTATTTTGTTAGAGTAGATCTAGGCATTCAGATGTTTTGTTGTACATATTCAGTCATTTCTGTGTACCATATCATGCATTTGCTACACTCAGTCACAGGGGTACTCCATGCTGCTTGTCAGACACATAATATATATATTTATGCATCTCTATCTTTTCCGTCTTTATTATTGCCTTTATTTATTCATTTTCGCATATTTGAAAGTTCAAAGTGATCTTTTATATTTGAAAAACACGCTACAATCTTTTCTGTAAAATTAAACGACGCGTTATAACTGCCAAAATAAATGATGATTTTCGAAATAAAAATTAAAATTGAAATGCAAAGTTTAAAATAAAAAGTTCAAAAAGTTTTAAAATTCACTAAAATTCCAGCCATAATGTTTTACTTCACCTGATTTTCACAATCAAATTAATTAAAGAGCTTTGGAAAATAATAAATTAAAAATAAATATCGCATATTTCCATTATAGAAATTAGGGCGTTGCATGAATTGTGTGATATTTAGATTATGTGTGAATTTTTTTATGATTACATTTTATTTAATTGGCTAAATGTTTCTTTTGGTCTTTTATGTTTTAGTGTTTTTTTTCGTTTTGGTACATTAAGTTTTAAAAGTCTCATTTTGGTCCTTTGTGTTCCGTTAAGGTTTAAATTTTGAAATAATTCATTTAATATAGTGGCGGCTAAAAACCGCTACTATATTTATTTTACTTTAAAAATTATAATCCACTATAAAAACATCTCATATGCTCCAACCTAGATCTCCAAATCAAACCCACCATCATCCACTTTGTTCTCCCCTCCCACCTCAAAACATGTTTCAACAACCTCAAATCCTTCCCACCCACCAAACCCAACACCAAAGCTTGCACCTTGAACCTTGACGAGCCTCCCTTTTCTCGCTTGCACTCCTCCTTCTCTGGGAACCCAAACCCGAAGGTTTTTCACCTACAAGGGTTTGTTCAGGAAGGGTGAGAAGATGCTGAAGGTTTAGGTGCCGAGGTTCGTGGAGATGGTGGAAGAGGCGGCGCCGGTGGAGTCGAACAGGGTGACATTTCAGATTTTGACGAAACCCATATCTGAAATTTTGGAGTCCCATGTGTGCTTGTTATGCGTTAGTTTTCACAAGCCTTGCACTTTTGTTGTGTATCAATAAAAGACATTGATCTGGCTTTTAGATCTAAATTGACCACAAATTCCAAATTTTGTTAGATTTGGCTATAAAAACTTAAGCTACTCATATGAACCAGAAACATAAACAATAATATACAAAAAGAAAGATGGGTTGTTGAGCTTGATTTGGGCCAATTTAAAAAATTGTGTGTGCTTCCTGTTAGAGAGAAGCGGAGAAGGGGGAAACAAGTTGGAAAGGGGGAAACAAATTTCTGGTGGTTAATATAATTAATAGCCACCACTATATTAAGTTAATTATTTTAAAATTCAAAAGTTAACCGAACACAAACGTTGCAAACGGAAAATTGAAAAAAGGACTAAAAGGAAACCTTTCGAAAACTTAAAGGACCAAAATGAGACTTTTAAAACTTAATGTACCAAAACGAAAAATACTAAAACATAAAGGACCAAAAGTAACATTTAGCCTATTTAATTAAATTGCATGTTTTAATAATTTAGTTATTAATTATTTTCTATCTATTTGTTATTATGGGCCTAGAATGAAAAGATGTTAACCTTTGGGCCTAGAAAACAATACAATAAAATAAAAGCTGATGGGGGTGCGAAGAGCAGAAAAGGGAGGTGTGGAAGTAAAAGTAAATCTTTTTCTAGAGAAGGGTGTAAAAAGTATTTTAGGGAGTATAATTAATAGTAGAATTTGTAACACCATGAAAATTTTAACTCAATTATATAAGTATACATGTGTGTGTATGTATATTAGTTCGTGTATCCTTTACGATGCATGAGATGAATTTTTTGAGATAGCGTATTTTTTTTTAATTTGTATGTAACAATGTATAAACAAATTTATATATTCAGTTTAAAAATATTTGACATATGAATCATATTTTAAAAAATTATTTATTATTAATAAGATTTTATAATTACTAATTTAACCTTAACTATTTCCAATTTCAAAAAGTATTTATAATAATTTTAAATTTTAAAGTTTCAAGAAATTATTTATAACAAATTTTATATAATTAAAATTAGTAAATATAAATTTAATTATTTAATATCAACTATTATCAATTTCAAAAATGCATTTATAACATTTTTTTTTAAATTTTAAGAATGCATTTATAATAATGATCTTCAAAAAAAAAAAAGAGAGAGAGAGAGAGAATGCATTTATAATAATTTTTCAAAAAAAATTAAAATTAGTAAATTTGAAATTACTGATTTAACAAAAAAAATCATTTATAATTTCTTTTACTCCCTCCATCATATAATAGTTGTCCTGTAAAAAGAAAAACTAAGTCCCAATTATTATTTTAGCTTTTCAATGTAATACTAATTACCTTTTTCTACTTATATCCCTTATAATATAATGATAGACAACAAAATCTATAAATGAATTAATGATGATAAGGTTAATTTTGTAAAATTACTAATCTCTTTTATCTATTTGTTAGTTTTTTGATTTATGTAAAAAAATCTATAATGAAAAATATTATGGGACAAAGGGAGTAAATTGTTTAAAATATCAAGAAAACATTTCTAACAATTTTAAATATTTAAAATTATTACTTTTGAGTTTAATTATTTAATGTCAAATATTAATATTTTGAATAAAGCATTTGTAACTTTTTTTAAAAGTTTAAAATTTTAAAAAAGAATTTATAGCAACTTTTAAATAACTAAAGTTATTAATTTTTAACTAAACTATTCAATTTTATCAATTTCCAATTTCAATAAAGTATTTGTAATGTTTTTAAAAGTTTAAAATAAAAAAAACATTTATAACAAATTTAAAATAATTAAAATTTGAAATTTTGAATTTAATTTTATAATTTCAATTATTCAGTCACAATAAAAGCATTTATATAATCCTATACTTGGATGGTAGAGGCTCCAAATTACAAAAGCATTCAAATGATCTTACATACAATTAAAATCCAAATTACAAAAATATTGCATATTTAACTACCACGTATTTGAATATCACATGCAATAGTCATTTGAAGTACACAATTACTCCTTGAATAACAACAATAATTGGAATATAAACAGCCTAAATAAAAAAAACAAATATTATCCTAATTTCAGGGACAATTATATGAATAAAATGGAAAAACAAAGATGCTATCACGTGCATGAAATACAATTAGAGCAAAGGAATGTGGTAGAGTCCATTTAGAGATTTTTCAATCTTTCTTACTACCACTCAAAGATATACTATAAGCGGAAGAAAAAAAACCCTCCAGATTAAGAAACAAATTAATATAAAAATATATAACTTCAAAAGATAAAGTGACAAATAACAAATATTTTTGTATTTTCTTACCTTAATAAAGACCTCACGAAGAGAAAGACATGAAATAGTCAATACAATGGAAATCAGTGTTCGTACCAACAAAAAAAATACTAAGATTGCAACAAAAATAAAATAATAGTGTATAAAAAATTGAATAAAAAAATAAAGAAATCAAATACAGAAAAGGAAAAAAATATATTGAACATACTTAGATTGTAAACCCACCAAAGAGCCGAAGAAGAAAAGGTGACCAATGAATCCAATTAGGTTTTCCTTCCAAGCAAGCAAATAAAAATAATAATAACATTAAAGAAACCAAACGAAAAATGAATTGAAAAATGAGAAAGGAATGCATATGAATATTCGAATGAAGCATATAAGAGAGAAATAGACTCATTGATATAAAGGAGAGACTTTTCTTCATCCTACAAATTTGTAAAGGAGAGAAAGAGACATTTTTTTTCCTTTTTGCAAATTCTAACTAAGCTTGATAGACAGAGACACTTTAGAGAGGTGCAATGCAGATTTGTATGAAAGAGTATAACATGAGAGAGGTGTAGTCATTTCTCCTTTTGTATTATAATTTTTTTACCTTTTTTCGTTGTGCTAAAATTAATGAGAAAGTGGGGCACGGATTCTGCAATTAGTAACAAAATATTTGAAAATCGAATTTAATTAATTAATAAAAAATATTTATTGATGGTGTATTTAAAATATTCAAAACAGAAGACATAGTATTTATGATAAATTATTCACAGATTGAAATCAAATATTTATTATTTTTCATTTATATTTATTGACAGTGTAATTAGACAAATTCTAATTAAAATTTATTCAATTAAATGAAAATTCTAATCTCTTAATTTTATTTTTGTTTTCTGCCATAATTGCTAAAATCATTAGAGTTTTTTTACAAGCAAATAAATATATTAATTATATTGATAAGAAAAATAATTATATAAGAGTTGATAAAATATATCTTTTTTTTTTTACCAATTACCTTAGTAATTAATATTTTTTTGGTAATGTACGAAAGTAACAAAAAGGACCAATGCAACCTTAGTAATTAATATTATGAATTACCTAATATTTTGCCAATTATAATTTTATGATTGACGTTTTATTTAATATCAGAGTAATTAATATTATGAATTACCTAATATTTATGGTGAATAAATGCACATTTAAAATATATTTATTATTTTTCTTTTAATTTTATTTTGATTTGTGATTGTTTTATTGTACTTAAAATTACTAATATATCCCTTAAACTTTTTTGGGGGGGGCTTGGGGGGGGGGGGGGGGGGGGGATTTTTGCGGATAGTGTATATTCCTTTCAGTAACAAAGGATGTGTGTATGTGTGTGTGTGTGCATATTTATATAACTCTCTGTAAGTAACTTGTAATTAATTTCCTACAATTAATTCTCTGTAGTTACTTTTCTGTATGATTGGTCTATAAGTTTGTCTGTAAAATTCCTTGTAGTTAAATTGTCTGTGTTATTTTATTTAACTATTAAGTTGCAGCGAAGTACGTATTTAAATTCATATACTTAAAGTTGTCTGTGATTGATTGCTTGAAATGTCTGCTAGTAATTAATTGATTCGTGATTAATTACTAGTAGTAATTATTTAAAATATATATTGCTATGTATTAATTAATTAAATGGCTGCAAAATTGTTTTAAATTATTTTAAATTCTAATACTTGCGTGTTAAGTTACCTCTTATAAAGTTTGTCTATAAATAATTTCTTTAGAGATGAAATTTTATTTGAGCAACTAGAAAAGTTTTCATTACAAAAAGTTTTATAAATTTTTTTGATAGTTTGAAATTAAGTTTTAAAATTTTAAATCACATTACATTACAATTACATGGTGTAAAATTACACTATGTAAACTAAACTCGGTAATTAATTCCCTAATCCTATTTAACCAACACATCATACCATGCAAACCATGGATGATCAACACCTCACCACCCCTCACCTAACACCACTAAACCCACGCGCCACCCCTCACCCCCCCTAAACCACACTCATCACTCAAAATTCCGTTCATTCTCACTCACTCACTAAAACACCTTCACTTAGAGGAAATCAAAAGCTCTCTCCTCTCTCTTTGGAAGCTACTGGCCGAGACACTCAAGGGAGCAAGGGAAGCCATTTTTGGTTGCTTGAGGGTCTGCATGTGAGGCTAGGAGGTCCTCTCTTCATCACCACCACCTTGTCTTCTCTTCTTCATCCTCTCTTCTTCATGTGAGCTTGGGAGCTAGGTAAGGGGAACTCTTTTTATGGACTCATTTAAAAACTATGGTTGTCTTTGGGGGTTTCAACCATAGAGATGCATGTATGCCTCCATTTGAATTGTTGTGATGTGTGTTGAAATTTGTATTGATTGAAATTGGTACATTTTGATGTTTTTCCTCACTTGGCCGAACTGTGTGAGCATTGCATGTGGGGTTTTTTTTTTTTTTTTTTTTTTTATCTTTTTGACTCTTTAATTCTTCAGGAAGGCTCCTAATACAAAAACATGCCCAAATTTTATCAAAATTATTAGATAAGTTTTCGCAATGAAAATCAAACCCAACACAAGTAGGACAGTGGCTGTTTACTCGTTTTGCCCAGGACAGTCCCCACTGTTTTGCCTTTTTCTCAAAATCTAACCATTGATTTTTGGTAAAATTTGTTCTCAATGAAACTAGACACAAAATGGTACAAGTTTCCTTTTGGAGCCATTGTGAGATAACCTCAAGTCTGGGTTCATCCATGACATGCAGTGTTGCTTCCCTGTTTTCGTTTTTGTTTGAACAGAGCTCGGTTTTGAGCAATTTTACACCTTTGTACTTATCTTTTTCAAAATGTGATTACACATCTAAAAATAAGACAAAACAATATTTCTAATCATATAAATTACAAAAATTATCATTTCCATCTTCTAAATTATTTTTCAAGTTTTGGCAGAGAAGGGGATTGTTGATTGCGTTTTGGGTCTGTAACTTCAGCTGTAAAGAAAATTTTAATGGGAATGATAGGGAAAGAATTAGAATGCAAGTTTTACCTTTTTAGAAAGATAAATGTGTTACCTTTTAACTGTAAAAACTTCAGCTCAAAAAAACTTTGGCAAGTGTTAGAAAAATAAAATTCTTTGAACCATGTTCTCTGTGAGACACATTCTGTCCTGCTAACTTGTAGAATTTTTAGGAATTTTTTGTAGATTTTTTCTAGACAATTGGGATACCATTTTAGAAAATAGAATTCAAGAGATTTATGTACATATAAAAAGTTTGTATTTGAAAAATCATTTGTTAAATTAATTTGTGTTCACATTGAGTGCTGCCAAAGAGGAAATTACACTCTTAATGCCATTTCTTTTAGTGTAAGTGAATTGTTTTAATTGTTGAAGTGAATTTGTGAATATTTGTGTGATTTGTGAGTCAATGGGTATTTTTAATCCACTGTTTTGTTGTATTTTAAAGACCTAGGGAGTGTGAACCTTGGGCAATTGATGATTGATACGTGTGATGAATGCAATTTTTAACATTTTCTGTGGTGTTGAAGACCAGGAGGAGTGTGAACCCCGAGCATTGGATTTGTGTGTGACTGTGGATGTTAATGTGATACAGTCAAATTGATTGTAGTGTGAACTTGTAATTTTATTGACTGATTTGTGATGTGCTCATAAGACTCGGGCACGAGTGCTTGTGAAGACTAGGACTTTGTTCTAGTAATTCTGGCAACTTTTGCTATTCAAGATAAATGAAACTGTAACAGAGAGCACAATTAATTAGGCTGCAAGCTTTTAATTTCAGTAATAGATTTTAATTAAATAAACTCTTTATTTGTACGTTGGACATAGAAATGACTTAGGACCTTTGTGTGGAGGAACAAACGGTGAGTATAGATATATACAAAATTATAAAACTTGAGAGGGTAAGGTACGTTGTGCATAAAACGTAATAAAATTGCTACGCGATATGGATTTATGGTATTGAGCAATGTGCAATGGAAATGCGAGTGTACGGCGAAATGCTGGAAGTACAAGATAAAAAGAGAGTCACGTGGGGGCATTTGCAGCTGTGAGAATACCAAACCTCGAAGGCGGAGATTGAATGGCGTAGTCACCCATAGAGAGGTGATGGAGGCAAATGTCCTTGTATATATATATGGTTTTTGGAGCAGAGACTGGGTCTCAGGCTCGGCGTTGATCCGTCCCGTCCAATACCAAGTACAGTAGAAACCCACAGTGACAAGAAAGGATAATCCCTGTGAGGAGAGTGGTTGAGGAGTCAGTCCTCAGAGAATGGATGGCCCGACAGAGTGGTACTTGAGGTATGCTCGCTGACTTGTGGTTTCTTGGGGATCTGATGCCGAGTTTGTGGTTAGTAGTTTCCACAATGAGTCGACTTGGCAATCCCGACAAATGCAAGGCATAACCATGTTGGTGAGAGCCTGCCATTGTACTGTGGTGAATGGTGTACTCCTAACAGTCATCCTACTTAATTGTGTAAGACCACTGAGTTTTGGGAGTTCTAGTGGCAGCTAGCCAGTGAGAAATAATTTATAGAATTAGTGAGGGAAACGAGTAGGTTTCGAGTGTGATCGTCAGATAACCACATCGTAGTGGTTAGTAGAATTATGTATGTTACTTTTTAAGTCGTTCTGTGTGTACTGCTTGACAAAGTAGGAAGGTTCACCCTTATGTTTGTTTTCTTTTAGGAGCAGATGGCGGGAGTGGAGCCAACCCTCCATTGGGAGGTTGACTGTATCCTTGGTTGATGGGTAGCTGACGTGGTTTAGGACGTGGATCACTTTATAGGCTACATTCGCTTTACTCGGACGCCCATGTATGACCCTGTTGGAGAGTATCCTCTTATTTATGAGTACTTTGCGTGGTGGACGCAGCCTACACCGCCTTATTATCAGCACACAACACCAGTTGAGATTGTCGAGGTCTCTTCATCTTCATCCTCGTCATCTTCCTCGTCTGATGGGTCGAGAATAGATCCTATTGATTCTGAGCGTACTTTGACTGCTCCTTACTCGCCTACGTCGGTGTTACAGATAGTTGAGCTCAGCGACTTTGAGAAGGAGGAGGAGGTTCTATTAGAGGAGGGAGTGCCTGTAGAGATGGAGGAGGTCCCTGCTGAGGGGGACCAAGAGGTACCTAGTGCTGCAGCTGAGATGAGTGTAGAGGCTCCTGCGGAGGAGCAGGATGGTTAGTGGAGGATGCCACTGAGGATCCTAAGGAGGATCCCAAGGAGGACACTGAGGAGGATCTCGAGGAGGATTCATCCTGGGATTCCTTCCTGAGGAGGATCCCGAGGAGGATTCATCCTGGGATTCCTTTTGAGGTCTCTTCTCGAGAGTCCCGTTGTTAGGACTCCACCAACTAGTGACTGCTCACTTGGCTTTTTGTTAAGGCCCCTACACAGGGTGGGTGTTAGTGATGACTGCTCTGAGTCCTAGGATCTTCTTTTTCTTTTCATGTATTTGATGGGGGTAGACCTAGGCATTCAGACTTTTCCGATGTATATTTTTAGTCATCTTGCTTTACCACGTGTATTAGCTCTTTTGCACTTTGAGGATGTACATATTTACTCTTAATGCCCAGGGGGAACATTATGTTACTACACTTCGACTCATGTATGTAATATTTATATTTTCAGTCATGGACATCTTGCTTTATTCATTTTGCTTATTCAAAAATTAAATGTTTATTTATAATTGAAATAACGCTACAATTGTTTTCTGGAAAATTTAAATAACATGTTTTAATTGTTAAGTGAACCGCAACTTTCAAAATTAAATTAAAATAAAAAGTTTTAAAAATTTGATAAAATTCCAACCACGTTTATTTAACTTCACATGATTTTCATAAACAAATTAATTAAAGTGCTTTATAAAATAATTAATTGGTATAAATATTGCATATCTACCATTATAGAGATAAGGGCGTTACAGAATTACTATCTTAATTAATTAAAATATAAACAAAATTATTAAAATAAAAACAAAATAAATTAGAAACCTTTTTTTTTTTTTACAAAATATAAATTAGAAACCTATAAAATATCTAATTCATATAATTAATAGAATTAGAAAATGAAGAGGTGTGAGAGAGAGAAGAATGGACAATTAAATGTTTAGTAATCTTAGGACTTATGAGCTCTCATCAATTATTGGTCCTATTTATCATCCTTGTCTCCTAACATAGCCTATAAATTTTACCCTTTATTCCTTAGTTCATCACACTTGAATCATTCTTAGAGAGAAGTTAGAGAGATTAGAGAGAAAGTGTAACATCATGAAAATTACAACTCAATTATATATATATATATATATATATATATATAGAGAGAGAGAGAGAGAGAGAGAGAGGGAGAGAGAGAGACAGAGAGAGTTTAATGGTGATGCACTGACAGTGTAAAATAGTTTTACATTGTCATCAAATCATAAATTAGTGTTTGAATGACTTTTAAGATAATTTTGTAAAAGTCAACAAACTTACAATAAATGGTGGTTTGTGATTGGATGACGGTGTAAAATTATTTTACACTATCAGTGCATCACCATTTTTCTCATATATATATATATATATATATATATATATATATATATATATATATATATGGGGATTGCTAACATACTCACACCTCAATTTCAGTTGGAGTATGTTAGCATTGTAGCGACCCAACTTCGTTACAAATATGTTATACTAAACTCTCTATTTAATTATTATCATGTGAAAGAACGTATAAATTTTCTTCACATTTAAAATACATACACATGTATCTATATAAGACGTTCATCACCGCATCGTCCAAACGTAATATACCGTTCTACACCTTAACATACGAGGATACATATAACATCAGAAGAAAGATCCCATTGTAGAGAACGTTCACACTAAGCTTAATATTTATACATAATCCTAAGTTGGTCCTTCTAATATGTACATATATACTAGAATAAAATGAGCAAAACAGTAGAATCGTCCAATCTTTAGATCGTCCAATCCAAAGGAACAAAGGGATCGTCCAATCTTCAACCTTGACTATCATGGAAGCCTGCGCCATCACTATTACCTGCTCCCGTGTCAATACACGATCATTGCAGTAATACAATACAAACACAAATTGCAAGGGTAAGCTTACTTATAAAAAAATGATATAGTATACACAATTTCAATCACATCATTCACAGTAAACATCCAGTTCACTTCAGGTATCATTCCATACATCAATGTCATCATGCAACATTATGCTGACTCGACTCCATGGAGATTTCAACAACTTTCGGGCGGTCCCCATAGGCCCCATCCCCTACCATTAGTCTCACCTTAGACCATTCGGGGAGTCCCTTGAGCCACCATGTGGAGGAAGTGTGAATTTAATCCGATATAGACAAGTGTTGGTATTGGCTTACCTCTGTCAGGTTTGCAAAACCTTCCATCTTTAGGAATTCGCCCACTTGTCTATTCTATATGCCCGCCATTGGCCACCACGAAATCCTCCAGCACTAGGTTGAGAGCCCACCTAGCACTCTCAACTTACGTGCCTACCCTTATGCAATATCATGCACAACTCAACAACTCTGATTGCCACATGTTCTCTCTATGTTATAAATTCACCATTTTTCTCAATCAAGCTTATGAACCCATCCAGCAGTTCAATAAGCACAAGTAAGGTATTCTCAGCACTTGAATCCTTACTCACAACTCAACATCAACGTTAACCAAAAGTGTGAATTTCCTAACATAGCCCTAGAACTAAAATAGTGGCATATCAAACATCCTCGTTCGTAACAAGACTAGGTTCTGATTCTCTGTTAAACACACCCTCAAACTTTCACAACCACCATCGTGGGACGTCAGACTTTACTGAACATAAGGCACCACTGGACGCGGTTCATTATACACTAAATCATTGGACATTGATCTCTAGACACTAAGTCATTGGACGCTGGTCTTTAGGCACTGGGTCATTGGACGCTGGTTTTACTACACTCTAGTATTCACTGGACGTTGGTTTTTAGTCATAGTATAGATAGATGGACGATGGTTTTCTTTAGACGAGTGGTTTTCTGCAGAGTCCAGAACCTTTCAAAACCCATTACGAACATATTTTTCCAAGATTTTGAAATCATTTTCCAACACTTACAATATCATTCCAAAGCACAACAACATATTATCACAACAAACTCAGCTCAGATCATCAAAACATCAAGAGAGCAAAAATCATCACATCATCATAACAAATCATTAAAGCATCCAAACAGAAACAGAATTTCAAATATATCACCACCAAATCAGTTAAACAAGTTTAAAGCTTCCCTTACCTACAGTTCTTGATTCAAATCGTGAAGAAGAAAAAGCTAGAGAGGATAACTTTGAGGTTCTCGAGTGATCTGCCCTCAAGTTTTGCTACAGAATCGACTAAGAGACACCAACTTAAAATCAGCCAAGAACTCTCTAGGAAAGAAGAAATAAATCTTCAAGTTCAGGTAGAAAAAAATATCTTTCTCTCTCACGGTAAGGATACTTATAGAAAAAGAAAGATAAGAATGAAGAAGAATAGAAGAAACAGGAAGCTTTGCACGTTTAATAAGAAGATTTGCATGGAATTTTGCTATTTGTCCCCACCTTTCCTCTAAAGACACTCCCTTCTCTTATTATTTTCTTCTACAACTTACGGAACTTACGTAAAATCCTGAAAATCTCCCAACACACACTCTGAGTCTAACACCTTATTAAATTCCAAGATTAATACCACATCACATATCACAACGTATAACTTAAGTTAATTATCATATTATTTCAACATAATTTAATTTCCTCTTGTATTATAAATCAAACACTTGAAAGAAATCACGACATTACAATTCTCCCCAACAAGAAAAATTTTCGTCCTCGAAAATTCGCTTACCTGAGAAGAGATAAGGATATTGTTCACGCATTTTATCTTCAAGTTCCCATGTAGCATCACCCGTAGTATCACTCCATATAACTTTAACCAAACTAATAGCTTTGCCCCTAAGCTGTTTAGTCTCTTGATCCTCAATCCTGACTGGACGAGTCTCAAGCGTCCAGTCCTCTCGTACTTGTATCACATCTGGCTCAAGGATATGAGTAGGATCAGAAACATATTTCCTCAATTGAGACACATGTAATACATTGTGCAAGTTGGCTAGAGTAGGTGGCAAAGCCATTTCATAAGCCACTGGACCTATGCGTCTAAGGATTTGATAGGGTCCAATGAACTTAGGTGTAAGCTTCTTCGACTTAATTGATCGTCCAATACCCGTAGTTGGCGTAACCTTTAAAAACACATGATCGCCCGCTTCGAACTCAAGTGGCCTTCTACGTTTGTCGGCATAAGATTTCTGTCTACTTTGTGAAGCCTTCATCCTTTCTTGAATTAACTTAATCTTTTCTGTAGTCTGTTGTAACATCTCTGGCCCTACTACCATATTCGTTCCATCTTGGTACCAACAAAGAGGTGTTCTACACCTTCTACCATACAAAGCTTCAAATGGTGCCATACCAATACTAGCATGAAAACTGTTGTTGTAGGTGAATTCTACCAAAGGTAAAACTTCATCCCAACTTCCAAGATGATCCAAAACACATGCCCGCAACAGATCTTCTAGTGATTGGATCGTTCTCTCAGATTGTCCATCAGTCTGTGGGTGATAAGCAGAACTAAATCTCAACTTAGTTCCTAAGGCTTTTTGCAAACTTTGCCAAAATCTTGAAGTAAATCTTGGGTCCCTATCAGAAATGATACTAGATGGCACTCCATGCAATCTTACTATCTCTCTGATATACATTTGAGTGAACTTCTCCAAAGAATACTTCATGTTAACAGGTAAGAAATGAGCACACTTTGTTAATCTGTCAACTATCACCCATATGGCATCACAACCTTTAGTTGTCCTAGGCAAACCGGATACAAAATCCATGGTAATACTGTCCCATTTCCACTCTGGAATCTCCATTGCTTGCAACAAACCATCGGGCCTCTGATGTTCTACTTTAGCCTTCTGACAAGTTAAACATGCTGCCACATATTGTACTACATCTCTCTTCATACCGGACCACCAAAACATCTTCTTCAAATCTTGATACATCTTAGTCATACCGGGATGTAGACTAAGTTTACTTTTATGACCTTCGTCCAATATGAGTCTTTTTAACTCAATGTCTTGTGGTACACAAATTCTACCTTTGAATCTTAAAATTCCATCATCACTCAAACTAAAGTCTATTGCTTTATCCGTACCCAATAACTCCATTGTTCTACTCAAGCTAGGATCCAATAACTGTTTCTCTTTAATCATTCCCAGAAAATTATTAGTCACAGTTAACATACCACAACTAAGGTGATCGTAGGTAACTTCAACATACAAATTCAAATCTCTAAACTTCTCCACCAATTCTAACTCTTTCACCATCAAAGTGGACATCTGGACGGTCCTTCTACTAAGGGCATCAGCTACCACGTTAGCTTTACCCGGATGGTACATCAATTGAAAATCATAATCCTTCAAAAACTCCATCCATCGCCTTTGTCTCATATTGAGCTCCTTCTGATCAAACAAGTATTTCAAACTCTTGTGATCACTAAATACATCGAATTTAGCTCCATAAAGATAATGTCTCCATATTTTCAAGGCAAACACCACTGCTGCTAACTCCAAATCATGAGTGGGATAGTTCTTTTCATGAGTCTTCAGTTGTCTTGAGGCATAAGCCACAACTTTCCTTCCTTGCATTAACACACAACCCAATCCTTGATGAGAAGCATCACAATAAACTTCAAAAAGTTCATTAGTATCAGGTATTACAAGGACAGGAGAAGAAGTCAACCTTTGCTTCAATTCTAGAAAACTCTTTTCACAAGCTTCAGTCCATGCAAATGGTTGGTCCTTGCGAGTAAGTTGGGTCAATGGTGTTACTATCTTAGAGAATCCTTCTATGAATCTCCGATAGTATCCAGCTAATCCAACAAAACTTCTAATCTCGGTGGCTGTCTTTGGACGTTCCCATTGCAAAACTGCTTCTACTTTTGAAGGATCCACTGCAATCCCTTCAGCTGAGATTACATGACCCAAGAACTTCACTTCCTCTAGCCAAAACTCACACTTGGAGAGTCTTGCATACAATTTCTTTTCTCTCAAAATCTCCAATACAACTCTTAAATGATCTTCATGCTCTTCACGAGTACGGGAATAGATAAGAATGTCGTCGATGAACACCACAACAAACTTATCCAAGAATGGACGAAAGATCCTATTCATGTAATCCATGAATATAGCAGGAGCATTCGTCACTCCAAAAGGCATGACCACGTACTCATAATGTCCATACCGAGTCCGAAAAGCTGTTTTCAGTATATCCTCATCTTTCACCCTTATCTGATGATACCCTGACTTCAAATCAACTTTTGAGAAAATCTTTGCTCCACGCAACTGGTCCATCAAATCATCTATCCTTGGCAAAGGATATTTATTCTTGATAGTGAGCTTATTCAATTGACGATAGTCAACACATAGCCTAGAACCACCATCTTTCTTCTTGACCAGTAACACAGGTGCTCCCCAAGGAGAAACACTAGGTCTGATCATTTCCTTCTCCAACGAACTTTCAATTTGTTTCTTCAGTTCAGCTAATTCAGCGGGTGCCATCCTATAAGGAGTTATTGACACTGGTCCCACACCTGGAACTAGTTCAATAGCAAACTCAACCTCTCTTTGTGGAGGCAAGCCAGGTATTTCTTCAGGAAAGACTTCAGGAAAATTTCTAACAATTGCTATAGAATTCAAGTCAAGATCACTCTTGACTTCTAAGAAAGAAAAGACCACAAAACACGAAGCTCCTTCCTTCAAAGAAACTTGTGCTTGCCTTGCAGAAATAAATTCAAGATCTTCATGATCAGGGAATACAAGAGTCTTTTGAGCACAATCTATAAGAATACGATTGGAGGACAACCAATCCATTCCTAAGATTATGTCCAAATCCATCAAAGGAAGGCAAATCAAGTTAACCTTGTACTTGCGTCCATTGATTAAAACAGGACACCCCACACATACTAAAGAAGTCACCACAGGGGTGGCTGTAGGAGTATAGACATGCAAATCAAACAACAAAGGACATGTAGACAATTTCAATCTTTTCACACAAACATAAGAAATGAAGGAATGGGTAGCTCCAGAATCAAACAAAACAGATAAGGTGTTACCGTCCACTTCACACACACCTTGCACAAGATCGTCTGATTTGGACGCTTCCGCTCCATTCATAGCAAAAACCCTTCCAGTTACCTTAGGCTTCTCAACCTTTGGTACATTTCTTGCTGGCGCAGTTCTATCATTAACTTGGCAATCTCTTGCTATATGCCCGGGCTTCTGACATTTGAAACAAATTATCTCCTTATGAGTACAATGAGTACTGTAGTGTGGACCACCACACCTGAAGCATCTAATGCCTTGAGCTCCTGATTGAGCTACAACTAGACTTCCCCGAGGCTGTTGGGGTCTAAGATAAGGTTTCTTCTGAAAACTCCCCTTCCTACTACCAGAGGATCCATCACCATGAGTCCTGATTACTCTACTACTACCCTCCAGGCGTTCCACAGTCTTCGCCTTCTCTACTAATGCAGGGAACTCCCTAATAGCCATAGGGACAATCATCCTCTTCACCTCTTGCTTCAAGCCTTCTTCAAATTTTCTACACCTCCAAGCTTCAGTAGTAGCTTGAGAATAAAAACGAGCTAAGTGTTCAAACTTAGTCGCATATTCATGAACCGTTAGGTTGCCTTGCTCTAACTTCATGAATTCTGCCTCTTTAGCATATCTAGCACTATCTGGAAAATACCTCTCCAGAAAGCGCTCCCTGAAGTTTCCCCAAGTAAGGGGTTCTCTACGTGCTTCCATCATTTGTAGAGTTCCATGCCACCAAAACTCTGCTTCATCAATTAACATATATGTGGCATAAGTAACCTTTCTATCTTCAGGACATGCCATGGCCCTAAAGATCTTCTCCAGCTCCCTAATCCAGTGATCAGCTACATCTGGGTTAGAGTCTCCTTTAAACTGTGGAGGATAATTCTTCCTGAATTCAGCTAGCCCTTGGTATTCAGGTGGAATTGCTGCTTGAGCTGCTTGGGCAGCCACTCGAGTGGTCTCAAGTTGTGCCAAAGCTGCTTGATGTTGGTGAACCATGGTGGCACTCTGCTGTTGCATTTCAGCTGCCATCACCTCTATAGCATGGGCCATTTGGGCCATATCAGATGCAGGAGGAAGAACAGGAGGTCTAGGTGGTCTTACCATCCTAACAGAAGACCAAACCAAGTTAGAGAATAACATTGGTTAAAGCCTTCTACTCATCATGTCAATCACACACAGCAAAAACATAATAGACCTATCCCCATAGGTTCGTCCAAAAGATATTAGCAGGAAATTTCAAGAGAAACTATCCTTGATCTCGGTTTTCGCCTGCCATAATGTCCTATTCGTCGTTCAAAGTATTGAGATGGCTAGTCTCAATATTTCACGACAGTGCAACTAGGATTTATGGTATAACGAATAACCAACACATTCAACATCCTCTAATAACTTCACGACAACCACATAAGAAACATAGAAGACACATAACGCACAGTCTGATTTGAATCGAACTGCTCTGATACCATTATTGTAGCGACCCAACTTCGTTACAAATATGTTATACTAAACTCTCTATTTAATTATTATCATGTGAAAGAACGTATAAATTTTCTTCACATTTAAAATACATACACATGTATCTATATAAGACGTTCATCACCGCATCGTCCAAACGTAATATACCGTTCTACACCTTAACATACGAGGATACATATAACATCAGAAGAAAGATCCCATTGTAGAGAACGTTCACACTAAGCTTAATATTTATACATAATCCTAAGTTGGTCCTTCTAATATGTACATATATACTAGAATAAAATGAGCAAAACAGTAGAATCGTCCAATCTTTAGATCGTCCAATCCAAAGGAACAAAGGGATCGTCCAATCTTCAACCTTGACTATCATGGAAGCCTGCGCCATCACTATTACCTGCTCCCGTGTCAATACACGATCATTGCAGTAATACAATACAAACACAAATTGCAAGGGTAAGCTTACTTATAAAAAAATGATATAGTATACACAATTTCAATCACATCATTCACAGTAAACATCCAGTTCACTTCAGGTATCATTCCATACATCAATGTCATCATGCAACATTATGCTGACTCGACTCCATGGAGATTTCAACAACTTTCGGGCGGTCCCCATAGGCCCCATCCCCTACCATTAGTCTCGCCTTAGACCATTCGGGGAGTCCCTTGAGCCACCATGTGGAGGAAGTGTGAATTTAATCCGATATAGACAAGTGTTGGTATTGGCTTACCTCTGTCAGGTTTGCAAAACCTTCCATCTTTAGGAATTCGCCCACTTGTCTATTCTATATGCCCGCCATTGGCCACCACGAAATCCTCCAGCACTAGGTTGAGAGCCCACCTAGCACTCTCAACTTACGTGCCTACCCTTATGCAATATCATGCACAACTCAACAACTCTGATTGCCACATGTTCTCTCTATGTTATAAATTCACCATTTTTCTCAATCAAGCTTATGAACCCATCCAGCAGTTCAATAAGCACAAGTAAGGTATTCTCAGCACTTGAATCCTTACTCACAACTCAACATCAACGTTAACCAAAAGTGTGAATTTCCTAACATAGCCCTAGAACTAAAATAATGGCATATCAAACATCCTCGTTCGTAACAAGACTAGGTTCTGATTCTCTGTTAAACACACCCTCAAACTTTCACAACCACCATCGTGGGACGTCAGACTTTACTGAACATAAGGCACCACTGGACGCGGTTCATTATACACTAAATCATTGGACATTGATCTCTAGACACTAAGTCATTGGACGCTGGTCTTTAGGCACTGGGTCATTGGACGCTGGTTTTACTACACTCTAGTATTCACTGGACGTTGGTTTTTAGTCATAGTATAGATAGATGGACGATGGTTTTCTTTAGACGAGTGGTTTTCTGCAGAGTCCAGAACCTTTCAAAACCCATTACGAACATATTTTTCCAAGATTTTGAAATCATTTTCCAACACTTACAATATCATTCCAAAGCACAACAACATATTATCACAACAAACTCAGCTCAGATCATCAAAACATCAAGAGAGCAAAAATCATCACATCATCATAACAAATCATTAAAGCATCCAAACAGAAACAGAATTTCAAATATATCACCACCAAATCAGTTAAACAAGTTTAAAGCTTCCCTTACCTACAGTTCTTGATTCAAATCGTGAAGAAGAAAAAGCTAGAGAGGATAACTTTGAGGTTCTCGAGTGATCTGCCCTCAAGTTTTGCTACAGAATCGACTAAGAGACACCAACTTAAAATCAGCCAAGAACTCTCTAGGAAAGAAGAAATAAATCTTCAAGTTCAGGTAGAAAAAAATATCTTTCTCTCTCACGGTAAGGATACTTATAGAAAAAGAAAGATAAGAATGAAGAAGAATAGAAGAAACAGGAAGCTTTGCACGTTTAATAAGAAGATTTGCATGGAATTTTGCTATTTGTCCCCACCTTTCCTCTAAAGACACTCCCTTCTCTTATTATTTTCTTCTACAACTTACGGAACTTACGTAAAATCCTGAAAATCTCCCAACACACACTCTGAGTCTAACACCTTATTAAATTCCAAGATTAATACCACATCACATATCACAACGTATAACTTAAAGTTAATTATCATATTATTTCAACATAATTTAATTTCCTCTTGTATTATAAATCAAACACTTGAAAGAAATCACGACATTACAAGCATCCTACACCAAAGTTTTAGGACAGATATATCCACATTCTCTTGTTTAAAAAAATTCTTTTAAAGGATATTATAGTCATTTAAGGTATATTTATAAAAAAAATAAAAAAAACTTTTTCTCTCTCCTCTCTCCTCCCCACTCCATCCACGATCTATGTCAGTTTGTTCTTAACAGTCTATATATATATATAAAAAAAAAAAAGACTATTGCAGCATGCTACTGCAACATTCATCTTACTATTATATCTTTAAATCTTTTAATCATAAAATGTAGGTGAAAATTATTGTTTATTCTCTTTTAAAAATGTAATTGATGATAAATTCGTATTGCTATCACGGCTATTGGAATGTTTAACATTGTACTGGGGACTAAACATGCTGGAAGGATAAAATTAGATGGGGCTGCTGGGAACAATCTGAATCTGCTTCATGAACGTGATTATGTAACCCCTAAAACCACAAGAAGAAACATGAGAGGGAGAGGGAACTGTGCGATTTTAGTGGTGATGGTTTTGATTGCATGATGGTAGGTGCAGGCTTGATGTTTTTGTATGAGAAGGTGGGAAGAGTGTCGACGATGGATCGCAGAAAGGGGTTGCGAAGGAAGCCGAACCGGCATTACCATATGCGATTGAAGAGGGGAGGAGAGAGGAGAGAGAAAAGGTTTTTATTTATTTTATGATTTTTTTAATAAATATACCTTAAATGACTATAATATCCTTTAAAAGAATTCTTTTAAACAAAAATGATTGTGGGTATATCTGTCCTAAAATTTTTGTGTAAGGTGCTAACCCTAGCCGATGTCGGCCAAAAATAATCCTAGCCGATGTCGGCCAAAAATAGTTTCGGTCGAGGTCAGCCTAAAATTACCCTAGTCGAGGTCACCAAAAAACAACAATGACAAAGGTTGGTCGAAAACAGCCCCGGTAAAGGTCGGTCAAAAACTGCCCTGGCCGAAATCGGCCAAAAATAACCCTAGTCGAGGTCACAAAAAACAACGATAACCAAGGTCGGCAAAAAAAAATCGCGATTGAGGTTGGTTAAAAATTGCATCGGTCGAAATCAGCCTAAAATAACCCTAGCCGAGGTCATTGAAAACAACCCTGACCGAAGTCAACCGAAAATGTCTTTGCTAAAGTCGGTCAAAAATAGCCTCGGTTGAGGTCTACAAAAAATGCTCTGCTCGAGAGCGAATGAATAGCATGACTTGTGGGGCTAACCCCTTAAGCCCTGGCCCTGGCCCCATATTAAGTGGGGCTTTGTGGGTTACGGCCTTTTAGGGCCCTCATTAGAAGGGCCAAAAGCTCCTAGGGCCATTATGATGGGCCAAGTGGGGCTGGCCCTAGGGCCTAGGGCCAAAATGACAGCTCTACATACTCTGATTGAAATAGAAGTGTGAGTATGTTAGCAATCCCCCCCCCCCTCTCTCTCTCTCTCTCTCTCTCTCTCTCTATATATATATATATATATATATATATATATATATATATATATATATATATATATATATATATATGAGGAAGGACCCACTTACTCTAAGAGTAACTCTAAGAGAGTTACTCCTTATCCTCACCATTCATTTTCTTGAAATCTAATGGTTATTATTAGTTACTCATTACAACCATTAGATTTCAAGAAAATGAATGGTGAGGATCAGGAGTAACTCTCTGAGAGTTGCTTTGTAATTAATTCTTTGTAATTAATTCTCTATAATTAAATTCTCTGTAGTTACTTCTCTATACTATTTGCCTGTGACTGAATTCTCTATAATTAAATTGCCTGTAAGGTTGTATGTGGTTAATTCTCTGTAGTATTTGTAGCACCCTGAAAATTTCGACTCAATTATATATATATATATATATATATATATATATTTCTTTGTATTTATTTAGGCTTTAATTGAGATTTATTTGTTTGTTTTAAATAAGAAAAATGTGTGTGTGAGTAATTAAATATAGTTAGTGATTAATTGAGGAATTAAGAAAAATAAAGGAAAGTAAATAAAATGAGTATTTCTTAATAATGGTTAAGTAGGAAAAATTACAAAATCAAATATATAGAATTCTCTGCAATTAAATTCTTGTACTGGTTGCCTGTAATTAAATTCTCTGTGAAGAATTTTTTGTAATGAATTCTCTGAAATGAAATTCTCTGTAGTTACTTCTCTGTATTGTTTGTCTGTGATTGAATTCTCTGTGAATTAATTACCTGTAATATCTGCTTGTAATTACAGTGTTTTAATTAATTAGTTGTCTACAATATTGTTTTTATTTATTTTAAATTCTAATACTTACTTGTTAATTTATCTCTTGTAAAATTTTGTCTATAAATAATTTCTTTACAAATGAAATTTTAATTGATCAACTAGAATAGATTCTATTACATTAAGTTTTATAAATTTTTTAATTGTTGGAATTTAAGTTCTAAAATTTTAATTGCATCGCATTATAATTACACAGTGTAAAAATTACACTGTGTAAACTATACTCGGTATACCTAAAACCCCTAATTCTCACTAAGCTAACATCTCACCCTACATGCATCACACAAAGACAACACCTAACCACACTAAACCACACAGCCACACCATTAAACACCACCTAACCCCACCCAAATTTTCACTTAACTAATTAATCTCTCATCATTCGCTCATTACACACAAGCAGAACACAACATCAATTTGAGAAGCAAATCTTCTTTCTTTTTTCTTGCTGGCCGAGAGCTTTAGGGGAGGGAGGAGAAGCCATTTCCACACTTCTTCCTTGCATGCAAAGCTTTCATCATCACCAACACCACCACTAGTGTTCATCTTCACCATCACTGCTTCATCTTCTTCTTTGTGTGAGCATCTAAATTAGGTAAGGGGGATTTCTTCCTTGTGGACTCAAAACCATGGTTGTCTTTGGGGGTTTAACCATGGTATTGCATGAATGCCTCCATTGTTGCTATTGGATCCATTGCATGTTGATTTTGGTTGGTTCGAAATCATTGTTTTGTTGAGAATCTGTGTGGGTCTGTGGCTGTTTGTACACGCATGTGCATTTTCATCTATCTTTTTTACTCTTTAATTCTTTGGGAAGGCTTTAAATACAAAGGAGACCATGCCCAAATTTTATCAAAATTTTTAGCTAAGGTTTTATCTTGAAACTCAAAGCCAAATCAAGTGAGGCAGTGGCTGGATTCTCGTTTTGGCTGGAACAAGCCCTACAGTTTCAAGGTTTTCTCAAAATCTAACTGTTGGATTTGTGTGAAATTAACTTTAAATGAAACTATACACAAAATTCTACAACTTTTTTTTTGAGGTCGTTGTGATATAAGCTCAATATATGGCTCATCCGGGACCTGCAAATTGGTCTCTCTGTTTTCGTTTTTGAGCCTGACGGTGCTCGGTTTTTTCCTAATTCTGTATTTTTGTGTTGATCATTTTCAAAATGTGGTTACCAATCCTAGAACTAGACAAAATAAGCTTTCTAATCATGTATCCTAAGCTAATTATAAATTTCATCTTCTCAATTTATAAGTAAATTTTTTGCAGAGAAGAGGTGCTGTGAAACTGTTTTAAATCTGGAAAAATGGCTTTAAAGAAAAATTTTCTGGGAAGTGTAGAAAAATAATTTAAGAAAAAAATTTACCTTTTTGAAAAGATAATTGTGTTAGCTTTAATCTGGAAAATGTCCAACTCAATTTAGTTTTGGGAAGGTTTAGAAAAGTGTAATTCTTTGAACCAATGTCATTTTTGGGCCAAAACTGTCTAGTCTTGTAGATTTTTTCTAGACAATTGGGATACCATCCCAGAAAATACATTTAAAGAGCTTTGACTCTATAAAAATTTTGTGTTTTAAAAAAATCATTTACTAAGTTTATTTTAGAATCACATTCTGTCCTGTTTTCAGGAAATTAAGATTTGAACCTTTGCATTTTTTTATGGAAATTTAGATACCCTTTTGCTAAGTTAAATTGATTTTATTTTGTTTGACCTCATGAATGATTGCAAATGTTGCTATTTTAAACTTGATTGAAAGACCCGGGGAGTGTGAACCTTGGGCAATTGCTATTTGATACATGTGACGCATTTAATTTAATTTAATTTAATTTACTTGTATTGGAGATGGTGAAGAGTGTGAACCTTGGGGCACTAAAATTGTGTGTGCATGTGATTTCTGTGTGATATGGTTGACTTTCAACTGTAGTGTGAAATTGTTATTGTTGTGGTGGTTATTTTGGTGAAATAAACTGTGGTGATATTGATATGCGTGTATGGAAATGCGAGTGTACGATGAGATGTTGAAAGTACGAGATAAATCACATCTACGAGAGTTACTTCCCATCCCTACCATTCATTTTCTTGAAATCTAAGGTTGAGATTCGTTACACAATAGAACCATTAGATTTTAAGAGAAAATAAATGGCGAGGATGAGGAGTAACTCTTTTAAAGTTATATATATATATATATATATATATATATATATATATATATATTGACTGCCACGAGACTTCATTAATTAGTCACATCAACAAACAGGATTAATAGAGTTAAGGCGAACGACTAATTGAGCTTTACGAGAAGTGTGTACCACACACTCAATCTCCTTTTTCTTCCTTCTTCCATCCATTGGCAATCTCTTTCAGTAAATATCCTTTGAAATTAGGCTTCTGGATGATTTACTAACACACATTATATTGTATTATTCTTTTCTTTAAAATATATAATTTTATTGTAAATTAAAATATTTTATCTTGACATTTAATTTAATTTTATATTATGTTAATTTTAATATACTTACAACATATAATATCATTAAAATTCCTTATTAAAAATCTAATTGAATTATTTGAACAAAAACATCATTCTTTTAAGTAGTATTTATTACAACTAACATATAACTTTTTTTATGATTAGCTAATATTGCACGGTTATGTTAAGAAAAGAAAAAAAATTATGTTAGAGAACTTAGAGCGTCTTTGCATTGTCATTGGAACTGTGGCAGCACGAAGTTCAATGCACTCCCACTGCAGAAGTAACAAACAACATGCTTTTACAAATGAAGGTTGGAGTTGTCAAAATAACAATCCAAACATTCACTTAATAGTTAGTACATTTTCTTTTAACATGCAGAAGATAATAGTAAATACTATAACAACTCATCTTACACTCGCATTTCCATACACGCGAAGGAATTGAATGTTAACAAAATTTAAGTCCTTTTTAAATTTCTAAATGTAAATTTCTCATACAATTTATTTCAAAAAAAATAAGAAATATTTATGAGTCTAAAATGAAATATATATGTCCAAATGAAATATATGTTCTGTGCATGGCACAGGTCAAACACTAGTTTTTAGAAATATGAGCATCAAAACAATATCATTTTTAAAGTGTAGAGACTAAGACTAATTTTAACCAATAGTTGAGAACCTAAAACACATTTTATTCTGAATGGAACTAACCAGTGATATTAAACTCAAATAAAATGTATCACATAACTGTAAGCCTAGGGAAAATTAAGGAAATAGAGATAAAATGGATAGATAACATAGCATGACTATGCAACATAAGAGAATGACATTGCTTTGTGGTTGAGCTTTGGTGACTCCATCTCACACAGCCACAACAAAACCTTCATTTAGTAGCTTTCAATTGCAACTGCCAAAGCATTGTTATAAGAGAATGACACCACTTTATAGTTAAGGTTTGCCAGACTAAGGTATTGGTCTGTATGTGGTCGTGACATTGATAGAAGCATAGCAGAAACTACTGCCGCGTCCCCATAAGAAGAAAATGAGACCTATTAGAAGGATCAAGGGTAAGCAAGCTAAAATAAAGGTTGTGTCCAACTCTAATAAAGAGGCTGAAGATCTTCAGGTTGGCATCTTCAAAAGCATTGCCACTACAACAACCAATGCGAACCCTGAAAAGAGACTCGTTATAAGGCCTGCGAATTTGAAATTTAGACCTCTACATCCAATGGAACCAGGCTTCTTTCCACATGAAGATGACTTTAAGTGTGTTGGAGCTGTCAAATCTCAAATTTGGGTCAATAAGCAAGCAGTTGCCTACCCACCTGGACTCTACATTAGAGAAAGCACTAAGATGAAGATCTATCCAGATAGGATATCCACAAGACTTCCTATCTTGGATGAGATCAGGAAGAAGGTTGAGAAGCCAAGATATGTGGAAATGCCCATGAAGACCAAGGTAGAGTTCTAGAAATTTCTTGAAATGATTGCAGGAGTTTGAAACCATAGAAGGTTAACTCACACCTTCTATGAGGATGATGCAAGAAAATTTTGGCAACAATATATTTGGGAATTGGCTAAGGAGGCTGGAGGTTCAAGGTTACTAGTTGAAGAAAAGGCTAAGATTCCAACTGTTGGTTCCAGATGATGTAGTTATCAACATTTTCAAAGATACAACTCAGGTCATTCTTCCAAAGACACAACTCATCACATATATTGGTTTTAATTCTGAAATATGGGGGATTTTTCAATTTCAGATTAAACAGAAACAGAATCAGAATCAGAATTAATAAAATCAAATGTAGAAATTGTCAACCCAATCCAATTTCGTAGTAACATAATCACATTCCCAAAAAAGATATGAACCCATGCATACACACACAAATACGAATTATATAGGATCATCACTCAATATTCATTCATGAACACGGGTCGGGACTCACAATCGCAATTCCCTATTCATCACGAATTAAAGCACAAAACGTATTGGCAAGCAATCAATTGATCACAGTATCCCATTCCTATTCTAAATCTAATTCCCTAAATCTAATCATGATCATGATTTCTATTTCAGAAATTAAAAATAGAAAAGGGGAAGGGAAGAACACAGATTCATGAATGAAGAATAAGGGACTCAAATGTTACCACATAATTGGATTCCTTGAATTGGACTGAAATTTAGCCCTCCATTGAAGGGATAAAATGAAAATAAAGAAGAACATAGAAGGAGGAAGAAGCAAGAAGAAGGAGGAAGAAGGAGAGCACAAAACCCTTAATTTTTTGAAATGTAAAAAAAAATATAGTGTAAAAGTGTGTCACTACAAAGAGTAAGGCTATTTTATTACAAGGGAAAGCAATACAAAGTTGTGGGCCTCTAATTACAACTGAAACCCACTCACAAAATCGCTAAAAATCTATTAAAAACACCATTGGCCACTTAATCACAAAATAAAGCTCAAAAAGCTAAATCTTAGAATTCCAATTGCAGGGTTGTGACTTTGTGGCTCCATTTTGACACCTAAAATCTTCTGAATTAGCCTGAGCATGTGAGATACAAAATTGTAGAACTCCTCGTCATCTTTCCAACAAGACAAGAATCGCCTAAATCGGAGCTCCTCAACCACCTCAACAACCATTCCAACAGTGACTATAATGTGTGCATCTTTCCTTCTTTGAACCCTTTTTGTTGATGCCAAAAGGTGGAGAAATGGAATTTTGATCTTTAAGAGCATTGATGTTACACTTTGATATAGTTATTTGTAGTTTTTATGCTCTAATACATTACAGTTAATTATTTATGTTGCTCTATTACTCTTGTACTTATGGATGTGTATTTTAATATATAAGTGGTTGAAGTATTGAGTTTCATATATTTTTATGCTCTGATACTATATATATCTTTTATCTCTATGCTCAAATACACATGTTTGTATATGCTCTGATGTGTGTGTGTGTGTGTGTGAGTGTGCTCTGATATCTCTGATACATATATAATTGTAATTTTTTTTATAAATGAAGTGTTGGACTTATGGGGAGTCTATACATTTCTATAGTCCCATGCACAACATATCATTGTTCTTTATCTTTTATATAATCCTAGTACTCTGATTCTTCTGTTACATGATTATGTTATGTTATTGATCAAAATTTAAAATGGTTTGTCATCTTCAAAAAGAGGGTGATTATTAGAACCAAAGACATATTGGATGATATCTAACCCCTCAAAGTCTTATGGTTTTGATGATAACAAAGATATTAAATTTTGATGGACTAATGAATTTTATTAAGTATGACAATATTATTATTCATCCAAGACCAATTTGGTAATGAAATTCCTTATTCCTTATGCATGCCCTTATCATATCTATTTGCGTCCAATACAACTCTGGTACATATTTTCAACGCGTTATAACTGAACATACATCCAAAAGCTTTTGTTAAAAACTAGCATCCAAAGTGCTAAGTTTTTAACATCCAAATTGGATATAAGTAACTTACACAAACATTTTATATCTAAGAGTTTCTTTTGCTCAATGATCATATCGTACAGATTGTGCTTTGAATGAGGTTGATTCACATTCAAAAATTTATGTACCTTTATTCCCTTGTCTTTTTGAATTGCCTAATCATTTGAATTTCAAGTGTACCAAGATATACAAAAAAAAAGCACAAAAACTATTTTCGTATACGTAGTGGAGACAACATGAACACTGCTCAGTAAAAGGATAGTACTATTTCATGTGCTGCCACGTTGCAACTGTCATGTGCTGGGAGGAAATATATAATATCATAGGCTCTGATCCCTACAACGAATATATTTTGAGAAGCCTATAAATTGAGAAGGCACACAGAGAAGTGTTAGAGAATTTATGCATTCATCAAGCTCTTTTCTGCTCAGATACAAGTTCAAGTCTTTGGACGACAATACACGAGTGCTCAGTGTGCAATCCTTTGCTTAGCAAAGTTTTCTTATAATCTGTTTTCATCGTACATCCTCTCATTGAGAGTTATTTGTTTTTTATTCACTTGTAATCATTCAAACATTTGTTTGGAAAGTCAGGAATGGCATAGTGACAAAGAATACTTGAGTGTTTTTAGTCTCAAGGTGAGATTAAAGGGTGTGCCAGAAGTGGCCTAGAGAATACTTGTGTAAGCCAGAAGTGGCAGGGTAGAATACTAGCTTTGTAATAAGTTTTGATTAGTGGAACCCTTCAAGATATTGAAGGAGAATTGGACGTAGCTCACGAGATTGAGTGAACCAGTATAAAACAGGTGTTTATACTTTCTTCTTAAGCTTTCATTTGTTCTTCTTAGGTTTTCACTCTTGGATGCACAGGTGCTCTGCTCTGCAAATATGTTTTTGATAAAACTGTTTTTGACCTGTTGGACGATTAGTGATCAAAATTGCTTTTGTACCAGTTTTCATGCTTATCTTAAAGCAAAACTCCATCTTTGGGAAAAAGGTTTTAAGTTTTATACGAACACACTATTAATCCCCTTCTAGTGTGTTCCATTTATTTCATTAAATACTAATATTATAAAATAAATTCATATGAATATGAAAAAGTCTTTTTAAATTTATACAAAGTAAGTTAAAAAATATAAATTTAAAGTATATAATATTTAGAAATATTATTTAAAAATTTAAAGGATATTTACATTATTAATTTATTAGAATTTAAAATTAAATAAAAATTTAAAATAAAGTATATAAAATGTTATATAATATAATAAAATATATTTTTAACTATTAATAATATTTTTTATCTCATAGTTTTCACTTTCTCATTAAGACATGCATATATTTTTTCACTATCATATTATATTATAAATAATAATATTGAGTTATCGTACTTTTAAGCACACTATATTACAAATCAAAAGAGACTTTTACATTGATTAAAAGATTCAAAATAATATAATAATAAAATTTTATTATATATTATAATTAAAAAGAGGACTTAGAGATAGAATTAATTTGTCTCTAATATATTTAAATTTTTACCCACATCAAATTGATCAACTAAAAATGAATTTTGTTGAGTACACAAATTTCTGTCTTAAACATCTATGTCAAAAATTATTACTTAGGTTGACCTAATTTTTCTTATTGAACATAAACACATAATGACATAACCAAAATATCCTACTAATTAATAAATAAGTTTAAAAAGTTTGATATGAAATTAAAGGAGATCTTATTTGACTTGAGTAATATTATCTCATGAAAGCTACAATGGTCAATATCAAAAAATAAGAAAAATTTATTCTAAATTCTACAACATAAATAGAAAAATTTTAATGACATTAATTTTTTTTTGAAGAGTTTAGTTATATAAATAATTTAAATTGGATAGATATTTTACCAGAAACATAGGTTGCCTTCATGGAAGGTGATAGACATAAATATTTTACCAAAAACCCATAGATTGGTGCACACAAAGTGAAATTCCATTAGCATAGACATAAATGCATTCATTCTGATTAAATTATTCAATAATTGACTTCTTTATGTCATTTAGTCAATTAGATAAAATATAAAAGTTTGAACTGAGACTCTGTGAGTAAAAAAAACTAATGTACAAATAAAAAATAATTGAATTTATTTTTTCCTAAAGAACTTAGTTAATTTTAATTTCATTATTTTTTCATTAATATTTGATTTTATTGTATATTGAATAAAACAAAATTAATGACATATATTAATAAAAAAATGTATTCAACAAAATTAAAAATGAAATATTTTTTTCTTGTAAGAATCAGAAAGAGAATCATATAATTTTTCCCAAGAAAAGATATATTTAAACCTTTTTTTACTGCAATATATTTAAACAAAAAAATGATAAAATGAAGAAGTTTATTTAATGTGGAAGACTTTGAAACTAATGTCTTAAAGACTTTGATCAGTATTAATTTTAGACTCTATGTTTGATGTTGGAAAAAATTCAGGGTGACGTTTTCATTTAAAAAGAAATTGACTTGAGAAATTATCAATGTGATATTTATCAATAATAATATAAAATAAATCACGAATATAATTATAATCTATTATAATTTATTATTTAAGTTGTAACACCCCCATAAATAAAATAATAATAATAATTATAATAATGAAATATGATAATGTCTAATTGCTTTATAATATCCTTATAACTGCCTTTTTGGTGTTTTAGTGCAGTGTGTGCATTAGAGTAACTCATAGAGTATAGACCCAATGCTAGCTATATATATACCCCAAACCCTTCCCTCCCACACTTAACACACACACAAACAGACTTTAAAGAGAGAAAGAAGAGAGAAGAAGAGAAGAGAGAAGAAGGAGAAAGGAAGGGAAGAAGAAGAAGGAGGAAGCTAGGGAATCCACAACACCCCACTCATCATCCTTAGTCCAAAGGTCTTTGGTGAGTGTTTCCTCCCCTTGTCTTCCCCATCCCTCCATGGTTCTTGTTTTATTGATTTCTCCCTTTTTCCCCTTCGATCCCTAAGTTGGGTTTTGAGGGATTTTGAGTGATTGGGAGAGATTGAGAGGTTGATTGGGTTGTTTAATGGTTGGGTTTTGTTACAGAAGTGTCTTATGAGTGAATGGCATGCTTGGGTTGCTGTTAGGAGGCCATGGATGGCCATAGGAAGCAATTTCGCAAGAAATCACGAAGGGTTCTGCAGCCCCAGGCTAAGCCTGGAATTTGCGAGGCTTAGCCTGAGACCTCCAGAACACGATTTTAGCTTCAGGGGGTCTGAGGCTAAGCCTGGAATTTGCAAGGCTTAACCTGAGACCTCTAGAACATGATTTTAGCTTCAGGGGACCTGAGGCTAAGCCTAGAATTCGTGAGGCTTAGCCTGAGAGTGACAGAGGAGTTTGTGAGGAGCTTATGTATGTTTATATCTTTATCTTCTATGTATGATCTTTGGATTACTGTTATTGCTTGGTTTCCTCTTTGTACCTTCATGTTTCATGATATTAAGATTCCACCCTTACTGCATTCATATATGATTGTTGCATATGTTTGGAATCGCATGTTTACAGAATCTATGAGGATAAAGATATGTTAATTATTGAAAGAAGGTATTCCTTTGGCGATCAAAGAAAGAGATATATTTTGATAAGTTAAGCATGCAAATGAAATGATTTGCCCGCTTCAGAAGGTAGGCGGGATCTTCCGTCACTTCCTACCTTCCTAAGATGTGGCATAGCTCCTCGGGCCGAAGGAGAATAATACAAGGCCAAGGCATAAAAGGAAAGGGACGCCTTTATATATATTGAGCTCAATAGATGTCGTAGGACGGAAAAAGAATAAAGAAAGTTAACTTAAAGCATGCATGCAAATGTTAAGCTCATGTTAATAGAGATGTAAAAGTGACATGTGACCTTTCTTTATAGTACCTTTATGGATGATGTAGTATTATGATGTATGTCTTTAACACTCGCTGAGACCCTGTCTCATTAGTTTAGTGTTTATGTTCCAGATTAAATAGGTTTGAAGCATGGAGACAAGAGGCCTAGAAGATATTATGTTTGTATGTCAATATCTTTATAGGCTAGTTTTTGTTAAAGAACTCTTTATGTATTCTTTTGGCATATGGTCCCATATGTGGGAATTACCTTTTGTGTATATGATGTAATTACTTGAGAATGATGTAGACTCTTGAATAGTGATCTTTTTGAGTAATGATATCATATATGTTTATATTATCTGTGTTGATGACTAAAATGTACGTTAGAGAGTAGTACCCTTCAAGGTGTTACATACGTGCTTGTATTTTATCAGAGACTTAGAATATGACCTGTATCTCTACTTATTTTATGGTTTTTAAATTTTATTACAGTCATATGATTACAAATTTAAACATTAAAATAAACTATGAACTTTTTAAATTATTTATTTACAATTTGGTTATTAATCTTTAAAGGTGAAACCAAAATATCCAATTAATTGAATAAAATTTAAAAGGTAAATATAGGAAAATTATTCTAAATTGTACAAATTTTAATTAGATTTTTTATACTAAAAATAATTATTATATTTGATTGACTTAATTAATTACATTTTTAAATAAATTATTGAATCATTGACTTAATTTCTTCTGCTACCAAACTCTAAAGAGTCAATGAATTAAAAAAATAATAATTATTGACTTAATTTCTTCTTTATTATGGATATTTTTCCCTTGTTGATGGGAATTTTTTTCATGATGACAATTTTGAATTTTGCAAGGTTAAAAATTTGATGCTTGTAGCTTTTATTTTTCTTTTCCTTTTTTTCTTGTGAGGATGATAAAGTAGAGTAAAAAAAACTAAATTTTAGAAGATCTATAAACAAAATTGATTTCTTGCATAAGGTCTCCATATCATAGATTTTTTAAAAATTGTTTATAAGTAGATGATAGGATCTGTTGGTTAGAACTTTTTTTTTTCATAAAATCACTTGTTTTTTCTTTTTTAAATTCTATCATCAACTTGTTATAGATGAAAATTGTAAATATTAATTTTGTGGAGCATTACATATGTATTATGTCCTAACATGTGAACTTTATTCTGATTCAGATGAAACACTAAAGCCTATTGGTTATCAGTGTTTTTTGGGCAAGAGGGATTTGTCCTACCCTCCAGAAGGGCCAATTTTGCAGCCACAAGGTTAACCTGCCATTGCTGTGCTCCCACGTGGTCATGCCTTCCATGAATATTGCTTAGAGCTAATAACCCCGGAGGACCAATCCAAGGATCCACCATGCATTCCTTGTGCTTTTCATTTGTAACTAGTGAATTTACACTTAGATTTTGAATTCTTCCATTTTGATCTCAAAAGTTCTTTAGTGGTAAGAAAAATGGCAAAAACACAATTTTGATGTATAAAGATACTGGTTAGCCATGATCAATTTCCT
Source organism: Pueraria montana var. lobata (assembly GCA_026413185.1). Classification (NCBI taxonomy): domain Eukaryota; kingdom Viridiplantae; phylum Streptophyta; class Magnoliopsida; order Fabales; family Fabaceae; genus Pueraria; species Pueraria montana. The sequence continues at coordinate 6,240,977 of CM048647.1, forward strand.
CTCCCTAATCTTTGTTTAATGTGGAGATCCAAAATTGAGCAATTCTACTCTCTTGTCAATTGTAAAAGTTGAATTACTTTTCACACAAAGTTTGATTAATCCCTTATTCAAGTTATATGGTTATCGTTTATTACGTATTGTCTATTACTTAGTAATTTAGGTTTGTTAATGGATAATAATGTAAAACTATTTTACACTATCAATGCATAGCCTTTTTTATAATAGTTGAATTACTTTTCCCTTAAAAAACTTGTTTTCTGTTATGTAATTACTAACCTGAATTACAACTTTTCCAATAAGGATTTTCTATATATAAAAAAAAGGATTTTCACGTGTGTGACTACATATTAAAAGTTAGATTATGATAAATTTAAAATTATGGAAGTTCTTCTATATTTGACCAGAATAAGAATATGGTTGGTTCCCCTACTTATGTTTTCAGCTACATTTTCGTTATTACAACCAGTTCCAGTATTTATCTTTTTATTTATTTTTTAAATATTATTACAACATATATAATATCATTACAAATATAAAGAGCATTTGAAATTTAAGTTATAAACTGAATAGTTAACTTTTTAACATATTTATCTACTGTTTAATAATGAACTTTTAAATGCATCATCAACTGAAATGTCCAACAAATTAACAAATAAATTTGAAAAGGTTAGTATAAAATTAAAGAAAAAGTTATTCTAAATTTTATAACATAAATAGTAAAATTTTAATTAAATTATTTTCTTTGAAAAGATTAATTAGATAATTTAAATTTGAAATATTTTTTTACCAGAAAACAAATATGTTGCACCCAAGGTGAAATTTAATTAGCATAGACAGAAATGTATTCATTATAATTAAATTATTCAATCATTAACTTTCTTTTGATGTCGAACTCAATTGGATATAAACATTGAACTTAAATAAATTTAGGTGTAATTGAGACATGTAAGTAACATGTGAGTAAAAAGCTCATTTACTAACAAAAAAAAAATACTTAACATTTTGTTTTAAAATTTTTTGTCAATTATAATTGTGTTATTTTTTTATTTAATATTAGGTCTTATTGAAATTTAAGTATTTATTCTATTAAAGAAAGATGTGACAAATGAATTATGTTGATTTGACAAAGTTAAACTAATGTCATAAACTAAAATATATGTTTCAAAAAAACTTAACAATGTAAAATTGATGTCATAAAAATTTAGAGGGTGCTTCACGCATTTCATCTCCATCGTGTTGTTCATGTGGAGGCTTAGATTCTGTATCATTAGTTCTATAGACTTCTGTTTGGACACCTTATTATTTTCAATACCTCTCATTTCTCTCTTCCTATCACATCAGATAATCTATTATACCTATACTTTTCTATCTTTTTTGCCTCTCTCTCTAGGTGTCAACTAGCATTTGGGGTGTCTGTGTATATTTTTTTCTAGACTTTTATATGATTCCATGATATGAACAGTACACATGTAAGGGCTTCTTGGTTTGGATTTGTGACGAGGGGGTCACACCTTGTGCTTTTCCTTTTCTTTATCAACAAAATATTCTTTGCTTTTTCAAAAAAGAAAAAAAATCATCTCTATCACGTGATTGCCGTCCTCCACGTCTTCAGAACAAAGAAAGGAAGGTATTATGACAGTGCGTGTTAAACTTCTGTATTTTGGTTTATGTATCTCACATAATGACTTGTTGAAAGCATCAATGGCCAAGTAAAATCAAGGGGGTAATGAAAAAACATGAATGCATTGGTTTTCCCTTTTTCTTTTGTCTAAATTCCATCTTGGTTCCATTTTTTTATTTTTATTTTTTATACATGTTTATTTTTATTAAGATTCTGAATATAATTTGTTTCATTTTTTTTTAAACCATGCTCACTTGACACAGTCTTATTTAGTTATGAATAATTATGAGATTTCATGGAATACTGGTAGTTTCATGTTGTTCATTATATATAGACGGTGTTATGGGAGAAGAAAACATGGATCCCAGTGGCTATTACCTTTATACACAAGCATTGATAAAGAGGAAGAGAAGCAAAAAGAAGTTGTTGGTAGAAGCATAGCAAAAACTGCTTCTGCGTCCAATCAGGCCAATATGAAGAAAAGGAGACCTATTAGAAGGGCCAAGGGTAAGCAAGCTAAAAGAAAGGTTGTGTCCAACTCTAATAAAGAGGCTAAAGATCTTGAGACTGCCATCTTCAAAAGCCTTATCAATTTTTCATGTGTTTGTTTCAATTTTTCAAAATAATAGAAAACTTAAAATAATATAAAATCTTATTAAAATATAAAAATATTTTGAATAACTTCTCACAATTAAAATCAAATACTTGTTTTAACCAAAATAATTTTATAAAGGCTAAGATACACTTATAGTCCTTTATGTTTTCAATTATATTTAGTTTGGTCCATTATCTTTTAAATAATTCAATTTTGTCCTTTATGTTTTTAAAGTTAGCTAAAATGGTCCTTATGAAAGTTTTTTATTTTAGTACACGATTTTGAACCTTGGTTTTTACCAATTCAAGACGTGAAACTTGTCTTGTTATATTTAGTTACATGAAAATTATAAAACCCGACTTATGTTTGAACCAAAAAGGCCCATTAACATGTTACACGGTGTTGTATTTTTTGAGTTTTGGAGAGTATTACAAAAGGCAAAGTCCCACATTGCCTAGGATAGCTTTGCCTCACTAGTTTATATATCCTTTTGTGTTTATAGCTTTCAAAGAGGCTAGTAAGAGGTGGAAGCCTCGCGCGCATGAGTTTGGGCCTCATGGGCCTTTCGTAGTGCAAATCCGTTGATTTGCCCCGCCCTGCGCGTGCGAGAATGGGCTCTGTACTGTTTTTACACTGTGATTTAATAAAATTATTTTCGGTTTGTTGGACATGCATGGAGTAGTTTTTGCTCTCACCACTCCGAAGCCAGAATCCACTGCAACTGCTAAACAGATTGATGACTGGACTCAGGCCAATAAGGTATGTCGTCACACTTTGCTCAGTGCCCTATCTAACGATTTGTTCGATGTCTATTGTTCCTACAAGGAGGCCAAAGAGATATAGGATTCTATTCTCCTGAAGTACACTGCCGAAGATGTTGTCAGACAGAGGTCCATTATTGAAGACACCAACAGAAAGGAGTGTGCTGCAGCAAGGGCAAAAGCATTATCTGCCAAGGCAAACGTGGTTCAGGACAAACCAAATAAGAAAAGGTACGAGCAGAAACCTGATCACAAAAATAAATTTAAAAATAATATCTCACATTCTTCTAACCCAACCTTCAAGAAGAAGGGAAACTGTTTTGTTTGTGGAAAGCCAGGACACTATGCACCTCAGTGCAGGTTTCGCATCATGAGAAACGACAACCCTCCTAAGCCTAGGGTCAACCTGGCTGAAGGGGATGATGTTATAGCTGTGGTTGTTTCTCAAGTAAATGTGGTGACCGATGTGAGTAAATGGGTGGTAGATTCTGGGGCTACCCGACATATCTGTGCAAACAGAAATGCGTTTACCTCCTACAATATTGTGGGGGATGAAGAAGAACATGTGTATCTTGGTGATTCTAGGACCACTCCGGTTCTAGGAAAAGGAAAAGTTCTTCTGAAGCTCACATCTGGGAAGACTCTGGCTTTGACTGATGTGCTACATGTGCCCTCTATTAGAGTCAATTTAGTTTCTGTAGCACTTTTGGGAAAGGTTGGGGTGAAAGTGTCCTTTGAATCGGACAAAATTGTTATGACAAAGAACAATGTGTTTGTGGGTAAAGGGTATTGTGATCAGGGACTCTTTGTACTCAATGTTTATGAAGTTATGAATAAAACTGCATCTACTTCTGCTTATATGGTTGATTCTTATGATATGTGGCATGCTAGATTAGGACATGTGAATTCCTCGTATGTTATAAAATTGCAACGACTAGGCCTAATCAACATGCATGATAAACAAAGTAGAAAATGTGATATATGTGTTGAATCTAAATTAACAAAGAAAACATGCTCTGTTGTGCAACGTGAAACTGAACCTCTTAGCTTAATTCATTCTGATCTTGCTGATTTGAAACAAACTATGACTAGAGGAGGTAAAAGTTATTTTATAACCTTTATAGATGATTTCTCTAGATATACTAAAGTTTATTTGATTAGACATAAAGATGAAGCGTTTAACATGTTTTTGTCTTATAAAGCTGAAGTGGAAAATCAGTTAAATAGAAAAATTAAAAGAATAAGATCCGATAGGGGTGGTGAGTACACTTTGTTTAATGACTTTTGTGAAAAGGAAGGTATAATCCATGAGGTAACCCCACCATATTCACCTAAGTCAAATGGAGTAGCTAAGAGGAAAAATAGAACCCTTAAGGAGATGATGAATGCTCTGCTTATTAGTTCCTCTACACTTGACAACCTTTGGGGAGAAGCCCTTTTGATGACTTGTTTCTTGCAAAATAGGGTTCCACATAAGAAAACAGGGAAAACACCTTATGAGTTATGGAAAGGATATACACCAAACCTGAAATACTTGAAAGTGTGGGGGTGCTTAGCTAAAGTGATGTTACCAGATCCTAAGAAAAGGAAAATAGGACCTAAGACTTCTGATTGAACGTTTATTGGTTATGCGGAACATAGTGCTGCCTATAGGTTTCTTGTCCTCAAGAGTAATGTGCTTGATTGCAATACCATAGTAGAGACTAAGAATGCTGAATTCTTTGAGGACTCTTTTCCCTTGAGGTCTACCTATGATTCTGAACAACCTGTAGAAATTTCTAGTGAAACTATGATTGAGGATTTGAGGAGGAGTAAGAGACAAAGGAAAGAGACATCGTTTGGAGATGATTTCTACACATATCTTGTTGAGGATGACCCGTTGAGTTTTTCGGAAGCTGTTACTTCTTCTGATGCTAACCTTTGGAAACAAGCTATTAAGACTGAGATTGATTCTATTGTGAAAAATCATACTTGGACTCTAGTAGATTTACCACAAGGAGCAAAGCCTATTGGATGCAAGTGGATCTTTAAGAAAAAGTATAATCCTGATGGATCAATAGATAAGTATAAGGCTAGATTGGTAGCTAAAGGGTTCACTCAAAAGGAAAACATAGATTTCTTTGATACCTTTGCGCCTGTTACCAGGATTTCCTCTATTAGAGTTTTGATAGCCTTAGCGGCAATTCATAAGTTAGTCATTCACCAAATGGATGTGAAGACAGCTTTCTTGAATGGTGATCTAGAGGAAGAGATTTATATGACTCAACCTGAAGGGTGTGTGGTTCATGGTCATGAAAACAAAGTGTGCAAACTTTTGAAATCCCTATACGGTTTAAAACAGGCACCAAAACAATGGCATGAAAAGTTTAATGAGACTTTACTTGATTATGGCTTTTTTGCTAGTGATGCTGATAGATGCGTGTATACAAAATCTGAGAATGGTGATTGTGTCATTATATGCCTGTATGTGGATGACATGCTGATTTTTGGTACATGCAATGATATAGTTTTGAGAACTAAATCCTTTTTGGCATCTAAATTTGATATGAAAGACATGGGTGAAGCAAGTGTAATTTTGGGAGTTAAAATCATAAGGAAGGGAGATAGTATATTACTATCCCAAGGACATTATGTTGAGAAACTTCTAAGGAAGTTTGGACATTATGACTCTAAGTCAGTGAGTACCCCTTATGATGCTAACTCTCAATTGAAGAAAAATAGAGGAGAACCAATTGATCAAACTCAATATGCCAAAATCATTGGGAGCTTACTGCATTTGATGAATTTCTCTAGACCTGACATTGCATATGCAGTAGGTAGATTGAGTAGATACACTCATAGTCCTAATCAGGACCATTGGGATGCACTTGCGAGACTCATGAGATACTTGAGAGGTACCATGGACTATGGTATTGAATATAGTGGATTTCCCGCTGTACTGGAAGGGTACAGTGATGCTAACTGGATCTCTGATTCAGATGAGACAAAATCCACTAGTGGTTATGTATTTACACTTGGTGGTGGTGCGATTGCATGGAGATCAGCCAGACAAACTATTATAGCTAGATCAACAATGGAGTCAGAGTTTGTTGCTCTAGAAATGGCTGGTAGTGAGGCTGAGTGGTTGAAAAACTTCTTAGCTAATATTCCTTTGGGAATGAAACCAACCCCATCAGTGTCTATGCATTGTGACTCTCAATCAGCAATAGCTGTAGCTAAAAACAAAATCTTCAATGGGAAAAATAGACATATACAATTGAGACATAATGTAGTAAAGTAGCTGCTAAATGATGGAATAATTTCCATAGATTATGTGAAGTCAGAAGGAAATTTAGCAGATCCTCTGACAAAACCCCTGGGGAGGAACATGATATTAGAAACATCGAGGGGAATGGGACTTAAGCCAATTGAAAACAAACAAGTGATGGTAACCCAACCTTTGTGATTGGAGATCCCATGAATAAGGTTCATATGGGTAAGAACAAGTCACTTGTCAGTTCTGCTAGCACTAAAATTGATTTTAATCAATTTTTAATTTTTTGTCCCTTCCTATGGTGTGAGAAAGTGCTAGATACTGCATTATTGAGAGGCTAAACTTTATAGTTAAGCTTTACGTGGTGGTGAGAAAGCTTAACAACTTATAAAGTTTTTAATGACCTTCATATCCCTTATGGGTGGTGTATGATTTGCAACATACACTTGATGGAATCACCTATATGAGTGTCAAGTGGGGCCATTTGTATGAGATCCTGGCAAAATCTCTAGAGCACTCATGAATACCGGGCACGCGCATGGCCTAGTAGCGCAACACAGCGATAACGACAACGAATGTGGGGGTGTACTATGATTGGTAGACCGCTAATACACGTCAAGTGTTTTTGGTTCATATAGCTTGCTACACCAACTACACTGTGTGTTAAGTCTTATCAGTCTACGTCTGGTTCATATAGCTTGCTACACCAGGTCTGACGCATTACATCCCATGTAATAACCCAGGAATTCTTTTCTTCTTTCTTTTAAAAATTGTTTTATTTTGCCTTTTGTAATATGTGGGGGATTGTTGTATTTTTTGAGTTTTGGAGAGTATTACAAAAGGCAAAGTCCCACATTGCCTAGGATAGCTTTGCCTCACTAGTTTATATATCCTTTTGTGTTTATAGCTTTCAAAGAGGCTAGTAAGAGGTGGAAGCCTCGTGCGCATGAGTTTGGGCCTCATGGGCCTTTCGTAGTGCAAATCCATCGATTTGCCCCCCCTGCGCGTGCGAGAATGGGCTCTGTACTGTTTTTACACTGTGATTTAATAAAATTATTTTCGGTTTAAGTTTATTTGAATTTAAAGCTTATCCGAAAATCATGTTTTTCATGTTACCGTTTTATTGAGTTGTGTGGTTACGAAAAATAAGGGATTTTATTTTGTGACCGTTTTATGTGTACGATCAGATCTGTTTATGACCGTTTTAATATGTACTATCGTATCTATTTTTTACCGTTTTATATGTACGATTGTATCAGTTTATGACCGTTTTAAATTTACGATCGTATCTTTTTTTTACCGTTTAAAGATATTATCGTATATTTTATTTAACGTTCATTTTATTAACGTTTTAATTTCTTTCATTTTTAAATACCCATTCGTGCTATACGTTTGGGAACAGACTGATACACCCTCTTCGTCTTTTCCTTCTTCCTCTTCTATTTATGGGTTAAATTTGTTACTTGCCAATTCTATGCCTCAATACATTCTGAGAAGTTCCTGTTGTATCCTAGGGGGCTTGCGCGACTATCCGCGGATAAGTTCTTTAGGGCAGTGCTCTTGCACGCCTCAGGAAGTGTGTTTTGTCTAAAAGTGGCTACACACGGTACCACATGAAAAATGAGTTTCACGAGCAAACGGGAAAAAAAAAATTGATATAAGGTTTTTAATTTGTTTGGCTGCACGTTAGATTTACATTTTACGCGAAAATAACCATGTTTATTACATTGTCTCTAATATATTAGAGTTTTCATGCAAATCAAATTGATCAACTAGAGACGAATTTTGCTGAGTCGACAAATTTCCGTCTTGGACTTCCATGTCAAATATTATTTCTATGCTAGGTTGACATAATTTTTCGTATTGGATGTGAACACGCATCCAAAATATCCAACTAATTAGTTAATAAGTTTAATATTAAATTAAAGGAGAATTTATTCAAAATTCTATAATATAAAATGTATACATTATTTTTTATTTTGAAGAGTTTAATTACATAAATTATTTAAATTGGATTTATATTTTACCAGAAACATAGGATGGGTACATAAGATAATAGACATAAGTATTTTCCCAAAAACCAAGATTGGTGCACACAAGGTGGATTTCCATTAACATGGACATAAATGCATTCGTTCTAACTCCTGATTAAATTATTCAATGGTTGACTTTTGAATGTCATTCAATCGATTAGACATAATTTAAATAAATCTAAGTTTGGATTGCAGCCTCATGAGGAAAATAAGAGTAAAAGAAATACCGTTCAAATAAAAAATAATTGAATACATTTTTGGAAGGGGAAATTATTCTAAATCGTACAAATTTTAATTGCATTGTTTAAATTTGATTTTTTGTACTAAAAGTGATTATTAGATTTGACTAATTTAATTACATTGTTTTTATTATATTATTCAATCATTGACTTTCTTTTGCTGTGAAAGTCAAAAGAAACATATAATTAAAAATAAGAAATCCTATTAGTCTATTACCTTTCTAATTTATGGAAACTTTTCTTTTCTTTTTCAATAATAAACTAGCTGTTATACTACATCAACTTATAAGGTGCCTGGGGGAAACAGTTTTTAGAGCCAAATTGAAAGAGCTTGCAAGATTACACCTTTAAAGATACCGCAACTCCAAACCAGGACCCTCAAGAGTGTTTTGAGACAATGGCTGAAGACTCTGTCCAACAGCAGAATAGTACTAATGATCCTCTGTGGAAGAGGAAGATGACCACTGATGAACCAGAAAATTGGAGTTTGAGGAAACTTAGGAGGGTGGTGAAGGAGTTGGAGCAAGAGAGAGCTAGAAAAAAAACTGCATCGCATGCAGAATCGGATGACATCCGATGAAGCTCACATTGATGGATGAATAATTATAGACAACAGAATAAAGTTGTAATATGGCACTTTCCAAATAAAGTCTATGGTTGTAATTGTAGATTTGGGATTAATTAAGGTCCAAATATTTGGTTTGGCGACCCTATATTTACTTTGCTGTTGCGCAAGCATTTGAAAACACTATGTACCAATGACAATATCAATGAAAGTATTGTTCTTTATCGATCTCTCAATTGTTTTGATGTAAACTTATACAATTTTGTTAGCATGGATATATGTAAGTATTGGGTTTAATTTTTATGGATTCTTTTTCCCTTGTTGATGGGAATTTTTTTCATGATGACATTTTTGAAGTTGTGCCACGTTAAAAGTTAATTGCTTGCAGACTTTTTTTCTTTCCCTTTCCCTTTTTTTTTTTTTTGGAGATGATAATATAGAGTAAAAAAACTAAGTTTTAGAAGATTCATAAACAAAATTGATTTCTTGCATTAGGTCTCCATGTCAAAGATTTCCTAAAAACTATTTATAAGTAGATAATACCAAGGGTCTAGCTTAGTTGGTTGAGCCGTGAGTAATTGAGAACCTCCTGGTACTTGAATTCAATTTTTAAGAATAAAAAAACTAGATAACAGGATCGTTCATCACAACTTTTTTCATAAAAGGAGATATTCCTTTTACAACATATTCACTTTTTTTCTTTATTTTTATTTTTATTTTTCATGTGTTTGTTTCAAATTCTCAAAATAATAATGGAAAGCTTAAAATAATATAAAATCTTATTAAAATATAAAACTACTTTGAATAACTTCTCATAATTAAAATCAAATACTTCATTTAACCAAAATAATTTTATAAAGGCTAAGATACACTTTTAGTCCATTATGTTTTCAATTATATTTAGTTTGATCCATTATCTTTTCAAATGTTCAATTTTGTCCTATATGTTTTTAAAGTTAGTCAAAATGACTCTCACGAGCAAACAGAAAAAAATATGATATTAGATTTTTCAATTTTTCAGTTGTATGTTAGATTTACTTTTCACATGATTTTAACCATGATTATTATGATGTCTCTAATATATTAAAGTTTTCATGCAAATCAAATTGATCAACTAGAGACGAATTTTGCTAAGTCGACAAATTTCCGCCTTTGACATCCATGTCAAATATTATTTCTATGCTAGGTTGACATAATTTTTCTTATTGGATGTGAACACACAACCGAAATATCCTACTAATTAGTAAATAAGTTTAATATTAAATTAAAGGAGAATTTATTCAAAATTCTACAACATAAAATGAATACATAATTGTTTTTTTGAAGAGTTTAAGTACATAAATTATTTAAGTTGGATAAATACTCTACAAAAAACATAGGATGGTTACAGAGAAGGTAATAGACATAAGTATTTTCCCAAAAACAAAGATTGGTGCACTCAAGGTGGAGTTCCATTAGCATAGACACAAATGCATTCGTTCTGACTCCTGATTAAATTATTCAATGGTTGACTATTTAATGTCATTCAGTCGATTAGACATAATTTAAATAAATCTAAGTTTGGATTGCAGCCCTATGAGGAAAATCCGAGTAAATGAACTATCATTCAAATAAAAAACTAATTGAATGCATTTTTGGAAGGGGAAATTATTCTAAATCGTACAAATTTTAGTTGCATTTTTTAAATTGGATTTTTTGTACTAAAAATGATTATTAGATTTGACTGATTTAATTACATTATTTTTATTAAATTATTCAATCGTTGGCTTTCTTATGCTACGAAAGTCAAAATAAACATATAATTAAAAATAAGAAATCCTATTAGTCTGTTACCTTTTTAATTGATGGAAACTTTACTTTTCTTTTTCAATAATAAACTAGCCATTATACTACATCAACTTATACGGTGCCTGGGGGAAATAGTTTTTAGAGCCAAACCGATAGAGCTTGATAGATCACACCTTTCAAGATACCCCCACTCCAAACCTGGACCCTCAAGTGTCTTTTGAGACAATAATGGCAGAAGACTCTGTCCAATAGCAAAATAGTACTAATGATCCTCTGTGGAAGAGGAAGATGACCACTGATGAACCAGAAAATTGGAGTTTGCGGAAACTTAGGAGGGTGGTGAAGGAGCTGGAGCAAGAGAGAGACAGAAAAAAACTGCATCACATGCAGAATCGGATGACATCCGATGAAGCTCACATTGATGGATGAATAATTATAGACAACTGAATAAAGTTGGAATTTGGCACTCTGCAAATAAAGTCTTTGGTTGTAACTGTAGATGTGGGATTAATTAAGGTCCAAATCTTTGGTTTGGCAACCCTATATTTACTTTGCTACTGCACAAGCATTTGAAACCACTATGTACCAATGACAATATCAATGAAAGTATTGTTCTTTATCAATCTCTCAATTGTTTTGATGTAAATTTATACAATTTTGTTAGCATGGATATATATAAGTAACGGGTTTAATTTTTATGGATTCTTTTTCCCTTGTTGATGGGAATTTTTTACATGATGACATTTTTGAAGTTGTTCCACGATAAAAGTTCATTGCTTGCAAACTTTTTTCTTTTTCCTTTCCCTTCTTTTTTTTTGTGGAGATGATAATATAGAGTAAAAATACTAAGTTTTAGAAGATTCATAAACAAAATTGATTTCTTGTAATAGGTCTCCATATCAAAGAATTCCTAAAAAATGTTTATAAGTAGATAATCCCAAGGGTCTAGCTCAGTTGGTTGTGCCGTGAGTAATTGTGAACCTCCTGGTACCCGATTTCAATTTTTACTAATAAAAAAACTAGATAACATGATTGTTCATCACAACTTTTTTCGTAAAAGGAGATATTCTTTTTACTACATATTCACTTTTTATCTTTACTTTTATTTTTATTTTTCATGCGTTTGTTTCAGTTTTTCAAAATAATAATAGAAAGCTTAAAATAATATAAAATCTTATTAAAATTGAATAACTTCTCACAATTAAAATCAAATACTTCTTTTAACCAAAATAATTTTATAAAGGCTAAGATACACATTTAGTCCGTTATGTTTTCAATTATATTTAGTTTGGTCCATTATCTTTTATAAAGTTCAATTTTGTCCTTTATGTTTTTAAAGTTAGTCAAAAAGACTCTCACCAGCAAACGGAAAAAAAAAAAAAATATGATATTAGATTTTTCAATTTTTCGATTGTATGTTAGATTTACTTTCCACACAATTTTAACCATATTTATTATGTTGTCTCTAATATATTAAAGTTTTCATGCAAATCAAATTGATCAACTAGAGACGAATTTTGCCGAGTCGACAAATTTCTATCTTGGACATCCATGTCAAATATTGTTTCTATGCTAGGTTGACATAATTTTTCTTATTGGATGTGAACACACAACCGAAATATCTGACTAATTAGTAAATAAGTTTAACATTAAATTGAAGGAGAATTTATTCAAAATTCTACAACAAAAATTATATACATTTTTTTAAGAGTTTAATTACATAAATTGTTTAAATTGCATATATATTTTTACGAAAAACATAGGATGGTTACAGAGAAGGTAAAAGACATAAGTATTTTCCCTAAAACAAAGATTGGTGCACTCAAGGTGGAGTTCCATTAGCATAGACACAAATGCATTTGTTCTGACTCCCGATTAAATTATTCAATGGTTGACTTTTTAATGTCATTCAGTCGATTAGACATAATTTAAATAAATCTAAGTTTGGATTGCAGCCCCGTGAGGAAAATGCGAGTAAAAGAACCATCATTCAAATAAAAAATAATTGAATACATTTTTGGAAGGGGAAATTATTCTAAATCGTACAAATTTTAATTGCATTGTTTAAATTGGATTTTTTCTACTAAAAGTTATTATAAGATTTGACTTATATATATACATTCCTTTTATTAAATTATTCAATCAATGACTTTCTTCTGCTGTGAAAGTCAAAAGAAACATATAATTAAAAATAAGAAATCCTATTAGTCTGTTACCTTTTTAATTTATGGAAACTTTACTTTTCTTTCCCAATAATAAACTAGCCGTTATACTACATCAACTCAAAAGGTGCCTGGGGGAAATAGTTTTTAGAGCCCAACCGATAGAGCTTGATAGATCACACCTTTCAAGATACTGCCACTCCAAACCAGGACCCTCAAGTGTCTTTTGAGACAATAATGGCAGAAGAATCTGTCCAACAGCAGAATAGTACTAATGATCCTCTGTGGAAGAGGAAGATGACCACTGATGAACCAGAAAACTGGAGTTTGCGGAAACTTAGGAGGGTGGTGAAGGAGCTGGAGCAAGAGAGAGCCAGAAAAAAAACTACATCGCATGCAAAATCGAATGACATATGATGAAGCTCACATTGATGGATGAATAATTATAGACAACAGAATAAAGTTGGAATTTGGCACTCTCCAAATAAAGTCTTTGGTTGTAACTGTAGATGTGGGATTAATTAAGGTCCAAATCTTTGTTTTGGTGACCCTATATTTACTTTTTTGCCGCGCAAGCATTTGAAACCACTATGTACCAATGACAATATCAATGAAAGTATTGTTCTTTATCGATCTCTCAATTGTTTTGATGTAAATTTATACAATTTTGTTAGCATGGATATTTATAAGTAATGGGTTTAATTTTTATGGATTCTTTTTCCCTTGTTGATGGGAATGTTTTTCATGATGACATTTTTGAAGTTGTGCCACGTTAAAAGTTCATTGCTTGCAGACTTTTTTCTTTTTCCATTCCCTTCTTTCTTTTGTGGAGATGATAATATAGGGTAAAAATACTAGGTTTTAGAAGATTCATAAACAAAATTGATTTCTTGCATTAGGTCTCCATATCAAAGATTTACTAAAAAATGTTTATATGTAGATAATACCAAGGGTCTAGCTCAGTTGGTTGTGCTGTGAGGAATTGTGAACCTCCTGGTACCCGACTTCAATTTTTACGAACAAAAAAACTAGTTAAAAAGATTGTTCATCACAACTTTTTTCATAAAAGGAGATCTTCTTTTTACTACATATTCATTTTTTTTCTTTATTTTTATTTTTATTTTTCATGTGTTTGTTTCAATTTTTCAAAATAATAATAGAAAGCTTAAAATAAGATAAAATCTTATTAAAATTGAATAACTTCTCACAATTAAAATCAAATACTTCTTTTAACCAAAATAATTTTATAAAGGCTAAGATACACATTTAGTCAGTTATGTTTACAATTATATTTAGTTTGGTCCATTATCTTTTAAAAAGTTCAAGTTTGCCCTTTACGTTTTTAAAGTTAGTCAAAATATAACTCTCACAAGCAATCGGAAAAAAAAAATCTAATATTAGCTTTTTCAATTTTTTGATTGTCTGTTAGATTTACTTTTCACACGATCTTAACCATGTTTATTATGTGTCTCTAATATATTAAAGTTTTCATGCAAATCAAATTGATCAACTAGATACGAATTTTGCCGAGTCGACAAATTTCTATCTTGGACATCCATGTCAAATATTGTTTCTATGCTAGGTTGGCATAATTTTTCTTATTGGATGTGAACACACAACCGAAATATCCTACTAATTAGTAAATAAGTTTAATATTAAATTAAAGGAGAATTTATTCAAAATTCAACAACATAAAATGTATACATTTTTTTTAGGAGTTTAATTACATAAATTGTTTAAATTGGATATATATTTTTACCAAAAACATAGGATGGTTACAGAGAAGGTAATAGACATAAGTATTTTCCCAAAAACAAAGATTGGTGCACTCAAGGTGGAGTTCCATTAGCATATACACAAATGCATTTGTTCTGACTTCTGATTAAATTATTCAATGGTTTACTTTTTAATGTCATTCAGTCAATTAGACATAATTTAAATAAATCTAAGTTTGGATTGCTTCCCTATGAGGAAAATGCGAGTAAAAGAACTATCATTCAAATAAAAAATAATTGAATACATTTTTGGAAGGGGAGATTATTCTAAATCGTACAAATTTTAATTGCATTGTTTAAATTGGATTTTTTGTACTAAAATTTATTATTAGATTTGACTGATTTAATTACATTCTTTTTATTAAATTATTCAATCATTGACTTTCTTATGCTGCGAAAGTCAAAAGAAACATATAATTAAAAGTAAGAAGTCCTATTAGTCTTTTACCTTTTTAATTTATGGAAACTTTTCTTTTCTTTTTCAATAATAAAGTAGCCGTTATACTACATCAACTTATAAGCTTGATAGATCACACCTTTCAAGATACCGCCACTCCAAACCAGGACCCTCAAGTGTCTTTTGAGACAATGGCAGAAGACCCTGAAGTTGAGGGTGGATATATCTGTAACATATGATACAGGTTTTGATTCTGAATCTGCAAGTGAAAATACTGACAAGAGATTGATAGTGGCAGCGAGGTGTCGTCCGTTACAGAATCAGATTCTTCTTCTTCTGAGAGTAGTTCGGATTCGGAATGCGAGGAAGAACGAAGAAGGAGGAGGAAGAAGAAACAACAGAGAGCACGATGTAGCAAGAGCTACAGTTCATCCTCATCGTCGGAATCATCATCATCTGATTCAGATTCTTCTACAGACTCTGAGTCTGATGTTGAAAGCAATCCGAGAAAGAAGCAGAGGCCAGCTCAACTGAAATAACCATCAAAATTCTTCTTCAGACTTTTATTTTTTATTTTTGGCTTATTTCCAATCAGATTCTATGTACCCCAATAGCTTTAGGTTTTTGTGCATTTAGTTAATCCGTGATGTGCTCCTCCATGAATTGTAAATTGTAATTGATCTTCTTACTTAATGGATCTAGATTACATTAAACTAACTGAGCATAATTTATTGGTCTTGTTATCTAATTTACTGCATCTAGATTACAATATTAAACTAACTAAGCTTGCGCTTGTAACACCCTGAAAATTTCAACCTAGTAACTAGGAACATCAAAGATTTAATTAGAATTAATGGGAATCTAATTGTTTGTTTTAAATAAGAAAAAAAGATAGATTTTGAGTAATTAAATACAGTTAGTAATTAATTGAGTAAATAAGAAAAATGAAGGAAAATAAATCATATAAGTATTTCTTTATAATGGTCAAATAGGAAAAACATTTATAAAATCAAAAGATATAACATTCTCGGTAATTAAAATCTATGTGATTAATTCAATGAAATCAATTTCTTGTGATAAAAGATTCTCAGTAAGTAACTCGTTGTAATGAATTCTCTGTAGTTGCTTTTCTGTATAGATTGCCTGTAAAATTGTCTGCAAAATTTGGTGTAATTAAATTGTTGGTGTTATTTTATTTATTAGTCATGTGCAGTGTAGTACGTATTTAAATTCAAGTACTCAAAGTTGTCTGTGATTGATTGCTTGGAATGCCTGCTAGTAATTAATTGATCTTCGATAGTAGTGATTTATTTTTTATATTTAGTTATGTATTAATTAATTAATTGGCTGCAAAATTGTTTTAATTATTTTAAATTCTAATACCTTGCTCATCAAGTTACCTCTTATAAAGTTTATCTGTAAACAATTTCTTTACAGAGAAAATTTTATTAGAGCAATTAGAAAGAAAAGTTTTCATTACACAAGTTTTATAATTTTTTATTGGTTGATTTTAATTTCTAAAATTTTAATTGCATTTCATAACAATTACACTGTGTAAACCATACCCTGTGTACCTAAAACCCACTAAGTGGTCAAATCATCAAAAAAAAAAAAAAACCACCAATCCCATCCATTAATCCCACTACCCCAAAATCATTTGCCAACCTAACCCCACCTACACCAAACCCACGGCTAGCCACCCAACACACACAAAACCTCTCTCCTAATTCTTCACTTATCTCTCACTTAAACACAACAACACAACACTTAGACCAACACACACAACAAAAGCACAAGTGAGAGCTTCCTTTCTCTCTAGGCCATGGAGGACCAGAAGAAAAGGAGGGCTGCTATGGTTGTGGCTCTTTGTTGCATGCAAGTTCTCAGTCCACCACCCTCATCACCACTCTTCCCTCTCCTTGGTCGTGACATCCCAAGACCCAAGAGAAGCCATTGGAGACCTTGCATGCAAGCTGGACTACCTTCTCTTCCATTCTCTCCATAGCAAGCTCACTCTCTCTTCTCTTTCTCTCTCTCTCTCGGCTGGAACTAAAACAAAGGTGAAGGAAACTTCCTTGTGGATTCTATTTTCAATTTAAGTGTGGTTGAGAGTTAGGGGGCTCAACCACACACAGCATGCATGTCCCTCTCTGGACTGTGTGTGAGATTTGTTTGAAATGTTTGCATGTGAAAATTTTTGAGAAAGAATGAGTCTTTGGCAGTGGCTGTTTGTGTGAGTGCATGCATGGCCTTGATGGTGTTTTGATCTCTTTAAACTGGAAGGAATGACCTCTGGAATAAGGGAAGCCATATCCATTTTCTAGAAAACTCATTTTTGTGTGTTGCATGTAGAAGGAGACCCCAAAATTCAAGTGGCAGTGGCCGTAGCTTCGGGTTTCCCGGGACAGCCTCCACTGTTTTGTGAATTTTGGAAGATTCAACTATTGGTTTTTCACAAAATTTGATTTGATGAAAATAGACACGAAAAGAAACAACTTTTGTTTTAACACCTTGGAGATAAAACCTCGTCTTAAAGTTCATCCGTGGCTTGCAAAATGGTTGTTCTGTTTTCTTGTTCCCTTGGAACATGTCTCGGTTTTTCTTAAATTCCTAATTGTACACTTAATTTTTTTTTCATTTTTCTACCATTAAAAACTAGATAAAACAAGATTTTTAAGCATATAATTTACGAAAATTATCAAGCACAATTTCTAAATCAATTTTTCGAAGAGAGACAGAGCAATGGTTTTGAAACCTTGTCTGGAGCTCGAATTTTAGGTTGTAAAGAAAAATTTTCTGGGAGAAATTGGGGAAGAATTGGAAGGCTTGGGATACCATTTTGGAAAGATCCAGATTTTATCTTTATACTGTAAAAATTACAAGTCAAAATTCGTTTGGGAAGTACCCGAAAAAAAAATTTCTTCAAAATATGTTTCTGGAAAGGATCTGACTAACCTGTCAACTTGTGGAATTTTTAATAATTAAGTGGGATACCAATCTGAAAAGTAGATTTCAAGAGCTTTCATTTCATATAAAAATTTCCTAGTTTTGAGGCCATTTAATGCAATCAATTTGATCTCACATTCAGTACTGCGAAAGAGAAACTTTCCCTTTTTAGTCAATTTTTGTTTTAATTATTTTTTACTGTGGCCGTGATAGTGTGTAACTTGTGTGTAATGTATGTAGTTGTTTTTGTGAATGAAAGGGGCAATGGATACCATATATCCATGTACCCAATTTGTGATTCTAAGTCCCAAAGAACAAAGTTCTTGGGCAATGGTGACTTTGAATGATTGTGTGAAATTATTCCTTAAGTGTATGTTTTGTCTCTGTGATGTGTTCGCAAGACTCGGGCGCGAGTACTTGCGATACTGGAATTTGATTCCAGTGATTATGGCAAGATCACCATTGAATGATAATGATAAATGAAACTTTAAACAGAGAGTATTATTAATTAGCTTCAAGATTTTATTTCATTATTTTATTTTAATAGGAATTAATTTAATTAACTCTTTATTTTTATGCGTTGGACATAGAAATAATTTTAGGACCTTTGCGCGGAGGAATCATCAGTAAGTTGCTAATTAATAAAATTTTAGAAATTGAGAGGGTAAGGCAAGAATAAAACTTAATGAGATTTGTGATGCGCGTTGCGAAAGTGCGCTTTTCGAGAGTCGTGCAACGGAGACGTGTGTGTACGACAGAGCAATGGAATTACGAAGAGAGTCGCGTGGGACATTTCTGACTGTGAAAGAAAGTTGTTAGAGATGAAAGCGGTGATTGAATGACGTGTTCACCTAGAAGGTGATGGAGACGATGGTCTCATATATATATGTATTTTGTTTGGAGCCGATAAGGGTCTCAGGCTTGGCGTCAATTCATCCCGTCTTGTACCATGCATAGCGGAAACCCACAACGACGAGTATGGATAAAGCTCTGTGAGAGAGTGTTTGAGGAGTCAATCCTCAAAGTATGAATGACCACAAATTGGTACATGGGAGATGGTCGTGAGGCACTGTTGACCTTGGAGGGTAGGCGCCGAGTTGTGACATTTCGTTCACATAGCCAACTTGGCAACCCTGACATAACCTCAAGACATTCTTCGATTAGTGAGAGCCTGCCTTGTACCACGGTGAGGGGGTACTCCCAACAGTCATTCCACTCAAAAGTACGTAAGACCACTGAGTTCTGGGAGTTCCAGTGGCAGCTAGCCAATGAGTTACAGTTTACAGAGATTAGTTCTGGGAACGAGTAGGATCCGAGTGTGATCGTTAGAAAACCCCATCGTGGTGGTTAGTAGGATTGTACTGTGACTTTTAAAGTCGTTCTGTGTGTACTGCTTGATGAAGCAGGAAGTTTACCCTCTGTTTATTTTGTTTTTCTCTTTTAGGAGTCGGTGGCAGTACCTATGGAGATCGTAAAGATGCTATCGTCATCGTCTTTGTCTTTTGGAGTATCTTCAGAGAGTTTGGCTGTACCCGCTACTGTTCCAGATGCCACACCATCCGAGGAGTTCACGTTTGGCTCGACGCTTCCCACCTTTCGCTGAACCCCTTTATGTCAAGAATTGGAGGTGTAATTGGGTGAGTGCCCGTTAGGGGGATCTGCCACTATTCGTGAAGTTAGGGAACAGTGAGTCAATTTTTTAAGAAGGATTTGGCGAACTTTGTGGAAGATTCCGTGAAGGATCCTGTGGACGATGACCGCTAGATTTCCTCTCAAGGATCTTGTTAAGACCCTCCGCCATCCTATTTTCTTGGGATTAGTCTAACATACAGGGTTGGGTTTAGAGATGACTTCCCTGAGACTAGGTTTTCCCCTTTTTATGTATTTGAGTAAGGGTAGACCTAGGTTTCATATTTTTGGTATGTACATTCAGCTTTTGTACTCAATTACTCTATGTATTTGGTATACACTTTGGAAATGTATATATATTACACTTACTCCAGAAAATATTTGGGTTATGAAATTCTCTATTTCATGTATATTGGTATATTTTATAGCTAGAGCTATTTACTTTATTTATTCTATTTTACTCATTTTTAAATGTTTGTTTATAATTGAGGTGGCGATACGCAACTTCATAAATTAATTAATCAAAAGTTTTAAAAATTTAGTAAAATTCCGATCTATATTTTATTAACTTGACAGTTTTTGGAAAAATTAAAATTAGTTAACACGTTTTCCAAATAATTAAAGGATCTTTTCCTTACCTTTTTCTGAAGATCGAATAAAGTTACATGCCTATTGAATTAAAATAAGTTTAAAATGAGAATATATCTAAACCTAGATTTAGGGTGTTATAGCCCTTATTGCTTACGTCCGTTGGCATACTATGGACCATGGTAGCTTTTGGTTTTCACGCTTCTGGTGAATCTATGTATTGTTCCACCATCGATTGTTGGTCTTGTTGCCTATTTTCCTGCATCTAGATTACATTAAATTATTTTTAGAAAAAGAAAATAGAAAATATTTTCTAAAATCAAACACCTCTTAGGGTTTCCATTTTGCATATTTCCAATGGCTAATGTGCATCATGAATTGTTTTAAATTGAAATACATATTTATATAATTATTATTTTTAATTATTATTATTTGTAAAATATATTTTAAAGTAATTGATTTAAAAATATAAATATAAGCTTAAATATTAGTATAATATTTAATGTTACTTTTATATTTTTTTATATATCTTAAATTTTTATTATTTTTTGGTTTTGAAATATATTATATTTTTATTTTATTACTAAAAACTATATATAATATTAAATATTATTTGTGACCAAATTAATTATTCATTTTATACCATTAAGTCCAGTAAATTCGATTAGGTTTGGTCAATAATTATTTTAATTAATGTTCAAATTTCAAGATTTCTTCAATGACTAACGTTAATTCAAGTCAACATTACATACATAGATAGGTTTATAAAATTAATATTTTAAAGTATATTTTAAAGTAATTAATTTCAAAACACAAATATAAGCATAAATATTAATATAATATTTAATGTCATTTTTATTTTTTTTTATATATCTTCAATTTTTATTATTTTGTTGTTTTGAAATATCTTATAATTTTAGTTTATGACTAAAAACTATATATAATATTAAATATTATTTGTGACCAATTTAATTATTCATTTTATATCACTAAGTCCATTAAATTTGATTAGATCTAGTCTATAACTATTGTAATGTTCAAATTTTCATTATTTTTTCAATGATTGTCGTTAATTCAAGTCAACTTTACATATATAGATACATTCTCCCTTTGGACTAACATATAAGAAAAAAAATGCTCATATTTGGTGGATTGAAATATAAAAAAATTTCAACTAATTCAACCTTATTTAATGTTATTATTCCAAAAATATCTTGAAATTCGAATCTGAGCACCATTTCCAATAAATATGATTAAGCATAGTCTAAAAAGTTAAGTTTTTTTTTGTTTGAAATCAAGAAAAGTAAATGAACTTAACTAATATTTTAAGCAATATGAAATTAGGTATTTTTGTTTATATTTGAGTTTGGAGGGACTAATGAGTTTTAATGTACATTTTATTAAATATTTTTGTTCTTATTTTTGCTATGTATTAGGTATTGGAGAAAGGATAATGGACAATAATGATTTTAATATTTGTTTATTTTAATTCATGCATTCATTTAGTGGTTGTTATGCATTTATTTATTATATTTATAAATTTTATTTTTTATATAGAGATATAACATATAAAAAATAAAATAAGTAATAGAATATTTTATTGTCACTATTTTATTTTTAGTTTAGAAAATAATTAAAGTCAAAATAAAATAATACTTTCACCATTGAAAATGTGCTTTCATTTATTTTATTAATGAATTTTATTTTTTAAATAATAATATCATATGTAAAAAGTAAAATAAAAATAATATTTTTATTATTTTAAAATAAAATCAGATAGAGTAAAATATTTTTTGAATTTTTTTTCTTATCTCAATATTTTTGTTTAATGGGTCATTAAAAAGTCTTTACTTTTGTAATTAACGTATTCCATTTTCAATAATTATTTAATGTGTTTTTCAAATTGAAGGCTTTTTCATAATCTACAATTTATTTTTTGATTAATCATTGAAAGGACTTCCTTAATGTATTTAATGTATTATATTTTAATATATAGTAAATATCATTATTGTGAGAAATTTAATTATTCATTCTACTGTATATAATTTAGTCCATTAAATTTAATTAGATTTGGTCAAGGACTTTTATAACATTCAAATCTTCATATTTAATACAAGTCAACTACTAAAAAATTCCAATATTATTACATGTTTGACCAGTCTTCTTCTCCCGCCTTCTCCTTATTATATATATGTGTCGCTGGAGGTTGCAAGAAAGACACAGATTAGAGGGAGAGGGTCTTAAAAGATAGTGAAATATTCTAATAACAAAAATAATTAGTCAAATATTCTAATTTATTTATATAGAAAAGTTAACAATATTTTCCCAATGTAATTTCCCCCGTATATTTCTGAATAAGAAAAAATAAAATTATAAATAATTATTTATCAAAGTAAATTATAATATAAAAAAAATCAATGCATGCCACGTGAATTATTTTCTGATTCACATGATTAGCTATATAGCTACTATAGGAGATTTTTATTTAACCAGTGATCCATGCTTTTGACGAGTATAATTAAAAAAAAAAAAAAAACACTTACAATGCTCCAAGGAAATCAGTGCTAAGGTAAGCTTGGTCTTCAAGGAAGAACCTTGCCAGCCCGAAGTTTTTATTCTAATTTTTCTATTTATTATTTTCCTAGCCAAGGACTTACACGTTACTGTGATTTCCATGCAATTCAACTTGATTTCTATTAAAATATTTCTATTTATTATTCCCCAATCAAGCCTTTAGGACACTATTAGCTGGATTCAGATAATTAACATAGAAGCATCATGAGTAAGAGATCACATTCTCAAAATCAAAGGTGGGTGAGAGAAACATCAAGTGTGAGTTAATGTATAGCACCACTGACCTTGTTCTGGAGTAAGTTCATCCTTAGCTCTTAGGATCAGGAGTAGCTAAGGTGCTTTTGTTAGCCTATTCGGCAGGTACCACCTAACATATTGATGCCTAGATTGCTATTTTCTATCCAAACATTGATGAATATGTGAGGAGGTAATGTATGCATATATATTGCATATTGGTTTGAATTTTGTTTCAAAATGAAAAATAACTAAGTCATTGACAATGTTTTGGCCTAAGAGTTGGCTTCACTGATGACGTTTAATTGAGAATCTACGGGTGAGACTGATATCTTAACATTTCCTAAATTTGTATTACTTCCTCTCACATAATCAATATTTGGACAAGAATAGTAATCAAGGAGCCTATATAAAAAAAATAGTAATCAAGGCATCAATATGTTAGGAATGTTGTTGCTTCCAGACAAAACCACCTCTCCAGATTTTGATCATCTACGTAATTCAGAACAAAATGAAGATGAGTGTGTGCTGGACAGGTTTGTAGAAAGCTTTGTATATATACTCCACAGGTTTACTCAAAGTTTTGTGTATACGCAACAAGTGTACATATTAAATTAGATAAATTTATTCTGCTTTTTCTTCTTTAATAAATAAATATCATATATTGAATAAAATTTAAATGCTTAATAAATATGGTAAAAATATTTATTCAAACTATTAAATATTTTATTATAAATAAATGAATAGTTAAAATAAATTTATTCAAAGGTTAAATGTTTAATTCTTAAATAAAATATTTAATTAAATAATTTATTTGATAAATAATGAATATAGTCAAAAAGTTATTCAATGCATAATGAATAGAGTTAAAAAAATTATTCAATGCAAAATGAATATAGTAAAAAAAGTTATTCAATGCATGATAAATATATTAATATTTAATTAAATAATTTATTCAATGCATAATAAATACAGTAATAATATATTAAAATAAACATTTTATTAAATAATTTATTCAAAGCATAATAAATATAGTAAAGAAATTAATTCAAAGTATTAAATATTTTATTATGAATAAATGATTAGTTAAAATAATTTTTTTTTGAAATACAAATACTTGTCAATAAATAAATGTAATAATATATGCAACTAATAGCTACTTTATACGATAAATTTACAAAATGTGACACATAGGTTTTAAGTTTTGATTGGTGATGTTTGTTTTTAGTTATGTTATTGATTACAAAATCATTCATTATTTTGTCCTATATTCCTAGTTTCTAACCTTGTTTTCATTCTGGGTTTATTTTTCTATGTATTGAGTTACATTTGCAAAAAAAAAAATTTCTTTTTCTAAAGGTTTAACCTGTAAACCATTCTTATTGTATTATCTCCTTTTTTTTATTATTGTATTTTTTCAGTTCTTTTAATTACTTTAAGGGTAATTTTGCCAAACAAAATCTATCGTTGATTTCTTCCATATGTGGTTTTACTCTATGAAGATAAATAAAAAATCTTTTAAATAGAAATCTTAACTCGTCTTTGTTGTTATTATTATTTTTTAACGAGAGTAATATTCTAAACTCCGCCATTTTGGTAATAAAATGAGTTTTTTTTTTCTTAAAGTCGACATCAAAATTCAAATTGTGTATTCTTGACAATGTTTTCTAGAATGGAATCATAAGTAGTTTAAATATAATTATTAATTATTATTCAATGATAAATATAGTCAAAAAAATTATTCAATGCATAAAAAGAAATCTAATGTAAAAAAAAAAATTATAAGAGAAAAATATAAGGATACAAAACAATTTTAAAAATGTGTACTTATAATTTCATTTCTCTTGGGATTTCTTTTTAATAATGGGATGAAAAACTAATGTAAGTCTTATATTTCTTATCTAGTTAATGAGTCTTGTAAGCAGAATAAATTGATAAATAAGCAGTTTTTATTAAAATTCATGATATAATTGTGTTAGTAATTTTTATATAAAATTTTATTTTATTTTCGTAATCATTATTTTTAACTTTTTTCTTTTATTTTTATCTTTCTTTTCTTTTACAACCAAATGAACAAAATCATTTTATTAAATATATTTTCTCTTTATTATTTAGGTAGCATACACAAAAGGTCAAATAAAACGCACAGAAAATTAGGGAACCAAAAACTTGACTCGGCTCGAGCAACAATAGTCTCTGCTCATTCTCCTTGATGAGAAACCTACCTTACTTTTCAATGTACGTTTCATGAGTTGTCGTGTATGTAACACCCCGAAAATTACAACCTAGTAAATAGGTACGTAAGCGGTTTAGTTAGAAATTAATTGAAATTAATTTGTTTGTTTTAAAAGAAGAAAAAGATATATTTTGAGTAATTAAATATAGTTAGTGATTAACCGAGTAAATAAGAAAAATGATGGAGAATAAAATAATAAAAGTATTTCTTTATAATGGTCAAGTAAAAAAAATTTTAAAAAATCAAAGATATAAAATTGTCCGTAATTAAATTCCTATACTGGTTGCCTATAATTAAATTCTCTGTAATTAAAAATTATGTGATTAATTCAATGAAATTAACTACTAGTGATAAAAGTTTCTCTGTGGGTAACTCTTTGTAATTAATTCTCTAGAATTAATTATCTGTAGTTACCTTTCCGTACCACTTGTCTACGATTAAAATTTCTTGTAACTGAATTGTCTGTGAGATTTCCTGTGGTTAAATTGTCTTTATTGTCTTATTTAATTATTAGGATGCAGTGTGGTTGATTTCTTGAGAAGTTTGCTAGTAATTAATTAAGTTATGATTAATTACTAGTAGTAAATATTTAAAATATCTATCACTAAGTACTAATTAATTAATTGATTTCAAATTGTTTTAATTGCTTTAATTATGTTAAATGTTAGTAACTTGCACGTCAAGTTATCTTTCATAAAAATTTATCTGTGAGCAATTACTCTACATAGAATATTTTATGAGAGTTATTAAAAAGTTTCATTTCATAAGTTTTATAAAAATAAAAAAATAAAATAAAATAAAATTTATTATTATTAGATATTTAAAAGTTTGGTTTTAAAATTAAAATCGCGTTTCATTTCAATTACATAGTGCATTCCTACACTGTGTAAATTAAACTCAGTACCTAAAACTATCAACTCACACCCCTTAACCAATTAAAATTCATGCACCTACCCTCACCCCTCCACAAACTCACACGGCAATCTCTCTCTCTCACTCAAATCCAATTCATTTCCTCTCACTTACTTCAACTTAGCAATTAAGTTAAACCCTAAAACCTCTCTTCTCTCACCTCTCTCTTTCCCTCTCTCACAGACTCACTCCCTCACACATTCACTCACTTAAAAACCCAGCAGCACACACACACACACCACACTCTTCATTTTATTTCAAATTCATTTCTCCCTTTCTCTTCTTCTCACACGGTTCTGCACCCCAAACCCTCTCCTCTCTTTTATTTTTTTTCTTTTTCTCTTCTTCCTCCTCACTCAGTCACAGAACCCCTCACCACCACTCTTCTCCTCCTTGGCAGTGGCACCCCAAGCTCCATGAGAAGCCATTGGAGGCTTGCATATAGCTGGAGACCATAGTCACATAATTCGTGGAACTCTTTGGTACGTGGTATGGGTTCGGGTACGCGGTACGTGACCTCCTAAAGTATTGGTACGTCGGGAGTATACATAGTTGGTATGTATTGGTACGGTATTTAAATTTACAATTAGTCCTATTATAAAAATTAGTATCTATTTGAATTTTATTATCTATTTTTATTAAAAATATGTTAATTAATATAATTTTTCAGTTACAAATTAATCTGTAGATTATATTTTTTTTATGTTTCTATAAAAAAACAAAGTACTCATAAGTTAACTTATGCATATAAGTGATTTTACTTTTCTTTAAGTTGAAATATCAATAACTTATATAGTAACACTTACCAACAAAAGTGATGGACAGATGTAAAAGTAATTAATTCTTTAATTTATTCAAATAAATAAACTTTTTGGAAACCAGAACCAATTCCTCTCGTGACTTGGGGTGCTTTTATTCACGCTGGCAACTTCTCTCGAAACCAACACTAAGCCACTAACACCTCTTGAAACCAGCAGTTCAGCACCAGTTTAAACAAAAGAAATTCCTTTTATCTTCTATCTTTTATTCTTCTTTAACAATTTTTGTTTTCGTATCTGATTTTCTTTTCCAATCTTTACATATCGTGTTGCTCGCAACTGCCTTCAATCTTCAATTCTACTCTTCTTTTCTGATATTTTCTTTTCATGATGATGGATTTCTGGAAGTTCCCAATCACTGCCTGCAAGCTTTTCATCTTCTCTTCCAGTTCATCTCCTTGACGAATTCATTGAAGAATTCAAGCGTATCGGTTCGAAAATGAACCGCGAATTGGTGCGCACGAACCAATTCGCAGTTCTCTGGTGAGGTGAACGAATTCTGTGACTATGAGCTGGACCATCTTCCCTTTCATCCTCTCAACAGCAACTCACCCTCTCTTCTCTTCCTCTCTCTCAGCCAGAACAACCAAGGTGAGGGAAACTCCCTGTGAATTTAAGCTTTGCTCTGTAAATGTGGTTGAGGGTTAGGGGTCTCAACCACATCTTGCATGAATGCCTCTCTGCTGGCTGTTGAATGTGTTTGTTGAGCTTTGCATGTGAAAGATTTTGAAGGGAAAGGTTGAGTCTTGGAAGTGGCTGTTTGTGTGAATGCATGCATGGCCTTGATGGAGTTTTGATCTCTTTAAATTGTAAGGGATGGTCCCTGAAACAAGGGAAGCCATACCCATTTTCTACAAAACTCGTTTTTGTGTATTGCATGTAAAAAGAGACTCCAAAATCCAAGTGACAGTGGCCTTAGCTTCTGGTTGCCCTGGACAACCTCCACTGTTTTGTAAATTTTGGAAGATCCAACCATTGGTTTTTCACGAAATTTATTTCGAATGAAAATAGACATGAAAAGGAACAACTTTTATTTTGACAGTATGGAGAGAAAACCTCGTCCTGAACCTCATCCATGGCTTACAAAATGGTTGTTCTATTTTCGAGTTCCCCTGGAACATGTCTCGGTTTTTCTTAAAATTCTAATTGTACATTTAATGTTTTTCTTTTGTTTTTATGCCATTAAAAACTAGACAAAACAAGATTTTTAACCATGTAATTTACGAAAATTATCAAACACAATTTCTAAATCAATTTTTCAAAGAGAGACTGAGCAATGGTTTTGAAACTCTGTTCGGAGCTCGAATTTTAGGTTGTAAAGAACATATTTCTGGGAGAAATTGGGGAAGAATTGGAAGGCATGGGATACCATTTTGGAAAGACCCAGATGTTATCTTTATGCCGAAAAAATTCCAAGTCAAAATTCTTTTGGAAAGTACCCAAAAATAAAATTTCTTCAAAACATGTTTTTGGAAAGGATTTGACTAACCTGTCCACTTGTGGAATTTTTAATAATTTTTTTAGATTTTTAATAATTAAGATATCAATATGAAAAATATATTTCTAGAGCTTTCATTTAATATAAAAATTTCCTAGTTTTGAGGCCATTGAATGCAATCAGTTTGATCTCACATTCAGTACTGCAAAAGGGAAACTTTCCCCTTTTTAGTCAAAGTTTGTTTTAATTATTTTTTTTACTATGGCCGTGATATAGTGTGTGACTTGTGTAAAATGTTTATGGTTATTTTTATGAATGAAAGGGGCAATAGATACCATGTATCCAATTACCCAATTTGTGATTTTAAGTTCCAAAGAACAAAGTTCTTGGGCAGTGGAGACCTTGAATGATTGTGTGAAACTATTCCTTGAGTGTATGTTTTGTCTTTGTTATGTGCTCGCAAGACTCGGGCACGAGTACCTGCATACTGGAATTTGATTGCAGTGATTATGGCAAGATCGCCATTGAACGATAATGATAAATGAAATTTTAAACAGAGAGTATTATTAATTAGTTTCAAGATTTCATTATTTTTTTTATAGGAATCAATTAATCAACTCTTTATTTTTATGCATTGGACATAGAAATAAACTTAGGGCCTTTGCGTGGAGGAATAAATGGTAAGTTAACATTTTATAAAATCGTAAAGTTTTGAGAGAGCAAGAAAATACATAAAACATAATAAAATTGTCTACGTGTGGTGAATCATGTTGAGTTGAGAGTTGTACAAGGATGATACGAGTGTGCGGCAGATTGCTGGAATTGCAAGATGGCAAGAGAGTCAAGTGGGGTGTTCCAGCTGTGAGAATAACAAAGAAAGGTGGCGGAGTTCGAAAGGCATGTCACGACGTAATGTAACGGTCACCTATAGAAAGGTGATGGAGGCAATGTCCTCGTATATATATATATATATATATATATATATATATATATATATATTAGCAGAGACGGGGTCTCAGGCTCAGCGTCTATTCGACTGTCCAGTACCATGTGCAGCGGAACCCCACTGTGACGAGAAAGAATAATCCCTATGAGGAGGGTTGTTGAGGAGTCAGTCCTCGGAGTAATGGATGACCACAATTGGTACCTGGGAGATGAATCATAAGGCAGGTTGTTCTTGGAGGTGAACTAAGTTGTGACGATAGATCACATAGCTGACTCGGCCACCCTGAAAAAAATACGAGACATCATCAGTTGGTTAGAGCCCACCATAGTACCATGGTGAGAGGTGTACTCCCAACAGTCATCCAACTCAAAAATGTGTAAAACCACTGAGTTCTGGGAGGTCCAATGGCAGCTGGCCAATGTGAAACAATTTACAGAATAGTTGTGAAAACGAATAGGTTTCGAGTGTGATCGTTAGAGAACCACATCGTGGTGGTTAGCAAGATTGTGTTTGAAACTGTCAAGTCATTCGGTGTGTACTGACTGCTTGATGAAGCAGGGAGTTTACCCTTTGTTTATTTTTCTTTTAGGAGTCGGTGGCAGTACCCGTGGAGATCGCAAAGATGTTGTCGTCATTGTCTTTCTCTTTCAGAGTATCTTCAGAGAGTCCGTCTATACCCGCTATTGTTCCTGATGCAACACCATCCGAGGAGTTCACGTTTAGTCTGACGCTTCCCACCTTTCTCCGAACCCTGTTATGTCAAGAATTGGAGGCATGATTGGGTGAGAGCCTGTCAAGGGGATCCGCCACTAGTCATGAACTTAGGGAGCAGTGAGTCAAGGTTTATACGAAGGATTCGGAGAACTTTAAGGAAGATTCTGTGAAGGATCCCGTGGACGATGACCATTAGATTTCTTCTCAGGAATCTTGTCAAAGGCCCTTCGCTATCCTATTTATGGGATTAGTCTAACATGCAGGGTTGGGTTTAGAGATGACTGCTTTGAGACTATGTTTTTCCTTTTTTATGTATTTGGATATGGGTAGACCTAGGTTTCAGATTTTTGGTATGTACATTTAGCTTTCGTACTCTATTACCCCATGTATTTGGTATACACTTTGGGAATGTACATATTACTATTACTCCGAAAAATATTTGGGTTATGAAAATCTCTATTTCCTGTATATATGTATATTTTATAGCCAGAGCTATTTACTTTATTTATTCTGTTTTACTCGCTTTTAAATGTATATTTACAATTGAGGCGGCAATACGCAACTTCTGAAATTAATTCATCAAAAGTTTTAAAAATTTAGTAAAATTCTGATCTATGTTTTATTAACTTCACAGTTTTTGGAAAATTAAAATTAGTTAACACGTTTTCCAAATAATTAAAGGATATCTTCCTTACCTTTTTCCGAATATCGAATAAATTAACATGCCTATTGAATTAAAATAAGTTTAAAATGAGAATATATATAAACCCGGATTAAGGGTGTTACAATGTATACAAAGCCCTTTCTGTAAACTTGTCAGCATCTACAAAGTTTTGGAAAAACTTGTCATCCCCACATTCTTTTCTCCTGAAAGAGAAAATTCCACACTCCCCAGTGTCCACTTAGCGGCATAACACTCCTTCTTCTTCCCCTTCAAATATCTACATTTGACATTCCCATGGCAAACCCATCACCTTCGTCATAATCACCAACACAACCATGCCGAGGCCGAACCAGTAGAATGATGCTCGTGATAACAATGGTGTTCGTGATACTCTATAACAATATGAAGATTGATGTATGAAATGAAATAGTAAAAATTTTGGAACACAACTACACAAGTCTTTTTGTTAAAATGAAATTATTAAAGAATAAACATGTAATAAATAAATAGGGGCCTATTCACAAAGGGAAAAAATAAGGGCCTAAGGCACTTGCGTTAACCGCCTTCCATGTTACACGAATCTGCGTTGAAAGCTCGGTTTAGGTACAAAGTTTGACATCATGGGAATGAATGTTCGCCCTTTGACGCTTTACTATAACCCATTGTACGTTGCATTCCCTGTCAATGACAACATTAACAACAACGACACTGGATGGTTGGTTGCTCCTTCCAATCGATTGCTATGTCGTGTAATCAGTGACTAATTGCACCCTGGCATGCTTTGTAAAATGTTGTTCATTACCCTATGTATAATAATAAAAAGGCATTTTTTTGTGTTTCTTTGTGTTGTGTTGTGTTTTGTGCTATATTAGCTACTTGTCAATGCTTTTATACTATTATGCATTTGTGATTGTGGTGCACCATGGAGAATTGGGTTGATATGGAAGTAACTTGAGGGTTGGCTTTTGTGGTCTTCTTGCTACTGCTTTGCCAATTTTTTTTTTTTTGAAAGGCAAATATGAATTTATTCAAGAGGGACACGAAGTGTGACCCCACAAGGAAAACCATAGTATTACAATGAGAGCCTTAACTGATAGCTCAAAAAAATAATCCCTTAATAGCTTCAACGTAAAGACAAGAAACATTCCATGGGACTATTACACCAGTTTACAAGGGTAACACCAGGGGATGGAGGCCCATGGAGGCCCATTAAACTTAAACCACATCCATGAAATATGTTTAATTTGAAATTGAAACAACCTCTGCAATATCAGGAACAACATTTTGAAACACCACTTTATTCCTATAGAGCCATATACACCAACAAGCCGCATGCCAAATTAAGTGCCTGGATTTTTGCTGCTTTTTTCCCCACAACAACAATCCATGCTGGACAAAATGCTGCGGAGGTTGCCAATGTTGAACAAAGACAACCTCCAGCCAATAATATATATAATTCCATATCTGATATGTGAATGGACAGAGAGGAAAAACAAATGTTTGATATCTTCAGGAGACTGTGAGCACAATGAACATTCAACAGAAGCCACATCAACACCCCTATGATTTAAAGCTACCCTTGTAGGCACTCTATCCTGCAGCAATCTCCATGAAAATGCAATAAATTTTGAAGGTACATAGCATTTCCAAACTTGTTTGAATAAGCTTTCAACCAGAATAGAATTTGCAGGTACTTCCTGTCATTAATAGATTATATGCAGAGGCCACTGAGAATTGATTTAAGGATCATTTGTTCCAGCACCATGAATCCTGAACTATGCTATTCAATTGAATAGTCTCAAGCAAATGATACTATTGTCACGTGAATATTTCGAAATCAGCCAAATGAAATTCGGCTATCCAAGCTCCAACACGATTCCAAAATTTGAATTTTGAGTCAAACGATTTGATCACCAAGAGGGGAAATCTGCCTCTTGATATGGTATGGGTTCTCAAGTAACTAAAGAAAGTACTTGATTGATCATAAGAGTAACAAAAATTCAAAAAATAAACTCAAAACTGAAATAGAATATAACTTGGAAAGCAATAAACATGGCAAGAAATATAAACTGGAAAGATAAACTGAACTAATTGAATTTTGGTCGAAAGGTCCTTACAAACGTATCCAGAACACATGTTTATACTTGAAAATTGTAACTAACTATCCTAGATCGTGTCTCTACCACATTCGGCTACTATTGGCTTGACCATAACTAAATCAGCCGCCTTAAACCTGTTTCGGCTAAGTCTTAATGTTGTTACATATCCCAAGTCCCATTTTTGCTTCTATTTTCCCGGAACTACTCCTAGATCGTGGGATCTTTTTAAAATTGAGCTTTCAACCGCTTTCCTCTTGCTCCCTTGTTTTTTGGATCCATATTCAGTTAGTCCATATCTTAACTATCATGTTATCGCTTCAAGATCTCTTTTGAATTTCAAATCATTAGCCAAAAGGTTCGTTTTTACTTATCATTTGCCACCAAGATCGACAAACAATATCGAATACCAGCTTATCCTATTAGCCTTATCCCTTCGGCTAACTGACTTTTTGATTAACATATTTTGAGTGGTAACAGATACAATTGTTCTACCAACCAAAAAAACTCCTCCTCCAAGGCAATGACCACTACCACCCTGCCAATGTCCATTCCCCCATATCAGAAACGAAGCCATCCTTTCTAATAGAGATGGTGTAGAGACGAGGAAATAAGTCATTTAAACATGAACTAGCAACCCACTTATCATACCAAAACAAAATAGTTTCACCATTCCCAAACCTCCAAGCAACAAAATTGGAAAACCATCCATTACTAACATCAAGGAGCTACATGTCCCTCCACCAAACTGATGAATTCCTAGAAGCACTACTACCAGATACATCTGAAGCGAGAGGTCCATATCGAAACCTCAGTAAATTATACCAAATAGCGTTCTGATAAACCAGGAAACGCCATCTTTATTTGGCCAATAAACTAACATTGAACAGCTCTAAATTCTTGACACCTAGCCCCCCTTTGTCTCTCGGCATACACACCCTGTCCCAATTAATCCAATAGATCTTATCAGTGTAACACCCTAAATCCGAGTTTACATATATTCCCATTTAATTACTTATTTTAATTCAATAGGCGTGTTACTTTATTCAATTATTGTAAAAGGAAGAAGAGATCCTTTATTTATTTATTTTCTAAAACACGATAGCTTGTTTAATTGTGCAAATCAAGTGTAATTATGAAACATAAGTTGGAATTTTACCAAATTGTTAAAAACTTTTTATTTCAATTTCTATTTCGAAAGTTGCGCTTTGCTTAATAATTAAAAACAGGTTATTTAAGTTTGCAAGAAAACTATGTAGCGTTGCTCAATTATAAATGGGCACTTAATTTTGAATTAAGTAGAATGAATAAAACGAGATATTTTTGTTACAAGATATACATATATACCTAAAGTAGAGAATTTCATAACCCAAATATTTTCTGGAGTAATAGTAATATATACATTCCCAAAGCGTATACCAAATACATATGGTAATAGAGTACGAAAGCTGAATGTGCATACCAAAAATCTGAAACCTAGGTCTACCCATACTCAAATACATAAAAAGAGAAAACCTAGTCTCAGAGCAGTCATATCTAAACCCAGCCCTGCATGTTAGACTAATCCCAAGAAATAGGATAGCGAAGGATCTTTGACGAGGTCCCTGAGAAGAAATCTAGTGGTCATCGTCCACGGGATCCGTCACAGAATTTTCCTCAAAGTTCTCCAAATCCTTCGTATAAACCTTGACTCACTGTTCCCTAAGTTCACGACTAGCAGCGGATCCCCCCGACTGGCACTCACCCAATTACACCTCCAATTCTTGACATAAAAGGGTTCAGCGAAAGGTGGGAAGCGGTGGGCCAAACGTGAACCCCTTGGATGGTGTGGCATCGGGAACTATAGCGGGTACAGATGGACTCTCTGAAGATACTCCAAAAGAGAAAGATGATGACGATAACATCTTTGCGATCTCCACAAGTACTGCCAAAGGCTCAATCTTTCGCTTCCAGATTTTTCACATGCAAACATTTCAAAACAAAACACACAAACAGTTCAGAGAGGGGCATGCATGCTGTGTGTGGTTGAGCCCCCTAACTCTCAACCACACTTAAACTTAAAATAGAATCCACAAAGAAGTTTCCCTCACCTTTGTTTTAGTTCTAGCCGAGAGAGAGACAGAAAGAGAAGAGAGAGTGAGTTGCTGTTGAGAGCATGAGAAGGAAGAGAATCCAACTGCATGCAAGGTCTTCAATGGCTTCCCTTGGGGCTTGGGGTGCCACGGCCAAGGAGGAGAAGAGTGGTGGTGAGGGGTTCTATGACTGAGTAAGGAGGAAGAAGAAAAATAAAACGAGAGGAGAGAGTTTGGGGTGTAGGGCCGTGGGAGAAGAAGAGAGAAAAGGGAGAATTGAATTTGAAATTAAAAGAGTGTGCTGGTCTCTTGGTTTGATT
Source organism: Pueraria montana var. lobata (assembly GCA_026413185.1). Lineage (NCBI taxonomy): Eukaryota > Viridiplantae > Streptophyta > Magnoliopsida > Fabales > Fabaceae > Pueraria > Pueraria montana. The sequence goes on from CM048647.1 coordinate 6,276,353, forward strand.
TTTTTAACTTAAGTGTTAAGTGGTTTTTAAGTAAGTGAGTGAGTATGTGAAGGGAATAAGTTCTATGAGAGAGGGAAAGAAAGTGAGAGTGAGTTTTAAATTTTGAACTTCATTTTAGTGTTTAAGTTAGGAGAAATAAAAATGTGATGGTGATTTTGTGTGATGGTAGCTGTGAGGTTTGGTTGGGAATGGGGTGTCTTGCATGAAATTTCATTGGGTAAGGGAAGATGATTTGATAACATAGGTGCCAAATTAATCTACACAGTGTAGAACTACACTGTGTAGTTGGAACAAAACAAAATTTTAAATTTTCAAAACTAAACTCTTTAAACATCAAATATTTTTTATAAATCTTATAAATTAAAATTTTTTAATAACTTTCATAAAATATTCTCTGTAGAGTAATTGCTCACATATGATTTTTTATGAAAGATAACTTGGCATACAAGTTACTAACATTTAATTTAATTAAAATCACTTTGCAACCAATAAATTAATTAGTGCATAGTAACATATTTTTAATATTTACTACTAGTTATTAATCTCAGCCCAATTAATTACTAGCAGACATATCATATAATCATTCACAGACAATTTTAAGTATTTACCTTAAATACTTATCACACTGCACATAAGGAAATAAATAAAATAACATAGACAATTCAACCACAGGAAATCTTACAGACAAGTCTACAGACAAATAATTACAGAGAATTAATTCTAGAGAATTAGTTACAAAGAGTTACTTATAGAGAAATTTATATCACAAGCAATTAATTTCATTGAATTAAACACAGATTTTAATTACTGAGAATATTATATATATATATACGATCTTATAAATCTTCTACTAGACCATTATAAAGAAATACCTATATGATTTATTTTCCTTCGTTTTTCTTATTCACTCAATTAATTACTAACTATATTTAATTACTCAAAACATATTATTTTATTTATTATTATTATTATTATTATTATTATTATTATTATTATTATTATTATTATTATATTTAAACAAACAAATAAATCTCGATTAATTCCTAATTAACCGCTCACGTTCCTACTTACTGGGTTGAAATTTTTGGGGTGTTACAATCAGCATTAGAGCACCCACTCCACAGGAACCATCTTTGCATTTTCGTCAGTTTTGCAATAATCTTCTTTGGGGCTTTATAAAAGGAGAAATAGTACAAAGGCAAACTAGTTAGCACTGAATTAACCAAAGTAATCCTCCCTCCAAAGGATAAAAAATGACCCTTCCATCCATTAAACCTCTTTCTAAAAGATGTAGCACAAACTCCCAAGTACTAGTATGTCTGGGATTAGCCCCAATTTGTATTCCCAAAAATTTGAAAGGAATAGCATCAATAGAGCAATGTAGAAAAGATTAAGCTCCCTCCAAAAACTAATTCCCTACATGGACCCCATAGATTTTACTTTTAGAAAAATTCACACATAAACCCGACACCAACTCGAAACTTCGCAAAATAGATTTAATTGCCCATAGGTTCTCCCAACATGCCTCGCCAACCATAATGGAATCATCAACATACTGCAACAAAGAAAAAACTAGTGACTACTCCACTTTGAATCCCTTATATCTACCAATGTCAATAGCTTTAGACACTAAGCCACTCAAAGCCTCAGCAACAATCAAAAATAAGAAAGGCGCCAGTGGATCGCCTTGTTTTAGCCCCCTATGTGCTTCAAATTCCACAGTAGGAAAACCATTTAGCATAACAGACATGCAACTAGAACAAACAATTGCTATAATCCATACCCTCCAAATTGTATCAAAACCAAGCCTTTCCATCATAAAATTCAAGAACTCCCAATTAACCGAATTGTAAGCTTTTGCAAAATCGATCTTAAGCATGAAGCAACCCTTATTAAATCTCTTGGCATAATCAACCGGCTCATTAATTACCAACACGCCATCAAGAATGTTTCTTCCTGGTATAAAAGCAATTTGACAAGAAGAAATAACTGATCCAATCACCTTCTTCAACCATAAGGCCAGCAACTTAGAAATGATTTTATTTACATTGCCAATAAGATATACGAGTCTATATTCCGATAATGATTGGGGATTATCCCTTTTTAGGATGAGAGCTATAAAAGAGGATTGACCGCCTTTGGTAATACACCTGCAGAATAGAAATCTTGCACCATACCTAAAATTTCATATTTCAGCACATCCCAACAAGCCTTAAACAAATTAAAATTAAAGTCATAGGGGCTCGGGCTTTTATCCTCCATCACAACACCAAACAGCCTCCCTTATTTCTTCCATTGAAAAAGGTTGAGAAAGTGAACTACTATCCATAGAATAGAGTTGTCTGAAAGGAATACCTGACAACAGAGGGAGAATCATGTTGAGCTCTGAATATGCCTGTTGGAAATAGTTAACAATTACTGATTTTATCTCACCCACCTCCTCTAACATACGATCGCCATCTTTAAGAGCTACTATTTGATTATGCCCATGCCGATTATGAAGGCAAGCATGAAAAAATATAGAATTATCATCCCCATCCCAAATCCATCTCGCCCTTGACTTCTGAGCAAGCATGCTCTCCTTCAACCTTAGCTTCCTCCAAAAATCATCTGTTACCCATTTTAAATCACTAACATCAACACCATCCCCCTCACAAAGCCTCTAATCCAAATTATCAAGCTCATCCACCAGGATATTTACTCCATAGTTCAATCCATCATAAACTTCCTTATGCCATACCTTCAATTTACTCTTAAGGAGTTTTAGTTTTTCCTTAAAAGAAAATAACTTCCATCCATCCACCTGGAACTCTCCCCACCAATCAGCACTCATTTTAACAAAGCCAGGTGACTTTAGCCAAAAATTGAAAATTTTAAATAGCTTATGTCCCCAGTTGACATCCCTTCCCTTTAGCACTACTAAGCAATGGTTAGAGATATCTTGCTTACCCACCCAATGGGAGTTTATGCTCCATCTCTGGATCAACTTCTCTGATAACAAAAAGCGATCCAATCTACTCATAGACCGACCATTCGTGCTAAGCAACGTGAACTTTTTCCCCATTACAGGGACATCAACAAGGCCTATATTAGCAATAAATTCCAAAAACTCCACCTGCTCCCTTGAATTCCCCTGTGAAGAACGTCCACTTCTCTTCCCTAGAGACACTACAACATTAAAATCACCACCCATGCACCAACTGTAACACTCCAAATTTTGGAGCTTAGGACTAAATAGGAAGTTAACCTCTTAATTAGTGATTAATTGAGTAATTGAGAAAATAATGGAAATAATTAAAATAAGCATTATTTAAATAAGGATTAAGTAGAGACATTACATAATTAGTGGAGAGAAATTCAAAATTTGGAAATTCAAAGATAGACTCACTTTGGTCAAAGTCAATGGGAAGGGATTTGGTTAACTCATTAATGACATTGTTGTAATTAAGTGGAACTTATGTCTAGAATCTAAAATTAGACTTTAAGAGCATAATTAACTTACTAATGGGTCTAGAATAACTTTAATTAGTAAAATTAATTGTTCGAAAGTAATTGATGTTTTAGAAAATTTAATTAAGGTAATTAAACAAAATAGAGTGTAATTTGTTTAATTAAAACCTAAAAAGAACTAGTTAGCAACTAAATGGATGTGAAACATCAAATCTTCATTAATGAAGTGAAAATAATTAATAAAATCAAGTTTTAACCATAATTTGACCAAAAGTCAAAGCTGGTCAAACTGGTCAAAGCTGGTCAAAGGAAGGAATATTCTCATTAATGGCGTTTTCGTAATTATGTGTTTTTGAACTTGAAAAATTATTTTGGACTTAGATAAAATTCTAATAATTATAATTATGCATGAAAATGATCTAAGTTCAGAAAAAAATAATTAAATGAATTAATTATTAATTTTAGCAAATTACTTAGTATTTTGGACATAGAAAATTCATTTTAAGTCCAAATTGAGTGATTCCAAAGGCATTATTTTTAGAAAATTAAAATGATATATTTTAAGAACATTTTAGAGATAAAAAAATCAAAACCTAGAGCAGCTAAGCACCTCAACCCAATTAGGTTTAGATAAATCTTTTTTTTTAATTTTTGGGAACCTACCTTTAGGGTTTTGGGGCCCCTTATATAAGTTAAGAGGGGACCCCTTGTAACACCCCGTTACATTAGACACAACCCACACTACTATTTTTATTTGTTTTAGTTATAAAAATGAGGATAAATTTTTCGTGATTAAGTAAAACATTCATAAAGCATATTTAGAATACGGAAAATATTTTATAAAGAACCATGATCTTCTTTTAAATAAACATCAGTTCATATCACAAAGTAAATACAGAGAAATTATGTACTAGCTAATCCCAACCCATACATCAAATAATCCTAGTCAGAGCAGTACACAATTTCTACCCAAAAACAGGAATGAATAAAACTAGCCTTTAAGTCTCGTATCTTCTCGTCAATCTCCGCAATCCCTGAAATAACCGTGTTCACAGGAGAGCTCGATCATTGAGCATGACCGTCATCTTCACGTATCCAATCAACAAGTACATGCATAACAAGAAAGAGAAAGGAGTGAGACTTGATTCTAATATATATATATATATATATATATATATATATATATATATATATATATATATATATATATATTACTAACGGTATAACTACCGTCAATTAATAATAGCGGGGGAACCTAGTATTCATCTAGTCATAACATCCCAATTCCTTTCGACTCAAACCTCTAGACGCAGTATGGATCCATACTCTCCGATTGGAAGTGATTGGGAGTACATATGCCTCAACCCATGGCAAAACTTTCATCTTCCACAAATGAACTCAAATTATCTCAATTCAGGACATCCACAGTCCTATATATAACTCAGACATACTCTCGCACCAATCAATGGAATGCTGAGCAGTTGTTGGGGTTGCCAAGCTTTGTCAGATGAAGTCTCCGACACAGGGTGCTCTACTGGCCTTTAGTTACTTCATCACTCAACACCGTACCCCCTAGACTTACGTCAGTGAGTCCTTGCCTTTCATTCCTCAGCTTGCCAGGTTGTGTCTTCCACAATAGGCAACATGCCGCTGCGTGTTCCTCTCTTAACAGTACTCACACTAGAGTACAATTCATTTTACTCATCATCATTTGGCATAACACTTCTATCCCTCAAACAGATAAACAATATAACTGGTAAATGTCACCATTCACTATATTATGTCTAACATCATTGGTCTCATTCACTGAGCACCAGTACAGGGTAACAATACTTCTATCTTACAGACAAGTAGATAACATTACCAGAATACAATCATCATATCATGTCAACACATCAAATTCATCATATCATGCATCGCACCATATCAAGGCATCTTATCACATATTAAGTATCTAATATAAAGATTTATGTAATATCACAGAATACTTAAACAAGACATTAGATACTTAATTTTTAATTTTACTAATGATTAATTTAACAATTATCTAATGTTTAATTGATCTCTACTTCTTATTTTATTAAGAACTTTTAAATTTTTTTATCCTTTCTTCTTATTGAATTCCTTAAATTAAAATGTTAAAAAGAAATAACTTTCAAACTTACTATAAAATATTTCTTATATAAATATAATGGATATCTAATATTGGAAAATTCCTTTTTGATGTGGAAGATTGGACTACAACCACAGAGCATACTCCAGATTTTTATTAATTTCAAAAACATGATTTACATAAAAGTAAAAGTTACTACTTTCCTTCGAGAAATTTATAATTGAACAACTCATCAAATAATATTTTCGTAAACTTTTATACTTTAAGTATCTATTATAAAGAACCCAAGTAATTATAAAATTATTAGATCTTAAATTTAATCTGGACCTTAAATACTTAAAAAGACTATAAACGTCCATTCTTAGAAATTAGAAATACTAATATTACTAAATTATTATAATTAAGGGTTTAGCTAAGATAAATTAAAAAACTTAGGTATTTTTATTTTTCTGGAAAGGAACGTAAGAAATTGATAAGGGAATTTGACTCGAAGTTTCATTCATCTTAATCATAAACAATATAGCTAGATATTTAGAGTTATTAGTGGTAAAATAACTGTCCTCTCTTTCCTTATCCAACCTGAGACCAGAAGGAAAGAAAGAATCAAGTTGATTTCGTTTTATTTTATAAAAGTGCTTGTAATAGAAATAATTAAGCAAATTAAATACCAAGAAGTTGACCAGAAGGCCGTGAGTTTCAAAGGAAATAGAGGCACACATTTAACGCTTGTCCCTTGGTAAAAACATGAGACTCTGGAGTAATTATATCCTAGGATGTTTTATCTAACATAAATTAACTAAGCACTTTGAAACAAGATCAGTATTCATAAAAAAATATATAATTATTTTGTGTATTAAGTTAAGTTTGTTGAATTGGATCACCAGGCCGTGACCCTTTGAAAGCCAAATGTTTGAGATCCAAATGTTTGAGTGATTTCCTTGTTATTCCATGGTCTTCTAATCTAATACTTCTAGAAAAAAGAAATGAAGGTTTTTAAAGAATAACTTAAATTCAAGAGACCTATAGATGATACTATAGTGAATGATAAATTTTGTTTTCCTTTTATCCTTAGAAACCGAAACAGTGAGGTTAATAAAAGCAAGATTTTCATCAAATAATTGAAACCAAATTTCCTGCACCATGGCCTCTCATTATTACCGAATTCAATACCCAATTCTCAATCCAAACTTTATAGCTTTTTCACTAATCAATTAAGTTAGGATAGGAAGATAAGTGATAAAAATAGTTGGTCTTAACTTCCTAAAATTTAAAACTAACGCACACACAGTTTCCTAATCCATTCCAACTCTTATATTATATCTAATAAGTTGTCATAAAGGACGAAAGAGAATAATTGTATCTTAGTTTCAAAACAAAAGCTTTTTGTTTAAGTCCTTCATTCTTACTGAATTCTTCCTCACACACATACTTTATTCATTAATTTATTATATATATATATATATATATATATATATATATATATATTGTAAAAGTTCTTTTATCTTAAAAGAAAACTTCCTTCCCCTTATACTCTCACCCAATAACCAATTTTATTTTTTTTACTTCTCTATTTCCTTTTATAGCATTAAAATTCTTTGACTTTTGTAAAGGAAAAACTTGGCTCTTCTGCCTCATGACAATACCGTGTAAGTGAAGGAGAAAAAAAAGAAGCCTTCTTTGACTTATTTTGCTTAACTTGACTAAGTATGAAACTTGACCACACACACCCATCCCCAACGTGTTGTTTCACTGGGAAGGAGAAAGCAAAGAAATTTAAAAGAGACCATCCTTTTTTTTTTTTTTTTTTGTGCAGACCATTAGCTTTGTGGGTGAACATAAGTGGAAAGATTTTGATTCTTTTTAAAACCATGAAAATCACATACTTTTTAGTTTGCTTGTTAGTTTATAAAACATTAATTCTTCTCCTAGATTCAAGCCAAAAATTTGGCAAAGTCTCCCCTATAAGAGGGACACTTGCAGTAGCCACAACAGTCAAGAAAATATAAAGAAATGAAAATACAACAAGGAAATAAATAAGAAATTAAAGAAATAAAAGAATCCAAAGGAATCAACTTATATACCATAAAGACACAAAATAAGAATAAACAACAAGTGAATCAAAGTCTCACTCCTCCCTTACGAAGGAAGTGAGTTCGTCCAGCAAGGAGGAAGGGAGGAAAAAGAGATCTTGCTTCAGGATTGCTTCTTGGTGGTGGAGGAAGGTAGCTTTGGTGGTGGGTGATGGAGGTTTGTTGCTGGTAGTGATGGTTTTGTGAGAGAAGAATAGAAGAAGAAAATTGAAAGAGAAGGCTGCTGGCTGATGTTTACGGGAAGGAGAAGAAAAAGAAAGAAGGAAACTGATTAGGAGGAGTGGGTCGTGAGAGAAGTGAGAAGAAAAACTGAAGAAGAAGAGAGAAAGGGCGTGAGAGAGTGATGGGCAGAGTTATTCAAAGGGGTAGTTATAAATAGGAACTGAGTGAGAGTAGGTAAGAATCACGTGAGAGAGGGTAGCTGAGAGCATCGTGAGAGAGATTTTATGTTTTCTTATACTGCCAGTATAAATTTATACGCTTAATTTTGAACTTTTTAATCAAACAATTTTATTTTTAATTGAAACTTTTAGTAAACTTAATTTATCTCCATTATTAATTATCATAACTAAAATTAAATTCTTATAACTATTTTCAAATTATTTGAATTAATTAGATATTTTTCAGTCAATAATTCACAGTAATTTTGTTTTAGATCTATAAATTTCCACTTTCAAAGGTGTTAGGTGAACATAACATGAGTAGTAGATTTCTGATGGTTAGGTGAATTGTGTGAAGTGTGTCTGGTTAGGTGAGTATTAGATTTTTGATAGTTAGGTGAGAATTTAGCTTTAAAACTGCAAACTTGTTTTGTTATCTTTATTAACTGTTGCATGACCAAAAGTTGTGGAGAAATGGAAATGGTTCAGCACTTTCATAACTTATTTTTTTATTATTATTATCTATAAAATAAATTTTAAGTCCAATTAATTATTTCATAATTAATTGTGACTCATTCTCATGTTCGAACAGTAGCGATCATGGCCGTGAGATATGAATCACAACCGTGATTGGCGCCGATTTTATCTTGCTCATCTGTTGACTTGCGACAGTATGGATCACACCCGTGAGATATGAATCACACCCATGACGCGTGACAGACGTGAATTTTAATTAGTTTTAAGTTTTTATTTGTATTTGAGCCTGAACCCTTTTTAGCCCATTATTCTTAAATATCCTTCTGAACTTTGGAAAGGGTTATGCACTTCTGATGCTTAACGGATTGGGGAGAAAGCCAGGGTTATCAATTCTTAAAAAAAAATTAGATTAAGAATTAAACAAATAATCAAATATAGAAAATGAAAATGAGGGTGTTACACCCCTTCCCCCCACAAGTGTGCCGCCAGTTTTAGGAGAGAGAGAGGGGAGAGAGAGTTCAAAATCTCTTACGTGAGCTCCTCCTTCTCTCTATAATTTTCTCTTCTTCTCTCTAACATTTCTCACACTAATTCTCCTCCTTTTTCTTTGCATTTTGGATATGTTGTAAAGCTCACCAAGCTCTAGCTTTGGGTGGTTGGAAATTTTGTTTTGAACACTTGAGCTTAGGTAACCAAGGTATGGGAGGGATTTTCTATTCTCTTTGAGCCTAAAATTTGTTGATTTGAGACCTAGAGTGACGGGTCTATGTAGCATGTTGATATGTTTAATTTTTGAATCTTGAAATTGTGTGTATGAGGTGAATCCCGTACTACCTTGTGCTCTGTGAAAAATGGACATCTCTTTTGGCATTTTGGACCTCAAAAATGGGTTCCTTGGGTCCAAAAACCTAGGGCTACATATAAAGTATGTTAATTTTGGACACTTGAGCTATTTATTATGAATTTCTTAAGTTTTGAGCTATTTATGTGATTTATTGTTCTGTTTTGGGAAAATAAATGTTGTGGCTGTGCTGGGATGTTTTTGACCTTAAAAATGGTCTTCCCATGTCTTAAAATATGGAAATGCATATGTGGAATGTTGAGAATGGATTGGAAATCTTTTAGAAAATTTGTCTAGCGAAAATGTGAATTTTGTGCACTGTAGCTGCTGTTTTGTAAACTGGGAATAACGTGATTGTAATTGTCTGTAATGGACCTCAAAATTAGCTTCCTCATACCTTAAAACCTAGGGTTGCATATAAAATTCGTCAAAATCCGATTTTTACATCAATGGGAAATTAAATTTTAACGTTTGGCATTATATTACTCTGTTTCGCCTCTGTTTTGTAAACTGGGAATAATGTGATTGGAATTGACTGTAATGGACTTCAAAATTAGCTTCCTCATATTTTAAAACCTAGGGTTGCATATAAAATTCGTCGAAATCCGATTTCTACATCAACGGGAAAATAGTTTCTAAGTTTTTGTGCCATTTTCATAGAATTTTCCACTGTTTCGAAAATAATAATTTTTGGAGTTGGAATTAGCTGTTTTGGACCAGAAAAAAAGTTTCCTTACATCCTAAAACCTAGGGTTGCATATTTGGTTCATCAAAATCCTATTTATACAACATCGGGAATGTAATTTTGAAGTTTTAAGCCCCTTTTCTTGAGTTTTTGAACTAATTTCGGGTTGGGGGTTTAACTTTTTAAAATCAAAGCTTAGAAAGCCTAAAATAAATATTTTGCAGTGGAAAATGGTAGTTAACATGTGCATAAGAGTTAGGACTTAAATTGTGAGTATTTGGAACCCAAAATAAGAAGTTATGACACTTGAAAATTTGGATGTTGTATTGGCTGCGGGTTTGACCCAAAAATTTGTAAATTGTGATGAGTTGAATTGGATAAGTATATGAATGCTATTCTCATTGTGGAATTGTTAATCAAGACTGAAAGGGCGTGACCTTTGGCATCTATTTGTTGTCTTATATGCACATTTATATGTCATGAATACGTGTGATTAGCTATTGTTAAGACCGAGAATATGTGACCTCTGGCGTTGATATAAATTGTTAAGATATTTCTTATGGATATATTGCTTGTTGTGATCTGAGTCCAAGGGGCGTTGTCCTTCGGCAATGCATGTTGGGATTTGCTTGTGCATGAGTAGGATAGATGAGTTGGAGTGCCCGAGGCACTAAGGTGTGTGCAAGTGGATATATCCACTTCATAGGGTCATGGCGTGACCTTTGGCATCTATTTGTTGTCTTATATGCACATTTATATGTCATGAATACGTGTGATTAGCTATTGTTAAGACCGAGAATATGTGACCTCTGGCGTTGATATAAATTGTTAAGATATTTCTTATGGATATATTGCTTGTTGTGATCTGAGTCCAAGGGGCGTTGTCCTTCGGCAATGCATGTTGGGATTTGCTTGTGCATGAGTAGGATAGATGAGTTGGAGTGCCCGAGGCACTAAGGTGTGTGCAAGTGGATATATCCACTTCATAGGGTCATGGTGTTCATGACGTTAAGAGGTGAGGGGGAACGAGACCCTTCTCCTCTTGTTTATGAAGAAGAACGATGGACGTTCGCGCCACTCACCTTGCATGGGACGTCGCGCGCTTCGAGGAGGCGGATGATGTGAAGTGGGCGTCGGTGACAAAAGACTTGATGGATGTAGAAAGACGGGGTCTTTGATTAGAGATGGGGCTTGACTCCATGCTCAATGGGGAAGGTCCCCAAAACATCCTTCTGTTGGTACCATTGAAACCGTTTCGCCCTGTAGAATACATCTCGCAGTGTGGAGAACGTGTGAGGAAACGTTTTGAGAGGTGAATGATTATGGCGGGTACACTGGGGGATAGTTAATTGTCTCCAAGGAGGCTTGGGGAAATGGTGTCAGGTTGTGATAACCCGACTAAGGGTTAGTATAGGGGACTCACGTAACCGGCTTGGCATTCTCGACGAAGACAAAGTTATATCCATGATTGGTGAGATAAACATGTTACTATGTACAGGACATGAGTCGAGCGCTCCCAATTGTCATCCACGAAGTTGCTTAAGACCATTAAAACCTGGGAGGTTTAATGGCAATGGGGCCCATAGGAATAGATGTTGTGAGATAGATATTCATGATAGGATTATCGTGAGTGTCATCGCTAGAGTACCACATGCAATGGTCGTATAGGTTGTTTGGGACTGAAAAGTCCATTTGTTTGTGGCGACCAAGGAGGTAGAGAATTCACTCCCATGTTTTTATTTTTTCCAGAGAAAGTTCTTTGACCCTATGCGAATGATGAAAACGGAGTGGGAATACTACGCCAGGTGCCAATGACGCAAATGGATATGTTCAAGGAAGAAGAGGATCCCTCTGAGGATGCCTCATGGGTATTTTGGGTTTTAATTTTCATTGAGTCACTGCTCTTAGTCTCGGTCCTTTTCTTGTATAAAGGGGGTAGACTAGGGATTTTTATGATGTATCAATTCCTTATAAGTGACTTGTGTAAAATGCATTTACTTTCATGGATGTAAAAGTGTATTTAGTTTTGTGTAATAGAATTTTTTTTAATGATGAAATTAAGGATGTTTAAAAGAAGTTCTATTATGTTTTAATGGTTTACCGTGGTTATGATGTTTTGATAATTCGACTTTAGTTTATTAAGAATTTCATTTCACAACAAGGGCATTTTTAAATTAATGATAAGTTAACAGGGATAATTCTTCTTTTGGAGTTAAAATTAATAAGATTTGAAAGTTAAAAAGGGAATAAATTTCTTCATATTTTGAAGGTTACTTTAGAATCGAGAATTAAATCATTTTTGCTAATAATTTAAATAAATAGAAATTTCTTAATAGTAACAAGGGGTGTTACACCAACTGGCCCCACCAAAACCTCTTTTTGACATAGTCAATTTGCTCCACAAGCTCCTTTTCCCCTCTATTGAGTAGGGAGAATAGACATTCACAATGAAGCTTGTGTCGTGTCCTTGCTCCCATTCAACATAGAGGCCCAAAAATCCAACACCTACAAAATGAAATTTAACATGAAACAGACCCTTTTGCCAAATACACAATAACCCGCCAGAGGCACCCTCAGATGCTTTTGCCAACCATTCATAATCCATATCATCCAAAATTGATACCAATTAGGCATCGTCAATACCTACGCACTTCGTTTCCTGCAATAAACATAAATCCACCCTTTCCGACTTGATGAGAGACCAGATTCTGTGTTGTTTCACTTGGTCCCTAAACCCATTACATTTAATGTTAGTACCTTCATTTTGGGTTGATTTGCACCCCTCTACTTGCCAAAGCTTTCCAATCTTGGAGCTCCATCTCTTTAATACGCTAAACCAACTTTGCATTAGAACCATTGCCACACACGCCTAGCTCTTTGGCTAAATTCTAAATCTTCATAGCAATCTGATCATCTGTTTGTTGTAACACTATATGATTAGCCACTTGAAAGGTAGAGTCTATCGAGCATCCATGGGTCCGTCAAGACAGACCATGACTGGCAACAGAGTTTCCATCACCCTCAGTTGATTTTATAGCACCGCGTAAGACAGATGAGGTTTTGTTGATTCTGTCTCCCATTTTGAAAATGGGTTCTGAAAGTGGATGAGCCATGCTAGAGCTTGGATGGTGAGTGGTAAACAGCGTTTGGCCATAATAATATACATTTATGCTTGTGCTTTATTTGGAAAGATAACATGTTGGAAATTGGATTCTCTCCTGCCTCTTAAGTACAAAATTAAAGTCAGAAACACAAAGAATGGAGAGAGAAAAGCAAATGATGGAAAAATAAAGAGAAATAGAGAGAGATAGAGAGGCTGGAGGGAGGTGGAGAGAGTGTTGAACAGAGAGAATCTAAATATGAGATTTTGATATCATGTGTTCCCTTTGATAACATAGGAAGGAAGTTAGCATGAAATGTATATGTTGCTGTCATTTCAAAGCCCTAGCATGCAAAATTGGGCATTATGATTGATTATTGTTTACTAAGCTCGGATAAGACCTAAGGTGTTGGGTTGACTTGAAATCCAGTTAGTGTATATTTATATTTTGGTTATATGCATCACGACAAGCCTAGCACACTGCGCTGAAGATACGAGTAAGGTGTGCTGATATGGATGAGTATTTATGTATGAATCAGGCTTCTTGACAGATTGGTTATATTTTAGCCATGGTTTTAAATAGCGGACTGCAACGTGCAACGCAGCTGCAATATTGCTGTTGCGGTCCTCTCCGCAACCGCATCAAGCCGCAATTGCGGAGTGATTTCAAATCATCCGTAGTGGCCGCAACGTAGCCGCATTATGACCGCAACATGACGTATCAGCCACCGCAACACTGTGGTATCAATCACAACCGCCGTTGAACTAGCCGCAACTGCCATTTGACCGACTGTAACTTCCTTCCACAGTTACGTTCCATTCAATTTCTCACTCAAAATAAAAAATTTCAGACCCCAGAAGTTCCCAACAGAATCAATTTTAGTTTTGAAGAATAAAAATATAACCTTTCTTCTTTGAGTCATTCTCCTTTCTTATTTCTCATCTCCCCTCTTTGCCTCTTTCAATTTTTGATCTTCACCTATGGTAAACACTAGTGCCCATTGATTTCTTGCTCGCAACATGTTTCATCTATGGTAGAAGGGTTGCGGGCTGCCATGGCCAGGGATGGCTAAAGCTGAATGGTTGTGGGTGGGTGGTGATTGATGAGGGAAGATATATGGGGGCTTCTCGGTGAAATAAAACGTGGAAAGAAAAATACAGAGAGGGATGATGATGGTTTCGGTGAAAAAAAAAAGGGGGGCAATTAGTTATTTTATTTTTAATTTGTTTAATAGATTTGTTTAATATTACTTTTTTTTGCTAACAGATTTGTTTAATATTACTAGCAGCATGTTCTCATTATATCTTTAATTTAGATTTGTACATTCTCAAATATTAATTTTAATTTATTTTATAAATTAGTAAAAATAAATAAATGGTGGATTAAAATGTTAGCTGAAAGGTAAATATATTATATAAATTAAGAGTTTTATTACCTATAATTATATTATCAACATAATAATTATAGTATGATAAATTTTAAGCTGTTTATCTATAATATTATTATTTCAATTATAATTAAATTTAAATTAAGCATAAAGATTAGAAAAAGTTTCAAAAATGCATAGAAGCTTTATACAACATTGTAAATAAAATGTATGTAAAGAATTATAAGTTTTTTTAGTATTTGGTGCAAACATTTAATAACTTCAAGCCGCAACGGCCGCAATCTGCATTGCAGTAGCCGCAATGCCCGTAACCACAAAGGCCGCAACTGCGACTGCAATCGCGACCGCGACCGTAATTGAAAACCATGATTTTAGCATTTGCATTGAAAAAATCTGGAGAAATAGGATACTTATGTATCCGATTTGATAAATCAATACTGCATAAAGAATACTGTATGATTAATTTTGCTTCCTAATACTAGCTACAGTTGGAAATTAGCAATATATATATAGTCATTCATTGTTTTCCTTGCCCCTTTGAAAATACTCTTATCAAGGTTGCTTGAAATTTGTTCAGTGCTAATCTATTATCCCCATTATACATTTGTACTTCCCTTCTCACAGAAAAACTGTTAAGGTACACAGAGAAACCTATTTGACTTAACAAAACATTATGTGTAATGCATATCCTTCTAAAATAAGTAGCTATTGCATGGTAGTTAATGGTGCGTGATAGCGCTACTGCAATGGTACAGCATTGTGGCTTCTTGCCACTTTAATAGGATCTGTTGTGGAGAAGTTCTGCATTGTGCTTGTAGTGGTGCTAATTGACTGTTCTGTGTCAATTTTTGGATTTAACTACAGTAAGTTGTTCTATGATATGTGTATCCACACACGGAGACACTTTTGAGTCTACATATGCATCAAAGGGAAAGACTTTCTATACAGACTTGTGAATGGGAAGTATTTGAAGAACTACTTGTGAAGCATAATGAGTAAGTAATCAAAATAGGAAAATACTTTTGTTCTAATTTAATTATGGAAAAATTGCTCATTGAAAATCTTTACTACAAAGCTTCAATTACATCCTATCACTGCTAAATATGTAGCTTTTAGCAACATTTTGTTACTTACATTTTTTAAAATGTTATGGATAAAACCATTTTGCAACATTTATAAAATTAAATCTTACTAAGGTGTGACATTTTTTTTTAATTTTAAATATCTAAAAACTTAAAACATTGCCAAACTGATGTTAACTTGTTTCTGATCCTATCTCTCTCACTGCATTCCCACACCTCTCACCTTAACCTTTGCCCTCCATTCTCATTCTTCCCACATTGCAGTTCCTTATGTTCCTCACCCTATCCTTTCTCGCTAAACCTTCTTCTATATTCGCCTCTTGCTACATTGTTCATGTGCATCAAGCTTTTCGCTTGTGTTAGGGTTCATATATCACAATTTGTTGTTTCTAGTTTTGGATATGGTAACTTTTCTCTTTTTGTTGCAACGATGCATATTTATACCTTCGAGGTTGTCTTAATCAAGATCATAAGACTCTGTGTATTGCTTTCTTTGTGTGATGGTGTTGAGTTTTGAATCTTATGATCTAGATTTATTCATTTTTCTGTATCTGCATACAATGGATTTTTAATTATTGCTAATTTATGGTTCTTGAAATCTATAGGTTTTGAATACTTGTTCGGCTTCAGCATGTAATGACAGTGACAGGATTGAGGCTCAAGCAATGCTTGGGCACCAATCGGTGTGGATGGCTCATTGGATACACACAAGTTATAAATCAGTGACCCCTACTTGCAATTGTTTTCATGAACAGGTAAGTTAAAATCTTCTTCATAATCGTGCATCACCTTGATTTTCACTTGCGTCTTCCCCACCTCATACTGGTCCCAAGATCTTTAAAACTTATCTCTTAATTGTTGCAGCAATGTAAAGTATGAGTCTTTAAGTAGCAATGTAATGGAAGCTACGTTTCATCCCCTAAGCAAAAAAAAACTCTATCTAAAGTTTAATCTCTTATGTATGAATGGATATTTCAAAGTTACTGTACCAGTTATTATTATTAGGCTAAGGTTCTAAGTTGTCCTAACTCCAACCATGAATTTCTAATGTTAAATGAATTAATGTTAATTTCCTTGTTTTAGTTGTTATATGAAAGTCTCTAAATTTGCTTTCTGATGATATTAAAATGTTTCTATTGAGTCAATATATGAATAACATGGCTGCCTAATTGCCTTCTATTAAATGTGTGAAGCATGGAAACTGATAAGAGATCTATTGATATTTTTTGTGCATAGCTGATAACTTACCAACATTTTGAGAGCAACTATATATCCAATTGTGCTAATAGTAATACTGATTTTAACTTATAGTTTCTGATTAAGTAATTTTAACTACATTAATCATTTCAGCTGTGAGGGTTGCTTAAAATGACCTCGTCGAATATCTTCTTTATTTGGATTTAATTCCATAACCACACTTGCAACAATGGTCTTCCCCCTTAATCAGAGTGCATTTTTTCAGGTACCATCCTTAATTTTCATGCTAGTTTACATATTTTCTTGGTCAGAGTGCTGCTTTTCAATTAGTATATTCATGTTAGTTTATTCAAAAATAGTATATTCATATTAGTTTTTGAAAAGAACAATAATATCATAAGAACAATGATTTCTGTAATTCATAGAGGGAAAACGGTTGAGAAAGGTACGAAACAAATGTAGCCAAGACTTTGCTTCTTTCATCAACCGTTGATCATAATATGTGCATTTTACACTTTCTCATACTAAAATCAGTGATCTCAACTCTCTATCATTTTAAATTTTGGAGTTTAAACTTAGTCACTTGACTCTTTACTGGAGTTGTTTTAATTTATTCTTTTTTTCTTGATATTTAAATGTTTGTTAATTTCCTTTTCATTTTCACGTTTATTCCAATTTTTTTCTACTATTTTTATAATGTGCCCGTGATTGGTTTGTGTTTAGATTCTTTTTCCCTAATAAGTATAATACATTATTTTTATTGTATATATAAAATTTCAGATCAAGTCAAAGGGAGTTATGATGACAGCATTACTTGCCAAGGCTACTGCACTTGCACTGGTTAAACACCCTGTTATGAACTCAAGTTGTAGAGATGTTAATAGCTTTACATATAATAGAAGCATCATTATCATAATTGTAGCAATGGAATTCAAAAGTTTTGTTTAGTTTGTGAATAAACCTCATGATAGGGGTAAAAGTTTGTGAGGTATAGAAGGGGAAAAAACTATTAAGGAGAAGAAATAGAGTGAAAATAGGACTGCAACATACTAATGTGAGCACATGGAGCATCAAACTTAACCCAAGCACATCCCCAAATTTTGATATTCAAATACAGTTTACTGGAACATGTGTACAAGACTTTATTTAAATTTATGGTCCTAGATCATGGATCTAAACTTATCTAACTGTCATGGTAACTTGTTTACGTCAATTTACTAGAATAGAATAATACTAGTATATGCATCTATGGATTAACTACTGATGTTTTTCAGGTAAGGTTTGCATTCCGCGTCAACTAGTTATCACAAAAGAGAAAGACCCCTCTACTATCCCTTATGAAGTTACTAAAGTAGGGATGAAGTTGTCATATTAGGTATTTATCTTTATTTAATCTTCTTTTCCTGGTCATTATGGATGGCAGTGCAAAGTCACATGAACTATTTCTTGCTTATGATGAATTTTCTCTTTCAGAGCTTGAACCTCCACTGGTTATACAAGAGTTGGTCAATAATGGTTTGTGAACTGATCCATAGACCATGATCTATTTGCGTTCAATTTACATTATTATTCAATATCTTTCTTTCCCTTTTTTTTTAAAAAACACTTTTTTGGGGTTGGGGTTTGACAAGTAGATGGTCTTGTCTTTAAGATTTACATTGTGGCTATTCCTTTGGAGACTTTGACCATATTGCAATGTTTATTTGAAAATACAGAATATTTGGTGATCAAGGACAGGCAACCTCGAGAAATCTAGTATTTGCTTACTTAACCATGGTCTTATTGGTTCTGAAACACTTAAGAATCTTATTCTTGGTGAGGTTGGAAGCATCACTGTAGTTGATGAATCTAAAGTTGAAGAGGGCGACCTTGGAAACAATTTTTTTTGGTACACTGACTTCTTAGTGGTTGTATTTGTGAATCTCTTTTGGTTCTCATTTTTGTCTCTTATTTGTAGTGGTTGATTCAAGCCTTAGGAAGTCAAAGGCAAAATGTGTATGCTCAATTCTTCAAGAGCTTAATGATGCAATTAAAGCAAATTTTGTAGAAGAGTCTCCTAAAACATTGATTGAGACAAATCCACATTCTTTTCTTAGTTTACTTTGGTTGCTGCTACTCAAGTATGCTACTATAATGCAAACTCCAATGAGACAAAAGCTTGGAGATTTTGTATAAACAAATTATGTGCCCCTATTCATAATTCTGATTTTCTGTCTATCTCTCTGATTGAAAGAAACCTGTCAATTGATAATATATCTTTATTATTCAGTTAAGAAAAAAACATATTCTTTTACATATCCTTTAATTTTCTAGAATGAACTTTCCAAAGTATTCAAACTAAATTTTAGTTTATTGTGAGCTTACCTTTTTCTCTCTTTATTAGTTTCTTTTGACAATTATTTTATCTGTAGAGCTTCTCATAATTGGTTTTGAAAATTAGTTTCTTTAAAGATAGACACACTTTGATTGGTTTTTTACAACAATTACCCTAAAAAATCAATAAATTTAACATACATCATAATAATAGACCCACCATAAGATTTAAAGTATGGATTAAGTATTTAAAATTATAAATTTTTAAAATATTACAAAAAGGACATTTCATTTTATTTTAAAAGAAACAAAATTGTAACATTTGTTGAATGTTACAAAACATCTATAGTAGCAACATTTTATGAATCTTGCCTTCCTATTGAAAAAACATTGTCAAAAGCCTTTTAGCAACATTTTTTTAAATGTTACCATTAGTATGTAAAAATGTTGCTAAAAGCCTTTAGTGACATGGGCTTTATACAACTTTCAATAAAATGTCGCAAAAATATATTAGTAACACTTATTTATGATTTGGTGACTTTTTTGGAATGTTGCCAAAAACATATTTGTTATAGTGTTGTACCAATGTGCACATGACAAAATGTGAAGGATGTTTCTTACCAAGCTATTCTTTTTATTATTTTCAGTATTTTGACGATGCTGTTTTTTCTCTTTAAAATTTGCATGAAAGAAATTGGTGAAAATCAAAGGACAATTGTGTTTCATTTCAAATTCTTAACTATTCAAGATTCAAGAATGGTATTTCTATCTTGTCAGAGTTTAAAGTTTACCCTTATTTTGTCAATCTAATTTTTTTTTTTTTGAAAAGGTTTTGTCAACCTATTTTTAATTTGAAATTATTTGATCTTATTGTTTAGAGATTAAAGAAGTTAATAAAAGTTCTTGGTGTTGTGTTCTTTTGAGAGTTGTCATCTTTTGACCTGAAGATCATGGATTCAATTCCTAGAAATAGCCTCTCTGCTTGTGGAGGTAAGGCTGCGTAATATATCCTCTCCATAATCCATTTGGTGGAAGCCTCATTCACTAGAGTTGTGTTTTTTTTTTTTTGCTAGAGTTCGACATGTGTGACTGGATTTTATAGCCAAAAATTTATTCCTCCTCATCTTTTAGAGCTAGGCTTTTTCTCTTCTTCCTTTTGGACTATGTCAAAGGAATATGCAAAGTTATATATGCAAACTTCATGTATACAGCTGTGGGATAATTATGCATGGTCATGTACCAACATGTGTTTGGTGCAGTTGGGTAAAATGGTTGTGCATTAAAGCAGGAGGAACTAGGGACTATTTAATAATGTAATAGGGACAAATTATGCAGATAAATATTTTGAACTGTTTACTAACACAAAGGGGGCGGGGCGGGGCAAGGGGGGAGGGGGGCAGGGGATAGATTATGCAGATGATTTGTTGTAAGTGGGTTATTTGTGGAAAGGTATAGCTAAGTATAAGGGTACTCCATATTAAATAAAATTTCTTTTGGTTGACCAAAAAAAAAAAAAAAAGTCTCGAACACAGGAATATAGTTTTATTTAAAGCATATGATGCTCATATAAACTTATAGGTTGTCTTATTGCATTGATCCTAAAAGCACGACTTTAGAAATGTAATAAGGGAGAGTTGTATGATTATTCTTTGTTGTCCTCCCCTCATTTTACACCATTCCCAAACAATAATGAGATTTTCTTAAACTCTTCTCTTCCATTCGCTTTCGCTCCTTTGTCTTCTATCCAAACATATCTTAGGCTAGGATTGGAAGGGGATGAAATGGAGTGGCAATAGTTTCCATTTGATGTGAATCCAAGAAGGTTTGAAACCTTTGAACCCACAAGTCACTTGAATTACACCCACCCCAAGAAAACTAAGAATCATATTTGATGATCCACTTGAACCCTTGAGTACAAGACACAAGAACCCAAAGTGTTTGAGATGCCACAAGGATGATCAAGCCTTGATAAGTCATAAAAGTTCTAAAAAGAACCAAAGAGAAAAACTCTCTCATTAATATGAATTTTCAAAATTGCTTTCATTCAACTTGCTTCTGGATACAATAAGCTTTGCCTATTTATAGAGTAAGTGTTGACCTAGGTAATTATTAAACATCAAATCCCTATGTAATAGCACATTAACTAGGCAAATGAAAAGTCCCTATTAAACCCACATTAATTAGCTTGTTTAATATGTAAAAGTTGAATACATTTATTATCCCCAAGTTGAAAAGACGCTTATTAAACCAAAGTAAATGAAAAGAAACTTCAAATTCATCCAAATACATCAGCTAGCCACAAAAACACTTTTAGCCCAAAAAAACATAATTGAGCATAAATAACACCAGCCCATGTATAGTTGATGGCCCAAGCTCCTTAATTTCAATGGATTTTGCCCAAATCTCCTTCTACGGCTCCATCTTTAGCCCAAATTAATGTTAAAACGTGATTATGCTTAGATTTAGATTGGACAGAATTTTTTTTGGGCCAAATGTCTTGAACAAGTCCATTTAGTGCTTCCTTGAGTCTCTTAGTCATTGCTCTTGTAATAGGCCCACTTGGAATTTGCAAAGGATCCCTTAAAGTGCTTGAATGTTCTTGTTCCAGCCCATGATTCTCATCACCATTAGTTGAAGTTTTTTAAATTGGGTGGAATGGAGTAAGGATGCTTAGAATCTATTCCTTTTCATACTGCTACTTTTCTTTTCCACCAATTTGGGAGGTATGTAATAGAATGGAACCAACTATTTTTTCTAATAAAATTATCAAATTAGATATATACCAATTTGAATAGCTTATGATTTTAATTTCAATTTTTGAATTCCTTACGGAACTACTAACATCTTCAAGAAATTCAATTTGCTCGATTTAATTATACTACCACATGCATAAAAACTCTAATTTGCTGCCAATTATTTGGAATTCATAGCCCATACCTTTGGCAAAAATCACGATAACACAAATGTAATAGATTTATCTTAGACCATATCTTGGCATGAAGAAATAATTGTCATCAAATACGTTCTTTTTAATAGACAAAATATTACTATTGAAGCATTTTCAATTGGAGATGACATGTCAATAGGAAAAACATACCATTTCATCCACCATTAAATATCCCAACAAAGCCTTAATTAATGCTTATTGATTAATCCTACATTTGGCCAAAATTAATGTTTCACCTGGATAAAAATCTATGTAAAACCTAACCAAACAAAACATTATTTTGTCCGTCTATTGAGAAGAGAGTTTTGTGTTCATCCATCATTTCCTTTTCTTTCTTCTTTTGAAAACCTAAATTCAATCAATCTTTCCAAAAATTGGGCACGGTATGCATCTTAAAAGTGATGTGATGGTGCAATTATATGGCATCTACATTAATAGCAAAAAGAAAAGGGGAAAACAAACTGAAGCATATTACATAAAACTATTTTCAAACAATTCCCAATAATCCGTAAGTGTAATAGTAGCATCATTTTCAGCTTTGATCCCTTTCTTATACAGAAGCCACTGCCACAAAGAAGCATTAATTTGTGCCATAATACCCATATAATCCACCTTGCCATTCCAATAAATAATGGTATTGCATGTGATCCAAATACACCATGGCGGGTGGCATATTATATCAAACAATGTTTGGCGTTTGTAGGGCTTTACTTATCCTAGTGGGACAAGGTCACTAATCATTTGAAATCTCAGTCACTCTGTATGCTTAAGATTTGTCTATGCCAATTCAATTTTCTGTGATAAACTCCACCAACATTAAACTGGTTGGAGAGAGTGTAGCTTTTGCAACAAGGTAAAGTGATAACATAATTTGTTTTTCTTTTTCTTTTCTATTTAATTTCTATTCAAGCCTTGTCTTTCTCTCCTTAGACTTTGAAGTGTATTTTTTGACTTGGTTTGTAGACTATCCACTATGGATGCATAATATCGAGGTCATTAATTGTTTGAGTACCTTGATTTTGGCGGTATAGCCGTATAAGTTGTGTTACTTGTGTAAAGACTTCCCAACTTCCTTTGATAAGGTTAATCTGAATATTCATTTTTGAAGAATGATTTCCTAGCCTAAAGTTTATTTCCTTTGTAATTAATGGTTACTTGCTATTTATAATTCATTTTATCTCATACTGAATATAAATAGAAAGCAACCATTAATTACAAAGGAAATAAACTCTAGGCTAGGAAATCATTCTTCAAAAATGAATATTCATATTAACCTCACTAATGGAAGTTGGGAAGTCTTTACACAGGTAACACAACCTATACGGCTATGCTACCAAAATCAAGGTACTCAAGCAATTAAAGACATCGATACTATGCATCCACAATGGATAGTCTGCAAATCAAGTCAAATAATATACTTCAAAGTCTAAGGAGAGAAAGACAAGGCAAGAATAGAATTTGAATTGAAAAGAAAAACAAAAACAAATTATGGTATCACTTTACCTTGTTGCAAAAGTTGCACTCTCTCCAACCAGTTTGATGTTGGTGGAGTTTATCATAGAAAATTCAATTAGCATAGGCAAATCTGAAGCATACAAAGTGACTAAGATCTCAAATGATCAGTGACCTTACCCCACCAGGACAAGTAAAGCCCTACAAAAGCCAAACATTGATTGATATAATATGCCACTCGCCAATTAAAAATAACATAAAGATATAGTTAATGTCTCCAAATAAAATCCAAGGTATTTTTATTTCGGTAGAAATCTGTATTAAGATGGCAGAAATAATTAAATCTCAATATTTTTCTAACGCAAATGATGAAAATAGCTAAAAATTATTTCTTGTGTAAAAATTTGACTTGAATTTAAAAAAATGTTATGTTTGGGATGATGAAAGCTCTTTCATTCAACATGAGTTGTGCGGGGATAAATCTACTTGTGAATAAACTATCTTACAAGAAAACCAAACAGTTCACCATAAACCATTTGAAGAAGAAGGAAATGCAATCTTTCGTTGTTCCAACCATGTTTTAAGGAGAAAGGATACATCTCGTTAACTTACAACCCAAACAAACTTGAATAGCAACATTTTTATGTTTTATTATTTTAATCATTACAGAATACAAAAGTGAAAGTTATAAGGTTATAGGAATACCTCTTGAATGGATAGAGTGAAGCAGCCGTTTAACTCAAGTTGAATAAAGTACGAAAGGAACTACATAGAAAGGCAAGAAAATATCCTCAATTAGCAATGCTAAATTAGAAACTAAGAAAGCTAAATGTTTGGCATAAAGGTCTTAAATAACTAAGACTAAAATGACTAGTCTTGTGCCCAAGCATGATAGGCAGTACAAAAGAAGATAAAATTACAATAGTCTAGTTTATGTTGAAAGCAAAATTGTCTAGGCATCTAAAGATATGAACAAGTTACAGTTTACAGATTAAGAATTTGTTTCACTATACTACATCAAATAAAGTTAGTAAAGTAAAAGCAAAGCCAAATTGAGACCACAATAATCATTAACTACTAGGATTCAAGAAAGTAAAAACAAGAAGAAAGTGGTTTAGGGTTTAACAAGGGAAAGAGAGATATGATGATGAACCGAATTTGTGAATTTGCAATTATGGATTAGGGTTTGCAAATTTGTGATTAGACCTTGCGAAATTGCAATTGCAATTTCCGAATAAGATTCAGTGAATGGTGATTAGCGAATTTGCGATGCAAGTGTGAAAAGGCAGGAATTGGGATTTGATTAGAAAGATAACAATAGCGGAGAGGAAGCAGATATTGAAGAAGAGTTTTGGCCTTTTGGGTTTAGGAGGCATTGGTATGGGGTATTTAAAAGGGATGGAGAAAGAGCATTATGCAACATAGAGCGGACACTGATGAGTATCAAATTTGCTCTTTCAGTGTGTGGCCAACAGGTCTATAGAAAACTTTGTATATACGCCACATGTTCACATATTAAATTAGATTAGTTTATTCTACTTTTGTTACTTTAATAAATAACATATGTTAAATAAAATTAAAGCATTTAATGAATAAAATAAAAAAATTATTCAAAGCATTAAATGCTTATTGTAAATAAATTATTAGTTTTAAATTTATTCAAAGTATTCAAAGCATTAAATGTTTATAATAAATAAATTGTTAGTTTTAAAATTCAATGCATTAATTTTTTTTCACGTATT
The DNA here is from genome assembly GCA_026413185.1 of Pueraria montana var. lobata. NCBI lineage: Eukaryota > Viridiplantae > Streptophyta > Magnoliopsida > Fabales > Fabaceae > Pueraria > Pueraria montana. Next base: position 6,301,610 of record CM048647.1, read on the forward strand.
CAAAGTATTAAATGTTTAAAACTAGTTTGGTGACTCGTGCCATGCACAGGCCGATAGGCGGATTGTTTTATTCATCTGTATAATTCCTTATCAAATTAAATATTAAAATATAATATAAATAGTTGTTATTGTAGTATATATTTATATATTATAATACCATTATAGAATAACATAATTATATATCTTATGTTAAATAATATTTATTAGACATACATATTTATAAAAAAATTACAATATTATATAAAATCAAAATTATTTTGATATTTAATTATTTAAATGATTAATTAAATCAAAATATAAAATTATTATAAATACCTTTGTTAATATAATTAAACATAATAATATATTTTTCAGCATAAACCACGGTAATAGAAATTCATATATTTTAAATGGAATACGTTAATAACGTTGTAGTTTTTCTAATTATGTGACTAAGTGTTTGATTAATAATATAAGAGGAAACTAAATTTAATTCATGTTATTTGATATAATAATTAATTAAACTTTTATGTTTTCGATTATGTGCCATGGTATTATTGTTAGATTTTAATGAATTGTTGGGCTTAGAGTGTGGGTTGTTAGATTTTTGGGACTTATATGTGAGTTTCCTTAGTTGTAAAAAAAAAAAAAAGGTGTCTTTAGAAGTAACAAAGGTGCAACTAGTAAAAATTTAAAACTTCTCAAAAGCTTAACCGTAGGATTGCTTCATTCCTTCTCCCTTGTTTCCTTCATTCTCCTTTCTTCCTTCCTAAACATCTCCTTCTCCTCCTCTCTAGAGCTAGTGTCGGGTACTACACTTAAGGGATTTGTTTCTCTCCCTCTCAAGAGCTCCTTTGATTGATTTCTAGTTTGGTAAGCACCCCTCTTCTTCTCCTTTGGTCTCAAGTTCATTTTCCTTTTCCCACCAAGTAGACATGAAATGGGTTTCACTTCAAATTTTGATTGGTAGATGAAATCTTGATTGAAGCTTGTTTTGATGTTGGTTTAGGTTTCCCCTAGTTGATTTCATAGCATAAGTTGAGGAAAAATCACTCAAAAGCCACAAAGTGTCTCTCTTTAACTCCCTTTCAAGGAAATCTCACAATTGTAGGGTAAGGGAAGCTTTAAATTTGTTTGAATGATTTGGTGGTGTTTTATGTTTGAATTGATGATGTCTATGAGCTTGGGTGAATCTTTGCATAAGGTTAGGATGAGTGGGTATGCCATTGATGGCCATGAATCTCTCAGGTTGCAGCCATTTTTGCTCTGGCCCAACGCAAATTTTGGTGCGGCTAGGCTAGAAGGCATCAAAAAGGAGCATTTAGCTCTAGGTTTTTTTTGGTCCAATAGGAAAGTTTACACGACTGGGCCAGAGAGTGTCAGTAGTGAACATTCATTTCTAGAGGGGCTCTCACCCAGCGGGAGAGTTTGTGCTGCTGGGCTAGAGAGTGTCAGTAGCGAACATTCATTTCTAGAGGGGCTCTAGCCTAGTGGGAGAGTTTGTGCAGCTGGGCTAGAGAGTGTCAGTAGCGAATATTCAATTCCAGGGGTGCTTTGGCTGGGCCACGATTTTTGTCCAGCTAGGCTAGAATTTGTTTTTTTTTTTTTTTTAATTCTCTTGAAATATTTCCCTTTTGATTATTTAAATGATTTTAAATACAAGTGTAGTGTGAATTATTGATGAGATGATGATATGTTTTTCTTCTTCTCCGCATGAGTTGCTTAGACTTATGCTTTTCTTATGTAAATATAGTGGTGTGCATTAGATTTATCAATGTTGAATGAGGATGTTGGATAGGCCACAACTTTGGTTCTAGAGCTATGTTAGGAAATTCACATTTTTTGAGCTTATAGGACTGCTAGATGGGTTCTTAAGCATGTTGCTTGTAAATGATGAATTTATAACATAGAAGGAACTAGAGGTGTTGGATTTGATGAATGATGTGGATATGTACAAGCTTATGTGGCATTTACATATGGGTAGGCACGTAAGTTGAGGGTGCTTGGTGGGCTCTCAACCTAGTGCTAGAGGTCTTCGTGGTGGCTAACGGGAATGGGCCTATAGAATAGACAAGTGAGCGAATCCCTACAGATGTAAGGTATTGCAAACCTTACAAAGGTAAGCCAATAACCACACTTGCCTATATTCGATAAAACCATACTTCCTCCACAAGGTTAGCTCAAGGGACTACTTGAATGGTCAGAGAGTGGGACCATGGTAGGGGATAGGGCCTATGGGGACTGCCCAAAAGTTGTAAAAATCTCCATGGAGTCGAGTCAGCATGACATTACATGATATAATGACAAGAGATTGATGTATAGATTGTGATTGTTTTATTGTTGATTTGTTCAAATTCTCTTTTAAGTTAAATTTATCCTTCTTTTACACCTCCATTATATTATATTCCTTTTATATATAAGCTTACCCTTACGTTTTGTGTTTGTGTTTGTATTGTATGACTACAATGATCGTGTACTTGGCACGAGAGCAGATAGTGGTGATGTTGTAGGTTCTCATGCCGCTTGTGACTGAAGTAGATGTAGATGTTGTAGACGGGATGAGATCCCAGTTTTTGATCTGTTCTTATGTATATGTATATAGTATGGGGACCAGCTTAGGACATAGCTATAAATACTTATGTTTTGATGTGTTTATCCTCCAAAAGAGGACCATTTTGGTACTGTATGTACTTTTACATCTATGTTTTTGTAAAGCCATAAGGCTAGATACCTTTATATTATGATGTATATTATATAGTGGATTATATATATATATATATATATATATATATATATATATATATATATATATATATATATATATATATAATGATGTTAAGTGCGAAAAAAATTAGGTATTTTTATATAACTATAATAGCTTTGTAAATGCCTTAGTGTAGTAAATTGGTAACGAAGATGGGTTGCCACAATAGTGGTATCAGAGCTGGTCATATCTTTTGGAACAAACCTATGGGGATAGGTCTGTTATGTTTTTGTTGAGTGTGATTGATATGATGAGTAGAAGGCTTTAGCCAATGTTATTCTCTAACTTGGTTTGGTCTTCTGTTAGGATGGTAAGACCACCTAGACCTCCTCCTCCTCCATCTGATATGACCCAAATGGCCCATGCTATAGAGGTGATGGCAGCTACAATGCAATAACAGAGTGCCACCATGGCTCATTAACATCAGGCAGCTTTGGCACAGCTTGAGGCCACTCGAGCCACTGCCCAAGTAGCTCAAGAAGCAGTTCCAGCTGAATTTTGAGGATTAGCAGAGTTTAGAAAAAATGATCCCCTGCAATTCAAAGGAGACTCTGATCCAGATGTAGCCGATCACTGGATTAGAGAGTTGGAGAAGATCTTTAGGGCCATGGCATGTCCTGAACATACGAAGTTGATTTATGCCACTTACATGTTAGCTAACGATGTAGAGTTCCGATGGCATGGAACTCGACAAATGATGGAAGCAAGTGGAGAAGCCCTCACTTGGGCTTTAGGGAGAGCTTTCTGGAAAAGTATTTTGCAGATAGTGCTAGATATGCCAAGGAAGCTAAATTCATGAAGTTAGAGCAAGGCAACATGGCGGTTCATAAATATGCGACTAAGTTTGAACACTTAGCTCATTTTTATTCTCAAGCTACTATTGAAGGAGGATTTACAGAAAAAGTTTATAGAGCTCTTAAAAGAACATGAAGCCTTAAATGAGGATAGACGAACTCTATGGAATGATAGTGCTCATGCTTATCAGTCCTATGAGGAATCAAGGACTAGAGAAATGAAGCTTTCCATTGAGATTCAAACTCTCAAAGCAGGAAAAAAAGGCTTGTTGAGAAGCTTCTAAAAGTTGAAACAGATACTTCCTTAAGAGGTCAACCACATGATGTTGTGAAACTTCATGAAGAGATTGACAGTCTAAAGAAGGATTTGTCCAACTTTGTCAATGGATCTGACAACCTTAACAAGCTTTTAAAATATGAAGCCTGTAAGAGACTCAATGACAGGTCAGGGCATGGATATAAGGGAAAGAAATTTATTCATGACGAGGATGTACATGTTTGTTACTTCTGTGGGAAACTTGGACATATAAAGTCCAAATACAGACATCTACCTAAGAAGGGAACGTCCAGTGCCCTTCAAACTAACAAGAAAGGACCCAAGTCAATCTGGGTACCTAAAGATAAAATTGTTCCTGTTACAGACATGCTTAATAGCAGGAAAGAAACTCTAGTCATGGTACCTGGACAGTGGGTGCTCACATCACATGACAGGAGAAAGGTGTATGTTCCAAAGTCTCCAACCCAGGACTGCTAGGACAGTCACTTTTGAAGGGAATCAGAAAGGGATGATAGCTGGCGTGGGTAAGATTGGTATTCCACCCTATCCCTCTATTGATAATGTTCTTTATGTTAAAGGTCTCAAACATAATCTACTTAGCATAAGTCAATTATGTGATAGTGGATATGATGTTGCCTTTAACAAAGGTGAATGTATAGTCAAGAACTATGATGGATCCCTTCTCTTTACTGCAAAGAGGCAAGGTAATCTATATGATATTAAACTAAGGGAACTATCAAGTCAAAATGTATCCTGCTTAGTTTCAGGTAAAGAAAATCATTGGCTAAGGCATGAAAAGCTTGATTATGCAAGCTTGAGATTAATTTCAAAGCTTAACAGGCATAACCTCATGAGAGGATTACCAAGTATGTCATACAAAGATGATCTCCTTCTAGACCTCTTGAGTTGTTACATATTGACTTGTTTGGACCTACAAGAACAACCTCAGTAAGTGGTAAAAAGATACATATTGGTTATAATGGACAACTATACAAGATGGACATGGGTCATGTTCCTATCTCACAAACATGAGTCTTTCAAAGTCTTCTATAACTTCTGTAAAAGAGTTCAAAATGAGTAAGGAGTATGCATTACTTCAATCCGAAGTGATCATGGGGAAGAATTCGAAAACGAGAGTTTTCAAAGGTTCTGTGAGGATAATGGTATCCATCATAACTTCTCAACACCCAGGACACCTCAACAAAATGGTATTGTTGAGAGGATGAACAAGTCACTCCAAGAGATGGCTAGAACCATGTTGAATGATAATTCTACCCCTAAACACTTCTAGGCTGAAGCAGTAAATACTGCCTGTTATTTACAAAATAGAATTTATGTTAGACCCATCATGAAAAACACTCCATATGAATTGTGGAAAGGGAGAAGACTCAACATATCCTACTTCCATCAATTCGGATGTCAATGTTTCATTCTAAACACTAAAGACAATCTGGGAAAGTTTGATTCTAAGTGTGATGAAAGAATATTGCTTGGATACTCGAAAACTTCAAAGGCATATAGAGTTTATAATTCTAGAACCTTAGTTGTAGAAGAAGCTATCCATGTGAAGTTCAATCTGCTACTATTCACATTGAACACTTCTTTGATGTCAAGTACTTGGAAGGCCTCGGTCTCAACCTTGAAGAAAATCTGCTGAAGAGTGGCATTCGAGGGTTCTTTAATGATACTCAGAAGATATACCCACATTGCAACCTTGGAGGGTAGGCGCTGAGTTGTGACATCATTTCACATAGCTGACTTGGCAACCCTGACAATAATACGAGCCATCATCTGTTGGTGAGAGCCCACCATTGTACCATGGTAAGGGTGTCCTCCCAACAGTCATCCCACTTAATTGTGTAAGACCACTGAGTTCTGGGAGTTCTAGTGGTAGCTGGCCAATGCGAAACAAATTACAGGATTAGTTATGGAAACGAATAGGTTTCGAGTGTGATCCTTAGAGAACCACATCACAGTGGTTAGTAGGATTGTGTATGTGACTTTTAAATCGTTCTGTGTGTGCTGCTTGATGAAGCAAAGAGTTTACCCCTTTATTTGTTTTCTTTTAGGTTCAGATGGACGGGGAGCCAACCCTCCACTGGGAGGTTGACTGCTTCCTAGGTAGATGGATATCTGATGTGGTTAGGCAAGTCGACCACTTCACCGGATGTATACGTTTTATCAGGACGCCCATAGATGAGCCTGTAGGAGTACACCCTATGATCACGGAGTACTTTGCGTGGTGGACATAGCCAACCCCACCGTACTACCAACATGCGTAGCCAGTGGATATTGTCATGATCTCATCATCCTTTTCATCTTCAGAGCACACCCCAACAGCATCATATTCTCCAGCTTCATTAATCCACTTAGCAAAACTCAGTGCTTTGACACTGAGGAGATGATCCCTCCGGGAGAGGGAGCAACCATGGAGGCTGAGGAGGTTCCCACTGAGAGGGACCAGACAGAGGTGCCAAACTACGAGCCGCAGCTAACTTATGAGGCTGAGGGCCCCAAGATAGCAGTAGCCAGAGGTGATGGAGGTGGATTAGGTGGTGCCAGTGGCAGCAGCAATAGCAGCTATTGAGGTAGTTGTGGAGGCTCCTACCGGATGAGCCAGATGGTTAGTAGCGAACGATGTGCAGGATATGGAGGAGGACCCTGAGGAGGATTCTCTGGGGATTCTTTCGAGGTTTCTTCCCCTGAGTCCCGCTGTTAGTATCGATCAATGGCTGACTTAGGCTTGGGATGCAGTCTTCCACAAGGTAGAGGGTTATGATGACTGCTCTGAATGTTAGGATCTTCTTTTATATTTCATGTATTTGTTGGAGGTAGATCTAGGCATTCAGATGTTTTGATGCATATATTTCAGTCATCCTGTGTACCTTGTTTTTGCGTATGTCACACTCAGACTTCGGAGGTACTTCATGCTACATTTTCATACTTATATATATATATATATATATATATATATATATATATATATATATATATATATATATGTATGTATATATATATATGTATGTATGTATATGTATATGTATATGTATATATATATTTATATATATATATATATGTGTATGTATATGTATGTATATATATGTATGTATATATATATATATATATATATATATATATATATATAAGGTCTACAATATAATAATTTCCTAATATTTCATAATTAAAAATATTAATATTAAAAGTTTTTAGAGTCAATCAATAATATATTTTAAAATATGTATATAAAAATAAATAATAATATTAAATAATATATATTTTTTAAAAATTCGCAGAAAAATTACCTGCAGAATTTAAATTTGCAGGAAAGTTACCTGCGGAATTTCTTGCGAATTTTAAATCCGCAGGAAATTTTCTTATGAAAAAATTTGCAGGAAACTTTACTGCAGAAAAAAATATGCAGGAAATTCCTGCAAATTTCAAAACCACATGAGTGTATTATCCACAAAGGTATTACCTGTGGATTTTAATCTGCAGGAAACGTGTTTTCTGAGAATTTTTCATGAAAATCTGCAGAAAAATCCCCATGTAATAGGGCAATTTCTGGTAGTGAGCTATCATAGTCTTTAAATTAATTATGTGTTTCTTACAAAAGTATAAAATCATGCCATGGAATGAATGCAAGTTATTTGAGTTTCTTTTAGTAAATATGGATCATATCATGGCTTAATAATGCTTTTCATGTGTGCATGAGAAGAAATCAGTTAAACATTTGCTACACATTGTAAGTAATCAATGAACATTTATTTCTAATGGATTAGCTTCATTTGGTTATTACCCGAGCTATAGTGGAATTTGGTGAACTAAGGATTTATGTACAAAGGTTTACACTGTTTGGAAAATTTAAAATAAAATATTTTAATATGGTTGCAACTTCAAATTCAGAATTTGCTGTTTCATTTTCATGTATAAGGATATTTTCAAACATACATCACTGGTTCCCTTCTGCAGACCAAACCTTATTTGCTTAAAATTCTTCTGATTTATAGGAAACTATTTGAAATTGTTGTGTCTAAATTTGGTTCTTTCATCAATGCTTGGGTTATTGAGGCTTCTTTTTTAATGGACCTTTTTGCTGACTATAAGGACTTCATACCATCTGTGAATCAATATGGAGGGCCAAGTTCGTACCATCCAATTGGATTCCCAGCATATTATCTAATTGCAGTGTAGGTTCAACAAAAGAACATGTAGGATGATACAAACTTGGAGAAAATAGGAGAACAAGCCATACAACTAAGAGGACCAAGCTTAAATGACTGTGAGTCATACATGATATTTAACTGAGTTTTCAGTTAATATTTGGGAAGTAATCTCACTACTAGAATTATCTTATTACATGGGGATTTTCCTGCAGATTTTGCATAAAAATTCGCAGGAAACGCATTTCCTACATATTTAAATCTGCAGGTAATTCCTTTGTGGATAATTGGTTCTAAGAATTTAAAAATCTGCAACAAAATTTTCTACTGATTTTGCTACGAAAAATCCTCAAGAAAATTTCTTGCGGATTTTTCACTGCAAAATCTACAGGAATTTTTTTTGCAGATTTAAATATCTGTAGGTAACTTTCCTGCAGATTTAAAATCCGCATGAAATTCCACAAGTAATTTTTTATGAATTTTACAAAAGAAACTAATTTGTCTAAATATCCATTTATTTACTCTAGAAATTGTTAATAATAATATTTTTTAAATAATATTGTTTTAATTAATTATAAAATATCAATAAATTATAAAGTATATAATTGTTGTTTGTACATATACATATTATTTAAAATAATTACTCCTAATATATGTGTGTGTGTGGGCGCGCGCTATTTATTATTTAAGCCATCAAAGGTGAAAGATACTTGAATTTCATCCCTTAATATTTTACTCCATTTTTAATGCCATATCAATTTTTGATTCCAATCCAACTCCAATATTACTTAAGAGCGTAACAACACTTCACCTATCGTGACACACGTCAATAATTGAATTGACAAAATGATGGATATACACTTTAAGGTTTCACACGTTAGAACATAATAAATAAATTCCGTTTTATATTTGACATTTTAAAATAAAACAGAATGGGACAAAAAAAAAGTAGTAAATTTTAATTCTGTTAAAATAATGGAGCCAAGGAAAATAGATTAAAACAGACTGTTCTATTTTATTCTGTCAGGGTGCTAAAACCACTCAAATGTCCAGGACTCCTATCTGGTTCTTCCTCTGTTAGCTTCACAACAAAGCCATTGAAGTAATATAACGAAGGGTGAAGTAATATGATGATGAGACAAATGAGGATCCGATAGAAATTGAATTTAATAAGTTTTATATATCTTGACTTATGAATTGACAGGAAACATAAAGTGGAATGAAATAAGTGATGTAAATCTGATTTGATTTGGACTGAGAGGCAATGTTTACTTTTGATTTATAAGATTTCAGTAAAGGTATACAATGAATCGTTTGGTAATTCACATTGAATTTCACCTGCAAATAGTTAGAAAACTTATCAGAACTTGGAACAAATAAGCAAGAAATCAGATTTTGCAATAATCATTGGAATTGACATTCAATGTATCATTAAAAAAAAACACCAGTTGAGGAACAGTAACCACACAAAACACATCAATCGGCCAGGATTTGAGTTCCTGATAACTGACACCTTTGTCCTCACAGATTTCATTCTCTTCAAATAAGAAACTCTCACAAAGTCCACACTTTTTGCAAATCCCAACTTTCATTGAAAATGTTCCCTGCATGTAATGGAAAACATTTCATAAAATGTGTCAGGGAACACAAAAGTTTTCATACAAATCAGAGCAAGGCTTAAAAGTTTTTTTTTTTTTAAAAAAAAAAAACACTTATATACAGTAATTATAGATGAAACGAAAAAATAAATATATAAATATAAGAACCCTAAAAACATGGACAAAAAGATAGTTCAGGTACTTAGGCATTAAAAAAGCATAGAAGAATGACAGAATCTAATTTATCATATAAAAAATTTAATTTATAATTGGCCGTACAATTTTCCTGCAAATTTCACTAAACAAGTTAAATATATTAATCTCCAACAGAAAGAAATGGCTCCACAGTCCCATCTCCATTGTCAAGTTCCATTTCTCCAGTTTTTTTTCCTTCTTATTTTCTCTTTCCCTAGTTTTGTCACTGAAAACATACAAGTAAAGATACTTACACAAGATCCAAATGTGAAAGAACCACAAACAGTGCAACAAGTAAAGGAAGATCATTCTTCCATCTCAATTTAAATGAAAGGAAAATTCATTATCAGTTAGTGCAAAACAAGAATTATCAATTAATTATGAAAGTCATAAATGATACATACACAAGAGAAAACAGTTACTCCTTCATCATCTCAATCTCTACAAGTGACAATCAAAATCAAATCATAAAACTGTGTTGTTATATCAGTGAACCATTTTCCAATGCCTCAACAGTTTTACCATACCTATTAAGAAATTCTTCTTTTTCTTCATATTCCTCAGTCTCACAATCCTATTCAAACAACCCGAAAGAAAAAAAAACAAAACAAATTGAGGAAGCAAGAGAACGTGTTAATTACTGCACACTATAGGTAAAATAATTTTCAAGTGAGGTTAATTACTGCACACTATAGGTAAAACAATACTCACAGCTGGACATCGATTTCCACTTGTCACCACCAAATTCATCGACCTAATTGATTTTTCACAAAGAAAAATGAATAAGAATTAAAAAAAAAAAAAAAGTAAAAATAGCGTAAAAAATTTCACGCAAAAAACAAAAGGATAAATCACTCAAAACAAAAACTGATTTGTTGTTCGATGCTCCTTCTTATACTACTCTCTGAACTCAGACCTGCAACAGTCACAAATTCTCAATCACCATCACAAATAGAACAGAACACAAAATCAGAACGAAAACAGATTAAACACTAAAAAAATTATACATGAAAATGCAAATGCTAGATCGGAAAAACCAGATCTACAACACCACAAAAATAATTATTAATAAAAGGAATAACTGATTCCAAGAAACCACGTTATTGGCGATAGCACAGAGAATCAACAAGAACGTGTGGCACAAACACGAAGACTTGGTTCAAGTCCGCGAGGAACGCAAGGTTATTGTGGGGAGAGAAAAGAAAATGCGGAGTGATGGAATACGCGTAAGGGGGCGGATTGTGAGGAACACTTAAGAAGTCTCTTTTCATTCCATGTTATGTTGTGAGGTTTCGGCGCGAGAAGGAGAAAACACAAATTTGTTATTTTATATATCTTTATTTTTATTTAATGTTTTCTGCGGATTTTAAATTGCATGAAAATCCGCATAAAACTAAAAAATTCCTACGACTTCTCCTGGGAATTTTTATCCACATGAAAAAATCCTATAATTGAGATGATGGCAGCAAAAATTGAAGGAATTTGCTGCAGATTTTTTCGGCAGGAAAATCCCCAAAAAAAACAGCACATCTCTAGTAGTCTCTCACCACTTTCAAAAAAGGGCAAACCAGTGCCACATTGATCCAAGATACTTCAAAAACTAAAAAGAGAAACATTATAATTAAGTCACAAGACTTTTGAAAACAACTTGCTAAACAAGTAAAATAATAAAATGCAAAGCCCCAGATAATTATTATTAATGCTCATCACTGGAGTCAAAGCCACATTTTTCACCTTCCAAGCCTACCAATTTCACATGAAGAACTGAATTATTTTATGCTGCAAAAGATCATGAATGCTCTAGGAGTCTCTATTATTTTATGTTTGATTCAGATATATATATAGAAAAATCCAAATCTAACTGCACCAACAACACCCTAGATAGTCATGTTCGAACTTTGTAAAAGCTAGTATAGGAATTTCTCACCTAACTGCATTGGATCAATCTGGATACACCCTAAACATCATATAAATAAACAAATAAAGTCCAACGTCTAATTGTTTCTATTTTAAGATAACTTTAATCCTTTTATCCTTCATTTTCAACTCTACTACTAACAAGGTAGAATCACAGTACCAGATCACAATTTGAGCAAAATCATATCAAATACTTTGATTGATGAAACAAGCCTTGACAATTGTTTTTTTTCTCACAATAAACATTGATAATTTTATCCATAATTGAATAATGAGAGTGACAATTCAATTATTTATTTTTTATGTTTAGAAACATAAACAATTTATTCTTGTGAACCACATAAAACTAAAACGATTCACCGACAACAAAAAGAAAGAAAACATTATTCCATAAGTTCTCTCGTTTTTTCTATGTTTCAAAGAATAGATACAAGAGTTAAGACAAACATAAAGATATATTTACTACTACTTAATTCTTATATCATAGTTTATTGCCATAATTATTAATTGCACCTGAATTTCCCCTATTATCATCTCACAGTTGATAATGTTTGAAGAGAGAGAAAGGATCAAAGTTGGTGAAAGCATCATCTGAGCAACCAACACCAAATTCATCTAGGTACATCCATTCACGTCATTTTGGTCAAACATTTCCATATTTGTGCTTGGGTCCATGGAAAAGTCTGGCTCAAAAGAATGCACTAGTGGTGGTAAAGGAGGGAGAGGCATCTCCAAGACCGGCACAAGGTTAGGCCCAGGCTCAAGAGTAGGGCCATTGTTGTCAATGCGAGGAATGGGCTCCCCATGGCAAGAGAAGAGGTCACTTCCTTCAACGTTACAATAGCGTTGGAGGAAAATAGTGAGAGGCCCTACATAGTCATCAAAGCCTAAGTTCTCTATGGCCCATAACACATCCTCTACATTCATAATTTTTCTATACTCACTTTGGCATAGCTCCTTGGCTTTTCTAGTTACAAAGGTTATGTACTTTGTAGGACTTTGTTGAATCATCTCCCTGGCATTGTCTGAAATTTTTGCATTATTTGGAAGAATCTTTCTCGTGATTTTTATCACGTTTGTAAGTAGCATCTTGCTTTTATCTTGCACAGCCAAATTGGAAACTGGGCCACCGTTACTTGAGTTGATTGGTTGTGGAATTTCTAAGTTTGCAGAGGTGTTTGTTTATTGCAAGGGGATTGTTGAAGAACCTGAACCAACCAAAGAAAGGGTTTCATTATTCAATACTTTAAGTAAGGTTAAAATGTGTGTTTTGGTCTCTCAAAATTTGTTTGTCTTTACATTTTAAAATCTATGGTTTTTGGTCCTCGTATTTCTTTATAAATGAGTACCAAAACTACAATTTTCAAAACGTAAGGACTAAAACCAATTATAATAAAATCCTCAAAACCTAAAATAAAATTTACCTTAGAAGCATAACAATTTCATATCATAAGAGGTGGGGAAAAAAGAAATTTCTTTTTTCTTTATGTGTGTGGCTTATTTGAAACAGAAGGCGAACTTCAAAACCTACTTTGCTACACTTATGTAAATATTCATAACATTTTTGTTTAACATTAAGAGCAAGATTAGAACATGTCAATAACCACTGACAAAGAATGAACACAAGGGAAGAAAGAAATTCATGAATGAAAATACAGAAAGCCAATGTCATATAAATAATTACAAAATATTACTTTTTTTTTTATATTTTCTAAACATTTTTTTTATTATATTCTCTTAAACCGTGATACATAAAAACTCAAATAAAAGGAAAATATTGCAACACTCTACATATCAAAAATGAAAATTACATGTTCATCATAAGACAAAATTGAAAATGAAAAAAAAAAAACTCTTCAAGGGTGTTATAGAAACATAAGAATGCAAAAGCTGATATATAAGGTAGTATACAAGGGTGTTAACTTACTCGAGTGAAGAATGTTGTATCAATACCTAATTAATCACAAATAGTTAAATGTAATATTTTTAATCAAACAATTGAGATTGAAAGGATAATTTGGAAAATAAAAAATCCTTTCTCTCGCTCCTCCTTTGTTACTGTCAGTTTTCCCTTTCTTCTATTGCTTACCTTCTGTCACACCCTTGTTGACCTTCTCCTCCCCCCATTACTGTCACCCTCCCTACCCCTTTTTCACTGACACCTAATCAATCACAAATTATTAGATATAACAGTTTTTAATTAAACACGTGAGATGAAAGGATAAATTTGGAAAACAAAAACCCTTTCTCACCCCTTTCCTAATATCATCCTTGTCATCTTCCCTTTCGTCCTTATGCTCACATGTCAACCATCCTCCTTCCCCATCACTGTCACTCTCCCTCTTTCTCACCCTTATGTCAATCTTCCCTCTCTTCTTCTCTCTCTCTCACCTCTTCCCCTATCACCGTTTACCCTCTTTTACTCCACCGCCTCTCTTACCATCAATTCAATCAATTGGTCAACCTTACCACTCCCTCTCCCTCACTTCTAAAAAGCTTCCATCTCTCTTCTAGGTTCGATGGAGACAATCATGACTTGGTGAAGATTATGGATTTGGGGGGGGGGGGGGGGGGGGAGATAGAGGTGTGTTTGGTTTGGATGGTTTGAATCTAATGGGTAAGGGGTTTGTGGGATGGGTAAAGGACATGGTCTAGAGAATGGTAAGGTAGGTGAATAATAGCCACGAGATTTGGATGGAGAGAGGAAGCCATAGGGCTCGAGAGTTGAAAAAGTAGTGTCAAAGGAGGAAATTTTTTTAGGGTTTGTTTTTTATTGTTATTCTTTTTTTTCCCTTGGATACTAATACACAAAAACTCAAAAAGATAATTTGTGTATAAGATACACCACTAGTATTTAATTTATTTTTTCATTTTCTCTTTTCACTGAAATGACAAATTGGACCAAATACATTTTTTTAAAAACTTTTAAGAAATTAAGCTCCTTATTTTTTTTATAAAAGAAAACAAAAATGTAACTTTAAAAAATGGGATTTTCTTTTCTTTCTCCTTTCTACCCATTTCTCTCTCTCGCTTTCTTTGCTGTCTCTCTACTCCCCACTCTTTTCCGCGAAATTTATTTTAATTAAAATAAATAAAAATTATAAAATAACTTTTAAGATAATATTTCACTAAACTTTTTTTGAGTATTAACTTTTCCTTGAAATTGAATCAAGCTTTTCCTTGAGTTAAACTGCTAAACAATTTCTATTTTATTTTCCAATTTTTTCTTCCATACATTAACTTTAAAATTACTTTGAAGAAAAAAATTGAACCAAGTATATAAAACTTTTTATTTAAATTTTAACATTAAATTAACCTTAAAACTAAAAATGCTAAGCCAAACATCTTGATAATTATTATTGCTAATGTACATTCATTTGTTTTTTATAAAAGATATTTTAACAAGTAACATTTTAGGTGTATTTAAGATAATCAAAGTTGTAACTATGTATCATACGTTGTCTAAAAAATAAGTAGATGTACAATAAGAAACAAACAAACCAAGGGGGTCTAACTCAATTGGTTGAGCAGGGTGTGTGAGTTATTGTAAATCCCTTGGTACCTATCTTTGATTCCTACAGATAAAACAAACAAACAAAAACACACACCCTATTAAATCATGGGTAACATCTTGATGATTATGCAAGTAAAAATTTATATATATAAATTGAACATTCATATATATGTATTCTTAAAATCAACATTTATTTATACACTAACACACACACACACGAAAGCCAATTCAAAAAAGAAACTTTAAAAAATAAATATATAAATTTTGGTTGAAAATGACAAACAAAAATTAGGTATCAATCAGGTATCTTAGTCTATAAAGCTATATCAATACAAAAGAAAATCCATCTCTATTTATGTATGAGAGCTTTTGTTTTCTTCTATTGAGTGCTTATCATAACTTGATTTTGCATGTTGATCATAGTGAAAGAAGAAATCTCCATGCTCCATAGCCTTTGAAAACACACAACTACCTAACTCTTCTTCCTTAAATTCTTGAATTTGACACTTGAATGTATCCAAGTCCAACTATTGAATTTATAGTAGGTGGAGAATTGAGGAGAACGGTAGAATCCAAGTGCATAGCAATGAGATACACAAAATTTGATTCGCTTGAGAGTCACCTTGTAGGTTTGGTGGTTAAAGTAATACATCAAATATTAAAGTTATATTCTTCCCTAATATTTTTTTGGTTAAATTTATTATTAAAGTAAACAAAGTAGAGAACTTTTTTTTCTCGCTTGGTTTTTTTAGGCTTTTATCAAAATTAGATAGCATTTATTAAAAATATTGTAATAATTTCACTTATAAATTAAATATTTTCATTAATTTATTTTTCAGAAAAAAGTAAATAATTAATTGCTTATCAGATTTGTAGATTAGTATTATTGAAAGCAAAGATTAATTGACATACCAAATTTTTCTTTGTCCAAATTTGTAACTTTCTATATGTAGATGTATCCCTAAAGTTAATTTTATGTTAAATGCACATCTAAGATGAAAAGTTTTTACTATTTTTGAAGAAAGAATTTGAATCATTTAAAGAGTGGGGTTCATTTTTTTTAAAAGAAATAAAGAAAAAAATTAACTATTGAAAGAAAAAAAAGTAATTTAATAACTTTACTATTTATTACATATACATATTATTATTATTATAATATCATGTTGTTGTATAATGCTAAAAAGTAACTACTTATTTATGTTTCTAAGATCATCAAAATGATTTCATTTTTACTATTGGGGAGATTGGTTAAATGCAAGTGACTCAACAAAAGTAAAAAAAAAAAAAAAAAGGGAATGAATTTGTGACAAAAGAGAAAAAGAAAATATGAAATAAGGTGTTTGTTTATATAGAAGCTAAAGTTCCATTTGTTTAACAATAAAAAAAAAATTCCACATTGTGTATTCATTTCAAGGTAATTACTAGTGGGAACATCATTTTTATTTAATTTTTCATTAATTAAGGATAGATGTTAGTTAATTCAAAAGATATCTTTCTATCATTGGTGAAGGATGGTCAAGGGAATTAAACTTTCGAAAAAGCATTTTTTTTTTTTTGGGCCGAGTTATTTTTTTTTCAAAAAAGGTATTTGAAATTAAATATTAAACAATTGCCTTATAATAATAATAATAATAATAATAATAATAATAATAATAATAATAATAATAATAATAATAATTACTATTATTAAATGTAATTAATACAATTTTTATACTTTTTTTAGGTTTGTCCTTAAATGAAGAAAAAAAGTCCACAAAAGTAAAGGAAGATTGAATTTGAAAAATAAATTGGGGAAAAAGGAAATATAGAATATGGTCTTTGTTTAGATGAGAACTAATTAAAGTCTAATTTATTTTATAATTAAAATGAACTATTGGTAAATATGAACAAAAAATCTATTCATAACAAATAAGTGAATAATGCTTAATATGGCACTCTATGGATTTTTTTCTTAGAAATGAAAAATCAACCTAAGACATTTTTCATTTTCTGTTTTAAACTTATACTTAAGTATTATGATATATTTGATTTGGACTTTTATGTATACTTTGAATGTTAAAAACTAAAAAAGTTATTTCATATTTTCTTTTTTCTCAATCTTTTTGAAATTCTTTTTTTTTTTAACTTTTGTTGAGTCACTTGCATAGTTGCATTTAATCCTGCTCTCCAATAGTTAAAATAAAATCGTTTCTATGATCTTAGAAAAATAATGTAGTTACTTTTTAGCATTATATTACAACATGATATTATAATAATAAAATATGTATATATAATAAATAGTAAAGTTATTAAATTACTTTCTTTTCTTTCAATAGTTAAATTTTTTCTTTATTTCTTTAAAAAAAATAAAACCCCATACTTTAAATGACTCAAATTCTTTAATCATAAATAGTAAAAACTTTTCATCTTAGATGTCCATTTAACATAAAATTAACTTTCGGAATACTTTACATATAGAAATTTACTTATTTAGACAAAGCAAAATTTGATATGTCAATTAATCTTTGCTTTCAATAATACTAATCTAAAAATCAGATAATCAATTAATTATTTACTTTTTCTAAAAACTAAATTAATGAAAATATTTAGATTTATAATTGAAATTATTACAATATTTTTAATAAATGCTATCTAATTATGATAAAAGCTTGAAAAAAGTAAGAAAATAAAAAAAGTTATTTAGCTTGTTTAGTTTAATAATAAATTTAACCAAAAAAATATTGGGGGAGAAAATAAATTTAATATTAGATATATAACTTAAATCACCAAAACCGACAAGGTGACTCTTAAGCAAACCAAATTTTGTGTATCTCATTACTATGCACTTGGACTCTACCCTTATCCTCAATTCTCCACCTACTATTATAAATTCAATAGTTGGACTTCGATATATTCAAGTTTCTTAGATTTAAGAATTCAGCCACAAAATCTAAGTTATTTTTATAGTCTTTAAGAAAGAAAAGCTAGCTAGTTGTGTAACCCCCTTTCTTATAAAAATATTTTATCTAAATAATTAATTCACATTATATATTTATTTTAAAGTTCTGATATATTCTATTTCAATCCAAAATATGTTACTGTAATTTACATCATAAAAAATTTACAGAAACGTTACTACAAAATAATTCTAAGTAATACAAGTATTATATATCCAAAAAGTCTCCATCCTATAGCTCTGGAAATTTCTGCATCTTTATCTTCTAATTAATCTTCAAAACACCTGCAAATCAAACTTCCCTATAATCTAGGGACAAAATTTACCGGATCAGACATTTAATTTCTCATTCAACAAGCCACAACATCAAACATATATATATTTCATATAATAATTAATCAATCACATAAATCAGTAAATGCAGTATGATTTATGCAAATGCAGTTTTGACTCAAAATCATTTTTGACCTTGCTCCATGGAGACTTCCCCTTTGAGTGTCTAGTAAGTAACTGACCTACCATTACGTACTGCAATTCAGCTATCAGCCCCTACTAAACACGAATAAACTAAACAGAATTAGGAGATCAGAATACCCAGGAAGGCCACCACGACCGCATCTTAGTCCAGATTCCGGCCAAATGTGGGATTGCCAATATCCTTCTTCCCACATACTATATAATCACTGATTATACAGGCCAGTTTAACTTATTCTGCTCACCCAAAAACAAATTATTTCTCATCTGTCGAATCATTTCTCATGACTACCGCAGTCCCGGTTAGTCAACATCACTAATCTTTTAAAATCCATGGCTACAGCAGTCCCGGTTAGCCAACATAATTCATTTTTCACTTGAAATCTTGGAAAATCCCCCAAAAAGACTCATGCATATGAATTATGTTAATGATAAAAAATAAATAAATAATTTTACACAATAACCTACAAAAATAATTAATTTAAACAATTTACATTATAACATTAATATTTTTGTAAATTATCATTTAAATCATTATTAGGAAAAATTACTAAACTACCCTAAATCTTTTTCTGAAATTTCAATTATGTCCTCAACGTAAAATTACCAAATTACCCTCACTATTTTCTATGATTTCCAATTTTGCCCTTGATCTTTTACTAATTTTCGAATGTATCCCTAAACTTTCTAGAGCATATGAAATTACTATTTTACCCTTATACATTTCTATTATTTTTGAAATTACCCTTAATCTTTTTACAAAATTCCCAATGTGTCCCTACATGTGAAATGACTATTTTGCCCTTGGTTTTATAAAAATTTTCACATAGTATCCCTTGTAATCTAAGCATGGCCGAATGGCCTACAAGCCATTTCCAATATCTTTTCTAAAGCAACCAAGCCAAATTCTAATAAAAAATCAATCAAATCAACCAATCAAATTTCAATCCAAAAACAAACCAATTCAAGATTCAATCAAGATCAACAAGGTTCAATCCAATAATTCACATCATGAAGATCAATCAAAACATTAATTCAAATACCTATTTCCAAGTTCTAACATCAAATATGTAAAACCCTAAATCAATTAAATTTTTTTCCATGGTTGTTCATCAATTCTAGAAATTGAACCTAACCACATGTTCTTTCTACTTCCAAGATGTCTAAATTGAAATTAAATGCCAAGATCCTTACCTTAGATCCTTAGTTTGAAGAAGAACTCTTGAATCCCCTTCTCCCTTTCTCTCTTGTCTTTTGGAATTTTGAGCTTTTTCTCCTAAATCTCTTCTCTTTGGTTGAAGGTGGTTTAAATTTTGTGAGGTTTAGATTGGTTTCTCTCTTGATTTTGGAAGAAAAGATGAAGTGAAAATGAAGGGGCTGCTGGACAGAGAACTCACAGTTTTGGT
This sequence comes from Pueraria montana var. lobata, assembly GCA_026413185.1. Taxonomy (NCBI): domain Eukaryota; kingdom Viridiplantae; phylum Streptophyta; class Magnoliopsida; order Fabales; family Fabaceae; genus Pueraria; species Pueraria montana. Next base: position 6,321,623 of record CM048647.1, read on the forward strand.
TTTGGGGAGAGCTAGCTTTTGTAACATTTTATTTTGTTTTGATTTCTTATGTCTTTAATAAATAATTTTCTCCGCCAAATTGAATTCCTTCTACACGTCTAGCTGCAGTCTTTGGGGCAGCCAATTGGCCAAGTTTCTCAGCCCACTTGGACGTCCAAGCTTGGTGCATTGAGTGACCTTCCAACTTGCTTGGTCAATGGGTCAAAAATTGAAGAAAATGGTAGATTTTTCTAGAAAGTTTTTAGGGCTTTTAATTATCTTACAAACTAATTAGAATTTGAAGAAACTAACACCACCATTGGATTCCTCACTATCAAAAACCTTGGGGTAGTGTCTTACTTATCTCTTAATCAAAGTCTAATTAGCTTAATTTAGTGACATTAGAAACTTTGAGTTGTCAAATTTTGATTGGCTAATACTTTCATTTTTATTTTTCTTAGTTAAACAATTTTAATAATTATTCTAATTATGTTATAATTAATATAAAATTCCATTGGTCTCATACCATTTTTTATCTTAATTTTCTACCTTAGAATTTATCGTAATAATTTCTCAGAGTTCTAACTTTCAGAAAATTCTAACAATTAGAAATTAGCATTTTAATTCTTCAACTGTATATACTTTTAATCTATATTCAATTTCCTTTTTATTAAGTTACAGATTAGTCCAAAATTTTACACTTGAGAATTTATCCTGGACAGCTATCTGACATAGCTGTCCAGTCAACAAGCAATTCAGACAAAAACAAAGACATCCAAAGATTCAGAAATTATTTCTGAGTAGAACTGTATTAATTTCATTATGAAAATATGTACAAAAAGTTTCTATAAAATACAGTACATAATTGTTCATAATATTCATATATAAATATGTACAAACAGTAAAATAAAATGAGGATGTTACAAGTTGTGTGTTTTCAAAGGCTATAGAGCATGGAGACTTCTTCTTTCACTATGAACAACATGTGAAACCAAGTTCTGATAAGCACTCAATAGAAGAAAACAAAAGCTCTTCTACATAAATAGCGATGAATTTTCTTTTGTATTGATATAGATTTACAAACTAAGATTCCTGACTGATACCTATATGTTGTTTTTTCCATTTTCAACCAAAATTTATATATTTACTTTTGAAAATGTATTTTGAGTTGGCTTTCTACAATTGATATACATAATATGAAATAAATGAAACACAATAGAAGGGGGGTTGAATAGTGTGTTAGTGTAAACTTTAAACCTTTTTCAAAAATTTGGAGATTTTCTCAAAACAGATATCACAAGGGATTTGACAAACAAGGGTCTCAAAGGATCATCCCATTGTTGAAAATCGCAGTTTCACAGAAAATTGAGTTTTAGCAAGATCGTCCAACAAATAAAAGTAATTTTCACAAAAGGTTTTGAACCAAGAACTTGTGCATCCAAGGTGTGAAGAATGAACACAAGAGAAAACAAGTTAAAGATTTAAAAGATAGTATAACACTTGATTTTATACTGGTTCACTCAAACTCTTAAGTTATGTCCAATTCTCCTTCAAATCTTTGAAGGGTTCCACTAATCAAAACTTATTTCTAAAACAAGTATACCCTGCCACTTTTGGCTACAACAAGTATTCTCTAGGCCACTTCTGGCACATCTTTAATCTCCCCTGAGATTAAAACACCCAAGTATTCTTTGATTACTAAGCCATTCCTAGCTTTCCAAACAATAGTTTGAATGAAAATACAATTCAAAATCAACTCTCAAAGAGAGGATATATAGTTAAGAACAAATTACAATACTTTGCAAAGCAAAGGAAAAACTCTCTAAAGCACAAGTATAGATTGTCCAGAAATTTGAGTAGAGTTTCAACACTAGGAAAATTTCAAAATTCATAGTTGTTAATTTTAGTACTTGATGCTCCTTTTATAGGCTTCATAAAAGATCTGTTGTGAATTCTAGGGCCTTCAAAAAAATGTTCGTTGTCTCATACAGCTATAGCTTGCTACGTGGTAGCTTGGAGTGGAGAGAGAATGGGGACAAAGGTACTATCCTTTCCATGACGCGTTCCATTACCTGTACTATTGAAGAATTTCACAAGGAATATTTGTTATATGCTAAGCTATTTTTGAAAACACTTGAATTCAAATGATTAGCATTCAAATCATACAAGGGAAACAAAGAATATTTCAGAGCTTCTAGAATGTGTATCAATCTCGTGATGTGTATATGTATAAGGACATGCATATGGACGCTAACTAAGTTATTTAGCTCTTTTTGGACGCTCAAAGAGACTCAGTATATGGTATACTGGTTTTCACAATATTTTCGACACTTGTTTGTCAATAGTGTGTTGGATGCTGGATGATATATTGTTAAAACAAGTCACATGTATATTGGACGCTTAGAGATATGTTCTATATAAGGCTTAAGTATTGAGATTGCAATACCATAGGTAGGTTGGATGGTGTGGTTCCTGTAATACTCAAGTAAACTCATTAGATTATACAAAATTTAATATAATTTGTTATCATCAAAACCATAGATTTTAAGGGTTAGATATGGTCCAATGTCTTCGGTTCTAACAATCTCCCCCTTTTTTATGATGACAAACCATGTTAAATTTTGATCAAGATAAACCATAATCATATAAAAAGGTATCAAAATGATATACACATGATGATTATGAGATATTAGAGAATATGATGATATGGTATAGAATGATGAAAAATAAATTGATAAGAGAGTATTAGAGCTATAGAGGTTATAAAGAGAAAAGCAGTGAAGGCATAACACAAGTGTTTTAAAACAATCAAAATTCTACTTTCTGTCATCTTAATAAAGATTTCTACTAAAATAAATTTTCAATACCTTAGCTTTTATTTGGAGACATTAAAGATATCTTTATGTTATTTTTAATTGGTGGGTGGCATATTATATCAATCAATGTTTGGCTTTTGTAGGGCTTTACTTGTCCTGGTGGGACAAGGTCACTGATCTTTTGAGATCTGAATCACATTGTATGTTTCAGATTTGCCTATGCCAATTAAATTTTCTGTGATAAACCCCACCAACATCAAACTGGTTGGAGAGAGTGCAGCTTTTGCAACAAGGTAAAGTGATAACATAATTTGTTTTTGTTTGTCTTTTCAATTTAAATCCTATTATAGCCTTGTCTTTCTCTTCTTAGACTTTGAAGTGTATTATTTGACTTGGTTTGTAGACTATCCACTGTGTATGCATAGTGTAAAGGTCTTTGTTTGTGTACCTAGATTTTGGCGATATAGCTGTATACGTTGTATTACTTGCGTAAAGACTTCCCAACTTCCTTTGGTAAGGTTAATCTGAATATTCATTTTTGAAGAATGATTTCCTAGCCTAAAGTTTATTTCCTTTGTAATTAATGGTTGTTTGTTATTTATAATTTAGTTTATCTCATACTGTTTTAAAATTGTACTTTAAGAATTGCAATTGTTGTGCATGTATGTCTAAATTTTCATTAAAGTCATTAATAGCAAACATATAATTCAGTTTATCTCATACTATTTTGTGCATGTCACTAATAGCCTTCAAATAATTGTAATGTGTTATTGTAATTCGCTTCATCATATCCCTAGTTAATTTATGGCTCAAACATTCAAATAATTATATTAACACATAACAATAATTTGAAGGGTATTAATGACATGTTTTCTTATAGTGAATAGCTTTCATGAAAATTTAGACATCCATGCACAAAGATTGCAATTCTTGAAGTACAATTTTGCAATAGTATGAGATAAACTGAATATAAATAGCAAGCAACAATTAATTACAAAAGAAATAAACTTTAGGCTAGGAAATCATTCTTCAAAAATGAATATTCAAATTAACCTTACCAAAGGAACTTGGGAAGTCTTTACACAAGTAACACAACCTATACGACTACAACGCCAAAATCAAGGTACTCAAACAAAGACCTTGATACTATGCATATACAGTGGATAGTCTACAAACCAAGTCAAATAATACACTTCAAAGTCTAAAAAGAGAAAGACAAGGCTAGAATAAAATTTAAATGGAAAAGACAAACAAAAACAAATTATGTTATCAATTTACCTTGTTGGAAAAGCTACATTCTCTCCAACCAGTTTGATGTTGGTGGAATTTATCATAGAAAATTGAATTGGCATAAGTAGATTGGAAGCATACAGAGTGACTAAGATCTCACCAGGACAAGTAAAGCCTTACAAAAGCCAAACATTGATTCATATAATATTCCACCCGCCAATTAAAAATAACATTAAGATATATTTAATGTCTCCAAATAAAAGCCAACGTATTGAAAATTTTATTTCGGTATAAATCTCTATTAAGATGACAGAAATAATTAAATCTCAATATTTTTCCAACAAACACGATGAAAATAGCTAAAATTATTTCCTATATAAAAATTTGACTTGAATTAAAAAAAATGTTATGTTTGGGATGATGAAAGCTATTTGTATCCACATGAGTTGCGTGTGGACAAATCTACTCGTGAATAAACTATTTTGCAGGAAAACCAAACTGCCCACCACAAACCATTTGAAGAAGAAGGAAATGCAATATTTCATTGTTCCAAACCATATTTTAAGGAGAAAGGAAACATCTTGTTGTTAACTTACACCCTAAACAAACTTGAATTGCAACATGTTCAGGTTTTATTATTTTAATCATTTCATAATACAAAAACCTAAGTTATAAGGTTATAGAAATACCTCTTGAACAGATTGAGTGAAGCAGCCGTTTAACTAAAGTTGAATAAAGTACAAAGGGAACTACAGAGAAAGGCAAGAAAATATCCTTAATCAGCAATGTTTAAATAGAAACTAAGAAAGCTGAATGTTTGGCAGAAAGGTCTAAAACAACTAAGACATACTAAAATGACTAGACTTGTGCCAAAGCATGATAGGCAAGCACACAAGAAGACAAAATTACAAAAGTCTAGTTTATGTTGAAATAAAAATTGTCAAGGCATCTAAAGATACGAACAAGTTACAATTTACAGATTAAGAACTTATTTCACTATACTACATTAATAAAATTAGTAAAGTGAAACCACAAAAATCATTAGCTACCAGTTGATGAATACTTCATGTCTCATTGAACCAAAAAAACAAAATGTAAGGGATAATTTACTGTAAAAAAAATTTGGTATGGTCAACAAGATGATGAAAAACATTAGGTAATTTGGATATTATGCATAAAAGATACTTGTAGAAGAGGATGCCACTGCCTTCAAGTATTGGTGGGACAAGTTAGCTAAATCAACAAGGCACACTAATCATTTGAGATCTCAAAAGTTATCACAAAAAATTTTCTTTAGTATTGCACTTGAGTAATATCAAAGTAGAGAAAAAGTATATAGAGTTTAATTGTGAATACCCTATTGGATTTGTACAATGTACAAGATACAAACCCACAATTTGATGGAGGCTTCCACAACTTCTGGTAATCTAAATACTTTCTTGAACCATTCAACCGACACTGTCAAATCAAAAGGAGCAACACCAAAGTTAAAAACTAACAACACCGTAGATCTAATATAACTCAGGATTCAGGAAAGTAAAAACAAGAAGAAAGAGATTTAGGGTTTAACAAGGGAAAGAGAGATACAATAACGAATGGAAATTGTGAATTTGTGATTGCAAATTAGGGTTTACAAATTTGCGATTGCGATTAGACCTTGCGAAATTGCAATTGCGATTTGCGAATCGGTTTGAGTGAATGGCGATTAGTGAATTTGTGATGCGAGTGCAAAGGGAGGAGAAGAATTGGGGTTTCTTTGGTTCGTTGTTTAAGTATGAAAAAAAGAGATTTGGTTTTAATTGAATCGAATCTGTTTTAGGAACCAGTTCGCTTCGAACCAAACTTGTTTTAAAAAATTGTTCAATTTGGTGAGAAAGATAACAATAGTGGAAAGGAAGCGAAGGTTGAAGAAGAGTTTTGGCCTTTCGGGTTTGGAAGGCATTGGCATGGGGTATTTGAAAGGGAAGGAGAAAGAGCGTTAAGCAACGTAGAGTGGACACTGATGAGTGTCAAATTTTCTCTTTCAGTGTGCGGCCAACAGGTTTGTAGAAAGCTCTGTATATATGCCACATGTTCACACATTAAATTAGATTAATTTATTCTACTTTTTTTACTTTAAAAAATAACATATATTCAATAAAAATGCATATAATGAATAAAATATTCAAAGCATTAAATGTTTATTATAAATAAATTATTAGTTTTAAATTTATTCAAAGCATTAAATGTTTATAATAAATAAATTATTAGTTTTAAATTTATTCAAAGTATTCAAAGCATTAAATTTTTTCAAGTATTCAAAGCATTAACATTTTTCAAGTATTCAAAGTGTTAAATGTTTAATATGAAAAAATACAACATGATTGTATATAAATGTAACAATATATTTATCTAATTACTACTTTATACAATAAATTTAGGTTTAATTGTACATTTTCCCTTTATTTTAACAATTTCATGAATTTTATCATGTTTTTTTCTCTAGCATATTTTGTCCTCTATTGTTAAAATTTCACAAATTTTGCACTTAGTTGAATGTTTGTTGTCATTAGTTAATGTTGATTGTTGACATGACACTCTAATGCTCACGTGACAGTACATGAATTGTTGATGTGACATTGGCATGTTGAAGTGCAATTAGAGACAGAATTTTTGAAAGTAAGAGGTCAAAATGATTGAAAAATAATAAATGATAAAAATGTTAGAGGTGGATTAAAACCCTTGCTCTCTTCCTATTTTAGAACTACAAAAGCCATTGAAGTTATGTTTCGCACATCATTTCAGCTAGATTGTAGTTTTTTTTTTTAACAAGCAAAAAAACCTATTTGTTCTTATTAGTAGTGTTTGGCAAGCAAACTTTTTTTAGTAGCGTTGCATTTTTTGATACGCTACTTCAAGTGAAGTTTTTTAAAACGCTGACTTCTAACTTCTAGCTTTTTATATTTTATTCCCCTTTTGTCATTAAGATATTTATTAAATTTCTTTTTTTTTTTATCTATTTCTACATTAGGTAAGATTTTATATATATATATATATATATATATATATATATATATATATATATTTGTTTCTCTTCATCCACTCATAAGGCAGCGTTTTATTATTTTTGTCTTTTTTCTTACACAAGGTAGGATTTTCTTATTTTACCCATTTATTATATTTTTTAAATTTGTTTCTCTTCTTCCACTCTTAAGGTAAAGTTTTATTTTTTACCCTTTTTATTTTCACCACAATATATTTTTATCAATAAAATAAATTAATATATAAAATACCATATGAACATGTTTGTTTATGTCATTTTACATAGCATCTTATGCACCAAGGTTCGACCTTTGACAGTTCAGTGTTGCCCACTGCACGTTGGGTTCCTTCAAACAAAAATGCACAAGTCCAAATCGAAAGGGCCATTGAGAAAGCTATGCTCTCCGACGGGTATTCCTGGGATAGAATTTGAATACAAATATTAATTGGTCGTGTATTAGCAGATGATATATACAGAGGTTCACTATATATGCATTACCGTTAGAAATCAAGATATTGATATTGGACTTAGCAATTGATTTAAAACCTAATAAATGCAGCCAATATCTATCCAACTTCCTTTACCTGTAAGAACACATCTTGGATCTGTCGATTGTGTTATTGCCAAAGTCCTACTCATGGTCACTTGGTGGAATTAGGAGAAGCTATAGGAATTTTTGCAAGCCAATCCATTGGAGAATCAAACACTCAACTAACATTAAGAACATTTCATACTGGTGGAGTATTCATAAGGCACTGGAAGGTTATTCACTTCTTATTGCTATGTAGTTTAATCTGCGACTGATTTCATGCAATCCACACCAAGGTGTGCTTTGTACATTGTTGTCATTTACCCTGTTTATAATAATAAAGAGGCAATAATATTATTTTGTGTGTTATATATTGTGTTGTGCGCTCTGTTAGTTACTCGTTGATGCATTAAACTGTTCAAAGATTTTAGATTAAAATCTGATTTCATAAGTCGATACCACCTAAAGAATACTGTATAACTAATGTTAGCAAGTTCATGACTGCTCTGACAAATCCATAACCTCTATGGCAGTAGCGTCATCCTCTCAGCCACAGGGATCAACAATCATTGGCTCTGCCTGTCTCTTCTTATTTGATTTCTTGATAATTGTTGTTTTTGATGTGTTTTAATTATAAATGTCTTTATTTTTTTTTCATTTTCAGTGTGTGTATATATGTGTAAAGTATAAATATAATTTATGTTATGTGTATCTTGAAACTTCTAAATGGCAGTCATCTTGCTACAAGTAAATGCTTGTCTGCACATAAATTTTGGTATATCTTGACTCTTTCTTCCGCTCAGATATTCTCCTGGAGGTTGTTTCTTGTCCCTTATGTCAAATCTAATGTGCTATGTATGTTAAACTATATATATTCTGGTCCCTTATGTAAATCCTAGCTTATATTACTTAAAGAACATAGTTGCCTCTTTATTAATATAAATAGGGCGGTGTGGATTGCATAAAATTAGCACATACTAAACTACATAGCATAGCAATCACATGGAGCCACCAACCTTCTGGTGTCGTTGTCGTCATTGGGAGGAAATACAATGTGCAAAGGGTAACACTCAACAGTCATGCTGAGGTGATGGTGCGGTGGCCGAACTAGACTGTGACCGTGAGGCTCTCGTACGATATACATAATCAGAAATATAATTTACTTGAAATTTGATATACATAATTAGAAAGATAATATTAAATAATTCAATGGTTGAATTATTTAATTTTATATTTTACAAAAGGTTTTTTTTTTTTACCAATTTTAACAAAAAATATTATTAAGTGATATAAGTACAAGAATTTGACATCTAAGGTCAATGATCTTTTCCTACACATATATGATATGTATAATGTATCTAGTGAAATAATTTTGATGGATGATCTCACGAGAATGATTAGAGAGAGATGCTTCTTGTAAGACTTCATCCATTCGGAGCACGTCAATCAAAATAACTCCTGTAGCCAAATGTAAAATTATATATTTGAAGACCCCATAAAACAAATCCAAAAGCATTCTTATATTTACATAAAAAATATTTCTTGTGAACACATTTATATTAGTGATTTAGAGAATGATATATAGAATACATTTCTTTCAATTAATTTAATATAGCATAATGTCTATTACAATCATATATAACTGCAATAAATGGAGATGATGATGAGATTTTCCTTATAGTCTAACACATTATTCAAGACATATGATTGGAATTGCATTGCCTTGCTAGTAAAGAGCTTCAGGGTAGACAAAACAAAACAAAATAAATGCAAACAATCATCACATATAATAGAAGAAACTCATTGCATACAGATTTAGATTCCCTTATGTGACATTACTACCTAGTGAAATTTTAGCCCTTAATTAAAAACAAGAGAGAGATCAAGAATTTAAATAATAATAATAAAAAAGGGAATTATGGGACTTTGATGGTGGAGATTTTCACTGAAGAGAATCTAACTGAAAATTCCACAGGAGAGGATCCATTCCACATTGCATACATTCATGAAAAACGAAAACCGTTATATAAAACTATGCCTATAAGAATCATATAATAGACTTGTTTGATGGTTAATTATGATAAGAATTAGTGTGAATTTTAAAAAAACAAACAAACAAAATTGACCAGTTAATTTAAGAAATTAAATTAACAAAACTAAAAGAGTAAAGTAGCAGCATAATCAAACTACTTACAAATTCGTGTCTTTACCTACTCCTCAATAATAAGTGCCTGGATAACAATTAAAAAGTTAATTTTCATATAATAAAAATTTATGTACTGCAATAAATTTAACAATACTTTGCACTTTAGCATAAAGATACTAACTTGGTGACTAAGTCTTGAGCAAGTTTAATTATTTACTTTTTTGAATCCGAAAATATTACTTGAAATGCACAAATGGCCTCCATAGACTCATGAATGGGATGGACTCCTATGCTAAGAAATAAGAGCAGAAACACCAATACTTTACCAAAATTGCAATGATGATTGCCTGCCTTCTACTATATTCTTGCCTACAGCTTTTTCTTTTACTCCATTGGCATTCTGGTGACTAGCTTTATCATTTCATATTTGAATTTGTTTTCTTCAATTGCAAAATGCAAGCTTAAGAAGGGCTTGTTTTTTTCTTTAACACATTGCTGGAAGAATCATGAACCTTAGTTTTCAATGATCAAGTCAGTAATATCGCAGAGGGAGCCGTTATGCTTTCTTCAAGAATTGACAACCCATTTTGTATGTACAATGATTTCCCTAAAGGTATGGTAGAGAAGGATCGAATCAATAATGTGGACTTATCATTTGCTAAAAGAATTAGGATTCCATATATGGAAAAATTACCACCATATACATCTTGGGTACATGTGGCCAAGTGCGTTTGACTTTCTATTTTCGAATACTATTTTTTTGTCCAGATGTCCTAGATGTGCAATGCAATGTTTGGCAAAGAAAAATTACATGCTTCTAGTATTTTTTTTCAAATAGAAACTTCCACATAAAATATTATTGATAAATCCATATGGAGATTGTGTTTATGTATTTTGTAATTTTTCAAAATCTTTCATGCTGTGTAGAAATAAGAGAATGGCTAACGATCAATCAGTTATTGGAAAAACCCAAATATATTATGATAAAAATCCTGAGGATGTTAAACATGACTTCACTAAGCATGAAGATCGAATTCTACTCATTAAATTAACATGGAGATTTACTAGCATGTAGAAGTTCTATATGCAAGTAAAACATCTCCATTTTAATTTACCGTGCATAATTCGATCTTCAGCCTCAGTGAAGTCGTCCTTAACATCCTCAGGATTTTTATTCTAGTATATTTGGCTTTCTCTAGTAATTAACTGATCTTTAAACATTCCCTCATTTATGTTTAGCATGAACGATTTTGAAAATCAAAAAAGACATAAACGCAATTTCTATATGGATTTATACATAATATTTTATATGGAAGTTTCTATTTGAAAAGAAAATACAAGAAGCATGTATTTTTTCTTTGGCAAAAATTGCATTGCACATCCGAGACATCTAGACAGAAACTTAGTCTTTGAAAATTGAAAATCAAATGCACCTGGCCACATGTATCTAAGATGTATATGGTGGTAATTTTTCCATGTATGGAATCCTAATGCTTTTAGTCAATGACAAGTCTGTATTATTGATATGATCCTTCTCTACCACATCTTTAGGGAAACCATTGTACTTACAAATTGGGTTGTCAATTCATGAAGAAAGCATAAAGACTCCCTCCCTGATATTACTACCTTGATCGTTGAAAATAAAGGCTCAAGATTCTTCCAATGTCTCTTAACTTTTTCATGTGGAAACACATCTGAGATTAACTGCAAGCAAACCAACAATGTGTTAGAGAAACAAACCCTTCTCAACCTTCCATTGTGCAATTGAAAAAAGCAAATTCAATTTTTTTTATCAGCAGAAAATTCAAATATGCAATGATAAAATAAAGAAAACAAAAATAAACCCATAATAAAATAAAACAAAAAGAAGTTCAATCCACATGTGTTGAAGCAGAGGAATTACATATGGTTCATAAAAGATATTTGCAAACTCAAATGTTGTTTGTGATATTTGTACACACAGATATAAAGGAACAGAGTTGTTAAGTTTCATGCTTCAATATGAATAGATACAAAATAATATGCTATCATTTGACTTTAATTCTGAACTATCCTCACAATATGATTTCAAAGAAATGGAATGACAGAAAACAACACAGAACAAAATAAAACATTAAATGAAAGGAAATGAAGAAACTGAGAGAACAAAGGAGTGAGGAAAGAGAGAAACAAACTTAATGTTTGCAGGCGCAATTAGTAGTTTTGTTCACCATGGATCCACGAAGAGATTGATAAATTTAAAGGAGAAAGTGACGAGAGAAATGAAGGGAAGAAATGATGAAGAGAGTGAATTGAAATAAGAAATTAAATAAGAGTAACGCTTTTTAATTAGGACTGAGTTGGCCATCTACCAACACTGTGTAATTTCTAGTGTCGTTTCATGCATAAGTTACTGATCCTTCCTTCCTAAGTATCATGTGGGGACCACTGTTCTCAACAACAATGTTTTTTTTATAATACCATTTGAGATTAATATTTTTTATATACAACGAGTGTATGTAAGAATTTTATACAGTGAGGATATTGGGAATACATTTTCTTACTCACTTGTACTAAACATATTTTTACTAGTTAAAATTTACTAAAAAAATTCAAAATTATGAATAGGGTTTAATAAATAAGGAATGACATTCACATAATTTTGTGATGTCCAATAGATTTTAGTTAATAGTGAAAGTGTATTAGAAAGAATGTTTTTACTATTTTTCTACTATTTTTAAGATTTGAAATGCGTCTTCTTTAAACATGTTCATTTGTAATGTTTTTTTCTTGATACTTTAATAGGAATTTTGGTAAATAAAAATTATTAAATTGAATATATTAAAATATACAAGGAATCTATTATTTTAATCATTAAATATTTTATTTGAAAGAACTTTTCTAAAAATTGAATAATTATTAAAAGAAAGCAATTTAATTTTATTCTATTTCTAGTATCTGCCATTTCAATTGCCCTCAAAAGAAAGAAAATAATTAATTTATGCATCATTTTCTTATTTAATGTATACAAATTTAATGAGAGTTAAATAATATTTAATGATATTATTGACTTTAAAAAATAATATAATATTAGGTGCATTAAATAATTTTTAATAATATTATTAAATTTTTAATAATATTTAATGTTATTATTGAATTAATTTATATTATTTAATGATATAATATTTAATGATGTTATTAAAAAATATTAGGTGTATTAAATGATTTTTCATAAATATAATATTTAATGATAGCATTAAATTTAATTCTATATTAATTGTATTAAATAATATAATTATTAATATTTTATAATGTAAAAGATTCTTTATTTATATATTTATATAAAGACTACATTAATAACATTCAATACTATATTAATATTTGTATTCAAGTCTATTATATATATGTGCATGTGTGTGTCTATGTGTCCATTGTATAAAAATATTTTAGTGAATTATAATTTTCTTTTTCTTAAAATACATCGAATTGAAGGTGCACTTATTAAAATAGTTCTTGTAAAAATGATGTAGGATTTACTAACTTTCACTCACTTGTTTATAAACATTGATTTCATGTAAAAAATATATTTTATTCAATAAATATAATATTTAATAATATGATATATGCTAAGAAAATAAAATATTAAATAAATAAAATAAGTAATAATATATAATTTCTATTTTTTTTATGAACAACCCAATTTTAGTGTGTCTCTTGTTCATTAATTATTTTTTCTAAAATACCGTTAATGAATTAACAATTTTTTTAGCCAAAATATAATAAATGTTAGAAATTATTTCCTCCATTCCAAAATGACTAGCAATTAAAAATTTTCATATTGACTGATGTTTACAATTTTCAATGAGATATTAAAATTTGCTTAAATATGTTTTTGGTCCCTAATAAATGCTTGAATTTTGTTTTTGTCCCTAATAAATTTAAAATCTTGTTTTTGGTCCATAAATTTGTTTAGATAGCGCTTTAAATAGTGAAATAAAGTGATTTAGATAGTGCTTTTGGGATCAAAAACAAAATTTTAAATTTATGTCCAATTTCCAGTTGGACTGGTTTGAGTGACAAGCCAAGCCGAGTCTTATAACATTGCATGTTGGTTTAGTGTATTTCTTATCTTGAAGAGGAGTTGGGTTAGGAAGCAATATATGTATGTATATATATAATATATATATATATATAATATATATATATATATATATATATATATATATATATATATATATATATATATACGTGTGTGTGTGTGTGTTTTTGGTCCCTGAAATTTTTTTTACCACACTCGCCAGTATGTTTCTCATCATATGGTGACATGTCAAGTTAATAGAGCCAATGTAAGGATAAGGACCAAATGCAAAATAAATATTTTTCTAGGGATCAAACGCAAAGAAAAAATTTATAAGACACAATATGCAAAATTCGACAATTTTTTGGTTCCTAATAATAAAAAATTGTTGTTGGTTCCTGATAAATTTAAAATTTTGTTTCTGGTTTCTAAAGCGCTATTTAAATAACTTTATTTCACTATTTAAAGTTCTATCTAAACAAATTTATGGACCCAAAGCAGGATTTTAAATTTATCAAGGACCAACAACGGAAAATAAATTATTAGGACCGAAAACAAAATTTGGTCATTTATTAGGGACAAAAACATATTTGAATGAAATTTGAATGCATAATAAATATGGTAAAAAAATTATTCAAAGTATTAAATGTTTTATTCTTAAATAAAATATTTAATTAAATAATTTATTCAATGCATAATGAATATAGTGAAAAAGTTATTCAATGCATAATTAATAGAGTCAAAAAATTATTCAATGCATAATGAATACAGTAAAAAAAGTTATTCAATGCATAATAAATATATTAATATTTAATTAAATATTTTATTCAATGCCTAATGAATCCAGTAATAATTTATTAAAATAAACATTTAATTAAATAATTTATTCAAAGCATAATAAATATAGTAAACAAATTTATTCAAAGTATTAATTATTTTATTATGAACAAATGAATAATTAAAATAAATTTATTTTTTTAAAATACAAATACTTGTTTATAAATAAATGTAACAATAGATGCAACTAATTGCTACATTATACGATAAATTTACAAAATGTGACACATAGGTTTAAGTTTTGATTGGTGATGTTTGTTCTTAGTTAAGTTATTGGTTACAAAATCATTCATTATTTTGTGCTATTTTCCTAGTTTCTAACCTTGTTTTCATTCCGGGTTTATTTTTCTATGTATTAAGTTACCTTTGCAAAAAAATTTCTTTTAAAGGTGTAACCTGTAAATCATTCTTATTGTATTATCTCTTTTTTATTATTGCATTTTTTCAGTTTCTTAAAATGACTTTAAGGGTAATTTTGCCAAACAAAACCTATCTTTGATTTCTTCCATATGAGGTTTTACTCTATGAAGATAACATAAAAAATCTTTCACATAGCTTAACTCTTCTTTGCTGTTTTTTTTTTTTTCAATGAGACTATTATTCTAAACCTTAGCCATTTTGGTAATAAAATGAGTTGTTTTTTAAGTCGACATCAAAATTCAAATTATGTATTCTTGACAATGTTTTCTAGAATGGAATCATAAGTAGTTTAGATATATTTATTACTCCCTCTGTCCCATAATAATTGTCCTCCTAGGTTTTTTTACTTAGAAAAACAAACTAATAAATAGATGAAAGAGAGTAACAATTTTACAAAATTATCACCGTTAATTCATTTTTAGTTTTTGTTGTCCATCATTAATATTATAAGGGAAATAAGTGGAAACAAGTAATTAATATGATATTGAAGAGCAAATCTGGCACTCCCCGGTGTCCACTTTGCGGTACATAATGCTCATTCTCATTCCCTTTCAAATATCAACATTTGACATTCCCATGGCAAACCCATATTTGTCACCGTCACCATGCTGAGGTCGAACCAGCAGAACCACCTCATAGATCCCCTCCACCTCTCCGCTGCAGTAACCTGCTACGCCTTTATCGTTCTTATCTCCGCGTTTTCATGGATCGCCTTCATGCCCTAGTTCCCAACCTTCCAAGTAACATCCATCACCATCACTTCTCTCAACACCAACACTCGAGAGGAATTAATGGCAACATTCCATGTTGAGGGTGTTCTAGGGAAGCCTAAGTACGTGCTCTCTGTCTGGTACAAGAGCCTCGACTTCGAGTTAAGGTTTGACCACCACACCATCTCCTCGGCCCCAGTCGAGCCATTACCATTCTCGACCGGAGTCGAGACTGACACCCCAGTCTGAGCCCAGTTCGCAGCGGTCAACATGGGGTTCCCTAGTGGTGTGGCCAGGGGAATTGCAGTGCAATGACGTTTTCGTGGCATGGTAGAATTTGGAGTCACGTTGAGAGCTCAGATTAGGTACATGTTTGGCGTTGTGGGCACCAACGTTCGCCCTTTGATGCTTTACTGTTACCCATTGTATATTGCGTTCCCTCTCAATGACAATATTAACAACAACGACACTGGATTGTTGGTTGCTCCTTCCGGTTGCTATGTCGTGCAATCTGAGACTAACTGCACCCGGTGTGCTTTGTAAATTGTGTTGCGTTGTATTGTGTGCTATGTTAGTTTCTTGTAGATGCTTTTATACTAATAATGTGCATTTGCGATTGTTGTGTACCCTGGAAATTGGGTTGATATGGAAGTGGAACTAACTGGAGGGTTGTGCTCTTCTTGCCGCTTCTTTGCCACTTATTGTGAGTGATAAACAGCGTTTGGCTATAACAATAACAATGATAGTATAAATTTACGGTGTGTGCTTTGGTTGGAAAGATGAGATTTTGGAAATTGGATCCTCTCCTGCCTCTCCAGCACGAAAAATAAAATTAGAAGCACACAAAGAATTGAGAAAAACAAATGATGGAAAAATAAAGAGAAATTAGAGAGTGATAGAGAGGAGAGAGAGATAGAGAGGCTAGAGAAAACTGGAGAGTGTGTTGGCTAGAGAGCTTCCAGATCTGAGATTTTGACATCCTGTGTTTCTTTTGTTAATTAACACAGGATGGAAATTGACATGAAATGTACGTTCCTGTCATTTCAAAACTTTAGTATGGAAAATTGGGCATTATGATTGATTATTGTTTACAGAACTCGGATAAAAACTAAGGTGTTGGCCTGTTGGGTTGACTTGAAATCCTGTCAATGTATATTTCAGTTCTGGTCCATATGGATACATGGAAACCAAATTTGCTTTTCTGATACTTAGCTGAACAAAGGAGGTAGTGGAAATGATCATGGTTAGGAGTTGGATATGTATTAAAGCCAAATTAAACTAAATGAGTGGTGGTCTAATCCTCTTTTAAGTATGTCTTGTTATGATTTTTGTTGTATACATTATCATGTAATGGGCAGGGGTATCCCTTGTATTCCGTATCCTAATAAATTTTGCCTTATCCAAGAAAAATATTTGTGTTTTGGTCATATGCATCATGACTAGAAGCTTACCACACTGATGTGAGATGCGATTAAGGTGTGTTGGTATGAATGATTGTTTATGTATGGATCAAAATTCATGACAGATGGGCTACATTTTAGCATTTGCATTGAAAAGATATGGAGAAATAGGATACATATGTATCTGTTCAGTGATTGTCTATTCTCCCCATTATATATATGTACTTCCCTTCTCACAAAAAACTGCTAAGGTACAGAGAAGCCTATTTGACTTAACAAAACATTATTTATAAATATCCTAAATATCCTTCTAAACTAAGTATCTATTGCATAGTAGTTAATTGTGCGTGATAGCGCTGCTGCAGTGGTATAGCATTGTGGATTCCTGCCACTTTAATAGGATCTGTCATGGAGTAGTTTTGCATTGTGCTTCTAGTGGTGCCTTATAACAATCACAGTAAATTGACCCCATTTTTGGCTGTTATTCTGACTTGTTTGGAAACCCTTGTTTTCTGGCCCTGGAATGCTGCTGTTTTAGGAGATTTTTGGGTACAATCTAGGGATTTTGCCTCCCTTTTTCATCACAAACCTTATTTTCACCTTCTTGCTTCATTTGCACTTCCCAACAGCAATGAACCTATAGACCTTCTTCCCCTTCGACCCAACAAAGAGCCGCCTTTCTCCTTTGGCATTTCCACAGTTGCACAGAGTTTTTTGGCAACTACTGTTCTGGTAAATCCATGACTAGTACAACTATGACTTCATCTTCTCAGCCACAGGGAACAGGACCAAGCACTTGTTCTACCCATCTCTTCTTATTTGATTCCTTGATATTTGTTTTAATTGCTGTGTTTTTGTTCTCAAATTTTGACTTTAGATCAATAATTACGAATGTCTTTAAATTTAGTCCCCCCCCCCCCCCCCAACATTTTTCAGTGTATGTGTTTGTGTGAAGTGTAAATATAAATTGTGTTATGTGTATCTTGCAACCTCAAAATGACAGTCATCCCACTACTTGCTGTAACGTTTTTTGGAGTTGATTGC
This sequence comes from Pueraria montana var. lobata, assembly GCA_026413185.1. Lineage (NCBI taxonomy): Eukaryota > Viridiplantae > Streptophyta > Magnoliopsida > Fabales > Fabaceae > Pueraria > Pueraria montana. Next base: position 6,339,813 of record CM048647.1, read on the forward strand.
TCTGTGCCAATTTTTGGAATTGACTACTATGAGCTGTTGTAATCATAGGAGACACCTTTGAGTCTACATGCATCATAGGAAAACACTTTCTATAGAGTCTTCTGAAAGGGAAGATTTTTAAGAACTACTTGTGAGGCACAGTGAGTAAGTAATCAAAATAGGAAATACTTTCGTGCAAATATAATTGTGGAAAAAATGTCCATAGAAAATCTTTGCTACAAAGCTTCAAAATCTAGGTTTCCATTAATTAAAAATATATTTTCTGCAAAGAGATGCACCAAACATCCTGTACAATATGCACATGAGAAAATGTGAAAGATGTTTCTTACCAAGCTATTCATTTTGCTAAACAAATGGAGTCTAATTTCAATCTTAATTTTTTACATGTTTTAATTTCCTTTCCTTTTTTCTTTTTAGTATTTTGATTATGTTATTCTTTTTCTCTAAATTTTGGATGAAATAAATTGGTGAAAATCAAAGAACAGTTTACAAAGCACACCCTGGTGCGTATCGCATGAAATTACTCACAGATTAAACTACACAGCAATCAGAAGGAGCAACCAACCACCAAGGGGGTCTAGCTCAGTTGGTTGAGCAGTGTGCGTGAGTTATTGTAAACACCTAGTATATGAGTTTGATTCCTATATGGATAAAAAAAAAAAAAAAAAGAGGAGCAACCAACCTCCTGGTGTCGTTGTTGTTGATGCTATTGTTGGGAGGGAAGACAACTAGCAAAGGGTAACATTCAACCATCAAAGGGTGAAACCCTGGTGCACACAATGCTACACCCTAGAACCTAACCCTAAACCGGGCTCAGACAATGGTTACTCTATAAAATTTAATATGCGAGTAATTTTATGCAATATGCACCAGGGTGTGCTTTCTACATTATCGTTGTTCACCCTATCTATAAGGCAACAATATTTTTTTTTGTGTTGTGTGCTATATTAGTTATTTGTTGATGCATTAAAAAGTTCATAGATTTTAATTATGTATCTGATTTCATAATTCAATACTATGTAAATAATAGTGTGCTAAAAAGCTTTACTACAAAGCTTCAAAATCTAGTTTTCCATTAATTATGAATATTGTATCAAAAATGAAAATTACATGTTCATCATAAGACAAAATTGAAAAAAAAAAAAAACTCTTCAAGGGTGTTATAGAAACATAAGAATGCAAAAGCTGATATGTAAGGTAGTATACAAGGGTGTTAACTTATTCGAGTGAAGAATGTTGTATCAATACCTAATTAATCACAAATAGTTAAATGTAATATTTTTAATCAAACAATTGATTTTGAAAGGATAATTTGGAAAATAAAAAATCCTTTCTCTCACTCCTCCTTTCATACTGTCAGATTTCCCTTTCTTCTATTGCTCACCTTCTCTCACATCCTTGTTGACCTTCTCCTCCCCCCATTACTGTCACCCTCCCTACCCCTTTTTCACTAACACCTAATTAATCACGAATTCTTAGATATAATAGTTTCTAATTAAACACATGAGATGAAAGGATAAACAAAAACTCTTTCTCACCGATTTCCTAACATCATCCTTGTCATCCTCCCTTTCGTCCTTATGCTCACATGTCAACCATCCTCCTTCCCCCATCACTGTCACTCTCCCTCTTTCTCACCCTTATATCAATCTTCCCTTTCTTCTCTCTCTCTCTATCACCTCTTCCCCTATCACCGTTTACCCTCTTTTACTCCACCGCCTGTCTTACCATTCAATTCAATCAATTGGTCAACCTAACCACTCCCTCTCCCTCACTTCTAAAAAGCTTCCATGTCTCTTCTAAAAAAACCCTTTTTGGCGCAATAGGCAATTTGTGCGGCAAAAGAAAAATGAAGAGTGAGGTGCACAATGGAGAAAAGGGTAACGAATAGGCACACAAAATCTAATGGATAAGGAGTTTGTGTGGATGGGTAAAGAAGATGGTCTAGAAAATGGTAAGGTAGGTGAATAATAGCCACGGGATTTGGACGGAGAGAGGAAGCCATAGGGCTCGAGAGATGAAAAAGTAGTGTCAAAGGAGGAAATTTTTTTAGGATTTGTTTTTTTATTGTTATTCTTTTTTTGCCCTTGGATACTAATACACAAAAACACAAAAGATAATTTGTGTATAATCAAAGTTGTAACTATTTAACATATGTTGTCTAAAAAATAAGTAGATGTACAATAAGAAGCAAACAAACCAAGGGGGTTTAGCTCAATTGGTTGAGCATGGTGCGTGAGTCATTGTAAATCCCTTGGTACCTATCTTTGATTCGTACAGATAAAACAAACAAACAAACAAACACCCTATTAAATCATGTGTAACATCTTGATGATTATGAAAGTCAAAATTTATATATATAAATTGAATATTCATATATATGTATTCTTATAATCAACATTTACTTATACACACACACACACACACATAAAAGCCAATTCAAAAAAGAAAATTTCAAAAATAAATATATAAATTTTGGTTGAAAATGACAAAAGCAAAAATTAGGTATCAGTCAGGTATCTTAGTTTGTAAAGTTATATCAATACAAAAGAAAATCCATCTCTATTTATGTATAAGAGCTTTTGTTTTCTTCTATTGAGTGCTTATCAGAACTTGATTTTGCATGTTGATTATAGTGAAAGAAGAAATCTCCATGTTCCATAGCCTTTGAAAACACACAACTACCTAACTTTTCTTCCTTAAAGACTATAAAAATAACTTAGATTTTGTCTTTGAATTCTTAAATCTGACACTTGAATGTATCCAAGTCCAACTATTGAATTTATAGTAGCTGGAGAATTGAGGAGAACGGTAGAATCCAAGTGCATATCAATGAGATACACAAAATTTGATTCGCTTGAGAGTCACCTTGTAGGTTTGGTGGTTAAAGTAATACATCAAATATTAAATTTATTTTCTCCCCGAATATTTTTTTGGTTAAATTTATTATTAAAGTAAACAAAGTAGAGAACTTTTTTTCTTGCTTTGTTTTTTTAGGCTTTTATCATAATTAGATAGCATTTATTAAAAATATTGTAATAATTTCACTTATAAATTAAATATTTTCATTAATTTATTTTTCAGAAAAAGTAAATAATTAATTGCTTATCAGATTTGTAGATTAGTATTATTGAAAGCAAAGATTTATTGACATACCAAATTTTTCTTTGTCTAAATTTGTAACTTTCTATATGTAGATGTATTCCTAAAGTTAATTTTATGTTAAATGCACATCTAAGATGAAAAGTTTTTACTATATTTAAGAAAGAATTTGAGTCATTTAAAGAGTGGGGTTCATTCTTTTAAAAGAAATAAAGAAAAAAATTAACTATTGAAAGAAAAGAAAGTAATTTAATAACTTTACTATTTATTACATATACATATTTTTATTATTATAATATCATGTTGTTGTATAATGCTAAAAAATAACTACTTATTTATTTTTCTAAAATCATAAAAATGATTTCATTTTTTACTATTGGGGAGAATAGTTAAATGCAAGTGACTCAACGAAAGTAAAAAAAAAAAAAAAGGAATGAATTTGTGACAAAAGAGAAAAAGAAGATATGAAATAAGGTGTTTGTTTATATAGAAGCTAAAGTCCCATTTGTTTAAGAATTAAAATAAAATTTTCACATTGTGTATTCATTTCAAGGAAATTACTAGTGAGAATATCATTTTTATTTAATTTTTTATTAATTAAGGATAGATGTTAGTTAATTCAAAAGATATCTTTCTATCATTGGTGAAGGATGGTCAAGGGAATTAAATTTAAAAAAAAGAATTTTTTTTTTTGGTCTAGGGAGTTATTTTTTTTTTCAAAATAGTTATTTGAAACTAAATATTAAACAATTGCCTTATAATAATAATAATAATAATAATAATAATAATAATAATAATTATCATCATCATTATTATTATTATTATTATTAAATGTAATTAATACAATTTTTATACTTTTTTTAGGTTTGTCCTTAAATGAAGAAAAAAAGTCAACAAAAGTAAAAGAAGATTGAATTTGAAAAATAAGTTGGGGAAAAAGGAAATATAGAATATGGTGTTTGATTAGATGAGAACTAATTAAAGTCTCATTTATTTTATAAATAAAATCAACTATTGGTAAATATGAACAAAAAATCCATTCAAAGCAAATAAGTGAATAATGCTTAATATGGCACTCTACGGATTTTTTCGTAGAAATTAAAAATCAACCTAAGACATTTTTCATTTTCTGTTTTAAATTTATACTTAAGTATTATGATATATTTGATTTGCACTTTTATGTATACTTTGAATGTTAAAAACTAAAAAAAAATGTGTTTTTTTTTTTATTTTCTAGTTTGTGTAAAGTTATGATATTATGCTTTTTTAATATTATTTTATGTATTATTAAATTACTATTGTATATTATTTTACTAAGACCAATTCCATCATAGTCTATTGACCATTGAACTTTAAACTAATGTCTTGAGCAGTTCATCGACTAGTCCAATTTTAAAAACAATGATTTTAATTGTAAAATAAATGGGACTTTAGCTTCCCATCTAATCAAACAACTTTTTTCTATATTGCATTTTCCCAATTTATTTTTCAAATCCATTCTTCTTTTACTTTTTTTGACTTTTTTTTTCTTCATTAAAGAACAAAACTAAAAAAAGTATAATAATTATATTAACTACATTTAATAATAGGAACAATAATAATTATTATTAGAATAAGGCAATTGTTTAATACTTAATTTCAAATACTTTTTTTTTGAAAAAAATAAATCCCTTGCAAAAAAAACTTTTTTTTTGAAAAGTCAACTCCCTTGACCATCCTTCACCAATGATAGAAAGATATCTTTTAAATAAAAATGAGGTCTTCTTTACTAATTACCTTAAAATGAATACGCAATGTGAAAATTTTATTTTAATTGTAAAACAAATGGGACTTTAACTTCCATATAACCAAACAACTTATTTCATATTTTCTTTTTTCTCAATCTTTTGAAATTCTTTTTTTTTTTTTAACTTTTGTTGAGTCACTTGCATAGTTGCATTTAATCCTTCTCTCCAATAGTTAAAATAAAATCGTTTCTATGATCTTAGAAAAATAAAGTAGTTATTTTTTAGCATTATATTACAACATGATATCATAGTAATAAAATATGTATATATAATAAATAGTAAAGTTATTAAATTACTTTCTTTTCTTTCAATAGTTAATTTTTTTCTTTATTTCTTTAAAAAAAATAAACCCCCATACTTTAAATGACTCAAATTCTTTAATCATAAATAGTAAAAACTTTTCATCTTAGATGTCCATTTAACATAAAATTAACTTTTGGAATACATTTACATATAGAAATTTACAAATTTAGACAAAGCAAAATTTGATATGTCAATCAATCTTTGCTTTCAATAATACTAATCTACAAATTAGATAAGCAATTAATTATTTACCTTTTCTAAAAACTAAATTAATGAAAATATTTAGATTTATAATTGAAATTATTACAATATTTTTAATAAATGCTATCTAATTATGATAAAAGCTTGAAACAAGTAAGCAAATAAAAAAAGTTCTTTAGCTTGTGTATTACTTAAATCACCAAAATCGACAAGGTGACTCTTAAGCAAACAAAATTTTGTGTATCTCGTTACTATGCACTTGGACTCTACCCTTATCCTCAATTCTCCACCTACTATAAATTCAATAGTTGGACTTGGATATATTCAAGTGTCTCAAATTTCAAGAATTCAACCACAAAATCTAAGTTATTTTTTTAGTCTTTAAGGAAGAAAAGCTAGCTAGTTGTGTGTTTTCAAAGGCTATGGAGCATGGAGATTTCTTCTTTCACTATGATCAACATGTGAAATCAAGTTTTGATAAGCACTCAATAGAAGAAAACAAAAGCTCTTATACATAAATAGAGATGGATTTTCTTTTTGTATTGATATAGCTTTACAAACTAAGATACCCTGACTGATACCTATATGTTGTTTTTGCCATTTTCAACCAAAATTTATATGTTTATTTTTTAAAATGTATTTTGAGTTGGCTTTCTACAATTGATATACATAATATGAAATAAATGAAACACAATAAAATGGGGGGTTGAATAGTGTGTTAGTGTAAATTTAAACCTTTTTCACAAATCTGGAGATTTTCTCAAAACAGATATCACAAGGAATTTGACAAACAAGGGTCTCAAAGGATCGTCCAATCCTTGAAAATCACAGTTTCACAGAAAACTGAATTTTAGCAGAGATTGTCCAACAGATAATAGCAGTTTTCGCAAAAGATTTTGAACCAAGAACTTGTGCGTCCAAGGTGTGAATAATGAACATTAGAGAAAATAAGTTAAAGATTTAATAGATAGTATAACACTTGATTTTATACTGGTTCACTCAAACTCTTAAGCTACGTCCAGTTCTCCTTCAAATCTTTGAAGGGTTTCACTAATCAAAACTTATTACAAAAATAAGTATACCCTGCCACTTCTGGCTACAACAAGTATTCTCTAGGCCACTTCTGGCACACCTTTAATCTCCCCTGAGATTAAAACACCCAAGTATTCTTTGATCACTAAGCCATTCCTGGCTTTCCAAACAATAGTTTGAATGAAAATACAATTTAGAATCAACTCTCATGGAGAGGATATACTGTTAAGAACAAATTACAATACTTTGCAAAGCAAAGGAAAAACTCTCTAAAGCACAAGTATAGATCGTGCATAAATTTAAGTAGAGTTTCAGCACTTGGAAATTTTCAGAATTCATAGTTGTTGATTTTAGTGCTTGATGCTCCTTTTATAGGCTTCAAAAAAGATCTGTTGTGAATTCTAGAGCCTTCAAAAAAATGTTCGTTGTCTCACACAGCTGTAGCTTGCTACATGGTATCTTGGGGTGGAGAGAGAAAGGGGACAAATGTACTATCCTTTCCATGACGTGTTCCACTACCTGTACTATTGACAAATTTCACAAGGAATATTTGTTATATGCTGAGCTATTTTTGTAAACACTTGAATTCAAATAATTAGCATTCAAATCATACGAGGGAAACAAAGAATATTTCAGAGCTTCTAAAATGTGTATCAACCTCGTGACGTGTATATGTGTATGTACATGAATATGGACTCTAACTAACTTTGATAGAAATATTTGTATAAGTTATTTAGCTCCTTTTGGACGCTCAAAGAGACTCGATATATGGTATACTGGTTCACAATGTTTTCAACGCCTGTTTGTCAACAACATGTTGGACGCTGGATGGTATATTGTTAAAACAAGTCCCATGTATATTGGACGCTAAGAGATATGTTCTATATAAGGCTTAAGTACTGAGATTACAATCCCATAGGTAGGTTGGACGATGTGGTTCCTGTAATACTCAAGTAAACTCATTAGATTATATAAAATTTAATATAATTTGTTATCATCAAACCATAGATTTTGAGGGTTAGACATTGTCCAATGTCTTTGGTTCTATCTAACAATCTCCCCCTTTTTGAGGATGACAAACCATGTTAAATTTTGATCAAGATAAATCATAATCATATAAAAAGGTATCAAAATGATATACACATGATGATTATGAGATATCAGAGAATTTGATGATAGGGTATAGAATGATGAAAAATGTAAGTACTCCCCCTGAGTCCAAGATTTTCCATTATGCTTATGTAACAATTTATATATCAGAGTAAAGCAAAAAAAAAAATGGATAAAACACAAATATGATCAACACCTCATATATTAATATGAAACAGCCATAAAAAGAGTTTGAGCTATAGAGGTTAGAGCAAATTATAGCAATCTCCCCTGAGGTTTACTCTAATTACACATGCACCCCCTCCTTTTTTTCACCCTACACAAAACCCCCTAACTTTTACATTTTCATTACACAAGCCTCCCCTATGTTCCAAACGGTGTTAATTTCATTAACAAAATTGTGCATGTGATTGGCACATGATGTTTTAATGATTTTTTCCCCAAAATGTCCCCACCCCCTTCCATTGTGTGATTCCATTTAAAAAAAAATCAATCCCAATTGAAATATTGAATTTGCACTCCAGCTTTGAATTTGCACTCCAGCTTCCACACTATCTCACTTTGCAAAAATAAAAAAAATGCGGAAATATTATGTCTTTTCACCTTTCCAATAAACCTGAAAGCACATTTGAAGTGCAATTGAAATTCAAGGGAAACAATTGTCAATTAGAACTCAAGGTAACAGGAACAAAATTTCTAACCTTTGTCAATTATGAATGAAGAGCAGAACAAGTGCTTACAAAATCAAAAAACTAAAACTGATAAACTAAAAAGCTAAGGCTGAAAAAATCATCGAAATTGTCATTTGACATGTACTCGTAAAGTAGCAAGTCCACCATAGCCAAAAGGCCCAGAACCCCTCTCCTTTGTCTGATATTCTCCTTCTGCTTCCTCCATAACTTCTTAACTGCTACAATCTCAACTGGCATTTTTCCTCTGTAAATCGTTCCCGTGGATCCCATCCCCAATATCATATTGGACATCGAAAACACTCAAGCACGTCCTCCGCCGTGAAATTCAAATGCTGGAACGTCGTTAACTTCCATGGCCCAACCTCGTCACCGAGTCGACAATTGTAGTTTGCGTGGAAGCAGCGCATCCCAGCGACGAGCACGAACCGATACCGAACGTCGTCGTAGTGATCCACATGATTGCACCAATGGGAAGGTAATGGATTTTGAGTTCTAGCAAATCTCACTCACCATTCTCGTAGAGCTTGCTCACCTCTGGGCAACAATCCCATCACGTCGTTCTCTGCGCCTCTCGCCACCGTCGCCCTCCACCAGCAGCTCCCTCTCATCACCACCGCAATAGCAGCTTCCTAACGGATGAGGATTAGGATTAGGGTTAGGTATGCGTTGGGAATATATGGGAGGGACATTTTTGGGTTTGCAACGAAAGAACATGATGTTAGTTAACGATGTTAGAGGAGGGGAGGCTAAAGTAATGTATAATAAAATAGGAGGTGCATATGTAATTTGAGCAAAATTCAGGGGAGAAGGCATAACACAAGTGTTCTAAAACAATCAAAAGTCTACTTTTTGTCATCTTAATAAAGATTTCCACTAAAATAAATTTTCAATACCTTGGCTTTTATTTGGATACATTAAAGATATCTTTATGTTATTTTTAATTGGCGGGTGGCATATTATATCAATCAATGTTTGGCTTTTGTAGGGCTTTACTTGTCCTAGTGGAACAAGGTCACAAATCATTTGAGATCTAAGTCACATTGTATGTTTCAGATCTGCCTATGCCAATTAAATTTTCTGTGATAAACTCAACCAACATCAAACTGGTTGGAGAGAGTGCAACTTTTGCAACAAGGTAAAGTGATATCATAATTTCTTTTTGTTTGTCTTTTCAATTTAAATCCTATTCTAGCCTTGTCTTTCTCTTCTTAGACTTTCAAGTGTATTATTTGACTTGGTTTGTAGACTATCCATTGTGTATGCATAGTGTCAATGTCTTTGTTTGAGTACCTAGATTTTGGCAGTATAGTCGTATAGGTTATGTTACTTGTGTAAAGACTTCCCAACTTCCTTTGGTAAGGTTAATTTGAATATTCATTTTTGAAGAATGATTTCCTAGCCTAAAGTTTATTTCCTTTGTAATTAATGGTTGCTTGCTATTTATAATTCAGTTTATCTCATACTGTTTTAAAATTGTACTTCAAGAATTGCAATTTTTGTGCATGTATGTCTAAATTTTCATAAAAGTCATTCACTATAAGCAAACATGTAACTAATAGCCTTCAAATAATTGTAATGTGTTATTGTAATTCACTTCATCATATCCCTAGTTAGTTTACGGCTCAAACATTCAAATAATTATAATAACATATTACAATAATTTGAAGGGTATTAATGACATGTTTGCTTATAGTGAATAACTTTCATGAAAATTTAGACATCCATGCACAAAGATTGAAATTCTTGAAGTACAATTTTGCAATAGTATGAGATAAAACTGAATATAAATAGCAAGCAACAATTAATTACAAAAGAAATAAACTTTAGGCTATGAAATCATTCTTCAAAAATAAATATTCAGATTAACCTTACCAAAGGAACTTGGGAAGTCATTACACAAGTAACACAACCTATATGACTACAATGCCAAAATCAAGGTACTCAAACAAAGACCTTGATACTATGCATATACAGTGGATAGTCTACAAACCAAGTCAAAATAATACACTTCAAAGTCTAAAAAGAGAAAGACAAGGCTAGAATAGAATTTAAATGGAAAAGACAAACAAAAACAAATTATGTTATCAATTTACCTTATTGGAAAAGCTACACTCTCTCCAACCAGTTTGATGTTTGTGAAATTTATCATAGAAAATTGAATTGGCATAGGCAGATCAGAAGCATACAGAGTGACTAAGATCTCACCAGGACAAGTAAAGCCTTACAAAAGCCAAACATTGATTCATATAATATTCCACCCACCAATTAAAAATAACATTAAGATATATTTAATGTCTTTAAATAAAAGCCAAGGTATTGAAAATTTTATTTCGGTATAAATCTCTATTAAGATGACAGAAATAATTAAATCTCAATATTTTTCCAACAAACCCGATGAAAATAGCTAAAATTATTTCCTATGTAAAAATTTGACTTGAATTAAAAAAAATGTTATGTTTGGGATGATGAAAGCTATTTGCATCTACATGAGTTGTTTGTGGACAAATCTACTCTTGAATAAACTATTTTCAAGAAAACCAAACTGACCACCACAAACCATCTGAAGAAGAAGGAAATGCAATATTTCATTGTTCCAACCATGTTTTAAGGAGAAAGGAAACATCTTGTTGTTGACTTACACCCTAAACAAACTTGAATTGCAACATGTTCAAGTTTTATTATTTTAATCATTACAGAATACAAAAACCTAAGTTATAAGGTTATAGAAATACCTCTTGAACAGATTGAGCGAAGCAACCGTTTAAGTGAAGTTGAATAAAGTACAAAGGGAACTACAGAGAAAGGCAAGAAAATATCCTTAATTAACAATGCTTAAATAGAAACTAAGAAAGCTGAATGTTTGGCAGAAAGGGCTAAAATAACTAAGACATACTAAAATGACTAGTTGTGTGCCAAAGCATGATAGGCAGCACACAAGAAGACAAAATTACAAGAGTCTAGTTTATGTTGAAAGAAAAATTATCAAGACATCTAAAGATATGAACAAGTTACAATTTACAGATTAAGAACTTATTTCACTATACTATGATAAAATTAGTAAAGTGAAAGCAAACCCAAAGTGAAACCACTAAAATCATTAGCTACCAGTTGATGAATACTTCATGTCTCATTGAACCAAAAAAACAAAATTTAAGGGGTAATTTACTGTAAAAAAAAATGTTGGTATGGTCAACATGATGATGAAAAACATTTGGTAATTTGGATATCATAAAAGATACTTGCAGAAAAGGGTGCCACTGCCTTCAAGTATTGGTGGGACAAGTTAGCTAAATCAACAAGGTCACACTAATCATTTGAGATCTCAAAAGTTATCACAAAAAAATTTCTTTAGTATTGCACTTTAGTAATATCAAAGCAGAGAAAAAGTATATAGAGTTTAATTGTGAATACCATCTTGGATTTGTACAATGTATAGGGCAGAAACCCACAATTTGATGGAGGCTTCCACAACTTCTGGTAATCTAAATACTTTCTTGAACCATTCAACTGACACTGTCAAATCAAAAGGAGCAACACCAAAGTTAAAAACTAACAACACCATAGATCTAATATAACTTAGGATTCAGGAAAGTAAAAACAAGAAGAAAGAGATTTAGGGTTTAACAAGGGAAAGAGAGATAAAATGACGAACGAAAATTATGAATTTATGATTGCGAATTAGGGTTTGTAAATTTGGGATTGCAGTTAGACCTTGCGAAGTTGCAATTATGATTTGCGAATCAGTTTGAGTGAATGGCAATTAGCGAATTTGCGATGCGAGTGCAAAGGGAGGAGAAGAATTGGGGTTTCTTTGGTTTGCTGTTTAAGTATGAAAAAAAGAGATTTGGTTATAAGTGAATCGAATCTATTTTAGGAACCAGTTCGCTTCAAACCAAACCTGTTTTAAAAAATTGTTCAATTTGGTGAGAAAGATAACAACAATGGAGAGGAAGCAAAGGTTGAAAAAGAATTTTGGCCTTTTGGGTTGGGGAGGAATTGGCATGGGGTATTTGAAAGGGAAGGATAAAGATCATTAAGCAATGTAGAGCAGACACTGATGAGTGTCAAATTTTCACTTTCAGTGTGCAGCCAACAGGTATGTAGAAAGCTATGTATATATGCCACATGTTCACATATTAAATTAGATTAATTTATTCTACTTTTGTTACATATAACGAATAAAATAAAAAATTTATTCAAAGCATTAAATGTTTATTATAAATAAATTATTAGTTTTAAATTTATTCAAAGCATTAAATGTTTATAATAAATAAATTAATAGTTTTAAATGTATTCAAAGTATTCAAAGCATTAAATTTTTTCAAGTATTCAAAGCATTAATTTTGTTCAAGTATTCAAAGTATTAAATCTTTAAAATAAAAAAAAATACAAATACATGATTATATATAAATGTAACATTATATGCATCTCATTACTACTTTATACAATAAATTTAGATTTAATTGTACATTTTCCCTTTATTTTAACAATTTCACGAATTTTATCATGTTTTTTTTCTCTAGCATATTTTGTCCTCTATTTTTAAAATTTCACAAATTTTGCATTTAGTTGAATGTTTGTTGTCATTAGTTAATGTTGGTTGTTGACATGACACTCTAATGCTCACGTGACAGTACATGAATTGTTGATGTGACATTGGCATGTTGAAGTGCAATTAGAGACAAAATGCATGAAATTTTGAAAGTAAGAGGTCAAAATGACTGAAAAATAATCAATGATAAAAATGTTAGAGGTGGATTAAAACCCTTGCTCTCTTCCTATTTTAGGACTGCAAAAGCCATTGAAGTTATGTTTGGCACATCATTTTAGCTAGCTTGTAGTTTTTTTTACAAGCCAAACAACATGTTTGTTCTTATTAGTAGTGTTTGGCAAGCAAACTTTTTTTAGTAGCATAGCATTTTTTCATACGCTACTTCAAGTGAAGTTTTTTAAAATGCTGACTTCTAACTTCTAGCTTTTTATATTTTATTCCCCTTTTGTCATTAAAATGTTTATTAAATTTAGTTTTTTAATCTATTTCTACATTAGGTAAGATTTTATTATGTATATTTTTTTGTTTCTCTTCTTTCACTCATAAGGTAGTGTTTTATTATTTTTACCTTTTCTCTTACATAAGGTAGGATTTTCTTATTTTACCCATTTATTATATTTTTTAAAATTTGTTTCTCTTCTTCCACTCTTAAGGTAAAGTTTGAATTTTTTACCCTTTTTATTTCACCACAAAATATATTTTTATCAATAAAATAAATTAATTTATATAAAATACCATATGAACATGTTTGTTTATGTCATTTTACATAGCATCTTGTGCACCAAGGTTCGACCTTTGACAGTTCAGTGTTGCCCACTACACATTGGGTTCCTTCAAATGACAACGCACAAGTCCAAATTGAAAGGGCCATTGAGAAAGCTATGCTCTCCGACGGGTATTCTTGGGATAGAATTTGAATACAAATATTAATTGGTCATGTATTAGCAGATGATATATACAGAGGTTCACTAAATATGCATTATCGTTAGAAATCAAGATATTGGAATTGGACTTATCAATTGATTTAAAACCTATCAATGACAACCAATATCTATCCAACTTCCTTTACTTGTAACATCTTGGATCTGTCGATTGTGTTATTGCCAAAGTCCTACTCATGGTCACTTGGTGGAATTAGGAGAAGCTATAGGAATTATTGCAAGCCAATCCATTGGAGAACCAGAGACTCAACTGACATTAAGAACTTTTCATACTAGTGGAGTATTCACAAGGCACTGGAAGGTTATTCACTTCAATTTACTATGTAGTTTAGTCTGTGACTGATTTCATGCAATCCACACCAAGGTGTGCTTTGTACATTGTTGTCATTTACCCTGTTTAAAATAATAAAGAGGCAACAATATTAATTTCTGTGTTATATTATGTTGTACGCTCTGTTAGTTACTCGTTGATGCATTAAACTGTTCAAAGATTTTAGATTAGAATCTGATTTCATAAGTCGATACCACCTAAAGAATACTGTATAACTAATGTTAGCAAGTTCATGACTGTTCTGACAAATCCATAACCTCTATGGCAGTAGCATCATCCTCTCAGACACAAGGATCAACAATCATTGGCTCTGCCTATCTCTTATTTGATTTTCTTAGAGATAATGAGATTTTGCCTTACTTGAATTTTAGAATAAGTTTTAGATAGAGTTTTGTTATTGTTACAGATTTTATCTTTTATGTTTGTTTCATTTAGTTAATTTAAATTTGAAATAAATCTGATACAAGATTAGATTGTTTAGGGATTTCAGATTGGTTGTGAGCCTATACATAGGCATTCTCATTTCATGAATTTCAATTTGGCTATTTTCCTCCATAGTTAATTTCTCTATTTTCTCTACAAGTTCCCCTATTTCTATATTTTATTTTACAAAATATTTCCAATAGTGGTATCAGAGCTTGCTTCTTACGGGCCGTGAGGAAATTTTTATTGAGCGCTAAACACAGTGAGGTTGAGTGCAAACACTATTGACTTATTGAGTGATTTATTTTTCAAGCAATTATGGTGCAAACATGTCTACTTCCAGCAATTCTTCACCTGCCATTCCAATGTTTAACGGTGAATCATTTGGGCTGTATAGATGAAATTTGTTTTATGGAACATTGTAACCTCTGAAGCTAATCCACCACCATTGAGAGAAAATCCTATAGTTGCTTAGATCAAAGCACATGATGAGGAGAAGCTGAAGAAAGATAAAACCATCACTTGCTTGCATGCAGGACTTGCATATCACATTTTTACCAAAATCTTGGACTTGGAAACACCTAAACAGGTGTGGGACAAGATCCAAGATGAATTTGAGGGCAGTAACATAGTCAAATCTGTTAGGCTTCTCACATTGAAGAGAGAATTTTGAATTGGTGAAGATGAAGGACAATGAATCTATCAAAGATTATTCTGGCAGGTTAATGGATGTTGTGAATCAAATGCGGCTTCTTGGTGAGGCATCATTTACAGATCAAAAGGTCATAGAAAAAATCATGGTTTCAGTGCCTGACAAGTTTGAAGCCAAGATTTCTACAATTGAAGAGTCTTGTGATTTACAAACTCTCACAATAATATAGCTAACCAGCAAGCTTCATGCACAAGAGCAAAGGGTCTCAATGAGAAGTGAAGAGGCTGTTGAAGGTGCCTTTAGAGCAAAGCACAATGGAAAATGTTTTGAAAACCCACAATCTTCCAATGACAAAGGGAAAATTGAAGGTTCTTCTAGAAAAGGAATGTTTTTGCCTTGTTCTCATTGTCAAAGAACCAACCATGTTGAAGAAGATTGATGGTACAAAGATAAACCTCTTTTTCACTGTAATTTTTGCAATGGACGTGGTCATAGTGAAAAGTATTCCAGACTGAAGAAAAAATAGCCTGAGCAGCAACCAGAACAACAGGCAAAATTGATTGAAGAAGATAACATTGAAGATGAGCATTTATTTATGGCATCACAAGAATTCAATTCATATGGATTGAATACTTGGCTCATTAATAGTGGCTGTATTAGCCACATGAGTAATTCTCTTTCAATTTTTATCTCTATTGACAGATCAATCCAACCAAAAGTCAAGTTGGGTAGTGGTGATATTGTTCAAGCCCAAGGAAAAGGAGAAATTTCCATATCAACCAAGAAACGTATGATAATTGTCAAACATGTTCTTTACATTCTATAATTGGATCAAAATCTTCTTAGTGTTGCACAAATGCTAAGAAGTGGATTTGAAGTTTCTTTCAAAGAAAATTGTTGCTTTATTATGGATGAGCATGGAATTGAGATTGCAAAGATTGAGATGATCAGAAACAATTTTTATTGGAAGTTTGATTTAATTGAAGATCATGATTTTATTGCCAAAATTTATGAGATTGATGTTTGGCATGGAAGATTTGGTCACACCAATTTGAAGTCATTAAAGTTCAAGCAAGATGAATTTGAGATCACAAATCCTGGCAAATGGTGTTTGAAGACAAGAGGAGTTAAATTAAATGGATTTGATGCGCTTATGAAATCATGTTTGAAGTTCATGGAGCTAAAGATTGGGATTTTCGTGGCAAATCTCAAGGAGGAGTGTTAGAGATAATGAGATTTTGCCTTACTTGAATTTTGAATTTAGAATAAGTTTTAGATAGAGTTTTGTTATTGTTATAGATTTTATCTTTTATGTTTGTTTCATTTAGTTAATTTAAATTTCAAATAAATCTTATAGATTTTATCTTTTATGTTTGTTTCATTTAGTTAATTTAAATTTCAAATAAATCTTATAGAAGATTAGATTGTTTAGGGATTTCAAATTGGTTGTAAGCCTATAAATAGGCATTCTCATTTCCTGAATTTTAATTTGGCTATTTTCCTCCATTGTTAATTTCTCTATTTTCTCTGCAAGTTCCTCTATTTCTATATTTTATTTTACAAAATATTTCCAATAGATTTCTTGATAATTGTTGTTTTTGATGTGTTTTAATTATAAATGTCTTTTTTTTCATTTTCAGTGTGTGTATCTGTGTGTAAAGTATAAATATAATTTATGTTATGGGTATCTTGAAACTTCAAAATGGCAGTCATCTTGCTACAAGTAAATGCTTGTCTGCACATAAATTTTGATATATCTTGACTCTTTCTTCTGCTCAGATATTCTCCTGGAGGTTGTTTCTGGTCCCTTATGTCAAATCTAATTTGCTCTGTATGTTGAAGTATATATATTCTAGTCCCTTATGTAAATCCTGCTTATGTTACTTAAAGAATATAGTTGCCTCTTTATTAATATAAATAGGGTGGTGTGGATTGCATAAAATTAGTCACATACTAAACTACATAGCATAGCAATCACAAGGAGCCACCAAACTACTGGTGTCACTGTTGTCGTTGGGAGGAAATACAATGTGCAAAGGGTCACACTCAACAGTGATGCTGAGGTGATGGTGCGGTGGCCGAACTAGAGTGTGACCTTGAGGCTCTCGTACGATATACATAATCATAAATATAATTTATTTGAAATTTGATATACATAATCAGAAAGATAATATTAAATAATTCAATGGTTGAATTATTTAATTTTATATTTTACAAAAAAGTTTTTTTTTTTTTACCAATTTTAACAAAAAAGTTATTAAGTGATATGAGTACAAGAATTTGACATCTAAGGTCAATGATCTTTTCCTATACATATATGATATGTATAATGTATCTAGTGAAATAATTTTGATGGATGATCTCAAGAGAATGATTAGAGAGAGATGCTTCTTGTAAGACTTCATCCATTTGAAGAACATCAATCTAGATAACTCCTGTAGCCAAATGTGAAATTATACATTTGAAGACCCCATAAAACAAATCCAAAAGCATTCTTATATTTAACATCAAAAATATTTCTTGTGAACACATTTATATTAGTGATTTAGAGAATGACATATAGAATACATTTCTTTTAATTAATTTAATATAGCACAATGTCTATTACAAACATATATAACTGCAATAAATGGAGATGATGATGAGATTTTCATTACAGTCTAACACATTATTCAAGACATATGATTAGATTTGCATTGCATTGCTAGTAAAGAGTTTCAAGGTAGACCAAACAAAACAAAATAAATGTAAACAATCATCACATATAATAGAAGAAACTCATTGCATACAGATTTAGATTCCCTTATGTGACATTACTATCTAGTGAAATTTTAGCCCTTAATTAAAAACAAGAGAGAGATCAAGAATTTATATAATAATAAAAAAGGGAATTATGGGACTTTGATGGTGGAGATTTTCACTGAAGGGAATCTAACTGAAAATTCTACATGAGATGATCCATTCCACATTGTATACACTCATGAAAAAGGAAGACCGTTACATAAAACTAAGCCTATAAGAATCATATAATAGGCTTGTTTGATGGTTATTTATGATAAGAATTAGTGTGAATTTAAAACAAACAAAACAAAACCAAACAAAATTGTTTAGTTAATTTTAGAAAGTAAATTAACAAAACTAAAAGAAATTAACAGCATAATCAAACTACTTACAAAAAACACCAAGTAGATTTGCTGCACAAATTCGTGTCTTTACATACTCCTCAATAATATGAAAGGCTGGATAACAATTAAAAAGTTAATTTGCATATAATGAAAAATTTATGTACTGTAATAAATTTAACAATACTTTGCTCTTTAGCATAAAGATACTAACTTGGTGACTAAGTCTTGAGCAAGTTTAATTAATTACTTTTCTGAATCAAGAAATATTACTTGAAATGTACAAATGGCCTCCACAAACTCATGAATGGGATGAGCTCCTATGCTAAGAAATAAGAGTAGAAACACCAATATTTTACCAAAATTGCAATGATGATTGCATGTCTTCTACTGTATTCTTGCCTATAGCTTTTTCTTTTACTCCATTGGCATTCTGGGGACTAACTTTATCATTGCATATTTGAATTTGCTTTCTTCAATTACAAAATGCAAGCTTAAGAAGGGCTTGTTTTTTTTTTTAACACATTGCTAGAAGAATCATGAACCTTTGTTTTCAACGGTCAAGTTAGTAATATCGCAGAGGGAGCCGTTATGCTTTCTTCAAGAATTGACAACCCATTTTGTAAGTACAATGATTTCCCTATAGGTATGGTAGAGAAAGATCAGATCAATAATGTGGACTTATCATTTGCTAAAAGCATTAGGATTCCATACATGGAAAAATTGCCACCATATATACATCTTGGGTACATGTGGCCATGATGCATTTGACTTTCTATTTTCAAAGACTAATTTTTTGTTCAGATGTCCTAGATGTGCAATGCAATGTTTGGCAAAGAAAATTACATGCTTCTTGTATTTTCTTTTCAAATAGAAACTTCCACATAAAATATTATTAATAAAATCCATATGGAGATTGTGTTTATGTATTTTGTAATTTTTCAAAATCTTTCATGTTGTATAGAAATGAGAGAGTGGCTAAAGATCAGTCACATATTGGAAAAACCCAAATATATTATGATAAAAATCTTGAGGATGTTAAACATGACTTCACTAAGCTTGAAGACTGAATTCTGCACACTAAATTAACATGGAGATTTACTAGCATGTAGAAGTTCTATATGCAAGTAAAACATCTCCATTTTAATTTACCATACAGAATTCGATCTTCAGCCTCAGTGAAGTCATCCTTAACATCCTCAGGATTTTTATCAGAGTATATTTGGCTTTCTCCAATAACTAACTGATCTTTAGACATTCTCTCATTTATGTTTAGCATGAAAGATTTTGAAAATCAGAAAATACATAAACGCAATTTCTATATGGATTTATACATAATATTTTATATGGAAGTTTCTATTTGAAAAGAAAATACAAGAAGCATGTAATTTTTCTTTGGCAAAAATTGCATTGCACATCTGAGACATCTACACAGAAACTTAGTCTCTGAAAATTGAAAATCAAACGCACCTAGCCACATGTATCTAAGATGTATATGGTGGTAATTTTTCCATGTATGGAATCCTAATGCTTTTAGCCAATGACAAGTCTATATTATTGATACAATCCTTCTCTACCATACCTTTAGGGAAACCATTGTACTTACAAATTGGGTTGTCAATTCTTGAAGAAAGCATAAAGACTCCCTCCCTGATATTACCGACTTGATAGTTGAAAATAAAGGCTCAAGATTCTTCCAACGTCTCTTAACTTTTTCATGTGGAAACACAACTGAGATTAACTGCAAGCAAACCAACAATGTGTTAGAGAAACAAGCCCTTCTCAACCTTCCATTTTGCAATTGAAGAAAGCAAATTCAATTTTTTTTATCCGCAGAAAATTCAAAGATGCAATGATAAAGTAAAGAAAACAAAAAACCCCATCTAGGTTTCCACAATAAAACAAAACAAAATCAAACTTGGCAAAATCATGTTTGGCTACAAAAAATAAAAACAAAAAGAAGTTCAATCCACATGTGTTTAAGCAGAGGAATTACATATGGTTCATAAAAGATATTTGCAAACTCAAATGTTGTTTGTGATATTTGTACACACAAATATAAAGAAACAGAGTTGTTAAGTTTCATGCTTCAATATATGATTAGATGCAAAATAATGTGCTATAATTGGACTTTAATTCTGAACTATCCTCACAATATGATTTCAAAGAAATGGAATGACAGAAAACAACACAGAACAAAATAAAACATGTAAATGAAAGGAAATGAAGAAACTGGGAGAACAAAGGAGTGAGGAAAGAGAGAAACAAACTTAATGCTTGGAGGCGCAGTTAGTAGTTTTGTTCACCATGGATCCACGAAGAGATTGATCAATTTAAAGGAGAAAGTGGCGAGAGAAATGAAGGGAAGAAGTTATGAAGAGAGTGAATTGAAATAAGAAATTAAATAAAAGTAACGCTCTTTAGTTAGAACTGAGTTGGCCATCCACCAACACTGTGTAATTTCTGGTGTTGTTTCATGCATGAGTTATTGATCCTTCCTTCCTAAGTATCGTGTGGGGACCACTGTTCTCAACAACAATGTTTTTTTATAATAATATTTAAGATTAATATTTTTTATATACAATGAGTGTATGTAAGAGTTTTATATGGTGAGGATATTGGGAATACATTTTCTTACACACTTGTACTAAACATATTTTTACTAGTTAAAAGTTACTAAAAAAAATTAAAATTATGAGTAGGGTTTAATAAATAACGAATGGCATTCACATAATTTTGTGATTTCCAATAAATTTTAGTTAATAGTGAAAGTGTTTTAGAAAGAATGTTTTTACTATTTTTCTAATCTTTTTAAGATTTGAAATGTGTCTTCTTTAAACATGTTCATTTGTAATGCTTTTTTCTTGATACTTTAATAGGAATTTTGGTAAATAAAAATTATTAAATTGAATACATTAAAATATACAAGGAATCTATTATTTTAATCATTAAATATTTTATTTGAAAGAACTTTTCTAAAAATTGAATAATTATTAAAAGAAAGTTTAAATACATTTTTAGTCCTTGCAATTTAGAGATTTTTTGCTTTTTGTCCTTGCAATTTTTTTTGTTTTAGTCCTAGCAAATTATGTTTGTTTTGTTTTTCATCCTTAAAGCGGTTTAGATAGCGCTTTATTTTACTGTTCAAAGTGCTATCTAATCCACTTTAAGGAAGAAAACAAAACCAATATAATTTGCAAGGATTAAAACCAATTTTTTTTTTGCAAGGATGAATAACAAAAAAAGGCTAAATTGCAGGGACTAAAAAGGTATTTAAGCCTTAAAAGAAAGTAATTTAATTTTATTCTATTTCTAGTATCTGCCATTTCAATTACCCTCAAAAGGAAGAAAATAATTAATATATGCATCATTTTCTTATTTAACGTATACAAATTTAATGAGACTTAAATATTATTTAATGATATTATTGACTTTAAAAATAATATAATATTAGGCGTATTAAATAATTTTTAATAATATTATTAAATTTTTAATAATATTTAATGTTATTATTGAGTTAAATTATATTATTTACTGATATAATATTTAATGATGTTTCATAAATATAATATTAGGTTTATTAAATGATTTTTCATAAATATAATATTTAATGATAGTATTAAAGTTAATTCTATATTAACTATATTAAATAATATAATTATTAATATTTTATAATGTAAAAATATTCTTTATTTATATATTTATATAAAGACTACATTAATAACATTCAATACTATATTAATATTTGTATTCAAGTCTATTATATATATGTGCATGTGTGTGTCTATGTGTCTATTATATAAAAATATTTTAGTGAATTATAATTTTCTTTTTCTTAAAATACATCGAAGGTGTGTCTAATTAAAATATTTCTTGTAAAATGTAAGTGTGAAAGTTAAAAAAAATGATGTAAGATTTACTAAATTTCACTCACTTGTTTATAAACATTGATTACATGTAAAAAATATATATATTATTCAATAGATATAATATTTAATAATATGATATATGCTAAGAAAATAAAATAAGTAATAATATAAAATTCTATTTTTTTTATGAACAACCCAATTTTAGTGTGTGTCTCATTCATTAATTATTATTTCTAAAATACCCTTAATTAATTAACAATTTTTTTAGCCAAAATATAATATATGTTAGAAATTACTCCCTACATTCCAAAATGACTAGCAATTAAAAAATTTCATATTGACTGATGTTTATAATTTTCAATGAGATATTAAAATTTGCTTAAATATGTTTTTGGTCCCTAATAAATGCTCGAATTTTGTTTTTGTCCCTAATATATTTAAAATCTTGTTTTTGGTCCCTAAATTTGTTTAGATAGCGCTTTAAATAGTGAAATAAAGTGATTTAGATAGTGCTTTAGGGATCAAAAACAAAATTTTAAATTTATACCCAATTTCCAGTTGGACTGGTTTGAGTGACGGGCTGAGCAGGTCTTATAACATTGCATGTTGGTTTAGAGTATTTCTTATCCTGAAGAGGAGCTGGGTTAGGAAGCAATATGTGATAGGATAAACTCTCTCTCTCTCTCTCTCTCTCTCTCTCTCTCTCTCTCTCTCTACCACACCTGCCAGTATGTTTTTCATCAGATGGTGACATGTCAAGTTAACAGAGCCAATGTAACGATAAGGACCAAATGCAAAATAAGTATTTTTCCATGGATCGAACGCAAAGAAAAAATTTATAAGACACAATATGCAAAATCTGACAATTTTTTGGTCCCTAATAATAAAAAATCGTTGTTGGTCCTTGATAAATTTAAAATTTTGTTTTTGGTTCCTAAATCACTATTTAAATAACTTTATTTCACTAGCAAAGGGTAACATTCAACAATCAAAGGGAGAACCCTGGTGTGCACATTGCTACACCCCAGAACCTAACCCTGAACCGGGCTCGGACAATGGTTACTCTATGAAATTTAATATGTGAGTAATTTTATGCAATATGCACCAGGGTGTGCTTTCTACATTATCATTGTTCACCCTATTTATAATAATAAAGAGGCAACAATATTTTTTTTTGTGTTGTGTGCTATATCAATTATTTGTTGATGCATTAAAAAGTTCTGATTTCATAATTCAATACTATGTAAAGAATAGTGTGCTAAAAAGCTTTACTACAGAGCTTCAGAATCTAGTTTTCCATTAATTATGAATATATTTTCTGGTTAAAGCTGCACCAAACATCTTGTACATACAATTTGCTAATTTGCATTCCAAACACAAAAAATGTGAAAGATGTTTCTTACCAAGCTATTCTTTTTGCTATATTCATCACTGACGACATTGTAATATCCCCTTCATGCCCAGGATTCATTGTTTGCAGGGTGTCCAACATCAAGATTGATTATACTCAAATATTAACATGATTTGATTAAACATGTGATGAATTCTTCATTAAATAACAAAACATTTAAAAAATATATAGTTATAATTTTATAGTTTTTTAAATGTTTTGTTATTTAATAAAGAATTCATATACATGTTTGTCACTACTACTATTTTTTTCAGATGAGTTGTTTTTAACATTCTAAATTAGTTTTATTTGTGGATACGTAGAATTATCTAATATGAAAACTTGGTATTTTTCATATTAACTGGTTTGGTTCTAAATACAAACGACCTAAAAAGTGAATTTTTTTAGGACATTATAAATATAATTAATGAAGAAAGTTTTTTTTTTGTTGATTTAAAATTACACTAAAGACAGTCCATCACAAAACCAAACACTAAATCAATGTTGAACCGACACAAAATTAATATAGAACTATAACAATTTAGTTATCATAATATGTAATACATTTTTTATGTACAAAAATATAATTTGTTACAAATAAATGGGCAAAACCCTTAAGTAAGAAAATTAATATAAAAAAAAAAGTGTTCTAAGACAATTTAAAATTATTCATTCTCTTGAACAACTCCTAACGGCCACTTAGGACCTCTCAATCTCTATCCAAATAAATAGCCAACAGCCTTTGCCAAAATCAAACAGACTGTCTCAAAAGCTATTTGACTAAATTGAAACACCTTTAGAAATTAAATATCTAAAATATATTATTAACATTAAATTAACAATTTTCGCCATTGACCAATCAATTAATTAGTCCTGTTTAAAAAAAAATCATTTAATTAGTCAAGATAATAATATTTCATACAAGGTAGACAATCAAAGTCAAATTAACTAGTGAGTTTGACTATGATAGTCACATATCATGAAGCATGCTAGTCAAACCTTGCCATTTTATATAATTAAAATAACATTGAGTTTTTGTTAATCAGAAACATCTCTTTCCCATTTTGCAATATCAGACCTCTTTATATTGACATTCTTCATTCACCTCTCTCTCACTCTCAACACTCAACAGTGCCAATCTCTCTCTCTCCCTCTCTCTTTCTCTCTCTCTCTCTCTCTTGTGCTCTAGGATTGAAGGTGCCAGTAACTAACTAATTTCCACCAACCACCTCCCCATGGTATGTTCCTCACTCATATGGGATTTTGGGTTTCAATTTTTATTTCAATTGCTGATTATTTTGGACAATTTCACGGTTGGTTTTCCATTATTTGTGCCTGTGTTATCTGTTATTTGACATTTTAGTGTTCCCCTGAAATAAAATTTTTCCACTTCCCAGAGTGAGTGTGTCTCAAGTATTACTTTTACTTATTTGTTCACACTTTGATTCCTTCAATTGCTAGGAACTCAAAACAATCATGGACTCAATTAGGGGAAGGGGTATTAAAAGGAGCAAAAAATCCAACCATGAAGGTCCAAACATAATCAGCAACCTACCTGCTGTCATTATTGGTCGCATTCTCTCATTTCTTCCCACTAAAGATGCAGTTCGTACTAGTGTTTTATCCAGCAAATGGAAATACCTCTGGACATTCATCACTGTCCTACACTTTGAGGATAGAGAGGAATACCATTACTATCTCAATATGAAACAGAGAACCACTTTTTAAACTTTGTGTATAAGGTGCTACTTCATCTGAATACTTTTAGCATTCAAATTTTCTCTCTTTCTCTTTCAGAGAATTATGATCCTTATCATGTTAATCAGTGGATATCTGCCATTTTAAATCGGGGAGTCAAAGAGGTTTGTATCGATTCACAGAAAAAACTCGACATTTCCACGCATTTCTTTTGGAAATCCCAATCCTTAGAGAAATTGATGCTAAGTATGAATGGTTATGCTATCAGATTTCCCACCTTTGCTTGTTTTTCTTCTCTCACTGTCCTCGACTTGTCCCAGATCATGTTCACCTGTGACTCTTCTAATGACTTGCAAAATCTCTCCCTTAACTTCCCAGTTCTTAGAAAGTACGAGACATTAAATTGCATTTGGACAAATGTAAAGGGTGTCACTTTAGAAGTGCCTCTACTTGAAGTGCTTTCAATACATCATACAATTGAGTCCATATTTCTTGAGTCACATCCTATAATCAAGTATTGTGCCCCACGTCTCACACAATTCTCTTATAGTGGTTATGGTTTACCAGACACCATTTTGTTAGACTTGGACCTATCTACAGCGTGCATTGCATCTGCTAATACTCTACTACTTGAGTCTGGGTGGGAGAGTGAAGAAAAAACGGCAATTCTTGCTTGTGAGCTTCTAAAAAATTTCAATAATAATGTGCAAAGTCTAACATTTGAGAGGCCAGAGGTATGCTTCCTTGCTTCACCCTTTGTTTGCAATGAATATAATTACTTTACAACAATGAAATTTAATAATGACATCAATATTTCCTTGCTTCTCAATATAGGAATGTTTTTCTTTGTTAATTCTATATCGATTGTGACAATTAATTTTACGAGAGGCTGTTTGTTGCATTTTATATATAGTATATTGATGATTGCTACAGTACTAAAATTTCCCCCCTTTGTCACTCAGGTTCTGGCTTTGGGCGATCTTCCTGAATTTAGAATATTGACTTGTCTGGAGCTAGGACAAGTTACCGGTAAAATTTTGTTAGACTTACTTCTAAAGACGCCATGTCTGAAGACTCTTATTTTAAAGGTTAGTAATTGATTGATTGAAACTAGCTATACGACCCAATAATCACTATATTTTACAAAATGCATTTGTAGATTGTCAATTTCCCAAAGACTTTTGTGATGACTACTAGTTAGCGTCATTCAGTTATTTAATCAAAATTAATGTAGTTTATTTATTTTTTACTAATGTGTTATTTGGTTCTTGTCACGGAATACAATTGATATAGCTTTATCTTTGGCTGTCACCAGGGCCTACTTCAATTTGATGAAGAGCTTTCGAATCCTGACAACGTGCCTTCATGTTTTATAGCTAACCTTCTAGTGTTAAGTTTTGTAATTTTTACTAGTAAAGAGCATGAGCTGAGTTTTGCTAAATTTGTAATGGAAAATGCTCAAGTCTTGAAGAGGGCGAGTTTCACGGCTGCTTCGAGTCTGCGTGGGACAAAATTTGAAAAAGTTAAAGAGATGATATTTTCATTTAAGAGAAGTTTTAGCTCTACATTTATAGAAGTTTTACCCTTTTATCCCTATAGATTTAGTTTGCAGGAGGATATTTAGCTAGAGGGTCAGGACTGCAATGTCATTTCATGTGAATTATATCTCATAGTTTATGCCCTTAATTAGTTTTCTTAAAGTTACTACTTTTGGAAGATGTTATGTATAAATAGTGCTTCATAACCCAGCGAATTGTTTTAAGGCAATTCTTACAAAGATGGAGGGGACATCTAGCACAGGCAAGCAAAAGCTTTTGAAGAGACAGAAGACAAATGAAGAGGGGTGAAGGCACAAACTCAAAAGTCGCATACTTGCTAAAGATGCAGTTCGTACAAGTGTCTTATCCAAAAAATGGCTATTCTGCTGGACATTCATCACCAACTTGGACTTAGATGAAACTGTGTTCTACTCTCCTAAGAGGAAGACCGGTGGAAAAATGTACTTTATGAACTTTGTTTACATGGCACTTCTTACTAAAACTTCAAGTTTGGAAAGTTTTTCACTTGTTATTGCTAACAATTATCATATGTCCCTTCTCAATGCATGGATATGCAACATCTTGATTCAGATTGTAAAAAATCTCAGTATTGTTACACATTCTGAAATGTCCTTCTCAACTCATGCATCTCATTATCTTTTCAACTCCAAGTTATTAGAAGAATTGGTGCTAAAGATACATTGTTGTGCCATTAGGGTTACTGAAACCTTTGTTCATTTTGGAAACCTAAAACTCCTCAAGTTATCTGAATTTTATTTACTCTTGACACTAGTTCAAGTGACTCTTAGTTTACCAGTCCTCAAAGTGTTTGTAACAATAAATTGTACTTGGTTAAATGCAAAGCGAATCACTCTAAAAGTGCCTCTACTTGAAAGCATTATCATAGTGCAAGATGCAAAGTCCATGTCTTATGAGACGCCTCACTGTGCAATTGAGTTTTCTGCTTTACATCTGAAAGAATTCAGTTATTGGGGTTGTGGTTATATATCACATTATTTTAAGCTGTTAGATCCGTCGTTGGCTCATAATGCTTCTCTTTATGGTGATCACAAATTTAGAACAAGATCATATGCGGAATGGCATTGAGGTGTGTACAATCACAACATGTGGTGTGTCTGAAAATTTCAAAATAATCTGCAATCGCAACTACAAATTAAGTTGAGAGTAGCATATAAAAATTTGCATGTATAAAGTTGCACAAATTACATAATCACCATCATACCCATAATCTACACCAATCAATTGGCTGAATAGTAGTTGGCATTTATAAATTTGTTTATTCATTTATTAAGTTTATTACATTGTCAAGAAAAGTATTGCACAGAAGCTGTTGCACGTATATTCACACACGTGGAGGTTCATATGTATTTTTTCACATAAGCTTGGTGAAGTATCTTGAGTGTCATAATACAAATAAGTTTCTTTATTTGCATTCTAGGTACTGTCACAATCAAAAGTGGCTAACTACCTTCATTTGGAATGTTGAGCCAATTGGAGCTTGCTTAGTTAGTGGTGAGGTTTTATTAGGCTTACTTCTAAAGTCACCCGTTCTTAAGACTCTACTTTTCAAGGTTGGGTTAATTCTCTAGTTGCATTATTTTCATAGAAGTTACATATCATATAGCCTCGCTCTTGATTTTATTGCAAGTACATTTTAGCTTTCAATTTCTAACTTACACTTTTTTGCGATTCTTATTTGTACTAAGTTTTGAGGATCAATCATCATGGAGTATCTAATTTCAACAAAGAGATTTTGAATTCTGCTGCTGTGCCCGATTGATTGACATTTACACTCTAGGTTGTGAAATTTCATAAACTGCATGGACTTGTGATGGAAAATGGTTTAGTGGTGGAAAGGATAAGTTTCACCCTAGTTAGCCATTGGTTGGGAAAATCGAAGATTATAGAAGAATTTAAAGCGAAGCTTTTCTCATATAAAAAAGGTTTCTCTTTTGCTATTGTTGAATTTTCATATGATGATTAATTATGCTACAGAAGCAAGGGGAACAGGTTTACCATGTTTGTCTTTTTTTTGTGCGTGTAATGTCATTTATCCTAATATACACCTATTAAGATATTAGCTGCAAGATTTTATTCATGCCTTTACTGAAAGATGCATTCTATCAAGGATTAGATTGCAATCAAGTAAATAGTTGAATTAAGTATTTATTAGATATTTTTTTATTAAATGGGATTTTGTTTATAAGACTGATTGTTAAGGCTATTTATAATAAGTTAAAAGAATTTAATAAAAAATATTATAATTTATTTATAAGTCTAAAAATAGTATTATTGTAAGTTCTCTTAAAGTCTATGATATCGATATTGAGCTATATGTAGAGAGAAGAAAATTTCATTACAAACAAGTTGCCAAAACTTGCTTTTCATGAGATGTATTGGGTTGAAGAGGTACCATACCAGGTTTACCTCTTATTCACCCATCACCACAATGTAATGGCCCTTGGTTCTAATTCTTGTCCATAATAAAAGTTTCTGACTTCCCAAAAAAAAAAAAAAGAGAAAGAAAAGCTCTCTTAAATGTCTTATATTTATTTCATCAATAATGATGAGAGAAAGGCGAGAAATGGCAACTGTATTGCGAAGACAGTTTTAGAGTGAGATGGAGGAGGTGAATTAGGGGACATTAGATTATAAAGTAGCTAATGAATTGAGTACGTGCACATATATACAAAATAGGACCACAGCTCATGCAAATACAAGCCATGATGACATGATTGAAAATAGTGTGTGTGGGTCTTAAGAAAATTGGACTTAGGCCTTATAGCTTTTTATAAAACTTTATTTTCAACCATTTAGTAATTTAACTTTTGAAAAGCATTTACTTTGAAAGGATAAATTAGGCTAAACAAAATTTTATCAAAAACTCTAAAAAAAATAAATTTTAATGAATATTTTTTAGAAAAATGATTTTTTAAAGCCAAGTAGTGAGGTTTTACTTCTCCTTTATAATTTACTCCTCCCTCTTACCTATTCTCCTTCTTTCTCACCATCATTAAAAAATTGGCACTCTATATATATTGCACACTTCATCTCCATTTTGCACTCCATCTTTATTTTGCACTTTTTGGTGTTCATGTCCAACGATTTGATTTTGTCGGCACAAATAGGGGCTGATTTCTTCAACCTACATAAACAGAATTTGACACACTGCTGGTTTCTTCACTCCATTTATATTGTTTTGTTATAGTTTAGGTTAGGAATTTCAATCATTCCATCTCTACAAAAGCTTATTTGATTTTTCTTATATAATTAAGAATTTCATTAAAAAAATAAAATTAATAAAGATAGAGTTTATTAGGTTGATTGATTCAAAAGCCACCCACTTGTATGTTGGAAGATGAGTTAGAGTTTTTTTTTTTATAATTTTATATAAAGTATTTTGTCTAACTACATTTAGCTTTAATTTAAAACTTTTATTCTTAACTTGAACTTTAAATTAACTTCTAAAATGAATATGAAATAAGAATTTATACAAAGTTTATTCACAGTAAATTCTTGTGTTAATAATTGCAAAATTTATTTTGCATTTCATTTGCTAATCCAGATTCCAAAAGCTTCTGTTTTCCATTTTGCAAAACGTCATTCCTCATCATTATCATTCACCTCTTTTTCTCTTCAAGTCTTCATTTCCCATTTTGCAAAAAAGACATTCAATTTCAGACCTTTTTCTCTTGACATCCTTCATTTACCTCTCTCTCAGTGTCGGGGCTTGGGTTTGGCTGTGGAAAGGTTTAGTTGTTCCCATTCTCTCTCTAGAAGGTGCTCGCGGGTTTAGCATTTCCATTTCCATTTTAAGGTTTAGTATTTCCTCCTACCACTTCCCCATGCTCTCTTCCTCACTCTTCGTAGCTCTTGCTCATGCTCTGCTTCTGGGATTATGCATTTCTATTTTTATTTCGTATTCCATCGTTTCTCGATTTCTATTTCAATTAACCTTTACGACTTCTCTTTTATATATTATGTATGTATGTATGTATGTATGTATGTATGTATGTATTATGTGTGTATATATATATAGGGGGATTGCTAACATACTGTTACCTCTTTTTTAGTTGGAGTATGTTAGCAACCTACACCAAAACTTTTAGACAAAAAATTAATCATTTTCTTTGTTTTGATTACTTTACTATAGGGACATATTAGTAATTTAACATTCAATTTAAAAAAAAAATAAAAAAACTTATTTGTCTCTCTCCCCTCTCATCAAAACTGTTAGACATGGAGGACACTATGTGTATAAGTGTATAACTGAAATAATTTTTGACATGGAAGTTCAACACTGTGTATAAGTGAAATTTAATTGAAATAATTGTGTATGTGATGTTGTTTGACTTATTTGTATTTGTGATGGAATATTCTACCTTAAAAGGAGAATCTCCATATGAACATGAGTGTATTTGATTATTGATTATTTATACTTGAGTTTTTGACTTGTTGTTATTTGTAATTGTAATTGCATTATTTATAATTGTTAAATTGGAGACCGGGAGGAATGTGATCCTCGGGCAATGAGTGCTGGAATTTGTTTGTGCATGTGGATTGTATGATGATTTTATTGATTGGGGAGTAAGAATCTTAAATTCTTGTTTGGGAACAAATGAACTCTAATGGAGCGCATTTGTGATGCTAGAATGTCACTCTAGCAACTAATAACATTCACTATGAACAATAATGAATCAATTATAAATGAGAAAAGTGTGAACCTAATAATATTATTGGTTAATAATTAATAAGTACCTATGCATATGGACGATGACGAATATTTGGACTTAGAATAAAAATTAGGACCCTTGCATGAGCTTTGAGACCCAATGACTAAATTAAGCATAAAACTTGGGACGGGAGTAAGGATTCCGATAATATGGTGAAATCATGAATGTGGTTCATGATTGGGTAAAGTACATTATGTACGCGTTGCTTCGGTTGTTTGAAATTATTGTTTACTTTGGACATTGTGAGAAACGAAAGGAGAATGAAGAACCTTTTTTCCATTGGGTCATGTGTTACCATTGGAAGTGAAATGTGTTCGTGAAGAGGGTGACACATTAATTGAGAAGGATAACCTTACATGATCAAAGCCAAATGAGCATGTGTTGAAGAGGTCATGTGGAAGCTTCATCTGCAATGAGCAATGTGCTTGTGAGAGACAGGGTCGTAATGTTTAACCACTGTGTTAGTGGGGAGTGGGATCTCCGTATGGTATAGGAATTATGTTGATTGAGGACCGCCGTCGAGTACCTTTGGTAGAGAAGCCCACGTGGACCTGAAAAAGATGAATCCCAATAGGGAGAGTGGTTGAGGAGTCAGACCTCAGAGATTGAATGACCACACAGAGTAGTACTTGATGTATGCTCACTGACTTGTTATTTCTTAGGGGTCTGGCACCGAGTTTGTGGTCGTGTTTCCACAGAGCCGACTTGGCAACTTCGAAAAAAGCGAGGCATAACCGTGTTGGTGAGAGTCTATCATTGTATTATGGTGAGGGTGTACTCTTAATAGTCATCCAGCTTAAACTGTGTAAGTCCACTAAGTTATGGGAGTTCCAGTGGCTACGAGCCTAAGTTGTGATGAGTTATAATGAATTAGAGAGTTAGTGAGATGGGTTGAGGTTGTCGAGCGAGACTTATGAGAGCACCACAATACTGTGGTGGATGTTGTATGTTGTTTATGACCGTAAGGTCATTTATTTGTTGGTTTAGAGGAGGAGGGAGACTCACTCCATATGTCTTTATTTTTTAGATCTAGATGAATGATCATATGCAAACAACTTGACAGACATTTTCAAGAGAAAGAAGAAGATCCTTCTAGGATGCTTCATGGGTTAATTGGGTATTTTGAAATTTTATTCAGTCACTGCTTTGAGTCTCAATCTTTTTCTTGTATAAAAGAGGGTAGACTAGGTTTTAATATTATGATGTACCAATTCTTTATATGTGACTCAAATGTATAATGTGTTAAATTCCATGAATGTAAATGCATAAGTATATCCTATGTAATAGAATAGTATAATGATGGACCTGAGAATGTTCTTAATTAAGGAAGATTTTGTTATATTTCATGGTTTACAATGAAGTTAATGTCTTATAAAATGAGTTTGATTATTAAGACAGATATTTCATAAAAGGGGTTTTAATATGATGATAAGTTATTATGGATGATCGTCGTTTGGAATTTCAAGTAATCACGTTTTAAAGGAAAACAAATTTCCCCCTTTTTTGTTTGTTTGTTATTTTGTGCCAAAAAGGGCCATTAACATGTTACACGGAACCACATGAAAAATGAGTATCACGAGCAAACGGAAAAAAAAAAAAATTACACTAGACGCTGTTTCGATTTCTAAAAGCATAATTCTTCCCTTTACATGTTGTTTCAGAACGATGGAGGACTCGTGAGGAACACCGAGGTGAATCGCACGAAGAACGCAGTCAACCATTGAGTGAGTCAGTAACGAGTGTGTCCTTTTAAAATTTATTTTGTTGTAACCTTTGTCATTTCTTTTTATTCTGCATTCAAATTTGATTCTTACTTTTTTGGCCTTTTAAAACTACTATTGTGTATCAAAGTAGGAAAACCCCTTTCTTGCAGCCTTTTCCCAATAAAAGTACCCAACCAAATAAGGAGAATGAGAATGTTCCTCTGTCACATTATTATTTTTCTGAATTATAGAAATTAAACATGTTGGATAATTATATGTGTTCATGCAGCCTTTTCCCAATAAAAGTAACCAACCAATTTCCTATGTGTTCTGTTTCTCCAAAATATGTGGTGATCATGAGAGTGAGTTGTTTGTGTAATTTTGAAGCTCTCTTTTTTTGCAGGATAAGAAGAATGAGCTTTGTCATGAGAATAGGTTGAAGGAAGATAAATAAAATTTGGAGTATGGAGGTATTTTTTAATGTGGACAAGTCTTTCATTAATTAGTTAATGGTAGATTGTTTTTCACATTTTTTCCTGTTATTTCTCTTTTTTATTTTTAACTTTTCTTTTTACATCACATCTTTCATTTCTTTCTTCTTTTTCAATTTCTATGTTGATCCAAATCATAATTTTTTTTTGTAAGTAAAAAAATCTACATTAACAAATATAAAAAAGTACTGTTACATTAAAATTATAGACTTACATAATCAGTTTAGCCATTTTCCTACTTATTCAAATCTCCTCTATGGATATAAAGAAAAATGTTATCAATGTAGTTAAGATTCATTCTGAAAATAATCTAGTTCAATATAATTCATCGTAAAAGAGATGTAACAATTGTTATTCTCATGTTATTAATCTCCATTATTGGATTACATCTGATAGAATGATAATACTAACGTGATTGTTTAATTATTTAATATTTATTTCTTATTATATTAATTATTTGAAATGGTGAAGGTCATAAGGACTGGTAGTAAATATAAATAGGATGTACATATGAATGAAAAATATAGGTAGACAAGAAATTAATATTAAAAAATGATGCTTAATTTGCATGAATACGTTTTTAACAGATTTCTTTTTTTTTGATTGGCATGTAACAACTTTTGATAGGATATCTACTGACATTTCCAAATTCTGCGGTAACTGCATGATATTATTTCTAGTGAAGGCATGTTTATATATAACAAGTGGTCATGCATTTTCGGATGTTCATGCACTTTTCTGTTACCTGTTGCATAATTCTTCTCTTTTCATATCACGGCTGCTTTTGACAGGGGTTATAAATAGGTGCTTTTTAAAACTAGATGTTGTTTAGATTTCTAAAAGCATAATTCTTCTCTTTTCATTATTGTTTCAGAACGATGGAAGACACGTGAGGAACCCCGAGGTGAGTCACATGAAGAACACAGTCAACCATTGAGTGAGTCAGTAACGAGTTATGAAGCTGTCTGCCAATGAAAAGAACCCGAGGTGTCCTTTTAAAAATTATTTGTTGATAACCTTTGTCATTTCTTTTTATTCTGCATTCAAATTTGGTTCCTATTTTTTTGATCTTTTAAAACTACTATTATGTAACAAAGTAAGAAAACCCCTATCTTGCAGCCTTTTGCCAATCAATGTACCCAACCAAATCTGGAGGAATGAATATTTTCCTCTGTCACATTATTATTCTTCTGAATTATAGAAATTGAACGTGTTGGATAATTATAGAAATCCAGTTTCCTATGTGTTCGGTTTCTCCAAAATATGTGGTGATCATGAGAGTGAGTTGTTTGTGTAATTCTGAAGCTCTATTTTTTGCAGGATAAGAAGAATGAGCTTTGTCATGAGAATAGGTTAAAGGAAGATAAATAAAATTTGGAGTATGGAGGTATTTTTGAATGTGGACAAGTCTTTCATTAATTAGTTAATGGTATATTGTTTTTCACATTTTTTTTCCTGTTATTTCTCTTTTTTATTTTTAACTTTTCTTTTTACATCACATATTTCATTTATTTCTTCTTTTTCAATTTCTATGTTGATCCAAATCATAATTTTTTTTCTAAGTAAAAAAATCTACATTAACAAATAGAAAAAAGTACTGTTACATTAAAATTATAGACTTACATAATCAGTTTAGCCATTTTCCTACTTATTCAAATCTCCTCTATGAAGATAAAGAAAAATCTTAGCAACGTAGTTAAGATCGATTCTGAAAATAATCTAGTTCAATATAATTCATCATAAAAGAGATGTAACAATTGTTATTCTCATGTTATTAATCTCCATTATTGGATTACATCTGATTGAATGATAATACTAACGTGATTCTTTAATTATTTAATATTTATTTCTTATTATATTAATTATTTGAAATGGTGAATGCCAGAAGGACTGGTAGTAAATATAAATAGGATGTAGATAGGATGAAAAAATATAGGTAGACAAGAAATTAATATTAAAAAATGATGCATAATTTGCATGAATGCTTTTTTAACAGATTTTTTTTTAATTGGCATGTAACATCTTTTGATGGGATATCTACTGACATTTCCAATTTCTGTGGTTACTGCATGATATTATTTCTAGTGAAGGCATGTTTATATATAACAAGTGGTCATGCATTTTCTGATGTTCATTCATTTTTCTGTTACCTGTTGCATAATTCATCTCTTTTCATATCACGGCTGCTTTTGACAGGGGTTATAAATAGGTTCTTTTTAAAACTAGATGTTTTTTAGATTTTTAAAAGCATAATTCTTCTCATTTCATGTTGTTTCAGAACGATGGAGGACACGTGAGGAACGCTGAGGTGAGTCGCACGAAGAACTCAGTCAACCATTGAGTGAGTCAGTAACGAGTTATGAAGCTGTCTGCCAATGAAAAGAACCCGAGGTGTCCTTTTAAAAATTATTTTTTGGTAACCTTTGTCATTTCTTTTTATTCTGCATTCAAAATTGGTTCCTAATTTTTTGGTCTTTTAAAACTACTATTGTGTATCAAAGTAGGAAAACCCGTTTCTTGCAGCCTTTTCCGGATCAAAGTACCCAACCAAATCAGGAGGAATGAGTATTTTCCTCTGTCACATTATTCTTCTTCTGAAATATAGAAATTAAACATGTTGGATAATTATATAAATCCAATTTCCTATGTGTTCTGTTTCTCCAAAATATGTAGTTATCATGAGAGTGAGT
Organism: Pueraria montana var. lobata; assembly: GCA_026413185.1. Lineage (NCBI taxonomy): Eukaryota > Viridiplantae > Streptophyta > Magnoliopsida > Fabales > Fabaceae > Pueraria > Pueraria montana. Next base: position 6,376,194 of record CM048647.1, read on the forward strand.
TGTTTGTGTAAATCTGAAGCTCTCCTTTTTTGCAGGATAAGAAGAATGAGCTTTGTCATGAGAATAGGTTGAAGGAAGATAAATAAAATTTGGAGTATGGAGGTATTTTTTAATGTGGACAAGTCTCTTAAGTTGAAAATTTGTGTTATAGATGACTAGTTTTGAAAACGCGAAAATTTACATGTATTTTTTATAAACAAATTTATTAAGAGTTTAAATTAAAATAAAATAAATTCTGTTATTTCCTTGAAAGTGGTGATCTTGTAACGACCTACTATATGACTTAGATTTAAAGTTATCTTATTCTTAGAATGAAAATTGTTCTCACTTGATACACTCCTTGTTAGGGATGACAAGAATTCCCATATCCATTGGTACCCGACTGAACTCACCCCCATTTTGACGGGGAATGCTTGCTTTGATTCGATATGGGTATGGGTACAAGTATTACTTGACTTTTTAAAACGGAAACGGGGACAGTGCTGGGTATGTAACTACTCACCCCGTACTCGTCCCCGTCCCCAAAACATAAACTTATTATATTTCCCTTATTTATTTTATCTTTGAATGAGACTTGACATCTTTTTAATTGAAATGGACTGATTTTATGTTATGATTTATTGCATTTTTATGGCTTATTCAATTTAATGATATCTAAAATTAGTTTTAGATTTAAAATTAAACATGAAATATGTAATAATATATTGTTATAAAGTAGTAACCATTTTTAGTGGCTTGGGATGGGGACAAGGTGGTATACCCAACCCTGAGTGGGGACAAGGATGAGTACAAAATTTTATCCCCGTCGAGGATCAGGGATGGGGACAGGGATGGGGTATGGGAGCGGGGACGGCAAACGACTTACCCATCCCCACTCGGCCCCGTTGCAATGACTACTACAAAATAGAGTTTATGTTTGGAGTATGTTGACTTTCAAAATAATATTTGAGAAGATAAATATTTATAGGTTTATAATAAACTATTTAAATACTAATATTATAAAATAAATTCATATGAATATGAAAATAGTATTTTAAAATTTATATGAAATAAGTTTAAAAATATAAATTTAAAATAATATTTAGAAATATTATTTAAAAAGTTAAAGGATATATACATTATTAATTTATTAGAATTTAAAAATATATATTTTAAAATTAAATAAAAATATAAAATAAATACAATATTATATAATAGAATAAAATATATTTTTAACTATTAATAATTTTTTTAATCTCTTATTTTCACTTTCTCCTTAAGACATGCATATAGTTTTTCACTATCATATTATATTATAAATAATAATATTGAGTTATCATACTTTTAAGCACAATATATGCAAATCATAAAGAGACTTTGACTTTGATTAAAAGATTAAAATAATATGATAATAAAAATTTATTATATAGTATAATTAAAAAGAGGACTTAGAGATAGAATTAATTTGTCTCTAATATATTTGAATTTTTACCCACAATAAATTGACCAGCTAGAGATGAATCTTTTCGAGTAGACAATTTTTTGTCTTAAACATGTATGTCAAAAATTATTATCAAGGTTGACCTAATTTTTCTTATTTAACAAAAACACACAATGACACAACCAAAATATCCTACTAATTAATAAATAAGTTTAAAAAGTTTAATATTAAATTACAGGAGAATTTATTCTTTTTACTATCCATAGTGGTATTATTTGACTTGAATAATATTATCTACCACGAAAGATACTGTAGTCAATATAAAAAAAAAGGAGAATTTATACTAAATTCTGCAACATAAATAGCAAAATTTTAATTACATTAATTTTTCTTGAATAGTTTACTTATATAAATTATTTAAATTGGATAGATATTTGACCAAAAACATAGGTTGGCTGCACGGAAGGTGATAAACATAAATATTTTACTAGAAATCCATAGATTGGTGCACACAAGGTGAAGTTCCATTAGCATAGACATGAATGCATTCATTTTAATTAAATTATTCAATGATTGACTTCTTTATGTCATTTAGTCAAGTAGACAGAATTTTAAAGTTTGAATTGAGAGCCAATGAGTAAAATGTAGAAATTAATAGGATATTATACTAGGATTTAGAACACCTAAATAATGACACAAAGTGCTAAAAAATTGCGTACCTCTTGAAGACATCCTTTAGAGCAATCAATCATTTGATACTTGATCTCTTGGAACCTGAAGTGCATACGCAAGCGTATACATCAGCTATAAGAACTTCCTCTTGATCTCCCCTCTCTTACAGACCGACTATTGGATTGAGTAATGAGCCATCAGAGAGGACACAGAGTCAAGTGGAGATCCTACCCTTCTTTAACTAGACAGGTAACTAATATCCAACCATCATGGATATTAGGCTCATTAGACCCTACAAACAAACTCAACACACTTGCCTAGTGGGCTTGACCTAAACATATAAACACACAGTTATTCCCAAAGCCCAAATTGTATCACTTAATTAAATTTGGGCTCATAGGAAAATATACATTAGGTCATACATTCAACCCATATTTTAATAAAACAAAATACACCAATCAATAGAAGACCAAACAAAGAAAATTATAACATAAAAAACTCATGTACAAATAAAAAAAATTGAATTTATTTTGGTCCTAAAGAACTTAGTTAATTTTACTTTCATTATTTTTCATTAATATTTGATTTTATTATATATTGAAAAAGACAAAATTAATGACGTATATTAATAAAAATATGTATTCAACAAAATTAAAGATGAAATACTTTTTTTCTTGTAAGAATCAAAATGTGAATCATATAATTTTTCACAAGTAAAGATATATTTAAACCTAAAAAATGATAAAAAGAAGAAGTTTATTTAATGTGGAAGACTTTGAAACTAATGTCTTAAAGACTTTGATCAGTATTAACTTAAGAGTCTATGTTTGATGTTGGGAAAAAAATTCAGGGTAATGTTTTCATTTAAAAAGCAATTGGCTTGAGAAATTATCAATATGATATTTATCAATCATAATATAAAATAAATCACGAATATAATCTATTATAATTTATTATTTATGTGCTTGTATTTTATCAGAGACTTAGAATATGACCTGTACCTCTATTTATTTTATAGCTTTTAAATTTTATTACAGTCACATCATTGCAAATATAAATAGATTCTAAACTTTAAAATAATTTAGGAGCTTTTTAAATTATTTATTTACAATTTTATAATTAATCTTAATAGGTGCAACTGAAATATCCAATTAATTGAATAAAATTTAAAAGGTAAATAAAGGGAAATTATTCTAAATTATACAAATTTTGATTAGATGTTTTATACTAAAAATGATTATTAGATTGGATTGACTTAATTACATTTTTTATTAAATTATTCAATCATTGACTTTCTTTTGCCACCAAACTCTAAAGAGTCAATGAATTAAAAACATAATAATCTTATTATTAATCTATTACTTTTTTAATTTATGGAAACTTTTTTGTTTTCTTTTTCAAAAATAAAATAGCCGTTACAGGTGACAATATATAACTAGGCAAACTGATAGAGGTTGATGGATCACACCTCATGGAGAATGACCCTAGAGCTTCATTGAAATTGAGTGTCAATGACATTACTCATAAGTCATACTTTGCTGCAATGCAAACAATGGAATCTATCACCAAAGGTGAATTGTTCTTTATCCCTCATTTGTTTTGATATTAATTTATACAAATTTGTTAGCATGGATATATATAAGTAATGGTTTTTCTTTATTATGGATATTTTCCCCTTGTTGATGGGATTTTTTTTTTTGGATGACAATTTTGAGTTGTGCAAGGTTAAAAAATTAGATGCTTGTAGCTTCTTTTTGTTTTTTCCTTTTTCTTGTGAGGATGATAAAGTAGAGTAAAAAAAACTAAATTTTAGAAGATCTATACACAAAATTGATCTCTTGCATAAGATCTCCATATCACAGATTTTAAAAAATTGTTTATAAGTAGGTGATAGGATCTGTCATTGGAACTTTTTTCATAAAATCACTTTTTTTTCTTTTTTAAATTCTATCGTCAACATGTTATAGATGAAAATTGTAGATATTAATTTTGTGAGCATTACATATGTATTATGTCCTAACATGTGAAATTTATTCTGGTTCAGATGAAACACTGAAACCAATTGGTTATCAGTGTTTTTTGTGCAATAGGGATTTGTCCTTCCCTCTAGAAGGGCCAATTTTGCAGCTACAAGATTCACCTGCCACTGTTGTGCTGCAATGTGGTCATGCCTTCCATGAATATTGCTTGGAGGAGCCAATAACCCTGGAGGACCAATCTAAGGATCCTCCATGCATTCCTTGTGCTCTTAATTTGTAACTAGTGAATTTACACTTAGATTTTGAATTCTTCCATTTTGATCTCAAAAGTTCTTTAGTGATAAGAAAAGTGGCAGAAACAGAATTTTGATGTATAAAGATACTGGTTAGCCATTCAATTTCCTCTCCCTAATCTTTGTTTAATATGAATATCCAAAATTGAGCAATTCCACTCTCCTATCAATAGTAATAGTTGAATTACTTTTCACCCAAAGTTTGAGTAATCCCTTATTCAAGTTATATGGTTATCATTTATTATGTGTTGTCTGTTACTTAGTAATTATGATTGGATGCCAGTGTAAAACTATTTTATACTATTAGTGCATAGTCTTTTTTCTCATAGTTGAATTACTTTTCTCTTAAAAAACTTATTCTCTGTTATTTAATTACTAACCTGAATTACAAATTTTCCAATAAAGATTTTCTAACAAAAAAAAAGACTAGTATTCTGAGCGTCAAACTGATATTGACCATAAAGTGAGTAATTATCTCTTAATACGTATTAAAAAAATAGTACTGGAAAAGTAGAAGGGAATTTGATATTTATACATGATATATATTTAATGAGCATTTGAAATTTAAGTTGAATAGTTAACTTTTTAAAATATTTATCTACAGTTTCATAATGAATGTTTAAAAGCATCACGATCCGAAATGTGTAACGAATTAACAAATAAATCTGAAAAGGTTAATTTGAAATTAAAGAAAAAGTTATTCTAAATTTTATAACATAGATAGTAAAATTTTAATTAAATTATTCTCTTTGAAAAGTTAAATTACATTATTTAAATTTGAAATATTTTTTTTACCAAATAAACAAATAGGTTGCACCCAAGGTGAAATTCAATTAGCATAGATAGAAATGTATTCAATAAAATTAAATTATTCAATCATTAACTTTCTATTGATGGAAACTCAATCGGATATATGTATTGAACTTAAATAAATTTAGGTGAAATTGAGACACGTAAGTAACATGTGAGTAAAAAGCTCATATACTACTAACAACAAAAATACTTAACTGTATATTTTGTTCTTAAAAATTGTTATTTATAATTGTGTTATCTTTTATTTAATATCTGGTCTTATTGAAATTTACTTATTTATTCCATTAAAGAAAAATGTGACAAATGAATTATGTTAACTTAACAAAGTAAAACTAATGTCATAAACTAAAATATATATTTTAAAAAAAACTTAACAATGTAAAATTAATGTCGTAAAAATTTAGAGGGTGCTTCATGTATCTCATCTCCATCACGTTGGTCATGTGGAGGCTTAGATTCTATATCATTAGTTCTATAGACTTTTATATGATTTCATGATATGAACAGTACACATGTATGGGCTTCTTGGTGGGGTATGAACTCTGTTGCGCATCAAGTCATGCATTGCCTCCTCCTCCAGCCATGTGAGAGTGTTTCGGTAGAAGGAGAGACAGCTCAAGGAAGAGAAATTAACATCTTGGGTGGTGCGTAGCCTACTTATCAACCCATATTGAGGTTTCGCATTCGATGTTTCAGGTGGTTTTAGGGCATCAACTTTCTGATTCCTATATGAGAGGAAGTGTAACAAAGATCATGCTGCGAATAGAAAGGAAAATGGCTGAAAAGGTTTGAGCATATTAGCTAAGGATTAAGGGGTCACTGGGTCAAAGGAGGATGCAAAATTACATGCATGTTTTTAAATAAATGGAAGATGCAGTAAAAAAATGGAGAAATCAAAGAAGGGGTTAAGAATAGTGCACCATGAAGATTTTCGCTTATAGTGTGCGTGGACTAGAGGATAGAATCAAGCATAGTCGGATTCGTTCCTTTATTGGAGTGGGCACATGCAGAATAAGCTTTGGTGAATAATGTGTGGGGAGAAGACATATCTAGATGAGGTGTTTCTTTTGACTTCAACCATATCTTTAGACCTAGTAAAAGTTAGATCATGAACTTGTTTTAATGCTAAATTGGATAGAGCTCAATGGTATTCTCAGATTTAAATATTGATTCTGTAGTTTGTTTATTTTTACAGTAACGACCCGTTATCATTACATGTCAATAAAATATTCATATTGTGGAAAACTTTATTTTTATTATTATTATAGGAAAGTTAACATTGCTCTCTAAATTTTTTTTATAACATCTGCCCTCATAACTAATTTAATAACATTTTTTAAATATTCTTATTTTATTAATTATTAATTTGTCTTTTCAAAATATAAACTATTTTCTTTTGCATTTTTTAAAGTAATTTTTCCTATGAATTTTATATTCTCATTTTAATATAGAAAAGTTTTTACAATATAACTTTTTTTTTGGAAACCACATTACAACTTGATCCTGCAAAATTTTCTTGAAGATTTTTAATGCATATTTTTTCTATTAGTTTTACGATTTGATTATAATTTTTTTTTTTTTGCAAAAAAATTTGCAAATCTTGTTACAGTTTTGTAAAAAAATATGATTATTTCTTTAAATTTGTTGAAAAGTTCATAGATAAATTTAGTGTTTTTATATTCTTATACAAATTTGATTTGTATAAAAAAACCTTAATGTTCACATATTTATATAGAACTATAACAATTTAGTTAGCATAATATGTAATACATTTCGTATGTAAAAAAATATAATTTGTTACAAATAAACGGCCAAAACCCTTTAGTAAGAAAATTAATAATAAAAAAAAGTGCTCTAAGAGAATTTAAAATCATTCATTCTCTTGAACAACTCCTAACGGCCACTTAAGACCTCTCAATCTCTATGCATAGCCAAAAGCCTTTGCCAAAAGTCAAATGACTGTCTCAAAAGCTATTTGACTAAATTCAAACACTTTTAGAAATTAAATATCTAATACATATATATATATATATATATATATATATATATATATTATTGACATTAAATTAATTATTTTCACCATTGACCAATCAGTTAATTAGTCTTGTTTAAAAAAAAATCATCTAATTAGTCAAGATAATAATATTTCATACAAGGTAGAGACAATTAAAGACAAATTAACTAGTGAGTTTGACTATGATAGTCACATATCATGAAACATGCTAGTCAAACCTTGCCATTTTATATAATTAAAATAACATTGAATTTTTGTTAATCAGAAACATTTTGCAAAAAGTCATTTGAGTTGAATATCATTGACCCCTCTTTTTATCAGAGCCATCATTTCCCATTTTGCAATTTCAGACCTCTTTATATTGACATTCTTCATTCACCTCTCTCTCACTCTCAACACTCAACAGCGCCAATCTCTCTCTCTCTTGTGCTCTAGGATTGAAGGTGCTTGTGAGTTTCTGTGTAGCCTGCTCTACGGTGTCAAAGTTCCCAGCCAGTAATAACTAATTTCCACCAACCACTTCCCCATGGTATGTTCCTCACTCATGGGATTTTGGGTTTCAATTTTTATTTTAATTGCTGATTATTTTGGACAATTTCATTGTTAGTTTTCGGTTATGCGTGTGTTATCCGTTATTTGACATTTAGTGTTCCCCAGAAATAAAATGTTTCCACTTTCCAGAGTGAGTGTGTGTCTCAAGTATTACTTTTACTAATTTTTTCACACTTTGATTCCTTCAATTGCTAGACTACGTTGTATAGCTTGGAAATGCAGTTAACTGTTTCTGGCTTTTTTGTAGGAACTCGAAACAATCATGGACTCAATTAGGGGAAGGGGTATTAAAAGGAGCAAAAAATCAAACTATGAAGGTCCAGACATAATCAGCAACCTACCTGCTGTCATTATTGGTCACATTCTCTCATTTCTTCCCACTAAAGATGCAGTTCGTACTAGTGTTTTATCCAGCAAATGGAAATACCTCTGGACATTCATTACTGTGCTACACTTTGAGGATAGAGAGGAATACCATTACTATCTCAATATGAAACAGAGAACCCACTTTTTAAACTTTGTGTATAGGGTGCTACTTCATCTGAACACATTAAGCATTCAAAGTTTCTCTCTTTCTCTTTCAGAGAATTATGATCCTTATCATGTTAATCAGTGGATATCTGCCGTTTTAAATCGGGGAGTCAAAGAGCTTTGTATCGATTCACAGAAAAACCTCGACATTTCCACACATTTCTTTTGGAAATCCCAATCTTTAGAGAAATTGATACTGAATATGAATGGTTATGCTATCAGATTTCCCACCTATGCTTGTTTTTCTTCTCTCACTGTCCTCGACTTGTCCCGGATCACGTTCACTTGTGACTCTGCTAATGACTTGCAAAAGCTCACCCTTAACTTCCCAGTTCTTAGAAAGTACGTGACATTAAATTGCATTTGGTCAAATGTAAAGGGTGTCACTTTAGAAGTGCCTCTACTTGAAGTGCTGTCAATACATCATACAGTTGAGTCCATATCTCTCGAGTCACATCCTATAATCAAGTATTGTGCCCCGCATCTCACACAATTCTCTTATAGTGGTTATGGTTTACCAGACACCATTTTGTTAGACTTGGACCTATCTACAGCATGCATTGCTTCTGCTAATATTCTTCTACTTGAGTCTGGGTGGGAGAGTGAGGAAAAAATGGCAATTCTTGTTTGTGAGCTTCTAAAAAATTTCAATAATAATGTGCAAAGTCTAACATTTGAGAGGCTAGAGGTATGCTTCCTTGCTTCACCCTTTGTTTGCAATGAATATAATTACTTTACAACAATGAAATTTAATAATGACATCAATATTTCCTTGGTTCTCAATATAGGAATGTCTTACTTTGTTAATTCTATATCGATTGTGACAATTAATTTTACGAGAGGCTGTTTGTTGCATTTGATATATAGTATGTTGATGATTGCTACAGTACTAAAATTTTCCCCCTTTGTCACTCAGGTTCTGGCTTTGGCCGATCTTCCTGAATTTAGAATATTGACTTGTCTGGAGCTAGGACAAGTTACCGGTAAAATTTTGTCAGACTTACTTCTAAAGACGCCATGTCTGAAGACTCTTATTTTAAAGGTTAGTAATTGATTGATTGAAACTAGCTATACGACCCAATAATCAATATATTTTACAAAATGCATTTGTAGATCGTCAATTTCCCAAAGAGTTTTGTGTTGACTACTAGTTAGCTTCATTCAGTTATTTAATTAAAATTAATGCAGTTTATTTATTTTTATTAATGTGTTATTTGGTTCTTGTCACGGAATACAATTGATATAGCTTTATCTTTGGCTGTGACCAGGGCCTACTTCAATTTGATGAAGAGCTTTCGAATCCTGACAACGTGCCTTCATGTTTTATAGCTAACCTTCAAGTGTTAAGTTTTGTAATTTATACTGGTAAAGAGCATGAGCTGAGTTTTGCTAAATTTGTAATGGAAAATGCTCAAGTCTTGAAGAGGGCGAGTTTCACGGCTGCTTCGAGTCTGCGTGGGACAAAATTTGAAAAAGTTAAAGAGATGATATTTTCATTTAAGAGAAGTTTTAGCTCTACGTTTATAGAAGTTTTACCCTTTTATCCCTATAGATTTAGTTCGCAGGAGGATATTTAGCTAGAGGGTCAGGACTGCAATGTCATTTCATGTGAATTATATCTCATAGTTTATGCCCTTAATTAGTTTTCTTAAAGTTATTACTTTTGGAAGATGTTATGTATAAATAGTGCTTCATAACCCAGCGAATTGTTTTAAGGCAATTCTTACAAAGATGGAGGGGACATCTGGCACAGGCAAGCAAAAGCTTTTGAAGAGACAGAAGACAAATGAAGAGGGGTGAAGGCACAAACTCAAAAGTCGCATACTTTCTAAAGATGCAGTTTGTACAAGTGTCTTATCCAAAAAACGGCTATTCTGCAGGACATTCATCACCAACTTGGACTTAGATGACACTGTGTTCTACTCTCCTAAGAGGAAGACCGGTGGAAAAATGTACTTTATGAACTTTGTTTACATGGCACTTCTTCTTACTAAAACTTCGAGTTTGGAAAGTTTTTCACTTGTTATTGCTAACAATTCTGATATGTCCCTTCTCAATACATGGATATGCAACATCTTGATTCAGATTGTAAAAAATCTCAGTATTGTTACACATTCTGAAATGTCCTTCTCAACTCATGCATCTCATTATCTTTTCAACTCCAAGTTATTAGAAGAATTGGTGCTAAAGATACATTGTTGTGCCATTAGGGTTACTGAAACCTTTGTTCATTTTGGAAACCTAAAACTCCTCAAGTTATCTGAATTTTATTTACTCTTGACACTAGTTCAAGTGACTCTTAGTTTACCAGTCCTCAAAGTGTTTGTAACAATAAATTGTACTTGGTTAAATGCAAAGCGAATCACTCTAAAAGTGCCTCTACTTGAAAGCATTGTCATAGTGCAAGATGCAAAGTCCATGTCTTATGAAACGCCTCACTGTGCAATTGAGTTTTCTGCTTTACATCTGAAAGAATTCAGTTATTGGGGTTGTGGTTATATATCACATTATTTTAAGCTGTTAGATCCGTCGTCGGCTCATAATGCTTCTCTTTATGGTGATCACAAATTTAGAACAAGATCATATGCGGAATGGCATTGAGGTGTCTACAATCACAACATGTGGTGTGTCTAAAAATTTCAAAATAATCTGCAATCGCAACTACAAATTAAGTTGAGAGTAGCATATAAAAATTTGCATGTATAAAGTTGCACAAATTACATAATCACCATCATACCCATAATCTACACCAATCAATTGGCTGAATAGTAGTTGGCATTTATAAATTTGTTTATTCATTTATTAAGTTTATTACATTGTCAAGAAAAGTTTTGGACAGAAGCTGTTGCACGTATATTCACACACGTGGAGGTTCATATGTATTTTTTCACATAAGCTTGGTGAAGTATCTTGAGTGTCATAATACAAATAAGTTTCTTTATTTGCATTCTAGGTACTGTCACAATCAAAAGTGGCTAACTACCTTCATTTGGAATGTTGAGCCAATTGGAGCTTGCTTAGTTAGTGGTGAAGTTTTATTAGGCTTACTTCTAAAGTCACCCGTTCTTAAGACTCTACCTTTCAAGGTTGGGTTAATTCTCTAGTTGCATTATTTTCATAGAAGTTAGATATCATATAGCCTCGCTCTTGATTTTATTGCAACTACATTTTAGCTTACAATTTCTAACTTACACTTTTTTGCGATTCTTATTTGTACTAAGTTTTGAGGATCAATCATCATGGAGTATCTAATTTCAACAAAGAGATTTTGAATTCTGCTGCTGTGCCCGATTGTTTGACATTTACACTCCAGGTTGTGAAATTTCATAAACTGCATGGATTTGTGATGGAAAATGGTTTAGTGGTGGAAAGGATAAGTTTCACCATAGTTAGCCATTGGTTGGGAAAATCGAAGATTATAGAAGAATTTAAAGCGTAGCTTTTCTCATATAAAAAAGGTTTCTCTTTTGCTATTGTTGAATTTTCATATGATGATTAATTATGCTACAGAAGCAAGGGGAACAGGTTTACCATGTTTGTCTTTTTTTTGCGCGTGTAATGTCACTTATCCTAATATACACCTATTAAGATATCAGCTGCAAGATTTTATTCATGCCTTTACTGAAAGATGCATTCTATCAAGGATTAGATTGCAATCAAGTAAATAGTTGAATTAAGTATTTATTAGATATTTTTTATTAAATGGGATTTTGTTTATAAGACTGATTGTTAAGGCTATTTATAATAAGTTAAAAGAATTTAATAAAAAATATTATAATTTATTTATAAGTCTAAAAATAGTATTATTGTAAGTTCTCTTAAAGTCTATGATATCGATATTGAGCTATATGTGGAGAGAAGGAAATTTCATTACAAACAAGTTGCCAAAACTTGTTTCTCATGAGATGTATTGGGTTGAAGAGGTACCATACCAGGTTTACCTCTTATTGACCCATCACCACAATGTAATGGCCTTCTTGTCCATAATAAAAGTTTCTGACTTCCCAAAAAAAAAAAAGAGAAAGAAAAGCTCTCTTAAATGTCTTATATTTATTTCATCAATAATGATGAGAGAAAGGCGAGAAATGGCAACTGTATTGCGAAGACAGTTTTAGAGTGAGATGGAGGAGGTGAATTAGGGGACATTAGAATATAAAGTAGCTAATGAATTGAGTACGTGCACATATATACAAAATAGGACCACAACTCATGCAAATACAAGCCATGATGACATGATTGAAAATAGTGTGTGTGGGTCTTAAGAAAATTGGACTTAGGCCTTATAGCTTTTTATAAAACTTTATTTTCAACCATTTAGTAATTTAACTTTTGAAAAGCATTTACTTTGAAAGGATAAATTAGGCTAAACAAAATTTTATCAAAAACTCTAAAAAAAAACATTTTAATGAATATTTTTTAGAAAAATGATTTTTTAAAGCCAAGTAGTGAGGTTTTACTTCTCCTTTATAATTTACTCCTCCCTCTTACCTATTCTCCTTCTTTCTCACCATCATTAAAAAATTGGCACTCTATATATATTGCACACTTCATCTCCATTTTGCACTCCATCTTTATTTTGCACTTTTTGGTGTTCATGTCCAACGATTTGATTTTGTCGGCACAAATAGGGGCTGATTTCTTCAACCTACATAAACAGAATTCGACACATTGCTGGTTTCTTCACTCCATTTATATTGTTTTGTTATAGTTTAGGTTAGGAATTTCAATCATTCCATCTCTACAAAAGCCTATTTGATTTTTCTTATATAATTAAGAATTTCATTAAAAAAATAAAATTAATAAAGATAGAGTTTATTAGGTTGATTGATTCAAAAGCCACCCACTTTTATGTTGGAAGATGAGTTAGAGTTTTTTTTTTATAATTTTATATAAAATATTTTATCTAACTACATTTAGCTTTAATTTAAAACTTTTATTCTTAACTTGAACTTTAAATTAACTTCTAAAATGAATATGAAATAAGAATTTATACAAAGTTTATTCACAGTAAATTCTTGTGTTAATAATTGCAAAATTTATTTTGCATTTCATTTGCTAATCCAGATTCCAGAAGCTTCTGTTTTCCATTTTGCAAAATGTCATTCGTCATCATTATCATTCACCTCTTTTTCTCTTCAAGTCTTCATTTCCCATTTTGCAAAAAGGACATTCAATTTCAGACCTTTTTCACTTGACATCCTTCATTTACCTCTCTCTCAGTGTCGGGGCTTGGGTTTGGCTGTGGAAAGGTTTAGTTGTTCCCATTCTCCCTCTAGAAGGTGCTCGCCGGTTTAGGATTTCCATTTCCATTTTAAGGTTTAGTATTTCCTCCCACCACTTCCCCATGCTCTCTTCCTCACTCTTCGTAGCTCTTCCTTATGCTCTGCTTCTGAGATTATGCATTTCTATTTTTATTTCGTATTCCATCGTTTCTCGATTTCTATTTCAATTAACCTTTACGACTTCTCTTATATATATATATATATATTATGTATGTATGTATTATGTGTGTGTATATATATATATATATATATATATATATATATATATATATATATATATATATATATATAGGGGGATTGCTAACATACTGTTACCTCTTTTTTAGTTGGAGTATGTTAGCAACATACACCAAAACTTTTAGACAAAAAATTAATCATTTTCTTTGTTTTGATTACTTTACTGTAGGGACATATTAGTAATTTAATGTTCAATTTTAAAAAAAATAAAAAACTTATTTGTCTCTCTCCCCTCTCATCAAAACTGTTAGACATGGAGGACACTATGTGTATAAGTGTATAAGTGAAATAATTTTTGACATGGAAGTTCAACACTGTGTATAAGTGAAATTTAATTGAAATAATTGTGTATGTGATGTTGTTTGACTTATTTGTATTTGTGACGGAATATTCTACCTTAAAAGGAGAATCTCCATATGAACATGAGTGTATTTGATTATTGATTATTTATACTTGAGTTTTTGACTTGTTGTTATTTGTAATTGCATTATTTATAATTGTTAAATTGGAGACCGGGAGGAATGTGATCCTCGGGCAATGAGTGCTGGAATTTGTTTGTGCATGTGGATTGTATGATGATTTTATTGATTGGGGAGTAAGAATCTTAAATTCTTGTTTGGGAACAAATGAACTCTAATGGAGTGCATTTGTGATGCTAGAATGTCATTCTAGCAACTAATAACATTCACTATGAACAATAATGAATCAATTATAAATGATAAAAGTGTGAACCTAATAATATTATGGGTTAATAATTAATAAGTACCTATGCATATGGACGATGACGAATATGTGGACTTTAGAATAAAAATTAGGACCCTTGCATGAGCTTTGCGACCCAATGACTAAATTAAGCATAAAACTTGAGAGGGGAGTAAGGATTCCGATAAGATGGTGAAATCATGAATGTGGTTCATGATTGGGTAAAGTGCATTATGTACGCTTTGCTTCGGTTGTTTGAAATTCTTGTTTACTTTGGACATTGTGAGAAACAAAAGGTGAATGAAGAGCCTTTTTTCCATTGGGTCATGTGTTACCATTGGAAGTGAAATATGTTCGTGAAGAGGGTGACACATTAATTGAGAAGGATAACCTTACATGATCAAAGCCAAATGAGCATGTGTTGAAGAGGTCATGTGGAAGCTTCATCTGCAGTGAGCAATGTGCATGTGAGAGATAGGGTCGTAATGTTTAACCACTATGTTAGTGGGAGTGGGATCTCCGTATGGTATGTCTAGGACATGTGTTGATTGAGGACCACCGTCAAGTACCTTTGGTAGAGAAGCCCATGTGGACCTGAAAAAGATGAATCCCAATAGGGAGAGTGGTTGAGGAGTCAGTCCTCAGAGATTGAATGACCACACAGAGTAGTACTTGATGTATGCTCGCTGACTTGTTATTTCTTAGGGGTCTGGCACCAAGTTTGTGGTAAAGTTTCCACAGAGCCAACTTGGCAACTCTGAAAAATGCTAGGCATAACCATGTTGGTGAGAGTCTATCATTGTATTATGGTGAGGGTGTACTCCTAATAGTCATCCAGCTTAAACTGTGTAAGTCCACTAAGTTATGGGAGTTCCAGTGGCTACGAGCCTGAGTTGTGATGAGTTATAATGAATTAGAGAGTTAGTGAGATGGGTTGAGGCTGTCGAGCGAGACTTATGAGAGCACCACAATACTGTGGTGGATGTTGTATGTTGTTTGTGACCGTAAGGTCATTTATTTGTTGGTTTAGAGGAGGAGGGAGACGCACTCCATATGCCTTTATTTTTTAGATCTAGATTAATGATCATATGCAAACAACTAAGATGGAATGGAAAGGCTACAACTAGCACAATTAACTTGACAGACATTTTCAAGAGAAAGAAAGAAGAAGATCCTTCTAGGATGCTTCATGGGTTAATTGGGTATTTTGAAATTTTATTCAGTCACTGCTTTGAGTCTCAATCTTTTTCTTGTATAAAAGAGGGTAGACTAGGTTTTGATATTATGATGTACCAATTCTTTATATGTGACTCAAATGTATAATGTGGTAAATTCCATGAATGTAAATGCATAAGTATATCCTATGTAATAGAATAGTATAATGATGGACCTGAGAATGTTCTTAATTAAGGAAGATTTTGTTATATTTCATGGTTTACAATGAAGTTAATGTCTTATAAAATGAGTTTGATTTATTAAGACAGATATTTCATAAAATGGGGTTTTAATATGATGATAAGTTATTATGGATGATCGTCGTTTGGAATTTCAAGTAATCGCGTTTTAAAGGAAAACAAATTTCCCCCCTTTTTTTTGTTTGTTATTTTCATAAATTGGGTATCAAAATACTTCACAAATTCCTTAATTAATAAGAAAAACTTTAACAACAACTAGGGGCTTTGTAGGATTGTAGCCTTATGAGGAAAATGTGAGTAAATGAACTACCGTTCAAATAAAAAATAATTGAATAAATTTTTGGAAGAGGAAATTATTCTAAATCGTACAAATTTTAATTGCATTGTTTAAATTGGATTTTTTGTACTAAAAGTGATTATTAGATTTAACTGATTTAATTACATTCTTTTTATTTCAATCATTGACTTTCTTCTGATGTGAAAGTCAAAAGAAACATATAATTAAAAATAAGAAATCCTATTAGTCTATTACCTTTTTAATTTATGGAAACTTTTCTTTTCTTTTTCAATAATAAACCAGCTGTTATACTATATCAACTTATAAGGTGCCTTTGGGAAACAGTTTTGAGAGCCAAACCGATAGAGCTTGATCGATCACACCTTTAAAGATAACACCATTCCAAACCA
Source organism: Pueraria montana var. lobata (assembly GCA_026413185.1). Taxonomy (NCBI): domain Eukaryota; kingdom Viridiplantae; phylum Streptophyta; class Magnoliopsida; order Fabales; family Fabaceae; genus Pueraria; species Pueraria montana. Next base: position 6,392,791 of record CM048647.1, read on the forward strand.
GAAGCCTCAAGTGTCTTTTGAGACTATGGCAAAAGACTTTGTCCAACAGCAGCAGAAGAATACTAATGTTCCTCTGAGGAAGAGGAAGATGACCACTAATGAACCAGACAAATGGAGTTTGCAGAAACTTAGAAGGGTGGTGAAGGAGCTGGAGCAAGAGAGAGCCAGAAAGAAACTGCATTGCATGCATAATCGGATGACATCCGATGAAGCTCACATTGATGGATGAACAATTAAAGATAACTGAATAAAGTTGGAATCTGGCACTCTCCAAATAAGTCTTTGGTTGTAACTGTAGATATGGGTTTAAGGTCCAAATCTTTGGTTTGGTGACCCTATATTTACTTTGCTGTTGTTGAAGCATTTGAAACCACTATGTACCAATGACAATATCAACGAAAGTATTGTTCTTTACTGATCTCTCAATTGTTTTGGTGTTAATTTATACTATTTTGTTAGCATGAATATACATAAGTAATGGGTTTAATTTATTAAGGATTATTTTTCCCTTGTTGATGGGAATTTTTTTCATGATAACATTTTTGAAGTTGTGCCACGTTAAAAGTTCATTGCTTGTAGACTTTTTTTTTTTCCCTTTCCTTTTTTTTGTGTGGAGATGATAATGTAGAGTAAAAAAACTAAGTTTTGGAAGATTCATAAACAAAATTGATTTCTTGCATTATGTTTCCATATCAAAGATTTCCTAAAAATTGTTTATAAGTAGATAATACCAAGGGTCTAGTTCAGTTGGTTGAGCCGTGAGCAATTGTGAACCTCTTGGTACCTGAGTTCGTTCTTTATGAACAAAAAAACTAGATAATAGGATAGTTCATCACAACTTTTTTCAGAAAAGAAGAACTTCTTTTTACAGCATAATCACTTTTTATTTTTCATGCATTTGTTTCAATTTTTCAAAATAAAAGCTTAAAAGAATATAAATTCTTATTAAAATATAATACTATTTTGAATAACTTCTCACAATTAACATTAAATACTTCTTTTAACCAAAATAATTTTATAAAGGCTAATATACACTTTTAGTCCTTTGTGTTTTCAATTATATTTAGTTTGGTCCATTATCTTTTGAGAAGTTCAATTTTGTCCTTTATGTTTTTAAAGTTAGTCAAAATGTTCCTTATGAACGTCTTTGATTTTAGTACACGATTTTGAATTCTTGTTTTTACAAATTCAAGACATGAAACTTGTCTCGTTATATTCACATACAAGAAAATTATAAAACCCAACTTATATTTGAGCCAAAAAGGGCCATTAACATGTTACACGGAACCACATGAAAAATGAGTCTCACGAGCAAACGAAAAAAAAAATAAAAAATACACTAGATGCTGTTTCGATTTCTAAAAGCATAATTCTTCCCTTTTCATGTTGTTTCAGAACGATGGAGGACTCGTGAGGAACACCGAGGTGAATCACACGAAGAACGCAGTCAACCATTGAGTGAGTCAGTAACGAGTGTGTCCTTTTAAAATTTATTTTGTTGTAACCTTTGTCATTTCTTTTTATTCTGCATTCAAATTTGATTCCTATCTTTTTGGCCTTTTAAAACTACTATTGTGTATCAAAGTAGGAAAACCCCTTTCTTGCAGCCTTTTCCCAATAAAAGTACCCAACCAAATAAGGAGGAATGAGAATGTTCCTCTGTCACATTATTATTTTTCTGAATTATAGAAATTAAACATGTTGGATAATTATATGTGTTCTTGCAGCCTTTTCCCAATAAAAGTACCCAACCAATTTCCTATGTGTTCTGTTTCTCCAAAATATGTGGTGATCATGAGAGTGAGTTGTTTGTGTAATTTTGAAGCTCTCTTTTTTTGCAGGATAAGAAGAATGAGCTTTGTCATGAGAATAGGTTGAAGGAAGATAAATAAAATTTGGAGTATGGAGGTATTTTTTAATGTGGACAAGTCTTTCATTAATTAGTTAATGGTAGATTGTTTTTCCTGTTATTTCTCTTTTTTATTTTTAACTTTTCTTTTTACATCACATCTTTCATTTCTTTCTTCTTTTACAATTTCTATGTTGATCCAAATCATAATTTTTTTTCTAAGTAAAAAAATCTACATTAACAAATATAAAAAAGTACTGTTACATTAAAATTATAGACTTACATAATCAGTTTAGCCATTTTCCTACTTATTCAAATCTCCTCTATGGATATAAAGAAAAATGTTATCAATGTAGTTAAGATTCATTCTGAAAATAATCTAGTTCAATATAATTCATCGTAAAAGAGATGTAACAATTGTTATTCTCATGTTATTAATCTCCATTATTGGATTACATCTGATAGAATGATAATACTAACATGTTTGTTTAATTATTTAATATTTATTTCTTATTATATTAATTATTTGAAATGGTGAAGGTCACAAGGACTGGTAGTAAATATAAATAGGATGTACATATGAATGAAAAATATAGGTAGACAAGAAATTAATATTAAAAAATATGCATAATTTGCATGAATACTTTTTTAACAGATTTCTTTTTTTTGATTGGCATGTAACAACTTTTGATAGGATATCTACTGACATTTCCAAATTCTGCGGTTACTGCATGATATAATTTCTAGTGAAGGCATGTTTATATATAACAAGTGGTCATGCATTTTCTGATGTTCATGCACTTTTCTGTTACCTGTTGCATAATTCTTCTCGTTTCGTATCACGGCTGCTTTTGACAGGGGTTATAAATAGGTGCTTTTTAAAACTAGATGTTGTTTAGATTTCTAAAAGCATAATTCTTCTCTTTTCATTATTGTTTCAGAACAATGGAGGACACGTGAGGAACGCCGAGGTGAGTCACACAAAGAACGCAGTCAACCATTGAGTGAGTCAGTAACGAGTTATGAAGCTGTCTGCCAATGAAAAGAACCCGAGGTGTCCTTTTAAAAATTATTTTTTTGTAACCTTTGTCATTTCTTTTTATTCTGCATTCAAATTTGGTTCCTATTTTTTTGATCTTTTAAAACTACTATTCTGTAACAAAGTAAGAAAAAGAAGAATGAGCTTTGTCATGGAGGTATTTTTGAATGTGGACAAGTCTTTCATTAATTAGTTAATGGTAGATTGTTTTTCACATTTTTTTCCTGTTATTTCTCCTTTTCATTTCTTCTCTTTTTTATTTTTAACTTTTCTTTTTACATCACATATTTCATTTATTTCTTCTTTTTCAATTTCTATGTTGATTCAAATCATAATTTTTTTTCTAAGTAAAAATATCTACATTAACAAATAGAAAAAAGTACTGTTACATTAAAATTATAGACTTACATAATCAGTTTAGCCATTTTCCTACTTATTCAAATCTCCTCTATGGAGATAAAGAAAAATCTTAGCAACGTAGTTAAGATTGATTCTGAAAATAATCTAGTTCAATATAATTCATCATAAAAGAGATGTAACAATTGTTATTCTCATGTTATTAATCTCCATTATTGGATTACATCTGATAGAATGATAATACTAACGCGATTCTTTAATTATTTAATATTTATTTCTTATTATATTAATTATTTGAAATGGTGAATGCCAGAAGGACTGGTAGTAAATATAAATAGGATGTAGATAGGAATGAAAAAATATAGGTAGACAAGAAATTAATATTAAAAAATGATGCATAATTTGCATGAATACTTTTTTAACAGATTTTTTTTTAATTGGCATGTAACATCTTTTGATGGGATATCTACTGACATTTCCAAATTCTGTGGTTACTGCATGATATTATTTCTAGTGAAGGCATGTTTATATGTAACAAGTGGTCATGCATTTTCTGATGTTCATGCATTTTTCTGTTACCTGTTGCATAATTCTTCTCTTTTCATATCACGGCTGCTTTTGACAGGGGTTATAAATAGGTTCTTTGTAAAACTAGATGTTGTTTAGATTTTTAAAAGCATAATTCTTCTCTTTTCATGTTGTTTCAGAATGATGGAGGACACGTGAGGAACGTTGAGGTGAGTCGCACGAAGAACTCAGTCAACCATTGAGTGAGTCAGTAACGAGTTATGAAGCTGTCTGCCAATGAAAAGAACCCGAGGTGTCCTTTTAAAAATTATTTTGTTGTAACCTTTGTCATTTCTTTTTATTCTGCATTCAAATTTGGTTCCTAATTTTTTGGTCTTTTAAAACTACTATTGTGTATCAAAGTAGGAAAACCCGTTTCTTGCAGCCTTTTCCCAATCGAAGTACCCAACCAAATCAGGAGGAATGAGTATTTTCCTCTGTCACATTATTATTCTTCTGAAATATAGAAATTAAACATGTTGGATAATTATAGAAATCCAATTTCCTATGTTTTCTGTTTCTCCAAAATATGTGGTTATCATGAGAGTGAGTTGTTTGTGTAGATCTGAAGCTCTCCTTAATGTGGACAAGTCTCTTAAGTTGAAAATTTGTGTTATAGATGACTAGTTTTGAAAACGCGAAAATTTACATGTACTTTTTATAAACAAATTTATTAAGAGTTTAAATTAAAATAAAATAAATTCTGTTATTTCCTTGAAAGCGGTGATCTTGTAACGACCCACTATATGACTTAGATTTAAAGTTATCTTATTCTTAGAATGAAAATTGTTCTCACTTGATACACTCCTTGTTAGGGATGACAAGAATTCCCATATCCGCTGGTACCCGCCTGAACTCACCCCCGTTTTGACGGGGAATGCTTGCTTTGATTCGATATGGGTATGGGTACAAGTATTACTTGACTTTTTAAAACGGAAACAGGGACAATGATGGGTATGTAACTACTCACCCCGTACTCCTCCCCGTCCCCAAAACATATACTTATTATATTTCCTTTATTTATTTTATCTTTGAATGAGACTTGACATCTTTTTTATTGAAATGGACTGAGTTTATGTTATGATTTAATGCATTTTTATGGCTTATTCAATTTAATGACATCTAAAATTAGTTTTAGATTTAAAATTAAACATGAAATACGTAATAATATATTGTTATAAAGTAGTAACCATTTTCAGTGGCTTGGGATGGGGACAAGGTGGTATACCCAACCCTGAGTAGGGACAAGGATGAGTACAAAATTTTATCCCCGTCGAGGATCAGGGACGGGGACAGGGATGGGGTATGGGAACGGGGATGGCAAATGACTTACCCATCCCCACCCGGCCCCGTTGCCATGACTACTACAAAAAAGAGTTTATGTTTGGAGTATGTTGACTTTCAAAATAATATTTGAGAAGATAAATATTTATAGGTTTATAATAAACTATTTAAATACTAATATTATAAAATAAATTCATATGAATATGAAAATAGTATTTTTAAATTTATATGAAATAAGTTTAAAAATATAAACTTAAAATAATATTTAGAAATATTATTTAAAATAGTTAAAGGATATATACAGTATTAATTTATTAGAATTTAAAAATATATATTTTAAAATTAAATAAAAATATAAAATAATATTATTTATACAATATTATATAATAGAATAAAATATATTTTTAACTATTAATAATATTTTTAATCTCTTATTTTCACTTTCTCTTTAAGACATGCATATAGTTTTTCACTGTCATATTATATTATAAATAATAATATTGAGTTATCGTACTTTTAAGCACAATATATGCAAATCATAAAGTGACTTTGACTTTGATTAAAAGATTAAAAATAATATGATAATAAAATTTTATTATATAGTATAATTAAAAAGAGGACATAGAGATAGAATTAATTTGTCTCTAATATATTTGAATTTTTACCCACATCAAATTGACCAACTAGAGATGAATCTTTTCGAGTAGACAATTTTTTGTCTTAAACATGTATGTCAAAAATTATTATCAAGGTTGACCTAATTTTTCTTATTGAACATAAACACACAATGACACAACCAAAATATCCTACTAATTAATAAATAAGTTTAAAAAGTTTAATATTAAATTACAGGAGAATTTATTCTTTTTACTATCCATAGTGGTATTATTTGACTTGAATAATATTATCTATCACGAAAGATACTGTAGTCAACATCGAAAAAAAAGGAGAATTTATACTAAATTCTGCAACATAAATAGGAAAATTTTAATTACATTAATTTTTCTTGAAGAGTTTACTTATTTTTAAATTGGATAGATATTTGACCAAAAACATAGGTTGGCTGCACAGAAGGTGATAAACATAAATATTTTACTAGAAATCCATAGATTGGTGCACACAAGGTGAAGTTCCATTAGCATAGACATGAATGCATTCATTCTGATTAAATTATTCAATGATTGACTTCTTTATGTCATTTAGTCAAGTAGACAGAATTTTAAAGTTTGAATTGAGAACCAATGAGTAAAATGTAGAAATTAATAGGATATTATACTAGGATATAGAACACCTAAATAATGACACAAAGTGCTAAAAAATTGCGTACCTCTTGAAGACATCCTTTAGAGCAATCAATCATTTGATACTTGATCTCTTGGAACCTGAAGTGCATACGCAAGCGTATACATCAGCTATAAGAACTTCCTCTTCATCTCCCTTCTCTTACAGACCGACTATTGGATTGAGTAATGAGCCATCAGAGAGGACACGAAGTCAAGTGGAGATCCTACCCTTCTTTAACTAGACAGGTAACTAATATCCAACCATCATGGATATTAGGCTCATTAGACCCTACAAACAAACTCAACACACTTGCCTAGTGGGCTTGACCTAAACATATAAACACACAGTGATTCCCAAAGCCCAAATTGTATCACTTAATTAAATTTGGGCTCATAGGAAAAAATACATTAGGTCATACATTCAACCCATATTTTAATAAAACAAAATACACCAATCAATAGAAGACCAAACAAAGAAAATTATAAAAAAACTCATGTACAAATAAAAAAAAATTGAATTTATTTTTGTCCTAAAGAACTTAGTTAATTTTACTTTCATTATTTTTCATTAATATTTGATTTTATTTTATATTGAAAAAGACAAAATTAATGACGTATATTAATAAAAATATGTATTCAACAAAATTAAAGATGAAATACTTTTTTTCTTGTAAGAATCAAAATGCGAATCATATAATTTTTCACAAGTAAAGATATATTTAAACCTAAAAAATGATAAAAAGAAGAAGTTTATTTAATGTGGAAGACTTTGAAACTAATGTCTTAAAGACTTTGATCAGTATTAATTTTAGAGTCTATGTTTGATGTTGGAAAAAAAATTCAGGGTAATGTTTTCATTTAAAAAGCAATTGGCTTGAGAAATTATCAATATGATATTTATCAATCATAATATAAAATAAATCACGAATATAATCTATTATAATTTATTATTTATGTGCTTGTATTTTATCAGAGACTTAGAATATGACCTGTACCTCTATTTATTTTATAGCTTTTAAATTTTATTACAGTCCCATCATTACAAATATAAATAGATTCTAAACTTTAAAATAATTTAGGAGCTTTTTAAATTATTTATTTACAATTTTTTCATTAATCTTTATAGGTGCAACTAAAATATCCAATTAATTGAATAACTTTTAAAAGGTAAATAAAGGGAAATTATTCTAAATTATACAAATTTTGATTAGATGTTTTATACTAAAAATGATTATTAGATTGGATTGACTTAATTACGTTTTTTATTAAATTATTCAATCATTGACTTTCTTTTGCTACCAAACTCTAAAGAGTCAATGAATTAAAAACATAATAATCTTATTATTAATCTATTACTTTTCTAATTTATGGAAACTTCTTTGTTTTTTTTTTCAATAATAAAATAGCTGTTACAGGTGACAATATATAACTAGGCAAACTGATAGAGGTTGATTGATCACACCTCATGGAGAATGACCCTAGAGCTTCATTGAAAATGAGTGTCAATGACATTACTCATAAGTCATACTTTGCTGCAATGCAAACAATGGAATCTATCACCAAAGGTGAATTGTTCTTTGTCCCTCATTTGTTTTGATTTTAATTTATACAAATCTGTTAGCTTGGATATATATAAGTAATGGTTTTTCTTTAGTATGGATATTTTCCCCTTGTTGATGGGAATTTTTTTTTGGATGACAATTTTGAGTTGTGCAAGGTTAAAAAATTAGATGCTTGTAGCTTTTTTTTTTTTTTTCCTTTTTCTTGTGAGGATGATAAAGTAGAGTAAGAAAAACTAAATTTTAGAAGATCTATACACAAAATTGATCTCTTGCATAAGATCTCCATATCACAGATTTTTAAAAATTGTTTATAAGTAGATGATAGGATCTGTCATTGGAACTTTTTTCATAAAATCACTTTTTTTTCTTTTTTAAATTCTATTGTCAACATGTTATAGATGAAAATTGTAGATATTAATTTTGTGAGCATTACATATGTATTATGTCCTAACATGTGAACTTTACTCTGGTTCAGATGAAACACTGAAACCAATTGGTTATCAGTGTTTTTTGTGCAATAGGGATTTGTCCTTCCCTCCAGAAGGGCCAATTTTGCAGCTACAAGATTCACCTGCCACTGCTATGCTACAATGTGGTCATGCCTTCCATGAATATTGCTTGGAGCTAATAACCCCGGAGGACCAATCTAAGGATCCTCCATGCATTCCTTGTGCTCTTAATTTGTAACTAGTGAATTTACACTTAGATTTTTAATTCTTCCATTTTGATCTCAAAAGTTCTTTAGTGATAAGAAACATGGCAGAAACAGAATTTTGATGTATAAAGATACTAGTTAGCCATTCAATTTCCTCTCCCTAATCTTTGTTTAATATGAAGATCCAAAATTGAGCAATTCCACTCTCCTATCAATAGTAATAGTTGAATTACTTTTCACCCAAAGTTTGAGTAATCCCTTATTCAAGTTATATGGTTATCATTTATTATGTGTTGTCTGTTACTTAGTAATTATGATTGGATGACAGTGTAAAACTATTTTGTACTATCAGTGCATAGTCTTTTTTCTCATAGTTGAATTACTTTTCTCTTAAAAAACTTATTCTCTGTTATGTAATTACTAACCTGAATTACAACTTTTCCAATAAAGATTTTCTAACAAAAAAAAAAAAGACTAGTATTCTGAGCGTCAAACTGATATTGACCATAACGTGAGTAATTATCTATTAATACGTATTAAAAAAACAGTACTGGAAAAGTAGAAGAGAATTTGATATTTATACATGATATATATATAATGAGAATTTGAAATTTAAGTTGAATAGTTAACTTTTTAAAATATTTATCTACAGTTTCATAATGAATGTTTAAAAGCATCACGATCCGAAATGTGTAATGAATTAACAAATAAATCTGAAAAGGTTAATATGAAATTAAAGAAAAAGTTATTCTAAATTTTATAACATAGATAGTAAAATTTTAATTAAATTATCCTCTTTGAAAAGTTTAATTACATTATTTAAATTTGAAATATTTTTTTTACCAAAAACACAAATAGGTTGCACCCAAGGTGAAATTCAATTAGCATAGACAAAAATGTATTCATTAAAATTAAATTATTCAATCATTAACTTTCTATTGATGGAAACTCAATCGGATATATGTATTGAACTTAAATAAATTCAGGTGTAATTGAGACACGTAAGTAACATGTGAGTAAAAAGCTCATATACTACTAACAACAAAAATACTTAACTGTATATTTTGTTCATAAAAATTGTTATTTATAATTGTGTTATCCTTTATTTAATATCTGGTCTTATTGAAATTTACGTATTTATTCCATTAAAGAAAAATGTGACAAATGAATTATGTTAACTTAACAAAGTAAAACTAATGTCATAAACTAAAATATATATTTAACAAAAAAAACTTAACAATGTAAAATTAATGTCGTAAAAATTTAGAGGGTGCTTCATGTATCTCATCTCCATCACGTTGGTCGTGTGGAGGCTTAGATTCTATATCATTAGTTCTACAGACTTTTATATGATTTCATGTTATGAACAGTACACATGTAAGGGCTTCTTGGTGGGGTATGAACTCTGTTGCGCATCAAGTCATGCATTGCCTCCTCCTTCAGTCATGTGAGAGTGTTTCGGTAGAAGGAGAGACAGCTCAAGGAAGAGAAATTAACATCTTGGGTGGTGCGTAGCCTACTTATCAACCCATATTGAGGTTTTGCATTCTGTGTTTCAGGTGGTTTTAGGGCATCAACTTTCTGATTCCTATATGAGAGGAAGTGTAACAATGATCATGCTGTGAATAATGTGTGGGGAGAAGACATATCTAGATGAGGTGTTTCTTTTGACTTTAACCATATCTTAGACCTAGTAAAAGTTAGATCATGAACTTGTTTTAATGCTAAATTGGATAGAGCTCAATGGTATTCTCAGATTTAAATATTGATTCTGTAGTTTGTTTATTTTTACAGTAATGACCTGTTATCATTACATGTCAATAAAATATTCATATTGTAGAAAACTTTATTATTATTATTATTATTATTATTATTATTATTATTATTATTATTATTATTATTATTATAGGAAAGTTAACATTGCTCTCTAAATTTTTTTTATAACATCTGCCCTCATAACTAATTTAATAACATTTTTTATATATTCTTATTTTATTAATAATTAATTTGTCTTTTCAAAATATAAACTATTTTCTTTTGCATTTTTTAAAGTAATTTTTTCTATGAATTTTATATTCTCATTTTAATATAGAAAAGTTTTTACAATATAACTTTTTTTTTTTTGGAAACCACAATATAACTTGATCCTGCAAAATTTTCTTGAAGATTTTTAATGCATATTTTTTCTATTACTTTTGCGATTTGATTATAATTTTTTTTTTGCAAAAAAATTCTGCAAATCTTGTTACAGTTTTGTAAAAGAATATGATTATTTCTTTAAATTTGTTGAAAAGTTCATAGATAAATTTAGTGTTTTTATATTCTTATACAAATTTGATTTGTATAAAAAAACCTTAATGTTCACATATTTATATAGAACTATAACAATTTAGTTAGCATAATATGTAATACATTTCGTATGTATCAAAATATAATTTGTTACAAATAAACGGGCAAAACCCTTAAGTAAGAAAATTAATAATAATAAAAAAGTGTTCTAAGAGAATTTTCAATCTCTATCCATAGCCAAAAGCCTTTGCCAAAAGTCAAATGACTGTCTCAAAAGCTATTTGACTAAATTCAAACACTTTTAGAAATTAAATATCTAATATATATATATATATATATATATATATATATATTATTGACATTAAATTAACTATTTTCACCATTGACCAATCAGTTAATTAGTCTTGTTTAAAAAAAATCATTTAATTAGTCAAGATAATAATATTTCATACAAGGTAGAGACAATTAAAGACAAATTAACTAGTGAGTTTGACTATGATAGTCACATATCATGAAACATGCTAGTCAAACCTTGCCATTTTATATAATTAAAATAACATTGAATTTTTGTTAATCAGAAACATTTTGCAAAAAGTCATTTGAATTGAATATCATTGACCCCTCTTTTTCTCAGAGCCATCATTTCCCATTTTGCAATTTCAGACCTCTTTATATTGACATTCTTCATTCACCTCTCTCTCACTCTCAACACTCAACAGCGCCAATCTCTCTCTCTCTTGTGCTCTAGGATTGAAGGTGCTTGTGAGTTTCTGTGTAGCCTGCTCTACGGTGTCAAAGTTCCCAGCCAGTAATAACTAATTTCCACCAACCACTTCCCCATGGTATGTTCCTCACTCATGGGATTTTGGGTTTCAATTTTTATTTTAATTGCTGATTATTTTGGACAATTTCACTGTTAGTTTTCGGTTGTGCGTGTGTTATCTGTTATTTGACATTTAATGTTCCCCAGAAATAAAATGTTTCCACTTTCCAGAGTGAGTGTGTCTCAAGTATTACTTTTACTAATTTTTTCACACTTTGATTCCTTCAATTGCTAGACTACGTTGTATAGCTTGGAAATGCAGTTAACTGTTTCTGGCTTTTTTGTAGGAACTCGAAACAATCATGGACTCAATTAGGGGAAGGGGTATTAAAAGGAGCAAAAAATCAAACTATGAAGGTCCAGACATAATCAGCAACCTACCTGCTGTCATTATTGGTCACATTCTCTCATTTCTTCCCACTAAAGATGCAGTTCGTACTAGTGTTTTATCCAGCAAATGGAAATACCTCTGGACATTCATTACTGTGCTACACTTTGAGGATAGAGAGGAATACCATTACTATCTCAATATGAAACAGAGAACCCACTTTTTAAACTTTGTGTATAGGGTGCTACTTCATCTGAACACATTAAGCATTCAAAGTTTCTCTCTTTCTCTTTCAGAGAATTATGATCCTTATCATGTTAATCAGTGGATATCTGCCGTTTTAAATCGGGGAGTCAAAGAGCTTTGTATCGATTCACAGAAAAACCTCGACATTTCCACACATTTCTTTTGGAAATCCCAATCTTTAGAGAAATTGATACTGAATATGAATGGTTATGCTATCAGATTTCCCACCTATGCTTGTTTTTCTTCTCTCACTGTCCTCGACTTGTCCCGGATCACGTTCACTTGTGACTCTTCTAATGACTTGCAAAAGCTCACCCTTAACTTCCCAGTTCTTAGAAAGTACGTGACATTAAATTGCATTTGGTCAAATGTAAAGGGTGTCACTTTAGAAGTGCCTCTACTTGAAGTGCTATCAATACATCATACAGTTGAGTCCATATCTCTCGAGTCACATCCTATAATCAAGTATTGTGCCCCACATCTCACACAATTCTCTTATAGTGGTTATGGTTTACCAGACACCATTTTGTTAGACTTGGACCTATCTACAGCATGCATTGCTTCTGCTAATATTCTTCTACTTGAGTCTGGGTGGGAGAGTGAGGAAAAAATGGCAATTCTTGTTTGTGAGCTTCTCAAAAATTTCAATAATAATGTGCAAAGTCTAACATTTGAGAGGCTAGAGGTATGCTTCCTTGCTTCACCCTTTGTTTGCAATGAATATAATTACTTTACAACAATGAAATTTAATAATGACATCAATATTTCCTTGGTTCTCAATATAGGAATGTCTTACTTTGTTAATTCTATATCGATTGTGACAATTAATTTTACGAGAGGCTGTTTGTTGCATTTGATATATAGTATGTTGATGATTGCTACAGTACTAAAATTTTCCCCCTTTGTCACTCAGGTTCTGGCTTTGGCCAATCTTCCTGAATTTAGAATATTGACTTGTCTGGAGCTAGGACAAGTTACCGGTAAAATTTTGTCAGACTTACTTCTAAAGACGCCATGTCTGAAGACTCTTATTTTAAAGGTTAGTAATTGATTGATTGAAACTAGCTATACGACCCAATAATCAATATATTTTACAAAATGCATTTGTAGATCGTCAATTTCCCAAAGAGTTTTGTGTTGACTACTAGTTAGCTTCATTCAGTTATTTAATTAAAATTAATGCAGTTTATTTATTTTTATTAATGTGTTATTTGGTTCTTGTCACGGAATACAATTGATATAGCTTTATCTTTGGCTGTGACCAGGGCCTACTTCAATTTGATGAAGAGCTTTCGAATCCTGACAACGTGCCTTCATGTTTTATAGCTAACCTTCAAGTGTTAAGTTTTGTAATTTTTACTGGTAAAGAGCATGAGCTGAGTTTTGCTAAATTTGTAATGGAAAATGCTCAAGTCTTGAAGAGGGCGAGTTTCACGGCTGCTTTGAGTCTGCGTGGGACAAAATTTGAAAAAGTTAAAGAGATGATATTTTCATTTAAGAGAAGTTTTAGCTCTACGTTTATAGAAGTTTTACCCTTTTATCCCTATAGATTTAGTTCGCAGGAGGATATTTAGCTAGAGGGTCAGGACTGCAATGTCATTTCATGTGAATTATATCTCATAGTTTATGCCCTTAATTAGTTTTCTTAAAGTTATTACTTTTGGAGGATGTTATGTATAAATAGTGCTTCATAACCCAGCGAATTGTTTTAAGGCAATTCTTACAAAGATGGAGGGGACATCTGGCACAGGCAAGCAAAAGCTTTTGAAGAGACAGAAGACAAATGAAGAGGGGTGAAGGCACAAACTCAAAAGTCGCATACTTTCTAAAGATGCAGTTTGTACAAGTGTCTTATCCAAAAAACGGCTATTCTGCTGGACATTCATCACCAACTTGGACTTAGATGACACTGTGTTCTACTCTCCTAAGAGGAAGACCGGTGGAAAAATGTACTTTATGAACTTTGTTTACATGGCACTTCTTCTTACTAAAACTTCGAGTTTGGAAAGTTTTTCACTTGTTATTGCTAACAATTCTGATATGTCCCTTCTCAATACATGGATATGCAACATCTTGATTCAGATTGTAAAAAATCTCAGTATTGTTACACATTCTGAAATGTCCTTCTCAACTCATGCATCTCATTATCTTTTCAACTCCAAGTTATTAGAAGAATTGGTGCTAAAGATACATTGTTGTGCCATTAGGGTTACTGAAACCTTTGTTCATTTTGGAAACCTAAAACTCCTTAAGTTATCTGAATTTTATTTACTCTTGACACTAGTTCAAGTGACTCTTAGTTTACCAGTCCTCAAAGTGTCTGTAACAATAAATTGTACTTGGTTAAATGCAATGCAAATCACTCTAAAAGTGCCTCTACTTGAAAGCATTATCATAGTGCAAGATGCAAAGTCCATGTCTTATGAGACTCCTCACTGTGCAATTGAGTTTTCTGCTTTACATCTGAAAGAATTCAGTTATTGGGGTTGTGGTTATATATCACATTATTTTAAGCTGTTAGATCCATCGTCGGCTCATAATGCTTCTCTTTATGGTGATCCCAAATTTAGAACAAGATCATATGCGGCATGGCATTGAGGTGTCTACAATCACAACATGTGGTGTGTCTGAAAATTTCAAAATAATCTGCAATCGCAACTACAAATTAAGTTGAGAGTAGCATATAAGAATTTGCATGTATAAAGTTGCACAAATTACATAATCACCATCATACCCATAATCTACACCAATCAATTGGCTGAATAGTAGTTGGCATTTATAAATTTGTTTATTCATTTATTAAGTTTATTACATTGTCAAGAAAAGTTTTGGACATAAGCTGTTGCACGTATATTCACACACGTAGAGGTTCATATGTATTTTTTCACATAAGCTTGGTGAAGTATCTTGAGTGTCATAATACAAATAAGTTTCTTTATTTGCATTCGAGGTACTGTCACAATCAAAAGTGGCTAACTACCTTCATTTGGAATGTTGAGCCAATTGGAACTTGCTTAGTTAGTGGTGAGGTTTTATTAGGCTTACTTCTAAAGTCACTCGTTCTTAAGACTCTGCTTTTCAAGGTTGGGTTAAATCTCTAGTTGCATTATTTTCATACAAGTTACATATCATATAGCCTCGCTCTTGATTTTATTGCAACTACATTTTAGATTTTAATTTCTAACTTACACTTTTTTGCGATTCTTATTTGTACTAAGTTTTGAGGATCAATCATCATGGAGTATCTAATTTCAACAAAGAGATTTTGAATTCTGCTGCTGTGCCCGATTGTTTGACATTTGCACTCCAGGTTGTGAAATTTCATAAACTGCATGGATTTGTGATGGAAAATGGTTTAGTGGTGGAAAGGATAAGTTTCACCCTAGTTAGCCATTGGTTGGGAAAATCGAAGATTACAGAAGAATTTAAAGCGAAGCTTTTCTCATATAAAAAAGGTTTCTCTTTTGTTATTGTTGAATTTTCATATGATGATTAATTATGCTATAGAAGAAAGGGGAACAGGTTTACCATGTTTGTCTTTTTTTTGCGCGTGTAATGTCATTTATCCTAATATACACCTATTAAGATATTAGCTGCAAGATTTTATTCATGCCTTTACTGAAAGATGCATTCTATCAAGGATTAGATTGCAATCAAGTAAATAGTTGAATTGAGTATTTATTAGATATTTTTTATTAAATGAGATTTTGTTTATAAGACTGATTGTTTAGGCTATTTATAATAAGTTAAAAGAATTTAATAAAAAATATTATAATTTATTTATAAGTCTAAAAATAGTATTATTGTAAGTTCTCTTAAAGTCTATGATATCGATATTGAGCTATATGTAGAGAGAAGGAAATTTCATTACAAACAAGTTGCCAAAACTTGCTTTTCATGAGGGGTTGAAGAGGTACCATACCAGGTTTTACCTCTTATTCACCCATCACCACAATGTAATGGCCCTTGGTGCCAATTCTTGTCCATAATAAAAGTTTCTGACTTCCCAAAAAAAAAAGAGAGAGAAAGAAAAGCTCTCTTAAATGTCTTATATTTATTTCATCAATAATGATGAGAGAAAGGCGAGAAATGGCAATTGTATTGCGAAGACAGTTTTAGGGTAAGATGGAGGAGGTGAATTAGGGGACATTAGAATATAAAGTAGCTAATGAATTGAGTACGTGCACATATATACAAAATAGGACCACAGCTCATGCAAATACAAGCCATGATGACATGATTGAAAATAGTGTGTGTGGGTCTTAAGAAAATTCGACTTAGGCCTTATAGCTTTTTATAAAACTTTATTTTCAACCATTTAGTAATTTAACTTTTGAAAAGCATTTACTTTGAAAGGATAAATTAGCCTAAATAAAATTTTATCAAAAACTCTAAAAAAAAAGTTTTTTAATGAAGATTTTTTACAAAAATGATTTTTTAAAGCAAAGTAGTGAGGTTTTACTTCTCCTTTATAATTTACTCCTCCCTCTTATCTATTCTCCTTCTTTCTCACCATCATTAACAAATTGGCCCTCTATATATATTGCACACTTCATCTCCATTTTGCACTCCATATTTATTTTGCACTTTTTGGTGTTCATGTCCAACGATTTGATTTTGTCAGCACAAATAGGGGCTGATTTCTTCAACCTACATAAACAGAATTTGACACATTGCTGGTTTCTTCACTCCATTTATATTGTTTTGTTATAGTGTAGGTTAGGAATTTCAATCATTCCATCTCTACAAAAGCTTATTTGATTTTTTATATATAATTAAGAATTTCATTAAAAAAATAAAATTAATAAAGATAGAGTTTATTTGGAGACCGGGAGGAATGTGATCCTCGGGCAATGAGTGCTGGAATTTGTTTATGCATGTGGATTGTATGATGATTTTATTGATTGGGGAGTAAGAATCTTAAATTCTTGTTTGGGAACAAATGAACTCTAATGGAGTGCATTTGTGATGCTAGAATGTCATTCTAGCAACTAATAACATTCACTATGAACAATAATGAATCAATTATAAATGAGAAAAGTGTGAACCTAATAATATTATGGGTTAATAATTAATAAGTACCTATGCATATGGACGATGACGAATATTTGGACTTTAGAATAAAAATTAGGACCCTTGCATGAGCTTTGAGACCCAATGACTAAATTAAGCATAAAACTTGAGAGGGGAGTAAGAATTCCGATAAGATGGTGAAATCATGAATGTGGTTCATGATTGGGTAAAGTGCATTATGTACGCTTTGCTTCGGTTGTTTGAAATTATTGTTTACTTTGGACATAGTGAGAAACGAAAGGAGAATGAAGAACCTTTTTTCCATTGGGTCATATGTTACCATTGGAAGTGAAATGTGTTCGTGAAGAGGGTGACACATTAATTGAGAAGGATAACCTTACATGATCAAAGCCAAATGAGCATGTGTTGAAGAGGTCATGTGGAAGCTTCATATGCAGTGAGCAATGTGCTTGTGAGAAACAGGGTTGTAATGTTTAACCACTATGTTAGTGGGGAGTGGGATCTCCGTATGGTATGTCTAGGACATATGTTGATTGAGGACTTCCGTCGAGTATGCTCGCTGACTTGTTGTTTCTTAGGGGTCTGGCACCGAGTTTGTGGTCGTGATTCCACAAAGCCGACTTGGCAACTCCGAAAAATGCGAGGCATAACCTTGTTGGTGAGAGTCTGTCATTGTATTGTGGTGAGGATGTACTCCTAATAGTCATCCAGCTTAAACTATGTAAGTCAACTAAGTTATGGGAGTTCCAGTGGCTACGAGCCTGAGTTGTGATGAGTTATAATGAATTAGAGAGTTAGTGAGATGGGTTGAGGTTGTCGAGCGAGACTTATGAGAGCACCACAATACTGTGGTGGATGTTGTATGTTGTTTGTGACCGTAAGGTCATTTATTTGTTGATTTAGAGGAGGGAGACTCACTCCATAAGCCTTTATTTTTTAGATCTAGATGAATGATCATATGCAAACAACTAAGATGGAATGGAAAGGCTACAACTAGCACAGTTAACTTGACAGACATTTTCAAGAGAAAGAAGAAGATCCTTCTAGGATGCTTCGTGGGTTAATTGGGTATTTTGAAATTTTATTCAGTCACTACTTTGAGTCTCAATCTTTTTCTTGTATAAAAGAGGGTAGACTAGGTTTTAATATTATGATGTACCAATTCTTTATATGTGACTCAAATGTATAATGTGTTAAATTCCATGAATGTAAATGCATAAGTATATCCTATGTAATAGAATAGTATAATGATGGACCTGAGAATGTTCTTAATTAAGGAAGATTTTGTTATATTTCATGGTTTACAATGAAGTTAATGTCTTATAAAATGAGTTTGATTTATTAAGACAGATATTTCATAAAAAGGGGTTTTAATATGATGATAAGTTATTATAGATGATTGTCGTTTGGAATTTCAAGTAATCACATTTTAAAGGAAAACAAATTCCCCCCCCCCCCCCCCCTTTTTTTGTTTGTTATTTTCATAAATTGGGTATCAAAATACTTCATAAATTCCTTAATTAATAAGAAAATCTTTAACAATAACTAGGGGCCTTGTAGGATTGTAGCCTTATGAGGAAAATGCGAGTAAAAGAACTACCGTTCAAATAAAAAATAATTGAATAAATTTTTGGAAGAGGAAATTATTCTAAATCGTACAAATTTTAATTGCATTGTTTAAATTGGATTTTTTGTACTAAAAGTGATTATTAGATTTAACTGATTTAATTACATTCTTTTTATTTCAATCATTGACTTTCTTCTGATGTGAAAGTCAAAAGAAACATATAATTAAAAATAAGAAATCCTATTAGTCTATTACCTTTTAATTTATGGAAACTTTTCTTTTCTTTTTCAATAATAAACTAGCTGTTATACTATATCAACTTATAAGGTGCCTTTGGGAAACAGTTTTGAGAGCCAAACCGATAGAGCTTAATCGATCACACCTTTAAAGATAACACCATTCCAAACCAGAAGCCTCAAGTGTCTTTTGAAACTATGGCAAAAGACTCTGTCCAACAGCAGCAGAAGAATACTAATGTTCCTCTGAGGAAGAGGAAGATGACCACTAATGAACCAGACAAATGGAGTTTGCAGGAACTTAGGAGGGTGGTGAAGGAGCTGGAGCAAGAGAGAGCCAGAAAGAAACTGCATTGAACGCAGAATCGGATGACATCCGATGAAGCTCACATTGATGGATGAACAATTAAAGACAACTGAATAAAGTTGGAATCTGGCACTCTCCAAATAAGTCTTTGGTTGTAACTGTAGATGTGGGTTTAAGGTCCAAATCTTTGGTTTGGTGACCTTATATTTACTTTGCTGCTGTTGAAGCATTTGAAACCACTATGTACCAATGACAATATCAACGAAAGTATTGTTCTTTACTGATCTCTCAATTGTTTTGGTGTTAATTTATACTATTTTGTTAGCATGAATATACATAAGTAATGGGTTTCATTTATTAAGGATTCTTTTTCCCTTGTTGATGGGAATTTTTTTCATGATAACATTTTTGAAGTTGTGCCACGTTAAAAGTTCATTGCTTGTAGACTTTTTTTTTTCCCTTTCCTTTTTTTGTGTGGAGATGATAATGTAGAGTAAAAAAACTAAGTTTTGGAAGATTCATAAACAAAATTGATTTCTTGCATTATGTTTCCATATCAAAGATTTCCTAAAAATTATTTATAAGTAGATAATACCAAGGGTCTAGTTCAGTTGGTTGAGCCGTGAGCAATTGTGAACCTCCTGGTACCTGAGTTCGTTCTTTATGAACAAAAAAACTAGATAATAGGATAGTTCATCACAACTTTTTTCAGAAAAGAAGAACTTCTTTTTACAGCATAATCACTTTTTATTTTTCATGCATTTGTTTCAATTTTTCAAAATAAAAGCTTAAAAGAATTAAAATCTTATTAAAATATAATACTATTTTGAATAACTTCTCACAATTAACATCAAATACTTCTTTTAACCAAAATAATTTTATAAAGGCTAAGATACACTTTTAGTCCTTTGTGTTTTCAATTATATTTAGTTTGGTCCATTATCTTTTGAGAAGTTCAATTTTGTCCTTTATGTTTTTAAAGTTAGTCAAAATGTTCCTTATGAACGTCTTTGATTTCAATACACGATTTTGAACTCTTGTTTTTACTAATTCAAGACATGAAACTTGTCTCATTATATTCACTTACATGAAAATTATAAAACCCAACTTATGTTTGAGCCAAAAAGGGCCATTAACATGTTACACGGAACCACATGAAAAATGAGTCTCACGAGCAAACAGAAAAAAAAATAAAAAATACACTAGACACTGTTTCGATTTCTAAAAGCATAATCCTTCCCATTTCATGTTGTTTCAGAACGATGGAGGACTCGTGAGGAACACCGAGGTGAATCGCACGAAGAACGCAGTCAACCATTGAGTGAGTCAGTAACGAGTGTGTCCTTTTAAAATTTATTTTGTTGTAACCTTTATCATTTCTTTTTATTCTGCATTCAAATTTGATTCCTATTTTTTTGGCCTTTTAAAACTACTATTGTGTATCAAAGTAGGAAAACCCCTTTCTTGCAGCCTTTTCCCAATAAAAGTACCCAACCAAATAAGGAGGAATGAGAATGTTCCTCTGTCACATTATTATTTTTCTGAATTATAGAAATTAAACATGTTGGATAATTATATGTGTTCTTGCAGCCTTTTCCCAATAAAAGTACCCAACCAATTTCCTATGTGTTATGTTTCTCCAAAATATGTGGTGATCATGAGAGTGAGTTGTTTGTGTAATTTTGAAGCTCTCTTTTTTTGCAGGATAAGAAGAATGAGCTTTGTCATGAGAATAGGTTGAAGGAAGATAAATAAAATTTGGAGTATGGAGGTATTTTTTAATGTGGACAAATCTTTCATTAATTAGTTAATGGTAGATTGTTTTTCCTGTTATTTCTCTTTTTTATTTTTAACTTTTCTTTTTACATCACATCTTTCATTTCTTTCTTCTTTTACAATTTCTATGTTGATCCAAATCATAATTTTTTTTTCTAAGTAAAAAGATCTACATTAACAAATAGAAAAAAGTACTGTTACATTAAAATTATAGACTTACATAATCAGTTTAGCCATTTTCCTACTTATTCAAATCTCCTCTATGGATATAAAGAAAAATGTTATCAATGTAGTTAAGATTCATTCTGAAAATAATCTAGTTCAATATAATTCATCGTAAAAGAGATGTAACAATTGTTATTCTCATGTTATTAATCTCCATTATTGGATTACATATGATAGAATGATAAAACTAACGTTATTGTTTAATTATTTAATATTTATTTCTTATTATATTAATTATTTGAAATGGTGAAGGTCACAAGGATGTACATATGAATGAAAAATATAGGTAGACAAGAAATTAATATTAAAAAATGATGCATAATTTGCATGAATACTTTTTTAACAGATTTCTTTTTTTTTTTATTGGCATGTAACAACTTTTGATAGGATATCTACTGACATTTCCAAATTCTGCGGTTACTGCATGATATGATTTCCAGTGAAGGCATGTTTATATATAACAAGTGGTCATGCATTTTCTGATGTTCATGTACTTTTCTGTTACCTGTTGCATAATTCTTCTCTTTTCATATCACGGCTGCTTTTGACAGGGGTTACAAATAGGTGCTTTTTAAAACTAGATGTTGTTTAGATTTCTAAAAGCATAATTCTTCTCTTTTCATTATTGTTTCAGAACGATGGAGGACACGTGAGGAACGCCGAGGTGAGTCACACAAAGAACGCAGTCAACCATTGAGTGAGTCAGTAACGAGTTATGAAGCTGTCTGCCAATGAAAAGAACCCGAGGTGTCCTTTTAAAAATTATTTTTTTGTAACCTTTGTCATTTCTTTTTATTCTGCATTCAAATTTGGTTCCTATTTTTTTGATCTTTTAAAACTACTATTGTGTAACAAAGTAAGAAAACCGCTTTCTTGTAGCCTTTTCCCAATCAATGTACCCAACCAAATCTGGAGGAATGAATATTTTCCTCTGTCACATTATTATTCTTCTGAATTATAGAAATTGAACGTGTTGGATAATTATAGAAATCCAATTTCCTATGTGTTCGGTTTCTCCAAAATATGTGGTGATCATGTGAGTGAGTTGTTTGTGTAATTCTGAAGCTCTATTTTTTGCAGGATAAGAAGAATGAGCTTTGTCATGAGAATAGGTTAAAGGAAGATAAATAAAATTTGGAGTATGGAGGTATTTTTGAATGTGGGCAAGTCTTTCATTAATTAGTTAATGGTAGATTGTTTTTCACATTTTTTTTCCTGTTATTTCTCCTTTTCATTTCTTCTCTTCTTTATTTTTAACTTTTCTTTTTACATCACATATTTCATTTATTTCTTCTTTTTCAATTTCTTTGTTGATCCAAATCATAATTTTTTTTCTAAGTAAAAAAATCTACATTAACAAATAGAAAAAAGTACTGTTACATTAAAATTATTGACTTACATAATCAGTTTAGCCATTTTCCTACTTATTCAAATCTCCTCTATGGAGATAAAGAAAAATCTTAGCAACGTAGTTAAGATTGATTCTGAAAATAATCTAGTTCAATATAATTCATCATAAAAGAGATGTAACAATTGTTATTCTCATGTTATTAATCTCCATTATTGGATTACATCTGATAGAATGATAATACTAATGTGATTCTTTAATTATTTAATATTTATTTCTTATTATATTAATTATTTGAAATGGTGAAGGCCAGAAGGACTGGTAGTAAATATAAATAGGATGTAGATAGGAATGAAAAAATATAGGTAAACAAGAAATTAATATTAAAAAATGATGCATAATTTGCATGAATACTTTTTTAACAGATTTTTTTTTTAATTGGCATGTAACATCTTTTGATGGGATATCTACTGACATTTCCAAATTCTGTGGTTACTGCATGATATTATTTCTAGTGAAGGCATGTCTATATATAGCAAGTGGTCATGCATTTTCTGATGTTCATGCATTTTTCTGTTACCTGTTGCATAATTCTTCTCTTTTCATATCACGGCTGCTTTTGACAGGGGTTACAAATAGGTGCTTTTTAAAACTAGATGTTGTTTAGATTTCTAAAAGCATAATTCTTCTCTTTTCATTATTGTTTCAGAACGATGGAGGACACGTGAGGAACGCTGAGGTGAGTCGCACGAAGAACTCAGTCAACCATTGAGTGAGTCAGTAACGAGTTATGAAGCTGTCTGCCAATGAAAAGAACCCGAGGTGTCCTTTTAAAAATTATTTTGTTGTAACCTTTGTCATTTCTTTTTATTCTGCATTCAAATTTGGTTCCTAATTTTTTGGTCTTTTAAAACTACTATTGTGTATCAAAGTAGGAAAACCCGTTTCTTGCAGCCTTTTCCCAATCAAAGTACCCAACCAAATCAGGAGGAATGAGTATTTTCCTCTGTCACATTATTATTCTTCTGAAATATAGAAATTAAACATGTTGGATAATTATAGAAATCCAATTTCCTATGTGTTCTGTTTCTCCAAAATATGTGGTTATCATGAGAGTGAGTTGTTTGTGTAAATCTGAAGCTCTCCTTTTTTGCAGGATAAGAAGAATGAGCTTTGTCATGAGAATAGGTTGAAGGAAGATAAATAAAATTTGGAGTATGGAGGTATTTTTTAATGTGGTCAAGTCTCTTAAGTTGAAAATTTTTGTTATAGATGACTAGTTTTGAAAACGCGAAAATTTACATGTATTTTTTATAAATAAATTTATTAAGAGTTTAAATTAAAATAAAATAAATTTATTAAGTGTTTAAATTAAAATAAAATAAATTCTGTTATTACCTTGAAAGCGGTGATCTTGTAACGACCCACTATATGACTTAGATTTAAAGTTATCTTATTCTTAGAATGAAAATTGTTCTCACTTGATACACTCCTTGTTAGGGATGACAAGGATTCCCATGTCCGCTGGTAACCGCCTGAACTCACCCCCGTTTTGACGGGGAATGCTTGCTTTGATTCGATATGGGTATGGGTACAAGTATTACTTGACTTTTTAAAACGGAAACGGGGACAGTGATGGGTATGTAACTACTCACCCCGTACTCGTCCCCGTCCCCAAAACATATACTTATTATATTTCCCTTATTTATTTTATCTTTGAATGAGACTTGACATCTTTTTTATTGAAATGGACTGAGTTTATGTTATGATTTATTGCATTTTTATGGCTTATTCAATTTAATGACATCTAAAATTAGTTTTAGATTTAAAATTAAACATGAAATATGTAATAATATATTGTTATAAAGTAGTAACCATTTTCAGTGGCTTGGGATGGGGACAAGGTGGTATACCCAACCCTGAGTGGGGACAAGGATGAGTGCAAAATTTTATCCCCGTCGAGGATCAGGGACGGGGACAGGGATGGGGTATGGGAGCGGGGACGGCAAACGACTTACCCATCCCCACCCGGCCCCGTTGCCATGACTACTACAAAAAAGAGTTTATGTTTGGAGTATGTTGACTTTCAAAATAATATTTGAGAAGATAAATATTTATAGGTTTATAATAAACTATTTAAATACTAATATTATAAAATAAATTCATATATGAATATAGTATTTTTAAATTTATATGAAATAAGTTTAAAAATATAAATTAAAAATAATATTTAGAAATATTATTTAAAAAGTTAAAGGATATATACATTATTAATTTATTAGAATTTAAAAATATATTTTAAAATTAAAAAAATATAAAATAATATTATTTATACAATATTATATAATAGAATAAAATATATTTTTAACTATTAATAATATTTTTAATCTCTTATTTTCACTTTCTCCTTAAGACATGCATATAGTTTTTCACTGTCATATTATATTATAAATAATAATATTGAGTTATCGTACTTTTAAGCACAATAGATACAAATCATAAAGAGACTTTGACTTTGATTAAAAGATTAAAAATAATATGATAATAAAATTTTATTATATAGTATATTTAAAAAGAGGACTTAGAGATAGAATTAATTTGTGTCTAATATATTTGAATTTTTACCCACATCAAATTGACCAACTAGAGATGAATCTTTTCGAGTAGACAATTTTTTTTCTTAAACATGTATGTCAAAAATTATTATCAAGGTTGACCTAATTTTTCTTATTGAACATAAACACACAATGACACAACCAAAATATCCTACTAACTAATAAATAAGTTTAAAAAGTTTAATATTAAATTACAGGAGAATTTATTCTTTTTACTATCCAAAGTGGTATTATTTGACTTGAATAATATTATCTATCACGAAAGATACTGTAGTCAATATCGAAAAAAAAAGGAGAGTTTATACTAAATTCTGCAACATAAATAGCAAAATTTTCATTACATTAATTTTTCTTGAAGAGTTTACTTATATAAATAATTTAAATTGGATAGATATTTGACCAAAAACATAGGTTGGCTGCACGGAAGGTGATAAACATAAATATTTTACTAGAAATCCATAGATTGGTGCACACAAGGTGAAGTTCCATTAGCATAGACATGAATGCATTCATTCTGATTAAATTATTCAATGATTGACTTCTTTATGTCATTTAGTCAAGTAGACAGAATTTTAAAGTTTGAATTGAGAACCAATGAGTAAAATGTAGAAATTAATAGGATATTATACTAGGATATAGAACACCTAAATAATGACACAAAGTGCTAAAAAATTGCGTACCTCTTGAAGACATCCTTTAGAGCAATCAATCATTTGATACTTGATCTCTTGGAACCTGAAGTGCATACGCAAGCGTATACATCAGCTATAAGAACTTCCTCTTGATCTCCCCTCTCTTACAGACCGACTATTGGATTGAGTAATGAGCCATCAGAGAGGACACGAAGTCAAGTGGAGATCCTACCCTTCTTTAACTAGATAGGTAACTAATATCCAACCATCATGGATATTAGGCTCATTAGACCCTACAACCAAACTCAACACACTTGCCTAGTGGGCTTGACCTAAACATATAAACACTCAGTGATTCCCAAAGCCCAAATTGTATCACTTAATTAAATTTGGGCTCATAGGAAAAAATACATTAGGTCATACATTCAACCCATATTTTAATAAAACAAAATACACCAATCAATAGAAGACCAAACAAAGAAAATTATAACATAAAAAACTCATGTACAAATAAAAAAAATTGAATTTATTTTTGTCCTAAAGAACTTAGTTAATTTTACTTTCATTATTTTTCATTAATATTTGATTTTATTATATATTGAAAAAGACAAAATTAATGATGTATATTAATAAAAATATGTATTCAACAAAATTAAAGATGAAATACTTTTTTTCTTGTAAGAATCAAAATGTGAATCATATAATTTTTCACAAGTAAAGATATATTTAAACCTAAAAAATGATAAAAAGTAGAAGGTTATTTAATGTGGAAGACTTTGAAACTAATGTCTTAAAGACTTTGATCAGTATTAATTTTAGAGTCTATGTTGGATGTTGGAAAAAAAATTCAGGGTAATGTTTTCATTTAAAAAGCAATTGGCTTGAGAAATTATCAATATGATATTTATCAATCATAATATAAAATAAATCACGAATATAATCTATTATAATTTATTATTTATGTGCTTGTATTTTATCAGAGACTTAGAATATGAGCTGTACCTCTATTTATTTTATAGCTTTTAAATTTTATTACAGTCACATCATTACAAATATAAATAGATTCTAAACTTTAAAATAATTTAGGAGCTTTTTAAATTATTTATTTACAATTTTATAATTAATCTTTATAGGTGCAACTGAAATATCCAATTAATTGAATAAATTTTAAAAGGTAAATAAAGGGAAATTATTCTAAATTATACAAATTTTGATTAGATGTTTTATACTAAAAATGATTATTAGATTGGATTGACTTAATTACATTTTTTTATTAAATTATTCAATCATTGACTTTCTTTTGCTACCAAACTCTAAAGAGTCAATGAATTAAAAACATAATAATCTTATTATTAATCTATTACTTTTTTAATTTATGGAAACTTTTTTGTTTTCTTTTTCAATAATAAAATAGCCGTTACAGGTGACAATATATAACTAGGCAAACTGATAGAGGTTGATTGATCACACCTCATGGAGAATGATCCTACAGCTTCATTGAAAATGAGTGTCAATGACATTACTCATAAGTCGTACTTTGCTACAACGCAAACAATGGAATCTATCACCAAAGGTGAATTGTTCTTTATCCCTCATTTGTTTTGATATTAATTTATACAAATTTGTTAGCTTGGATATATATAAGTAATGGTTTTTCTTTATTATGGATATTTTCCCCTTGATGGGAATTTTTTTTTGGATGACAATTTTGAGTTGTGCAAGGTTAAAAATTAGACGCTTGTAGCTTTTTATTTTTCCTTTTTATTGTGAGGATGATAAAGTAGAGTAAAAAAAACTAAATTTTAGAAGATCTATACACAAAATTGATCTCTTGCATAAGATCTCCATATCACAGATTTTTAAAAATTGTTTATAAGTAGATGATAGGATTTGTCATTGGAACTTTTTTCATAAAATCAATTTTTTTTCTTTTTTAAATTCTATCGTCAACATGTTATAGATGAAAATTGTAGATATTAATTTTGTGAGCATTACATATGTATTATGTCCTAACATGTGAACTTTATTCTTGTTCAGATGAAACACTGAAACCAATTGGTTATCAGTTTTTTTTGTGCAATAGGGATTTGTCCTTCCCTCCAGAAGGGCCAATTTTGCAGCTACAAGATTCACCTGCCACTGCTGTGCTACAATGTGGTCATGCCTTCCATGAATATTGCTTGCAGCTAATAACCCCGGAGGACCAATCTAAGGATCCTCCATGAATTCCTTGTGCTCTTAATTTGTAACTAGTGAATTTACACTTAGATTTTGAATTCTTCCATTTTGATCTCAAAAGTTCTTTAGTGATAAGGAAAATGGCAGAAACAGAATTTTGATGTATAAAGATACTGGTTAGCCATTCAATTTCCTCTCCCTAATCTTTGTTTAATATGAAGATCCAAAATTGAGCAATTCCACTCTCCTATCAATAGTAATAGTTGAATTACTCTTCACCCAAAGTTTGAGTAATCCCTTATTCAAGTTATATGGTTATCATTTATTATGTGTTGTCTGTTACTTAGTAATTATGATTGGTTGACAGTGTAAAACTATTTTATACTATTAGTGCATAGTCTTTTTTCTCATAGTTGAATTACTTTTCTCTTAAAATACTTATTCTCTGTTATGTAATTACTAACCTGAATTACAACTCTTCCAATAAAGATTTTCTAACAAAAAAAAAAGACTAGTATTCTGAGCGTCAAACTGATATTGACCATAACGTGAGTAATTATCTATTAATACGTATTAAAAAAACAGTACTGGAAAAGTAGAAGAGAATTTGATATTTATACATAATATATATATATATATATATATGTATATATATATATATATATATATATATATATAATGAGCATTTGAAATTTAAGTTGAATAGTTAAGTTTTTAAAATATTTATCTACAGTTTCATAACGAATGTTTAAAAGCATCACGATCCGAAATGTGTAACGAATTAACAAATAAATCTGAAAAGGTTAATATGAAATTAAAGAAAAAGTTATTCTAAATTTTATAACATGGATAGTAAAATTTTAATTAAATTATTCTCTTTGAAAGTTTAATTACATTATTTAAATTTGAAATATTTTTTTTTACCAAAAAAACAAATAGGTTGCACCCAAGGTGAAATTCAATTAGCATAGATAGAAATGTATTCGTTAAAATTAAATTATTCAATCATTAACTTTCTATTGATGGAAACTCAATCGGATATTTGTATTGAACTTAAATAAATTTAGGTGTAATTGAGACACGTAAGTAACATGTGAGTAAAAAGCTCATATACTACTAACAACAAAAATACTTAACTGTATATTTTGTTCTTAAAAATTGTTATTTATAATTGTGTTATCTTTTATTTAATATCTGGTCTTATTGAAATTTACTTATTTATTCCATTAAAGAAAAATGTGACAAATGAATTATGTTAACTTAACAAAGTAAAACTAATGTCATAAACTAAAATATATATTTAACAAAAAAAAACTTAACAATGTAAAATTAATGTCGTAAAAATTTAGAGGGTGCTTCATGTATCTCATCTCCATCACGTTGGTCGTGTGGAGGCTTAGATTCTATATCATTAGTTCTATAGACTTTTATATGATTTCATGATATGAACAGTACACATGTAAGGGCTTCTTGGTGGGGTATGAACTCTGTTGCGCATCAAGTCATGCATTGCCTCCTCCTCCAGCCATGTGAGAGTGTTTCGGTAGAAGGAGAGACAGCTCAAGGAAGAGAAATTAACATCTTGGGTGGTGCGTAGCCTACTTATCAACCCATATTGAGGTTTTGCATTCGGTGTTTCAGGTGGTTTTAGGGCATCAACTTTCTGATTCCTATATGAGAGGAAGTGTAACAAAGATCAAGCTGCGAATAGAAAGGAAAATGGCTGAAAAGGTTTGAG
This sequence comes from Pueraria montana var. lobata, assembly GCA_026413185.1. Taxonomy (NCBI): domain Eukaryota; kingdom Viridiplantae; phylum Streptophyta; class Magnoliopsida; order Fabales; family Fabaceae; genus Pueraria; species Pueraria montana. The sequence goes on from CM048647.1 coordinate 6,422,729, forward strand.
CATATTAGCTAAGGATTAAGGGGTCACTGGGTCAAAGGAGGATGCAAAATTACTTGCATGTTTTTAAATAAATGGAAGATGCAGTAAACAAAATGGAGAAATCAAAGAAGGGGTTAAGAATAGTGCACCTTGAAGATTTTCACTTATAGTGTGCATGGGCTAGATGATAGAATCAAGCGTAGTAGGATTCGTTCCTTTATTGGAGTGTGCACATGCAGAATAAGCTTTGGTGAATAATGTGTGGGGAGAAGACATATCTAGATGAAGTGTTTCTTTTGACTTCAACCATATCTTAGACCTAGTAAAAGTTAGATCATGAACTTGTTTTAATGCTAAATTGGATAGAGCTCAATGGTATTCTCAGATTTAAATATTGATTCTGTAGTTTGTTTATTTTTACATTAACGACCCGTTATCATTACATGTCAATAAAATATTCATATTGTGGGAAACTTTATTTTCATTATTATTATTCTTATTATTATAGGAAAGTTAACATTGCTCTCTAAATTTTTTTTATAACATCTGCCCTCATAACTAATTTAATAACATTTTTTATATATTCTTATTTTATTATTCTTATTTTATTCTTATCTGCCCTCAAAATATAAACTATTTTCTTTTGCATTTTTTAAAGTAATTTATTCTATGAATTTTATATTCTCATTTTAATATAGAAAAGTTTTTACAATATAACTTTTTTTTTGGAAACCACAATGCAACTTGATCCTGCAAAATTTTCTTGAAGATTTTTAATGCATATTTTTTCTATTAGTTTTGCGATTTGATTATAATTTTTTTTTTACAAAAAAAATTGCAAATCTTGTTACAGTTTTGTAAAAAAAATATGATTATTTCTTTAAATTTGTTGAAAAGTTCATAGATAAATTTAGTGTTTTTATATTCTTATACAAATTTGATTTGTATAAAAAAACCTTAATATTCACATATTTATATAGAACTATAACAATTTAGTTAGCATAATATGTAATACATTTCGTATGAAAAAAATATAATTTGTTACAAATAAACGGGCAAAACCCTTAAGTAAGAAAATTAATAATAAAAAAAAAGTGTTCTAAGAGAATTTAAAATCATTCATTCTCTTGAACAACTCCTAACGGCCACTTAAGACCTCTCAATCTCTATCCATAGACAAAAGCCTTTGCCAAAAGTCAAATGACTGTCTCAAAAGCTATTTGACTAAATTCAAACACTTTTAGAAATTAAATATCTAATATATATATATATATATATATATATATATATATATATATATATTATTCACATTAAATTAACTATTTTCACCATTGACCAATAAGTTAATTAGTCTTGTTTAAAAAAAATCATTTAATTAGTCAAGATAATAATATTTCATACAAGGTAGAGACAATTAAAGACAAATTAAATAGTGAGTTTGACTATGATAGTCACATATCATTAAACATGCTAGTCAAACCTTGCCATTTTATATAATTAAAATAACATTGAATTTTTGTTAATCAGAAACATTTTGCAAAAAGTCATTTGAATTGAATATCATTGACCCCTCTTTTTCTTAGAGCCATCATTTCCCATTTTGCAATTTCAGACCTCTTTATATTGACATTCTTCATTCACCTCTCTCTCACTCTCAACACTCAACAGCGCCAATCTCTCTCTCTCTTGTGCTCTAGGATTGAAGGTGCTTGTGAGTTTCTGTGTAGCCTGCTCTACGGTGTCAAATTTCCCAGCCAGTGACAAACTAATTTCCACCAACCACCTCCCCATGGTATGTTCCTCACTCATGGGATTTTGGGTTTCAATTTTTATTTTAATTGCTGATTATTTTGGACAATTTCACTGTTAGTTTTCGGTTATGCATGTGTTATCCATTATTTGACATTTAGTGTTCCCCAGAAATAAAATGTTTCCAATTTCCAGAGTGAGTGTGTCTCAAGTATTACTTTTACTAATTTGTTCACACTTTGATTCCTTTAATTGCTAGACTGCGTTGTATAGCTTGGAAATGTAGTTAACTGTTTCTGGCTTTTTGTAGGAACTCGAAACAATCATGGACTCAATTAGGGGAAGGGGTATTAAAAGGAGCAAAAAATCAAACTATGAAGGTCCAGACATAATCAGCAACCTACCTGCTGTCATTATTGGTCACATTCTCTCATTTCTTCCCACTAAAGATGCAGTTAGTACTAGTGTTTTATCCAGCAAATGGAAATACCTCTGGACATTCATTACTGTGCTACACTTTGAGGATAGAGAGGAATACCATTACTATCTCAATATGAAACAGAGAACCCACTTTTTAAACTTTGTGTATAGGGTGCTTACTTCATCTGAACACATTAAGCATTCAAAGTTTCTCTCTTTCTCTTTCAGAGAATTATGATCCTTATCATGTTAATCAGTGGATATCTGCTGTTTTAAATCGGGGAGTCAAAGAGCTTTGTATCGATTCACAGAAAAACCTTGACATTTCCACACATTTCTTTTGGAAATCCCAATCTTTAGAGAAATTGATGCTGAATATGAATGGTTATGCTATCAGATTTCCCACCTATGCTTGTTTTTCTTCTCTCACTGTCCTCGACTTGTCCCGGATCACGTTCACTTGTGACTCTTCTAATGACTTGCAAAATCTCACCCTTAACTTCCCAGTTCTTAGAAAGTACGTGACATTAAATTGCATTTGGTCAAATGTAAAGGGTGTCACTTTAGAAGTGCCTCTACTTGAAGTGCTGTCAATACATCATACACTTGAGTCCATATCTCTCGAATCACATCCTATAATCAAGTATTGTGCCCTGCGTCTCACACAATTCTCTTATAGTGGTTATGGTTTACCAGACACCATTTTGTTAGACTTGGACCTATCTACAGCATGCATTGCTTCTGCTAATATTCTTCTACTTGAGTCTGGGTGGGAGAGTGAGGAAACAACGGCAATTCTTGCTTGTGAGCTTCTCAAAAATTTCAATAATAATGTGCAAAGTCTAACATTTGAGAGGCTAGAGGTATGCTTCCTTGCTTCACCCTTTGTTTGCAATGAATATAATTACTTTACAACAATGAAATTTAATAATGACATCAATATTTCCTTGGTTCTCAATATAGGAATGTCTTACTTTGTTAATTCTATATTGATTGGGACAATTAATTTTACGAGAGGCTGTTTGTTGCATTTTACATATAGTATGTTGATGATTGCTACAGTACTAAAATTTTCCCCCTTTGTCACTCATGTTCTGGCTTTGGCCGATCTTCCTGAATTTAGAATATTGACTTGTCTGGAGCTAGGACAAGTTACCGGTAAAATTTTGTTAGACTTACTTCTAAAGACGCCATGTCTGAAGACTCTTATTTTAAAGGTTAGTAATTGATTGATTGAAACTAGCTATACGACCCAATAATCACTATATTTTACAAAATGCATTTGTAGATCGTCAATTTCCCAAAGAGTTTTGTGTTGACTACTAGTTAGCTTCATTCAGTTATTTAATTAAAATTAATGCAGTTTATTTATTTTTATTAATGTGTTATTTGGTTCTTGTCACGGAATACAATTGATATAGCTTTATCTTTGGCTGTGACCAGGGCCTACTTCAATTTGATGAAGAGCTTTCGAATCCTGACAACGTGCCTTCATGTTTTATAGCTAACCTTCAAGTGTTAAGTTTTGTAATTTTTACTGGTAAAGAGCATGAGCTGAGTTTTGCTAAATTTGTAATGGAAAATGCTCAAGTCTTGAAGAGGGCGAGTTTCACGGCTGCTTCGAGTCTGCATGGGACAAAATTTGAAAAAGTTAAAGAGATGATATTTTCATTTAAGAGAAGTTTTAGCTCTACATTTATAGAAGTTTTACCCTTTTATCCCTATAGATTTAGTTCGCAGGAGGATATTTAGCTAGAGGGTCAGGACTGCAATGTCATTTCGTGTGAATTATATCTCATAGTTTATGCCCTTAATTAGTTTTCTTAAAGTTACTACTTTTGGAAGATGTTATGTATAAATAGTGCTTCATAACCCAGCGAATTGTTTTAAGGCAATTCTTACAAAGATGGAGGGGACATCTAGCACTGGCAAGCAAAAGCTTTTGAAGAGACAGAAGACAAATGAAGAGGGGTGAAGGAACAAACTCAAAAGTCGCATACTTTCTAAAGATGCAGTTTGTACAAGTGTCTTATCCAAAAAATGGCTATTCTGCTGGACATTCATCACCAACTTGGACTTAGATGACACTGTGTTCTACTCTTCTAAGAGGAAGACCGGTGGAAAAATGTACTTTATGAACTTTGTTTACATGGCACTTCTTCTTACTAAAACTTCAAGTTTGGAAAGTTTTTCACTTGTTATTGCTAACAATTCTCATATGTCCCTTCTCAATACATGGATATGCAACATCTTGATTCAGATTGTAAAAAATCTCAGTATTGTTACACATTCTGAAATGTCCTTCTCAACTCATGCATCTCATTATCTTTTCAACTCCAAGTTATTAGAAGAATTGGTGCTAAAGATACATTGTTGTGCCATTAGGGTTACTGAAACCTTTGTTCATTCTGGAAACCTAAAACTCCTCAAGTTATCTGAATTTTATTTACTCTTGACACTAGTTTAAGTGACTCTTAGTTTACCAGTCCTCAAAGTGTTTGTAACAATAAATTGTACTTGGTTAAATGCAAAGCAAATCACTCTCAAAGTGCCTCTACTTGAAGGCATTATCATAGTGCAAGATGCAAAGTCCATGTCTTATGAGACGCCTCACTGTGCAATTGAGTTTTATGCTTTACATCTGAAAGAATTCAGTTATTGGGGTTGTGGTTATATATCACATTATTTTAAGCTGTTAGATCCATCGTCGGCTCATAATGCTTGTCTTTATGGTGATCACAAATTTAGAACAAGGTCATATGCGGAATGGCATTGAGGTGTCTACAATCACAACATGTGGTGTGTCTGAAAATTTCAAAATAATCTGCAATCGCAACTTCAAAATAATTTGCATGTATAAAGTTGCACAAATTACATAATCACCATCATACCCATAATCTACACCAGTCAATTGGCTGAATAGTAGTTGGCATTTATAAATTTGTTTATTCATTTATTAAGTTTATTACATTGTCAAGAAAAGTTTTGGACAGAAGCTGTTGCACGTATATTCACACACGTAGAGGTTCATATGTATTTTTTCACATAAGTTTGGTGAAGTATCTTGATTGTCATAATACAAATAATTTTCTTTATTTGCATTCGAGGTACTGTCACAATCAAAAGTGGCTAACTACCTTCATTTGGAATGTTGAGCCAATTGGAACTTGCTTAGTTAGTGGTGAGGTTTTATTAGGCTTACTTCTAAAGTCACTCGTTCTTAAGACTCTACTTTTCAAGGTTGGGTTAATTCTCTAGTTGCATTATTTTCATAGAAGTTACATATCATATAGCCTCGCTCTTGATTTTATTGCAACTACATTTTAGATTTTGATTTCTAACTTACACTTTTTTGCGATTCTTATTTGTACTAAGTTTTGAGGATCAATCATCATGGAGTATCTAATTTCAACAAAGAGATTTTGAATTCTGCTGCTGTGCCCGATTGTTTGACATTTACACTCCAGGTTGTATAATTTCATAAACTGCATGGATTTTTGATGGAAAATGGTTTAGTGGTGGAAAGGATAAGTTTCACCCTAGTTAGCCATTGGTTGGGAAAATCGAAGATTATAGAAGAATTTAAAGCGAAGCTTTTCTCATATAAAAAAGGTTTCTCCTTTGCTATTGTTGAATTTTCATATGATGATTAATTATGCTACAGAAGCAAGGGGAACAGGTTTACCATGTTTGTCTTTTTTTTTGCGCGTGTAATGTCATTTATCCTAATATACACCTATTAAGATATTAGCTGCAAGATTTTATTCATGCCTTTACTGAAAGATGCATTCTATCAAGGATTAGATTGCAATCAAGTAAATAGCTGAATTAAGTATTTATTAGATATTTTTTATTAAATGGGATTTTGTTTATAAGACTGATTGTTAAGGCTATTTATAATAAGTTAAAAGAATTTAATAAAAAATATTATAATTTATTTATAAGTCTAAAAATAGTATTATTGTAAGTTCTCTTAAATTCTATGATATCGATATTGAGCTATATGTAGAGAGAAGGAAATTTCATTACAAACAAGTTGCCAAAACTTGCTTTTCATGAGATGTATTGGGTTGAAGAGGTACCATACCAGGTTTACCTCTTATTCACCCATCACCACAATGTAATGGCCCTTGGTGCCAATTCTTGTCCATAATAAAAGTTTCTGACTTCCCAAAAAAAAAAAAAGAGAAAGAAAAGCTCTCTTAAATGTCTTATATTTATTTTATCAAAAACTCTAAAAAAAAAGTTTTTTAATGAAGATTTTTTAGAAAAATGATTTTTTAAAGCCAAGTAGTGAGGTTTTACTTCTCCTTTATAATTTACACCTCCCTCTTACCTATTCTCCTTCTTTCTCACCATCGTTAACAAATTGGCCCTCTATATATATTGCACACTTCATCTCCATTATGCACTCCATCTTTATTTTGCACTTTTTGGTGTTCATGTCCAATGATTTGATTTTGTCGGCACAAATAGGGGCTGATTTCTTCAACCTACATAAACAGAATTTGACACATTGCTGGTTTCTTCACTCCATTTATATTGTTTTGTTATAGTTTAGGTTAGGAATTTCAATCATTATATCTCTACAAAAGCTTATTTGATTTTTTATATATAATTAAGAATTTCATTAAAAAAAATAAAATTAATAAAGATGGAGTTTATTAGGTTGATTGATTCAAAAGCCACCCACCCACTTTTATGTTGGAAGATGAGTTAGAGTTTTTTTTTTTATAATTTTATATAAAATATTTTATCTAACTACATTTAGCTTTAATTTAAAACTTTTATTCTTAACTTGAACTTTAAATTAACTTCTAAAATGAATATGAAATAAGAATTTATACAAAGTTTATTCACAGTAAATTCTTGTGTTAATAATTGCAAAATTTATTTTGCATTTCATTTGCTAATCCAGATTCCAGAAGCTTCTGTTTTCCATTTTGCAAAACGTCATTCGTCATCATTATCATTCACCTCTTTTTCTCTTCAAGTCTTCATTTCCCATTTTGCAAAAAAGACATTCAATTTTAGACCTTTTTCTCTTGACATCCTTCATTTACCTCTCTCTCAATGTCGGGGCTTGGGTTTGGCTGTGGAAAGGTTTAGTTGTTCCCATTCTCTCTCTAGAAGGTGCTCGCGGGTTTAGCATTTCCATTTCCATTTTAAGGTTTAGTATTTCCTCCTACCCTTTCCCCATGCTCTCTTCCTCACTCTTCGTAGCTCTTGCTCATGCTCTGCTTCTGAGATTATGCATTTCTATTTTTATTTCGTATTCCATCGTTTCTTGATTTCTATTCAATTAACCTTTACAACTTCTCTTATATATATATATATATATATATATATATATATATATTATGTATGTATGTATGTATTATGCGTATATATATATATAGGGGGACTGCTAACATACTGTTACCTCTTTTTTAGTTGAAGTATGTTAGCAACCTACACCAAAACTTTTAGACAAAAAATTAATCATTTTCTTTGTTTTGATTACTTTATTGTAGGGACATATTAGTAATTTAACGTTCAATTTTAAAAAAAATAAAAAACTTATTTGTCTCTCTCCCCTCTCATCAAAACTGTTAGACATGGAGGACACTATGTGTATAAGTGTATAAGTGAAATAATTTTTGACATGGAAGTTCAACACTGTGTATAAGTGAAATTTAATTGAAATAATTGTGTATGTGATGTTGTTTGACTTATTTGTGTTTGTGACGGAATATTCTACCTTAAAAGGAGAATCTCCATATGAACATGAGTGTATTTGATTATTGATTATTTATACTTGAGTTTTTGACTTGTTGTTATTTGTAATTGCATTATTTATAATTGTTAAATTGGAGACCGGGAGGAATGTGATCCTCGAGCAATGAGTGCTGGAATTTGTTTGTGCATGTGGATTGTATGGTGATTTTATTGATTGGGGAGTAAGAATCTTAAATTCTTGTTTGGGAACAAATGAACTCTAATGGAGCGCATTTGTGATGCTAGAATGTCATTCTAGCAACTAATAACATTCACTATGAACAATAATGAATCAATTATAAATGAGAAAAGTGTGAACCTAATAATATTATGGGTTAATAATTAATAAGTACCAATGCGTATGGACGATGACGAATATTTGGACTTTAGAATAAAAATTAGGACCCTTGCACGAGCTTTGAGACCCAATGGCTAAATTAAGCATAAAACTTGAGAGGGGAGTAAGGATTCCGATAAGATGGTGAAATCATGAATGTGGTTCATGGTTGGGTAAAGTGCATTATGTACGCTTTGCTTCGGTTGTTTGAAATTATTGTTTACTTTGGACATTGTGAGAAACGAAAGGAGAATGAAGAACCTTTTTTCCATTGGGTCATGTGTTACCATTGGAAGTGAAATGTGTTCGTGAAGAGGGTGACACATTAATTGAGAAGGATAACCTTACATGATCAATGCCAAATGAGCATATGTTGAAGAGGTCATGTGGAAGCTTCATTTGCAGTGAGCAATGTGCTTGTGAGAGACAGGGTCGTAATGTTTAACCACTATGTTAGTGGGGAGTGGGATCTCCGTATGGTATGTCTAGGACATATGTTGATTGAGGACCGCCGTCGAGTACCTTTGGTAGAGAAGCCCACGTGGACCTGAAAAAGATGAATTCCAATAGGGACAGTGGTTGAGGAGTCAGTCCTCAGAGATTGAATGACCACACAGAGTAGTACTTGATGTATGCTCGCTGACTTGTTGTTTCTTAGGGGTCTGGCACCGAGTTTGTGGTCGTGTTTCCACAGAGCTGACTTGGCAACTCTGAAAAATGCTAGGCATAACCGTGTTGGTGAGAGTCTGTCATTGTATTGTGGTGAGGGTGTACTCCTAATAGCCATCCAGCTTAAACTGTGTAAGTCCACTAAGTTATGGGAGTTCCAGTGGCTACGAGCCTGAGTTGTGATGAGTTATAATGAATTAGAGAGTTAGTGAGATGGGTTGAGGTTGTCGAGCGAGACTTATGAGAGCACCACAATACTATGGTGGATGTTGTATGTTGTTTGTGATTGTAAGGTCATTTATTTGTTGGTTTAGAGGAGGAGGGAGACTCACTCCATATGCCTTTATTTTTTAGATCTAGATGAATGATCATATGCAAACAACTAAGATGGAATGGAAAGGCTACAACTAGCACAATTAACTTGATAGACATTTTCAAGAGAAAGAAGAAGATCCTTCTAGGATGCTTCATGGGTTAATTAGGTATTTTGAAATTTTATTCAGTCACTGCTTTGAGTCTCAATCTTTTTCTTGTATAAAAGAGGGTAGACTAGGTTTTAATATTATGATGTATCAATTCTTTATATGTGACTCAAATGTATAATGTGTTAAATTCCATGAATGTAAATGCATAAGTATATCCTATGTAATAGAATAGTATAATGATGGACCTAAGAATGTTCTTAATTAAGGAAGATTTTGTTATATTTCATGGTTTACAATGAAGTTAATGTCTTGTAAAATGAGTTTGATTTATTAAGACAGATATTTCATAAAAAGGGGTTTTAATATGATGATAAGTTATTATGGATGATCGTCGTTTGGAATTTCAAGTAATCACATTTTAAAGGAAAACAATCCCCCCCCCCCCCCATTTTTTGTTTGTTATTTTCATAAATTGGGTATCAAAATACTTCACAAATTCCTTAATTAATAAGAAAATCTTTAACAATAACTAGGGGCCTTGTAGGATTGTAGCCTTATGAGGAAAATGCGAGTAAAAGAACTACCATTCAAATAAAAAATAATTGAATAAATTTTTGGAAGAGGAAATTATTCTAAATCGTACAAATTTTAATTGCATTCTTTAAATTGGATTTTTTGTACTAAAAGTGATTATTAGATTTAACTGATTTAATTACATTCTTTTTATTTCAATCATTGACTTTCTTCTGAGGTGAAAGTCAAAAGAAACATATAATTAAAAATAAGAAATCCTATTAGTCTATTACCTTTTTAATTTATGGAAACTTTTCTTTTCTTTTTCAATAATAAACTAGCTGTTATACTATATCAACTTATAAGGTGCCTTTGGGAAAGAGTTTTGAGAACCAAACTGATAGAGCTTGATCGATCACACCTTTAAAGATAACACCATTCCAAACCAGAAGCCTCAAGTGTCTTTTGAAACTATGGCAGAAGACTCTGTCCAACAGCAGCAAAAGAATACTAATGTTCCTCTAAGGAAGAGGAAGATGACCACTAGTGAACCAGACAAATGGAGTTTGCAGAAACTTAGGAGGGTGGTGAAGGAGCTGTAGCAAGAGATAGCCAGAAAGAAACTGCATTGCGCGCAGAATCGAATGACATCCGATGAAGCTCACATTGATGGATGAACAATTAAAGACAACTAAATAAAGTTGGAATCTGGCACTCTCCAAATAAGTCTTTGGTTGTAACTGTAGATGTGGGTTTAAGGTCCAAATCTTTGGTTTGGTGACCCTATATTTACTTTGCTGCTGTTGAAGCATTTGAAATCACTATGTACCAATGACAATATCAACGAAAGTATTGTTCTTTACTGATCTCTCAATTGTTTTGGTGTTAATTTATACTATTTTGTTAGCATGAATATACATAAGTAATGGGTTTAATTTATTAAGGATTCTTTTTCCCTTGTTGATGGGAATTTTTTTCATGATAACATTTTTGAAGTTGTGCCACGGTAAAAGTTCATTGCTTGTAGACTTTTTTTTTCCCTTTCCTTTTTTTTTTTTTTGTGGAGATGATAATGTAGAGTAAAAAAACTAAGTTTTGGAAGATTCATAAACAAAATTGATTTCTTGCATTATGTTTCCATATCAAAGATTTCATAAAAATTGTTTATAAGTAGATAATACCAAGGGCTAGTTCAGTTGGTTGAGCCGTGAGCAATTGTGAACCTCCTGGTACCTGAGTTCGTTCTTTATGAACAAAAAAACTAGATAATAGGATAGTTCATCACAACTTTTTTCAGAAAAGAAGAACTTCTTTTTACAGCATAATCACTTTTTATTTTTCATGCATTTGTTTCAATTTTTCAAAATAAAAGCTTAAAAGAATTAAAATCTTATTAAAATATAATACTATTTTGAATAACTTCTCACAATTAACATCAAATACTTCTTTTAACCAAAATAATTTTATAAAGGCTAAGATACACTTTTAGTCCTTTGTGTTTTCACTTATATTTATTTTGGTCCATTATCTTTTGAGAAGTTCAATTTTGTCCTTTATGTTTTTAAAGTTAGTCAAAATGTTCCTTATGAACGTCTTTGATTTTAGTACACGATTTTGAACTCTTGTTTTTACTAATTCAAGACATGAAACTTGTCTCGTTATATTCACTTACATGAAAATTATAAAACCCAACTTATGTTTGAGCCAAAAAGGGCCATTAGCATGTTACACGGAACCACATGAAAAATGAGTCTCACGAGCAAACGGAAAAAAAAATAAACAATACACTAGACGCTGTTTCGATTTCTAAAAGCATAACTCTTCCCTTTTCATGTTGTTTCAGAACGATGGAGGACTCGTGAGGAACACCGAGGTGAATCGCACGAAGAAAGCAGTTAACCATTGAGTGAGTTAGTAACGAGTGTGTCCTTTTAAAATTTATTTTGTTGTAACCTTTGTCATTTCTTTTTATTCTGCATTCAAATTTGATTCCTATTTTTTTGGCCTTTTAAAACTACTATTGTGTATCAAAGTAGGAAAACCCCTTTCTTGCAGCCTTTTCCCAATAAAAGTACCCAACCAAATAAGGAGGAATGAGAATGTTCCTCTGTCACATTATTATTTTTCTGAATTATAGAAATTAAACATGTTGGATAATTATATGTGTTCTTGCAGCCTTTTCCCCATAAAAGTACCCAACCAATTTCCTATGTGTTCTGTTTCTCCAAAATATGTGGTGATCATGAGAGTGGGTTGTTTGTGTAATTTTGAAGCTCTCTTTTTTTGCAGGATAAGAAGAATGAGCTTTGTCATGAGAATAGGTTGAAGGAAGATAAATAAAATTTGGAGTATGGAGGTATTTTTTAATGTGGACAAGTCTTTCATTAATTAGTTAATGGTAGATTGTTTTTCACATTTTTTTCTGTTATTTCTCTTTTTTATTTTTAACTTTTCTTTTCACATCACATCTTTCATTTCTTTCTTCTTTTTCAATTTCTATGTTGATCCAAATCATAATTTTTTTTTCTAAGTAAAAAAATCTACATTACCAAATAGAAAAAAGTACTGTTACATTAAAATTATAGACTTACATAATCAGTTTAGCCATTTTCCTACTTATTCAAATCTCCTCTATGAAGATAAAGAAAAATCTTAGCAACGTAGTTAAGATTGATTCCGAAAATAATGTAGTTCAATATAATTCATCATAAAAGAGATGTAACAATTGTTATTCTCATGTTATTAATCTCCATTATTGGATTACATCTGATAGAATGATAATACTAACGTGATTCTTTAATTATTTAATATTTATTTCTTATTATATTAATTATTTGAAATGGTGAAGTCCAGAAGGACTGGTAGTAAATATAAATAGGATGTAGATAGGAATGAAAAAATATAGGTAGACAAGAAATTAATATTAAAAAATGATGCATAATTTGCATGAATACTTTTTTAACAGATTTTTTTTTTAATTGGCAAGTAACATCTTTTGATGGGATATCTACTGACATTTCCAAATTCTGTGGTTACTGCATGATGTTATTTCTAGCGAAGGCATGTTTATATATAACAAGTGGTCATGCATTTTCTGATGTTCATTCATATTTCTGTTACCTGTTGCATAAGTCTTCTCTTTTCATATCACGGCCGCTTTTGACAGGGGTTATAAATAGGTTCTTTTTAAAACTAGATGTTGTTTAGATTTTTAAAAGCATAATTCTTCTCTTTTCATGTTGTTTCAGAACGATGGAGGACACGTGAGGAACGCTGAGGTGAGTCGCACGAAGAACTCAGTCAACCATTGAGTGAGTCAGTAACGAGTTATGAAACTGTCTGCCAACAAAAAGAACCCGAGGTGTCCTTTTAAAAATTATTTTGTTGCAACATTTGTCATTTCTTTTTATTCTGCATTCAAATTTGGTTCCTAATTTTTTGGTCTTTTAAAACTACTATTGTGTATCAAAGTAGGAAAACCCGTTTCTTGCAGCCATTTCCCAATCAAAGTACCCAACCAAATCAGGAGGAATGAGTATTTTCCTCTGTCACATTATTATTCTTCTGAAATATAGAAATTAAACATGTTGGATAATTATAGAAATCCAATTTCCTATGTGTTCTGTTTCTCCAAAATATGTGGTTATCATGAGAGTGAGTTGTTTGTGTAAATCTGAAGCTCTCCTTTTTTGCAGGATAAGAAGAATGAGCTTTGTCATGAGAATAGGTTGAAGGAAGATAAATAAAATTTGGAGTATGGAGGTATTTTTTAATGTGGACAAGTCTCTTAAGTTGAAAATTTGTGTTGTAGATTACTAGTTTTGAAAACGTGAAAATTTACATGTATTTTTTATAAACAAATTTCTTAAGAGTTTAAATTAAAATAAAATAAATTCTGTTATTTCCTTGAAAGCGGTGATCTTGTAACGACCCACTATATGACTTAGATTTAAAGTTATCTTATTCTTAGAATGAAAATTGTTCTCACTTGATACACTCCTTGTTAGGGATGACAAGAATTCCCATATCCGCTGGTACCGGCCTGAACTCACCCCCGTTTTCACGGGGAATGCTTGCTTTGATTCGATATGGGTATGGGTACAAGTATTACTTGACTTTTTAAAACGGAAATGGGGACAGTGATGGGTATGTAACTACTCACCCCGTACTCGTCCCCGTCCCCAAAACATATACTTAACTGTATATTTTGTTCTTAAAAATTGTTATTTATAATTGTGTTATCTTTTATTTAATATCTGGTCTTATTGAAATTTACGTATTTATTCCATTAAAGAAAAATGTGACAAATGAATTATGTTAACTTAACAAAGTAAAACTAATGTCATAAACTAAAATAAATATTTAAAAAAAAACTTAACAATGTAAAATTAATGTCGTAAAAATTTAGAGGGTGCTTCATGTATCTCATCTCCATCACGTTGGTCGTGTGGAGGCTTAGATTCTATATCATTAGTTCTATAGACTTTTATATGATTTCATGATATGAACAGTACACACGTAAGGGCTTCTTGGTGGGGTTTGAACTCTGTTGCGCATCAAGTCATGCATTGCCTCCTCCTCCAGCCATGTGAGAGTGTTTCGGTAGAAGGAGAGACAGCTCAAGGAAGAGAAATTAACATCTTGGGTGGTGCGTAGCCTACTTATCAACCCATATTGAGGTTTCGCATTCGGTGTTTCAGGTGGTTTTAGGGCATCAACTTTCTGATTCCTATATGAAAGGAAGTGTCACAAAGATCATGCTGCGAATAGAAAGGAAAATGGCTGAAAAGGTTTGAGCATATTAGCTAAGGATTAAGGGGTCACTGGGTCAAAGGAGGATGCAAAATTACATGCATGTTTTGAAATAAATGGACGATGCAGTAAAAAAATGGAGAAATCAAAGAAGGGGTTAAGAATAGTGCACCATGAAGATTTTCGCTTATAGTGTGCGTGGGCTAGAGGATAGAATCAAGCGTAGTAGGATTCGTTCCTTTATTGGAGTGGGCACATGCAGAATAAGCTTTGGTGAATAATGTGTGGGGAGAAGACATATCTAGATGAGGTGTTTCTTTTGACTTCAACCATATCTTTAGACCTAGTAAAAGTTAGATCATGAACTTGTTTTAATGCTAAATTGGATAGAGCTCAATGGTATTCTCAGATTTAAATATTGATTCTGTAGTTTGTTTATTTTTACAGTAACGACCCGTTATCATTACATGTCAATAAAATATTCTTATTGTGGAAAACTTTATTTTTATTATTATTATTATTATTATTATTATTATTATTATTATTATTATAGGAAAGTTGACATTGCTCTCTAATTTTTTTATAACATCTGCCCTCATAACTAATTTAATAACATTTTTTAAATATTCTTATTTTATTAATTATTAATTTGTCTTTTCAAAATATAAACTATTTTCTTTTGCATTTTTTAAAGTAATTTATTCTATGAATTTTATATTCTCATTTTAATATAGAAAAGTTTTTACAATATAACTTTTTTTTTTGGAAACCACAATACAACTTGATCCTGCAAAATTTTCTTGAAGATTTTAATGCATATTTTTTCTATTAGTTTTGCGATTTGATTATAATTTTTTTTTTGCAAAAAAATTTGCAAATCTTGTTACAGTTTTGTAAAAAAATATGATTATTTCTTTAAATTTGTTGAAAAGTTCATAGATAAATTTAGTGTTTTTATATTCTTATACAAATTTGATTTGTATAAAAAAACCTTAATGTTCACATATTTATATAGAACTATAACAATTTAGTTAGCATAATATGTAATACATTTCGTATGTAAAAAAATATAATTTGTTACAAATAAACGGCCAAAACCCTTAAGTAAGAAAATTAAAAAAAAAAAAAGTGTTCTAAGAGAATTTAAAATCATTCATTCTCTTGAACAACTCCTAACGGCCACTTAAGACCTCTCAATCTCTATCCATAGCCAAAAGCCTTCGCCAAAAGTCAAATGACTGTTTCAAAAGCTATTTGACTAAATTCAAACACTTTTAGAAATTAAATATCTAATATATATATATATATATATATATATATATTATTGACATTAAATTAACTATTTTCACCATTGACCAATCAGTTAATTAGTCTTGTTTAAAAAAAATCATTTAATTAGTCAAGATAATAATATTTCATACAAGGTAGAGACAATTAAAGACAAATTAACTGGTGAGTTTGACTATGATAGTCACATATCATGAAACATGCTAGTCAAACCTTGTCATTTTATATAATTAAAATAACATTGAATTTTTGTTAATCAGAAACATTTTGCAAAAAGTCAATTGAATTGAATATCATTGACCCCTCTTTTTCTCAGAGCCATCATTTCCCATTTTGCAATTTCAGACCTATTTATATTGACATTCTTCATTCACCTCTCTCTCACTCTCAACACTCAACAGCGCCAATCTCTCTCTCTCTTGTGCTCTAGGATTGAAGGTGCTTGTGAGTTTCTGTGTAGCCTGCTCTACGGTGTCAAAGTTCCCAGCCAGTAATAACTAATTTCCACCAACCACTTCCCCATGGTATGTTCCTCACTCATGGGATTTTGGGTTTCCATTTTTATTTTAATTGCTGATTATTTTGGACAATTTCATTGTTAGTTTTCGGTTATGCGTGTGTTATCCATTATTTGACATTTAGTGTTCCCCAGAACTAAAATGTTTCCACTTTCCAGAGTGAGTGTGTCTCAAGTATTACTTTTACTAATTTGTTCACACTTTGATTCCTTCAATTGCTAGACTACGTTGTATAGCTTGGAAATGCAGTTAACTGTTTCTGGCTTTTTTGTAGGAACTCGAAACAATCATGGACTCAATTAGAGAATGGGGTATTAAAAGGAGCAAAAAATCAAACTATGAAGGTCCAGACATAATCAGCAACCTACCTGATGTCATTATTGGTCACATTCTCTCATTTCTTCCCACTAAAAATGCAGTTCATACTAGTGTTTTATCCAGCAAATGGAAATACCTCTGGACATTCATTACTGTTCTACACTTTGAGGATAGAGAGGAATACCATTACTATCTCAATATGAAACAGAGAACCCACTTTTTAAACTTTGTGTATAGGGTGCTACTTCATCTGAACACTTTAAGCATTCAAAGTTTCTCTCTTTCTCTTTCAGAGAATTATGATCCTTATCATGTTAATCAGTGAATATCTGCCGTTTTAAATTGGGGAGTCAAAGACCTTTGTATCGATTCACAGAAAAACCTCGACATTTCCACACATTTCTTTTGGAAATCCCAATCTTTACAGAAATTGATGCTGAATATAAATGGTTATGCTATCAGATTTCCCACCTATGCTTGTTTTTCTTCTCTCACTGTCCTCAACTTGTCCCGGATCACGTTCACTTGTGACTCTTCTAATGACTTGCAAAATCTCACCCTTAACTTCCCAGTTCTTAGAAAGTACGTGACAATAAATTGCATTTGGTCAAATGTAAAGGGTTTCACTTTAGAAGTGCCTCTACTTGAAGTGCTGTCAATACATCATACACTTGAGTCCATATCTCTTGAATCACATCCTATAATCAAGTATTGTGCCCCGCGTCTCACACAATTCTCTTATAGGGGTTATGGTTTACCAGACACCATTTTGTTAGACTAGGACCTATCTACAGCATGCATTGCTTCTGCTAATATTCTTCTACTTGAGTCTGGGTGGGAGAGTGAGGAAAAACGGCAATTCTTGCTTGTGAGCTTCTAAAAAATTTCAATAATAATGTGCAAAGTCTAACATTTGAGAGGCTAGAGGTATGCTTCCTTGCTTCACCCTTTGTTTGCAATGAATATAATTACTTTACAACAATGAAATTTAATAATGACATCAATATTTCCTTGGTTCTCAATACAGGAATGTTTTACTTTGTTAATTCTATATCGATTGTGACAATTAATTTTACGAGAGGCTGTTTGTTGCATTTTATATATAGTATGTTGATGATTGCTACAGTACTAAAATTTTTCCCCTTTGTCACTCAGGTTCTGGCTTTGGCCGATCTTCCTGAATTTAGAATATTGACTTGTCTGGAGCTGGGACAAGTTACCGGTAAAATTTTGTTAGACTTACTTCTAAAGACGCCATGTCTGAAGACTCTTATTTTAAAGGTTAGTAATTGATTGATTGAAACTAGCTATACGACCCAATAATCACTATATTTTACAAAATGCATTTGTAGATCGTCAATTTCCCAAAGAGTTTTGTGATGACTACTAGTTAGCTTCATTCAGTTATTTAATTAAAATCAATGCAGTTTATTTATTTTTATTAATGTGTTATTTGGTTCTTGTCATGGAATACAATTGATATTGCTTTATCTTTGGCTGTGACCAGGGCCTACTTCAATTTGATGAAGAGCTTTCGAATCCTAACAACGTGCCTTCATGTTTTATAGCTAACCTTCAAGTGTTAAGTTTTGTAATTTTTACTGGTAAAGAGCATGAGCTGAGTTTTGCTAAATTTGTAATGGAAAATGCTCAAGTCTTGAAGAGGGCAAGTTTCACGGCTGCTATGAGTCTGCGTGGGACAAAATTTGAAAAAGTTAAAGAGATGACATTTTCATTTAAGAGAAGTTTTAGCTCTACGTTTATAGAAGTTTTACCCTTTTATCCCTATAGATTTAGTTCGCAGGAGGATATTTAGCTAGAGGGTCAGGACTGCAATGTCATTTCATGTGAATTATATCTCATAGTTATGCCCTTAATTAGTTTTCTTAAAGTTACTACTTTTGGAAGATGTTATGTATAAATAGTGCTTCATAACCCAGCAAATTGTTTTAAGGCAATTCTTACAAAGATGGAGGGGACATCTAGCACAGGCAAGCAAAAGCTTTTGAAGAGACAGAAGACAAATGAAGAGGGGTGAAGGCACAAACTCAAAAGTCGCATACTTGCTAAAGATGCAGTTCGTACAAGTGTCTTATCCAAAAAATGGCTATTCTGCTGGACATTCATCACCAACTTGGACTTAGATGACACTGTGTTCTACTCTTCTAAGAGGAAGACCGGTGGAAAAATGTACTTTATGAACTTATTTTACATGGCACTTCTTACTAAAACTTCAAGTTTGAAAAGTTTTTCACTTGTTATTCCTAACAATTATGATATGTCCCTTCTCAATGCATGGATATGCAACGTCTTGATTCAGATTGTAAAAAATCTCAGTATTGTTACACATTCTGAAATGTCCTTCTGAACTCATGCATCTCATTATCTTTTCAACTCCAAGTTATTAGAAGAATTGGTGCTAAAGATACATTGTTGTGCCATTAGGGTTACTGAAACCTTTGTTCATTTTGGAAACCTAAAACTCCTCAAGTTATCTGAATTTTATTTAGTCTTGACACTAGTTCAAGTGACTCTTAGTTTACCAGTCCTCAAAGTGTTTGTAACTATAAATTGTACTTGGTTAAATGCAAAGCGAATCACTCTAAAAGTGTCTCTACTTGAAAGCATTATCATAGTGAAAGATGCAAAGTCCATGTCTTATGAGATGCCTCACTATGCAATTGAGTTTTCTGCTTTACATCTGAAAGAATTCAGTTATTGGGGTTGTGGTTATATATCACATTATTTTAAGCTGTTAGATCCGTCGTCGGCTCATAATGCTTCTCTTTATGGTGATCCCAAACTTAGAACAAGATCATATGCGGAATGGCATTGAGGTGTCTACAATCACAACATGTGGTGTGTCTGAAAATTTCAAAATAATCTGCAATCACAACTACAAATTAAGTTGAGAGCAGCATATAAAAATTTGCATGTATAAAGTTGCACAAATTACATAATCACCATCATACCCATAATCTACACCAATCAATTGGCTGAATAGTAGTTGGCATTTATAAATTTGTTTATTCATTTATTAAGTTTATTACATTGTCAAGAAAAGTTTTGGACAGAAGCTGTTGCACGTATATTCACACACGTGGAGGTTCATATGTATTTTTTCACATAAGCTTGGTGAAGTATCTTGAGTGTCATAATACAAATAAGTTTCTTTATTTGCATTATAGGTACTGTCACAATCAAAAGTGGCTAACTACCTTCATTTGGAATGTTGAGCCAATTGGAGCTTACTTAGTTAGTGGTGAGGTTTTATTAGGCTTACTTCTAAAGTCACCCGTTCTTAAGACTCCACTTTTCAAGGTTGGGTTAATTCTCTACTTGCATTATTTTCATAGAAGTTACATATCATATAGCCTCGCTCTTGATTTTATTGCAACTACATTTTAGCTTTCAATTTCTAACTTACACTTTTTTGCGATTCTTATTTGTACTAAGTTTTGAGGATCAATCATCATGGAGTATCTAATTTCAACAAAGAGATTTGGAATTCTGCTGCTGTGCCCGATTGTTTGACATTTACACTCCAGGTTGTGAAATTTCATAAACTGCATGGATTTGTGATGGAAAATGGTTTAGTGGTGGAAAGGATAAGTTTCACCCTAGTTAGCCATTGGTTGGGAAAATCGAAGATTATAGAAGAATTTAAAGCGAAGCTTTTCTCATATAAAAAAGGTTTCTCTTTTGCTATTGTTGAATTTTCATATGATGATTAATTATGCTACAGAAGCAAGGGGAACAGGTTTACCATGTTTGTCTTTTTTTTTGCGCGTGTAATGTCATTTATCCTAATATACACCTATTAAGATATTAGCTGCAAGATTTTATTCATGCCTTTACTGAAAGATGCATTCTATCAAGGATTAGATTGCAATCAAGTAAATAGTTGAATTAAGTATTTATTAGATATTTTTTATTAAATGGGATTTTGTTTATAAGACTGATTGTTAAGGCTATTTATAATAAGTTAAAAGAATTTAATAAAAAATATTATAATTTATTTATAAGTCTAAAAATAGTATTATTGTAAGTTCTCTTAAATTCTATGATATCGATATTGAGCTATATGTAGAGAGAAGGAAATTTCATTACAAACAAGTTGCCAAAACTTGCTTTTCATGAGATGTATTGGGTTGAAGAGGTACCATACCAGGTTTACCTCTTATTCACCCATCACCACAATGTAATGGCCCTTGGTGCCAATTCTTGTCCATAATAAAAGTTTCTGACATCCCAAAAAAAAAACAGAGAGAAAGAAAAGCTCTCTTAAATGTCTTATATTTATTTCATCAATAATGATGAGAGAAAGGCGAGAAATGGCAACTGTATTGCGAAGACAGTTTTAGGGTGAGATGGAGGAGGTGAATTAGGGGACATTAGAATATAAAGTAGCTAATGAATTGAGTACGTGCACACATATACAAAATAGGACCACAGCTCATGCAAATACAAGCCATGATGACATGATTGAAAATAGTGTGTGTGGGTCTTAAGAAAATTGGACTTAGGCCTTATAGCTTTTTATAAAACTTTATTTTCAACCATTTAGTAATTTAACTTTTGAAAAGCATTTACTTTGAAAGGATAAATCAGGCTAAACAAAATTTTATCAAAAACTCTAAAAAAAAAGTTTTTTAATGAAGATTTTTTAGAAAAATGATTTTTTAAAGCCAAGTAGTGAGGTTTTACTTCTCCTTTATAATTTACTCCTCCCTCTTACCTATTCTCCTTCTTTCTCACCATCATTAACAACTTGGCCCTCTATATATATTGCACACTTCATCTCCATTTTGCACTCCATCTTTATTTTGCACTTTTTGGTGTTCATGTCCAACGATTTGATTTTGTCGGCACAAATAGGGGCTGATTTCTTCAACCTACATAAACAGAATTTGACACATTGCTGGTTTCTTCACTCCATTTATATTGTTTTGTTATAGTTTAGGTTAGGAATTTCAATCATTCCATCTCTACAAAACCTTATTTGTTTTTTCTTATATAATTAAGAATTTCATTAAAAAAATAAAATTAATAAAGATAGAGTTTATTAGGTTGATTGATTCAAAAGCCACCCACTTTTATGTTGGAAGATGAGTTAGAGTTTTTTTATTTATAATTTTATATAAAATATTTTATCTAACTACATTCAGCTTTAATTTAAAACTTTTATTCTTAACTTGAACATTAAATTAACTTCTAAAATGAATATGAAATAAGAATTTATACAAAGTTTATTCACAATAAATTCTTGTGTTAATAATTGCAAAATTTATTTTGCATTTCATTTGCTAATCCAGAGTCCAGAAGCTTCTGTTTTCCATTTTGCAAAACGTCATTCGTCATCATTATCATTCACCTCTTTTTCTCTTCAAGTCTTCATTTCCCATTTTGCAAAAAAGACATTCAATTTCAGACCTTTTTCTCTTTCTTCCTTCATTTACCTCTCTCCCAGTGTCGGGGCTTGGGTTTGGCTGTGGAAAGGTTTAGTTGTTCCCATTCTCTCTCTAGAAGGTGCTCGCGGGTTTAGCATTTCCATTTCCATTTTAAGGTTTAGTATTTCCTCCTACCACTTCCCCATGCTCTCTTCCTCACTCTTCATAGCTCTTGCTCATGCTCTGCTTCTAAGATTATGCATTTCTATTTTTATTTTGTATTCCATCGTTTCTAGATTTCTATTTCAATTAACCTTTACAACTTCTCTTTTATATATATATATATATATATATATATATATATATATATATATATATATATTATGTATGTATGTATGTATTATGTGTGTATATATATATAGGGGGATTGCTAACATACTGTTACCTCTTTTTTAGTTGGAGTATGTTAGCAACCTACACCAAAACTTTTAGACAAAAAATTAATCATTTTCTTTGTTTTGATTACTTTACTGTAGGGACATATTAGTAATTTAATGTTCAATTTTAAAAAAAATAAAAAAATTATTTGTCTCTCTCCCCTCTCATCAAAACTGTTAGACATGGAGGACACTATGTGTATAAGTGTATAAGTGAAATAATTTTTGACATGGAAGTTCAACACGGTGTATAAGTGAAATTTAATTGAAATAATTGTGTATGTGATGTTGTTTGACTTATTTGTATTTGTGACAGAATATTCTACCTTAAAAGGAGAATGTCCATATGAACATGAGTGTATTTGATTATTGATTATTTATACTTGAGCTTTTGGCTTGTTGTTATTTGTAATTGCATTATTTATAATTGTTAAATTGGAGACTGGGAGGAATGTGATCCTCGGGCAATGAGTGCTGGAATTTGTTTGTGCATGTGGATTGTATGATGATTTTATTGATTGGGGAGTAAGAATCTTAAATTCTTGTTTGGGAACAAATGAACTATAATGGAGCGCATTTGTGATGCTAGAATGTCATTCTAGCAACTAATAACATTCACTATGAACAATAATGAATCAATTATAAATGAGAAAAGTGTGAACCTAATAATATTATGGGTTAATAATTAATAAGTACCTCTGCATATGGATGATGACGAATATTTGGACTTAGAATAAAAATTAGGACCCTTGCATGAGCTTTGAGACCCAATGACTAAATTAAGCATAAAACTTGAGAGGGGAGTAAGGATTCCGATAAGATGGTGAAATCATGAATGTGGTTCATGATTGGGTAAAGTGCATTATGTACGTATTGCTTCGGTTGTTTGAAATTATTGTTTACTTTGGACATTGTGAGAAATGAAAGGAGAATGAAGAACCATTTTTCCATTGGGTCATGTGTTACCATTGGAAGTGAAATGTGTTCGTGAAGAGGGTGACACATTAATTGAGAAGGATAACCTTACATGATCAAAGCCAAATGAGCATGTGTTGAAGAGGTCATGTGGAAGCTTCATCTGCACTGAGCAATGTGCTTGTGAGAGACAAGGTCGTAATGTTTAACCACTATGTTAGTGGGGAGTGGGATCTCTGTATGGTATGTCTAGGACATATGTTGATTGAGGACCGCCGTTGAGTACCTTTGGTAGATAAGCCCACGTGGACCTGAAAAAGATGAATCCCAATAGGGAGAGTGGTTGAGGAGTCAGTCCTCAGAGATTGAATGACCACACAGAGTAGTACTTGATGTATGCTCGCTGACTTGTTGTTTCTTATGGGTCTGGCACCGAGTTTGTGGTCGTGTTTCCATAGAGCCGACTTGGCAACTCCGAAAATGCGAGGCATAACCATGTTGGTGAGAGTCTGTCATTGTATTGTGGTGAGAGTGTACTCCTAATAGTCATCCAGCTTAAACTGTGTAAGTCCACTAAGTTATGGGAGTTCCAGTGGCTACGAGCCTGAGTTGTGATGAGTTATAATGAATTAGAGAGTTAGTGAGATGGGTTGAGGTTGTCGAGCGAGACTTATGAGAGCACCACAATACTGTGGTGGATGTTGTATGTTGTTTGTGACTGTAAGGTCATTTATTTGTTGGTTTAGAGGAGGAGGGAGACTCACTCCATATGCCTTTATTTTTTAGATCTAGATGAATGATCATATGCAAACAACTAAGATGGAATGGAAAGGCTACAACTAGCACAATTAACTTGACAGACATTTTCAAGAGAAAGAAGAAGATCCTTCTAGGATGCTTCATGGGTTAATTTAGGTATTTTGCAATTTTATTCAGCCACTGCTTTGAGTCTCAATCTTTTTCTTGTATAAAAGAGGGTAGACTAGGTTTAAATATTATGATGTACCAATTCTTTATATGTGACTCAAATGTATAATGTGTTAAATTCCATGAATGTAAATGCATAAGTATATCCTATCTAATAGAATAGTATAATGATGGACCTGAGAATGTTCTTAATTAAGGAAGATTTTGTTATATTTCATGGTTTACAATGAAGTTAATGTCTTATAAAATGAGTTTGATTTACTAAGACAGATATTTCATAAAAAAAGGGTTTTAATATGATGATAAGATATTATGGATGATCGTCGTTTGGAATTTCAAGTAATCACGTTTTAAAGGAAAACAAATTTCCCCCTTTTTTGTTTGTTTGTTATTTTCATAAATTGGGTATCAAAATACTTCACAAATTCCTTAATTAATAAGAAAATCTTTAACAATAACTAGGGGCCTTGTAGGATTGTAGCCTTATGAGGAAAATGCGAGTAAAAGAACTACCATTCAAATAAAAAATAATTGAATAAATTTTTGGAAGAGGAAATTATTCTAAATCGTACAAATTTTAATTGCATTGTTTAAATTGGATTTTTTGTAGTGAAAGTGATTATTAGATTTAACTGATTTAATTACATTCTTTTTATTTCAATCATTGACTTTCTTCTGATGTGAAAGTCAAAAGAAGCATATAATTAAAAAAAAGAAATCATGTTAGTCTATTACCTTTTTAATTTATGGAAACTTTTCTTTTCTTTTTCAACAATAAACTAGCTGTTATACTATATCAACTTATAAGGTGCCTTTGGGAAACAGTTTTGAGAGCCAAACCGATAGAGCTTGATCGATCACACCTTTAAAGATAACACCATTCCAAACTAGAAGCTTCAAGTGTCTTTTGAGACTATGGCAGAAGACTCTGTCCAACAGCAGCAGAAGAATGAAATGTAGAGAAATACACTAGAAGGGGGGTTGAATAGTGTATTTAAATTTTCTTTGGAAAACTTTAGCCAATGTGAAGATAGTGTATCTTTACGTTTTACAGAAACTTAGTAAAACAGAAAGAACGAGCTATCGTCCAGCCGATTAAAACAACAGACCAAAGAAACTACTCTTCTTCTTTTTCGTTTAAATACACGTAATAGATAAACTTAGATAAAAAGGTGTATAGAAACTTTTTCGTAGTATGTTGAAGAGATAGCTTAAAAGAAATGCAAGTGAGCTAGAAGGCGAGAGAATAGAATACGTAGTTTTATACTGGTTCACTCAACTGAGCTACGTCCAGTTCTCCTTCAAAAACTTTTGAAGGGTTCTACTAATCAAAATCTGATTACTCTCAAGTATTCTAACCTTGCCACTTCTGGCTACAAGTATTCTCTAGGCCACTTCTGGCACACCCTTAATCTCCCCTTGAGATTAAACACAAAAACCAAGTATTCTTTAACACTAAGCCACTCCTGGCTTTCCAAACAGAATTGTTTGATATTGTATATAAAATTTAACTCTCAATGAGAGGATATTACAATAAGAGTGAGTATATAGACTCGCTTAGCAAAGCTAAGATGAATGCTCTTTTCGCTTATGATCGTCCAGTCGTTTTGACAGGGATTCAGCTCTTTTTCAAAAAATCGTCGTTCGGATATGTGAACTCATTCTTCTATATATAGGAAGTTTGTCAAAAAGATATCCGTTGAGGAATCTGTTCCTTTTCCAAGAGCGATTCTTTTCTGTAGCATATGGCCGTTGTCACATTTTGACTTAGAGTGAAGTGATGGAAGTGACAGCCGTACTCGTAGCGCCTCTCTCCTACTTGTACTTTCTCTGCAGAGAGAAGCTTCTTCTTTCCCTGTTCAGTACTATTCGAAAAGATCAAAATAGAATGGCATGTTAAAATATGAGATAGTGAACGTTGCCTTATATCATAGAAAACGTATTTTCAAGATAGTAACAACAGTGAGTGTTATTCAAGCGTTGGACGCTTGCTCTCACAGGAGCATTGGACGCTGCCTATAAGTTTCTTATAAAACACATTTGGACGCTCACTTTATTAAAACATAGAGTCCAGGTTTGAGAGATACAATACCATTGCGGGATTGGACGATGTAAATCCTATAACACTCAAACTAGATCATTAGATACTTCAAAATTTATCCTTTAGTTATTATCATCAAAACCGAAATAGGAGGGGTTGGACATCGTCCAAGGTCTTAGAACCTAACAATCTCCCCCTTTTTGATGATGACAAATAATGGTAAATTTTGATGTTAACAGACACATAATCATATAAGAATACAATGAGTCAAGTCAGAGATGATTATGTTATGCCAGAGTATAAAAAGAGAAATGAAGTACTCCCCCTGAGTTCAACATTTCTTATGCATCTAATAACAGATATCAGAGTGAAAAACATATCAATGATATTGATGCGGAATATATGAAAATAAACACCTCATGTTTTGATAAAGGAGCCAATATATATATGCCAAAAAGAATTTTGAATACAGATTGTTTTAGCTATATATACTCATCAAAGATTCCAATTTCTCCCCCTTTGTCATTAACAAAAAGGTTTGAAAGATGGAAAAAAGTTTAGCCATCATAGTCACCTTATGGCTGTGGAGGTGGTTCTTGTGGTGGTGGTGGCTGTTCTGGTGGTGCTTGGATTGGTGGTGCTGGTGGTGGAGGTTGAGGTTGGACAGGTGGAACAGCATGAGCAACTTGGCCAAGTAAGGTGGCTGCTTTGTGTTGAATCTGATTCACAAGCGTCTGTGAGAGACTCATGAACTGCTCAGTGATTGCATTTTGCAGCATTAGACGATGTTGTTCAGCTTCAGCCTGTTGTCTTTGCTGAAAAGCTTGAAACGCGGCCTCAGTCTCCAGCTGTTGCTGCCTCAGAGCCTGTTGCACTATTTTGTGAACACGATCTTCTGAGACTCCTTGTGGTTCAGCAAATCGCAGGGGATTGATGCCCCTTGGACTTGAAGATCCAGTTGGAACCAGTTGATGTGTGCCTGAATGTGCTTCAGCAGAAGCCTCAACAATGGGGAGGCTTGTGACATCTTCAGCAATAGGCTGTGCTGCAGAGGCTTCCATTTGCTTGGACGCTTCAACAACGAGCTCTCTATCATCCGCGGATCTATCAGACTGGACGGTAGCTTCTTCATGTGACGTGACAAAGTGTTCTACGTCCACTGGTACTGATGAGTCCAGGTCAAGATGAGCTAGCACCTTTGTCACTTTGGCAGATGCTTCATCCAGTTCTGCCTGTGTAGCCTTTGACTTAGCAACCGTATCTTCCTTTTCCGTGGTTGTTGTTTCAGCTTCCTCAAAAGCCAGCTGCTCAACACGAGCTTGTTCCACTGCTGCGGCGGCTTCTTCTGCTTGGTACTCCTCATGTAGAGTTTGGAGTTCCTCCACAAACTCCGTGCGATCCAGTGTTCTGAGGTCAAACACTTTGTTGCTTCTGATTGTTGACAAAGTCTTCATCAACTCCAGATAATCATCTGAATCCTTCAGAAAGCAGGCAAATGTGTCTGAGAAATGGTGAGTCTTGACTGGACGCAGCACTTCTATACCATGAGGGGGATGAACAAAGTCATCCTTGGAACAGCCTGAGGATGAGGCTTGCTGGGAATCGTTCCATAGTATCTGGCGCCAAAAGGTTATGGAATCAAAGGTTCCAAGTTCACGCGTGAGCTTACCAGACTTATCAAATAAATGACCCCAAGTGTGAGAAGATTTTTGCAGGGTTTCAACTTTCTCCTCCCTGCTGGGCATCTCAATGCCGTAGAATTTGAAGCCTTTCTTGCGACCAGCATCATATACAGGTAGTCTAGGACATACTCTGTCTGATACGAACTTTATTTCCATCGCGCGGCTTATGTGCATGTTTGGTGGGTAGGCGATTGCTTGGTTTGGAATGTACATCTGTTGCAGAAGCTTTCCAAGATCATCAAAGTCACCAGGCTGGAAGTTTAGCACTGGAGTTCCAGCTGGTAGAGGCAGGAACTTTGTGATTGGAGTCTAGATTTGAACATCCCTGACCCACCCTGCGTCTGGACGCTGCTGCGTTACTGACGGGTCCATACTTTCTTTAATTGCTAATTGCAATTCTGCATCCAGCTCACTATCTTTGTTAGCAGAAGACTTCTTGGACGGTGCCTTCTTTTTCTTTGGAGCCTTCCCTTTCTGCTCCGCAACCGTTTTGGTGAATCGAGAGGCAATTTCAACCTCTGGCTTCTGCAGATTTTCTGTTGCTGGACGCACTCTCTGCTGAGTTCCAGTTGGACAGATGTAAGGATAAGGCATGCGTACTAAGTGTGGGTACACTTCTCTCGTCCAATTGGGCAGAGGATTGCTGATGATCGTTCCTTTGGGCATTGCATAATAAGCAGCTGACAAAGATTCAGTGCAAACATACCTCGTCCACTCAGGTGCTGAGGCAGTTGTATAATGCCGCTTCAGAGGCTCTTGCAGAGGCCTCTGGATCACATCACCTTCTTTACAGAAATTCTGCTCATTGCATGTGAGGAATGCAACTGGGAAGCTTTCTCT
The DNA here is from genome assembly GCA_026413185.1 of Pueraria montana var. lobata. NCBI lineage: Eukaryota > Viridiplantae > Streptophyta > Magnoliopsida > Fabales > Fabaceae > Pueraria > Pueraria montana. The sequence goes on from CM048647.1 coordinate 6,451,685, forward strand.
GTCTTTCTCTTCTTTTGTTTTCTGCTTGGGGGGTATAGTCCATGGGGACCATGTATCCCTCCATGCATCTCTTGGACGCACAAACTTGGACAGGTCCAAGCGAAGAGGTGGTTGCTGGCTTGCTGATGTGGAAGGAGCACCTGATGTTGCTGGTAGAAGGGTGCTGGTGGACACATTGTCGGTGTCTTGAGAGGAGGATGGTAGCACTGCAATCCTTTTTGGCCTTATTGCCTGAGTCTTCACTCTTCGTGGCACTTTAGCAAGAAAAGGAAGTGTTTTAGCAGGTTGTGCCTTTTGCTTCTTTTGCTGAGGACCCTCTGTCTCCTTTATGATCTGACCAATTGGGATCTGGTCATCATCATCAGAGTCGTCCAGTAATTGAAGCTTTCGTACCTTTTGCTTTTCTGGGGCAACCTTTGCTGGAGCTACCTTTGGACGCCTCTCCTCTTGAACAGGTTTGGACGTTTCAGTCCTTGGACGCTTCCCTGCTGGTGACTGAGCAACTGATGTCTCAGCATGCCTTTTCTTGGTTCTTCTTTCCTTCTCAGCGTCTTCCTCATGCATCTGAGTTGCTTGGCGTGTGATCTTTCTGCCCTGCTGTTCTTCCATCAGCCTTTTGATTTTTCTACCAATGCCCAGAAGATCAATTTCTTCTTCTTCATCATTAGAGATGATCTTGCTCTGCTCATGCCTCTGCTTGTTGATGGTGTCCTCGTCCAGGTCCCTTAAGACCTTGGCAGTTAGCTTGATCTTCATTGGCCTTATGTTGGGCTCACCAAACAACTGTTGTGTTGCCACTATTGGCCCTTTCTTCACGATGGCTTCGTGGGCTTCTTCATCCAGTTCATCAAAGAAGCGTTGATAAATCTTCTGATCCCAGAAGATCCTGTTCAACAGGGCGGCGTAGAAAATGTCATCATTCCCACCCACGGACTTCATCATCCTCACGATATTGACGTAGATGATGTGAGGGAGATTGAAGGGAATGCCTTCCATCAAATGGAATATCACAAACTTGTGTAAGTCTGTGACTGAGTCCTTAGACCCAGCTTTGTGCAGGATACTCTTGTTGCACACCTGCTGCCATATTTTAGCTTCCTCGCACAGATTCTTGTATTCAATCTTCATCGACTCAGGGGTTTTGGACTTGCAAAGCACAGTCACAACGTGATCGCCGTACTTCTTGGCCCAGTTGGTTTTGTACTGGTTCTGCTCCCTGATGCAACCAGTTACCTTTGCTATGGCCTCGATGGACAGCGTCACTTCTCGTCCAAGAATCTTGGCCACGAGCTCCCTTGGGCTCTGGAACTTGGCATTCCTCCAGAACATTCTGATCAACTCGGGATAAATTTTCTGGTTCTCATTGAAGTAGCCTCTGATTCCACACTTCAGTAGGCTCTCGTTCAGGTTTAGTCCCAGCTTTTCAAGCGCTTCAATGTCAAAGAAGTGCTCAATGTGCACCGTAGTAGCTCCTTGGCACACAACCGTAGTCTCAGGGTAGGTGAGGACTTTGAGTTCTGAGTTGCTTGAGTTTGTAGAGATTGCCATTCTTGTAAAGTTTGGATTTTTAGGTTTTCTGAGAGGGTTTTTGGGGTTTCTGAGAGGGTTTTTAGGGTTTCTGAGAGAGAGAGAGTGTTTAGGTCGATGATTTTTCAGAGAGGTTTGATATGGTGGTGTTTGGGCTTTGTTTGGAGAATATGAAGCGATTTTGTTTTTATTTTTGAATATTTGAAAAAAGGTAATTGACGCCATAAAACCCGCCATGATGAGACGTGCAGAGGATGTGGTAATTGTGTACGGTTACCGCCGTTTTGGTGACTCAGCATAGAGTATTAGCTCATACTTATCCTTAAAATGATCCGTTTTGTTAATTTGAATCAGAAGAAAAGACTAAGATAAAAAGACATCGTCCATATATTGGACTTTAAGTGAAATGTATGTAATGCATATGCATGACTCAAGTGTTCCTTGGACGACATGTCCTTTGGACGCTATGAAGTTATTGGACGCATCATGTAGATGTTAATCATTCCTTTACAGAGTTCATGCCAAGTTTGTCCCTTAGAAGGATTAATTTGTCTTCAGTAAGGGGTTTGGTGAATATATCAACAAGCTGATCATCTGTGGTTACAAAGTGTAATTCCACAGTTCCCTTTTGAACATGGTCTCTTATAAAGTGATGTTTAATTTCTATGTGTTTGGCCCTTGAATGCAATATGGGATTTTTAGAAAGACTTATGGCAGCTTTACTATCACAGAAGATAGGAATGTTACTCTCATATATGTTGTAGTCCTCAAGTTGATGCTTGATCCACAAGATTTGAGAGCAGCATTTTGCAGCTGAGATATACTCTGCTTCAGCAGTGGACAGAGCAATTGTTCCTTGCTTCTTGCATATCCAGGAGACTAGGTTACCACCGATGAAGTGACATCCTCCACTGGTGCTTTTTCTTTCAATGCGATCTCCAGCATAATCAGCATCACAATATCCTATTAGCCTGAAATCTTTCTCCCTTTTGAAATATAACCCAAGGTTAGTGGTTCCAGCAAGATATCGAAAGATTCTTTTAACAACAGTTAAGTGAACTTCCCTTGGGTCAGATTGAAATCTGCCACATAAACATACGCTGAACATGGTGTCAGGTCTGGACGCTGTGAGGTATAGGAGTGATCCTATCATACCTCTGTATAGAGTATTATCTACTTTCTTTGAGTTGTCGTCCAGTCCAAGAACTGTTGTTGGATGCATAGGAGTTTTCATTGGTTTTGCATCGTCCAACTTGTACTTCTTTAGTAGCTCTTTGACATACTTAGTCTGATGTATATATATTCCCTTTTCAGTTTGTTTGATTTGGAGCCCAAGGAAGAATTTCAGCTCACCCATCATGCTCATTTCGAACTCTGTTTGCATTAATTTGGCAAATTCTTCACAGAGAGATTCATTAGTGGCACCAAATATGATATCATCAACATATACTTGTGCAATTATAAAATCAGAAGAGTAGTCTTTGCGAAATAACGTAGTGTCTACTTTTCCTCTTGAAAAGCCATTTTCTGACAGAAATGTGCTGAGTTTTTCATACCAAGCTCTAGGAGCTTGTTTCAACCCATATAGTGCTTTGTTGAGTTTAAAAACATGGTTTGGAAAAACATCACTTTCAAATCCTGGGGGTTGTTCCACATAGACTTCTTTTATGAGTCCATTGAGGAATGCACTTTTTACGTCCATTTGGTATAGCTTCATATTGCTATGAGCTGCAAATGACAGTAAAATGCGGATTGCCTCCAGACGTGCAACGGGAGCATAAGTTTCAGTATAATCTATACCTTCTTGTTGTGAGTAACCTTTTGCTACCAACCTTGCTTTGTTTCTCACAACATTACCTTCTTCGTCCAGCTTGTTTCTGAACACCCACTTTGCTCCTACAGCTTCTTTGTCGTTGGGGAGTTCTACTAGCTTCCAGACATTGTTCTTTTGAAATTGGTCAAGTTCTTCTTGCATTGCTTTGACCCAGCCTTCATCTTCTAAGGCATCGTCCACAGTCTTAGGTTCTATTTGAGATATGAATGCTGCGTGACCTTGCTGTCGTTGAAGTGAAGATCTGGTTTTGACTCTGTCTTTCGGATCCCCAATGATTTGCTCCTATGGATGATGTTTCTTCATTTGCCAGTTGCGTCCAGTTGGTTCTCTTTGTTCTTCGACTGGACGGTCCAGTAGAGCATTTGATTCTTCAACTGAGACATCATGTTTGGATGAATCTGATGACTTACTTGCATCGTCCAGTCTGATATCTGCAAATGATTTGTCTAGCTCTGATAATTCCTTATCAGGCTTGTTGTCATTAAACTTCACATGGATAGCTTCTTCAACAACTAAGGTTCTAGAGTTATAGACTCTATACGCCTTTGAAGTTTCAGAATATCCAAGCAATGTTCCTTCATCACACTTAGAATCAAATTTTCCCAGGTTATCCTTAGTGTTCAGAATGAAACATTGACATCCAAATGGATGGAAGTAGGATATGTTGGGTCTTCTACCCTTCCACAATTCATATGGAGTCTTTTTCAATATCGGCCTTATATAGATTCTATTTTGTAAATAACAGGCAGTATTCACTGCTTCAGCCCAGAAGTGTTTAGGGGTTGAATTATCATTTAACATGGTTCTGGCCATCTCCTGAAGTGACCTGTTTTTCCTCTCAACTACACCATTTTGTTGTGGTGTTCTAGGTGTTTAGAAGTTGTGAAGGATACCGTTATCCTCACAGAACCTTTGAAAACTTTCGTTTTTGAATTCACCCCCATGATCACTTCTGATTGAAGTAATGCATACTCCTTTTTCATTTTGAACTCTTTTGCAGAGATTATAAAAGGCCTTAAAGGACTCATCTTTGTGGGATAGGAATAAGACCCATGTCCATCTAGTATAGTCGTCCACTATAACTAATCCATATCTTTTACCACTTATCGAGGCTGTTCTTGTGGGTCCAAACAGATCAATATGTAATAGCTCAAGAGGTCTAGAAGTGGAAACAATGTTTTTACTTTGAAATGAACTTTTCACTTGTTTCCCTTTCTGACAAGCTTCACAAAGAAGATCATCTTTATATGACATACTTGGTAGTCCTCTTACGAGGTTGTGCCTGTTCAGCTTTGAGATTAACCTCAAGCTTGCATGACCAAGTCTTTTATGCCATAACCAATGATTTTCTTGTACAAAAACTAGGCATGATACATTTTGACTTGATAGTTCCCCAAGTTTAATCTTATACAGATTGCCTTGCCTCTTTGCAGTAAAGAGAAGGGATCCATCAGAGTTTTTGACTGCACATTCACCTTTGTTAAAGGCAACATCATATCCACTGTCACATAATTGACTTATGCTAAGTAGATTATGTTTAAGACCTTTAACATAAAGAACTTTATCAATACAAGGATAGGGTGGTATACCAATCTTACCTACGCCAGCTATCATCCCTTTCTGATTCCCTCCAAAAGTGACTGTCCCACCAGTCTTGGGTAGGAGGCTTTGGAACATACACCTTTCTCCCGTCATGTGATGTGAGCACCCACTGTCCAGGTACCATGATTGGAGTTTCTTTCCTGCTGTTAAGCATGTCTACAACAGGAACAATTTTATCCTTAGGTACCCAGATTGACTTGGGTCCTTTTTTGTTAGCTTGAAGGGTATTGAATGCTCCCCTCTTAGGCAGGTGTCTGCATTTGGACGTTATATGTCCAGGTTTCCCACAGAAGTAGCAAACATCTGTTTCCTCATCATGAATATATTTCTTTCCCTTGTATCCATGTCCTGACCTGTCATTTGGTCTCTTACAACCTTCATATTTTAAAAGTTTTTTGAGGTTGTCAGAGCCCTTGACAAAGTTTGACAGATCCTTCTTTAGGCTGTCAATTTCTTCATGAAGTTTTACAACATCATGTGGTTGACCTCTTAAGGAAGTATCTGCTTCAACTTTCAGAAGCTTCTCAACTAGCCTTTTGTTTTCTGCGTTGAGATTTTGAATCTCTATGGAAAGATTTCTTTCTCTATCCCTTGAATCCTTATAGGATTTATGGGCTTGAGCAGCATCATTCCAGAGAGTTCGCCTCTCCATGTTTGTAGTTTCATTTTGCCTTGAGAGCTCTGTAAACTTTTTCTGTAAATCATCCTTTTCATTTTCCAGTTGTCTAACGTTTTCTTCTAAAGCTTCTTTTTCTTTTGAAAGTGATTTGGATGATTTCTTTAAAGTTCTATAGGCCTTTGACAAGATAGAAGAGTTTGAAAGTAGTTCATGATAAGCTTCTTGAATTGAATCTAAGTCATTAAAATCTACCTCATCTTCTTCTTCTGGCTCAGAGGAATCGGTTGAGGTGTCCGCCATCAGACATATGTGTGCTTCCTCCTCTTCTCCCTCGTCCGATGATAAGTCATCGTCCAGATCTTCCCATGTGGACATCAGAACTTTCTTGCCCTTTCCTTTGCTGAAGAATTTCTTCTTCTTGTCCTTGCTTTTGTCAAGATCTGGGCACTCTGATTTGAAGTGTCCTGGCTTTTTGCATTCGTAGCATATGATTGGACTCTTCTCCTTCTTTTCTTTGAAGTCTTTCCTCTTCAGGTTTCTCCATCTGGATCCACCCTTCTTTTTCCACATAGCATGTATCCTTTTGGATATAAAGGATAGTTCATCGTTCTCGTCTGAGTCATCATCTTCATATTGTTCGTCTGATGATGTTTCAGCTTGCATGGCTTTGGACGATGATGCTTTCCTTGGCTTCTGGACGCTGAGCGCCAGAGACTTATTTTTCTTACCATCACTATCTTGATGCAGTTCTAGTTCATGCACCTTGAGGGTTCCCACGAGTTCTTCTAAGGACATATCGTCCAGTTCCTTCGTTGTTCTTAAAGCTGTAACATGTGGTCTCCATTTCCTAGGCAAACTTCTTAGAATTTTGTCAATATGTTCATAGTTATTATAATCTTTACCATGTGCTCTAAGTTCATTTAGTATGGTTTGAAACCGCCCAAACATACTTTGTATGTCCTCGTTTTCTTCCATACTAAACAACTCATATTGACGAGTAAGGAGACTGAGTTTGTTACGTTTTACCTGAGTGGAACCCTCATACGTTAATGCAAGAGTGTCCCACATTTGTTTTGCGCTTTTGAGACTGTGCACCTTGTTGTATTCTTGTTCGCTTAGTGCACACATGATGATGTTTCTGGCTCTGGAGTTGAGATAAAATCTTTGTTTTTGCTCTTCCGTCCATCTAGCCTTTGGGATTTCGTTGAGGCCTGCATCAAGTGGAATATAATCGCCCATCTCCACAACTTCCCACATGTCAATATGGCTAGATTCAAAGAATGCTATCATTCTTTGTTTCCAGTAGTCATATTTGACACCCTTGAAGAGTGGTGGTCTGTTCACAGCTTGTCCTTCGTTTTCCATCTTTCTCAGGATCTTTCCTCTGTACTGTTAAGAACTCAACCCAAGAGGTCGAGCTCTGATACCAACTGAAATGTAGAGAAATACACTAGAAGGGGGGTTGAATAGTGTATTTAAATTTTCTTTGGAAAACTTTAGCCAATGTGAAGATAGTGTATCTTTACGTTTTACAGAAACTTAGTAAAACAGAAAGAACGAGCTATCGTCCAGCCGATTAAAACAACAGACCAAAGAAACTACTCTTCTTCTTTTTCGTTTAAATACACGTAATAGATAAACTTAGATAAAAAGGTGTATAGAAACTTTTTCGTAGTATGTTGAAGAGATAGCTTAAAAGAAATGCAAGTGAGCTAGAAGGCGAGAGAATAGAATACGTAGTTTTATACTGGTTCACTCAACTGAGCTACGTCCAGTTCTCCTTCAAAAACTTTTGAAGGGTTCTACTAATCAAAATCTGATTACTCTCAAGTATTCTAACCTTGCCACTTCTGGCTACAAGTATTCTCTAGGCCACTTCTGGCACACCCTTAATCTCCCCTTGAGATTAAACACAAAAACCAAGTATTCTTTAACACTAAGCCACTATTGGCTTTCCAAACAGAATTGTTTGATATTGTATATAAAATTTAACTCTCAATGAGAGGATATTACAATAAGAGTGAGTATATAGACTCGCTTAGCAAAGCTAAGATGAATGCTCTTTTCGCTTATGATCGTCCAGTCGTTTTGACAGGGATTCAGCTCTTTTTCAAAAAATCGTCGTTCGGATATGTGAACTCATTCTTCTATATATAGGAAGTTTGTCGAAAGATATCCGTTGAGGAATCTGTTCCTTTTCCAAGAGCGATTATTTTCTGTAGCATATGGCCGTTGTCACATTTTGACTTAGAGTGAAGTGATGGAAGTGACAGCCATACTCGTAGCGCCTCTCTCCTACTTGTACTTTCTCTGCAGAGAGAAGCTTCTTCTTTCCCTGTTCAGTACTATTCAAAAAGATCAAAATAGAATGGCATGTTAAAATATGAGATAGTGAACGTTGCCTTATATCATAGAAAACGTATTTTCAAGATAGTAACAACAGTGAGTGTTATTCAAGCGTTGGACGCTTGCTCTCACAGGAGCATTGGACGCTGCCTGTAAGTTTCTTATAAAACACATTTGGACGCTCACTTTATTAAAACATAGAGTCCAGGTTTGAGAGATACAATACCATTGCGGGATTGGACGATGTAAATCCTATAACACTCAAACTAGATCATTAGATACTTCAAAATTTATCCTTTAGTTATTATCATCAAAACCGAAATAGGAGGGGTTGGACATCGTCCAAGGTCTTAAAACCTAACAAAGAATACTAATGTTCCTCTGAGGAAGAGGAAGATGACCACTAATGAACCAGACAAATGGAGTTTGCAGAAACTTAGGAGGGTGGTGAAGCAGCTGGAGCAAGAGAGAGTCAGAAAGAAACTGCATTGCACGCAGAATCGGATGACATTCGATGAAGCTCACATTGATGGATGAACAATTAAAGACAACTGAATAAAGTTGGAATCTGGCACTCTCCAAATAAGTCTTTGGTTGTAACTGTAGATGTGGGTTTAAGGTCCAAATCTTTGGTTTGGTGACCCTATATTTACTTTGCTGCTGTTGAAGCATTTGAAATCACTATGTACCAATGACAATATCAACGAAAGTATTATTCTTTACTGATCTCTCAATTGTTTTGGTGTTAATTTATACTATTTTGTTAGCATGAATATACATAAGTAATGGGTTTAATTTATTAAGGATTCTTTTTCCCTTGTTGATGGGAATTTTTTTCACGATAACATTTTTGAAGTTGTGCCACGTTAAAAGTTCATTGCTTGTAGACTTTTTTTTCCTTTCCTTTGTTTTTTTGTGGAGATAATAATGTAGAGTAAAAAAAACTAAGTTTTGGAAGATTCATAAACAAAATTGATTTCTTGCATTATGTTTCCATATCAAATATTTCCTAAAAATTGTTTATAAGTAGATAATACCTAGGGTCTAGTTCAGTTGGTTGAGCCATGAGCAATTGTGAACCTCCTGGTACCTGAGTTCATTCTTTATGAACAAAAAAACTAGATAATAGGATAGTTCATCACAACTTTTTTCAGAAAAGAAGAACTTCTTTTTACAGCATAATCACTTTTTATTTTTCATGCATTTGTTTCAATTTTTCAAAATAATAGAAAGCTTAAAGGAATATAAAATCTTATTAAAATATAATACTATTTTGAGTAACTTCTCACAATTAACATCAAATACTTCTTTTAACCAAAATAATTTTATAAAGGCTAAGATACACTTTTAGTCCTTTGTGTTTTCAATTATATTTAGTTTGGTCCATTATCTTTTGAGAAGTTCAATTTTGTCCTTTATGTTTTTAAAGTTAGTCAAAATGTTCCTTATGAACGTCTTTGATTTTAGTACACGATTTTGAACACTTGTTTTTACTAATTCAAGACATGAAACTTGTCTCATTATATTCACTTACATGAAAATTATAAAACCCAACTTATGTTTGAGCCAAAACGGGCCATTAACATGTTACGCGGAACCACATGAAAAATGAGTCTCACGAGCAAACGGAAAAAAAAATAAAAAATACACTAGACACTGTTTCAATTTCTAAAAGCATAATTCTTCCCTTTTCATGTTGTTTCAGAACGATGGAGGACTCGTGAGGAACACCGAGGTGAATCGCACGAAGAACGTAGTCAACCATTGAGTGAGTCAGTAACGTGTGTGTCCTTTTAAAATTTATTTTGTTGTAACCTTTGTCATTTCTTTTTATTCTGCATTCAAATTTGATTCCTATTTTTTTGGCCTTTTAAAACTACTATTGTGTATCAAAGTAGGAAAACCTTTCTTGCAGCCTTTTCCCAATAAAAGTACCCAACCAAATACGGAGGAATGAGAATGTTCCTCTGTCACATTATTATTTTTCTGAATTATAGAAATTAAACATGTTGAATAATTATATGTTTTCTTGCAGCCTTTTCCCAATAAAAGTACCCAACCAATTTCCTATGTGTTCTGTTTCTCCAAAATCTGTGGTGATCATGAGAGTGAGTTGTTTGTGTAATTTTGAAGCTCTCTTTTTTTGCAGGATAAGAAGAATGAGCTCTGTCATGAGAATAGGTTGAAGGAAGATAAATAAAATTTGGAGTATGGAGGTATTTTTTAATGTGGACAAGTCTTTCATTAATTAGTTAATGGTAGATTGTTTTTCACATTTTTTTCTGTTATTTCTCTTTTTTATTTTTAACTTTTCTTTTTACATCACATCTTTCATTTCTTTCTTCTTTTTCAATTTCTATGTTGATCCAAATCATAATTTTTTTTTCTAAGTAAAAAAATCTACACTAACAAATAGAAAAAAGTACTGTTACATTAAAATTATAGACTTACATAATCAGTTTAGCCATTTTCCTACTTATTCAAATCTCCTCTATGGATATAAAGAAAAATGTTATCAATGTAGTTAAGATTCATTCTGAAAATAATCTAGTTCAATATAATTCATCGTAAAAGAGATGTAACAATTGTTATTCTCATGTTATTAATGTCCATTATTGGATTACATCTGATAGAATGATAATACTAACGTGATTGTTTAATTATTTAATATTTATTTCTTATTATATTAATTATTTTAAATGGTGAAGGTCACAAGGACTGGTAGTAAATATAAATAGGATGTACATATGAATGAAAAATATAGGTAGACAAGAAATTAATATTAAAAAGTGATGCATAATTTGCATGAATACTTTTTTAACAGATTTCTTTTTATTGATTGGCATGTAACAACTTTTGATAGGATATCTACTGACATTTCCAAATTCTGCGGTTACTGCATGATATTATTTCTAGTGAGGCATGTTTATATATAACAAGTGGTCATGCATTTTCTGATGTTCATGCACTTTTCTGTTACCTGTTGCATAATTCTTCTCTTTTCATATCACAGCTGCTTTTGACAGGGGTTATAAATAGGTGCTTTTTAAAACTAGATGTTGTTTAGATTTATAAAAGCATAATTCTTCTCTTTTCATTATTGTTTCAGAACGATGGAGGACACGTGAGGAACGCCGAGGTGAGTCACATGAAGAACGCAGTCAACCATTGAGTGAGTCAGTAAAGAGTTATGAAGCTGTCTGCCAATGAAAAGAACCCGAGGTGTCCTTTTAAAAATTATTTTTTTGTAACCTTTGTCATTTCTTTTTATTCTGCATTCAAATTTGGTTCCTATTTTTTTGATCTTTTAAAACTACTATTGTGTAACAAAGTAAGAAAACCCCTTTCTGGCAGCCTTTTCCCAATCAATGTACCCAACCAAATCTGGAGGAATGAATATTTTCCTCTGTCACATTATTATTCTTCTGAATTATAGAAATTGAATGTGTTGGATAATTATAGAAATCCAATTTCCTATGTGTTCGGTTTCTCCAAAATATGTGGTGATCATGAGAGTTAGTTGTTTGTGTAATTCTGAAGCTCTATTTTTTGCAGGATAAGAAGAATGAGCTTTGTCATGAGAATAGGTTAAAGGAAGATAAATAAAATTTGGAGTATGGAGGTATTTTTGAATGTGGACAAGTCTTTCATTAATTAGTTAATGGTAGATTGTTTTTCACATTTTTTTACTGTTATTTCTCCTTTTCATTTCTTCTCTTTTTTATTTTTAACTTTTCTTTTTACATCACATATTTCATTTATTTCTTCTTTTTCAATTTCTATGTTGATCCAAATCATAATTTTTTTTCTAAGTAAAAAAATCTACATTAACAAATAGAAAAAAGTACTGTTACATTAAAATTATAGACTTACATAATCAGTTTAGCCATTTTCCTACTTATTCAAATCTCCTCTATGAAGATAAAGAAAAATCTTAGCAACGTAGTTAAGATTGATTCTGAAAATAATCTAGTTCAATATAATTCATCATAAAAGAGATGTAACAATTGTTATTCTCATGTTATTAATCTCCATTATTGGATTACATCTGATTGAATGATAATACTAACGTGATTGTTTAATTATTTAATATTTATTTCTTATTATATTAATTATTTGAAATGGTGAAGGCCAGAAGGACTGGTAGTAAATATAAATAGGATGTAGATAGGAATGAAAAAATATAGGTAGACAAGAAATTAATATTAAAAAATGATGCATAATTTGCATGAATACTTTTTTAACAGATTTTTTTTTTAATTGGCATGTAACATCTTTTGATGGGATATCTACTGACATTTCCAAATTCTGTGGTTACTGCATGATATTATTTCTAGTGAAGGCATGTTTATATATAACAAGTGGTCATGCATTTTCTGATGTTCATTCATTTTTCTGTTACCTGTTGCATAATTCTTCTCTTTTCATATCACGGCTGCTTTTGACAGGGGTTATAAGTAGGTTCTTTTTAAAACTAGATGTTGTTTAGATTTTTAAAAGCATAATTCTTCTCTTTTTATGTTGTTTCAGAACGATGGAGGACACGTGAGGAACGCTGAGGTGAGTCGCACGAAGAACTCAGTCAACCATTGAGTGAGTCAGTAACGAGTTATGATGCTGTCTGCCAATGAAAAGAACCCGAGGTGTCCTTTTAAAAATTATTTTGTTGTAACCTTTGTCATTTCTTTTTATTCTGCATTCAATTTTGGTTCCTAATTTTTTGGTCTTTTAAAACTACTATTGTGTATCAAAGTACGAAAAACCCGTTTCTTGCAGCCTTTTCCCAATCAAAGTACCCAACCAAATCAGGAGGAATGAGTATTTTCCTCTGTCACATTATTATTCTTCTGAAATATAGTTATTAAACATGTTGGATAATTATAGAAATCCAATTTCCTATGTGTTCTGTTTCTCCAAAATATGTGGTTATCATGAGAGTGAGTTGTCTGTGTAAATCTGAAGCTCTACTTTTTTGCAGGATAAGAAGAATGAGCTTTGTCATGAGAATAGGTTGAAGGAAGATAAATAAAATTTGGAGTATGGAGGTATTTTTTAATGTGGACAAGTCTCTTAAGTTGAAAATTTGTGTTATAGATGACTAGTTTTGAAAACGCAAAAAATTTACATGTATTTTTTATAAACAAATTTATTAAGAGTTTAAATTAAAATAAAATAAGTTCTGTTATTTCCTTGAAAGCGGTGATCTTGTAACGACCCACTATATGACTTAGATTTAAAGTTATCTTATTCTTAGAATGAAAATTGTTCTCACTTGATACACTCCTTGTTAGGGATGACAAGAATTCCCATATCCGCTGGTACCCGCCTGAACTCACCCCCGTTTTGACGGGGAATGCTTGCTTTGATTCGATATGGGTATGGGTACGAGTATTACTTGACTTTTTAAAACGGAAACGGGGACAGTGATGGGTATGTAACTACTCACCCCGTACTCGTCCCCGTCCCCAAAACATATACTTATTTTATTTCTCTTATTTATTTTATCTTTGAATGAGACCTGACATCTTTTTTTATTGAAATGGACTGAGTTTATGTTATGATTTATTGCATTTTTATGGCTTATTCAATTTAATGACATCTAAAATTAGTTTTAGATTTAAAATTAACCATGAAATACGTAATAATATATTGTTATAAAGTAGTAACCATTTTCAGTGGCTTGGGATAGGGACAAGTTGGTATACCCAACCCTGAGTGGGGACAAGGATGAGTACAAAATTTTATCCCCGTCGAGGATCAGGGATGGGGACAGGGATGGGGTATGGGAGTGGGGACTACAAACGACTTACCCATCCCCACCCGGCCCCGTTGCCATGACTACTACAAAAAAGAGTTTATGTTTGGAGTATGTTGACTTTCAAAATAATATTTGAGAAGATAAATATTTATAGGTTTATAATAAACTATTTAAATACTAATATTATAAAATAAATTCATATGAATATGAAAATAGTATTTTTAAATTTATATGAAATAAGTTTAAAAATAAAAATTTAAAATAATATTTAGAAATATTATTTAAGGATATATACATTATTAATTTATTACAATTTAAAAATATATATTTTAAAGTTAAAAAAAATATAAAATAATATTATTTATACAATATTATATAATAGAATAAAATATATTTTTAACTATTAATAATATTTTTAATCTCTTATTTTCACTTTCTCCTTAAGACATGCATATAGTTTTTCACTATCATATTATATTATAAATAATAATATTGGGTTATCGTACTTTTAAGCACAATATATACAAATCATAGAGACTTTGACTTTGATTAAAAGATTAAAAATAATATGATAATAAAATTTTATTATATAGTATAATTAAAAAGAGGACTTAGAGATAGAATTAATTTGTCTCTAATATATTTGAATTTTTACCCACATCAAATTGACCAACTAGAGATGAATCTTTTCGGGTAGACAATTTTTTGTCTTAAACATGTATGTCAAAAATTATTATCAAGGTTGACCTAATTTTTCTTATTGAACAAAAACATACAATGACACAACCAAAATATCCTACTAATTAATAAATAAGTTTAAAAAGTTTAATATTAAATTACAGGAGAATTTATTCTTTTTACTATCCATAGAGGTATTATTTGACTTGAATAATATTATCTATCACAAAAGATACTATAGTCAATATCGAAAAAAAAGGAGAATTTATACTAAATTCTGCAACATAAATAGCAAAATTTTAATTACATTAATTTTTCTTGAATAGTTTACTTATATAAATAAATTAAATTCATAGATTGGTGCACACAAGGTGAAGTTCCATTAGCATAGACATTAATGCATTCACTCTGATTAAATTATTCAATGATTGACTTCTTTATGTCATTTAGTCAAGTAGACAGAATTTTAAAGTTTGAATTGAGAGCCAATGAGTAAAATGTAGAAATTAATAGGATATTATACTAGGATTTAGAACACCTAAATAATGACACAAAGTGCTAAAAAATTGCGTACCTCTTGAAGACATCCTTTAGAGCAATCAATCATTTGATACTTGATCTCATGGAACCTGAAGTGCATACGCAAGCGTATACATCAGCTATAAGAACTTCCTCTTGATCTCCCCTCTCTTACAGACCGACTATTGGATTGAGTAATGAGCCATCAGAGAGGACACGGAGTCAAGTGGAGATCCTACCCTTCTTTAACTAGACAGGTAACTAATATCCAACCATCATGGATATTAGGCTCATCAGACCCTACAAACAAACTCAACACACTTGCCTAGTGGGCTTGACATAAACATATAAACACACAGTGATTCCCAAAGCCCAAATTGTATCACTTAATTAAATTTAAGCTCATAGGAAAAAAATACATTAGGTCATACATTCAACCCATATTTTAATAAAACAAAATACACCAATCAATAGAAGACCAAACAAAGAAAATTATAACATCAAAAACTCATGTACAAATAAAAAAAATTGAATTTATTTTTGTCCTAAAGAACTTAGTTAATTTTACTTTCATTATTTTTCATTAATAGTTGATTTTATTATATATTGAAAAAGACAAAATTAATGACATATATTAATAAAAATATGTATTCAACAAAATTAAAGATGAAATACTTTTTTCTTGTAAGAATCAAAATGTGAATCATATAATTTTTCACAAGTAAAGATATATTTAAACCTAAAAAATGATAAAAAGAAGAAGTTTATTTAATGTGGAAGACTTTGAAACTAATGTCTTAAAGACTTTGATCAGTATTAATTTTAGAGTCTATGTTTGATGTTGGGAAAAAAATTCAGGGTAATGTTTTCATTTAAAAAGCAATTGGCTTGAGAAATTATCAATATGATATTTATCAATCATAATATAAAATAAATCACGAATATAATCTATTATAATTTATTATTTATGTGCTTGTATTTTATCAAAGACTTAGAATATGACCTATACCTCTATTTATTTTATAGCTTTTAAATTTTATTACAGTCACATCATTACAAATATAAATAGATTCTAAACTTTAAAATAATTTAGGAGCTTTTTAAATTATTTATTTACAATTTTATAATTAATCTTTATAGGTGCAACTGAAATATCCAATTAATTGAATAAATTTTAAAAGGTAAATAAAGGGAAATTATTCTAAATTATACAAATTTTGATTAGATGTTTTATACTAAAAATGATTATTAGATTGGATTGACTTAATTACATTTTTTTATTAAATTATTCAATCATTGACTTTCTTTTGCTACCAAACTCTAAAGAGTCAATGAATTAAAAACATAATAATCTTTTTATTAATCTATTACTTTTTTAATTTATGGAAACTTTTTTGTTTTCTTTTTCAATAATAAAATAGCCATTACAGGTGACAATATATAACTAGGCAAACTGATAGAGGTTGATTGATCACACCTCATGGAGAATGACCCTAGAGCTTCATTGAAAATGAGTGTCAATGACATTACTCATAAGTCGTACTTTGCTGCAATGCAAACAATGGAATCTATCACCAAAGGTGAATTGTTCTTTATCCCTCATTTGTTTTGATATTAATTTATACAAATTTGTTAGCTTGGATATATATAAGTAATGGTTTTTCTTTATTATGGATATTTTCCCCTTGTTGATGGGAATTTTTTTTGGATGACAATTTTGAGTTGTGCAAGGTTAAAAAATTAGACGCTTGTAGCTTTTTTTTTTCCTTTTTCTTGTGAGGATGATAAAGTAGAGTAAAAAAAACTAAATTTTAGAAGATCTATACACAAAATTGATCTCTTGCATAAGATCTCCATATCACAGATTTTTAAAAATTATTTATAAGTAGATGATAGGATCTGTCATTGGAACTTTTTTCATAAAATCACTTTTTTTTTCTTTTTTAAATTCTATCGTCAACATGTTATAGATGAAAATTGTAGATATTAATTTTGTGAGCATTACATATGTATTATGTCCTAACATGTGAACTTTATTCTGGTTTAGATGAAACACTGAAACCAATTGGTTATCAGTGTTTTTTGTGCAATAGGAATTTGTCCTTCCCTCCAGAAGGGCCAATTTTGCAGCTACAAGATTCACCTGCCACTGCTGTGCTACAATGTGGTCATGCCTTCCATGAATATTGCTTGGAGCTAATAACCCCGGAGGACCAATCTAAGGATCCTCTATGCATTCCTTGTGCTCTTAATTTGTAACTAGTGAATTTACACTTAGATTTTGAATTCTTCCATTTTGATCTCAAAAGTTCTATAGTGATAAGAAAAATGGCAGAAACAGAATTTTGATGTATAAAGATACTGGTTAGCCATTCAATTTCCTCTCCCTAATCTTTGTTTAATATGAAGATCCAAAATTGAGCAATTCCACTCTCCTATCAATAGTAATAGTTGAATTACTTTTCACCCAAAGTTTGAGTAATCCCTTATTCAAGTTATATGGTTATCATTTATCATGTGTTGTCTGTTACTTAGTAATTATGATTGGATGACAGTGTAAAACTATTTTATACTATCAGTGCATAGTCTTTTTTCTCATAGTTGAATTACTTTTCTCTTAAAAAACTTATTCTCTGTTATTGACCATAACGTGAGTAATTATCTATTAATACGTATTAAAAAAACAGTACTGGAAAAGTAGAAGAGAATTTGATATTTATTCATGATATATATATAATGAGCATTTGAAATTTAAGTTGAATAGTTAAATTTTTAAAATATTTATCTACAGTTTCATAATGAATGTTTAAAAGCATCACGATCCAAAATGTGTAACGAATTAACAAATAAATCTGAAAAGGTTAATATGAAAATAAAGAAAAAGTTATTCTAAATTTTATAACATAGATAGTAAAATTTTAATTAAATTATTCTCTTTGAAAAGTTTAATTACATTATTTAAATTTGAAATATTTTTTTTACCAAAAAAACAAATAGGTTGCACCCAAGGTGAAATTCAATTAGCATAGATAGAAATGTATTCATTAAAATTAAATTATTCAATCATTTACTTTCTATTGATGGAAACTCAATCGGATATATGTATTGAACTTAAATAAATTTAGGTGTAATTGAGACACGTAAGTAACATGTGAGTAAAAAGCTCATATACTACTAACAACAAAAATACTTAACTGTATATTTTGTTCTTAAAAATTGTTATTTATAATTGTGTTATCTTTTATTTAATATCTGGTCTTATTGAAATTTACCTATTTATTCCATTAAAGAAAAATGTGACAAATGAACTTAACAAAGTAAAACTAATGTCATAAACTAAAATATATATTTAAAAAAAAAACTTAACAATGTAAAATTAATGTTGTAAAAATTTAGAGGGTGCTTCATGTATCTCATCTCCACACGTTGGTCGTGTGGAGGCTTAGATTCTATATCATTAGTTCTATAGACTTTTATATGATTTCATGATATGAACAGTACACATGTAAGGGCTTCTTGGTGGGGTATGAACTCTGTTGCGCATCAAGTCATGCATTGCCTCCTCCTCCAGCCATGTGAGAGTGTTTCAATAGAAGGAGAGACAGCTCAAGGAAGAGAAATTAACATCTTGGGTGGTGCGTAGCCTACTTATCAACCCATATTGAGGTTTCGCACTCGGTGTTTCAGGTGGTTTTAGGGCATCAACTTTCTGATTCCTATATGAGAGGAAGTGTAACAAAGATCATGCTACGAATAGAAAGGAAAATGGCTGAAAAGGTTTGAGCATATTAGCTAAGGATTAAGGGGTCACTGGGTCAAAGGAGGCTGCAAAATTACATGCATGTTTTTAATTAATGGAAGATGCAGTAAAAAAATGGAGAAATCAAAGAAGGGGTTAAGAATAGTGCACCATGAAGATTTTCGCTTATAGTGTGTGTGGGCTAGAGGATAGAATCAAGGGTAGTAGGATTCGTTCCTTTATTGGAGTGGGCACATGCAGAATAAGCTTTGGTGAATAATGTGTGGGGAGAAGACATATCTAGATGAGGTGTTTCTTTTGACTTCAACCATATCTTTAGACCTAGTAAAAGTTAGATCATGAACTTGTTTTAATGCTAAATTGGATAGAGCTCAATGGTATTCTCATATTTAAATATTGATTCTGTAGTTTGTTTTTTTTTACAGTAATGACCCGTTATCATTACATGTCAATAAAATATTCATATTGTGGAAAACTTTATTGTTATTATTATTATTATTATTATTATTAGTATAGGAAAGTTAACATTGCTCTCTAATTTTTTTTATAACAACTGCCCTCATAACTAATTTAATAACATTTTTTAAATATTCTTATTTTATTAATTATTAATTTGTCTTTTCAAAATATAAATTATTTTCTTTTGCATTTTTTAAAGTAATTTTTTCTATGAATTTTATATTCTCATTTTAATATAGAAATTTTTTTACAATATAACTTTTTTTTTTGGAAACCACAATTCAACTTGATCCTGCAAAATTTTCTTGAAGATTTTTAATGCATATTTTTTCTATTAGTTTTGCGATTTGATAATAACTTTTTTTTTTGCAAAAAAATTCTGCAAATCTTGTTACAGTTTTGTAAAAAACTATGATTATTTCTTTAAATTTGTTGAAAAGTTTATAGATAAATTTAGTGTTTTTATATTCTTATACAAATTTAATTTGTATAAAAAAACCTTAATGTTCACATATTTATATAGAACTATAACAATTTAGTTAGCATAATATGTAATACATTTCGTATGTAAAAAAAATATAAATTGTTACAAATAAACGGCCAAAACCCTTAAGTAAGAAAATTAATCATAAAAAAAAAAGTGTTCTAAGAGAATTTAAAATCATTCATTCTCTTGAACAACTCCTAACGGCCACTTAAGACCTCTCAATCTCTATCCATAGCCAAAAGCCTTTGCCAAAAGTCAAATGACTGTTTCAAAAGCTATTTGACTAAATTCAAACACTTTTAGAAATTAAATATCTAATATATATATATATATATATATATATATATATATATATATATATTATTGACATTAAATTAACTATTTTCACCATTGACCAATCAGTTAATTAGTCTTGTTTTAAAAAAAATCATTTAATTAGTCAAGATAATAATATTTCATACAAGGTAGAGACAATTAAAGACAAATTAACTAGTGAGTTTGACTATGATAGTCACATATCATGAAACATGCTAGTCAAACCTTGCCATTTTATATAATTAAAATAACATTGAATTTTTGTTAATCAGAAACATTTTGCAAAAAGTCATTTGAATTGAATATCATTGACCCCTCTTTTTCTCAGAGCCATCATTTCCCATTTTGCAATTTCAGACCTCTTTATATTGACATTCTTCATTCACCTCTCTCTCACTCTCAACACTCAACAGCGCCAATCTCTCTCTCTCTTGTGCTCTAGGATTGAAGGTGCTTGTGAGTTTCTGTGTAGCCTGCTCTACGGTGTCAAAGTTCCCACCCAGTAATAACTAATTTCCACCGACCACTCCCCCATGGTATGTTCCTCACTCATGGGATTTTGGGTTTCAATTTTTATTTTAATTGCCCATTATTTTGGACAATTTCACTGTTAGTTTTCGGTTATGCGTGTGTTATCCGTTATTTGACATTTAGTGTTCCCCAGAACTAAAATGTTTCCACTTTCCAGAGTGAGTGTGTCTCAAGTATTACTTTTACTAATTTGTTCACACTTTGATTCCTTCAATTGCTAGACTACGTTGTATAGCTTGGAAATG
This sequence comes from Pueraria montana var. lobata, assembly GCA_026413185.1. Classification (NCBI taxonomy): domain Eukaryota; kingdom Viridiplantae; phylum Streptophyta; class Magnoliopsida; order Fabales; family Fabaceae; genus Pueraria; species Pueraria montana. Next base: position 6,472,365 of record CM048647.1, read on the forward strand.
AAGTTAACTGTTTCTGGCTTTTTTGTAGGAACTCGAAACAATCATGGACTCAATTAGGGGAAGGGGTATTAAAAGGATCAAAAAATCAAACTATGAAGGTCCAGACATAATCAGCAACCTACCTGCTGTCATTATTGGTCACATTCTCTCATTTCTTCCCACTAAAGATGCAGTTCGTACTAGTGTTTTATCCAGCAAATGGAAATACCTCTGGACATTCATTACTGTGCTACACTTTGAGGATAGAGAGGAATACCATTACTATCTCAATATGAAACAGAGAACCCACTTTTTAAACTTTGTGTATAGGGTGCTACTTCATCTGAACACTTTAAGCATTCAAAGTTTCTCTCTTTCTCTTTCAGAGAATTATGATCCTTATCATGTTAATCAGTGGATATCTGCCGTTTTAAATCAGGGAGTCAAAGAGCTTTGTATCGATTCACAGAAAAACCTTGACATTTCCACACATTTCTTTTGGAAATCCCAATCTTTAGAGAAATTGATGCTGAATATGAATGGTTATGCTATCAGATTTCCCACCTATACTTGTTTTTCTTCTCTCACTGTCCTCGACTTGTCCCGGATCACGTTCACTTGTGACTCTTCTAATGACTAGCAAAATCTCACCCTTAACTTACCAGTTCTTAGAAAGTACGTGACATTAAATTGCATTTAGTCAAATGTAAAGGGTGTCACTTTAGAAGTGCCTCTACTTGAAGTGCTGTCAATACATCATACACTTGAGTCCATATCTCTCGAGTTGCATCCTATAATCAAGTATTGTGCCCCGCGTCTCACACATTTCTCTTATAGTGGTTATGGTTTACCAGACACCATTTTGTTAGACTTCGACCTATCTACAGCATGCATTGCTTCTGCTAATATTCTTCTACTTGAGTCTGGGTGGGAGAGTGAGAAAAAAACGGCAATTCTTGCTTGTGAGCTTCTCAAAAATTTCAATAATAATGTGCAAAGTCTAACATTTGAGAGGCTAGAGGTATGCTTCCTTGCTTCACCCTTTGTTTGCAATGAATATAATTACTTTACAACAATGAAATTTAATAATGACACCAATATTTCCTTGGTTCTCAATATAGGAATGTTTTACTTTGTTAATTCTATATTGATTGTGACAATTAATTTTACGAGAGGCTGTTTGTTGCATTTTATATATAGTATGTTGATGATTGCTACAGTACTAAAATTTTCCCCCTTTGTCACTCAGGTTCTGGCTTTGGCCGATCTTCCTGAATTTAGAATATTGACTTGTCTGGAGCTAGGACAAGTTACCGGTAAAATTTTGTTAGACTTACTTCTAAAGACGCCATGTCTGAAGACTCTCATTTTAAAGGTTAGTAATTGATTGATTGAAACTAGCTATACGACCCAATAATCACTATATTTTACAAAATGCATTTGTAGATCGTCAATTTCCCAAAGAGTTTTGTGTTGACTACTAGTTAGCTTCATTCAGTTATTTAATTAAAATTAATGCAGTTTATTTATTTTTATTAATGTGTTATTTGGTTCTTGTCACGGAATACAATTGATATAGCTTTATCTTTGGATGTGACCAGGGCCTACTTCAATTTGATGAAGAGCTTTCGAATCCTGACAACGTGCCTTCATGTTTTATAGCTAACCTTCAAGTGTTAAGTTTTGTAATTTTTACTGGTAAAGAGCATGAGCTGAGTTTTGCTAAATTTGTAATGGAAAATGCTCAAGTCTTGAAGAGGGCGAGTTTCACGGCTGCTTCGAGTCTGCGTGGGACAAAATTTGAAAAAGTTAAAGAGATGATATTTTCATTTAAGAGAAGTTTTAGCTCTACGTTTATAGAAGTTTTACCCTTTTATCCCTATAGATTTAGTTCGCAGGAGGATATTTAGCTAGAGGGTCAGGACTGCAATGTCATTTCATGTGAATTATATCTCATAGTTTATGCCCTTAATTAGTTTTCTTAAAGTTACTACTTTTGGAAGATGTTATGTATAAATAGTGCTTCATAACCCAGCGAATTGTTTTAAGGCAATTCTTACAAAGATGGAGGGGACATCTAGCACAGGCAAGCAAAAGTTTTTGAAGAGACAGAAGACAAATGAAGAGGGGTGAAGGCACAAACTCAAGAGTCGCATACTTTCTAAAGATGCAGTTTGTACAAGTGTCTTATCCAAAAAATGGCTATTCTGCTGGACATTCATCACCAACTTGGACTTAGATGACACTGTGTTCTACTCTCCTAAGAGGAAGACCGGTGGAAAAATGTACTTTATGAACTTTGTTTACATGGCACTTCTTCTTACTAAAACTTCAAGTTTGGAAAGTTTTTCACTTGTTATTGCTAACAATTCTGATATGTCCCTTCTCAATACATGGATATGCAACATCTTGATTCAGATTGTAAAAAATCTCAGTATTGTTACACATTCTGAAATGTCCTTCTCAACTCATGCATCTCATTATCTTTTCAACTCCAAGTTATTAGAAGAATTGGTGCTAAAGATACATTGTTGTGCCATTAGGGTTACTGAAACCTTTGTTCATTTTGGAAACCTAAAACTCCTCAAGTTATCTGAATTTTATTTACTCTTGACACTAGTTCAAGTGACTCTTAGTTTACCAGTCCTCAAAGTGTTTGTAACAATAAATTGTACTTGGTTAAATGCAAAGCAAATCACTCTAAAAGTGCCTCTACTTGAAAGCATTATCATAGTGCAAGATGCAAAGTCCATGTCTTACGAGACGCCTCACTGTGCAATTGAGTTTTCTGCTTTACATCTGAAAGAATTCAGTTATTGGGGTTGTGGTTATATATCACATTATTTTAAGCTGTTAGATCCATCGTCGGCTCATAATGCTTCTCTTTATGGTGATCACAAATTTAGAACAAGATCATATGCGGAATGGCATTGAGGTGTCTACAATGACAACATGTGGTGTGTCTGAAAATTTCAAAATAATCTGCAACCGCAACTACAAATTAAGTTGAGAGTAGCATATAAAAATTTGCGTGTATAAAGTTGCACAAATTACATAATCACCATCATACCCATAATCTACACCAATCAATTGGCTGAATAGTAGTTAGCATTTATAAATTTGTTTATTCATTTATTAAGTTTATTACATTGTCAAGAAAAGTTTTGGACAGAAGCTGTTGCACGTATATTCACACACGTAGAGGTTCATATGTATTTTTTCACATAAGCTTGGTGAAGTATCTTGAGTGTCATAATACAAATAAGTTTCTTTATTTGCATTCGAGGTACTGTCACAATCAAAAGTGGCTAACTACCTTCATTTGGAATGTTGAGCTAATTGGAGGCTTAGTTAGTGGTGAGGTTTTATTAGGCTTACTTCTAAAGTCACTCATTCTTAAGACTCTACTTTTCAAGGTTGGGTTAATTCTCTAGTTGCATTATTTTCATAGAAGTTACATATCATATAGCCTCGCTCTTGATTTTCTCGAAGATTACAGAAGAATTTAAAGCGAAGCTTTTCTCATATAAAAAAGGTTTCTCTTTTGTTATTGTTGAATTTTCATATGATGATTAATTATGCTACAGAAGAAAGGGGAACAGGTTTACCATGTTTGTCTTTTTTTTGCGCATGTAATGTCATTTATCCTAATATACACCTATTAAGATATTAGCTGCAAGATTTTATTCATGCCTTTACTGAAAGATGCATTCTATCAAGGATTAGATTGCAATCAAGTAAATAGTTGAATTGAGTATTTATTAGATATTTTTTATTAAATGGGATTTTGTTTATAAGACTGATTGTTTAGGCTATTTATAATAAGTTAAAAGAATTTAATAAAAAATATTATAATTTATTTATAAGTCTAAATATAGTATTATTATAAGTTCTCTTAAAGTCTATGATGTCGATATTGAGCTATATGTAGAGAGAAGGAAATTTCATTACAAACAAGTTGCCAAAACTTGCTTTTCATGAGGGGTTGAAGAGGTACCATACCAGGTTTTACCTCTTATTCACCCATCACCACAATGTAATGGCCCTTGGTGCCAATTCTTGTCCATAATAAAAGTTTCTGACATCCCAAAAAAAAACAGAGAGAAAGAAAAGCTCTCTTAAATGTCTTATATTTATTTCATCAATAATGATGAGAGAAAGGCGAGAAATGGCAACTGTATTGCGAAGACAGTTTTAGGGTGAGATGGAGGAGGTGAATTAGGGGACATTAGAATATAAAGTAGCTAATGAATTGAGTACGTGCACATATATACAAAATAGGACCACAGCTCATGCAAATACAAGCCATGATGACATGATTGAAAATAGTGTGTGTGGGTCTTAAGAAAATTGGACTTAGGCCTTATAGCTTTTTATAAAACTTTATTTTCAACCATTTAGTAATTTAACTTTTGAAAAGCATTTACTTTGAAAGGATAAATTAGGCTAAACAAAATTTTATCAAAAACTCTAAAAAAAAAGTTTTTTAATGAAGATTTTTTAGAAAAATGATTTTTTAAAGCCAAGTAGTGAGGTTTTACTTCTCCTTTATAATTTAGTCCTCCCTCTTATCTATTCTCCTTCTTTCTCACCATCATTAACAAATTGGCCCTCTATATATATTGCACACTTCATCTCCATTTTGCACTCCATCTTTATTTTGCACTTTTTGGTGTTCATGTCCAACGATTTGATTTTGTCGGCACAAATAGGGGCTGATTTCTTCAACCTACATAAACAGAATTTGACACATTGCTGGTTTCTTCACTCCATTTATATTGTTTTGTTATAGTTTAGGTTAGGAATTAAAATCATTCCATCTCTACAAAAGCTTATTTGATTTTTCTTATATAATTAAGAATTTCATTAAAAAAATAAAATTAATAAAGATGGAGTTTATTAGGTTGATTGATTCAAAAGCCACCCACTTTTATGTTGGAAGATGAGTTAGAGTTTTTTTTTATAATTTTATATAAAATATTTTATCTAACTACATTTAGCTTTAATTTAAAACTTTTATTCTTAACTTGAACTTTAAATTAACTTCTAAAATGAATATGAAATAAGAATTTATACAAAGTTTATTCACAGTAAATTCTTGTGTTAATAATTGCAAAATTTATTTTGCATTTCATTTGCTAATCCAGATTCCAGAAGCTTCTGTTTTCCATTTTGCAAAACGTCATTCGTCGTCATTATCATTCACCTCTTTTTCTCTTCAAGTCTTCATTTCCCATTTTGCAAAAAAGACATTCAATTTCAAACCTTTTTCTCTTGACATCCTTCATTTACCTCTCTCTCAATGTCGGGGCTTGGGTTTGGCTGTGGAAAGGTTTAGTTGTTCCCATTCTCTCTCTAGAAGGTGCTCGCGGGTTTAGCATTTCCATTTCCATTTTAAGGTTTAGTATTTCCTCCTACCACTTCCCCATGCTCTCTTCCTCACTCTTCGTAGCTCTTGCTCACGCTCTGTTTATGAGATTATGCATTTCTATTTTTATTTCGTATTCCATCGTTTCTCGATTTCTATTTCAATTAACCTTTATGACTTCTCTTTTATATATATATATATATATATATATATATATATATATATATATATATATATTATGTATGTATGTATGTATGTATGTATGTATGTATTATGCGTATATATATATATAGGGGGATTGCTAACATACTGTTACCTCTTTTTTAGTTGGAGTATGTTAGCAACCTACACCAAAACTTTTAGACAAAAAATTAATCATTTTCTTTGTTTTGATTACTTTAATGTAGGGACATATTAGTAATTTAACGTTCAATTTTAAAAAAAATAAAAAACTTATTTGTCTCTCTCCCCTCTCATCAAAACTGTTAGCCATGGAGGACACTATGTGTATAAGTGTATAAGTGAAATAATTTTTGACATGGAAGTTCAACATTGTGTATAAGTGAAATTTAATTGAAATAATTGTGTATGTGATGTTGTTTGACTTATTTGTATTTGTGACGGAACATTCTACCTTAAAAGGAGAATCTCCATATGAACATGAGTGTATTTGATTATTGATTATTTATACTTGAGTTTTTGACTTGTTATTTGTAATTGCATTATTTATAATTGTTTTATTGGAGACCGGGAGGAATGTGATCCTCGGGCAATGAGAGCTAGAATTTGTTTGTGCATGTGGATTGTATGATGATTTTGTTGAATGGGGAGTAAGAATCTTAAATTCTTGTTTGGGAACAAATGAACTCTAATGGAGCGCATTTGTGATGCTAGAATGTCATTCTAGCAACTAATAACATTCACTATGAACAATAATGAATCAATTATAAATGAGAAAAGTGTGAACCTAATAATATTATGGGTTAATAATTAATAAGTACCTATGCATATGGACGATGACGAATATTTGGACTTAGAATAAAAATTAGGACCCTTGCATGAGCTTTGAGACCCAATGACTAAATTAAGCATAAAACTTGAGAGGGGAGTAAGGATTCCGATAAGATGGTGAAATCATGAATGTGGTTCATGATTGGGTAAAGTGCATTATGTACGCGTTGCTTCAGTTGTTTGAAATTATTGTTTACTTTGGACATTGTGAGAAACGAAAGGAGAATGAAGAACCTTTTTTCCATTGGGTCATGTGTTACCATTGGAAGTGAAATGTGTTCGTGAAGAGGGTGACACATTAATTGAGAACGATAACCTTACATGATCAAAGCCAAATGAGCATGTGTTGAAGAGGTCATGTGGAAGCTTCATCTGCAATGAGCAATGTCCTTGTGAGAGACAGGTTCGTAATGTTTAACCACTATGTTAGTGGGGAGTGGGATCTCCGTATGGTATGTCTATGACATATGTTGATTGAGGACCGCCGTCGAGTACCTTTGGTAGAGAAGCCCACGTGGACCAGAAAAAGATGAATCCCAATAGGGAGAGTGGTTGAGGAGTCAGTCCTCAGAGATTGAATGACCACACAGAGTAGTACTTGATGTATGCTCACTAACTTGTTGTTTCTTAGGGGTATGGCACCGAGTTGGTGGTCGTGTTTCCACAGAGCCGACTTGGCAACTCTGAAAAATGCGAGCCATAACCGTGTTGGTGAGAGTCTGTCATTGTATTGTGGTGAGGGTGTACTCCTAATAGTCATCCAGCTTAAACTGTGTAAGTCCACTAAGTTATGGGAGTTCCAGTGGCTACAAGCCTGAGTTGTGATGAGTTATAATGAATTAGAGAGTTAGTGAGATGGGTTGAGGTTGTCGAGCGAGACTTATGAGAGCACCACAATACTGTGGTGGATGTTGTATGTTGTTTGTGACCGTAAGGTCATTTATTTGTTGGTTTAGAGGAGGAGGGAGACTCACTCCATATGTCTTTATTCTTTAGATCTAGATGAATGATCATATGCAAACAACTTGACAGACATTTTCAAGAGAAAGAAGAAGATCCTTCTAGGATGCTTCATGGGTTAATTGGGTATTTTGAAATTTTATTCAGTCACTGCTTTGACTCTCAATCTTTTTCTTGTATAAAAGAGGGTAGACTAGGTTTTAATATTATGATGTACCAATTCTTTATATGTGACTCAAATGTATAATGTGTTAAATTCCATGAATGTAAATGCATAAGTATATCCTATGTAATAGAATAGTATAATGATGGACCTGAGAATGTTCTTAATTAAGGAAGATTTTGTTATATTTCATGGTTTACAGTGAAGTTAATGTCTTATAAAATGAGTTTGATTTATTAAGACAGATATTTCATAAAAAGGGGTTTTAATATGATGATAAGTTATTATGGATGATCGTCATTTGGAATTTCAGGTAATCACGTTTTAAAGGAAAGCAAATTTCCCCTTTTTTTGGTTTGTTATTTTCATAAATTGGGTATCAAAATACTTCACAAATTCCTTAATTAATAAGAAAATCTTTAACATTAACTAGGGGCCTTGTAGGATTGTGGCCTTATGAGGAAAATGCGAGTAAAAGAACTACCGTTCAAATAAAAAATAATTGAATAAATTTTTGGAAGAGGAAATTATTCTAAATCATACAAATTTTAATTGCATTGTTTAAATTGGATTTTTTGTACTAAAAGTGATTATTAGATTTAACTGATTTAATTACATTCTTTTTATTTCAATCATTGACTTTCTTCTGATGTGAAAGTCAAAAGAAACATATAATTAAAAATAAGAAATCCTATTAGTCTATTACCTTTTTAATTTATGGAAACTTTTCTTTTCTTTTTCAATAATAAACTAGCTGCTATACTATATCAACTTATAAGGTGCCTTTGGAAAATAGTTTTGACAGCCAAACCGATAGAGCTTGATCGATCACACCTTTAAAGATAACACCATTCCAAACCAGAAGCCTCAAGTGTCTTTTGAGACTATGGAAAAGACTCTGTCCAACAACAGCAGAAGAATACTAATGTTCCTCTGAGGAAGAGGAAGATGACCACTAATGAACCAGACAAATGGAGTTTGCAGAAACTTAGGAGGGTGGTGAAGGAGCTGGAGCAAGAGAGAGCCAGAAAGAAACTGCATTGCACGCAGAATCGGACGACATCCGATGAAGCTCACATTGATGGATGAACAATTAAAGACAACTGAATAAAGTTGGAATCTGGCACTCTCCAAATAAGTCTTTGGTTGTAACTGTAGATGTGGGTTTAAGGTCCAAATCTTTGGTTTGGTGACCCTATATTTACTTTGCTGCTGTTGAAGCATTTGAAACCACTATGTACCAATGACAATATCAACGAAAGTATTGTTCTTTACTGATCTCTCAATTGTTTTGGTGTTAATTTATACTATTTTGTTAGCATGAATATACATAAGTAATGGGTTTAATTTATTAAGGATTCTTTTTCCCTTGTTGATGGGAATTTTTTTCATGATAACATTTTTGAAGTTGTGCCATGTTAAAAGTTCATTGCTTGTAGACTTTTTTTTTCCTTTCCTTTTTTTTTGTGGAGATGATAATGTAGAGTAAAAAAACTAAGTTTTGGAAGATTCATAAACAAAATTGATTTCTTGCATTATGTTTCCATATCAAAGATTTCCTAAAAATTGTTTATAAGTAGATAATACCAAGGGTCTAGTTCAGTTGGTTGAGCCATGAGCAATTGTGAACCTCTTGGTACCTGAGTTCATTCTTTATGAACAAAAAAACTAGATAATAGGATAGTTCATCACAACTTTTTTCAGAAAAGAAGAACTTCTTTTTACAGCATAATCACTTTTTATTTTTATTTTTATTTTTCATGCATTTGTTTCAATTTTTCAAAATAATAGAAAGCTTAAAAGAATATAAAATCTTCTTAAAATATAATACTATTTTGAATAACTTCTCACAATTAACATCAAATACTTCTTTTACCCAAAATAATTTTATAAAGGCTAAGATACACTTTTAGTCCTTTATGTTTTCAATTATATTTAGTTTGGTCCATTATCTTTGGAGAAGTTCAATTTTGTCCTTTATGTTTTTAAAGTTAGTCAAAATGTTCCTTATGAACGTCTTTGATTTTAGTACATGATTTTGAACACTTGTTTTTACTAATTCAAGACATGAAACTTGTCTCGTTATATTCACTCACATGAAAATTATAAAACCCAATTTATGTTTGAGCCAAAAAGGGCCATTAACATGTTACACAGAACCACATGAAAATTGAGTCTCACGAACAAACGGAAAAAAAAAAAAAAATACACTAGACGCTGTTTCGATTTCTAAAAGCATAATTCTTCCCTTTTCATGTTGTTTCAGAACAATGGAGGACTCGTGAGGAACACCGAGGTGAATCGCACGAAGAACGCAGTCAACCATTGAGTGAGTAAGTAACGAGTGTGTCCTTTTAAAATTTATTTTGTTGTAACCTTTGTCATTTCTTTTTATTCTGCATTCAAATTTGATTCCTGTTTTTTTGGCCTTTTAAAACTACTATTGTGTATCAAAGTAGGAAAACCCCTTTCTTGCAGCCTTTTCCCAATAAAAGTACCCAACCAAATAAGGAGGAATGAGAATGTTCCTCTGTCACATTATTATTTTTCTGAATTATAGAAATTAAACATGTTGGATAATTATATGTGTTCATTCAGCCTTTTCCCAATAAAAGTACCCAACCAATTTCCTATGTGTTCTGTTTCTCCAAAATATGTGGTGATCATGAGAGTGAGTTGTTTGTGTAATTTTGAAGCTCTCTTTTTTGCAGGATAAGAAGAATGAGCTTTGTCATGAGAATAGGTTGAAGGAAGATAAATAAAATTTGGAGTATGGAGGTATTTTTTAATGTGGACAAGTCTTTCATTAATTAGTTAATGGTAGATTGTTTTTTACATTTTTTCCTGTTATTTCTCTTTTTCATTTTTAACTTTTCTTTTTACATCACATCTTTCATTTTTTTCTTCTTTTTCAATTTCTATGTTGACCCAAATCATAATTTTTTTTCTAAATAAAAAAATCTACATTAACAAATAGAAAAAAGTACTGTTACATTAAAATTATAGACTTACATAATCAGTTTAGCCATTTTCCTACTTATTCAAATCTCCTCTATGGATATAAAGAAAAATGTTATCAATGTAGTTAAGATTCATTCTGAAAATAATCTAGTTCAATATAATTTTTTGTAAAAGAGATGTAACAATTGTTATTCTCGTGTTATTAATCTCCATTATTGGATTACATCTGATAGAATGATAATACTAACATGATTGTTTAATTATTTAATATTTATTTCTTATTATATTAATTATTTGAAATGGTGAAGGTCACAAGGACTGGTAGTAAATATAAATAGGATGGACATATGAATGAAAAATATAGGTAGACAAGAAATTAATATTAAATAATGATGCATAATTTGCATGAATACTTTTTTAACAGATTTCTTTTTTTTGATTGGCATGTAACAACTTTTGATAGGATATCTACTGACATTTCCAAATTCTGCAGTTACTGCATGATATTATTTCTTGTGAAGGCATGTTTATATATAACAAGTGGTCATGCATTTTCTGATGTTCATGCACTTTTCTGTTACCTATTGCATAATTCTTCTCTTTTCATATCAAGGCTGCTTTTGACAGGGGTTATAAATAGGTGCTTTTTAAAACTAGATGTTGTTTAGATTTCTAAAAGCATAATTCTTCTCTTTTCATTATTGTTTCAGAATGATGGAGGACACGTGAGGAACGCCAAGGTGAGTCACACGAAGAACGCAGTCAACCATTGAGTGAGTCAGTAACGAGTTATGAAGCTGTCTGCCAAAGAAAAGAACCCGAGGTGTCCTTCTAAAAATTATTTTTTTGTAATCTTTGTCATTTCTTTTTATTCTGCATTCAAATTTGGTTCCTATTTTTTTGATCTTTTAAAACTACTATTGTGTAACAAAGTAAGAAAACCCCTTTCTTGCAGCCTTTTCCCAATCAATGTACCCAACCAAATCTGGAGGAATGAATATTTTCCTCTGTCACATTATTATTCTTCTGAATTATAGAAATTGAACGTGTTGGATAATTATAGAAATCCAATTTTCTATGTGTTCGGCTTGTCCAAAATATTCGGTGATCATGAGAGTGAGTTGTTTGTGTAATTCTGAAGCTCTATTTTTTGCAGGATAAGAAGAATGAGCTTTGTCATGAGAATAGGTTAAAGGAAGATAAATAAAATTTGGAGTATGGAGGTATTTTTGAATGTGGACAAGTCTTTCATTAATTAGTTAATGGTAGATTGTTTTTCACATTTTTTTCCTGTTATTTCTCCTTTTCATTTCTTCTCTTTTTTATTTTTAACTTTTCTTTTACATCACATATTTCATTTATTTCTTCTTTTTCAATTTCTATGTTGATCCAAATCATAATTTTTTTTTCTAAGTAAAAAAATCTACATTAACAAATAGAAAAAACTACTGTTACATTAAAATTATAGACTTACATAATCAGTTTATCCATTTTCCTACTTATTCAAATCTCCTCTATGAAGATAAAGAAAAATCTTAGCAACGTAGTTAAGATTGATTCTGAAAATAATCTAGTTCAGTATAATTCATCATAAAAGAGATGTAACAATTGTTATTCTCATGTTATTAATCTCCATTATTGGATTACATCTGATAGAAGGATAATACTAACGTGATTCTTTAATTATTTAATATTTATTTCTTATTATATTAATTATTTGAAATGGTGAAGGCCAGAAGGACTGGTAGTAAATATAAATAGGATGTAGATAGGAATGAAAAAATATAGGTAGACAAGAAATTAATATTAAAAAATGATGCATAATTTGCATGAATACTTTTTTGACAGATTTTTTTTTAATTGGCATGTAACATCTTTTGATGGGATATCTACTGACATTTCCAAATTCTGTGGTTACTGCATGATATTATTTCTAGTGAAGGCATGTTTATATATAACAAGTGGTCATGCATTTTCTGATGTTCATGCATTTTTCTGTTACCTGTTGCATAATTCTTCTCTTTTCATATCACTGCTGCTTTTGACAGGGGTTATAAATAGGTTCTTTTTATAACTAGATGTTGTTTAGATTTTTAAAAGCATAATTCCTCTCTTTTCATGTTGTTTCAGAACGATGGAGGACACGCGAGGAATGCTGAGGTGAGTCACACGAAGAACTCAGTCAACCATTGAGTGAGTCAGTAACGAGTTATGAAGCTGTCTGCCAATGAAAAGAACCAGAGGTGTCCTTTTAAAAATTATTTTGTTGTAACCTTTGTCATTTCTTTTTATTCTGCATTCAAATTTGGTTCCTAATTTTTTGGTCTTTTAAAACTACTATTGTGTATCAAAGTAGGAAAACCCGTTTCTTGCAGCCTTTTCCCATTCAAAGTACCCAACCAAATCAAGAGGAATGAGTATTTTCCTCTGTCACATTATTATTCTTCTGAAATATAGAAATTAAACATGTTGGATAATTATAGAAATCCAATTTCCTATGTGTTCTGTTTCTCCAAAATATGTGGTTTTCATGAGAGTGAGTTGTTTGTGTAAATCTGAAGCTCTCCTTTTTTGCAGGATAAGAAGAATGAGCTTTGTCATGAGAATAGGTTGAAGGAAGATAAATAAAATTTGGAGTATGGAGGTATTTTTTAATGTGGACAAGTCTCTTAAGTTGAAAATTTGTGTTATAGATGACTAGTTTTGAAAACGCAAAAATTTACATGTATTTTTTATAAACAAATTTATTAAGAGTTTAAATTAAAATAAAATAAATTCTGTTATTTCCTTGAAAGTGGTGATCTTGTAACGACCCACTATATGACTTATATTTAAAGTTATCTTATTCTTAGAATGAAAATTGTTCTCACTTGATACACTCCTTGTTAGGGATGACAAGAATTCCCATATCCGCTGGTACCCGCCTGAACTCACCCCCGTTTTGATGGGGAATGCTTGCTTTGATTCGATATGGGTATGGGTACAAGTATTACTTGACTTTTTAAAACGGAAACGGGGACAGTGATGGGTATGTAACTACTCACCCTGTACTCGTCCGCGTCCCCAAAACATATACTTATTATATTTCCCTTATTTATTTTATCTTTGAATGAGACTTGACATCTTTTTTATTGAAATGGACTGAGTTTATGTTATGATTTATTGCATTTTTATGACTTATTCAATTTAATGACATCTAAAATTAGTTTTAGATTTAAAATTAAACATGAAATATGTAATAATATATTGTTATAAAGTAGTAACCATTTTCAGTGGCTTGGGATGGGGACAAGGATGAGTACAAAATTTTATCCCCGTCGAGTATCAGGGACGGGGACAGGGATGGGGTATGGGAGAGGGGACGGCAAACGACTTACCCATCCCCACCCGGCCCCGTTGCCATGACTACTACAAAAAAGAGTTTATGTTTGGAGTATGTTGACTTTCAAAATAATATTTGAGAAGATAAATATTTATAGGTTTATAATAAACTATTTAAATACTAATATTATAAAATAAATTCATATGAATATGAAAATAGTATTTTTAAATTTATATGAAATAAGTTTAAAAATATAAATTTAAAATAATATTTAGAAATATTATTTAAAAAGTTAAAGGATATATACATTATTAATTTATTAGAATTTAAAAATATATATTTTAAAATTAAATAAAAATATAAAATAATATTATTTATACAATATTATATAATAGAATAAAATATACTTTTAACTATTAATAATATTTTTAATCTCTTATTTTCACTTTCTCCTTAAGACATGCATATAGTTTTTCACTGTCATATTATATTATAAATAATAATATTGAGTTATCGTACTTTTAAGCACAATATATACAAATCATAAAGAGACTTTGACTTTGATTAAAAGATTAAAAATAATATGATAATAAAATTTTATTATATAGTATAATTAAAAAGAGGACTTAGAGATAGAATTAATTTGTCTCTAATATATTTGAATTTTTACCCACATCAAATTGACCGACTAGAGATGAATCTTTTCGAGTAGACAATTTTTGTCTTAAACATGTATGTCAAAAATTATTATTAAGGTTGACCTAATTTTTCTTATTGAACATAAACACACAATGACGCAACCAAAATATCCTACTAATTAATAAATAAGTTTAAAAAGTTTAATATTAAATTACAGGAGAATTTATTCTTTTTACTATCCATAGTGGTATTATTTGACTTGAATAATATTATCTATCACGAAAGATACTGTAGTCAATATCGAAAAAAAAAAGAGGAGAATTTATACTAAATTCTGCATAATAAATAGCAAAATTTTAATTACATTAATTTTTCTTGAAGAGTTTACTTATATAAATAATTTAAATTGGATAGATATTTGACCAAAAACATACGTTGGCTGCACGGAAGGTGATAAACATAAATATTTTACTAGAAATCCATAGATTGGTGCACACAAGGTGAAGTTCCATTAGCATAGACATGAATGCATTCATTATGATTAAATTATTCAATGATTGACTTCTTTATGTCATTTAGTCAAGTAGACAGAATTTTAAAGTTTGAATTGAGAGCCAATGAGTAAAATGTAGAAATTAATAGGATATTATACTAGGATTTAGAACACCTAAATAATGACACAAAGTGCTAAAAAAATTGCATACCTCTTGAAGACATCCTTTAGAGCAATCAATCATTTGATACTTGATCTCTTGGAACCTGAAGTGCATACGCAAGCGTATACATCAGCTATAAGAACTTCCTCTTGATCTCCCCTCTCTTACAGACCGACTATTGGATTGAGTAATGAGCCATCAGAGAGGACACTGAGTCAAGTGGAGATCCTACCCTTCTTTAACTAGACAGGTAACTAATATCCAACCATCATGGACATTAGGCTCATTAGACCCTACAAACAAACTCAACACACTTGCCTAGTGGGCTTGACCTAAACATATAAACACACAGTGATTCCCAAAGCCCAAATTGTATCACTTAATTAAATTTGGGCTCATAGGAAAAAATACATTAGGTCATACATTCAACCCATATTTTAATAAAACAAAATACACCAATCAATAGAAGACCAAACAAAGAAAATTATAACATAAAAAACTCATGTACAAATAAAAAAATTGAATTTATTTTTGTCCTAAAGAACTTAGTTAATTTTACTTTCATTATTTTTCATTAATATTTGATTTTATTATATATTGAAAAAGACAAAATTAATGACGTATATTAATAAAAATATGTATTCAACAAAATTAAAGATGAAATACTTTTTTTCTTGTAAGAATCAAAATGTGAATCATATAATTTTTCACAAGTAAAGATATATTTAAACCTAAAAAATGATAAAAAGAAGAAGTTTATTTAATGTGGAAGACTTTGAAACTAATGTCTTAAAGACTTTGATCAGTATTAATTTTAGAGTCTATGTTTGATGTTGGGAAAAAAATTCAGGGTAATGTTTTCATTTAAAAAGCAATTGGCTTGAGAAATTATCAATATGATATATCAATCATAATATAAAATAAATCATGAATATAATCTATTATAATTTATTATTTATGTGCTTGTATTATATCAGAGACTTAGAATATGACCTGTACCTCTATTTATTTTATAGCTTTTAAATTTTATTACAGTCACATCATTACAAATATAAATAGATTCTAAACTTTAAAATAATTTAGGAGCTTTTTAAATTTTTTGTTTACAATTTTATAATTAATCTTTACAGGTGCAACTGAAATATCCAATTAATTGAATAAATTTTAAAAGGTAAATAAAGGGAAATTATTCTAAATTATACAAATTTTGATTAGATGTTTTATACTAAAAATGATTATTAGATTGGATTGACTTAATTACATTTTTTTATTAAATTATTCAATCATTGACTTTCTTTTGCTACCAAACTCTAAAGAGTCAATGAATTAAAAACATAATAATCTTATTATTAATCTATTACTTTTTTAATTTATGGAAACTTTTTTGTTTTCTTTTTCAATAATAAAATAGCCGTTACATGTGACAATATATAACTAGGCAAACTGATAGAGGTTGATTGATCACACCTCATGGAGAATGACCCTAGAGCTTCATTGAAAATGAGTGTCAATGACATTACTCATAAGTCGTACTTTGCTGCAATGCAAACAATGGAATCTATCACCAAAGGTGAATTGTTCTTTATCCCTCATTTGTTTTGATATTCATTTATACAAATTTGTTAGCTTGGATATATATATATAAGTAATGGTTTTTCTTTATTATGGATATTTTCCCCTTGTTGATGGGAATTTTTTTTTATGACAATTTTGAGTTGTGCAAGGTTAAAAATTTAGATGCTTGTAGCTTTTTTTTTCCTTTTTCTTGTGAGGATGATAAAGTGGAGTATAAAAAACTAAATTTTAGAAGATCTATACACAAAATTGATCTCTTGCATAAGATCTCCATATCACAGATTTTTAAAAATTGTTTATAAGTAGATGATAGGATCTGTCGTTGGAACTTTTTTCATAAAATCACTTTTTTTTCTTTTTTAAATTCTATCGTCAACATGTTATAGATGAAAATTGTAGATATTAATTTTGTGAGCATTACATATGTATTATGTCCTAACATGTGAACTTTATTCTGGTTCAGATGAAACACTGAAACCAATTGGTTATCAGTGTTTTTTGTGCAATAGGGATTTGTCCTTCCCTCCAGAAGGGCCAATTTTGCAGCTACAAGATTCGCCTGCCACTGCTGTGCTACAATGTGGTCATGCCTTCCATGAATATTGCTTGGAGCTAATAACCCCGGAGGACCAATCTAAGGATCCTCCATGCATTCCTTGTGCTCTTCATTTGTAACTAGTGAATTTTCACTTAGATTTTGAATTCTTCCATTTTGATCTCAAAAGTTCTTTACTGATAAGAAAAATTGCAGAAACAGAATTTTGATGTATAAAGATACTGGTTAGCCATTCAATTTCCTCTCCCTAATCTTTGTTTAATATGAAGATCCAAAATTGAGCAATTCCACTCTCCTATCAATAGTAATAGTTGAATTACTTTTCACCCAAAGGTTGAGTAATCCCTTATTCAAGTTATATGGTTATCATTTATTATGTGTTGTCTGTTACTTAGTAGTTTATGATTGGGTGACAGTGTAAAACTATTTTATACTATCAGTGCATAGTCTTTTTTCTCATAGTTGAATTACTTTTCTCTTAAAAAACTTATTCTGTGTTATTTAATTACTAACCTGAATTACAACTTTTCCAATAAAGATTTTCTAACAAAAAAAAGACTAGTATTCTGAGCGTCAAACTGATATTGACGACAACGTGAGTAATTATCTATTAATACATATTAAAAAAATAGTACTGGAAAAGTAGAAGAGAATTTGATATTTATACATGATATATATATAATGAGCATTTGAAATTTAAGTTGAATAGTTAACTTTTTAAAATATTTATCTACAGTTTCATAATGAATGTTTAAAAGCATCACGATCCGAAATGTGCAACGAATTAACAAATAAATCTGAAAAGCTTAATATGAAATTAAAGAAAAAGTTATTCTAAATTTTATAACATAGATAGTAAAATTTTAATTAAATTATTCTCTTTGAAAAGTTTAATTACATTATTTAAATTTGAAATATTTTTTTTACCAAAAAAACAAATAGGTTGCACCCAAGGTGAAATTCAATTAGCATAGATAGAAATGTATTCATTAAAATTAAATTATTCAATAATTAACTTTCTATTGATGGAAACTCAATCGGATATGTATTGAACTTAAATAAATTTAGGTGTAATTGAGACATGTAAGTAACATGTGAGTAAAAAGCTCATATACTACTAACAACAAAAATACTTAACTGTATATTTTGTTCTTAAAAATTGTTATTTATAATTGTGTTATCTTTTATTTAATATCTGCTCTTATTGAAATTTACGTATTTATTCCATTAAAGAAAAATGTGACAAATGAATTATGTTAACTTAACAAAGTAAAACTAATATCATAAACTAAAATATATATTTAAAAAAAAAACTTAAGAATGTAAAATTAATGTCGTAAAAATTTAGAGGGTGCTTCATGTATCTCATGTCCATCACGTTGGTCGTGTGGATGCTTAGATTCTATATCATTAGTTCTATAGACTTTTATATGATTTCATGATATGAACAGTACACATGTAAGGGCTTCTTGGTGGGGTATGAACTCTGTTGCGCATCAAGTCATGCATTGCCTCCTCCTCCAGCCATGTGAGAGTGTCTCGGTAAAAGGAGAGCCAGCTCGAGGAAGAGAAATTAACATCTTGGGTGGTGCGTAGCCTACTTATCAACCCATATTGAGGTTTCGCATTCGGTGTTTCAGGTGGTTTTTGGGCATCAACTTTCTGATTCCTATATGAGAGGAAGTGTAACAAAGATCATGCTACGAATAGAAAGGAAAATGGCTGAAAAGGTTTAGGGTTTAGCTAAGGATTAAGGGGTCACTAGGTCAAAGGAGGATGCAAAATTACATGCATGTTTTTAAATAAATGGAAGATGCAGTAAAAAAAATGGAGAAATCAAAGAAGGGGTTAAGAATAGTGCACCATGAAGATTTTCGCTTATAGTGTGCGTGGGCTAGGGGATAGAATCAAGCGTAGTAGGATTCGTTCCTTTGTTGGAGTGGGCACATGCAGAATAAACTTTGGTGAATAATGTGTGGGGAGAAGACATATCTAGATGAGGTGTTTCTTTTGACTTCAACCGTATCTTAGACCTAGTAAAAGTTAGATCATGAACTTGTTTTAATGCTAAATTGGATAGAGCTCAATGGTATTCTCAGATTTAAATATTGATTCTATAGTTTGTTTATTTTTAGAGTAACGACCCGTTATTATTACATGTCAACCAAGTATTCATATTGTGGAAAACTTTATTTATTTATTTATTTATTTATTATTATTATTATTATTATTATTATTATTATTATTATTATTATTATTATTATTATTATACGAAAGTTAACAATGCTCTCTAAATTTTTTTTATAACATCTGCCCTCATAACTAATTTAATAACATTTTTTATATATTCTTATTTTATTAATTATTAATTTGTCTTTTCAAAATATAAACTATTTTCTTTTGCATTTTTTAAAGTAATTTTTTCTATGAATTTTATATTCTCATTTTAATATAGAAAAGTTTTTATAATATAACTTTTTTGTTTGGAAACCACAATACAACTTGATCCTGCAAAAATTTCTTGAAGATTTTTAATGCATATTTTTTCTATTAGTTTTGCGATTTGATTATAATTTTTTTTTTTTGCAAAAAAATTCTGCAAATCTTGTTACAGTTTTGTAAAAAAAATACGATTATTTCTTTAAATTTGTTGAAAAGTTCATAGATAAATTTAGTATTTTTATATTATTATACAAATTTGATTTGAATAAAAAAACCTTAATGTTCATATATTTATATAGAACTATAACAATTTAGTTAGCATAATATGTAATACATTTCGTATGTAAAAAAATATAATTTGTTACAAATAAACGGCCAAAACCCTTAAGTAAGAAAATTATTAATAAAAAAAAAGTGTTCTAAGAGAATTTAAAATCATTCATTCTCTTGAACAACTCCTAACGGCCACTTAAGACCTCTCAATCTCTATCCATAGCCAAAAGCCTTTGCAAAAAGTCAAATGACTGTCTCAAAAGCTATTTGACTAAATTCAAACACTTTTAGAAATTAAATATCTAGTATATATATATATATATATATATATATATATATATATATATATATATATTATTGACATTAAATTAACTATTTTCACCATTGACCAATCAGTTAATTAGTCTTGTTTAAAAAAAATCATTTAATTAGTCAAGATAATAATATTTTATACAAGGTAGAGACAATTAAAGACAAATTAACTAGTGAGTTTGACTATGATAGTCACATATCATGAAACATGCTAGTCAAACCTTGCCATTTTATATAATTAAATAACATTGAATTTTTGTTAATCAGAAACATTTTGCAAAAAGTCATTTGAATTGAATATCATTGACCCCTCTTTTTCTCAGAGCCATCATTTCCCATTTTGTAATTTCAGACCTCTTTATATTGACATTCTTCATTCACCTCTCTCTCACTCTCAACACTCAACTGCGCCAATCTCTCTCTCTCTTGTGCTCTAGGATTGAAGGTGCTTGTGAGTTTTGTGTAGCCTGCTCTATGGTGTCAAAGTTCCCAGCCAGTAACTAACTAATTTCCACCAACCACTTCCCCATGGTAATTTCCTCACTCATGGGATTTTGGGTTTCAATTTTTATTTTAATTGCTGATTATTTTGGACAATTTCACTGTTAGTTTTCGGTTATGCGTGTGTTATCCGTTATTTGACATTTAGTGTTCCCCAGAAATAAAATGTTTCCACTTTCCAGGGTGAGTGTGTCTCAAGTATTACTTTTACTAATTTGTTCACACTTTGATTCCTTCAATTGCTAGACTACGTTGTATAGCTTGGAAATGCAGTTAACTGTTTCTGGCTTTTTTGTAGGAACTCGAAACAATCGTGGACTCAATTAGGGGAAGGGGTATTAAAAGGAGCAAAAAATCAAACTATGAAGGTCCAGACATAATCAGCAACCTACCTGCTGTCATTGTTGGTCACATTCTCTCATTTCTTCCCACTAAAGATGCAGTTCGTACTAGTGTTTTATCCAGCAAATGGAAATACCTCTGGACATTCATTACTGTGCTACACTTTGAGGATAGAGAGGAATACCATTACTATCTCAATATGAAACAGAGAACCCACTTTTTAAACTTTGTGTATAGGGTGCTACTTCATCTGAACACATTAAGCATTCAAAGTTTCTCTCTTTCTCTTTCAGAGAATTATGATCCTTATCATGTTAATCAGTGGATATCTGCCGTTTTAAATCAGGGAGTCAAAGAGCTTTGTATCGATTCACAGAAAAACCTCGACATTTCCACACATTTCTTTTGGAAATCCCAATCTTTAGAGAAATTGGTGCTGAATATGAATGGTTATGCTATCAGATTTCCCACCTATGCTTGTTTTTCTTCTCTCACTGTCCTCGACTTGTCCCGGATCACGTTCACTTGTGACTCTTCTAATGACTTGCAAAATCTCACCCTTAACTTCCCAGTTCTTAGAAAGTACGTGACATTAAATTGCATTTGGTCAAATGTAAAGGGTGTCACATATATTTATTTCGTCACAAGTAATGCATTGACATAAGACTTAAGCGTGGAGGGTCTTGTGTTCGATTCCTGAGGAGGGCAAAAACCCCCGCGTCCACGAGGGGGGAGGTCATGAGTGAAGCTAGAGGCACTGAGGGCACAGTAGGCCCAAGACACGTCCAGGGACCAGTTCCAGGTATTACAAAAGTAGCTAATGAATTGAGTATGTGCACATATATACAAAATAGGACCACAGCCCATGCAAATACAAGCCATGATGACATGATTGAAAATAGTGTGTGACCTGGTCTCATGAAAATTGGACTTAGGCCTTCTAGTTTTTCATAAAACTATATTTTCAACCACTTAGTAATTTAACTTTTCAAAAGCATTTACTTTGAAAGGATAAATTAGGCTAAACAAAAGTTAACAAAAACTCTAAAAAAAATATTTTTTTAATGAAGCTTTTTTAGAAAAATGATTTTTTAAAGCCAAGTAGTGAGGTTTTACTTCTCCTTTATAATTTACTCCTCCTTCTCATCTATTCTCCTTCTTTATCACCATCATTAACAAATTGACCCTCTATATATATTGCACACTTCACCTCCATTTTGAACTCCATCTTTATTTTGCACTTTTTGGTGTTCATGTCCTAGGATTTGATTATGTCAGCACAAATAGGGGCTGATTTCTTCAACCTACATAAACAGAATTTGACACATTGCTGGTTTCTTCACTCCATTTATATTGTTTTGTTATAGTTTAGGTTAGGAATTTCAATCATTCCATCTCTACAAAGGCTGATTTGATTTTTCTTATATAATTAGGAATTTCATTAAAAAAATAAAATTAATAAAGATAGAGTTTATTAGGTTGATTGATTCAAAAGCCACCCACTTTTATGTTGGAAGATGAGTTAGAGTATTTTTTATAATTTTATATAAAATATTTTATCAAACTACATTTAGCTTTAATTTAAAACTTTTATTCTTAACTTGTACTTTAAATTAACTTCTAAAATGAATATAAAATAAGAATTTATACAAAGTTTATTCACAGTAAATTCTTGTGTTAATAATTGCAAAATTTATTTTGCATTTCATTTGCTAATCCAGATTCCAGAAGCTTTTGTTTTCCATTTTGCAAAATGTCATTCGTTATCATTATCATTCATCTCTTTTCTCTTCAAGTCTTCATTTCCCATTTTGCAAAAACGACATTCAATTTCAGACCTTTTTCTCTTGACATCCTTCATTCACATCTCTCTCTCTCTCTCTCAATGTCGGGGTTTGGGTTTGGCTGTGGAAAGGTTTAGTTGTTCCCATTCTCTCTCTCGAAGGCGCTCACGGTTTTAGCTTTTCCATTTCAATTTTAAGGTTTAGTATTTCCTCCTACCACTTCCCCATGCTCTCTTCCTCACTCTTTGTAGCTCTTGATCATGCTCTGCTTCTGAGATTATGCATTTCTATTTTTATTTCGTATTCCATCGTCTCTCGATTTCTATTTCAATTAACCTTTACGACTTATATATATATAGATATACACTATGTATGTATGTATTATGTGTGTGTGTGTGTGTGTGTGTGTGTATATATATATATATACATATATATATATATATATATATATATATATATATATATATATATATATATATATATATATATATGTGTGTGTGTGTGTGTGTGTGTGTGGGGATTGCTAACATACTCTTACCTCTTTTTTAGTTGGAGTATGTTAGCAACCTACACCAAAACTTTTAGACAAAAAATCAATCATATTCTTTGTTTTGATTACTTTACTGTAGGGACATATTAGTAATTTAACATTTAATTAAAAAAAAAAGCTTATGTGTCTCTCTTCTCTCTCATCAAAACTGTTAGACATGGAGGACACTATGTGTATAAGTGTATAAGTGAAATAACTTTTGACATGGAAGTTCAACACTATGAGGATAAGTGAAATTTAATTGAAATAATTGTGTATGTGATGTTGTTTGACTTATTTGTATTTGTGACGGAGTATTCTACCTTAAAAGGAGAATCTCCATATGAACATGAGTGTATTTGATTATTGATTATTTGTACTTGAGTTTTTGACTTGTTATTTGTAATTGCATTATTTATAATTGTTAAATTAGAGACCGGGAGGAATGTGATCCTCAGGCAATGAGTGCTCGAATTTGTTTGTGCATGTGGATTGTATGATGATTTTATTGATTGAGGAGTAAGAATCTTAAATTCTTGTTTGGGAACAAATGAACTCTAATGGAGCGCATTTGTGATGCTAGAATGTCGTTCTAGCAAATAATAACATTCACTGTGAACAATAGTGAATCAATTATAAATGAGAAGAGTGTGAACCTAATAATATTATGGGTTAATAATTAACAAGTAGCTATGCATATGGACGATGATGAATATTTGGACTTAGAATAAAAATTAGGACCCTTGCATGGACTTTGAGACCCAATGACTAAATTAAGCATAAAACTTGAGAAGGAGTAAGGATTCCGATAAGATGTAATAAGATGGTGAAATCATGAATGAGGTTCATGATGGGGTAAAGTGCATTATGCATGTGTTGCTTCGGTTGTTTGAAATTATTGTTTACTTTGGACGTTGTGAGAATGAAAGGAGAAGGAAGAACCCTTTTTCCGTTGGGTTGTGTGTTTCCATTGGAAGTGAATGTGTTCGTGAAGAAGGCGACCCATTAATTGAGAAGGATAACCTTACACGATCAAAGCCAAATGAGCATGTGTTGATGAGATCCTGTGGAAGCTTCATCTGCAGTGACCAATGTGCTTGTAAGAGACAGGGTTATAATGTTTAACCACTGTGTTAGTGGGGAGTGGGATCTCAGTATGGTATGTCTGGGACATATGTTGATTAAGGACCGCCATCGAGTAACTTTGGTAGAGAAGCCCACACTGACCTAAAAAAGATGAATCCCAATAGAGAGAGTGGTTGAGGAGTCAATCCTCAGAGATTGGATGACCACACAGAGTGGTACTTAAGGTATGCTCACTGACTTGATGTTTCTTGGGGGTTTGGCACTGAGTTTATGGTCGTGTTTCTACATAGCCGACTTGGCAACCCCGATAAATGTGAGGCATAACTGTGTTGGTGAGAATCTGTCATTGTATTGTGGTAAGGGTGTACTCCCAATAGTCATCCACTAAGTCCACTAAATTCTGGGAGTTCCAGTGGCTGCGTGCCCGAGTTGTGACGAGTTATAATGAATTTGAGAGTTAGTGAGATGGGTTGAGGTTGTCAAGTGAGACTTGAGAGAGAACCACAATACTGTAGTGGATGTTGTATGTTGTTTGTGATTGTAAGGTCGTTTATTTGTTGGTTTAGAGGAGGAGGGAGACTCACTCCATACACCTTTATTTTTTAGATATAGATGAATGGTCATATGAAAACAACTAAGATGGAATGGAAAAGCTACAACTAGCAAGATTAACTCGACCAACATTTTCAAGAGAAAGAAGAAGATCCTTCTAGGATGCTTCATGGGTTAATTGGGTATTTTGAAATTTTATTGAGTTACTGCTCAGAGTCTCAGTCTTTTTCTTTGTATAAAAGATGGTAGACTAGGTTTTAATATTATGATGTACCAATTCTTTATATGTGACTCAAATGTTTAATGTGTTAAATTCCATGAATGTAAATGCATAAGCATATCTTGTGTAATAGAATAATATAATGCATGATGGACCTGAGGATGTTCTTAATTTAGGAATATTTGGTTATATTTCATGGTTTACAACGAAGTTAATGTCTTATAAAATGAGTTTGATTTATTAAGATAGATATTTCATAAAAAGGGTTTTTAATATGATGATAAGTTATTATGGATGATGTCATTTGGAATTTGAAGTAATCACGTTTTAAAGGAAAACAAATTTCCCCTTTTCTTTTGTTTGTTATTTTCAAAAATTAGGTATCAAAATACTTCATAAATTCCTTAATTAATAAGAAAATCTTTAACAGTAACTAGGGGCCTTACAGGATTGTAGCCTTATGAGGAAAATGCGAGTAAAAGAACTATCGTTCAAATAAAAAATCATTGAATACATTTTTGGAAGAGGAAATTATTCTAAATCGTACAAATTTTAATTGCATTGTTTAAATTGGATTTTTTGTACTAAAAGTGATTATTAGATTTTACTGATTTAATTACATTCTTTTTATTAAATTATTCAATCATTGAATTTCTTCTGATGTGAAAGTCAAAAGAAACATATAATTAAAAATAAGAAATCCTATTAGTCTATTACCTTTTTAATTTATGGAAAATTTTCTTTTCTTTTTCAATAATAAACTAGCCGTTATACTACATCAACTTATAAGGCACCTTTGGGAAACAGTTTTGAGAGCCAAACCGATAGAGCTTGATCGATCACACCTTTAAAGATAACACCATTCCAAACCAGGAGCCTTAAGTGTCTTTTGAGACTATGGCAGAATACTCTGTCCAATAGCAGAAGAGTACTAATTAATGTTCCTCTAAGGAAGAGGAAGATGACCACTGATGAACCAGAAAAATGGAGTTTGCGAAAACTTAGGAGGGTGGTGAAGGAGCTGGAGCAAGAGAGAGCCAGAAAGAAACTGCATTGCACGTAGAATCGAATGACATCCGGTGAAGCTCACAGTGATGGATGAACAATTAAAGACAACTAAATAACGTTGGAGTCTGGCACTCTCCAAATAAGTCTTTGGTTGTAACTGTAGATGTGGGTTCAAGGTCCAAATCTTCGGTTTGGCGAACCTATATTTACTTTGCTGCTACGGAAGCATTTGAAACCACTATGTACCAATGACAATATCAATGAAAGTATTGTTCTTTATTTATCTCTCAATTGTTTTAGTGTTAATTTATACTATTTTGTTAGCATGAATATACATAGGTAATTATGGATTCTTTTCCCCTTGTTGATGGGAATTTTTTTCATGATGACATTTTTGAAGTTGTGCCACGTTAAAAGTTCATTGCTTGTAGACTTTATTCCTTTTCCTTTCCCTTTTTTTTTTTTTTTCTGGAGATGATAATGCAGAGTAAGAAAACTAAGTTTTGGAAGATTCATAAACAAAATTGATTTCTTGCATTAGGTCTCCATATCAAAGATTTCCTAAAAATTGTTTATAAGTAGATAATACCAAGGGTCTAGCTCAGTTGGTTGAGCCGTGAGCAATTGTGAACCTCCTGTTACCTAAGTTCGTTCTTTATGAATAAAAAAACAAGATAATAGGATGGTTCATCACAACTTTTTTCAGAAAAGAAGAACTTCTTTTTACAGCATAATCACTTTTTATTTTTATTTTTATTTTTCATGCGTTTGTTTCAATTTTTCAAAATAAAATCTTACTAAAATATAATACTATTTTGAATAACTTCTCACAATTAACATCAAATACTTCTTTTAAGCAAAATAATTTTATAAAGGCTAAGATACACTTTTAGTCCTTTATGTTTCCAATTATATTTAGTTTGGTCCATTATCTTTTGAAAAGTTCAATTTTGTCCTTTATGCTTTTAAAGTTAGTCAAAATGTTCCTTATGAACGTTTTTTATTTTTGTACACGATTTTGAACCTTTTTTTTTTACTAATTCAAGACATGAAACTTGTCTCGTTATATTCACTTACATTAAAATTATAAAACCCAACTTATGTTTGAGCAAAAAAGGGCCATTAACATGTTACACGGAACCACATGAAAAATGAGTCTCACGAGCAAAGGGAAAGAAAAAAAAACTCGACGCTGTTTAGATTTCCAAAAGCATAATTCTTCTCTTTTCATGTTGTTTCAGAACAATGGAGGACTCATGAGGAATGTCGAGGTGAGTCGCAGGAAGAACGCAGCCAACCATTGAGTGAGTCAATAACGAGTTAAGAAGTTGTCTGCCAATGAAAACATCACGAGGTATCTTTTTAAAATTTATTTTGTTGTAATCTTTGTCATTTCTTTTTATTCTGCAGTCAAATTTGATTCCTATTTTGTTGGCTTTTTAAAACTACTATTGTGTATCAAAGTAGGAAAATCCATTTCATGCAGCCTTTTCCCAATCAAAGTACTGAACCAAATCGGGAGGAATGAGTATTTTCCTCTGTCACTTTTTTCTTCTTCTGAATTATAGAAATTAAACAAACATGTTGGATAATTACAGAAATTCAATTTCCTATGTGTTCTACTTCTCCAAAAAAATGTGGTGACCATGAGAGTGAGTTGTTTGTGTAATTCTGAAGCTCTCTTTTGTTGCAGGATAAGAAGAATAAGCTTTGTCATGAGAATAGGTTGAAGGAAGATAAATAAAATTTGGAGTATGAAGGTATTTTTGAATGTGGACAAATCTTTCATTAATTAGTTCATGATAGATTGTTTTTCACGTTTTTTTCCTCTTATATCTCCTTTTCATTTCTTCACTTTTTTATTTTTAACTTTTCTTTTTACATGACATCTTTCATTTCTTTCTTCTGTTTTCTATTTCTATGTTGATCCAAATCAGAATTTTTTCTTCTAAAAAAAATCTTTTACATTAAGAAGTAGAAAAACTGTTGTTACATCAAAATTAAAGACTTACATAATCATCGTAAAAGAGATGTAAAGATTGTTATTCTAATGTTATTAATCTCCATCCTTGGATTACATGTGATAGAATGAAAATATTAACATGATTGTTTAATTCTTTAATATTTATCTCTTATTATATTAATCATTTGAAATGGTGATGGTCACAAGGACTGGCAATAAATGTAAATAGGATGTACATTGGAATGAAATAATATAGGTAGATAAGAAATTAATATTAAAAAATGATGCATAATATGCATGAATGCTTTTTTAAGAGAATTTTTTTTTCAATTGGCATGTAACAACTTTTGATGGGATATCTATTAGCATTTCCAAATTAGGCAGTTACTGCATGTTATTCTTTCTAGTGAAGGCATGTTTATATATAACAAGTGGTCATGCTTTTTTTGATGTTCATGCATTTTTCTATTACCTGTTGCATAAAGCATAATTCTTCTCTTTTCATGTTGTTTCAGAAAGATGGAGGACACATGAGGAATGCCGAGGTGAGTCGCACGAAGAACGCAGTCAACCATTGAGTGAGTCAGTAATGAGTTAAGAAGCTGTCTGCCAATGAAAAGAACCCGAGGTGTCCTTTTAAAAATTATTTTGTTGTAACCTTTGTCATTTCTTTTTATTCTGCATTCAAATTTGGTTCCTATTTTTTTGGTCTTTTAAAACTACAATTCTGTATCAAAGTAGGAAAAACCCTTTCTTGCAGCCTTTTCCCAATCAAAGTACCCAACCAAATCAGGAAGAATGAGTATTTTCCTGTCACATTTTTCTTCTTCTGAATTATAGACATTAAACATGTTGGATAATTATAGAAATTCAATTTACTATGTGTTCTGTTTCTCCAAAAAAATGTGGTGACCATGAGAGTGAATTGTTTGTGTAATTCAGAAGCTCTCTTTTGTTGCAGGATAAGAAGAATGAGCTTTGTCATGAGAATAGGTTGAAGGAAGATAAATTAAATTTGTAGTATGGAGGTATTTTTGAATGTGGACAAATCTTTCATTAATTAGTTAATGCTAGATTGTTTTCACATTTTTTTCCAGTTATTTCTCCTTTTCATTTCTTCTATTTTTTATTTTTAACTTTTCTTTTTACATCACATCTTTCATTTTTTTCTTCTTTTTCAATTTCTATGTTGATCCAAATCATAATTTTTTTTTCTAAGTAAATAAACCTACATTAACGAATAGAAACAAGTACTGTTACATCAAAATTAAAGACTTACATAATCAGGTTAGCCATTTGCCTACTTATTCAAATCTCCTCTATGGAGATAAAACAAAATGTTATCAATGTAGTTAAGATTGATTCTGAAAATAATTTAGTTCAATATAATTCATCGTAAAAGAGATGTACCAATTGTTATTCTCATGTTATTAATGTCCATTATTGGATTACATCTGATAGAATGATAATACTAACGTGATTGTTTAATTATTTAATATTGAAAAGCTTGCTTCTCTAGTGCATGTCACTTTTATTGCAACTGACAGTGCTGAACCCTTTTCAACATGTCACAGTGCCTGTGACTGTGGTTCTTGACTCTTTAGGTGGTTTCATAGTATTGTTCTTGACAATTTTACATCATGATGCAAAATTCCTCTGCATATCTAATTCCAATATTTTCAGTTTGACCATAGGGATTCTAAGAAGTAACTTACAAAATTGTGCTTTCTACTCCAAATCATAGATCTTTTAATGTGATCCATGATTCTACTCACCAACACTTAGCATGCAATATTTCTTTTCTTAAACAAGTAAACATTGTCGTTGAAGCCGATTTCCATACAAATTTTGAGAAAAGATATGGCCCTAATTAATTTGTTGCAAGTGGTTCCTAAAGGCAATGATAGTCACTTTGAGTACCCTTAAGACTCTAAATGTGAGTTGCTTTAGTTTGTTTCTCCTTTTAATTTTTCATATTGTTCATATAATGTCCCTTATGTCACAATTATTGCCAGTACCTAACCCTGCCTTTAAGATTTTCTTTCTAAATATGTCTCTAATTCACTCAACTCTTGGTTTAGTGATTAGTCAAATGTCTAATGTTCAAACTTGATATTATCAAAGTTGATGTAAGCAAGATTGCTTAACTGTCACTATTTTTATTTTATTTTAAAAATATAATATCTAGAATACTCAAAACCCTTGTTAGAAAATCAAATCCAAGTTCATCACCAAACAAAAATTGTAGTTCCTAGTCCCCTTCTCCTTCCCACTTCGCCTCTACCACCTCTTCCATCCACAAGTGCAAGCTCACATTTGAGGACCACACCCCTTTATTCCTTCCCTCTTCCTCCTCTGCTGACACATGCGATGGCACCCTCACCTCCAATGACGACCTCGAGAGCAACTCCGTTCGAAGCGTGAACTCTGACGATGACTATAAGGACATCGTTGTCATTGACAACGAGAACGACTAGCGGTGTTGGTGGAAATTGACAAAAAGACCATTTTGGGTAACGTCGCAAACTTAAAGGACCAAAACGGAAATTTCAAAACAAAGGACCAAAGCAGAAATTACTAAAAACATTTGGGACCAAAGTGATATTTTAGCTAAAAATATTTGATGGAAGATTTATTTAGAAAAAGTTTAAAATGAGGGATCAAACGAGAAGATCATGAAATAATAAATTAAGAATTAAATTTCAATGCACTACTAAGTTAATAAAGTTGCAGATTTTCATTATAGGTTTGTTTGGAAAAAAAGATCGTGCAAAAAGTGACCCCCACAAATAGCTTAAACCCTTAAATTTAAAAGAAATATACTAACTCAAATTTCATATTTAAACAACTAAAATGAATGTTTTAAAAATACAAGACCAAACAAAAATATAAGAAAAAATAAAGGAAAAAATGATATTTTTTAATTATTTTAAAAAAATAAATTAAAAAATAGTTTAAAAATATAAAAATAAAAAACAAAAAAACCCGTTTAAAAAAATAAAATAAAAAATCACAATGTGAATTCGACTCTTGAGAAACCAAATTCACGCTTGCTACAGTAACTAGTAGCATTTGTGTAAGGAAGATGATTGTTGCACACCCTTGGGTGTCCAACACCTTGAGAGAGATAGAGAGGGAATAAGTGATTGATTTGATTGGTGATGTAATGTGATAGAAAGAGAGAGATAGAGAGAAATTAGAGGTGTTGATGGAGTGTTTGGAAATTGAGGATGTCTAAATATAAGCACTCTTTGTGTAAGTAATTTGGTTTGAATAGTATTTGGGTAAATGTAGTTTTTTTATAATATTATTTGGGTAAAAAATTCAACATTATCACCCATTAAACTTTTGAAAGTTCCATAGGGTCACTTGTTTTAAAAATTGGAAGCGCTCAACATTTTTTGTTGGATTATTCCATGGAGGCCTCAAAGGGCAGAGTGGTTTCATTTTTAAATTCTGAAAACAGTAGATAATCAATTATACTACTAATCTTTAATAATTTGTTATCTCTCAAGTCTCCTCCAGTTGCCTCTCTCTTTATTAGGGTGGCTGTGCATCCCCACACCAAAGCACATACATAGGTATAACTTCCATTACATGCTAACATTATTTTTAATCAAAAAGAAAATCTGCCTTTGGTCAGTCAGGTATCAATGGAAGAAGGAAAAGAAACTAAGGGGAAGTTGATGATGGAAACAAGTGGAAGAGAGAAAGAAGAAGAGGAGAGGGACAGGTTGAGTGAGTTGCCTGATTGTGTTTTGCTCCATATAATGAAATTTATGGACACAAGATATGCAGTTAGGACTTGTATCTTGTCCAAACGATGGAAGAACCTTTGGAAACATCTCACTACTCTCTATTTCTTTCACTTTGGCTTTTGCTTTGACTTTAGAAGTGTTGTGCATCGAGGGGGAGGAAACACTGGGGAGATCTTCACCAATGGGCCATGAGCACACCACACAAGTGAATTTGACACCACCTTCAACCCAAAACTTTAAGGCATTAGATTTGTGGGTCTTCCTCACTTATATGTTGCTCAACTAGTCCATTCCTATCCAATGTGGGACTTCACCTTCACACTTGTATTCCAACAATCTCCCCCTCAAGTGTGAGTCTCTTTCCACATGGTAGCTCCCCCTCAAGCGGAAGCCATTTTTTTTTTTACCACAAGTATCCAATGATGGCGCCTTTAGAGCTTGATGCTCTAGTACCTTGAACCACCGCCTCCATCGTTTCACGCCCATGGGACACGCTGCCTGGGCTCCATGAATGGACCCATTGCCAGGAAGACTTTCGATACAAGGGATCCTCATGTCCATGCTCGGATCCATCACCAATCCACCAAACTCGTCCGAGCCGGTCACCTGGTCGAACCATCGGCTCTGATACCAATTGTTGTGCAATGGAGGGGGAGGAAAACACCGGGGAGATCTTCACCAATGAGTCACGAGCACACCACACAAGTGAATTTGACACCACCTTCAATCCAAAACCTTAAGGCGTTAGATTTGTGGGTCTTCCTCACTTATATGTTGCTCAACTAGTCCATTCCTACCCAATGTGGGACTTCACCTTCACACTTGTATTCCAACAAGAAGGCATGCCAATTTTAACAAGTTTGTATCTCAGGTTCTGTCTCGTCGGGATGCTTCCATTTCACTGCTTAACCTTCGTTTATTGGGCTACCATCCAATAGGGTCTGAACTCCTGAATAAGGTCATGAAATATGCTGTATATCACAATGCCCAGAACTTGACTATCCAAATACCTTTCAATTTTAGAAACATACCCATTTATTTTGACCCCCTCATTTTTTCCTATCCCTCTTTGACATTTCTTATGCTTTACAATTTATCTTTTGGCCCTCCTTTGGAACTTCCAAAATCTCTACAGTTACCGGCATTGAAAAGCTTGCCTCTGGCTAATGTCTGTTTTACTGCAAGTGACAATGGTTGTGCTGAGCCCTTTTCAACCTGTAACTTGTTGAATTCTTTGGTCCTTCAAGAATGCTCTTTGCACAATGATGCAAAAGTACTCTTCATATCTAATTCTAACCTTCTGAGTTTAACTATGGTCGATACCTTTCAAGCTACCACCAACAACCCAGACATCTCTCAACACAAAATTGTGCTTTCTACTCCAAATCTTAGTTCTCTCACTATCACTGATTATTTACATTCCAATTATCAACGACTCTCCTCCACTTGTAATCTTTCATGTCTTGAAGAAGGAACTATTCACGCCGCTACCAATTTATCTCATCCAGTCTTCATAGGCTGGCTGCAAGTGTTCACTAATGTAAAGATGTTGACACTTTCTTATCATACCCTTAAGCAAATACTAAAGTAAGTTACTTTTGTTTATTTTCTCTTTTTATTTTCATAATGCTCTTGTGATGGCTGCATTCTTTTGTCAAATTCTTTTGGCTATACTCTTAATTTGCATTTCACTAAATCCGTTAAAATATGTCCTCAATTCACTTTAATTGTGTAGGATCTATCAAATCTCTCTACAACGAGAGCTCAACCTCCGTGCTTTGTTAGATTGGAGTCAATTAAAGTGAAAATGAATCCACTTCATGTAAAAATATCTGATGAAGAAGTAAACAGGGTAGTCAAGTACTTACTTCAGAAGTCTTTACTAAGCAGAGTTGCTGTCATAAATTGTCACTGTTCCTTTCTTAACTATTCAGGTAATGTTTTTACAAATTATTCAATTTTACTTCATTTTATGTTTCCCTTTCTAGATGATGCTCTTTTCTTACAGCAAATTATAGGGTGTTAGATTTTGATTGCCTTGTTAATATGGTTTATTGTAGGTGTTTCTTAAGAAATCATCACCATGGCTAATGTGTTTGAAACATACAATTTTTTTTTTAATTCTTCAGTTTTCACCTTGTTTTATGATTACCGTCCTGCCTGAAGTTCTATTACTGCAGATGACAGATTGCTATTGTGAGTGCCTTGTTTATATTGGTTGTTATAAATGTGGTTTTTTATTTGGCTTTGACACATGAAAAATTTTTATTTAAGAAACTATCACTGTGAGGAACCGCATGACGAAAATCTGGTATTAATATTAAAAAATACATTCTTGGGTGCTGCAGAAAAACTGTGACAGTACATGGTTTAAAGTACATTATTAGCAGAAGAAATACGATCACATAATGACATGATCAAATGATATCATTTCCTTAGGTAAAACACAAAAACAGCATGGGAGAAACAAGAGTTTGAATATGTATAGAAATTGATTGAGTACAGTAAATAAAAAAAAAAGAAATAGTAAATGATGATTAAAAAAATGGCAGAGATTATATCACATAGCAAGTAGCAATTAACAAAAAAAAAAATGAGACAAAGCCTATGATGAATGGAGTATAATATATGGGTTAGAGGAGAATTGGGTACATTCTCGTGGTATTTCTAATTCAAGAGAGCTTCAATGATTATAACATTGGGAGACTACTCAGACTAGGTACTTGAACAAATCCAAAACAGAGATGAGATTCAACAATTACAAAGGAAATCAAAATATATTCATCAAATTGTAAGCAGAAAGAAAATAGTTTTATTTTTTTTCAATGAAAATATAGTTAATGGAGATAAGAACATGAATTTGGAACGCTATATGTATAATGTTCTTTATACATAATATTTTTTCTCACATTTTTCATCTTTACTACCATTTTTTTTCTCTTCTTGTGTTTTATTCCAATTAATGACTCGTCTCATTTTATACATTTGTAAGCAGTAAATTTATGAAATATTTATCTAAATTTCATAGGTTAGGTGTGTTTGATGGAGAAGGAACGTTAGGGAAGTTGAAGTTGAAGAGAAGGATGCAGAGTGGCAGAGATAGAACAGAGGATCAATGATAATTGTCTTTGTTTTGCTCCATGCATATTGAAATTTATGAACACAAAACATGCTGTTCAGACTTTTCTGTCTTGTCTATATATATAGAGAGAGAGTTATCAAACTTATTACCTTGTTTGACAAACAAAGTTTGATTGACAAACAGTCCTTGTGGAGGAGGGCGCAGCATTTTGCTGTCAAACAAGCTCAAAAGCATACCCAAGCAGTTGCCTCAAGCTATTGAGTACTGATAAAAATAAGCTAGTATGACTTGCATGGTTATAACTTATGATAGTTTATCTAAAGTAGATTTGTTCCATTACTGTGTGAAAATATAAACATGGTTAAATCCTACCCAAAATGTGGATAATTTGATGTATAGTCATGACTAAAGGCTTTAGTGTAAGCATTCATATATAGTTAAATTTATTAAATATTACGATGAAAAAATAATAAACACTCTATTAATGTATTAATCTCTTTCTTTAACTTTATTGAACAAGAAATTTTTTTTTAGCTATCATTTTTCAACGAGAGTGATTTTAGGAGTTTTTCTTCAACAAAAGTGTTTTTAGGAATTTTCTTAACCCCTTATCTCTTTTAATATATGATTTTCAATATCTTTAATTCTAATTTGAAATTCAATATTTAAAAAAAATATTAAAAATTAAAAAAAAAACATTGTATTAAAATATTAATTATTTATCATAAATATAAAATGTATTTTATATGCTCAAAAATAGTTTTATTATAAATTTTAATTATAATATAATTTATATACTTTAAAATATTTATTTATTATAAATTTTAGTTACATAAAATAAACATTTATTTGGTGCAATGCACAAACTAAAATATTAATAATATTTGTTGATGAACACTAGTCTAAATAGCTCAAACAATTTCCTCAAATACATTACTACAGTATAACTATTCTCAGTGTTTCTGATGCATAGATAAGATAGATCATAAACAGCAACCTGCCATTGAATGAGGGAGACTAGCAACAATTGAGGCCACTGGATTCACCATTATTGCTTTTCTGTAGGACTGAGGAACATAACAATTTAAAGAAAGTAGATAAAAAGAAGGGAGCACACCCAAGAATTTGATGATGGAGTTCGGAAAATACATCATTGTGTGTTCAAACTTCGAATACAACACACCAAACTTGGAATTCCAATACTTAATACTAATAAAGTTTCTCTCTCTCCTTAAAACAAAAGTTTAAATAAAGTTTTTGTCCTTATAAGAAACTCTTATTTATTTATTTATTTATTTAGTCCTACGTAAAAAAGGTTAGTAAATAAGTCTTTTGAAAACAAAAAAAAAAAAATTAATTTTTTTTGTCATCATGACATTAGTACGATATATTCACTAGCTTTTGTTGAAGACTAATCAACCTCAGAGAACTCGTCGGACCATCTTTAGTGAAGTCTTGTCTTTTAATCACATTTTCTTTTTCCATTGACAAGACTTGAATTTGAAACCTTGTTTAAAGAGATTGCAATTTTATTCAGACTAATGACGTGTTGATAAAAAAATATTTAATTATTCATGCAATAACTACCTTGTAATTTTAGTTAATTTGAATAGATATGCATTGTTGATAATAAATATAAGACTCTTAACAGGTAGCGTTTGGCAGATGGACACACTAGAATGAAAGATTCTATTTTGTTTTGTTTTTAATTTCCACTATTTTTGATAAAACTAAAATGCATCATACATTTTTTTTAATCCACGTGTTCTATTTTTAAAATGTATCAAACATATAATAGAAATCATGTATTATGCTCTATTTTGTTCCAATATATCTACCAAACACTACCTTAACCACTCAAAGAGAGTGATATCCTTTCTTCTCATAATCACTTAATGGGAAGTTATTGATTAATGAGCAAGAGGAATGCTAATTAATAATGAGTAAAAAACATTGACAGAATATTAGATTATTGACCACTCAAAGATAATAAGAATTATTTTCTTGATAATTACTCGCTAATTGTTTGTTGACCAATCAAATACAAGTAATTAAAAATAAAGATGAATCAACAAGTCATTGGTCAAAGTGGAACTCAGTTCCCTTAAGCAAGGTATTGGGTTCGAGTCTTGTGGATAAAAAAAAACTGTGATTGGGTGGAGAGATTGTTGAAGTACAAGTGTGAAGGTGAAGTCTCACATTGGGTAGGAATGAGAAAGTTGAGCAATGTATACGTGAGGAAGACCCACAAACCTGATGATGCCTTAATGATTCAACTTGGTGACCGGCTCGGACGAGTAAGATGGATTGGCGTTGGATCCAGGCATGGGCATGGGGTCTTTTGTATCGAAAGTCCGAACCAATGACACGTTGGTAGGTCAATTGACTTGAATAATAAAATTAGAAATTAAAATTAAAATTAAATTGAAAGAAAAATATATTAAGGTGAAAATATGACAATATAATAAAAGATAATGTTAATATTAAAAAAAAATATAATATTCTATCTACAGTATTTTATTAGAGATATTACATAAAGTCAATACGCTCCATCATCATATTGCAAAAAAAATCCAATGGTCGAGAAGTGGTTAAAAAAAATTGACCGTTGAAGTTGAAACCTATATATATCAGTGTCACCTCTCAACTCATTCTCATTCATAGCCATCTACGCAGAGAGAGAGAGAAAGAGAGAGAGGAAAATTAAGGGATTCTACTTCTACCCAATACTTTGATTTGAATTGAAGAGCAAAGAAGATTTCCCAAATGGATTCAAGACCCATCATTCAACAACAGGCTAGGCTAGAGGTATTGTCTTTTTGAATCATTCTGTGTGATGCCATGATCCACATTTCTTTCAATGTTTGTTTCTTTTTTTTTTCTCTCCAAATAAGATTGCATCAATCTTTCTTGTCTCATCCTTTGGCCGTTGCTTCAAATCTTCTTTTGTGTTGGATGAAAACATGAAAAATCTTGCCCACCAATCTTTTCAGAGAAAAAGGGTCTTTCTTGTTAAATTTTTTCTTTTTCTTTTTTTATTTTTGGTTTGAATTTGTCTTAGGTGTTGCATGTGAATCTATGTGTTTAGATAAATAGTTATCTATCACCTTCTTGAATGAGTGGCTCTTTTGCAATGTCATAGGTGAAGCAGTAGTATCACAAGGTTCTCTTTCTCTCTCTCTCTCTCTCTCTCTCTCTCTCTCTCTCTCTCTCTCTTTCTTTCTCACCCTCACTCAGACACTCACTTACTCAATATTAAAGTCATATTTTTACGATTCTTTTTGGAGTCTTGGTGTCCAACTAATTGCCAATGCGCAAGTACCAGCAACTGCAGAAAATAACAAGGTGAACTACTCTCTGTATTACTTGTTCAATATAGTTGAAACAGGATAGCCCACACCAACTTTGTCAATCAATATAGTTGATGATCGGTTTCCTTGCAGATAAGACTATTCCAAAGAGGGAACTGCAATTGGTTGCCATCAGTGCCATGCTGATGGCAACCAAGTATGAAGAAATCTATGCCCCTCAGGTATGTATATATTTGTTGCTACCTTTATGTGTTCATTGTTGTATTGGCCTTTTCAATGTATGTCAAGGGGATAACACTTGTCTTGAAATGCAGGTTCATAACTTCTTCTGCCTCTCAGATAGGGCTTACACTCATGAATAGATACTGGCCATGGAATGGACTTTGACTGTGCCAACACCTCTTATTTTCCTAGTTCGTTTTATCAATTAAGGCATCAAACCCAGATCAGGAGGTGAGTGTGTGTGACCTTTTGTTTCAAATCTTTTTAAATTATGATTCTTGCTTTATTTTCATTTTATGTTTTGTCTGAATTTCTTTCTTAATTTTGGCATTTCCAGTTGGAAAACATGGCCCATTTTCTGTCCGAGTTGGGAATAATGAATTATGCCACCTTAATGTATTTCCCATCAATGGTTGCTGCCTCAGCAGTCTTTACAGCTAGATACACTCTGAATGAGGCTCCCCTTTGGAATAAGACACTTAAGCTCCACACGGGTTACTCACAAGAACAATTTAATTAATCTTTCTAATATTATTTGGATTTTATTCATTATTATCATTCAATTTTTGTCTAAATTAATTCTATTTAACTTTGTTGGTTGCAAACACAAACAAGGATTGTTGCAAGATTATTGGTGAGCAATCCACAGCTGGGAACGGAAAGCTAAAGGTTGTGTACAGAAAGTATTCTGATCCTCGAAAGGAGCTGTTGTTGTGCTCCCACCAGCTAAAAATATGCTGCCTGAAGGTTCCTGCCTCCCAATAGAGTTAAAGACACAAAGGGAGAATTAGGGGTAGAGTATTTTTTTTTCCAATTCAGCAATAATCATTTCTATATTTTTCCCTTAATTTTTTCATAAAGTGAAACCTTGTGAATTTTCCTGTTGGTCTGGTACACTTGGCACAGGATCAAATTTGTTTGATGCATTTTAAAGTTCATACATATGCATAAAGAAGAGTGAAAGTCCAGATCTTTAACTGTTCAATTTGGTTTAGCAGTTCAGCTAAATGAAAACACATTTATTTGGTATTGATTTTTCTCTCCTGGTAAAGGAAAGGAGCATTGAGTAGTAGACAGATCCCAGAAGTATCAGTCGTCATGTTTTCTAGATTTTAGGATTCTTTCATGGCTTCAGTTTCTCTAATTGCATGTCAAGTGTCCT
Organism: Pueraria montana var. lobata; assembly: GCA_026413185.1. Taxonomy (NCBI): domain Eukaryota; kingdom Viridiplantae; phylum Streptophyta; class Magnoliopsida; order Fabales; family Fabaceae; genus Pueraria; species Pueraria montana. Next base: position 6,512,102 of record CM048647.1, read on the forward strand.
CACTTCACTAAGCTGGGTTTAATTGTAGTTGTTGCTGAAGAAATGGAGTCTTCTATACTTAAATGTTGTTTTACTTTTGATTCATCTCTTAATTGAAGGTGTCATACTACATTGCAATTTTTTTACCAGACAACACCATTTTCACCATGACAAAGACAAGTCCTGAATTTGAAATCAAGATGCTAATGGAGGCCTTTCCACCAGTTTAAGCTAATGTGAGCTTTATTTTCTAATAGTTTTTCAAGATATAAACCGGAGCTGATAATCAAATTCTGGAAGAGCCAATAGAGGATAACCAGGGTCCTTATTTGAAGGATGTTATATTGAAGAAGAAACTTCCAATTTGATCAGACCAACAACAAGTGTACCTTAGTTTGTGACTTTATTTGGCTGCCGCTGCTAAGTTGTCTAATGAGGTTTTTGTCTTTACTTTTTTCATATCATTTTCTATGTTATTTTCCTTTACTTAATAGAAAAAGCCAATTTATATTTGACACTCCCTTGTCCTGTCAAATATACATTAGTCTGGTAAAAGGCAAAAATAAAATAAAATAGTTCAAGTTAGATCTCTTTCAGTTTTTAGTCAATCAGGACTACCCTTGTTGAAATAAGGTTTGCTATTGACTTTGATTCACAGTTCATCCATTTCCCATTTGTCACTTCATTTGAGTCATATTTTTGTTCTAAACATGTAATGATTTTTTTCCCCTTTTGTGTTGAATTCAGGCAAAGCTAAGAGGAGTGGTGGCTTCTTTGGAGCGACATGTTCTTTTGAAAAAGCCAAGAGATGCATTAGAATCTCTAAGGGGGCATTTTGCAGGAAGAAACAAAGGGGCTGTGGAGAAAGTTATCTCTATGGTTCGTTATTTTTAATATTTCATGGTTTAGTACATTCTTTGTTCAAAGTTTGAAATGGTATTTCATTCTGCCTGATGACAGGACAAAAATTTAGTCTTCTGATTTGTGACTTTTTTGGCTTACTTTTGTGTAGCGTGTCTCCATTTCTTCTTCTTTTTTTTTTTTTTTCCTTTTATTTCTGGGAAGCTATTTCAGTATTCACGAAGAAATTTCTTTTTCCTCTTTAATTCATGTTACTAATGTTGAGTATTCATACCATTTTTTTTTGCAGAATAAAATCGGTAGGAAAATCCTCAAGTAAAAATTACGTTTCCTGTGAGTTTTCCTGGGAATTTAATTTGCAGGAAAAACTAATATTGTTTCAATAAATAGCATGAAAATCCACAGCTAATTTTAGTTTTGGTGTCCTTAGAGATTTTCATACAAATCGGTTTTTGAGGAAATTTCTGCAATTTTTTTTTGTAATGTTTTTATTTTTTTTCAGTGAATTTTATTTTATTGTTTTCTTTCCCGAGTTCTGAAGAACGGACAATTGCATAAATTCACATCTTGTTCTTATATACCTTCTTATTTTCGTTTCTATCTTCACTTTGTTCTTACTAATTTCTTGTTGTGAATATAACACTTTGATTCCAGCGATCCAGTTCCATAGAAAAGCAGTGGCTAGAGTTTCTGAGACAACTCTTTCAGATGGTTCTGATAAGTCTTCCTCTTACTTGCTCACCAAGGAGGAGATCAAATCGTGTGCCACATCATTATCATCAGATGAAGTTCAAGGTCAATTCTATGTACCTTCTCATCGATTCTCTTTCAAAGTTTGTTTTGCTTTGTTATTTGTTTCTGTTTGGAAGCAGAGCAAATAACTCCATTGATGAATTTCATATCGATTTCTTTTACTTCACTTCATTGATTCTTCTAATGAGATTCTGTTTTGTTGTTGTATCTGGAGATTTTTTGTGCTGTTTGGCTGGATTTGATAATGTTCAATTGAGTTTCAGTTCATAATTTGATTGACAATTGCGATTCATGTTACAAATTTATCGATTCTTTTGGAGTATTCAATTCATGATGTAAACTCAGAAATTTTGGTTTGTAAAAGATTGCAAGGAAGATTCTACCGAAAGTGATGTGAACCTCTTCCTACTGCGGTGACTGGAAATTGAATGTTGGAGTGGCAGCAACTGTGTTGTATCTCTAGCGCACGAAGCTCGCGTTACGGTCAATTCCGGTGTAAATGAGTTTTGTTTTCTATAGCTTTCTTTTAATGTTGGAACTTGGATTCTGTATATGTATTGTCTTGTTTTTTCATTTCAATTGTTTGATAAGATTCCTGAGTGACCATTCATTATCTGCCACTTGGTTAAGTTTCAGTTAAGCTGATATGCTCCATCGTTTATCTGTGAGTTCTCTCTATCTCAACCACTCTCATATGAATGAGTTTTGTTTTTTGTAGCTTTCTTTTAATGTTTGATTGATCTGTATATGAATTGTCTTGTAGTGTTTGAGTGGGTCTTTAACTGCCTCTTGGTTAAGTTTCAGTCTGTTAAGCTGATATGCTCGGTTGTTTATCTGTGAGTTATTTCTCTTAACCACTCTCACACGAAGGATTCTGTATATGTCTTGTCTTGTTTTTTGCATTTCAAGTGTATAATAAAATTCATGAGTGACCATTCTTTATCTACCTCTTGGTTAAGTTTCAGTCAAGCAGATATTTTTTTTGGTGAATTAGTTATGTTGATCTGCTCCATTGTTTATCTGTTAGCTAAGACCATAAAACTCACATGTGTATCTAGTATTTAGTGCACGTGTATCTAGTACATAACTAATTCAATTGTATATAAACTTACTTTTTTCATTGTACATGTTTATACAGATTGATCCCTTAAAGTATGAAGTTTCTACAAGTTTATGTAGTCAACTTGTGAATAATTTTATTACTTAAAAGACTAACTTTGTATATACAAAAGATATAAGAACAAACAAAACAGAAACTATAACTTTGATAGAAGTTGTATATCACCCTCATATATCTAATACTTATTTGTTGCTGGGGTTGGAGGCTATATTATAAAAATGTCTTGCTTCAAATAAGGAAAATATTGAATATTCCGTACTCAACCCAATTGTCAACTCGTGACCTTGAACTAGAAATTTTCCTACACCTTTTGCACTGTAACTTAAGTAATTCCTTTTCACAACGAACGCTGCGATTCAGAGCTCGACGCTTCCTCCTTCGCCACCGTTGGCCACCGCCGTTTCCCTCTCCTCCTCAGCAAAGCTCTCTCTGTTTTTGTCGTGATTCTGTTTCAAACCGTGAAGATCTGAAACTTTTTCGTTTGATGTTTCGGTTTTGCAGGTTATGCCGCTACCTCCGCTGTCTCCATGACCTTTGCTGTGAGTATGCTGCGATTTTGAGCTCTATTTTTTATTTTGTTGGTACGCTGCGATTTTGATTTTCCTTTGGTTCCATTAAAACTACGTGTGATCATTATTGATTACTCAGAAAAGGAATTCTGAGATATGATTGACCGCACACACATAGCACGATTAAAATTGTGTGTGAAGTAATAGGAATTTCAAAAATTATCTTGAATTTCTTAATTTTATGAATAAAAAAATGCTATTCAGGATGCGCATCTACAAGAGATCCAACACTTTATTTGATATCATTTTATTTAATTCTTTTCCCCTTGAATGTTTAACATTAGTAACTATAGTATGTTTGTGTTCAAGGTTGGAGTTGATTTAGCTCTCGCAGCACATGCCAATGCTCAGAGATGGCTTTCTTCAAGGGGTTGTTGAGTGAAGAGAGTGTGGTGGAACTTCATATTCCAGGATACCAGCCATAGTTGAGTTGTCAAAAGTGCCCTGGCCAGTAACATATGATCTAGCACTCATGAAGAATGTGGCATTTGGGTAGTGGGATTTGGTTTTGAGAAGAACATTAGTGGTTTGTCCAGGGGCTGTGAGGATAGTGTCAGTGCCAAATTGCTTAACATAAATTGCATCTACATCAACTACTGTGAGGGTGTGATTTGCAATGCTGAAGAAGAGTTCATCATTGAGTGCAACATTGATCAAACAGAGAAGGTATGTTTTCCCTATCTTAACCTTTAGCTTGAATGTATCTGCAGAAGGCCAATATTTCCACATAGATTCACAATATATTATATATACTATTATTCATAATCTTGGGGATTTTTTTTTACTGCATTATCTTGGGGATTTAACCACTAGTAATCACATAGTATGGAGTATACTTGGGTTACTTTTTTTAGCACTTGATACCTTTAGCATAACAGTTATACAATGGCCCCGGAAGTCCATTAATAGTGTTAGCAGTTGCTTTTAGGACAGCTGCCACGTTCCAAACTATCCATTTATTTTATGTTTTTAATTTGCCAAAGTCTGTTTCCTTATTTTTAGGAGTTTGTTAATGTTCAGTTTTTTTAAGTGATTGAATCGTGGCCTGACTAGAGGACATGATGTTAGTGGTTAGTTATTTTTCAAGCCTTTATATGTACGTTTTGAATTCAATGAAATAGCAACTTCTCTCTTCCTTCACATTCTCTGCTGAACTTATTTTTCTTCTCTTCAAAATTGCCTATGTTTTATCTGTTGCAACTTTAAAAAACCAACAAATTAGTATCGTGAGCCCTCTTCATACGGGACCTGTAGAATGGAAGGTGAAGCGAGTTTTTCCCAAGTAACTCCTCGAGTCTTTGATGGGGAAAATTATGACCTATGGGCAGTAAGAATGGAGTCTTATCTAGAGGCACTGGATTTATGGGAAGCTGTGGAAGAGGATTATATTGTTAATGCACTGCTTGAAAATCCCACCATGGCCCAAATTAAAAACCACAAGGAAAGAAAAATGAAGAAGGCAAAGGCGAGGTCATGTTTGTTTGTTGGTGTTTCACAAATGATTTTTACTAGAATCATGATCCTTAAGACACCCAAAGCAATTTGGGACTATTTGAAGGAAGAATATGTGGGGGACGAGAGGATACGAAGCATGCAGGTGCTTAATTTAATGAGGGAATTTGAGTTGCAAAGGATGAAAGAGTCTAAGACAATAAAGGAATATTCAAACAAATTGTTGGGTATTGCTAACAAGATAAAGTAGTTGGGCAGTGATTTTGCTGATTCCAGAATTGTTGAGAAAATTCTGGTAACGGTGCCAGAGAGGTACGGAGCATCTATAGCTTCGTTGGAGAACTCAAAGGATCTATCTAAGATCACTTTGGCAGAAGTGCTACATGCCTTGCAGGCCCAAGAGCAGCGAAGGTTGATGAGACAAGATCGTGTTGTCGAAGGTGCTTTGCCAGCCAAGCATCATGAAGTTGAGAAGAACAAAAAGAAGAGTTACAAGAAGAACCAACCAGCAAGCAGTGAAAAACAGTGCAAATAGTCACAACAAAGGAAAGGGTAAAAAGAAAAATTACCCACCTTGTAAGCACTGTGGAAAAATGGGTCATCCTCCTTTCAAATGTTAGAGGAGACTTGATGCAAAATGCAGCAAGTGTAACCAACTTGGTCATGAAGCTGTGATTTGCAAAGGAAAAATTCAGCAGCAAGAAGCAGATGCTCAAGTTGCTGATCAAGAAGAGGAGGATCAACTCTTTGTTGCTACTTGCTTCTCAGGCAGTGATTCAAGTGAGAGTTGGTTAATTGATAGTGGATGCACTAACCATATGACATGTGACAAGGATCTGTTCAAGGAATTAAGAAGTACAGAGACTTCAAAAATCAGAATTGGCAATGGACAACATATAGCAGCCAAAGGAAAAGGTACGATTGCAATTGAAAGCTGTCTAGGCACAAAACTTATCTCTGATGTTCTTTATGTTCCAGATATTAACCAAAATCTGTTGTGTGTTGGTCAATTGATAGAGAAGGGCTTCAAAGTTTATTTTGAAGATAAACACTGCCTGATAAAAGATGCTTCTGGTCAAGAAATGTTCAAGGTCAAGATGAAAGGAAAGAGCTTCACACTTAATCCATTAGAGGAAGAGCAAGCTGCATTTCCTACCAGGGAAAGTGTCACAAAAATATGACACAAGAGGCTCGGTCACTATCATCATCAAGGATTACTATTGCTTCAAACAAAGCTATTAGTGAAGGGTTTACCTGATTTAGAAGAGCATCTTCCTCACTGCTAAGCATGTCAACTTGGAAAGCAGCATAGGCAACCATTTCCAGAAACAACTTGGAGAGCAACGCAGAAGCTTCAATTGATTCACACAGATTTATATGGACCACAAAGAACACCTTCTCTCAAAGGTAGTCTTTACTATATTGCCTTCATAGATGATTTTACAAGATTTTGCTGGATTTTTTTCTTAAAATTCAAGTCAGAAGTGGCTGAAGTGTTTTGGAAGTTCAAGAAAATGGTGGAAAACCAAAGTCGCTGCAACATTCAGGTTCTACGTTCTGATAATGGAAAAGAGTACACCTCGGGAGAATTCAATTCATTTTGTGAGGAAGCGGGCATAGAACACCAGCTTACTGCTCCTTACACTCCACAACAAAATGGAGTTAGTGAAAGAAGAAATAGATACATACTAGAAATGGCAAGATGCATGCTACATGAGAAGAACCTACCAAAGCAATTCTAGGCAGAGGCGGCAAATACAACAGTTTTTTTGTAGAACAGGCTTTCGTCAAAGGCTATGAAGAATCAGACACCATTCGAAGCTTGGTATGGATATAAACCATCTCTTAATGTCTTGAAAGTGTTTGGTTATTTGTGCTTCACCCATGTTCCTTAGGTTAAGCATGATAAACTAGACAAGAAGGCAGTACAAGGTATCTTTGTAGGCTACAACACAGTGTCTAAGGCTTACAAAGTCTTTCATCCACACACAGGGAGTATTGTCATAAGCAGAGATGTGCACTTTGTGGAAAATGAAGAATGGAACTGGGAGCAGACAGATCAAGCCTCAAACCAACTAAATTTTCCTGTCACAAATGTTGAAGGGCAGAGAAATAAAGATTGGCAAAGTGAGATGGTTGATGATGTTCCAGTTAGAGGCACTAGATTGCTTTCTGATATTAATCAAATGTGCAACATTGCACTTTGTGAGCCTGCAGGTTTTGAAGAAGCAAAACATGATCAAAATTAGATGGTTACAATGGAGGCAGAGCTCTACATGATCGAAAAAAATAAGACATGGCAGCTTGTTGATAGATCTCAAGATAGAAAAGTCATTGGGGTCAAATGGGTGTTCTGGACCAAGCTAAATGTCGATGGCTCCATCAACAAGCACAAGGCGAGGCTTGTGGTTAAAGGCTATGCTCATATTTTTGGAGTGGACTACTCAGACACATTTGCACTAGTGGCTAGGCTAGACACCATCAGATTACTACTTGTTGTTGCAGCACAAATGGGCTGGAAAGTGTACCAGTTGGATGTTAAATCAGCATTTCTTAATGGTTTTTTGCAAGAAGAAATCTATGTTGAACAACCTGAAGGCTTTGTGAAGAAAGGAGAAGAAGACAAGGTTTATCTTCTCAAGAAGGCACTCTATGGGTTGAAGCAAGCTCCAAGAGCTTGGTACAGCAGAATCGATAATCATCTGCTAAGTTTAGGCTTTGCAAAAAGCTTGTCTGAGTCCACTCTATACATCAAACAGTGTGAGTTTGATATTCTTGTCATTTCTCTCTATGTTGATGACCTTTTGGTGACTGGAAATAATGCAACTGTAATTGATGAATTTAAGATGGAAATGATGAAAGTATTTGAGATGACTGATCTTGGTTTGACGAGTTATTTTCTCGGAATGGAGATCAAGCAAAGTCAAGATGAAGTTTTCATTTGCCAAAAGAAGTATGCAAAGCAAATACTCAAGAAGTTTCATATGGAAGATTGCAAGTCAATGAGCACTCTTATGAATCAAAAGGAATGGTTTAGCAAGGAAGATGGATCTGAAAAGGTTGATGAGGCACACTTCAGGAGTTTGATTGGGTGCCTAATGTACCTTACAGCAACAAGACCTGACATCTTGACTGCTGTGAGTATTTTATCTCGATTTATGCCCTATGCAAGTGAAATACACTTGAAGACATCAAAGGGCACAATCAACTTTGGCATCAAGTTCAAGAAGAGCAAGGAGTTAAAGTTGTTGGGTTTCTCTGACAGTGACTGGGCAGGGTGCATGGATGACATGAAAGCACTTCAGGATACTGCTTTAGTATTGGATCTGGAGTTTTTTCATGGAGTTCGAAAAAGCAGGAAATAGTGGCTCAATCTACTGCTGAAACAGAGTTTATTGCTGCAACTGCTGCTGTAAATCAAGCTTTGTGGCTGAGGAAGATATTGGGTGATCTTAATCTTGAGCAGAAAGAAGACACTAAGATCTTTGTTGATAATCAAGCTGCAATAGCTATTTCTCACAATCCAGTATTCCATGGGAAAACTAAACATTTCAACATCAAGTTGTTTTTCTTGAGAGAAGTGCAGAAGAATGGTGCTGTAACTCTTGTCCATTGCAAAACAGAAGAGCAAATAGCTGATGTTTTTTCTAAATCCCTACCAGCTAGCAAGTTCGAGATCCTGAGAATGAAACTTGGAGTTTGCAGTCTCTAAAGCAAGGATGGGTGTTAGTAGTTGCTTTTAGGACTGCTGCCACGTTCCAAATTATCCATTTATTTTATGTTTTTTAATATGTCAAAGTTTGTTTCCTTATTTTTAGGAGTTTGTTAATGTTCAGTTTTTTTAAATGATTGAATCATAGCCTGACTAGAGGACATGATGTTAGTGGTCAGTTATTTTTCAAGCCTTTATATGTACGTTTTGAATTCAATGAAATAGCAACTTCTCTCTTCCTTCACATTCTCTGTTGAACTTATTTTTCTTCTCTTCAAAATTGCCTGTGTTTTTTCTGCTGCAACTTTAAAAAACCAACAAATAGTGTAGGCATCAGAAACATTTGGTCCTCCACCTGTTTGCAATGCTTGTGTAATAACTGCCTCAGGATCTGCATTCCACCAATCTCCTGCAAATATTTTGTTATATGTCAAAGTAAGGTCATTCCTAAAAGTACATGCATGTTACATGGGAATACTGTGGTATGATGTCACAATCATTTTCTAATTACCAAAGATGATGGGAACTTTATTGTAAGGTTTGGTAAAAGGATATGGAACTCCTTGCTTGGGAAGAATGATGATGGACCATACAGAGTTGATCTTAACCATGAAATGTGGGCATGCCAAAAGAGAGTGCCTCTGTGGCCAACAATGGTGTAATTGTGGACATAACTTTGGCCTTTTTGAATGGGGCAGGTCCATTAGCCCACCCTGATTGAAGCTGTCGAATGCCATGCCTATTTGGAAGGTAACCAAGTTACATGAAAGTTCAATTTATAAACTATGTAATATGTTCAATTGCTTTTTAACTAAGTTTTTAAATAAATTAATTTTACCAATGGATGGAGATTATGTTCTGAAAATGGTTAACCACTTTCATAACAAGACGATCTCCCTCCCTTGCTACAATGTGGGGCCCAGGAAACTGACCTTTCACTGTGACCATGCTCTTTGTGTGGCATAGTCGTGATACATTTTGGTCTGATTTTTTGTCTGATTTTTTTATTCTTGATTGCTTTATTTAACTACTAATTAATTGTATGTAGTTTTCGCCTTTTTTTTTTTATCAAATTTATTTCTAGGAAAACAGTGTTGCCTCAATTTCACATATGCATAAAGTCCACTAGTTTGAGAAATTGAAGCTGTGAGAACTATTCGCTTATCATTATTAGTTCCTGCAGCCACTTTGGTGTCCTAGAAGGTTTTTTTGTTTGGGGGGGTATATCATTTTGTTTTTATTGGGTTATCACAAATCAGAACCCATGCTAAGTCGTGTTATTTTTATAATTTCTTTTTTTGTGTGAGCATATTTCAAATTCTAGTCTTGTCCCCCTTGCTTATGTTCTTGAAAGCTCAATTGATCTTGCAGTAGGACTTGTTTCTATCACAAATCAGAACCCGTGCTAATTCGTGTTATTCTTGTATTAGCTCAATTGATCTTGCACTATGTAATTTTCACCTTTTCTTTTATCAAATTTATTTCTAGGAAAACACTGTTGCCTCAATTTCACATATGTATAGTGTCCACTGGTTTGAGAAATTTAATTGGTTAATTAGCTGTGAGAACTATTGGTTATCATTGTTAGTTCCTACAGCCACTTTGGTGTCCAAGAAGTATTTTTTTTTTATTTGGGGGGGTGGGGGGGGTGGGGGTAATATCATTTTGTTTTTATTGGGTTATCATAAATCAGAACCCATGCTAACTCGTGTTCTTCTTATAATTTCTTTTTTGTGTGAGCATTTTCACATTCTAGTTTGTACCCCCTGCTTATGTTCTTAAAAGCTCAACTGATCTTGTAGTATGTTAGTTGCTGTAATTACTTACTTTTCAAGTAGTTTTTAAGGCAATTATCTATCTTTTTCTCTCATTTGGAGTGTTACTTTACTCAATTTCTGTTAATTTCGCAATTTAGTTAGAATTTCTTTAGATTTTCTAGTTTTATGGTTATATCTTGGTGTTTTGCCCCAATTTTTGTAGGAATCGGAGATTGAAGTTGAAGAACCCATTTGGGAGCTGCATTCTGAGCTTTGGAAGCAGTGGAAGGTCTTTTGCAGGAGAAATCTGTTGAAGTGCAGAAATTCCCAATCAGCCAAGCCAAAATCCCGGGCTGAGCCAAATGTCACTTTGGAGAAACTCTGCACATGTATATAAAGGACTGACCCTCAAAATTTCAGGAGGTTGGGACATATTCAGTAGCAGGCTTTGTAGCTCATTTTGTACTATTTTAGTAAGAGAGCAAAGTTCTCTCTTTAGTTCTTAGTGTTTCTCTTCATCTCCTTCCCCTCCATGTGTATTATCTAGCTGCTCATGCCCATGAGTGGCTAATTTCTTTAGTCGTTAGGGGTTAGATGTAACCATTCTCAAAACTCTCTTGTATCTTTTGATATTATATATATATTCTGCATATTTGTGTTTAAAGTTAGTATTTTACTTCTTTTCTTAAAGCTTGTTGTGGCTTGATCACCCATAGCATGATCCATGGACATGACTGTTGTTGGAAACACTTTCGTTGTCTAGAGCTGAAGCAATATACCTCATGAACTTCGTGTCTAGGAATGGAACTTAGTTCATGGGTTATCTTGTGGTCTCTAGACTTAAAGCTAGTTGCTTCGTTAAGTTGTTAAGGAATCAAGGCTTGGGGGAGTAATCTAAGACTCTCTGCACCTAAGGAATTAGGGCTGAGAATGTTTTTATTGACTGATTTTAACATTTAAATGCAAATAGAATGTATATTGTGTGCATGCAAATAGTATTTATGTGAACATTTCCTATATTAAGCAAATCCCTTGGGAAAATGATACTTGGACTTATCCATTTACTACTTGTGCGATTTGGTATGCTTGCCAATCCTTCTAACAAGTTTTTGGCGCCGTTGTCGGGGATTTGCATCTGAATATTAGGCAACTTCACATTCATATTATCTTAGGCTTTATTCTTTATTCTTTTATTCTTTGTATTTTTTATTTCTGTTAAGGGTGTTTTCTTGTGCTAACTCTCTGTTCTAGTGTTCTATTTTCTTTTTCTTTGTTTATGCACACAAGAAGTTCAGCTGGTCCTTTGTATTTCGATCCAGAGATTGAAAGGACAACAAGACAAACCAACAGCTGGACAAGGAAGAGGAAGGCTCTAGAAAGACTTGCTAGCCAAGAACCACTTTCTCCTGTTTCACCAAATCTGTCTTTGACATCTATTCCTGAAGAAGAGGAATTCATTATGGCAGAAGAAGAAGAAGTGCACCAACCAAGGCGTACCTTGAATGATTATTGTGCCAACACAGGGCTAAGATTCTTCAACACCATCACTAGACCAGAGGTGCAGGCTCATAATGTTGAAATGAAAGCATCTCTCATCCACTTGATTCAGCAAAACAAGTTCCATGGTCTTGACCATGAAGACCCTTATGCTCATTTGACTACTTTTGTTGATATCTGCAACACTGTGAAGCTACATCAAGTTAATGATGATTATATCCGGATCAGTCTTTTTCCAATCTCTCTTGATGGAAAGGCAAATGATTGTTACAGAGCCATTCCTCCTAACACTCCCTTGACTTGGGACGAGTTGGTTGACAGATTTTTAAACCATTTCTTTCCTCAATCTAAGATCAACCAGAGAAAGATGGCTATCTCTACTTTTACTCAAGGAGCTGATGAACCCTTATGTGAAGCATGGGAGAGATTCAATGGCCTGTTAAGGAAATGTCCAGCACATGGTTTCAATGAGGCAGCTCAAATCAACACTTTCTTAGCTGTACTTAGACCTCAAACAAATCTTATGCTTGATGCTTTAGCTGGAAGCAAAATCATGTACAAGACACCGGATGAGGCTAAGGAAATTATTGAAAATATGGCCTTTAATGACTATGAGGTACAGCATGACAGAACTCTCGTGCAAGTGCAGAAGAGAGGAGTTCTTGAATTAAATTCCCAGGATGCAACAACTAAAAAAGAGTTGCTAGCAATAATGTATGCATTGGAAAAATTTCGTTCTTACTTAATTGGTTCCAAAGTAGTTGTGTACACTGATCATGCTGCAATTAAATACTTGCTGTCCAAACCCGATTCCAAGCCAAGACTCATTAGATGGATTTTGTTGCTGCAGGAATTTGATCTTGAAATTAAGGACAAGAAAGGAAGTGAAAACCAAGTTGTTGATCACTTGTCACGGCTTGTGAATGATGAGGTGACCACTCTTGATAAAGAAATTCTTGATGAGTTTCTTGATGAGAAATTGCTTGTGGTGCAAGAAAGGCCATGGTTTGCAGATATGGCAAACTACAAGGCTGGTGGAAGCATTCCAGCGGATATGAATTGGCACCAAAGGAAGAAATTTTTCAAGGATTCTCGCTTCTATGTGTGGGATGATCCTCATTTATTCAAAATTAGAGCTGACAATTTACTTAGAAGGTGTGTTGCTAAGGAGGAAGCAAGGAACATCCTGTGGCACTGCCACAATTCACCTTATGGAGGGCACTACAATGGAGAGAGGACTGCTGCAAAGGTCCTCCAATCTGGATTCTTTTGGCCTACAATTTTTAAAGATGCTCATGATCATGTGCAAAGCTATGATAAATGCGAAAGAACCAGAGGGATATCAAGAAGGAATGAGATGCCACTTCAAAACATTCTTGAAGTATAGGTCTTTGATTGCTGGGGTATAGATTTTGTTAGCCTCTTACCTTCATGCTTCTCCAATGAATACATTTTGGTGACTGTTGACTATGTTTCAAAGTGGGTAGAAGCTGTTGCTTGCCCCAAAAGCGACTCCAAAATAGTCATTAAATTTCTCAAGAAGAATATTTTCTCTCGGTTTGGTGTTCCTAGAGTTTTAATCAGTGATGGAGGCTCCCATTTTTGCAATGCACAATTGAAGAAAGTCTTGGAGCATTATGGAGTCAAACATAAAGTAGCTTCTCCTTACCATCCTCAAACCAATGGTCAAGTTGAGGTTTCAAATAGAGAAATCAAGAGGATCCTTGAGAAGACAGTTGCTTCTTCATGAAAGGATTGGGCTGTAAAGCTTGATGATGCTCTATGGGCATATAGGACTGCATTCAAGACTCCAATTGGCCTATCTCCATTCCAAATGGTCTATGGCAAAGCTTGTCATCTCCCTGTGGAATTAGAGCACAAAGCTTATTGGGCTCTTAAGTTCCTTAATTTTGATCAGTCCTTGGCTGGTGAGAAGAGGAAGATCCAACTTCATGAGCTAGAGGAGATGAGACTCAATGCATATGATTCTTCAAGGCATTACAAACAGAAAGTAAAGGCCTATCATGACAAAAAGCTTGTGAAGAGAGATTTTCGGCCTAATCAAAAACGTTCTATTATTCAATTCAAGGCTAAAATTATTTCCAGGCAAGCTTAAGTCCAAATGGTCTGGCCCTTTCATCATTAAGGAGGGGAAGCCTCATGGTGCTGTTATTTTGGAGGATCCTTCAACAGGAAGAAACTGGATAGTCAATGGTCAGAGATTAAAGCCCTATTTGGGGGGTGAAATTAAGAGGCTGACCACAATTCTGCATCTAAGTGACCCTTGAGGTCACCAAATGTCAAGCTAATGACATTAAAAGAGTGCTACCTGGGAGGTAACCCAGTTTTCTTACCCTTTTACTTCTGCATTCTGCATTTTGAAGTGTTAGATTTAGTTAGTTATATGTTTTGATCATTTAGAGTGCATGTGTTTGATCCTTGTTAAGCATTTGTGTGCTGTTTTTGTTGATTTTATTTCTATGTGTTGTGATCATTTAGAAGAATCATTTTGTAGTTGCATATGTTCCATTTGTCTGTTACATTGCAGTACTTAGGCTCAATTTTGCATAATTCGCATTTTGGTTATGTCTGTGCAAAAATTGCTCTTAAGTGACTTTTGGCTCAAGCCACTGATACTGGCTCCAACCCAAAACCACTGGAAGCAACAATTTAAATTCCATGCATTTTTTAGTGTAGCCACGTTCCATGGTTAAGCCAAAAGCCACTTTGTGATCCCTGTCCAAATTCGTGCTTTTTGCTAAGCCAAGTTTCATGGCCAAGTTGTTATCCACTTTTACAAACCCTCAGATCTTTTTCAAATTTTCCCGCTTCCCAAGACCTTTAACTTCTCCCCATAACGTCTCCACTCAGTCCCAATCACCTTTCCCAGTCACGTTTCCCTATACCACCTACTGTTACCTTTTCCTATTCATCCCCTCCTTTCCACCAATCACGTTACATCACACTCCCCCTCCAATCAGAACTTTCTCTCACTTTTCTAATAGCCTGTACGCTCCTATTCACCCCTCCTTTCCTCTAATCAGATTCTTTCTTTCACCTTTTTCCACCTTTCCCCACACCCTCACGTCTTCCCTAGGCTGTCACCCCTTCTACTCCCCAATCACTTCTACTTTTTCATTCCCATCATACTTCTAAGCATACTTTCTTCATCCTTCAACTCAGCCACCCTCGTCTGGACTGAGACCCCTCCCTTGCAGCCTACTCTTCAACCCCAGCAACACCATTCCCACCAGCACCTCGAGTTCAACCCTTCTCTGTCCTTGTAAGTGTTGCTTTTGTCATTCCCTTTTCCTCTTCAGTTTGTCACTCCCATCTCTTTTTAGAAAAAGATTCTAGGGTTCTCCTATTTTGCTTTTCTATTTTAGGTCTGTAGAGAGTTTTAGGGTATGCTCCATTTGCATTTCCCTTTTTCTTTTTCGTTTTGATTTTCATTTCAGTTCTTGAAGCGTGTTTCTGCTATTGTTATTTTATTGCCTTATTGTTAAAGTTTGAACCTTTTGTGTTTTGGTTTTTCTGCTTTCTTCCCTTTTTCATTGACAAAGGTTAAAGCTTTTGCTAGAACCTTCTTTTCTATCTGTTGTTCTGAAGTTTCCCTTGACTGGGTATGTCTTTTTATACCTTTGGTTGTTGAAAAAGTGCAAACTTTTTGTGTTTTCTTTTTTGATTGTGTCGCTTTGGGATATCTTTTCTTATTGGTGTAAGCACGTGTTTATTTTCTTTTTCCCTTCTGTGTTTTCTGTTCATCTTTTAGGAAATCTTCTTTTATTCCTTTTGTTTTTGACTTTTTCGGGTCTGTTCTTGTTTTTAACTTATGGATCTGTGTAGATCTTGTCTTTTTCGTTGTTTTTGGGACCACTGATGGTTCAAGTTCTGGCTTTTCTGTATTTTCTTCGAAGGTTCTTATTTTCTCTGTGTTTTGGGACCATGTTTTGAGTCTCTGTGTTGTTGTGTCTTGTTTAATATTTTTTGTATACTGCTGCTATTGTGTGCTAAAGGGGAGCACATGGTTCTTTGTGAATTCTTTGTTTTACCCAAAAAGCACCCCTTTGTCTTTTTCTTTTTGTTTTTCTTCTTATTTGCACGTGTGTTTTTTATTACCTGAGATCTAGGACCACTCTTGCTTTCTTGTTTAATTCATCAACCACAGTGCTAGAACCATATCTTTCTGAAAATTTTAGAAATACCATATTAGTGGAATTTGGCAAAGCCATCCTGTGGATGTTAAGCCAAATTCCCTGCACATTGCTGTGTGAATATTCTGTTCCTGCACTTGTGTGTGACGAAATTTCCTTGCTGTTTTGTGGATTCTCAGTTCTCCTTTTAGTCTTTCATTAATTTCTTTTTCTATTTTTCTTTTCTTTTATATGTATTGTGTTTCAATTATGTTGTGATTTCTGTCTTAACTTATTTTTCTGTTTCTTGTTTCTTATTTGTGTCACTGACTCATTTCATTTCTTGTGCCTTCTGTTCTATTTTTTTTTTGCTTCTTTTCTGTTTTGTAGCATGGCTCCTAAGCATAAGCAACATGCTGATGCTTCAACCCCCTCTGTCAAGAAACAAAGAATCACCAGGAGAGGTTCTTCTTCTCGCGCTCCTCCTCAAGCCTCACGAGAGGATGATGAAGCGGAAGAGATTCCACCTCCACCACCACAGCCTCAAACCCCTCGTGAACCCCTTCAAAAGAACCGTTTCCTTGCTCTTCCTAACCAGGAGCGGTTCAAGAACAATGCCAACCGAAGCTTGATCAAGGAGCGAGAAGTGCAACTGCTTGCTGGAGATTTCCAGGAGTTTCAAGATGAAATCGTTCGAAGGAAGTGGCAAAAACTTACCAACTTCCCCCTCAAGATCAATGAGGAAGTGGTGTGCGAGTTCTACGCGAATGCTATTCCCAGGTGCACCAGCGACCCTGCCCGTAGGTCTTGGGTGAGGGTTTGCTTTGTCTACTATGATCCTCTTTCCATCAATCAATTTCTGGCCAATGACTTCACCGATCCCAACAGCCAAGACTGTGGTTATTTCTTGATGTCTACTAGGAGAACAACTGTTAGCAACACTGATGTGAGCAACAACCTCTGCATTCCAGGCCGTTCCTTTGTAGAGAATGATGCTGGAAAGGCCCTACGCTTCAAAAGAGCTACTCTGAAAACCATTTCGCAAATTTGGGTATACTTCCTCTTCTCTAACATCACACCTACAACTCATATCTTTGAGTTGAGCATGACCAGAGCCTTCATCATGTACTACATCATGAATAACATCGACATCAACATTGGGAGGATAATATCAAGAGAACTGCATAAATTTGTGACTGCAAAAGCTCCTACCTCCCCTCCAAGGCCTCTTGGCTTTCCGGGCCTTATCATTGCATTATGTGAGAGCCACAGAGTGAATGTCCGCTGCCCTCCCCTCCTTAACCTCCAGGAACCACTCAACATGCGCTTCATTGACTAGCATTGCCGCAACCCTGCGGAAGTATGGACCTTAGCCTCCCATTCCTCCTACTGTGGAGCCGTTTAACATATCCCAATTAGCAACTGCTTTCATCTTCCTTTTCCAGCAGTTGGCAGCGATTCATCGCGGCCAACAGAATTTAAATGCTTCCATTTATTATTATCTAACCCCTGCAGCACCGCGACCTCATGGTCGTCTCCATTGGCCAACCCCTTTTGAGTTTGAAGCTATGATTGCATGGCCTGGGGATAGACCTCCTTTTTTGGGGGGTGCTGGAGCTACTAATGGCCCAGAAGGTGCTGCTGGTGGTGATGCAGAGGTTGGTGACCAATGAGCTGAAGCTGCAGCTGAGGATGAGGTCGTGGCAGAGGAGGAAAGTGAAGTGGAGGAAGAAGGAACTGAAGAGGAAGAAGAGGAGTATGGCAGTTCTGAGGGAGAAGAAAATGATGATGTTTTATGGGGGATTTGTTTGTTTAATCCCCATTTTACCAGGACAATTTATTTTTCTGCTTTTATAATTTCAGTATTTTAATTTCAGTGCATGGTTAGCTACTTTGTGGGTTTGCTGTTAGTTTAGTTGTTATTTTGGTGATGTTGGCTAAGGCTTTATTGTTTGCTGAACTTTGTACTTTTTTTTGTGTTTGCAAGTTTAATGTTAATGTTGTGGTTGTTCATGGTTTTAGAAAAATCCCATTGTGCGTTATCCTTGCTTGCTTCCCAAGCTGTTTAAAAGAAAAATGCATTTGCGAAACCTTGATTTGATCGATTTTTGTGGATGCGCGTTTCGTTAGCATAGCTTGGATGCATGTATGTTTTTGAGAAAAGTTTCAAGCATGATTTGATTTTGAGGACAGATTTGAGAATGTTTGAGAAATGATTCTTGTGAGTTGTGTGTTGTCTCAAATGATTATGAGTGCCACCTTTGGCACCACTATTGGTTTTGAATAATTCTCTTGTGATGATTCTTGCACGTTAATAAAGAAATGATCAAGGAAAATTTTGTTTGATAATTGTGAATCCTAGAGCCAAAAAGCCTTCCCTATTTCTATCATCCTTTT
Organism: Pueraria montana var. lobata; assembly: GCA_026413185.1. Taxonomy (NCBI): domain Eukaryota; kingdom Viridiplantae; phylum Streptophyta; class Magnoliopsida; order Fabales; family Fabaceae; genus Pueraria; species Pueraria montana. Next base: position 6,530,332 of record CM048647.1, read on the forward strand.
TGTGCAGCCCTTTTGAGCCTTAATTGAAATAAATTTCTGTCATGATAACCCAAAGAGCCTAAAAGAAAAACAATTCACTTTCCTTACCATTGGATAGGAGAGCAATTGCATGTGTTGGGTTTAGAATAAGTTTGGGGGAAATCTTGCATGAAAGGAAGAACTTGGGAACAATTGTGGGTCACTTTCATTGAATTTAAAGAAGTGTCACAGCCGTGCTTATCTTTTATTTCTGTTTTAAAAAAAAGGATCAAGGAAAACAAAAAGAAATAAAAGTTGTGATTATAGAGGCATGTTCTTGAGCTTAAATGTGAGAAATGCAAGGAGTTGGTATCTTTACCATTGTGAGAAAATAAGAGGGATTTGGAAAATCTGAAAAATTCATTGATTGCTCTCTTTATCTCATGGTGTTTTGTATATCTAGAAAAACCAATTTCCTTTCAAGCCTAGCCACATTTCAGACCTTGATCAAGTCCTTGTGATCTTAATTTTTGTGCATAATTTTGTTACATTGAGAAGGAAAGCAAAACTGAATTGTGGTATCCACTGTGTGTTGACTGTGAGAGAATTCAACACCTAAATCAATTGGTGCTTGAGTGAGACACTTGAGTGAAAAGAATCAAACATTCTTAGATTTTGTCAAATTTTGATTGTTATGCTTGGTTCAATTCTTGAGAAATTAGGTACTTGCATCCTTGTTATGGTTTCGGTTTAAGGCACCATGTTTCAAATTCAAATCTTTGGTTTGGTCCTTTTCAATTCTTAGAATGGAAACTTGTTTTGGATTTGTTAGGATGGGATTGATCTTGATCCATGATTTCTATTTCAATGTTAGTTATTTTCAGTTTAGTTAGTTTGATAGTGGTTGTTTTATCTTTTGCTTGAGGACAAGCAAAACTCCAAGTTTGGGGGAGTTGTTAGTTGTTGTAATTACTTACTTTTCAAGTAGTTTTTAAGGCAATTATCTATCTTTTTCTCTCATTTGGAGTATTACTTTACTCATTTTCTGTTAATTTCGCAATTTAGTTAGAATTTCTTTAGATTTTCTAGTTTTATGGTTATATCTTAGTGTTTTGCCCCAATTTTTGTAGGAATCGGATATTGAAGTTGAAGAACCCATTTGGGAGCTGCATTCTGAGCATTGGAAGTAGTGGAAGGTCCTTTGCAGGAGAAATCTGTTGAAGTACAGAAATTCCCAATCTGCCAAGCCAAAATCCCGGGCTGAGCCAAATGTCACTTTGGAGAAATTCTGCACATGTATATAAAGGACTGACCCTCAGAAGTTCAGGAGGCTGAGACATATTTAGTAGCAGGCTCTGTAGCTCGTTTTGTACTATTTTAGTAAGAGAGAAAAGCTCTTTCTTTAGTTCTTAGTGTTTCTCTTCATCTCCTTCCCCTCCATGTGTATTATCCAGCTGCTCATGCCCATGAGTGGCTGATTTCTTTAGTTGTTAGGGGTTAGATGTAACCATTCTCAAAACTCTCTTGTATCTTTTGATATTATATATATATATATATATATATATATATATATATATATATATATATATATATATATATTCTGCATATTTGTGTTTAAAGTTAGTATTTTGCTTCTTTTCTTATAGCTTGTTTGTGGCTTGATCACCCATAGCATGATCCATGGACATGACTGTTGTTGGAAAACACTTTCGTTGTCTAGAACTGAAGCAATATACCTCACGAACTTTGTGTCTAGGAATGGAGCTTAGTTCATGGGTTATCTTGTGGTCTCTAGACTTAAAGCTAGTTGCTTCGTTAAGTTGTTGAGGAATCAAGGCTTGGGGGAGTAATCTAAGACTCTCTGCACCTAAGGAATTAGGGCTGAGAATGTTTTTATTGACTGATTTTAACATTTAAATGCAAATAGAATGTATATTGTGTGCATGCAAGAAGAGAGTAGAGAATGATGAGATCTAACCCTTGGAACATCTTTATTATCTATTTTTAACCTCTGTCTACTGCTGTGTTTTACTTTAAAATCACAAAAACATCTTTTTAATTTCTGTTCTGCATTAGTTCTATTATAATCTTTCACAAAACCAACCAAAGTTTGTGTTTTTATTGCTTTCTTGTGAAAAACAGCACAGTCTAGCTAGTATTTATGTGAACATTGCCTATATTAAGCAAATCCCTTGGGAAAATGATACTTGGACTTATCCATTTACTACTTGTGCGATTTGGTACGCTTCCCAATCCTTCTAACACGGTAGGACCTGTTTCTATCACAAATCAGAACCCATGCTAACTCGTGTTATTCTTGCATTAGCTTTTACTTCAACATTCTTTGTTGGGATCTTTCTAGACGCTCATGGAATTCTAAGGTAATCACTTCCTTATTTTCATTTTTTATTTGGAAAATGACAAAAGAAAAGGGGTCGCATCTCTCATGTAAGGTATGAGGTAGTCTTAAATGATTGTAGGCTAGGATTTATAATTGATTTTCTATTGAAGCTAGACAGTTCTTGTTGGATTCATGGTTGGATCTGTTGTCAATATCCTTATTGTAAGATTAACTGCAATACGCAAGTTACAGTCCATTTCTTTAGCTTTAGAATTCAAATTAGTATTGATTTTTTATAATCGTTAAAATTTTATGACATCAGGCTGTCAAACCATGTTGTGAAATCAGGCTGATAAAAAATCATTGCTAAAGTGTTTTCACCAGTATCTGTGATTTCTTGTCATGCATATTTATTCCTAGACTATGGATTTCATTACCAAACATAATAACAATGAACTGTAAATTTTTAGTGTGGTTTTCCAGGTTTCAAAACTATGTACTCTTCTTCTAAAAGTTGTTAGAAGTACACTTGGTTCTGAAGGTTGGGATGCTCTTGTTCTAGGAGCTGCTTTAGGAAAACTGGTTCAGGTACCACTACCAAGTTGCATTAAGAAATATCATGTATAGACAGTATAATGTTATTATGATATTTACTCTGTGATTGTATGAGAAAAACTACTGCAAGATGTATGAGAAAAACTTGGTGTTGTAGCTGTGTTTTAGTTTCTATAGTTAATACAATAGCAGTGATTATTTTCATTTTGTTAAGCAGAATCACACTGATACGTCCTATAATACAATAGCACTGATTCACATTTTGTAACACACTACAAAATGGCATTTGTGCATGACGAGAAAGAGTGGAAATCGGAAGCTGCAAATTGTGAATGCCACAAATTTGAAGCTTGAGGCTTCCATCAAGCTTCTGTCTTGGGTTCCTTATTCATTCCAGGGATGCCTGTGAGTGAGGGGGTGCATGAGTGACATAATATATGAAATGTGCGATGTCGTGGATGATGATGATGAAAAGAGAGTGTGATGATGAGTCTCTAATGCAATGCAATGTGTGCAACAACGACATGCTGGGAGGGGTGAGTGAAATCCAATTTTAATGTGTGCTGTAGCGGTATTTGATGGGTCCTCACTTCACACTTTTCTTTTTATAAAGTATTATATTATGATTATGATGAATAAAGTACATTTTTATATCTTTTCTTTTTATATCTGCGGAACAGATAGAATTTTTCATACATTGCATATATTATGTCTATTTCTTTTTATAAAGTATTATATTATGATTATGAGATAAAGGCGATGACTTGCAATCTTGTTAGATACACCAAGTTTTGTATCCTACAATAGATCCCAAATTTTTCTACAAGTTCTCATTTTTTATTCTCTATTTTACTTGTAAGTACTATTCTTATAACATGTTCACGTGTATTTATGGTATTGCCAATGATTTCCATTTGTCTCTTGCATGTATTTTTGAGCTTTATATCAAGAATTGTTTTGATATTTTTAACCAATGTAAAAAGTCTTTTCTGAACTATTGTTTATCTGTTAGCTAAGACCATAAAGCTCACAAGTGTATCTAGTATTTAGTGCACGTGTATCTAGTACATAACTAATTCAATTGTATATAAACTTATTTTTTCATTGTACATGTTTATACAAATTGATCCCTTAAAGTATCAAGTTTCTACAAGTTTATGTAATCAACTTGTGAATAATTTTATTACTTAAAAGACTAACTTTGTATATACAAAAGATATAAGAACAAAAAAACAGAAACTGTAACTTTGATAGAGGTTGTATATCACCCTCATATATCTAATACTTATTTGTTGCAAGGCTTGGAGGCCATATTATAAAAATGTCTTGCTTCAGATATGGAAAAAATGAATGTAAGTAAAGTAATTCCTTTTCAGTTTTCACAATAAAAACAAAAAGAAAATATTTTTTTTATATGTCCCTAATCTTATTAATATTAAAGCTAGAATAGTCTCCTATCCTTTTTCCAGCCTAAACTTGCACCCTTAATGAAAATATTAATCTGCTGTATACATTCATTAAACTTCAACACTCTCAACAAACAAATACCAATAGAAACTTGCACCCTTAATGAAAATATTATATCTCATGTGTCATATTGTTTATTCTTTTCTTGGACGGACATGTTTTGTCTCTGGAATAAATGAAATTTTGCAGAAACATTAGCAGATGAGTAATGAACATTGAACATTTAGGTTTAATATTCCTATTTTGTTCTCATATTGGGACTTTTTTTCATGGTTAAAAGGATAGAATGGTTTCTTCCCTGTGAGCATTATTTTTGTGTGCTCTAACTTTTCGCATCAATGTTATCGGGGATCAAAGTTATTGTACGTGTCAATTAGGTACTCTTTACAGGGCTAGGAAGGATTGTGCCAAATTTGATTTTTAGGAACCATACAAATAATGCTACTACATGTTCAATTACTAGGTTTGATACTTATGATAATTAGAAGTGTTAAGATATTTTAGGAGTGAGACAATACTTGACAGATGGTGTTTAATAATAATGATTTTCTATGCTTTAGTATTAGTTGATTGTGTCTATATCTTTACACTTGTGCCAAGCCTTTTTGGTTTGCTAAAATTCTAGATATTTTAGGTGGTTCTAACTTATGAGGATATGGCTTAGTTTCCCTTTTTTTAATTATTATATATGCAAGAGGGATATTTGCAATTAACCTTAATGCCTAAAGAAAAGGTTTTTCCTAAAGTGAGAAGTATTAGTAAATGTGTTTAGGACCAGTAATAGGAATTTTTAATGTGTTTTATTTTTTCCTGATGTTACTATTCTAGGGAGAAGCTATTTTATTATTTTAATTATGGTATAATTTAAGGTCCATATTTTAATTGTAATGTTTCTAATGTGAATATATGTTTCCATCAGTTTTCCTCCTTCTACATTTTGCATTTTCTTATTCTCTCTTGAAAATAAGAAAACATGTTTAATGCCTTTTTCTTCTTTCTCAACTAAAAACAATTATATGAGATTACAACTCAAAGTACATAAAAATATAAAATTGAGAAATCTGATTAGTCATTTGCATTCTATTTCAAAAATTTAAACTTTGTTTTCTTTGATGAAAAATAAAATCAAAGTTTTAGGTGTTCTTTCTGGCCTATTGGTTTCTTGAGAAAAATAGGTACACAGTGAATGCACTGAAAAATCAAGGAAAGGAATAACTGTTTTTATGAGCAGCAAGGTAGAAAATTGTGTTCATTTTGAGATTTGTCCTATCATTTGATTAGATTATTTTCTGATGAAATATTATAGCTTGGTTTATCTCTTGCAAAGAAGAAGAGCTTTGTAGGAAAAATGCACCCAAGTGGGTTAGATGTTATCATAGCCAAAGAGTTAGAGTTCTTTCGATCTTTTGCTTTTAATATTATCCAAGCTAATATGTTTGACCTAAAATGGTTAGATCATAACTTAGAATGCTTATGTACGGGAAAAGCTAAAGCCTTGGCTGGAAGGAGGGGAGGGTCCAGAAGAAGAGTTTTCAGGGTGGGGTTGTTGATTGGGGTTGGTTTCCTCATGTTAATATGTGCCTCATTTGCAATGTTGCATACCAGTTCCTTTCCTAGTGAAATGTAATGTGCTATCTATCTGTTTTCTTATGTACTCTAAACATATAGTTTGTCATTTTTTTAACATGTTATAATACAAGTCTATAATAACTAGAGTATGGGGTCAATTTGTTAGCGAAGCTTGCTACTGGGATCTTACTCTTGATCTTATTTAGTGAGATTTAAGCTCTCCTTTAAAGGAATTGGGTGGAACTTAAATCAAGAGAGTGTGACATATTAGAGGGTAAAAGCCAAATCAAGTGAACAAGTATGAGTGTGTGAGATCATTATGTTAGTGCATATACATGAGAATATTATTATGGGACTTTCTTTTTTTGTTCACTAACATTTTATGCGTAGATTTTATCATGACTTTTAATCCAAGATTCAAGGAAGAATAAGAGATGTTTCATTGATCTTGAAAACAATGCATCAACAATTAGAGCACATGAATATTGCATTAAAAGAAGATATAAAGGAAGGATATATAGCATAGGCAGAGTAAGCAAATCGCAAGCTTAAAACGAAATTTAGGATGAATAATGGTGGAAGTGGCAAGTTAGCTGATATCCTGATTATAGAGAGGACTTTGAATAATAGGAGTGTGATATTGAGGTTTCTGGCCTGGAAGGGGTTCAAGAGAAATGAGGAGTTGTTGTGGCTCAAGCACAAAGTCATAGTTCTTCAACAAAATGTCGGTGTTATATAACAAATGTAAAGATAATTGGAGATCACTTTAGAGCTAATTTGTTTTTGATGTGCTATAATTGTTCATAGGTAAGATGATTTCCTATCTTATAAAAAAAATGGTAAGATAATTTCCACCTATCCTTCTCTTATGTATTTCTCTTTTATTCTTAATAATTTCTTTTTATAAGATAAAAATATAAGAAGAAAAAATTATGGTAAGATACCATATCTGACAATATCCATGGAAAAGTCAGGACTAAGTGCAGGTTTTCTTTGAGTTGCTGATGAAGATCATCTTATATATGAATGAAAAAGAAGTTCAAAATTTAAAGCATAATTTTGTTAGATAAAAAACTAGGTGTAGAATTCTCAATCGGAAGGAATTATATTTTATTCACATACCTCTCTTAGATACTCAGTAACTAGCATATGGGGCTTCCTGTTAGTAACAGGTCCAAGAAACTGAACTATATTGAGGGATCTTACCAAAGTCTATGCCAAGGTATATATATGTCTAATTTTATTTTAATCTTTTTTTTTTGTTAATTATAATTGCTAAATTTTATTATTGACTCTAATGTGTAGATGACCATAGTATGTGGTTGACAATTCAATGCTAAACATGAACTTGGACTATGGTGGCTCCCTCATTACTCATGAACTATTATTTCTAATAATCTGATGTGAATGTTTTATGCACGATCTGATGATTGCATTTCTAATAATTACTTGGTATATCCATTTTCTTTAAGTATCTATTTTGCTTCTCCATTTGGACTACATTTATTAGGTTAGCAATATTAATCATTACCAAGAAGGTTTCACATTTTGCTAAAAAAATTGATTGTTTATTTTATGTAACATTATAAATGGTTGATTTTGGCTATCTATTTTTTCAGATTAAGAGTTTAAACATTGGAAGGCTGTTTGTTAGCACAACAACAAGAGTGATGGTGCATGTTTTGATTTTCTTACTCCAGTGTTAAAGAAATATATTATTTCCAGGATATCATGACTTATGCATTGATTTGATTATCAAGAATTTAGATTCACTAGACCACTTCATTATTATTCATTTCAATCGTTGAATCTTTCAGTATATATATCAACATGCTGGAGAAGTAATTGAAAATCTTAGAATTGATTTCCAAACTAAAGCTTTAGATTGATTTCCAGGACACCTTGAAAGTTGTTGGTGTTATGTGTAACACCTTCATTTTTGCTTTCTATATTTGATTGTCTATTTATTTTTAACGTTGTTTTTAAGAATCGATAAGCCCATATAAGATAACAAAATATTGAATCACATTGTTGTGACTAATATTTTGTATTTTATATAATTAAAATTTTTAATAATTATCTCAGATAAATTATTTTTACTCAAGATTGAAAATGGATTGTTGGCCTTGTTAGTTTATATTAGTAACCAAAATAAAATTATTTTCTTATTATTATTAATTCTAAAAACTTATTTTATAAAAGATGAAAAAGAAGATAAAATTTTGTAAACATTTTCTCTTCTGAGTAGGTAGAGACGTACAAAAAAAAATCCTAAGGCCCAATATTACTATAAAAAGCCCATAGTTATTATTATTATTAATTATTAAATTACCTAATTATATATAAAAAAAAAATGAAATCTGTGGATAATAGTACAAGAAGCTTCGTCCAGCACAGCAAGCCTTGGAGCTCAAGTTTTATTTAAGTAAGATAAGATCAAATTTTTTACAATTAAAATAATTACAAAAATTAAATATTTCGCCACCTGATTAAATACCCATTCTTTGTTACTCTTACCCAAACTTAATCTTTTCCTTCTCCCGGATTGTTGCGCGTCTCTCTCTCCCCCTCATATTTCATTTTCTTACTCTCTAAACACACACAGACCAACCTTTCTTTCTTATTCTTCTTTCTTCTTCCTCACTTCCACACTCACAAAGAAACTCCATTGAAGCAACTTTAAAGCTTCCAAAGCCTTTTCCTTAAATTTTCAAGAACAACAAAGCTTGTAGCACATCACTTCATCTTCTCTCTTGGACATGAACGAACCTCACTCCTAGGTAGGGGGGAGTGAGATTTGCTTCTTTCTTTGTTTGTCTATATTGATGGTGATTTCTATTTTCATTTAATCGTTTAAATTCTTCTTCTTTTCTTACTATTTCATTTGCTGATTTTGCTAAGTTGCTTTTACTGATCAAGTTGCCAAATTTTGTTTTGTATTCCTGCACCCGCATAATAGCTCCTCTGTACCTTTACTTAATTTGGCATTTGACAGTTTATTTTATTTCATTTCATTTTATTTTATTTTTCCTTCGCGGGTAGTTTTATTAAACTAACAGTTCTATTTTTGTTTTAAATACTTTTATTTTTCTTTAAATCCCACTTACGTCAGCGGAGTGTGTGCTAGATTAAGTGGACTGGTGAGATATTGTTGTGGCTTAAACCTGTTTATAATTTTGTTATTCTGTTTTAAAAGTTTTTAATATTATTATAATTATTATTATTTTGTTGTTGTTGGAGCCATACTTCGGTTTTGGAATGGTCTCCTTTTTACGGGAGATTATGACTGCTCCTTAATTAAGCTTACTTATTGTATTTTAAAGTTACGATGATCCTTTATGTGTTTAACTCAACTAAAAAATTTAATCTTTTTCACCAAAACCTTCCTATAACTCTCGGCTTTCACACTAAAAGGAAGAAGAATAATTTTTTACTTTATTTATTTTACTTCTTGAATCTTCAAACAGATGCCAACGGAAGAAAAAAAATATATTATTATAATAGTAAAAATAAAATAATATGCTTGTGCTTACCTCCGATGGTTTCGGGTTTAGCAGAGAATGAAGAAACATTGGTTTAACTTCATGATAATGACTTCGCACTTAATCTTATTACTGAAACTTTGTTTTTGAAAAAGATTGAATCTTGTTACTCCTTAATTGGTCTCGGGTTGGGCAAAGAAAAAGGAAAGAAAAATTGTTAGTTTTTGTGATGATAATCTTAACACTAAATTTCATTACTTAGTAATAGGTTTTTGATACAAATTTGGTTGTTTCTAATTATTCACGGGTTTTGAAGGAAAAAGAGATACTACTATTTTAAATAAATAAATAAATAGTTAGAATAAAAAGTGTTTGTAAATTTATTTTTGAAAGAAAGATGTTTTCTTAAAATATACAAAGTTCCTTAGAATAAAATTTAGAGGAAATCCAAAGTATGCTCTGTGGTTGCAGTTTCACCTGACCTTCTACATCAGAAAAGGATTTTCTTACTACTAGTTTTTAAACTTAGTCTATGGAAAATTATGAGTATGCTCTATGGTTGTAGTCCAACCTGATCTTCCATATCATAAAGGAATTTTCCAATATTAAAATCTATTTATGTTTGTAAGGGAATAATTTATTAGAAGTTAGAAAGTTATTTCTTTTTAACAATTTAAGTTAAGGAATTAGATAAGAAGAAAGGATAAAATAAATTTAAAAGTTTTTAATAAAATAGAAGTAGAGATCAGTTAAAAAGTAGCTAATTTAAATTAATCATTAGTGAAATTAAAAATTAAGTATCTAATGTTTTGCTTAAGTACTTTGTGATATTACATAAATTCTTATATTAGATACTTAATATATGATAAGATAATTTATTATGGTGTAATGTATGTGTGATATTATGAATCTAATGTGTTAATATGTAACATGATATGCTGATTGTACTCTGATAACATTGTTTATCTGTCTGTAAGGCAGATGTGCTGAAACACTGTACTAGTGCTTAGAGAAGCGGAGACCAGGGATACCTTTGAATTTATAATTGTTATGTTTTTATATGCTATGATGATGAACCTCTGCCTGTTGAGGTAGAGATATGTTTTATATATGGATGAGAATGACCCGTGAAAAATGAATAACAATCTGCGGATGTATTCCGAGAATGCGTTCTAGTTACATAACTTGGTGTAGCCAAGTTAGGCGGAAGGCCTGATGGGAGATGGAGTGGGAAGTTACGGTCTGGTACGCCGTGAGTTGATATGCGTGACCTTGGCTAAGGTCTAAGGGGTGGAAGGCATCAATTGTGTGACGTCCCAATGGGTAGGTCAGCCCCCTACGTTACGGGACTGATAGTGCCAGCTCGTACACATTGATAAGCGCAGAGACAACTTCATGATGACGCGGAGGGTATACCTCGTGATATGATAGGGATGTGACCCCGTGGGGGAGATTACCCCATGACTGAGTATGCATACTGATATGATTATTGATATTGAGCAACACCGAGAATGGTGTCAAGTACCATGTGGATTATGGAGCTGCACAGGTATGGGACTGTGATAGATGCTTTATATGCTTACATATCTTAACATTTATCTTACATTTTTCATGACTTAGAACTTTGTTTCAATCAATTTTAGGCTAATTTAACTATTATGTAGAAGTAGTGGTAATATTTCTAATCCTTTAGGAGTTTTACTAGCTTTTGATATTTTGTTGTAGGAATAAAAGAAGAATTAAAGAATTTGGAGCATTAGTCATTTAAAGTTCAAGCCAACATCTTTGGAAGCATATTTTGAAAGCCAAAAGCCAACATCTTCCTTTTATCTTGCTGAGGCCGGGCTTGAGAAATTTGAGGCTGGGCCTGAGAATGAAGAAATTTCCCTTTGCTTGCTGTCAACCTAAGGCTGGGCGTGAGAATGCTGAGGCTGGGCGTGAGGACCTTCGAGTTGCACCCCTGATGCCTTTTCTGAAGCTGAGCGTGGGAAAACTTGAGGCTGGGCGTGAGGACTCCTGAGGTGGCATTAATGAGCTTGAAACAAAAGGATAAAAGGCCCAATTGAAGGGGAATTTGGGAGATTTTGAGTGGGGGAGCTATCTAGGGTATAGTGAGGGGCTGGGAAGCTCTCACTTGTTCTCCATGGTTCCCCTACCAAGTCTCATCATTTTGTGCATCCTTTTCTCTTCTTTTTCTTCTTCTTGTAGCTAGGTAGTTAGGTTCACCCTTGTTGGGGTTGATGTAACTGAACCCATCTTCATATATGCATTGTAGTTATTAATCTATGTTTATTGTTCATTATTAAGTGTTCTCTTCTGTGCTTAATGCTTGCCTTGGCTTGATCACCCTTTGCTTGATTTTTGTGGTTTGAATCCGATTGGAAAATGTTTTTAAACCTAGAAATGGAGAAGAACACCTAATGGGTTTTGTTGCTAGGAATAGATCAAAGCTTGTTAGTCATCTTTTAACTCTTGTTCTTAAAGCAAGTTACTTGGCTAAGCTATGCAAGGGATTGATAGTTTGGTTAAGGGACTTAGGCTCTTTCCATCCAAGGAATTGGGGTTTGAGTATTTTGTGAGTTGATGATAATAAATGAACCTTAAACTAGATGAGTGACCTTTGTAGGCATGAGGAGATGGTTTGGTGAAGTCAATCCCAACACTTTTATGCATTGTTGTTTTATCCTTTTTTATCGCATTCCAAGTGTTCGTAAAAATTCCCCAAAAAGATTTCCTGTTACTTTACTCTTTAGTTTAATGTTTATTTAAGTTCTTGCTATGTACATTATTGCATTCCAATTAAAATAATTGTTTTTGATAGCCATAGTTAATAAATGTTGCTATTTTGCCAAATATTGAACAAGTCCCTGTGGATACGATACTTGGACTTACCAAGATATTACTTGTACGATTTGGTTCACTTGCTAAGGAGCTATCAAGTTTTTGGCGCCGTTGCCGGGGACTTGTGTCTCAATACTAGGCAATTTTGCATCGTTTGCTATCTTAGGCTTTTTTTCGTTTCATCCTTTTGTTTTTAATTTTCTGCATTTGTTATTTTCAATCTTTGGCTAACTTAGTTGCTCTAGTGCTTTTGTGTTTTCTTTGTATGCAAGGTGTCGTCCCAGTCGAACAACTAATCTTCAACCTATCAAGCTAGTGTATTGGGAGGAAACCAAGCATTTTTAAACTTATCTTTTTAATTTTCTGTCATTTGAGTTAGTTCAACTGTTAATTGCCTTGTGTTGCTTGAATTTTCTGTTATGTTTTTGTTTTGACGTGTTAATTGCTTATGTTTACTTGGCATCATTGGTGCACATGTTGAGAGAGTGTCAAACAAGCTTTTCCTTGGTAGTTCTTGCTCTTTTTGTTAAAAGAAAATTCTGCAGGAAAAAAAATTATGCAGCTGAGTTTTTATAGCTTGAACTAATTTGGAAAAGCTTGATTTGTCTCAACAAGTGACATCATTGATGCAAAGTGTGTGATGCAAAGTGTGTGAGTGTTGATTTAGCAAGTTGTTTTCTGTCTGTTTTAATTGTTTCTGCTGAGAAAGATTTGAGAAAGTTGGTTGATTTAAGTATAGGGTGTTCAAGGCTTGACTCATGAGAAAAACAATTTTAAAAGCTGCATCTTTTTGTTATTAACTGAGTCAAAATTTATCTGTCAATTTCAAGCTAAGTGTGGAAATGTTTCATAATTGCTGCCATTTAGATACTTAGCTTTGTCCATTCTCAAGCCTAATGTGGCAAATTCAAGTCCCTAGAGCCATTAATTTGTGTGAGCTTATTGCCAAATTGACGCCATGCGTCACATGTTAGGCAGCTAGGCGTGGCTTTTATATTTGATCCAGGGATCATTCAATTGAATTGTAATTTTTACAATTGGCCACTGCCATATTGACGCCCAGCATGAATAGTCCCAAGCCCAGCATGAGCAATTGGAATTGAAGTGCAAATTTTGCAATTATTCTCTGCACATTTGAGGCCGGGCCTCAATTTTACCAAGCTGGGCTTGAGCTTTGCTTACTTATGCACCTGAAATTTTTTTACACTTCATTTCTCTCTCTCCAACTTAACTCTTTCTCCAGCTTTCTTCTTTTTCTTTCGATCCACACGCACAACACATTCTTCACGCCATTTTCTTCTTTTCTTTTTCATATCATTTCAAGCTTGATCATTGTGAGTTCATTTCTTCTTTCTCTATCTTGTTTCATCTTGGTGCATTTCTCTCATCCCATTTCTCTTGTTTTTACTTTGTTCTTAGGTTGTAACATGTTATTCTTTCTTTATTTATTTGAATGTTGTTGCTTGTGTTTTTCTTTGAATGTGTTATTAGTTGCTTTTCTTAGTGTTTCTTATTGATTTTTGCTATTGGATTGTTCTCTTTCTTTGTTTTTCAAATTTGTGGTTTTACACATGTTCTAGTTCTTCTTTTTCCTTTTATTTTTAAGTGTGCCTTTTAAGTGTTTGGTGAAATGCCTAAGTGAAAATTTCTTGTGATTTCTCACTTGTTCTGTGATCCTTAGGCTTAACTTCACTTTCTCTTGACTTAGTGTGTTTAGGGTTAGTTTTATTTTGTTGAATCTTGTTGTGTTTTGCTACTTTCTTTCTTAGTTATGTTTTTCTTTCTTTATTTCATTTGTGTTCTTAGTTGTTTCCTTTTTCTGTAGTTACTTTTTCTTCTTTAATGTTAGCTTGTGTTGATGTTAGAACTTGTTTCTTGTCGTTTAAATTAAGTTTGGGGTTTCTTATTTTTTATTTGTTGAGTTTTCTTATTGTTGTGTTCTTTTGTGTGTTTGCTTTAGGATGGCTACTCCTCAAACCAAGGTTTACAAGAGCAGAAAATCCACTGAGACCCAATGCTCCCACCCTTCTAGGCAAGCACTACCTCTGGATTTTGATGAAGATATCTATCCTGGCGGTTGCTGAATTCTCTTCCCGTGTGGATTGGTCACAATATCCTGGGGACCAGGATAATCCCCAGGGAGGAGGAGGGTCTGCTGCTGCTGCTGATGGGGATGTTGATGCACACTTGGAAGAGGAAGGAGTGGAGGAAGGCTAATCTCTTAGCCTGATGTTGAGGGATTCATATTGTGTTTTATGTTTTATGTGTTTTGTCTTCTGTTTATGTTGTATTTAATTGTTATTGTTTAACTTGTGTGATGTGCTAGATTTTAATTTCCAGTTAATGTGTTTTTAGATTGAACATGTGTTAAGTGTGTGGTTTGAGATTTTGGCATAATTTCAGTTCATCCATTGCATGAGTTCTTGATGATGTTAAATTCCATTGTGATATGATTATATGCTCGTGGTTGTACTCCGATATTCATAATTGGATGCTTTGTAGTATTTCGTGCGATTAATAAGTTTGGCATGATGTTGTTGAAAATCATTGAGTACTTGTTTTAACCGTGTGAGTATTTGAGCTTCCATTGATTTATTTGATTGAGTGCCACCATTGGAATGCGTACAATTGGTTTTGCTTGAATCTCTGTTACCTTGAATTGCATATGCTTGTTGAGAAGTGATCAAGGCATGTTCTTGTGTAAATTTTAGTCACTGGACCAAATAGCTAACCTAACAATTTGTTATCCTTTGCATGAACCCCTTTGAGCTAAACACATTTTTTTGTTCTTGAATCCTTGAGCCTAAAAGAAAGACAATTGCTTCCTACATCTTAGGGATAAGAGAGCAAGTCATTTTTTATAGTGGATTGCAAGAGTTTAAGTTTGGGGTTTTCTGTGTGATTATCAAGAAAGGATAGCAAAGTTGGGAATCTTTATGTGGTTTCTTGTTTTCAAGCCACCCTTGTGTCATAAAAAAAATCAAATTTTAGAAAAATGAAAAAAAAAAAAGAAAAGAAAAAAAGTTTGAAAAGTAAACGAGGTGGCTCAATAATTCTTGTTTTGATGTTGGTCAAGGTTGTTTCTAGCATTGGGATGGATGGAATGAAGGTTTTCATTGAACTTGAGAAGTTGGAATTGTTGAATGAATTGTGATCATAGAAGATGCTCTCCTATTCTCTTATGGTGTAATTTTGCTTATCCGGAAAAACCAATATTCTTTGTAGCCCAGCCAAGATTCAACCTAATAAAAGACCTTTGTGATCTTTGCATGCATGTGTGGTTTTATGGTTTCTTTTGAGATGAAAAGCAAAACTGAATTGTGTGGTTTCAATGTGTGTGATTGAGAGATACACTTGCTCGGATACACTTGTGTGCTTGAGAGAAACACCCTTTCTGTGAGGGAACAAGTGCTCTTTGGTTTTTCAATTTCAGTCATTGCCATACTTGTTAGTCTCTTAAGGAATTATTTGCATTTGTATCTTGTTGTGAAATTTTGTGTGGGCACCATAGGGTATGGTTATTCATTTTGGAAATTCTTGCTCAAAAACTTGAGTTGAAAGCATGTCTGGATGGATGTGATGTGGTGCTTGATTTTCAAACCATGATATTTATGCATAATTTCATGTTTATGTTGATGTTAGGTAGGTTGTTTATGTTTAGTTGTGTAGCTTAGTTTTATTTTGCTTGAGGACAAGCAAAGCTCTAAGTTTGGGGTGTTTTGATAGATGCTTTATATGCTTACATATCTTAACATTTATCTTACATTTTTCATGACTTAGAACTTTGTTTTAATCAATTTTAGGCTAATTTAACTATTATGTAGAAGTAGTGGTAATATTTCTAATCCTTTAGGAGTTTTACTAGCTTTTGATATTTTGTTGTAGGAATAAAAGAAGAATTAAAGAAT
This sequence comes from Pueraria montana var. lobata, assembly GCA_026413185.1. Classification (NCBI taxonomy): domain Eukaryota; kingdom Viridiplantae; phylum Streptophyta; class Magnoliopsida; order Fabales; family Fabaceae; genus Pueraria; species Pueraria montana. The sequence continues at coordinate 6,546,453 of CM048647.1, forward strand.
TTGGAGCATTAGTCATTTAAAGTTCAAGCCAACATCTTTGGAAGCATATTTTGAAAGCCAAAAGCCAACATCTTCCTTTTATCTTGCTGAGGCCGGGCTTGAGAAATTTGAGGCTGGGCCTGAGAATGAAGAAATTTCCCTTTGCTTGCTGTCAACCTAAGGCTGGGCGTGAGAATGCTGAGGCTGGGCGTGAGGACCTTCGAGTTGCACCCCTGATGCCTTTTCTGAAGCTGAGCGTGGGAAAACTTGAGGCTGGGCGTGAGGACTCCTGAGGTGGCATTAATGAGCCTGAAACAAAAGGATAAAAGGCCCAATTGAAGGGGAATTCGGGAGATTTTGAGTGGGGGAGCTATCTAGGGTATAGTGAGGGGCTGGGAAGCTCTCACTTGTTCTCCATGGTTCCCCTACCAAGTCTCATCATTTTGTGCATCCTTTTCTCTTCTTTTTCTTCTTCTTGTAGCTAGGTAGTTAGGTTCACCCTTGTTGGGGTTGATGTAACTGAACCCATCTTCATGTATGCATTGTAGTTATTAATCTATGTTTATTGTTCATTATTAAGTGTTCTCTTCTGTGCTTAATGCTTGCCTTGGCTTGATCACCCTTTGCTTGATTTTTGTGGTTTGAATCCGATTGGAAAATGTTTTTAAACCTAGAAATGGAGAAGAACACCTAATGGGTTTTGTTGCTAGGAATAGATCAAAGCTTGTTAGTCATCTTTTAACTCTTGTTCTTAAAGCAAGTTACTTGGCTAAGCTATGTAAGGGATTGATAGTTTGGTTAAGGGACTTAGGCTCTTTCCATCCAAGGAATTGGGGTTTGAGTATTTTGTGAGTTGATGATAATAAATGAACCTTAAACTAGATGAGTGACCTTTGTAGGCATGAGGAGATGGTTTGGTGAAGTCAATCCCAACACTTTTATGCATTGTTGTTTTATCCTTTTTTATCGCATTCCAAGTGTTCGTAAAAATTCCCCAAAAAGATTTCCTGTTACTTTACTCTTTAGTTTAATGTTTATTTAAGTTCTTGCTATGTACATTATTGCATTCCAATTAAAATAATTGTTTTGATAGCCATAGTTAATAAATGTTGCTATTTTGCCAAATATTGAACAAGTCCCTGTGGATACGATACTTGGACTTACCAAGATATTACTTGTACGATTTGGTTCACTTGCCAAGGAGCTATCAGACTGCGACAACGATTGAGGTATACTTACTCCCAATCGCTTCCCGAAGGTGGTATTGTGATTGATGATTGATCAATCGTGGAGTATGGATCCATACTGCGTTTGGAAGGTTGAGATGTTATGACGAGATAGACACTAGGTCCTCCGCTATTATATTATTTGACGGTTGTTATACCGTTAGTAATACATATATATATTTGAATCAAGTCTCACTCCTTTTTCTTTCTTATTGTGTATGTACTTGTTGATTGGATACGTGAAGATGACGGTCATGCCCAACGATCGAGCTCTCCTGCGGACACGGTTATTTCGGGGATTGCTGAGACTGACGAGAAGATACGAGACTTAAAGGCTAGTTTTATTCATTCCTATTTTTGGGTAGAAATTGTGTACTGCTCTGACTATGATTATTTGATGTATGGGTTGGGATTAGCTAGTACATAATTTCTCAGTATTTATTTTGTGATATGAACTAATGTTTATTTAGAAGAAGATCATGGTTCTTTATAAAATATTTTCTATATTCTAAATAAGCTTAATGAACGTTTCATTAATCGCGAAAAATTCATCCTCATTTTTATAATAACTAAAACAAATGAAACCTTAGTGTGAGTTTTGTCTAATGTAACGGGTGTTACATTATTTATTGTTTTGTTTTGATAGCATTATATGTCTTGCAATTAGAGAAGCAAAACAATTGGACTGGAATGAGAATGAGATAGCTAAGGGAATAGCTTTCTGTCGGGAGCACTTGCATCAGTTGGCAAGGCTCATTATTACCAAAAGAAACATGTTATCTCCCTTCATATATGGACTTGGTTTGCTTGAGTTATGAGTCACAACATTCCTTATGGACTTCTTTATGGATTTAAAACTCCTGCATTAAGTTTAATGCATTATTCAATAAAATCATCTCCTTAATTCTTTGCTTTGAATGCTTTAACTTCCTAGGCATAACTTTTGTCTTGTATATTTTTGTTTTGTTTTGTCAGTTATCCTTTTTTGTGATGTAGATAAGCATAACCAATTCTTTCAAAACAGAGAGAATAACAAAATAGTGGGGGTGAAGGATAAGAGGTTTGAATATGTTTATAGAATTTGCGGGCGGGGGGGGGGGGGGGGGGGGGGAGGTGTGGTACCATTTTTTCACTACGGGTTATCATTTTTTATACAGTAATGATTACGAGACAATAGTCTCTGATGGCATGGAGTTACAATATTAGAAATTGACCTCCTTTGCATGATTTTATGTACTTCACAATTGCTGAAAATTTGGATTAGGTTCCTCTGCCTTTTTTTTTATTATTATAATTGAAAGTCCTTAAGTCTTTATTTTGTTTATCTTCAACTCTTTCAATTTGGTGTCTTGAGATTTTGCTTCTGTGAATCATGGAGCTTTATTCTTGCAGATTTTTTTTATTATAATATGTTTTTTTCCATTTTGTTTATTTTGTTTATCATGCAGATTTTTTTTATTATAATATGTTTTTTCCATTTTGGTTCCTGTTCTTTTAAAGGGAGATGGTGTATTTACATTGGCAAAGATATATCAATTGTTAAGTGAATGATATATGTGTTTTACTTATTCTCTATAATTTAATAAATATCAAAAGAAAGGATTTTGGAATTTTGGGTCACATCCCCTATTCATGAGTAGAAGCTGACTTGTAATAAGCGAGGAAATTATCTAGGAAAGTTGTTGTAGAAGCTGCTGACTACCAGGTTAAGAAAGAGTTAATAAAGATACATTAGTATTAGTGTTCATGAGAATAACTTCAATATCTATTTTGCACTTTTTGATTCATAGGGTGGGCAGTTAGCTGTGATGAACCTAGAATCCAGAGCATCCTTGCTTGCAGCAAAACAGGTGCCTAACAAGACAATTTGATATGTTTCTACTGTTATGCAATTTTTTCTTACAAATGTATTATAGTGGAATAAAATTTTTAAGCTTATTTCCATATTGATAGATAGATTTACATTTTTTAAGCCTTAATGTATTTTGTCAAGAGTTTGGAATGTCAGCTTCATATGCATCAGTTAATTTTTTTAGAGTAAATTACAGCAACACCCCCTGAGTTTTTATCAAATTACACATAACTCCAACCTTTTTTTATTTTCCTACACTAACCCCTTTAAGTTTGTAAATATTACACTATAACACCCCCTTATATGTTTGAAAACACTACTCAAATCTTACACTAACACCCCTACAAGGGAGGTGAATGTCATGCATGTCTGATTTGGTATATCATCAGCAACAGTTGATGAACTTATGTTCCTTAGGTTTTGATTATAGGTTTTGAATTTGGAATGTCCTCTTTTTCATGTTGGTCTGGTACACTTGGCACATGATCAAATTTGCTTGATGCATTTTAAAGTTCATACATATGCATAAAGAAGAGTGAAGGTCCAGATCTTTAACTGTCCAATTTGGTTCAGCAGTTCAGCAAAATGTAAACACATTTATTTGGTATTGATTTTTCTCTCCTACTAAAGGAAAGGAGCAATGAGTAGTAGACAGATCCCAGAAGAATCAGTCATCATGTTTTCTACATTTTAGGATTCTTTCATGGCTTCACTTTCTCTCAATTGCATGCCAAGTGTCCTCATTTCACTAAGCTGGGTTTAATTGTAGTTGTTGATGAAGAAATGGAGTCTTCTATACTTAAATGTTGTTTTACTTTTGATTCATCTCTTAATTGATGGTGCCATACTACATTGCAATTTTTTTACCAGACCACACCCATTTTCACCATGACAAAGAAAAGTCCCGAATTTGAAATAAAGATGCTAATGGAGGCATTTCCACCAGTTTTAGCTGATGTGAGCTTTATTTTCTATTAGTTTTTCAAAATATAAATTGGAGCTGATAATCAAATTCTGGAAGAGCCAGTAGAAGATCACTAGGGTCCTTATTTGAAGGATGTTCTTGAAGAAGAAACTTCCAATTTGATCAGACCAACACAAGCATACCTTAGTTTGTGACCTCACCAGTAAATTTGATAAGAACTTGGCTGCAACTGCTATTAGGTTCTAAGACCTTGGACGATGTCCAACCCCTCGAATTTCGGTTTTGATGATAACAATTAAAGGATAAATTTTGAAGTATCTAATGATCTTGTTTAAGTGTTATAGGATTTACGTCTTCCAATGCCGCAATGGTATTGCATCTCTCAAACCTCGACTTTATGTTTTAATAAGAAAAGTGTCCAAATGTGTTTTGTAAGAATACTACAGTCAGCGTCCAATGCTCTTGTGAGAGCAAGCGTCCAATGACTATATAACCTACACTGTAGTTTCTATCTTAAAAAGTAATATCATATGACAATACATTTTCAATGGTGATTCTCTGTAATGCAACGATTATTCTCTCTCATTCTAATATGTCATTCTATTTGATTTTTCGAATAGTATTGAACAGGAAAAGAGAAGCTTCTCTTTGCAGAAAAAGTACAAGTTGGAGAGGCGCTACATGTACGGCTGTCTCCTCTATCTCTCCACCCTAAGTCAAAACGTGACAACGGTCACATGCTTTGGAGAGAACCGCTCTTGGCAAAGGAACAGATCTCACAACGGATACTTTACAACAAGCTGCCTATAAATAGAGGAATGAGCTCATGTATCAGACTGACGAAAAATTTATAAAGAGCTGAATCTCTGTCAAAACGACTGGACGATCAACACTTAAGCAAAACGAGCTTTCTACTTAGCTTTGCTAAGCGATTATGTGTATTCGTACTTATTGTAATATCCTCTCTGTGAGAGTTATTCTTTCTTTCTATACTCAAACAATTCTGTTTGGAAAGCCAGGAGTGACTTAGTGTTAAAGAATACTTGGGTTTGTTTTTAATCTCAGGGGGAGATTAAAGGTGTGCCAGGAGTGGCTTAAAGAATACTTGTAGCCAGAAGTGGCAAGGTTAGCTTACTTGTGAGTAATCAGATACTAATTAGTAGAACCCTTCAAAGGTTTTTGAAGGAGAACTGGACGTAGCTCAGTTGAGTGAACCAGTATAAAACCAAGTGTTCTATTCTCTCGTATTCTAGCTTATTTGCATATCTCTTAAGTTATCTCTTCAACACACTACGAAAGTATTTCGTTACACATTTTATCTATGAAAATCTTTTGCTTGTGTTCTAACGAAAAAATTGAAAAGCATATTTATTGGACTGTTGCATTTGAACCACTGGACGATAGCATTATTTTCTGTTTCACTAAGTTCTTGTAAAACTTAAGATATACTATAGTCATTCTTGTTAAAGGTTTTCGAAGAAAATATAAATACACTATTCAACCCCCCCTTCTAGTGTATTTCTCTGTATTTCAGTTGGTATCAGAGCTCGGCCTCTTGGGTTGAGTACTTAGCAGTACAGAGGAAAGATCCTAAGAAAGATGGAAAACGAGGGACAAGTTGTTAACAGACCACCATTCTTCAAGGGTGTCAAATATGATTACTGGAAACAAAGAATGATAGCATTCTTTGAATCTAGCCATATTGACATGTGGGAAGTTGTGGAGATGGGCGACTATATTCCACTTGATGCGAACCTCATCGAAATCCCAAAGGCTAGATGGACGGAAGAGCAAAAACAAAGATTTTATCTTAACTCCAGAGCTAGAAACATCATCATGTGTGCACTAAGCGAACAAGAATACAACAAGGTGCACAGTCTCAAAAGCGCAAAACAAATGTGGGACACTCTTGCGTTAACGTATGAGGGTTCCACCCAGGTAAAACGTAACAAACTCAGTCTCCTTACTCATCAATATGAGTTGTTTAGTATGGAAGAAAACGAGGACATACAAAGTATGTTTGGACGGTTTCAAACCATACTAAATGAACTTAGAGCACATGGTAAAGATTACAATAACTATGAACATATTGACAAAATTCTAAGAAGTTTGCCTAGGAAATGGAGACCACAGGTTACAGCCTTGAGAACAAAAAAGGAACTGGACGATATGTCCCTAGAAAAACTCGTGGGAACTCTCAAGGTGCATGAACTAGAACTGCATCAAGATAGTGATGGTAAGAAAAATAAGTCTCTGGCGCTCAGCGTCCAGAAGCCAAGGAAAGCATCATCGTCCAAAGCCATGCAAGCTGAAACATCATCAGACGAACAATATGAAGATGATGACTCAGACGAGAATGATGAACTATCCTTTATATCCAAAAGGATACATGCTATGTGGAAGAAGAAAGGTGGATCCAGATGGAGAAACCTAAACAGGAAAGACTTCAAAGAAAAGAAGGAGAAGAGTCCAATCGTATGCTACGAATGCAAAAAGCCAGAACACTTCAAATCAGAATGCCCAGATCTCGACAAAAGCAAGGACAAGAAGAAGAAATTCTTTAGCAAAGGAAAGGGCAAGAAAGTTCTGATGTCTACATGGGAAGACCTGGACGATGACTCATCATCGGACGATGGAGAAGAAGAGGAAGCACACATATGTCTGATGGCAGACACCTCAACAGACTCTTCTGAACCAGAAGAAGAAGATGAGGTAGATTTTAATGACATAGATTCATGAACTACTTTCAAACTCTTCTATTCTGTCAAAGGCCTACAGAACTTTAAAGAAATCATCCAAATCACTTTCAAAAGAAAAAGAAGCTTTAAAAAAAATGTTAGACAACTGGAAAGTGAAAAGGAGGATTTACAGAAAAAGTTTACAGAGCTCTCAAGGCAAAATGAAATTACAAATATGGAGAGGCGAACTCTCCGGAATGATGCTACTCGAGCCCATAAATCCTGTGAGGATTCAAGGACTAGAGAAAGAAATCTTTCCATAGAGATTCAAAATCTCAACGCAGAAAACAAAAGGCTAGTTGAGAAGCTTCTGAAAGTTGAAGCAGATACTTCCTTAAGAGGTCAACCACATGATGTTGTAAAACTTCATGAAGAAATTGACAGCCTAAAGAAGGATCTGTCAAACTTTGTCAAGGGCTCTGACAACCTCAAAAAGCTTTTAAAATATGAAGGTTGTAAGAGACCAAATGACAGGTCAGGACATGAATATAAGGGAAAGAAATATATTCATGACGAGGAAACAGATGTTTGCTACTTCTGTGGGAAACCTGGACATATAACGTCCAAATGCAGACACCTGCCTAAGAAGGGAGCATTCAATGCCCTTCGAGCTAACAAAAAAGGACCCAAGTCAATCTGGGTACCTAAGGATAAAATTGTTCCTGTTGCAGACATGCTTAACAGCAGGAAAGAAACTCCAATCATGGTACCTGGACAGTGGGTGCTCACATCACATGACAGGAGAAAGGTGTATGTTCCAAAGCCTCCTACCCAAGACTGGTGGGACAGTCACTTTTGGAGGGAATCAGAAAGGGATGATAGCTGGCGTAGGTAAGATTGGTATACCACCCTATCCTTGTATTGATAAAGTTCTTTATGTTAAAGGTCTTAAACATAATCTACTTAGCATAAGCCAATTATGTGACAGTGGATATGATGTTGCCTTTAACAAAGGTGAATGTACAGTCAAAAACTCTGATGGATCCCTTCTCTTTACCGCAAAGAGGCAAGGCAATCTGTATAAGATTAAACTTGGGGAACTATCAAGTCAAAATGTCTTTATTTTGAAATAGGGGACCTAAATTATAGATTTTGCAAAAATAAGGGGACCAAAATTGTATTTAAGCCAATAATTTTTAACTTAATTTCAAAACAGTTTTCCTTCCACTTAAAAAAAATCGAAATGTGGTTTTTAGTTTTAAAAAGGATTTGATGTTGCTTGAAACACACATTCTCGTCAATAGCACATTGTTAGATTGGAGTCATTGAAAGTGAAAATAAATCCATACGTAGAAATATCCGATGAAGAAGTAAACAGGGCAGTGGAGTACTTACTTCAGAACTCTCCACTAATTAGAGTTTTCTATCTTAATTGCTGAAACTTATATCACTTTTCCTTGCTTAACTATTTAGGTAAATATTTTTACTTCATTCTATGTTTCCTTTGTTGCTGATGCTCTCTTCTTGCAGTAAATTATTGGGTGTTTGATTGTGATTCCTTCTTGTTGGTGCTTTCTTATATGGCTTTGATAGATGGATTATTTTTTAAGAAACAATCACTGTGGGGAATGTGTCTGAAACTTACTATTTTTTTATTCTTTAGAGGTGGTTAGTAAAATCCATGCTTAAACACGTGGAGATGTTTTATAAATTATTCAGTTTTTACCTTGTCTTATGGGAAAAACTGGAGTTTGAATATGAACAGAAATAAAGGCTGGCTGGTTGCGCATGATAAATCCGCAAGCAATCACTGTGGCATTCAAGTTAAGCTTATGGAATTCATCATATTGAGATGCAACAAAAAGACACAAGTAGTAGATGATCAATGTTTTGTATCCAAGAGATCTCAATCAAGTCTAATTAGAGGCTAGTTCTCCAAAATTAATGCTCACAATGATTGGTCCGCTCACCTCTATGCATCACTCAAGTGTTTAAGGTTAAGACAATTTCACTCAACTCAACCCAATAAAAGCATCCTACCATAGGCTTGGTAAGGAATCTCATCACCACTAGAGTATTGTATCAACATAAACAAATCACAAGGTCTTTCATTGGGATGTAACGGGGCCAAGGGTGAAAATGTAAGGTAGGGAAAAAGAAAGGAAGGAAAGTGCAAAAGGCTCGATAACCATCTTGATACCTTGATAAGGATCACATTCAAGCAACACTTATAGAAGCGGAGCACTTTAACAATCTCAATTTATTCACTTTTCTTCCTTTGTTTCTTTTCTTTTCTTGCACATTCAAACTTTTCACTACCTTTCCATTCAATCTTTTTCATTCATTTTTTTTTCAATTTTTTTTTTTCATTTCACCCTTTTTCATTCCTTCCTTTTTTTTTTCTAGCTTTTCTATTTTCCTCCGGTTTCACCAATTCATTCCAAGAATCACAATTTCACAAATTCTCAAATAGTGACTTCAATACCCCATATTTTTCATAAAGTTGCCACAATGCATCCCTCAAGGTACCAAGACCATCCAAAAACATAAATAATAGGGTACCAAATTTTTTTTCCAGTGTTTGGCTCAAAGGGGGCAACTAATTGAAATATTTTCAACTAATTCAGGGGTTTGAAACAAAATTCCAAATTGCCTTGATCACTTTTATTCATGCAAACAAAATTATTAGCATCAACAAGGTTCCAAAACAAGTTCTAGAGGATGCAATTACGAAGAGTTCACACTTAAGCAAAGAAAATGGGACACACACACACACACACACACACACACACACACACACACACACACACACACACACACACACACACACACACATATATATATATATATATATATATATATATATATATATATATATATATGCAATGTAAACCTTTGTCCCAAAGATAGGCTCAATATTTCTCACTTTTGTAGTTCATGTCAATGCAAACATTAAAGTGGAGAATATGCTAATTTTTCAACTTGCCTAGAGACCTCATCATAATGTTACTGCAAGATTCAATATCACAAGCATCTCATTTAATGAATTCAGAATTTTTGGCTCACAGATATACAATTAATTGGGGTTATTCATGCTTTAGATGTAAATGCTAATGAATGCAAACTAAGAAATTTTTTTTTGAGCAAAAAAAAAATGAGAACCTAAGCATGAATATACAAATATTAAATATGAATGTACATGAAATTCATGAAAATGCAATGCATGACCCTAGCAATAGCAACCCCAAACCTATGATTTACATTGTCCCCAATGCAAAAAAAAAAAAAAAATTAAAAGAAGGAAGTAGGAAAAAAAACTTACAGAATGAGATGTGTATCTCCTAACTTCAAGGACCATCCTCTAAGTTTTCTTTCAGTTTCAGTTTTAGTTTCAGTACAAATAGTATCAACAATAGAGTTTGGTCCAAGAAGGTCATACCTAAGTAGTGAGGGAGGTGACTTAAGTCTTACCCGTGGAGTGTGCTTTTTCTTTTGATCTCCATCTTTAAAGAAGGCCTCTAACTTTTCCAATTTATCCTGATGAGAAGGAATGAAGGGTACAAATTTGGACACTTCCTCAATGGGTTGTGTCTTGGGCTTCTTTATTTCTTCATCCTCATTCTTCTCTTCTATAGCTTTAGGAACCTCAAGGAATCTCACAGTGGAACTTGCATATTGAGCAAAATGAGCCTCTAGTGTCTTTTGGTGGAGTGTAAAGCTTTTCATCATGTTGTCCACCTTAGTCGTCAAATCTTTAATGGAATTACTCACAAACTCATTATGCTTATTTTGCTCTAAGATGAAGTTCTCCATGATGCACTCAAGCCTTGAGACATTTTGAGCCAAGATAAAATCTTCATTTCACTTGGTTTCAGTTAAGATAAAGTCCTCAACGAGAATCTCAAGTTTAGACTTGGTTTCAGTTGACCCAGTTGTGCTTTTCTTCTAATCTTCAAGTGTCCCTATGCTCTTGGCTTCAATCCTTGGAGTAACCATACATCTTTCTCCTTAAATTGATGTCTTAGAGCTCAAGAAACAACCTTGAAACATGAAAATACCAAAAGCATAACCGGTTCCAAAAAGAAATGAAAAACAATGCAAATGCAAGGTAAATGAGTCCTAAATGTAAGAATATGCAATATTTCCTAAGTGAAATGTTATGCATGAACGATGTAAAATGCAACGCATCAATAAATTAGAAAATAGAAATAGTAAATGATGATTTTAAAAAAATGTCAGAGAGCATATCATATAGCTAGTAACAATTAACAAAGAAATGAGACAAAGTCTGTGACAAATGGAGTATTATATATGGGTCAGAGAGAATATTTGGGTACATACTTGTGGTTCTTCTAATTCAAGAGAGTTTCAATGAATATAACATTGGAAGGGAGAGTAGGTACTTGAACACATCCAAAATATGAGATTCAACAATTTCAAAGGATATCAAAACATATTCATCAAATAGCTAGCAGAAAAGAAAAAAAGAAAAAGGTATAGTTGATAGAGAGAAGGACATGAATTTGGAATCTGAATTTGAGGAATATGTCCCAAGAGTAGTAGTAAATTCCTAATCAATTGACTACTAATTAAAAATATTTGTACAACTCCAAGCTAAGTATAATGTTCTTTATTATACATACTATTTTCCTCACATTTTTCATCTTTACTTTTTCACCCTTCTGTTTTATTCCAATTAAGGAGTGAGCTGTGTGATTGTTATGGGTGGCTTGAGGTGCTGGTTGTCTTTGGTGGCCTCTGTGGTTCACACGGGAGGGTAAATGGTGGTGTGGTGATTGAGGATCAAACCGCTGCGTTGTGCATGAGGAAGTGGCTTGCATGAAGGTCCAAGATCATTTTGTCATGGTGGAACTACTGGTTGATGAATGGGGCTGTTGTGTGATGAGTGAAGATGGTTTTAAGTATATGGAGGCTTGGTATATGTTGGTTGGATGGCTTGAGAGAGATTCATGGAGGCTCAGTCTTGCCATTAAACTTATGGGTGGTTAGGGAGTGTTATTGTGCTGGGTGCATGAAGGACAGGATGGGAAGCAAAATGGAGGTTCCAAGGGGTCTGTCATGGTTGGTTTTTTGAGAATCAGAGAAAGAAAAAGGAGAGGAAGGGGTGAAGGATGTATCCATGTATATGTAAGGAAAAATTTCAGAGACCAAGAGGTTGGATGCAAATGTCAATTAATGTTATATGTTGGTATTTTGCCTGAGTACGTATAAGAAATATGCAAATGAAAATAGTGATTAAATTGAAATTCAATGGAGGCTGACAAATGATAAAAAAAAAAAAAAATGGACGCTGACATACTAGTATGATCAATCAAAATTATTTTGATACCCGCATTCTAGCTGGCATGTACAAATTCGAAATAGTCAATTTGAATGTGGCAGGCTACTAGCAGCCATCATTATTCATAACAGAATACAAAACCTTCACATTTTAGATGTCAATAGTCTTGGGGTTAAAAACAAAACAAAATAAATTACAAATAGATTATACAATAAAAGACAATCATATCAGTAAGTTTTTTTAAATAGTGATTTTGCATTACATTGTAAACCTCAATACTACATATCCGACACATCCAGCAATCCATGAAGCTTTCATCCCAGATTGAAACTTTGAAGCTAATCTGCCATAGCTGCAAATTTTTTGCTACAATTCAGATTTGACGGAAAAAAATTAGAGAATGAATTTTAGTGCTAAATTAAATGAAACTAGAAGTCTACCAAACCATTAGAGTACAAAAAAGTACTTAATTATAAGCATTTTTTAGGAACCTTAAACATTGAAGAAGTCATCGGAAAACAAGAAAATTTCTCTAAACAGAACAGGCCTTTTATAATTTCTTGGAATTAGCAACAAAAAAGCCTAAAGATTTAAATAAGTAAATTCTAACAATATGATTCATGCCAAAATGCATATTTTTGGTAAAAAAAAAAGGCATTCTCCCTTTCCATATCAAAAGGAGTTTTTGATTTATTTAAACACTATGAAGTTCAAAGAGAGAAGTTAAAGGAATTGCGTACCTGCTAGCCTCTGAGCCACCTATGGCACTTTGCTATGTTCACTTCAACCATTACAAGTATAGAATCTGTCAGTCTGTTCAAGAATCTCAAGTAAGCATTTCTCCATGATTCCCAAAGTAGTATTGATCCTATGAAGCCGCAGAAGCCTGTGAAGAATCCTAGCCCCAAGCTCATGTATAAGGCTTCAAAGAAAACTGAATTGTCATCTTCACCATGAACTGCTGGTCCTTGAGGCTTTACCATTGTCTGGTCACCTGGACAGCTTTTGTTAAGTTGCTGACCACAAAGAAGAGGATTTCCTTCAAAACTAGACGCATCAAAGGTTTGCAACTGTCTTCCCCAAGGGATTCTTCCAACGAGATCGTTGTTTGATAAGTCTAACACGGCAAGACTATAACACCCTCTATTTTATACACATATATTATTTTTATTGTTTGATATTTATTCTATGATGAAAATCTATATATTAATTTGGAAATTCTGATAGATTTTATTTAAATTAGAATTACAAATAATGTCTAGATTTATAACAAATTCCGAAGTAAATTTGGAAATACAAAATATTAATTATTTTTCACAAAGGAAATAAAATAAAGAGTAAAAATAAACAATTTAACTATATAAAAAAATAAGGCACTTAGTTATACACAAAAGGAAGGTATTATATTATAGAATGATTGGCTCCCAATTACCTTCCCCAAATATATGAAATTAGTATTGGTTGAGCATCTTCTTTTTGAGCAGCTACCAAGTATAAGGCACTTAGTATATACAAAAGGAAGGTATTATGGTATGAAATTCTTGGCTCCTAATTATCTACTCAAATATATGAAATTATTAATATGAGATTAGTAATGGGCCCTATATGCATGAGTTCATTAACTTAGAAAAGACCCTAGATGCCCCATTGCATAGCATAATTCAAATGATCACCAATAGTGATTATTTTGTTTGTTTGAGACTCTGACACTGCACTTTGTGATTTTAAATGATAAGAATCATAAATGGCCCACTCATTTTTTCTTTCTTTTCTTTATATGATATGATATTATACACGTCCAACAAACGATGGCTCTACTTGAGGATGACGACCACAAAGCTGGAAATGAGGCTATAGGCGAGGCCATAGAAAGTGATCTGTCTAAGAGATCATGGTAGGATGGTTGGTTAATGGGTAAATTTTAGTAGGTAGACTGATTGCTTTGATTAGGACCTGTTTCCCTTTTTGACTGTATTATATATATATATATATATATATATATATATATATATATATATATATATATATATATATATATATATATATATATATATATATATATATATATATATATATATATGGGAAGGGTAGAATCAGATATTTTGTTTTGTATATATATCAGTCAGCTATTGAACATTCCTTTTGAAATATTTTAAGGTGGTAAGGATGCACATATACATATACTCTATGACTTGATGCAAAAGTACTTTCTCTAGTGTAAGATAATGCCACACATAAGAGTGTTGGCTATGAAATAACAGTTCTGTTTATATCATTCTTCTTTTAATTTAAAAAAAAAAAGAAAAAAATTACACATATTTTCTACCTAACTGATAAACACATAAGCACATAAATTAAATAAATATCAAGAATTTAAAATAAATTTTGGGCGTTACAAAGACGATCAATATTGGAAACAGTAAAAGGATTTTTGCCAAAGAAATGATTTCCTGATAAGTCAAGAAATTCTAGGGAACCTAAATTCCCGATCTCAGAAGGAATTTCTCCATGTAAGTTGTTTCCTGATAAATTCAAAGAAACTAATCCAAGTAAATATCCAACCTCCTTTGGTATTTCACCTCTCAAATCATTACTTGAGAGATCAATGCTCTTCCGAAGATTCTCTGGACTCCAAAACTCATAATCCCGACCTTTCCACATAAATAACACATTAGACTTATAAATATCTATCGTAGTCGTTTTAGATGACATTTTTCGAAACATTTCTCTTCCACTTGTATCTACTTCCTTTTCCATCATTGCAGTCAAATTCCTCAAACATGTTGGAATTCCTCCTGACAAGTCATTCCTTGAAAGATCCAAGAGATCAATTTCCCTCAAATAACAGAGATGGACAGGAACACTTCCAAAGAAGTGATTTACTCGCAAGCTCAAGATTTTCAATAGTTGCACACTTTCTCCAATCCATGAGGGTATTAAACCAGACAACAAAATTTCACTCACGTCTAATATATCTAAATGAGTGCAGTTCTTCAATGTGAATGGTAGATATCTAGTTAAACTGTTATTTCGTAGGACCAAAGCTTTCAAATTAACAAGAGAACCCATGGATTGTGGAATCTTCCCTGACAATTTATTATTGCTTAGATCAAGAAATATTTGTATGGAATTTAGATGTTCCCAACAGTCCGACAGATGTCCCGTTATTTGATTATTTGATAAATCCAATGTTACAGTACTTGCTCTTTTTTTGCACAAAAATGGATTTATATCAGAAATCTTGTTTTTGGAAAGATCCAATGTCAAAGCTTGTGACAAAAAGGCAGGAAGTCCACCTTCAAATTGATTTGAATTTAGAAAAATATATGTATCAAGAACCTTGATTGGTAAATTAGGAATTGTACCTTTGAGACTGTTGTAAGACATATTCATCTCTCTTATAGACTGTAACTTGTTCCAAACCAATCTGGTACGTAGTCATCAATCCCAACATCAGAAATGTCTACAAACCATAAGTATTTTTGAGTTTGGAGCCAACTTGGAAAACTAGGATCCAACTTGCAAGAAGCTAGCACTACTTCAAAATATACATTCTAAATCGTCCAATTGACATTGGTTATGAGAACCGATGTTAAAAAATGTACAGTGACATTTTTGTAAATAAATGGTCATTGTTAACATCGGCTAACTCATAAACGATGTTGTAAAAAATGCGCGGTGTCATTTTTGTAAATAAATGGTCATTATTAACATCGGCTAACTGATAAACGATGTTGTAAATTGTCATTAACATCGGTTAAATCTTATAATCAATGTTATCTATGCCTTTTCTTACATTTTCATTCTCACTCTACAGTGCGCCCTCTGATCAGACTCCAATTTCTCTCCCCTTCTTTCTAATTCGAATCCCATTCACAACGATTATATTCCCTTCCAATTAGGTTTATATCCCTGCTAGGGTTCCCAATTCCTCTCTCCCATCTGGTTCCCCCTCCCCTCCCCCCCAAACATGGCCACTAAGGATGCTAATTTCGACGGCAAAGAAAGAAGAGATCAACAAGGACGAAGAGGAGAAAGACGATGATGAAGAAGAAGAGGAAGAGAAAGAGAAAGAGAAGGCGAAGGGTAAGGATAAGAAGAGTAAGAAGGAAGCAGTGCCAAGTGAGAGGCCCTTGACGAAGACCACGAGCGAGCAGGAGTTGCGGCGGCGGGTGCTTGGGTGTTGTTCACTTGAGTTAGTATGGAGCCTGCTAAGTAAGAGATTTAAGCGATTTCGATCTCTCACAGCGGTAATCATTTGTTCTTTGTTTTCCCTTTCTCAAAATAGCCGTAATTATCGTTTCCATCTCTCGCATTGTTCACAATTCCAGGTTTAAGCGATTTCGATCTCGTAGAGCATAGCATAGCATAACATTCTACAATGGCTGTGAATACCTTCTTCTTGCACTCCCCTAACTTAAACATCTTCCTTGCCTTTATTTTACTAATTTGTTTAATTTTCTTTTGCTGCTCCTGTTTTGTAGACTATACCAGTTAATCCCAAGCCTGTCTTGAAAAATTTGACTGGGAAGCCTGTAATTGTGAAACTAAAGAGGGGAATGGAGTACAACGGTATGTCCCTATGATATGGACCAATTTTTCTACTGTTATTTCACTATTACACGTTTCATTTCAGTGTTTATTCTATTCCTTAGGTGGTCAAATACTGTATGGATTATTTTTTATCATGTCTTCATTATGGTTTTTTATTTAATTTTTTAGGCTATCTCGTTTCTTGTGGTGCTGGCTGCCTTGATCAGTACTTCGGGCTGCTGTGCAGGCATATCTTGTGAAGAGGAGTCACAATTTTACCGGTCACCTAAAAGAAGAGAAAATAGATTTGATCAGGTGTTTATCTCCATTCCCGTACCATGTGTATACCTTTATAGAGTGATTGAGTGAGAAATGGAGATGAAAAGAAAATCAGGGACCTCTTAGTCTGGTTGGTTGTCTTTAAGTTACATATGTTTTGCCTTGACAGTTCCCCCTTTTTTTAATATGAAAATTTATTTCTGTTGTTGATTGATCTGCTATCATTACGGCATGAAGTATCCAAAATGTGGAAATTGATGTTGAAACTGCATTGATATCATATCAGAATACGAATATGGCTACTCTAAAAAGAGGAGTGTAAAGTGAGAAAGTGATAGTGTATCTGCTATTGATTTAAAGTGAGTTACAAGGTTCTTTGATCCAAATCAACAGTGAATACACCCTTCCTTTCTCACTTCTTTTATATGTTTGTGAGAACATTAAATGGAAGTATGTGCACACGGCTCTTCTTGTGGACTTCAGTGGCTGGTTTGCTTTCTCCTAAAGGTGTCAACTATGAAGGTGACTGACTAGGAGCACTTTCCTTATAAGGTCACTCACCTGTCCTAATAAATGCTTGTTTTACATGCAATTCAAGCTCTGATGAGCATTAAGAACTCTCTGGTTGATCCTCATTCTGTCTTAAATAACTGTGATATCTCTTATATTAGGATATTACTTGTTCTTCTGATCATTTTGTGATTGCCCTGTAAGTAAAACTGGAACAAACCAAACCAAACCATAACAATAAATATTCAATTTCACTGTTCTTAAGATTCTACTTCTTATTTCATCATTTTCATCTTTTCAGTGGGATTCCAAGACAAAGTATATCTGGCACTCTCTCACCAAGAATAGGCAACTTAACAAACCTCCAGACTGTGAGTAACATGTTGTGTATGGTAAAAGAAAGAATTGGAGGCAGTTTTTGTTAAGAATATTCTCTTACTGGGCATTTTGCAGGCTTCTGCAGGATAATAATACAACAGGACCAATCCTCTCTGAGATTGGAAGGCTCAAAAAGCTTCAAACTCTTGATCTTTCTGACAATTTCTTTGGCTAACATGACTCAGCTTGCCTTTCTGTAAGTCTCTTCTAGCCTTTTATTATTGATTTATCATTTTTTTCTCCTTTGTTAATTTGATTTCTGATTGACAATTTGTCTTCTTCCGAATTTGGCTTAGGGATATCTCTTATAATAACTTGAGTGAACCTGTACCAACATCACTATTTAATCTTGGTCCCATTGAAGGTCTGGCTCTAAGTTTATTAACTAGATATAATCCTTTTGCTATAAATCTTATATAATTTAATTGATTCTTGCGTCATATTTGCTTCATGCAATGCTGCCAATATTTTCTGCTTGTGAATGAGGGCATGTGGACTACCTATATTATAGTCTAGGAATAGTCTCTCTGAATAGTTCTAACTTGTCATGTATGTATGTATGAATCACAACAGCACATTAAAGTTAACAAGAAACATTCAATACCTTTCCATAACCCCTTGATCCAATATCATTGTCTTGTGAGAAGTTGATTGTGTATTTCTTAATTTTTTTTATTGTTGTTGTGATAGTAAGTGATATATATTACTAGCTTTTTGTCATCTTTTACATGCAGCAACTGAAGTTAGACTCTGCAAGCATTGCAAAGAAGATTGAGCTTCTTGAACATTCTAAAAGGTCACTCCTTATTTTAAAATACTGGCTCAATTATCCTACCTCTAGTTCATCTTATTCAAATTATTCTGTCTCTATGTGTGTGCACCGCACATTCATATTTCAATTCCCTATAGTAGCTGAGATTATAATGCTGCTGCCACATTGGTTGCTTTATTTCATGAATGCTATTTAAACAGCCAATTTAAAAACTTAAAATCCCTAATATCCAATTGTTTAAAATCCCTAATATCCAATTTAAAAACTTAAGTGGTTTGTCATTTCGTACTTTACTGTTATAAACAGCTAATTATTGGAAGACCACTTTTGGAAATGGGAGCACCTTAAAGAGGCAAGTTGCACCCCATAGTGGGTCTGGTGTGCCATTTAATTTAAAACACTCATAATCATAATTGACTAAAATATTTCATGTGATCCAGTTCACTTAGCAAGTGATTATGCTTTAAACATTTAATTAAATTCGGAACCAGTGTTATACACTACACTTGTAATAACAATCCTTGAAAGGTTCAATAAGTATATATATAATAATATTACAGCCAGGGATTCTAAATGATACTAACCAAGTTAATTATGTTTGATGAATCTCCATTACAGGAAAGATATACACATAAGAATCTTGTATTACAATTAATTATACCAAATCCCAATTCAACATCTCTTGCCTTTCTTCTGTATTTCTTTCTTATAAGAATAATTTTTATCCTTCCAGCCACTATTTTTATTTGATACATCATATATTTGATTAATTATGTTAATTTTTTGAAAAAAAAAAAAGTTTGAAAATTATGTAATTATTAACTATTGTATTTAAGTAATAATTCAGTACCTAGTAAAGTAAAAATTTGTCCATTATTTTTCTTCCTTACCTTACCTTTTATTTTGTTTTTTTTTAATTCAAATATACTCTTTGATAACTTTATTATAAAAAAGTTTGTTCTGGGTCATAAAAAACTCTTGAGCCCAAAAGAGAAATGTGTCATTTGGTAGTATAAATATGTCACATGTTTGTGCAATCCTTACTTCCCCATCAAGAGATAAATCTTCCTAGTTCCGTTCTTCAAATAAAGACGATAGCCTCTCTACTCTTTCTACTAACTAGTCTTGGTATTATAGGGACTGATAGTCATGGTATTATAAAGATGATATCCACTTGTTGGGGAAAATTCCTTAAAAATGAATTTGACTAGTGACCGCTTAAATACCAGGCCATTATAGGGACTTATAATGATGATAAGATACTTGTTTAATGAAATTTGGTGATAATTCCTTGTCAGTCTGTTGCGAAATTGGCAAGTGTACCAAATCGTTCAAGTAACAAAGGGTAAGTAAAGTATCGTATCCACAGGGACTTGTACGATAATTGGGTAATTAAAAGTAAATTTTATAGACTACGAAATTGAGAATAATTTAGTAACCAAAATTAAAGACAAGTGCATAGAAATTAAAGAGCAAAAAGGAAGAAATTGGGTTGTAGAAATTAGCAAACACTTGGTGTGCGCAGAAAATGTGTTTAAATCAATTAAAATAAATCGCCGGGGTTTAACTTCGTTGGACTTCCTAACATGCAATCACAACTCAATCTTATTCAATTAAATTTTAGTTATCATCAACCCACAAAATTACTCAAATCTTAATTCCTTAAGCAAAAGAGCCTAAATCCCTTGATTCCACTATCAATCCCTTGAATTAGTGTAACCAAGGTATTTGCATTAAGAAAAAGGGTTTTAGTGATGACCAATCCTCTTTACCCTATCCCTAGGCATAAAAACGATTGGTTGTCTTCTTCAGTTCGCAATTCAAAAGAATTTCCCAATTACAATTGAAATCATAGAATCATGCAATTGGTTGATCAGGCCAAACACAAGCATTAAGAGTGGAAGAAGAACAATAACAATACTAAAATTGAATAAAGAGAAGAGTGTAATTACATGAAATTAGGTCCAACTACATTAAACCCCAACGAAAAGAGAACTTAGCTACGCATAGCCATGGGGGAAGAAGCAAGAGATGCAGAAAGAATGGAGAAAGCCAAACGCATTAAGCTCCCGTCTCGGACCTCTTGTTTCTTTCACGTACAAAGTATTTTTCGATACCTAGGCTAGAACAGAAAAACCTATTTAAAGCTATGGGCCAACAAGGGTTTTAGCCCAAAAGAGATCAAAACAGAAAAATAGAGATAAATCTCGCAGAGCTCGATGCACAGGTGTGCGCTCCGAGTGCACGGGTGTGCAACGCTCTCAGACACTTTAAAAAAAACTTGCACAGGCGCTTGCACAGGCATGTGATTTGGTTTGCACAGGTGTGCAAAGCTCCCAGGACTTCCAAAAATGCTCTTTTTGCCTCCGCAAGACTTCCAAAGCTCTAAACTTTAGCCCAAATGATCTTCAACGCATCAAATCTCTCATGGAACATCCCCATTGCTTACTCTAAGCTTCACATAAGTTCCTAAAAACACAAGAAAACAACCCAAGATCAAGCATAAAAGGGTAAAAACAAGAAATTCCTAACTAAACTAAACTTTTATTAAAACTCAACTAAAATGAAGATAAACAAAGCTCCAAAGCATGGAAAATATCAACTAATTGCCCACAAAATCACTACAAAATATAGTAATATTAGGCAATTATCACAGTCCCTGATCTTTCAGATTTATTTATGACCTTACATAATTAATTGAGATTACTTCATTTATAATTAATTGAGTTTCAACCATAGTTACATAATTCGTTCAGTTGGCCATAGAACCGCGAATTGGTTCGTGCGTACCAATTCGCGGTTCTTTTACGTACCGGTTCGCCAGAATTCGTCATTGAATTCGTGAAACAGATGAACCAGAACAGATGGGAGAAAAAACAATACAGGTCGCAGCTTAAGAACTTCACAAATCCGTTAACAGCCAATCTTTGAAGAAGATGAATGCTCCAATGAAACAAATCAAAGTGAGAAAGAAAGAATGGCAGAAACGGAAAAAAAAAAGAGTATTTTTCTTCTGCGCAACGAAGATGGGCTGGGAAAAGAAAGGAGAAAAGAAGAACTCAGAAGTCAGAATATGGGAAAACGGAAAAGGTGGAAGATGAATTTTTTTTTCAATAAATTATTGCTGATTACATGTTTCCAGACTCTTGGTTTCGAAAGCTTCTTCATTTACTATTTAGATAGTTTACTGTGTTTTGAACTCACACTTTTGAAATTTGAATTTACATTTTAACTTTTTTTTTTCTCTATCACTTTTCTTGGAAAACATAATCGAAATTTTAATTTTAAAAAATAAAATCAATACATGGAAATATATAAATGTTTAGAACTCAATTTCATATCTATAAAATATAAGTAAATAAAAAATAAATATCTCTAAAATATGAAGTTCAGTGACTTGCGTGATTTTTTGTCCTATTTAAAATTTGAAGTTAATTTTTTATTAATGATATTTTTTATTTGACTTTGTGTAATTTATAATTTTATCTATATAAAAGAATTATTGGCAGTATATTAATTTATATTATAGTACCTACTATAAATTTAAATAGCGTATTGAAGGGTACCGATTATGTATACCCTTCACGTACCAATACTTTGAAAGGTCACGTACCGCGTACCCGTACCGCGTACCACATACCGAACGTATTGCGAATTATGTGACTATGGTTTCAACTACATTTTAATTTGCCTCTCTGTCAGTTTGATATTTACTATTAGCTCAACTTAAATTTATATGTTAGTTATATATTAATTATTATTTCCATAAACATGAGCCTATCTACCCCAACTTAATGGTTCTCAAGCAGGTTAGTAAGTTGTTACTGGCCCAAATTACTTGACTAACCAAGCTAGTAGTCTAATTATCATTTAAACTGATTTAGTTTGATTTAATTATACTTATGCTAATCTCTCACCCCAGGCGGCATTTCTTGTGGTTGTGGTAGGTTACTACTAAATTCCGCTTGATTGGACCTTTATATTTTACTTCTCACAATAATTAATTACTATTTATTTTTTAATAAACTATGCCATCCATACAAGTACATGCTCTCAGTTTCAAATTTTTGGTTATATGTAATTTATTTATGATGAGAAAATGATAAAAGTGTGTCTAACAATATAAAAGTTAGTGTGCATTGCCTCTCTATGTATCTATTCAATTCTTTATTTATCCTCGAAAGAATTGAAAGAAATGAAAATTAACTTAGAATTGACATTATGCAGAGATAGTTTGGGATACCCTATTTTCTTGAAAATATAGACAGAGATGATATGAATCTAATTGGAACTTCATTTGATTTTGTTGATATTTTCCTGAACTAGCTAATCTCATTTGAGTAATTTGGTACTGCAGTGGTACTAGAAATCTCAAAGAGAGAGAGAGAAAAACAAAGAGGCAGTAACCCAAAAAGGTGTGTTTGAGCAGGAGATGAGGTGGTAAAAGCTTAGAAATAAATAGGGTGACGTGCGGTGATCAGAACAATGCTATGCCATTAGTGTTTTAGTTTTCGACATATCCTTTCCATTATTTTCTAGTTTTGTTTCTCTTACTGTTTTCCAAGTGACATCATAATCCATTTTAATTGCTAGGAGCCTTGTGCACTAGGTCACCCCTTTTTTAGATTATAATAATTTGTTCCTCTAATCATGAAGTACTTTATGTCTAGTGGATATATACTATTTTTGCATAAAGTAACTTTTGTGTGTATTCTTATTTCTAAGTCAGAATATGAATAAGTAGAAAGGAAATAATATATTTTTTCTTTCTATTTTATGAATTCGCATTGTTAATTTATTATGCTAGGTTGTTAGTGCTATTGATTGTATTGTGCTTTTTATAATATTTTATTAGCATGAATCTCATTATTTGTTTTGTCATTTTGAATCTCTGGTTGATACTATATAAGAGGTTGATACATGTTAGGACATAGAAAAATAAATTAATAATTAAGATTCCAATATTTCATATGATAATAAAACTATTAGAATCACAAATCAGTGGTTCTGGTATTATTTTAATCCCAATTTGAGTAGTGTACTAATAAAAATGCCGTGTATATATATATATATATATATATATATATATATATATATATATATATATATATATATATATATAAAAGAATGACTTTCTACATCGGTTCTGGCTGCAACCGATGTAGAAAGTGCCTATATAACATTGGTTTTTTGAATAACCGATGTTATATAAACACTTTCTACATCGGCTGTAGCCAGAACCGATGTAGAAAGTTTGACAGATTTACACTTTTGACATACTTTCTACATCGGTTAAATCTATGTAGAAAGTGATTTTTGACATCGGCTGAAAAACTGATGTTGAAAGTGACCCACTTTCAACATCGCTCGCTTAAACATCGGTTCTAAACCGATGTTAAAAGTCTTTTTTAACCAATGTTAAAGGCCTTTTTTGTAGTAGTGTAGTCCTAAAGTAGATAACTGGAAAGATGGAACCCAGGTAGTACCAAACTTTAGAGACAATGAGTTGCCTGATAAGTCTAATGTCACCAATTTAGTCAAATTTGTGAGATGAGATTCAATGATATCACCAGTTAACTTATTATTGGAAAGATCTAATGTCCTCAAAGATGTCAAAATTGAAAGACTAGGTAGCACGCCAGTAATCTGGTTATAAGATAAATCCAAAGTCTGAAATACATGTCTGTTGCACCATGAAGAATTTTGAATGAAGCTAGAAATTTCCCCACTCAAGTTGTTATTGTTAAGGTGCAATTCCTGCAATGTGCATATATTCCAAAGGAAAGCCAGATTCTCGCCTTGTAGTGTGTTATAGTTAATGGAACGAATTTCAAGATGGTTCATTACTTTCCCAAGCCCATCTGGACTGGGACCTTCTAACAAGTTGTAATCAAGGGAAAGGTGTTAAAGATTGGTGGTGAAGTTGGAAATCCAGTTAAATATAGCCGATGACTTCAATAGATTACTAGAGAGATCAAGGGTGACAAGAGATGATGAGGAATTTAGAATGGAAGCATATGGCACAAGAAAACTTTTATCAGTAAGACAACAGTCTACTAGATGAAGTTCTTGTAGTTTGGAGCTGATGCTGAAATTTCCTTGAAATATTGATGATGTCAGATTATTATGAGAGAGATCAAGGATCACAAGAGAAGGAAAGTTTGGAAAGTGAGGAGACGACAAAATATTATTACCAGAAAGATAAAGCTCTTGGAGATTAAGGCTATAGTTGAACAACAATTGAAATGTTGATTATGTTAGCATATTATCAGAGAGATCAAGGATGGAAAGAGAAGTGGAAAGGTTGGAATGAGAACCAAACAGAGATGAAATATTATCATCTGAAAGATGACTACCGAATAAACTCAGGTCAAGAGTAGTTAATGAAGAGAGAGAAGTTAGCCACTTGGCATCGTTTAATTTAAGATGAACATTGAAACCAAGTTTAAGAGTATGCAAGATAGGAAGATTCCCAACCTGGAAAGGGATTTCTCCAGAAAGTGAATTTCCTCGAAGATCAAGATACCTCAACTTTGAGAGATTTCCAAGTTGATAAGGGATTTCTCCATCAAGGAAAATATTGTCTCTTAGATCTAGATGTCGTAAACTTGTAAGCTTCCCTAGTTGAGAAGGGATTATTCCATAAAGACCACTATGCTGCAGATCAAGATACTCCAACTTTGAGAGATTTCCCAGTTCATAAGGAATCCCCCCGACAAACCTCGAGTGTGATAGATTGAGATATCTTAAGTTTTTGAAAGGAGCGCATTTGCTCTGGAATTTGACTATCAGTGAGAGGATAATTACCACTAAGATCCAAATGTTCCATATTTTGCAACTCTAACAATGAAGTAATACTAAGGTCACCAATCAAATAATGCGTATCCGAACCACGAAGGTCAAGCATCTGTACGTGATTTGTTTCATTGTTGCACTCAATGCCTTTCCATCTGCAACAATCTCTACTATTGTCATCATCCCTCCATGTACACAGCATGCTAGAGTAATCTTGGAGGCCTTGTTTGAAGTTGAGGAGTGCTTGTCTCTCCTTCTCTATGCATTTCACATGTGATGGCGAGATGAATCCAAGAATGGATAATATGGTATGTGAAAAGCACACTAACACAGCAAACAAGATTTTCAGAAAGTGCCCATTGCAATTTTTCCAGATATATATGAATGTTCTGCTATGCTATAAACTTTGATAAGAGTAAAAGAACAAACACTATGAATTATGATTTCTGATGTGATGAATTGAAAACTCAGCAACAGGGTTTAAGTAGTTAGTCATAAGTGTACATACAGCTTAATTTTTACGCCTTTTGTCTTCGTTGACTACTCCAAGTCAAGTAAGCAAGAAAGTTTTAAAGGTAAAAGGATTAAATGAAAAAGAAAATTAAAAGCAATTCCTCACGTTAAAAGGTGATAATGGTTGATATATTTATACTCGTGAATTATTACACATTTATTAATACTTTTTTTTTACTGAACACATTTATTAATACTTCATTTTATTAAAATCTTTCAATTTTTTTAATACATTAGAAAAATAAAGCATAAACTACTTAAACACAAGGCTTAAATGCAATTTTAGTCCCCCTATTTTGAATAATCTGCAATTTTAATCCTCCTATTTTAAAATTGAGACATTTAGTCCCCATATTAGGCACAATCTTCAATTTTAGTCCCCTATTTTAAAATTGAGACATTTAGTCCCCCAATTTTGTAAAATCCGTTATTTTGGTCTTCCATCAAATTAGAATCGTTGACAGTTAAGATATTAACGTTAACTAAAATGTGACATGTGCTTCAGTGACGTGAGACTAGTTTAAATAAATGATTAAGACTCTTAATAATCAATGCTTCCAATTTGACGGAAGGATCAAAATTACAAATTTTACAAAATTAGGGGACTAAATGTCTCAATTTTAAAATAGAGGACTAAAATTGCGGATTGTGCAAAATAAGGGACTAAATGTCTCAATTTTAAAACAAGAGGACCAAAATTATAAATTTTGTAAAATAGGGGACTAAAATTGCATTTAAGCCTAAACACAAAGAGTGTGTTTGGTAAGGCTTTTCAGGAGCTTATAAGCTCCTTTGACCAGCTTATAAGCTAGTTTGGTACACGAACTTATTTTAGTAGCTTATTTTTCATAAGCTAGCTTATAAGCTACTAGCCTTTTTTTCTTCTCAATTTTATCCTCACTAATTTATTTGAAATTCCTTTTTACCCTTTTATTCAATTTAAAAACCCTTTTACCTATTGTAACATTCTTAAAAATACTAGATGACATTTATTTTCTTAGTTAGAGCAAATTACAGCAACATTTCCTGAACTTTTATCAAATTACACATAACTCCACCTTTTTTTATTTTACTACACTAACCCCCCTTTAAGTTTGAAAACATTACACTAACACCCCTTATATATTTGAAAACATTACAGTAACACCCCCTCAAATCTTAAACTAACACCCTCTTATATATGTGATGGAAGATTTATTTAGAAAAAGTTTAAAATGAGGGATCAACTGAGAAGATCGTGAAATAATAAATTAAGAATTAAATTTCAATGCATTGTTAAGTAGGTAAAGTTGTAGATTTTCATTATAGGTTTGTTTTGACAAACTTTTCGATAAACACTTGTAGGAAAAGAAAATTGCGCAAAAAGTGATCCCCACAAACAGCTTAAACCGTTAAATTTAAAAGAAATACACTAACTCAAATTTCATATTTAAATAACTAAAATGAATTTTTTTAAAATACAAGACCAAACGAAAATATAAGAAAAAATAAGGGACAAAAACGATATTTTTAATTATTAAAAAATAAATTAAAAACAATTGAAAAAAGAAAATAAAAATAAAAAAATGAAAAACCAGTTTAAAAAAATAAAATAAAAAATTACAGTGTGATTTTGGCTCCTGAGAAACCGAATTCACACTTGCTACAATAACCAGTACGTAGCATTTGTGTAAATACTAAATAATTTGGTTTGAGTAGTATTTGGGTAAATGTAGTTTTTTTATAGTATTATTTGGGTAAAAATTTCAAAATTATCATCCATTAAACTTTTGAAAGTTCCATAGGGTCGCTTGTTTTAAAAATTGGGAGCGTTCAATATTTTTTGTTAGATTATTACATGGAGGCCTCAAAGGCCAGAGTGGTTCCATTTTTAAATTCTGAAAACAGTAGATAATCAATTATACTACTAATCTTTAATAGTTTGTTATCTCTCAAGTCTCCTCCAGTTGCCTCTTTCTTTGTTTGGGTGGCTGTGCATCCCCACACCAAACCACATACATAGGTATAACTTCCATTACATGCTAACTTTATTTTTAATCAAAACGAAAATCTGTCTTTGGTCAGTCAGGTATCAATGGAAGAAGGAAAAAAAGAAGTTGATGAAGGAAACAAGGAGAAGAGAGAAAGAAGAAGAGGAGAGGGACAGGTTGAGTGAGTTGCCTGATTGTGTTCTGCTTCATATAATGAAATTTATGGACACAAGATATGCAGTTAGGACTTGTATCTTGTCCAAACGATGGAAGAACCTTTGGAAACATCTTACTACTCTCTATTTCTTTCACTCTGGCTCTTGCTTTGACTTTAGAAGGCATGCCAATTTTAACAAGTTTGTATCTCAGGTTCTGTCTCATCGGGATGCTTCCATTTCACTGCTTAACCTTCGTTTATTGGGCTACCATCCAATAGGGTCCGAAATCCTGAATAGGGCCACGAAATATGCCGTGTTGCACAATGTCCAGCAGTTGACTATCCAAATGCCTTTCAACTTTAGAAACATACCCATTTATTTTGACCCTCTCATTTTTTCCTGTCCTTCTTTGACATTTCTTATGATTTACAATATATCTTCTGGCCCTCCTTTGGAACTTCCAAAATCTCTGCAGTTACCGGCATTGAGAAGCTTGTCTCTGGCTAATGTCTGTTTTACTGCAAGTGACAATGGCTGTGCTGAGCCCTTTTCAACATGTAACTTGTTGAATTCTTTGGTACTTCAAGAATGCTTTTTGCACAATGATGCAAAAGTACTCTTCATATCTAATTCTAACCTTCTGAGTTTAAGCCTGGTCAATACCTATCATCGAGCTACCACCAACAACCCAGACATTTCTCAACACAAAATTGTGCTTTCTACACCAAATCTTAGTTCTCTCACAATCACCCATTATGTACATTCCAATTATCTACCACTCTCCTCCACATGTAATCTTTCATCTCTTCAAGAAGGAACTATTCATGCTATGAGCAATATATCTCATCCAGTCTTCATAGGCTGGCTGCAAGTGTTCACTAATGTAAAGATATTGACACTTTCTTATCATACCCTTAAGCTAATACTAAAAGTAAGTTACTTTTGTTTATTTTCTCCTCTTTTTATTTTCATAATGCTCTTGTGATGACTGCATTCTTTTGTCAAATTTTTTTGGCTATACTCTATCTTGCATTTCACTAAATCTTTCACTAAATCCATTAAAAAATATGTCTTCAATTCACTCTGATTGTGTAGGATCTATCAAATCTCGCTACAATGAGAGCTCAACCTCCGTGCTTTGCTAGATTGGAGTCAATTAAAGTGAAAATGAATCCACGTCATGTAAAAATATCTGATGAAGAAGTAAATAGGGTAGTCAAGTACTTACTTCAGAACTCTTCACTAAGCAGAGTTGCTGTCATAAATTGTCACTGTTCCTTTCTTAACTATTCAGGTAAATGTTTTTACAAATTATTCAATTTCACTTCATTTTATGTTTCCCTTTCTAGATGATGCTCTCTTCTTACAGCAAATTATAGGGTATTAGATTTTGATTGCCTTGTTAACATGGTTTATTGTAGGTGTTTCTTAAGAAATCATCACCACGGCGAATGTGTCTGAAACATAATTTTTTTTATTCTGCTGACGTGGTTAGTAAAATCCATGTTTTACAATTTTGTTCATGTGGCTGATAGTAATCTCTGTCTTAAAGATATTATTGTTGAAGATGCTTGGTACTTGCACAATATAAGGACTTTTGTTCCTCAGAATTTCATGCAGCTGTTGCAGCATATTGATTGCACCTTGTCTCATAGTCTGGACGAATGCTATCTAATACAATCAGCCAAACTATATATAATTCCTCTGATGTGCATTTGGAAACTGAAAATTCCAGAGAAGATTAGATGGATTTTCTGGCTGATTTTGCATGATTCTCTTCCAACTAATGCAACTAGACCTGGATCACTGGCTTTTATTCTTAAGATGGCAGGGGGGATGTTATGAAGGCTGAGCTCAAAGGTTTATTTTACGGCCTTTGTATTGCTTGGAATGCTGGTCTCAGAAGCATCCTGTGTGAGTCTGATAGTGGAGATGTTACAAGCAAGATCTTGTCCTCCTTTTCACCCTCATTCGGATTTATTGGAAAGAGATTGGTCTGTCTCCTTTAATTATATAGGGAGGGAACCCAACTCAGTGGCCCATGCTCTCGCCAATAGAGGTGTTTGGGATTCTTCTGAACTCTCCTCCCCCCTCTATAACCAACCTTCTGCGTAAGGATGGTCTTCCAGCTCCAGTGAAAATATAGTTAATAGAGATGAGAACATGAATTTGGAACACTATATGTATAATGATGTTCTTCATACATTATATTTTTCTCACATTTTTAATGTTTACTACCATTTTTCTCTCTCTTCTTTTGTTTTATTCCAATTAATGACTCATCTCATTTTATACATTTGTAAGCAGTAAATTTATGAAATATTTATGTAAATTTTATAAGTTAGGTGTGTTTGATGGAGAAGGAATGTTAGGGAAGTTGAAGTTGAAGAGAAGGATGCAGAGTGGCAGAGACAGAACAGAGAACAAGGACAGGATCTGTGATAACTGGCTTTGTTTTGCTCCACACATAATGAAATTTATGTCTTATCTATATATACAGAGAGAGCTATCAAACTTATTACCTTGTTTGACAAACAAAGTTTGACTGTTTTTTTGTCCTTGGGAAGGGGATGGTCAAGTTGGCAAGGACTTTGGCTACAGGCACAGCGTTTTGATGTTAAACAAATTCAAGAGCATACACAAGCAGTTGCCTCAAGCTATTATGACTTGCATGGTTATAACTTATGATAGTTTTTCATAAATATAAAATGTATTTTATATGCTCAAAAATATTTTTTATTACAAATTTTAATTATAATATAATTTATATACTTAAAAGTATTTATTTATTATAAATTTTAGTTACATAAAATAAACATTTATTTTGTGCAATGCACAGACTAAAATACTAATAATAATTGTTGATGAACACTAGTCTAAATAGCTCAAACAATTTCCTCAAATACATTATTACAGTGTAACTATTCTTAGTGTTTCTAATGCATAGAAAAGATAGATCATAACCAGCAACCTGCCATTGAATGAGGGAGACTAGCAACAATTGAGGCCACAAGATAACCATTATTGCACACCCAAAAATTTGATGATGGAGTTCGGCAAATACATCATAGTGTGCTCAAACTTCAAATACAACACACCAAAATTGGAATTCTGGCATAGCAACCATTCTAATTCCAATACTTAATTCTAATAAAGTTTCTCTCTCACCTTAAAAACAAAAGTTTAAATAAAGTTTTTATCCTTATAAGAAACTCTTTATTTTCGATTTAGTCCTACGTAAAAATGTCTTTTGAAAACAAAACAAAAAAATCTTTTTTTTTTCATCATGGCATTTGTGCGATGTATTCACTAGCTTTTGTTGATGACTAATCTCCGTCAAAGAACTTGACGGGCCATCTTTAGTGAAGTCTTCCCTTTCATTCACATTTTTTTTTTCATTCACAATGCTTGAATATGAGATTTTGTTTAAGGAGATCGAGCTCAATTTCATTAGTACTAACGACATGTTGATAAAAAAAATTTTAATTATTCATGCGATAACTACTATGTGAGGTAGTGGATGAGGCGAGGAGAAAAAGGAGGAAGTGCCTAGTGTTCAAGGTGGATTACGAGAAAGCTTATGACTCAGTCAATTGGAATTTTCTCATGTATATGTTGAAGAGATTGGGTTTTTGCGACAAGTGGGTCAACTGGATTTTTGGGTGCTTGAAGTCCACCATGATTTCGGTTTTGGTAAATGGAAGCCCTTCCAAGGAGTTCTCACCACAAGGGGGACTTAGACAAGGAGACCCCCTTGCTCCTTTTCTCTTTTCTATAGTGGCGGAAGGCTTAAGCGGAATTATGAGACAAGCACAACGTCTGAAGTTATTCTCTAGATGCCTTGTGGGGAAAAACGAGGTGGAAGTAAACTTATTCCAATATGCGGATGACACAGTGTTTTTTGGGGAAGCTTCTCTAGAGAATGTCATGGTTATCAAAAGTATGTTGAAATGTTTTGAGCTTGTTGCGGGTTTGAAAGTCAACTTTTTCAAGAGTAGATTTGGGGCCTTTGGGATTCAAGAGTCTTGTGTTAAAAGGTTTGCATCAATTCTCAACTGTAAACTTCTTTCTCTATCTTTTGTATACTTGGGTATTCCTATTGGGGATAATCCTAGGAGAGGTGCCATGTGGGAACCTATTCTAGCTAAATGCAAAAAAAGGTTGGCTAAGTGGAAACAAAGGCATCTTTCTTTTGGGGGGAGAGTTTGCTTAGTAAATTCTGTCCTAAATTCCATCCCACTTTTCTACTTGTCTTTTTTTAAGATCCCCAAATGTGTGGTTAAGGAATTAGTTCATATCCAAAGAATTTTTCTTTAGGGTGGAGGGGGTGATTGTAATAAGATTGCTTGGGTTAAGTGGGAAACCTTGTGCCTTCCAAAGAGTCATGGTGGGTTGGGCATCAAAGACATTGATATGTTTAATGAGGCCTTATTGGAAAAATGGAGGTGGAACCTTTTTCACCAAATCGAGGAACTATGGGTTGAGGTCATTGACTCAAAGTTTGATGGTTGGAGAGGCTTGGATAGGGTGGGACCATCTTCTCATGAATCTTTGTGGTGGAAAGACTTGAAGAAGGCGTGCGGGGGAGATAATGAAGTCAAGTGGTTTGATAATGCATTGAAATGGAAGGTTGGAGATGGATCAAGAATAAAATTCTGGGTAGATAAATGGCTCGGCGATGACTTGCTTGCTGGGAAGTTT
Source organism: Pueraria montana var. lobata (assembly GCA_026413185.1). NCBI lineage: Eukaryota > Viridiplantae > Streptophyta > Magnoliopsida > Fabales > Fabaceae > Pueraria > Pueraria montana. The sequence continues at coordinate 6,579,024 of CM048647.1, forward strand.
CCAATGTTATATGCTAACTCTGAGCAACAACAACAGAAATTAGCATTCTTAGGAAATTGGTCACAAAGAGGGTGGGAGTGGAAGTTATCTTGGCGCCGTGAGTGGTTTGCATGGGATAGCCACATGGTTAACAATTTTATGAATATTATCAATGTGGTTGGGATGCAGCAAGGGATAAAGGACTTGTGGGTCTGGAATATGGATGCTGGTGGAAACTACACTGTTAGCAGTGCATACAATTTAATTCATAGAATTTTGACGGGTTCTGACGTAGTGGACATCTTTGGTAGTTTGTGGAAGTTCAAAATTCCTAGCAAGGCTGCACATTTTTGTTGGAGACTTCTGCGTGATAGATTGCCTACTCGCCTTAATCTCAAACGTAGGGAGGTGCAAGTTGGAGATCTTAATTACATGTGCCCTTTCTGCCTGCATTGTGGGGAGTCAACAATATATTTATTTTTCAACTGTCAAAAGATTTTGAGCCTCTGGAACCAGTGCTATTCGTGGATTGGAATTCAAACTGTACTGCCAAGCACACCTATACTACATCTCCAGCAGCATCAGTTTCATCATGCAAATTTTTTACATGGAGATAGATGGACGATCTTGTGGATTTCTTTGACTTGGAACATCTGGAACCACAGAAATAGGTGTATCTTCGGGGGTCTACTTTTGAAAGGGATGAAATCATTAGTGATACTATTTTCCACTCGTGGTCTTGGCTAAAGGCCTTGGACCCATGCTTTTACTACTCCTTTCAGCAATGGTCGTCCAATATAAGTCTCTGCATTCTCAAGTGATTGCAGGAATGTTGGCTAATGTTTTGTCTAGTACTGGTCTATGTAAGCTGGACATTTCTTTGTAGGCTGTAAGTGAGAAACTTTTGGCAATAATATAACAGTATCTTCCTATATGCAGGATTTAGTCTGTATATATTAAGATGCAGTTCATATTGTTGCTAAGTTGGGCAGGTTGTAGGGACTGGTCTCTTAGAACAGTATTCCTTATGTTTGTTATTAGTTTACTGCACTACTTGTGCTGTTAATATATTATATATTATTTTGCTGATAAAAAAAACTATGTAATTTTAGTTAATTGATTAGATATGCGTTGTTGATAATGAATATAAGACTCTTAACATGTAGCATTTGGCAGATGGAGACAATAGAATGAAAGATCCTATTTTGTTTTGTTCTTAATTTCCACTATTTTTGGTAAAACTAAAATGCATCATAATTTTTTTTAATCCACGTGTTCTATTTTTAAAATGTATCAAACATATAATAGAAATTATGTATTATGATCTTGTTCTAATATGTCTACCAAACACTACCTTAACCATTCAAAGAGAGTGATATCCATTCTTCTGGTAATCAGTTAATGGATGTTGTTTATTAATGAGCAATGAGTAAAAAATATTGACAATATATTAGATTATTGACCACTCAAAGATAATAAGAACTATTTTCTTGATAATTAATCGCTAATTGTTTGTTGACCAATCAAATACAAGTAATCCGAGTGGAATTGAACTCAATCCCCTTTAGCAAGGTTTTTGGTTCGAGCCTTGTGCATGGAAAAAAAATGTGGTTGGGAGGGGAGAACACACTAAAGGTGGTCAGTTAGGTTTTCTAGCGAAGATTAGTCATCATCAAAGTTGATGAATGCTCCACACCAATATCTAGAAAAAAGAGAGATTTTTCATCACTAAAAAAAATGAGCAAAAACTATTCACCTAATCACCATTTATTGACCATAAAGGTGGGAAACGAGTAAGGCTACCTTACTATTTAATAAATGTGGAATTCATGTATTTTGAAAATGGGTTGAGAATTCACCCTACCCTTTTTTAACTTTTCATGACATGTTGGTAGGTCAATTGACTTAAATAATAAAAATATAAAGAATAAATTAGAATATATATATATATATATATATATATATATATATATATATTTTTTAATCTAAAAGAATGGGATGAAAGGTGGGGTGTAATGAGGGTAGGAATTGAAAAATAATAAGAATTAAATTTATATCAAAACTTTATACAAATAAAAAATAAAATAAAAAAACAAACTTGACCAATATCACATGGAATAAGTTGTGACTTAACTCACTAGGATCAACTTAGTAGTGGAAATTTTGGATGGTTTTGCACGAAGTCCTGGGTTAAAATTTCATTGTCGCCATTATATATACAAAAAAAAATGCAAATTAGTGGGTTGACATCATTAGGATATCAAAGTTAAATACACTATTCGACACCTTCATAAATGTGAGTGAAAATCAAGAAAATGCACATTAAAATTAAAGTAAAAACCCCTCAATAGTAAAAGGAAAATCATGGGACAATCCTCAAAAAATATTACACTATAATAAATATAATGATAACATTAAAAAAAATGCACATCAAAATTAAGGTGGAAATCCCTCAATAATAAAAGGAAAATTACGGGATAATTCTTGAAAATATTACACTATAATAAATATAATGATAATATTCAAAAAAGAAAAAGAAAAAAAGATAATATTCTATCTACACTATTTTTTTAAGGGAATTCTATCTACACTATTTTATAAATAAGAGATATTGCATAAATGCGTACATATTGTCCAGAGCCACGCTCCATCCAACTGTCCAGAAGTATGAAACACACCGTTTCATTTAAAGAGAAAAGAAAAAAAATATTATATTATAAAACAAAATAAAAGCTTCTCCCTCCCCTTTTATTAAAACCACCCGAGAGCCCCCCCATCCTCACTCCCTGCACGGCTTTTTCACAAAGCCCACTCCCCATCATCCCCATTCTTCATCTTCTTCCTCTCATATTCTCCCACTCTTTTCCTCCATTGTTTTAAAAACCCATCAAGTTTCTTACACTTTTGTGGCACTCAAGCTTGGGAAGGTGTTTGAAGTTAAGGGGGGTAATACCCATCTCTTTAAAATTCCTTATTTGAAGCTTTTGAGGTAAACACATGAACAACAAAGCTAGATAATTATTTTTATAGCATAGATTAGTAATGGGTTGTGTGTGAGAGGTGTTGAAAATTTAAATATTAGGATTATTGTGGTTTCCTCAAAACCCTATGCATGTTAAATTGGGAATTTTATCTAATCTTTCATTCCCTTACTATTAATGTCTAGATTCTTTGGAGAATACGGTGGTTGCTCCTCCCCATGACATTGGAAGACATTGATTGGATTCTTTTTGGTTGTGAGTAGCTAAATTTACCTAGTGGCTTTTTCATTGATATTTTTAGGAGAAGCAAATATATTTAAAAATACATTTTCTTAATGATCTCAGTTCTTATGAGTACTTGAGAAGGAAAAATAAGTATACTATTTATTTTACTTGGTTGGAATTGATTCTTTGTGATTTTTGATAGTTTGAATAATTTAATTTAAATGTGGAAATTGAGTTCTCATTGTGAGTTTTGGTGAATGATGACTGTTTGCTACAACGAAGAGATAATGTAGCCTATGGGTTGAATGCCCATAGTTTAGATAGTTTCCGTTTGCTACAACGAAAAGATAATGTAGCCTATAGGTTGAATACCTATAGTTTATATATTTTTCGTTTGCTACAACAAAGAGATAATGTAGCTTATGGGTTGAATATCCATAGTTTTTATAGTTACCGTTTGCTGCAACGAAGAGATAATGCAGCCTACAAGTTAAATATCGTAGTTTTATAATATCCGTTTGCCACAACGAAGAGATAATGTGGTCTATGTGTACATAGTAGAATGAAAATTCATATAAAGTTTGTTATTCTTGATTATGGTTTTGATTATATTTTTAATGAATTCTCAAGGGAGTAAATACTAGTTTTATTAAAATGAGTGTATTTATTTCGCTTTAAAATAAACGTCATTTAAATTCTTTTTGGATGTAAAAACTTGTGCTATGATTGCTTTCTCCTTCCAGTCCACTTTGTATTTTTATGTTCTCACTAAGTCTTTGTGACTTACCCGGCTCTTTCCTTTTTCCTCTCATATTCATTCACAGGTGATTGAGTAGCAAACTTCCTGAGATTTGCTGATCTCCCCAGGAATTTTGTTCATCTTTTGGTAGGCCTTCATTGCATGTGATGGAGAGTATATTTTGGTGACTCTAGTATAATGCAACTATAGGGATGGGGATAGAAATAGATATAGAGTAAATCCCTTTATTTTGAGTTGTAGGTGATACTCCTGTATGAACATGTTGTTGATGTAATTATGAGGTTTTGAGAATTATGATGATTATGAGCTATATTATTATTACTAGTTTATGTATTTGGATATATCCATGTCAATGGCCTATGTTGTGATGTGTGGCATTGATATCTAACTGTTGGATCTGAATATATATATATATATATATATATATATATATATATATATATATATATATGATTTCATAGGTGGTTCTATATATTTGGTTTGTCCTATTTTTAGGGAAGACTCTGCCGGATTTTTGGTAGCCCTATTTATTTGTCTTTATTTATGTCTAAGTGTGGTCTTACTCTCAGGCTAGTCAAGCTAAAGGACATGTAGCCTGTGCGCTGGTCACGGTCCTAGGATGGGTCGTGACAAAGTTGGTATCATAGCTTAGGTTAATAGGTCCTATGGCTGCATTATTGGGTATGTTGTAGCATCTTGTTTGTAACTTGTGTACCCGAGCACAAATTACATGCAAGAGGCCATGACAATCCATTGTTAGACTGGAGTTTGTTGTCTTAGTTGGTGTAATTGATTCTAAGCTTGTCTTAGTTGGTGTAATTGATGGCGAGATGAAGCCAAGAATGGATAATTTGGTATGTGAAAAGCACACTAACACGGCAAACAAGATTTACAGAAAGTAACTGCCCATTACAATTTTCCAGATATGAAAGTTTTGCTATACTATAAACTTTGAGAAGAGTAAAAGAACAAACAATATGAATTATGATTTGTGATGTGATGAATTGAAAACTCGGAAACAAGGTTTAAGTAGTTAGTGTTAAGTGTACATACGACTTAATTTTTACGCCCTATGTCCTCATTGAGTAATAAGCAAGAAAGTTTTAAAGGTAGAATGATTATTAAATGAAAAGAAAATCAAAAGAAAGTTTTCTTTTTGAAGTGGAAGGTGACTAGGTGCATTCTTCCCAAACATCATCATATGGAAGGTGGCTAACTTTTGTAACTAAAATTAAATAAATCAAAAGTGGTGAGACAATGCTCACTTCTGAATAGGAGCATGTATTCGTCGGCAGTCATATATGACTTACTAATTGTGATATTCAAATGTGGCACATATATATTGTTATTGGTTTTATATATGACTTGTTTGTTTCTATTTATAGGTGTGCATCACGTTGCTTCGTGGTGTTGTCCTTCGCCGTCGTCAATATCGTGATGCATGTGGTAGACGATTGAACATTATGGATGATATTCAAATGTGGCACAAGGACTTTCATATATATTGTTATATTGGTTTTATATATGAACTGAAAATATAAAAGGCTTTTATATTGTCATTCAAATATAAATTGACATGAATGATAAGTTATTGACTTTCATAATAATTATGGCTTTTTCTTTTTCTTTTTTTCTGAATGGAAAGGGGTTATAATAATTATGTTTAAAGTCATAGTTAACATAATTTATTTTTTTATTTTTTGACAGAATAATTTATTTTTTATTGATAATATCTAAATTTATTTATTCACATTGTATAGAAATTAAACTCATCAAATTAATACATTCTTTTTCCAATTAAAAGTAAAAATAAAAATATTTTTTAAATTAAATGGTAACGTATATCTTATTTTCAGAAGGAGTGAAAGTTTGTCTTCACATACAATAATTTTTTTTTAAAACAATATATTTTCTATTTCTAAAAAATATAATACATCTTTTTGTTTAATTAAATAATTCATTTATTTTAAATAAATTAAATAATTTAGATATCGGCAAATATCATTTACCATTTATCATAGCAACTATTCGTATACTGTGTGAATAATTTTTAAACTAAATTAAAATTAAAAATACAAGAAAAATATGTATGATTTTTCTTAAAATATGTTAAGGGAAAAGATGTTGTTAAAATTATATAAAAGAAAAACATTATTTAAATATTTTAGTACCCAGGGATTGTAGAAAGAATGTGAATAGTCTATTCTTTGTTACTTTTGTTTAGCTTCAATCATTTTTTTAATAGTCTTACATAAAATATATGAATAAATAATATAATTCATACTCACAGTTATTATTGTTGAGATGCATCACACGATGGGTAACTAATATATATTTCACAGGTTTATAATTTGATTATGTATAATGTTTGTGTTATGGTAAGTCCATAAGCAGTTGATAGAAAAGTGAAATTTGTTTTCGATAATTGTTAAATAAAAAGAGAAATATACTTGAAATTTGTATTATGGAAGAAAACTTTTACTATCATATCATGTAGCTGACTACATTTAATATTTGAAACATCTATGTGTATATTTACACTCGGTCAACTCACATTATGTAAAAAAAAAAATCAAATAAAAATTATTAAATATTCTATTAATCCCGTGCAATGCACGAGTCAAAAATCTAGTTATTGTATAATAACATTGTTTTACATAATATAATTACTGTAGATGGATTAGACATAACACTACAGTAAGGTGTGGACGGGGTTTTATATACAATATAGATGACTGATGTGAATTAGAGGTAGAGATGGCAACGGGGCGGGTCGGGGGCGGGTTTGGCTCTCCCTGTCCCCATCCCCGCAAAAGGCGGGGCGGGTACGGGTCCGGGTATAAAAGATGCGGGTTTAATATTTTAATACCCATCCCCATCCCCGTCGGATTTTATCGGGTTCCGGTATACCCGCAGGTAACCCACTACACTATTTTTTATAATTTAGTTTATTTATATATTTTTAAATAAATCATATATTAAGTTATTAATTATGTTTTTATTCAAATAATATATATATATAATGAATAACAAAGGAATTAAAGGCAAATAATTAAGAATTAAATTATATTTTTAGTTAAATGTATAATTTTAAGTTTGTTATTTAACTATTATTATAATTAAAATTATTTAACTATTAAGCTATTGAATTTATATTTTTAAAAATTATAATGTATATATATGTTGTGACAAAAAAATATAATGGTAGCGGGTATACGGGTACGGGTACGGGTATAGTTTAATACCCATCCCCGTCCCCATCCCCGTTTTAAAAATTCGGGTAATACCCGTACCCGTACCCGTACCCGGTCAAAGCGGGTATTCCCCGTCAAAGTCGGGGCAGGTTCGGGGCAGTATCCACGGGTACGGGTTTATTTGCCATGCCTAATTAGAGGAGCCTAATTTCTAATTATCAATGCTAACAAACAATCAGAAATTGCGAAATATGTAAATGAGTAGTTAACATAAAAAAGTTGATGAGTAGTTAACATATATGATTTAAATATTGCATGATATGATAGCGTATAGTAATCAGAAGAGAGCGGATACTAATCTAAATAGAGTGTGATTGTTTGTCAGGTGTATAGGCTGGGTCGGTCGGATTTCGACCTGTGTAGTTAATCATTTGACTCAGTCCAATGAGAGGGTACAATATATATATATATATATATATATATATATATATATATATATATATAATTCTCATTGGCAATGCTCTCATAAAAAATGATGACCTTTTTGGCATGTGAATTTTAGCTAATAAATTTTTTAGAATATTTTTTAAATTTATTTGCTTAAATATGTTTTTTTTCCTAAAATTTTTCATATTTAGCATTTGTTTCCTAATATATTTTTCTTGACTTTTGGTTCCTGAAAAAAAATATTTTGTATTCCATCCCTACATTAACATGTCAACGTAATGGCAATACAAAATAAAATAAAAAATTCAAGAATCAAAAACATATTTAAACCAAATTTATTTTAGCTTCTCATGGTCAAGCAACCTCTAAGTATTCTAAATATATTGAATTTCACTTATTTTCCCAAATCCCCTCTTCACCAAATTTGCTTCTTGACAACTCAAATGATTTATTTGGATGTAAAAAAAAAATACACACACATAATAAAGAGGGATCAAGTCAAGTTACTCCAATAGTAACTTTAAAATAGTTACTTTTCATCATCATCCTTCATTTTTTTTTTTTAATCTAATGGTTCTAACAAGTCTCTTAAATTCCTTTTAATTTTTTTTTTAAAATTGCTAGTAATCCCCTAAAACACCCCAACTCTTTTAGGAACCCTGGTAATAGAGAAAAGCATAAACAAAAATTTGCAAGTTGGATTTTGAAGTAAAAAAGAGGAAATCAAAATTCTTGTAAAAAAAATTGCCTCGGATATTTTTTGAAGTAAAAAAATGCATAAAGCATACAGATAGGTTCTCATCTCATTGTTTCGATTTGGAAAACACCAAAAACTATAGTTGTACCCATGTGTGTTTCCTCCGTTTGTTTTTGTTTAGGAACCTCAAGAGTCTCAACAATCACTTGCTCTTGCTCGCATGACTAAACCCTCCGCCAATTCCCAGATCGCCGCAAACCTAAACCCAAATCACCCTTCGAACCCAAAGCCAAACTTCCCTTTCACCTGCGCCCTCTGAACCACCACCAACAACACCGACCCATGCAACAGTATTACTTTCTCATGCACGATTCACGCGATTCCTACCTCACCTCTGCGCAATATATCCAAGAGGGATGTCGCGTCGTTGGATCTCATCGATTGGCTCATCTCCATGAGGATTTCAATACCTTTTCGTTCTTGTTTGTTGGATGGCAACGTTCTGACTTCGTTTCACGACCACATGAATTGGCTCGCTACGAAATTGTTCCCTCAATGCTTGATTAAGATCTGGGATTTGATTTAGATTTGGGATTGCAATTTGGGGGTTTGATTTAGAATGTGATTGTGATCTAGGCGTTTATACATAGTTATCGTTTTTAGTCTCTATTGTGTTAAATTAATTATTTTAAAATTTAAAACATTAATTATATTAAGGTTAAATTGATGAAAAGATTGAAATATAATTTTTAAAAATATAAAAGATTAGAACAAAATTTTTAAAATATAAAAGACTAAAAACACAAAAACATAAAAAATCAAAATGATGTTTTAGCCTAAGGGATAAAATAGTAAAGTACACCTATCATATAAAATTAATTGAAATTCAAAATAATTGATAAAAAAAAAAGTTCTAGGTAACGGATCTCAATCAAGAAGGTCTAATTTAATTATTTCAACAGAATATGTAAATTGTTGTAAATTTTTTTATATTATTTTTTATTTCTAAAAAAAAAAAAGAAACAAATCCCAATCATTTAATATTTTAATATTAAATCTAATGATCATTATTTATTTAACCACCCTAAACCACATAATGAACCTTCCCACCCTAACTGTACTCCATGGTTACTTAATCGTTAATCCACTCGAGTGGTCGTATATATAAATGAAATGATATATCCATCTACAAATGGCTATTTGGTTCGAGGTGCACTTGTGAATTGTTGCAGATAATTTTTTCTTCTTTCTTTTAATCCTTGCATTCTTCCTTTTCGTTGTTGCATTATTTGTGAGCAATTTTGTAAGGGTCACATTGGTTTTAATATATCTTTCGAAATTACTTTTGTATATAATTTAAAAAGTATAGTCACATCCTCTCAAAAAAAAAAAAAAGTATAGTCACATTATTATACATGTTTTAGAATAATTTTTATTTTAAACTAATTTTCCTAAGTATAATAAAAAAACTAATTAATATTAATGTAAAATATTGGATAATATTAATGTTAAATACTGAAATAAAACAAAACAAAAATAAGTGATTTATCTTGCTTTTCTTTCAAGTGAGCAATTTTGTCTTGTAGCACATCAAAGTGTATGTCAAGACAAAAGTAATACTACATACTTTTATAAAGTAAAAGAATCATTTTCATATCTGTAAAAGGCAGATTGCAGCCTCAAAGTAATTTTGTCTGTAGCACGTCATTGTCCATTTCAGGTTTAGATAAAAAGAAATTCATATCTGTAAAAAGAAGATGCAGCCTCAAAGTAATTTTGTCGTGTAGCATGTCATTGTCCATTTCAGGTTCAGATAAAAAAAAAAAAAAGACAACAAATGGTACCCTAAGAAAAAAATTGACTTTCAAGTATGAAATGAATAAGAGGCTTACACATTATTATTTATTGGCTTAATTACCAGTTTGGTCCCTAAATTATTTAAAATGCATCGGTTGATCCTCAAATTTTAAAATCCTCAAATTTTAAAATCCTCAAATTTTTAAAAATACTTCAATTAGGTCCTTGCTGTCAAATTGAGATTGACACCATTAAAATAAGAATTCTAACGGTTTTCATTTGCAGATAGTGGTGATTTTTAACCGTCAATAATTAATTTAAAATTATAACAAAAAATTCTTGTTCCACTGCGCTCTCTCCCTGTCACTCTCTCTTATTGTCCTTTCCGCTTCTTCTGCTGCCATCACGAACTCTTATGGCGTAGATCGAGCCTCACCGGCACATTTGGTCGTAAATCTGGGTTGGTGGCTTTGTATGGTGGTAGTGGTTGCGGGTCGCACAAGGTAGTTTGTGGTGGTGCATTTGGTCGCAAATCTAGGTGGTGGTTATGGTGGGTTACGCGTTTGTCGTGGTGGGGGTGTGGTGTGCGCAAAGATTTGGTTTATGGTGGAGGACGGTGGTTTGTGGCAGTTGGGTTGGTGGTGGTGGGTCGTGGTGGTTGGGTGGTGTTTGGTTTGGGCATAGTGGTGGTTTGGGCGTAAGTGGGTTTGGAACGTTGAAGGTGGTTTTTTAGGGTAAATACCCTATTTAGTCCCTAAACTTTCTATTCGCTGACAATTTGGTTCCTACATTTTCAAAAATATTGATTTAGTCCACAAATGTGCAAATGTTGTGACAAATTAGTCCAACGGTTAAGTATCTACCGTTTCAATTAACATCAATAGTGATGTGGCATATTGTCGATGACATGGCAAATCCATGTGGCGAACGTGATTTGCATGTGCTTAGCCAGGTCAGAGGACCAATTTGCCAGTCAAATTTTTTTTTTCTTTTTTACCTCTTTAAGTGACCATTCAGTGTGTTGTTGCTACCATTTGTTACCTTTCAGGGAAAATCACTGTCTTTCCTCCATCTTCTTGTTCCCGCCCTTTGCTTTGCCAGTGGCTAACGGTGACGACGACCAGCGGACGGAGGCAATTTATTTTTGGCCGCCCTTAGAAGACGATTGGTAACGACTCGTTGAAGACAAACGATGACTAGTTGACGGTATTTCACCGTGGGTTTTTTTTTTTTTTTTGCGTCCACCTACTCATATGTTGGTATTTGATGTATACTGTTATTAGTCCTTATTTGTCAGTAAGTTGTATAATTTGATAACCACTCTGTCATTAAGTGGCATACTTTAGGGACTAATTTGTCAGTATGCTGCAAGAAAATTTGCTTCTAATTGTAACTGATGTATGCTTACAATCACGTTGGGTCTGGTCCCAACAATGAAGGAGGTATTTCCTAATGCTCCTCACAGGTTCTGTGTTATGCATTTGTGGAGGAACTTTTCCAAACAATGGAAAGATAAGGAGCTTAGGGGATTAGTTTGGCAATGTGCAAGGGCATCTACTGTACCAGGATTTGAATTAAGCATGGAAGCTATGAAGAGGAAGAATTAAAAGGCTTAGAAGTATTTGGACAAATGGGCAAAGGAATCATGGATCACCTCCAATCATACCTGTAGCTCTTGTGATCAGAGTTCCTTTCCCAAGTGGACCATCCCCAAGAATGACCCAACCAAATTTCATGAATTTCATTTAGGGGTGGAAATAGGCCAGGCCGGCCGTCAGGAGCCTACAGCCTGGCCTGGCCTAGCCCGTTTATTAAATAAGTCAGGTTTAGGCTTTTTCAAAAGCTTGTTAATTTAAATAAAAAGGCTAGACTAAGGCTTTAAAAAAAGCCTACTAGGCCTGATAGGCTGGCCTATATATAATATATAGTTTCTAAATAATAATAATAATATAAAAACATAATTACTAACAATAATTTTTCAATCAAAATATTTTAATTTGAAATAAAACTTTGTGCGAATACCACACAAAGCGATAGGATTGTCAATTTTCGAACCTCCAAACCCAAACACAACAAATAACAATCTATTATCTCCTTTGCACTGGGGCACGCCTCAACAACAAGTATATGCTTTCTCTAATTGCTTATTTCAAATGACTTAATATTCATTTGTAAAATGTCACCGTCAAACAATTATGTGTTATATATTAATTATGACTATTACTGCAAATGATATACGATAATTATATTTAAAAATGTTTCTTGTTTAATACTGATTGATAAAATTTCTTACTAGTTATAAATTAAATATAAAACATGTTTCGATAGTTTCATGGAGTTTTCTACAAATTTTGTATACTGATTTGAGAACTCATTCTATAAAGAAGTGGCAATGATTTTGTATAAAACAGACCAGTAAGTAGGCTTTCAGGCCAGGTCAGGCTTTAAAACTGGCCAGGCTGTAACACCCCTTGTTACTATTAAAGATTTTCTTATTAATTAAGAAATTTGAGAAGTGATTTGGTATCCAATTATTGAAAACAACCTTTAAAATATGGGAAAATTTGTTTTTCCTTTAAAACGTTGTTACTGAAAATTCCAAACGACAATCATCCATAATAACTTATTAACATATCAAAATCCCTCTTAATGAAATATCGGTCTTAATAAATCAAACTCATTTTATAAGACATTAACTTCGTTGCAAATCATGAAACATAACAAAATCTTCTTTAATTAAGAACATCCTCAAATCCATCATTATACTATTGTATTACACCGAATATACTCATGCATTTACATTCTTAGAATTTAAGACATTATACATTTGAGTCACATATAATGAATTGGTACATCATAATATTAAAACCTAGTCTACCCCTTTTTATACAAGAAAGTACCGAGACTCAGAGCAGTGACTCAATAAAAATTTCAAAATACCCAATTAACCCAAGTAGCATCTTAGAAGGATCCTCTTCTTTCTCTTAAAACAGTCACTCGTGTTCACAATGCTTGTCGTTGTCTTTCATTCCATCTTCGTTGTTTGCACAAGATCACTCGTCTAAATCTGAAAAATAAAGGCGTATGGAGTAAGTCTCTTTCCTCCTCTAAACCAACAACCAAACGACCTTCCGATCACAAACAGTCACAAGCACATAACATTAACCACCTCGATGTGATACTCTCACGGGTCTCACTCGTAACCCTAAACACATTTCGGACTAGTCCTTAACTCATCATATCTCGGGCCCGCTACCACTGGATCTTCCAGAACTCAGTGGACTTACACAATTTAAGTTGGATGACTTGCTGGGAGTACACCCTTCACCACGGTACAATGGTAGGGCTCTCACCAACACGGTTATGCCTCGCATTTGTCAGGATTGCCAAGTCGGCACTGTGGAAACACGACCATAAACTCGGCGCCAGATCCCCAAGAAACAGCAAGTCAACGAGCATACCTCAGGTACCACTCTGTGTGGTCATCCAATCTCTGAGGACTGAATCCTCAACCACTATCCCTATCAGGATTCATCTTTTACAGGTCCGTGTGGGCTTTTCTACTAAAGGTACTCGATGGCGGTCCTCAATCAACATTTGTCCCAGACATACAACACGGAGATCCAACTCCCCCATTATCATTGTGGTTAAACATTACAACCCGTCATCTCACAAGCACAATGCTCACCGTAGATAAAGCCTCCACACAACCTTTCAACACTTACCTATTTGGCTTTTGATCACGTAAGGTTATCCTTCTCGATCGACGTGTAACATTTATCCACGAACAAATTCCATTTCAACGGTCACGCACGACCCAACGGTAGAGGTTCTTCCTCCTCTTTTCGTTTCTCACAAAGTCTAGAAGCAAACAATAACTTATCAACTACAAAACACACGTGCGTAATGCACATCATCCAATCATGACCTGATTCATGATTTTCTCTATCTTATTACATCTTATTGAATCATTGCTCACTCTCAAGTTTTATGCTTGATTTAATTATCGAGTCTCAAGGTCCATGCAAGGGTCCTAAATTTCCTTCTAAGTCCAAATATCCAGCATCCTCCACGTGCAAAGGTACTGATTAATTACCAATCCATAATACTATTAGATTCACACTATTTAATTACAATTTATTCACTATTGTTCATAGTGAATATTATTAGTTACTAGAATTCCATCCTAGTATTCACAAATGTGCTCCGTTTAGAGTTCATTTGCTCCCATCCAAGAATGCAATATTCTTGTTCCCACAATCAACAAACCATCACAAACATTAACATGCACAAACAATATTCCAGCACTCATTGCCCGAGGATCACATTCCTCCCAGTCTCCAATTTACAGTTATAAACAAGATAAATAGTAATAGTCAACAAATCACAATTCAAACACAAAAATCATTAATAATTAATACACTAACATTTATGGGAAGATCCCCCTTTTTAGGTGGAATACTTCATCATTAACACAAATAAGCCAAACAACATTACTTAGGCAATTATTCCAAGTACATTACAATTAAACATAGAGCTTAAATCATAAATCATAAATTATTTGAAAAACTAAATCAACTTATAATTTAATTTTTTAGAAACACTTCTCAAGATGCATATATTAACACATAAAATTATCACCCACAAATTCAACTCACAAGTAATATTTTTGGAATTAAAAACATTGGCTGGATGCTCTCTGCAAAACACACTTTAAGAATTTTAGAAAATACTAATTCAACTCTGTTTTTTATGAAATTTTACAGAGAACATCCCTAGCATGTGGATTATGACATATAATTTTTCCAGCATGGTCCAACCAAGAAAAATTCCCTTTCTGTATTTCAACATCAATTTTGTTCCAGAACAGAGTTTACAATGAGAAAATGAACTTAAATACAAAAAGCCCTGAAAAAATTCTGTCAAAATTCGATAGACACTAAAAATGATCCAAAATGTGTCACTAAATTTTCTCAGAGCAAATTTCTCATGAAAAGTTATTTTTTTCATTTTATCTCTCAGTTATCCAGCTTTTGGGTTTTCAAAGAGAAAATGGGTAAAAATACTTTCCAAGTTTTTCTGACTGTAAAAAAATTCATACATGACCCTCATGGTATATAAAACTAAACCATGGTTCCATTTTTTCAAAATAAAGTCCCAAAATTTTTATAAAAATCAAAACAGCCCCATTCTCAGAATCAACAGTTTTTGAAAATAAATCCGGTAAAAATAGTTATATTACTAAAACAAATATGAAAAAATTACCATGACATCCAGAGGCATCAAAACATAGAAAAATGTATTTACATTCTCAAAATAATTCACTAAAACCAAGAAGAAAAATCAAACACAATTGCAGAGAAAAAATAACAACTAGCTCATTTCAAGTTTTTCAAAAGTTCTTGTGACACTCATGGTGTATATAGACTACCAACAACAGCCACAATCAATATTAAACAAGAAAACAAGAAAATAGCTTAGGAAAGAAAGAAACCCGTCCATACCTAGTGTGGTTCTCTTGAAGATTGAGTTAAAAATTGAGAAATCAAGCCTTTGGAGTGTGGTTCTCAACACTACCTTCATATTTCCCCAAAAATGGAAAGAAAATAGTAAGAGAGAGAGACCCATGGAAGAAAACAAGAAGAGGGTGAGAAATGGTTGATGGAAGGTTCCCCTCACCTTGAATCAAGTGGAAATGGTTACAATGTGCCTTGGGACCTTGAGAAATGGCCTCCAATGGCTTCCCCAAAGCTTAGAAGAAAGCAAAAAGAGTTTGGGAGAGAGGGAGAGAGTGACGGCTGAGCATGAGGGAAGATGAGAGGGTTTTCATCTTATTTATAGAGTGTCTCATGTAATTAGGGTTATGACACTTTTTTTACTTCCTAAAACGCCCCTCATTAACTCTATCTATCATTAATTATAGAAAAGCGTATAGTTAATGACTCTCTAAGTTAATTTTAATTCTTCTGACAATTAAACATAATTAAATTAATTATTGTCAAGCCCAAATATTTTTATCTCATAAATTTCTATTTTTAACAATTATTTCCATAATAATATCACTAATTCTATTTTTATTTCTATCTAGTCCTTTCTAGACTTGAATTAATAAAATTGGGCTTAATTAAGTTTAATTACCTTAATTAGAATTTCTAAATCACTAATATCCCTAGAACATTTAATTTCATTAATTAAAGTTACTACCAACTTATTAGTAAGTCATTTGTGTCATTAAAATTCTAATTTTCCATTCTAGACAAAAGTTCTACATATTTACCATAATGCCATTAATGAGTTGACCAAATTCCTTCCCTTTGACTCTTGACCAAGATGAGTCTATCTTTGACTTTTCAAATTTTGAACTTCCCTCCACAAATTTTTAATGTCTCTACTTAATCATTATTAAGTAATACTTATTTTATTTATTTTCTATTATTTTTCTTAATTACTTAATTAATCACTAATTATATTTAATCACTCAAAACATATTTTTCTTATTTAAAAGAAATAAATTTCAATTAAATCATAATTCAATCACACAAATACATATTTATTGACCTGTAATTTTTTAGGGTATTACATAGGCCAGGCCTTAAAAAACGGCCTGTCACAGGTAAAAGGCCAGGCTCAGGCCTTGTGATTAAGAAGTGGGCCAGGCCCAGGCCTACCAAAGCCTGGCCCATTTCCACTCCTAATTTCATTCCTACACCAGGATTCCAACATCTTCAAGATCATTCTAAGTGATAGATGACTACTTTTTATATTTTGGATGATTAAGCTATAATGTTTAAGCTGCAATTTAGTTGTAATGGTTTTTTGATGAACAATTTACTTCTTGAACTCATTTTTTTTGGAATTTCTATTGTGATAATATTAATCTACTACTTGTGGACAGTGTCAGGGATGTTAAGGACAAAATTTGGTGTCCTTTTTTTTAATGTTTTAAGAATCGGATCGGCCATCGAACCGGCCAAAGTACTCGGTTAATAGGTCATTGGTCGGATCGGTGGGTCACTGGTGGGATCGATTTGACTCAATATATATTAAAAATTAAAAAAATATAATATAGCTAACATAATTTAATCATTTAACACTTCAAATTATTGTCATTATAAAGTACCTAATATTCCAAATAAGAAATAACAACCAATAGTCATGACAATACAAGTCCATAAATAAGTTTCATACACAAACAAAATTAAAAAAAAATTGAAACACGTCGTTTCAGCACTATTTAAAAAAAAATTCATCACAACCCGGTTCAACCAAAGACTCGTCGGGTCACCGGTTTTTTCAAAAACCGGCCGGTTCAACCCGGGTCGTACCGGGTCAGATGCATTTCTAGACCTTTCATCAAATTGAAACCGGTTAGGCCACCGGGTTCCGGTTGGACCGGTCGGACCGGCCGGTTCGGTCCGATTTTAAAACACTGCCTTTTTTGGTTTTGGATGTTATCACATTAGAAATTTTAGTAGTATTTGCGAATGTAATGAACACATTTTGCAATTTTACTATGAATACACATTTATTACATAATTGTCGTGGACCAATTTCCTAGTTAGTTATATTTTTTGGGGACCATTTTAACATTAAGTGTCAAAAGTTGGGGACCATTTTGACAGTTACTTCCTGAACGAAATGAAGGCTTCTTTAAATTTTCTAGGGTAAATGGTCGTTATGTATGTAACCTTAAAAAGCAACTGTAAAAAATTTTCATTTTCACTAACAATTTGGTCCGCACTAACGTGAAACGCCCTCTGTACACGTGGATTTGCCACATCATTAACGACGTGCCACGTATGCACTCAACTTTAACGAAAATGGCACATACTTAACAGTTGGACTAATTTGTCGCAACATTTGCACATTTGTGGACTAAATTGGTAATTTCAAAAATTTAGGAACCAAATTGTCAACGAATGGAAAGTTCAGGGACTAAATAGGCTATTTACCCTGGTTTTTTATTTTTAAAATAATAATAAATATAATGGCGATTTTTAACCGCCACTATTAGTAAATGAAAATGTTAACAGTGTTGTCCTAGACATTCGGATGGTCGAATGGCCGAACACATATATTCGGATGGTCAAATGGTCGAATACATGAGAATGCCTCAACCAATGACAGGTCATAAAGACATAATAAGGATTATCTATACAATTGTCGTTATAATGATAATTAAATCTAGATTAACCAAAATGGTAATTGTGAATAAGACCCATGGATCCAGAAGCCCATTAAGGTATGTATAAATATGGGTTAAATCCTTGAGGTAAACCAATTATTGATCCTCATTTATTACGCTTATCTATTGCTCTATGCCGATACCTAACTTGAGCGTCGGAGTGCCTTTTGCAGGTACCCCACCCTTTACTTAATCAAGGATCCAGATACTAAAGAAAGAGACTTGGAGCGAAGGAGCTAACAAGGAGAAGTTACCTACCTATCCTCAGGTAGGAAGAGGTGTCCATCTCAATTTGACAGCAAGGATCTAATTAAAGTATTTTTAAAAATTAGAGGACCTAATTGGAACATTTTAAAATTTGGGGACCAAATATTGACGCATTTTAAATAATTTAGGGATCAAATTGGTAATTAAGCCTTATTTATTTGACCACCCTAAACCCCGTAACGAACTTTCCCACCATAACCGTACTCTGTGGTTACTTAATCGTTAATCCACTGGAGTGGTTCCATTTTAAAATTCTAAAAATAGTTGATAATAAATTATAATTTTTTATCATTTCGGCAGTGGGAGCACATTCCTTTCACTTCGCCAGTGGGAGAATCAGCTGAATCCCGAAACCAAACCACATAGACAAAGGTAATAACTTGTATTTTGGGGGATTATTACCAAACCACATACATAGGTATAACTTTTTAATCGCTTCCCCAAGGTTTTCCATTACATGCTTAGGTCAGATATCAATTGAAGAAGGAAAAGAAACTAAGGAGATGAAGAGACAGATGACAAGTGAAGAATTTTATGAACGCAAAATATGCAGTCAGGAAACGTCTCACTAGTCTCTCTTTCCTTCACCCTGACACTCACTATGACAATTTTAACAAGTTTGTATCTCAGTTTTTACCTTGTTTTATGATTGCCTTCCTGCCAGATGTTCTATTACTGCAGATGATAGATTGCTATTGTGAGTGCCTTGTTTGTATTGCTTGTTATAAATGTGGTTTTTTATTTGCCTTTGACACATGGAAATTTTATATTTAAGAAACTATCACTGTGAGGAACCGCATGACAAAAATCTGGTATTAATATTAAGAAATATAGTACATTCTAACCAAGCCTCTTGGCCCCGTGGTTGTAAGGCCTGCCCTAGGACACGGGGGGTCGACCTGGTGCTCCCATGATCAATTTCCGCAGTGTTAAAATAATGCTTGGCCAGCGGAAGCCACGCCCCACGAGCGTAGATTAGTCCTTGGTTGTCAGTTTTGGGATACTGCGTGGACCATGTCCATGGACAAAAAAAAAATAGTACATTCTTGGGTGCTGCAGAAAAACTGACAGTACATGATTTAAACTACAATATTAGCAAATGAAAATAGGATCACATGATCAAATGATATCATTTACGCAGGTAAAACACAAAAGAAATAGCATGGGAAAAACGAGAGTTTGAATATGAACAAAAATAAAGATTGACTGGTTGAGTACAGTAAATAAATAAATAAATAAATAAGAAATAGTAAATGATGATTAAAAAAATGGCAGAGAGCATATGACATAACAAGTAACAATTAACAAAAAAATGAGACAAAGCCTGTGATGAATGGAGTATAATATATGGGTTAGAGGAGAATTGGGTACATACTCGTGGTATTTCTAATTCAAGAGAGCTTCAATGAATATAACATTGTGAAACTAGGTACTTGAACAAATCCAAAACAGAGATGAGATTCAGCGATTACAAAGGAAATAAAAATATATTCATCAAATTGCAAGCAGGAAGAAAATAGTTTTTTGTTTTTTCAGTGAAAATATAGTTAATAAAGATAAGGACATGAATTTGGAACACTATATGTATAATGTTCTTTATACATAATATTTTTTCTCACATTTTTCATCTTTACTACCATTTTTCTTTCTCTTGTGTTTTATTCCAATTAATGACTCATCTCATTTTATGCATTTGCAAGCAGTAACTTTATTAAATATTTCTGTAAATTTCACAGGTTAGGTGTGTTTGATTGAAAAGGAACATTAGGGAAGTTGAAGTTGCCTCAAGCTATTATGACTACAGAGAGTTTTGCTGTCTAACAAATTCAAGAGCATACATAAGCAGTTGCCTCAAGCTATTTTGATTACTGATAAAAATAAGCTAGTATGACTTGCATGGTTATAATAGTTTATCTAAAGTAGATTTGTTCCATTAGTGTGTGAAAATATAAACATGGTTAAATCCTACCCAAGATGTGGATAATTTTATATAGTGACTAAAGACTTTAGTGTAAGCATTCATTTACAGTTAAATTTATTAAATATTACGATGAAAAAATAATAAATGACTCAACATTAATGTATTAATCCCTTTCTTTAACTATATTGAACAAGAGCTTTTTTTTTTAGCTATCATTTTTCAACAAGAGTAATTTTAGAAGTTTTTCTTCAACAAAAGTGTTTTTAGGAATTTTTTAACTCTTTATCTCTTTTAATATCTTTAATTCTAATTTGAAATTCAATATTTTCAAAAGAAATTATCAATAATTAAAAATAACATTGTATTAAAATATTAATTATTTATCATAAATATAAAATATATTTTATATACTCAAAAATATTTTTTTATTACAAATTTTAATTATAATAGAATTTATATATTTAGAAGTATTTATTTATTATAAATTTTAGTTACATAAAATAAATATTTATTTTGTGCAATGCACGGATTAAAATACTAATAATAATTATTGATGAACACTAGTCTAAATAGTTCAAACAATTTCCTCGAATACATTATTACATTTGTTGATGAACACTAATTCGTGCGCAACCTTTGTCATCTTTTCCCTCTGCAAACCATTTAAAGGCCTGTACACAGTATAACTATATTCTTAGTGTTTCTGATGCCTAAATAAGATAGATCATAACCAGCAGCCTGCCATTGAATGAGGGAGACTAGCAACAATTGAGGCCACATGATTCACCATTATTGCATTTCTGTAGGACTGAGGAACATAACAATTTAAAGAAAGTTGATAAAAGAAGGGAGCACACCCAAAAATTTGATGATGGAGTTCGGCAAAGAGGGTAGTGGGGTAGTGGAGTACAAAGAGGGTATACTTGGATTTTTACTCATAAAGACGGTTCATGTCCTATGGGAATAAATTTTACCTACTCCCTCCGCCGGAATTAAATATTAGTTGAAGGTGGGATTATAGTTTACCCAAGAATAAAATATGTCCGAGATTAAATATTTTATTATTTCGTAACAAACGTAGGATAATTTTTTTTCCTCCTGTATTCCCGTGATTAAAAAAGTTATCTGTGAAACAAATGCCCCCTAAGTCTTCTTTGGACGATACCTTACATGCTCTTTCTTTTCATATTTTTTGCATGCAAAGTTTGTGTACTTAATTGTGCTTAACTTTCATACCCTCACAATGTGAGTTGATCTTGTATAAACAATCTTATTGTTTACGAAATCCTAGAGAGGCTTTGTGACTAAAAAATACTTGGGTTTTTGTGATCAAAACTAATATTTTGTGAGAAAAAGGGTTATGTGACAGTGTAAAATAGTTTTACATAGTCATCAAATCACAAATTACCGTTTGCATAAGTGCATCACCATTAAACTTATAATTTGTTTATTATTGTTTCAATGTACTGTATTATTTTTAAATTGTTTGTTTATAATTTGATAAAATTCAGTTATTACAAGTTTGTAAAATTTCAACAGGTATATTTAGTGGGATAATGCGTTGTCAAAAAGTCAACGAAACGTGCTGGTCAGAGGATGTTGGACCCCACTAGGAACCTTCCAAGAAAGCGCGTGAAATTCTTAAGACAGAGTAAACTGCATCATAATATTGAATAAAAAGAAAGTACTGCATCACAATAAATAGCATGTGAAACTTATCAGAAACATAAATGATATGTACCAGTATATTTAAGTATATTTACATCTATTTCGTACTTTAAAAAGTCTAAACGTTTTGATCTCATATGCACTATACAATACAATTGCTGTCTAGTTATTATCTGTTGCGCCAAAGAAGCTCTTGTGTTGAAGTAAAGAATCAGTGTATTGTTCTCTGTTGCAGGAAGTTGGATTGGGTTTGTGGTAAGGTCTTTTTCTCTATTTTCAATTTTACCTCTGAAAAGAAAGATGATGAAATTATATGGTTAATTCGATTTCTTCTTGTTTTCCCACCCATGTTTTAGCTGAAAGAGGATGGGTAAAGAATGTCAACGCTGTCTGAGAAAATAGATTAGGGACTTCAAAAGATGGGTAGCTCTATGATTGTCTAAAGTGAAAAATAACTTATTTTTTCTTTTAAAAAAAATATTTGGTGAGACAGCATGAACTTTTCATTGAAATGCTTATAGACATGAATCTATATTCTTTGTACTATTTGGTGAAGCACACTTTGGATGTTGCCATTGTTTTTGTTAAACTAATAGTTCTAAGGGCATGAGCGTCTAATTGCTGTTAAGATTGATCATCTAAAATTCTCTTATTTTAATCTCAGGTAGATCTGCTTTCTCATATCTAATTAGATTTGTGAATTGTTACTGATATGTTGGTTTAATTTTTTAATCTAATGTTATGTTAAGCAAGTGTTAAATGGCTAGAAAGTAGAAACAATGTAAACGCCTTGACTTATCACTTGCTGCCATCTACTGGTGTGAACACGTGGCTTCCAAATTTATGTTCTTTTCCATCTGATGAAATGCTTTTCTCAGTCTAGGTTGTTTAAGCATAATTTAATGTACTAGCAGCACTTTCTATTATTACTAGAAGTTGAGCCATGCATGTTGGACTTGAACCTTGTTTTGTTTGATAGAAAGCAAGCACACATTGGTTAAGACAGATATTTCAGGTTTTAATTCCAGACCAATCAGACATCAGTAAAAGTTTTATTACAAATTAGACCCAATTCTAAGTATTTCCACTGTTTTAACAGTCTTTTCTTTCTGGGCCATAAGAGGGGTTATACAACTGAAAATCAAGCACCACTTGCCCTATAAAGAAGCCAAAACATAACAGATTCAACTATCAATGTCACATTACATTCTCTGTTCATCAATACCAGTTTGTATTAAAATTGAGAGTATCTTCTAAACAATCTGATTATTGAACAGCTGCAATGTTTTGAACATACTGCATAATTATCAATCTATGGTAGATGCCAGACAGTCAGTTGTTTGATAAAATGTCAAAGAAATATTAATCTGAATTGAAGTTTAGGTTTATATCCGCATTGCTATAGTGTAATCTGAAGTTTAGATTCACTATTCAAGTTATTAGGATTTTTATATCTAATCATTTTCTGAGCTTCTGTTTTGTTCAAATGGACTATCAGCTTTAACAAGTCAAAAGCAATTTTCGAGGATTACAAAACATCTCAAAATCTTATTAGCTTTGAACTTCGAGGTATTTGATCTCATATTATGCAGATTTATGATTTTCAACTAATAATTTCAAGGACAAATGTCAAGAATACATTGAAATTTAAAAGCAATTTTTTATTTCTTCGATTGTAGTGTTATAGTATTTGCAGGTGCAGCACTTGGAATTCACAATGGCTGAGCAGCAAATGATCAGTGCTGTTGCTTCTTCCTCTAACTCTTCTGCTCTGCCTTCCAAAAAATATGACGTTTTTCTAAGCTTTCGCGGCGAAGACACACGCAGGAACTTCACGAGCCATCTTTATGAATATTTGATGCAAAAGAAAGTTGAAACCTATATAGATGAACATCTTGAAAAGGGAGATGAAATCTCACCAGCACTCATCAAAGCCATCGAAGATTCTCATGTATCTATTGTTGTCTTCTCAGAGAACTATGCTTCCTCAAAGTGGTGCTTGGGTGAACTCATCAAGATTCTGGATTGCAAGAAAGATCGAGGACAGATTGTAATACCAGTCTTTTACAACATAGATCCGTCCCATGTGAGGAAGCAAACTGGGAGCTACGAGCAGGCCTTTGCAAAACATGAGAGGGAAACCAGCTGCAACAAATGGAAAGCTGCTCTCACTGAAGCAGCCAACTTAGTTGGGTGGGACTCTCGAACTTATAGGTAAATAAAATGAATTGAGTGTGAGCAAGTTTTCTGAAGACAAAAAGAATGAGATAGGAAATATTTTGTTTTAAATTGAGTTGGCCAAATTTGATTCTAAATTGACCATACTTTTTTAGTACAACACCTTTCATGGTACTTTGCTTAGGAAGTTTGTTGGATAGAAAACACAGAGGCATTGATTATCTTCTCTAAGCATTGGATTTTCATTCCCCAATTATTACTTTTTTGTTATTCTGTACTACGCTACCATATTTGATCATAGATTATATTTTTTTTGTTAGACTTGTATAATCATTTGTATAATTCTGTTTTTTTTTTCCTTTTGAATTTGATAGACTTGTAACACATTGATCATTCATTTTTTCTGTTTCCCTTTTCATATGCTAGGACTGATCCTGAATTACTTAAGGACATTGTTCAAGATGTTTTGCGAAAAGTGCCTCCTAGATACCAAAACCAATGTAAAGGACTAGTTGGAATTGAGGAACATTGTAAACAGATTGAATCATTACTAAAAATTGGGCCAAGTGAAGTTATAACCCTTGTAATATGGGGTATGGGTGGCATAGGTAAAACCACCTTTGCTACTGCTTTATATGACAAATTGGCTCATGAGTTTGAAGATAGTTGCTTCCTCGCAAACATAAGTGATAAATCAGACAAGCTCAAAAATCATAGTTTTGGTAATTCTGATATGGCTACCTCAGAGCAAGTAGATAAAAATCATAGTAGGCTTCGAGATAAAAAAGTTCTCATTGTCCTAGATGATGTGGCTACCTCAGAGCAATTAGAAAAATTAAAAGTAGAATACCATTTCTTGGGACCAGGAAGTAGAATCATTGTTACAACTAGAAATAAGGAAATACTTGACCGAAATGACAAAATATATCAGGTCGAGGAATTGAGATCTCATCACTCTCTTCAACTCTTCTGTATGATTGCATTTGGTGAAAAACAACCTAATGATGGATTTGAAGATCTATCAAGAAGAGTGGTTTCCTATTGCAAAGGTATTCCTTTGGCTTTAAAAGTTTTGGGTGCAAGTCTTCGATCAAGAAGTAAAGAAGTTTGGGAATGTCAATTGAGAAAACTTCAAAAGATTCCAAATATGGAAATTCATAAAGTATTAAAATTAAGTTATGATGGCTTAGATCGTTCTCAGCAGGACATATTTCTAGACATTGCATGCTTCTTCAAAGGACGAGATAAATACTGGGTGACAGGAGTACTGGAAGCTTTTGATTTCTATCCAAAATCTGAGATAGAAATCCTTTTAGATAAAGCTCTCATAACAATTTCAGATAGCAATCTGATACTAATGCACGACTTGATCCAAGAAATGGGTCGATAAATTGTTCATCAAGAATCTAAAGACTCTGGAAGACGAACTCGATTATGGAGACTCGAGGAAGTGATTGATGTATTGAAATATAACAAGGTAAATGGAAGATGTAATTGCTTCAATAATACATATCTTTATAGAATATTGTAGTTAGTATGATAGACTTTACTAATTATTGTTCTAATTTTGTTTGTCAGGGAACTGATGTTGTTGAAGGCATAAGTTTAGATTTGTCTAAATTAAATGGGGATCTATATTTGAGCTCTAATTCCCTCGCAAAGATGACTAACTTGAGATTTCTTCAAATCGACGGACAATGCTGGTGGAGTGACAGAATTTTTAACGGGTACTTTCCTGATGGTCTTGAATCATTGTACCTTCCTAATAGTTTTGAGTCAATGTCTGATGAACTGTCTGATCGTCTTGAGTCATTGTGCTTTCTTAATGGTCTTGAGTCATTGTCTGATAATGGTCTTGAGTCATTGTACTTTCCTAATTGTCCTGTGTCATTCTACCTTCCTGATGGTCTTGAGTCGTTGTACTTTCCTAATGGTCTTGAGTCATTGTCTGATAAACTGAGGTACCTTCACTGGGATCAATGTTATCTTGAGTCTTTGCCACCTAATTTTTGTGCTGAACAGCTTGTAGTGCTTCGCATGCAATTTAGCAAGCTTAAAAAGCTTTGGGACGGGGTTCAGGTATGAGTGTGGCTATAAAACTACATTTTTCTTAGGTTTCTCTTATAGTAAAGGCTCATGATTATGAATTTAAAAATTTCTTAACAATGTGATGCATATTTCTTGTTACAGAATCTTGTGAATTTAAAGGAAATTGACCTTTCATACTCCCAAGACCTCATTGAGATCCCAGACTTATCTAAAGCAGAAAAACTTGAAAGTGTTTCTCTTTCAGGTTGCAAAAGCTTACGTCAACTCCATGTTCATTCAAAATCTCTCCGTGCAATGGAACTCGATGGTTGTTCATCTCTTGAGGAATTCTCAGTGACATCAAAGGAAATGACAGAATTGAACTTATCTTTCACCAATATATGTGAATTGTCGTCATCAATTGATCACTTATTGTCTTTAGAAAAGTTATACCTTAGCGGAACTAATGTTGAGAGCTTGCCTGCAAATATCAAAAACTTTTCAATGCTGACAAGGCTTCGGTTAGATGGTTGTAGGAAACTCATGTCTCTACCGGAGCTTCCCACATCCTTGAGATTGCTTGATTTAAATGATTGTAAGAAACTCGTGTCTCTGCCGGAACTTCCACCATCCCTAGAAGAGCTTGGTTTAAATGATTGCTTGAAACTCGAGTCTCTGCCAGAGCTTCCACCATCCTTGAGAGATTTAAATTATTGCAGGAAACTTGTGTCTCTGCCACGACCCAAGGCTAGCAAGTGGCCCAAAATATTTAAAAAAATATATAGTTTTGCAGTAAATTTTTTTTCTATATTTGTTTCAATTTTGTTTTATGTTGTTTTATGTTTTTTTATATGTAGTTATGTTGTCTCTTTTCATGTATCTTTTTATCCAAATTAAAATGTGACATGTGATTAGAATGTATCATTCTCTTAATTGGTAGTTTTTTTTTTCCTTCTTACATTCATAAATCTATTTTAAATGAATTTTTAGCCAACTATGACATATCAACATGTAATATGTTGTATCGAAAAAAAGGCTAAATTACAATTTTGGCCCCCCCATCCGTTGATAGTTAGTTGACTGTCAGTTTATGATGACGTGACACTTATGTGAATTAGTGATGTGGTAAAGTGACTTATTATTTAGAAAATATGGAAATTCATAAGGCATGGGAAAGTGAATTGAGAAAACTCCAAAAGATTCCAAATAAGGAAATTCATAAGGTATTAAAATTAAGTTACGATGGCTTAGATCATTCTCAAAAGGATATATTTTTAGACATTGCATGCTTCTTTAAAGGGGAAAATAGAGATTGGGTAACTGAACTACTGGAAGCTTCTAATTTCTTTGCAGCATCTGGGATAGAAGTCCTTCTAGATAAAGCTCTCATAACTATTTCATATGGTAATCAAATAGAAATGCATGACTTAATACAGGAAATGGGTTGGGAAATTGTTCATCAAGAATGTATCAAAGACCTTGGAAGACAAAGTCAATTATGGAGACCTAAGGAAATGCATGATGCATTGAAATATAACATGGTAAGTGTATGCTGCAATTTCTTTTATTTGATAACCTTTTTAGAATGTACTAGTATGATAGCCTTTGCTAATCATGATTCTAATTTTTTGCCTGTCAGGGAACTAATGTTATTGAAGGCATAATTTTAGATATGCATAAAATAAATGAGGATCTATGTTTGAGCTTTGGTTCCCTTGCAAACATGAAAAACCTGAGATTTCTTCAAATCCATGGTTTGTGGAGTAACAGATTTCATGTTTGCCTTCCTACTGGTCTTGAGTCATTGTTAGATAAATTGATGTTCCTTTATTGGGATAGATTCGGTCTCGAGTCTTTACCCTCTAACTTTTGTGCTGAACAACTTGTAGAGCTTCACATGCTTCATAGCAAGCTTAAAAAGCTTTAGGACGGGGTTCAGGTATGAATATGGCTAAACATACTACATTTTTCTTTCAATTTGTAAAGGTAGAGGAGAGAATTGTATGTGGTAAGTTGTGTTGGGAAACAATTCAAATTTGTAATTTCAAATCTCTAGGATATTGTTTGATTTTAAATGATATTATCTTCAGGATTTGTTTAAATTTAAAGATATTATTTGTAAATTAGGGATTTGTTTTCTCTTTTAAGATTAGGATGCTAGGTCTATAAATAGAGACTTTTAAGATGAGAAGAAATACCCAGCCTGAAGAGGGGGTCACCACCCTAAGTGAGAGAGGGGGGTCATGTGAAGGGAGGGTTTGCAAGTTTGTCCAGAAAACTTGTTGTGGATCTAGGGATGAGGGCCTGAACCACATTAAACAAAGTTATTTTGTGGATGTAGGCATGAGGTGTCGAACCACGTTAAATAAATTGGTGTTGTGGATGTAGGCATGAGTTGCCGAACCACATTAAACAAATTTGTGATATTTCCTATTTGCTTTAAGGTGTTTCCTGTTTCTTTAGGTGTGTTTTTCTTTGGTAATAAAGTGGTGTGTGTTTTTCTCGAGATCTATTCCAAGTGTCTGAATCCTTCAAGATGAGAAGAGGGGGTGGGTACCTGCAAAAGGCACTCCAATTCTCAAGTCAGCTTTCGGCCCAGAGCATTTAATGAGAGTAATAAACGAGGAATCAATATTTATTGTACCTCAAGAATTGTACTCTATCTATACTTACTTTATTGGGCCTTAAACTTATGGGCTTTTTCCATTTGATTATCTCTTTAGTGATATGTGATTATCCACTAATTGGGACTACTAGTTACCTTTTTATGCCTTGATTATCTTGGCAGATTTATCCTTGATGTTTTGTATAGTATTCGGCCATTCGGTTGACCGTATGGCAAAATACTGCTCATAAGTCCCTTAGTATAATATTCGGCTATTAGGTTTACCGAATATCCTAATACCGTCCATAGGGTTCCTTATCGTTTTTAAGGTTTCAATCATGGTAACAACCAGGTAGTGTTCGACTATTCGGCTGGCCGAATAGTCGAGCGCAATTTGATTTCCTATATATTGGTGGTTTTGGCCTATGTAACATACCGAAAGACCGAAGGGTACCCGACTATGCATCCTGCTGAATACCCAACTGGTATACAGGTTGCAATCGAAGTGTGGTCCATTTATATCTTATACGTCGATGCCGATGGTGTTCTCATATGATGTGATAGGGGCATCGTTTTCCAGTCATAAATGACTATAACATGATTGTAAATACATGGCTGTGAATATGACATTCCCTAAAAGTATGCACCTGGCTTCTACAATAACTCCAATAGACCCTTTTGGCATGTTCTTTTCTTGAAGCCTTAAACCCTGCACCGTCCCAGCTTAAGTCTTTATACTGATAGCATCCCACAGATGGGTAGACCTCTACGCTGCACAGAAAGTAAATGGCCAAAAACAGAGAAAATGCTAAGCAAATAATGGATAGAACAATAGAAGAAAGCCTGAAACGTAATTTTCTCTTAATTTATTTGAGTAGATTTTCAACAATAAAAAAAGAGAAAGAGAGAGTGGAGTATGAGAATAGCATTAGCACTCACATGAATACTAGTATGCACCCTTTTGCTGCAGATACGGATTATATTCCTGAACAGCAGGAAGTTCACTTTTGTGTAGGTTGACCATCGCTTGCTGGCCAGTTTGGTTGGTTAATCTTAATAGTTTCAGGCTGAACCACCAGAGAAAAGATTACCAGTGTTCAACAGTATAGAATAAGCAACAAATCTATGCACTTATTTTGTAAGAGGACATGGTGAAAATCACCTTATATCGCTTCATGGCAATCCTAAATGCTATGTTGATTCCCATCCATATTGCTAGATGTAGGCTCTATTGGAGTTATGTACAACATCAATTAAGGTAATTATGATAATCTACATGTGAATAATTGATCCAAATAGCTGTCATAATCAAATCAGCTAACCTTTTCAGATTTTTTTTTCTCGGCATATGTGATCATTCTTTGATCATTGCAAGTGTTTGTCTGTAAAAGCAAAATAAAATCACAGTAGTTCTGCTGTAAGAAATTGAATTATGGTTACAATTGAGAATAGGATGAAACCTGATCAAATTTAAATTTCAAAGTACAAACCAAAAGAAAGTCAAATAGAATTTCAAACAGAGAAGGACTTGACCTATCTTTTATGCTGGCAGTAAGTTGCATCATCTTGCTTCGACTGCACGTCCTTCACTAACTTTGTTATGATAAACCAGTGGACGTCTATCGAAAGAGCTGAAAAATGAATTGTTCTACGTTAGAAAAACATTGACTATGTGGCATTGGAATGTATCCTCCAATAAACAAAAAGATAAAAAAATAAAAATAAAATAAGGAATGTCTGTTATTCTGCAAAATCGATTTTTCTTTTTAGATATATAAACAGATATAGGTGTTTGGTAACCTATAAGAACAGTTGATGGGAAGATCCTATCCATGTTGACAAAGCATAAAGGGCATTTCGTTTATTACTACGGCAGGTGGGCATGCATTTTTCAATAGAAATAGCTAGGGGGTGTGTTTTTCCAGTAGATGGTGTATGGGTAGGGTGGGAGAGAGGTGTTTTGCAAGTACGAGAGTTGAGGTATATTTAAGTTATAAGGTAGATTTAATTTGTAACTGATTCTTAAATTATATTTAAGAGGTACAGGGGCATGCGTTTTGCAGAGACAGTCAGAGAGGTGTTTTGCAGTTACTTTGTGGGGTTTGCAGTTACTTCCTTTCAGTTTAATATTTCAGTTTCAGTTACTTTTGTGTGCATATAGATCCTTTAAACGTACATATATTGCAGTTGAAAGAGAGTTGGGTTTGCAGTATGACACATAAGTAACTGTGCTTATAATTTATTTATACAAATA
Organism: Pueraria montana var. lobata; assembly: GCA_026413185.1. Taxonomy (NCBI): domain Eukaryota; kingdom Viridiplantae; phylum Streptophyta; class Magnoliopsida; order Fabales; family Fabaceae; genus Pueraria; species Pueraria montana. The sequence goes on from CM048647.1 coordinate 6,610,210, forward strand.
TTAAAGTGTTGAGCAATCGGAGGGGGAGGAAACATCGGGGAGATTTACACCAATGGGCTACGAGCACATAACATAAGCGAACTTGACACCACCTTCAACCCAAAACCTTAAGGCATTAGGTTTGTGGGTCCATCCACTTATATGTTGCTCAACTTGCCCATTTCTACCCAATGTGGGACTTCACCTTCACACTTGTTCTCCAACAATCTCCCCCTCAAGTGTGAGTCTCTTCCACATGGTAGCTCCCCCTCAAGCAGAAGCCACTTTTACCACCCCCTCAAGTGTGAGTCTTTTCCACATGGTAGCTCCCCCTCAAGCAGAAGCCATTTTTACCACAAATATCCAATGATGGCGCCTTTAAAGCTTAACCATGCTCTAGTACCTTGAATCGCCATTCCACCATTACGGTGCGGGACACGCTGCCTGGCCTCCATGTATGGACCCACTGCCAGGAAGACTTTCGATACAAGGGATCCCTATGTCCATGCCCGGATCCATCGCCAATCCACCATACTCGTTCGAGCCGGTCACTTGGTCGAACCATCGGCTCTGATACCAATTGTTGAGCAATCGGAGGGGGAGGAAACACCGGGGAGATTTACACCAATGGGCCATGAGCACACCACATAAGCGGACTTGACACCACCTTCAACCGAAAACCTTAAGGCATTAGGTTTGCGGGTCCATCCACTTATATGTTACTCAACTTGCCCATTTCTACCCAATGTGGGACTTCACCTTCACACTTGTTCTCCAACATAAAGCAATAAAATTCTTCTTCAGACTAATAATTTATCCCCCAATGATCTAGAAACAACAAAACACGGTATCCAAAAATAAACCAAGATCAAAGCAATAAAATTCTATACAACTATGCATTAAAGAAATTTGATGACAGAGTTTGGCTAAGGAAAGCATATGTCTCCGGGACTCAGCACAACTCAAGTCCAATCTTATTCTGAGTTAAAAATAACAATTGAAGAAATGATCTCCTTCCCTCAGCACTCTTAAGTTTTCACACAGTTTCCCTTGATTCCAATTACACCTCCAAAGAAACTCTTGCAGTTCCTCTCAACTCACATTCTGTAATTCTCAATCCAGTATTGTCTATTTTTTCACTCATCCATTCCCTTTATATTGCTTTATTTATATATAATACAACATATACAAGGATTACATAATTGCCTTTGCAAGAGAGAAATAGAGAATTAGTTACAACAGAAAACATAATTGAATGTGCCACATCAGCAATAAGTGGAGCACAAGAAATCATCATAGCCATTTGTGCCAAGGATCTTCTGGATCTTTGTTTTTGGACCAATTGTTACTTGTGATACAGAAGTTAAAGATGAAGATGCCTCTTTATCAGTCAATTTAAGGCACCAAAGGATCTGAAGTAACTCTAGTTTGGTTTTCTAACTTCATTTGAACATCCTCTTCCTATCAAATAGAAAAAGCAAAAGCCCATGACATCAGGCTCAAATTATAATAGTACTAAAGAGAGAATTTAATATAAAATAAATGAATAAACATCACATCAATCATCACTTTTACTACCATTCCAAATCTAATCTCCGTCCCACGCTTGAAGACTAAGAAAGTCCAAACTTGAGATCCTTTTGTCACATAAAGACAATGCTAATTAAAGCAGCACATGTCAAATAATGGAAGGAGTAGAAACCCTTGAAAGTGCAAAAGAGCGCGATTACAAAGCTGATTTAAATAGAGCAATGAGCTGTCTAGCCGGAAGCTTTTGGGGAAGTGATTCAAGAAACAGGAGATCCTCATGTTCTTGTTCGGTCATCATCGACTTCAGAAATTTGTCATAACGCCGAGGGGTATTCTCCTAGTAAAAAGGAAACAAGGCCTTCCCACTACTATCGTAAAAATGGTTGGCTCCTATATTCGGCTTAATTATTACTTTAAAGAAACCTGTTTTGAAGTTTTAAGAGGAGGTGAAAGACCAAAACAAAGGCCTTTTCTACTTCCTTATTAAAGAAACCCATAAACCACTACTAGGCTGAGTACATAAATAGTACAAAAACACATTTACAGAAGGTTTCACAAAATTGATTATGCAAAGGGCTCGGAAAGCCTGAATCGTGGCCCACCCATTCGGGTGTGTTAAGTTCTAAGACTTTGGATGATGTCCAACCCCTCACATTTCGGTTTTGATGACAACAAATAAAGGATAAATTTTGAAGTATCTAACGGTCTTATTTGAGTGTTATAGGATCTACGTCATCCAATGCCGCAATGGTATTGTATCTCTCAAGCTTAGACTTTATATTTCTATAAGCAAAGCTTCCAAATATGTCTTGTAAAGTACAACATCCAGCGTCCAATGTCTCTGCAAAGCAAGCGTCCAATGCCTATATAACTTACACTCTATTTTCTATATTAAAAGTTATATAATGCAACAATACATTTTCGATGATGATTCTCTGGAATGTTCGATTATTCCCTCTCATTCTAACATGACATTCTATTTGAATTTTTGAAAAGTATTGTACAGGAACAGAAAAGCATTTCTCTGCAAAAATAGTACAAGTAGAGGAGGCGCTACATGTACGGTTGTCTACTTTATCTCTCCACCCCAAGCCGACACGAGGCAACGGTCACAACCCACAACGGATACTTTACACCAAGCTGCTTATAAATAGAAGAACAAGCTCATGCATCAAAAACACACGAAGATTCATTAAGAGTTGAAACTCTGTCAAGAAGAAGATTTATTAAACACTGAAACTTTGTCAAAAGGACTGGACGATCCACACTTGAGCAAAAAAAAGCTTTCTACTTAGCTTTGCTAAGCGATTCTGTGTACTCGTTTTTATTGTAATATCCTCTCTGTGAGAGTTATTCATTCTTTTTATACTCAAACAATTTCTGTTTGGAAAGCCAGAAGTGGCTTAGTGTTAAAGAATACTTGGGTTTGCTTTAATATCAAGGGGAGATTAAAGGTGTGCCAGGAGTGGCCTAGAGAATACTTGTAGCCAGAAGTGGTAGGGTTAAAATACTTGTTTGTAATCAGATTCTGATTAGTAGAACTCTTCAAAGGTTTTTGAAGGAGAACTAGATGTAGCTTAGTTTGAGTGAACCAGTATAAAACTAAGTTTTCTAATCTTTCGCTTTCTAGCTTACTCGCAAATCTCTTAAGTTATCTCTTCACATACCACAAAAGAGTTTCTTTACACATTCTATTTACGAAAATATTTTACGTGTGTTCTGAAGGAAAACAAGAAAATGCAGATTCATTGATCTGTTGTATTTGAACTACTGGACGATAGCATAGTCTTCTGTTTCACAAGGTTCTTGTAAAACTTAAGATGCACTATCTTAATATTAAAGGATACCGAAGAAAATAGAAACACTCTATTCAACCCCCCTTCTAGTGTGTTTCTCTGTATTTCAGTTGGCATCAGAGCTCGGCCTCTTGGGTTGAGTACTTAGCAGTACAGAGGAAAGATCTTAAGAAAGATGGAAAACAAGGGACAAGCTGTGAACAGACCACCACTCTTCAAGGGTGTTAAATATGATTACTGGAAACAAAGAATGATAGAATTCTTTGAATCTAGTCATATTGACATATGGGACGTTGTGGAGATGGGAAACTACTTACCACTTGATGAGAACCTCATCGAAATCCCAAAGACTAGATGGACGGAGGAGCAGAAACAAAGGTGCACAGTCTCAAAAGCGCGAAACAAATGTGGGACACTCTTGCATTAACGTATGAGGGTTCCACCCAGGTAAAACGTAACAAACTCAGTCTCCTTACTTGTCAATATGAATTGTTTAGTATGGAAGAAAACGAGGACATACAAGGTATGTTTGGACGGTTTCAAACCATACTAAATGAACTTAGAGCACATGGTAAAGATTACAATAACTATGAACATATTGACAAAATTCTGAGAAGTTTGCCTAGGCAATGGAGACCACAGGTTACAGCCTTGAGAGCAACAAAAGGACTGGATGATATGTCCCTAGAAGAACTCATGGGAATTCTCAAGGTGCATGAACTAGAACTGCATCAAGATGGTGATGGTAAGAAAAACAAGTCTCTAGTGCTCAGCGTCCAGAAGCCAAGGAAAGCACTATCGTCCAAAGCCATGCAAGCTGAAACATCATCAGATGAACAATCTGAAGATAATGACTCAGACGATAATGATGAGCTATCCTTCATATCCAAGAGGATACACGCTATGTGGAAGAAGAAAGGTGGATCCAGATGGAGAAACCTAAACAGAAAAGGCCTCAAAGAAAAGAAGGAGAAGAGTCTAATCGTATGCTACAAATGCAAAAAGCCAAGACACTTCAAATCAGAATGCCCAGATCTCGACAAGAGCAAGGACAAGAAGAAGAAATTCTTTAGCAAAAGGAAGGACAAGAAAGTTCTGATGTCCACATGGGAAGACTTGGACAATGACTCATCATCGGACGATGAAGAAGAAGAGGAAGCACACATATGCTTGATGGCAGACACTTCAACAGATTCTTCTGAACCAGAACAAGAAGATGAGGTAGACCTTAATGACTTAGATTCAAATCAAGAAGCTTATCATGAATTACTTTCAAACTCTTCTATTCTGTCAAAGGCCTACAGAACTTTAAAGAAATCATCCAAATCACTTTCAAAAGAAAAAGAAGTTTTAGAGAAAAGTTTCAAACAACTTGAAAGTGAAAAGGAGGATTTACAGAAAAAGTTTACAGAGCTCTCAAAGCAATATGAAATTACACATGCGGAGAGGCAAACTCTCTGGAATGATGCTGCTCGAGCCTATAAATCCTATGAGGATTCAAGGACTAGAGAAATGAATCTTTCCATAGAGATTCGAAATCTCAAAGTAGAAAACAAAAGACTAGTTGAGAAGCTTCTGAATGTTGAAGCAGATACTTCCTTAAGAGGTCAACCACATGATGTTGTAAAACTTCATGAAGAGATTGACAACCTAAAGAAGGATCTGTCAAACTTTGTTAAGGGCTCTGACAACCTTAAAATGCTTTTAAAATATGAAGGTTGTAAGAGACCAAATGATAGGTCAGGACATGGATATAAGGGAAAGAAATATATTCATGACAAGGAAACATATGTTTGCTACTTCTGTGGGAAACCTGGACATATAACGTCCAAATGCAGACACCTACCTAAGAAGGGAGCGTCCAATGCCATTCAAACTAACAAAAAAGGACCCAAGTCAATTTGGGTACCTAAGGATAAAATTGTCCCTGTTGCAGACATGCTTAACAGCAGGAAAGAAACTCCAATCATGGTACCTGGACAGTGGGTGCTCACATCACATGACGGGAGAAAGGTGTATGTTCCAAAGCCTCCTACCCAAAGCTGGTGGGACGGTCACTTTTGGAGGGAATCAGAAAGGGATGATAGCTGGCGTGGGTAAGATTGGTATACCACCCTATCCTTGTATTGATAAAGTTCTTTATGTTAAAGGTCTTAAACACAATCTACTTAGCATAAGCCAATTATGTGACAGTGGATATGATGTTGCCTTTAACAAAGGTGAATGTACAGTCAGGAACTCTGATGGATCCCTTCTCTTTACTGCAAAGAGGCAAGGTAATCTGTACAGGATTAAACTTGGGGAACTATCAAGTCAAAATGTATCATGCCTAGTTTCAGTACAAGAAAATCATTGGCTATGGCATAAAAGACTTGGCCATGCAAGCTTGAGGTTAATCTCAAAGCTGAAAAGGTACAACCTCGTAAGAGGACTACCAAGTATGTCATATAAAGATGATCTTCTTTGTGAAGCTTGTCAGAAAGGGAAACAAGTGAAAAGTTCTTTTAAGAGTAAAAACATTGTTTCCACTTCTAGACCTCTTGAGCTGTTACATATTGATCTGTTTGGACCCACAAGAACAGCCTCAGTAAGTGGTAAGAGATACGGATTGGTTATAGTGGACGACTATACTAGATGGACATGGGTCATGTTCATATCCCACAAAGATGAGTCCTTCAAGGCTTTTTATAACTTCTGCAAAAGAGTTCAAAATGAAAAAGGAGTATGCATTACTTCTATCTGAAGTGATCATGGGGGAGAATTCGAAAATGAAAGTTTTCAAAGGTTCTGTGAGGATAATGGTGTCCTTCATAACTTCTCAACACCCAGAACACCACAACAGAATGGTGTTGTTGAGAGGAAAAATAGGTCACTCCAGGAGATGGCCAGAACCATGTTGAATGATAATTCAACCCCTAAACACTTCTAGGCTGAAGCAGTGAATACTGCCTGTTATTTACAAAACAGAATCTATATAAGGCCAATATTGAAAAGACTCCATATGAATTGTCGAAGGGAAGAAGACCCAACATATCCTACTTTCATCCATTTGGATGTCAATGTTTCATTCTGAACACTAAGGATAACTTTGGAAAATTTGATTCTAAGTGTGATGAAGGAATATTGCTTGGATATTCTGAAACTTCAAAGGCATACAGAGTTTATAACTCTAGAACCTTAGTTGTTGAAGAAGCTATCCATGTGAAGTTCAATGACAACAAGCCTGATAAGGAATTATCAGAGCTGGACAAATCATTTGCAGATCTCAGATTGGACGATGCAAGTAAGTCATCAGATACGTCCAACCATGATGTCTCAGTTGAAGAGTCCAATGCACCGCTGGACGGTCCAGTAGCAGAACAAAGAGAACCAATTGGACGTAACTGGAAAATGAAGAAACATCATCTAGAGGAGCAAATCATCGGGGATCCAAAAGATAGAGTCAAAACCAGATATTCACTTCAACGACAGCAAGGTCACACAACACTCATATCGCAAATACAACCTAAGACTATGGACGATGCCTTAGAAGATGAAAGCTGGGTCAAAGCAATGCAGGAAGAACTTGACCAGTTTCAAAAGAACGATGTCTGGAAGCTAGTAGAACTCCCCAACGACAAAGAAGCTGTAGGACCAAAGTGGGTGTTCAGAAACAAGCTGGACAAAGCAGGTAATGTTGTGAGAAACAAAGCGAGGTTGGTAGCAAAAGGTTACTCACAACAGGAAGGTATAGATTATACTGAAACTTATGCTCTTGTTGCACGTCTAGAGGCAATTCGTATTTTACTATCATTTGCAGCTCATAGCAATATGAAGCTATATCAAATGGACGTAAAAAGTGCATTTCTCAATGGACTCATAAAGGAAGAAGTCTATGTGGAACAACCCCCAGGATTTGAAAGTGATGCTTTTCCAAATTGTGTTTTCAAACTTAACAAAGCTTTATATGGGTTGAAACAAGCACCTAGAGCTTGGTATGAAAAACTCAGCTCATTTCTATCAGAAAATGGTTTTTCAAGAGGAAAAGTAGACACTACATTGTTTCGCAAAGACTACTCTTCTGATTTTATTATTGCACAAATATATGTTGATGATATCATATTTGGTGCCACTAATGAGTCTCTCTGTGAAGAATTTTCCAAATTAATGCAAACAGAGTTTGAGATGAGCATGATGGGTGAGCTGAAATTCTTCCTTGGACTTCAAATCAAACAAACTGAAAAGGGCATATACATACATCAAACTAAGTATGTCAAAGAGCTACTGAAGAAGTACAAGATGGACGATGCAAAACCAATGAAAACTCCTATGCATCCAACAACAGTACTTGGACTGGACGACAACTCAAAGAAGGTGGATAACACTCTATACAGAGGAATGATAGGATCACTCCTATACCTCACAGTGCCCAGACCTAACACCATGTTCAGTGTATGCTTATGTGACAGATTTCAATGTGACCCAAGGGAAGTTCATTTAACTGTTGTTAAGAGAATCTTTCAATATCTTGCTGGAACCACTAATCTTGGTCTATATTTCAAAAGGCAGAAAGATTTTAGGTTAGTTGGATTTTGTGATGCTGATTATGCTGGAGACAGAATTGAAAGAAAAAGCACTAGTGGAGGATGTCACATCATTGGTGGAAACTTAGTCTCCTGGATATGTAAGAAGCAAGGAACCATTGCACTGTCCACTGCTGAAGCAGAATATATTTCAGCTGCAAAATGTTGTTCTCAAATCTTATGGATCAAACATCAACTTGAGGACTACAGCATATATGAGAGTAACATTCCTATCTTCTGTGATAGTAAAGCTGCCATAGATCTCTCTAAGAATCCCATATTGCATTCAAGGGCTAAACATATAACATCACTTTATAAGAGACCATGTTCAGAAGGGTACTGTGGAACTACACTTTGTAACCATAGATAATCAGCTTGCTGATATATTTACTAAACCCCTTACTAAAGACAAGTTAATCCTTCTGAGAAACAAACTTGGTATGGACTCTGTAAAGGAATTATTAACATCTACATGGTGCGTCCAATAAAATCTTAGCGTCCAATGGACATGTCGTCCAAAGATCACTAAGTCATGCACGGGCATTGCATATGTTACACTTAAGTCCAACATCTGGACGATGTTTTTAACTTAGCATTTTTTTTCATTGTTGAAATGGCCAAAACCATTCGTTTTAGAGTAAGTATGAGTTAATGCTCTATGCTGAGTCACCTAACTGTTGATAACTGTACATAGTTACCCACATTCTTCGCACACCTCACCATGGCGGGCTTTATGGCATAACTCCCATTTCAAATATTCATAAAAGCCCAAAACCATTTCACATTCTCCGAACAAAGCCCATATATATATAATCTGTCAAATCGTCTCAAAAACTCATTACCGTACCTATCTTCTCAGAGCTTATCTTCAACCTTAAGCATTCTCTCTCTCACAGAGACCCAAAACCCTATCAGAAAACCTAAAAATCCCAACTTTTCTACCATGACGAACTCTGCAAGCTCAAGCAACTCTGAACTCGACGTCCACACCTACCTTGAGACCACAGTTGTGTGTCAAGGTGCTGCTACAGTGCACATTGAGCACTTTTTCGACATTGAAAAGCTGGAGAAGCTGGGCCTGAACCTGAACGAGAGCCTTCTGAAGTGTGGAATCAGAGGCTACTTCAACGAAAACCAGAAGATATTCCTTGAGTTGATCAGGATGTTCTGGAGGAATGCCAAATTCTATAGCACAAGGGAGCTCGTGGCCACTGTTCTTGGACAAGAGGTGACTCTGCCCACTGAGTCCATTGCAAAGGTAACTGGTTGCATCAGGGAGCAGAACCAGTACAGAGCAGACTGGGCCAAGCAGTACGGCAATCACGTTGCAAACGTGCTTTGCAAGACCAAATCCACAGACTCAATGAAGATTGAGTACAAGAACCTGTGTGAGGAAGCGAAAATCTGGCAGCAGGTGTGTAACAAGAGTATCCTGCACAAAGCTGGGTGTAAGGACTCAGTCACAGACTTACATAAGTTCGTGATATTCCACATTATGGAAGGTATCCCCTTCAACCTTCCTCACACCATTTACATCAATATTGTGAGAATGATGAAGATTGTTGGTGGAAATGATGACATCTTCTACGCCGCCTTGCTGAACAAGATCTTCTGGGACCAGAAGGTCTATCAACGCTTCTTTGATGAACTGGACAAAGCTGATCACGAAGCTATCGTGAAGAAAGGGCAAATGGTGGCAACACAACAACCATTTGGCGAGTCCAACATAAAGCCCATGAAGATTAAGCTGACAGCCAAGGTCCTAAGGGACTTGGACGAAGATAGCATCCACAAGCAACGACATGAAAAAAGCAAGATTATCTCCAATGATGATGAGGAGGAGATTGATCTTCTTGGTATTGGTAAGAAGATCAAAAGGTTGATGGAGGAACAGGGGAGCAGAAAGGTAACACGACACATGTCCCAGCAGCATGAGGAAGATGCTGAAAAGGAGAGAAGAACCAAGAAAAGACATGCTGACACCTCCACTGCTCAGTCCCTGGCAGAAAAGCGTCCAAGGACTGATGCGTCCAGACCTACTCATACTGAGCAGCGTCCAAAGGTAGCTCCAGTGAAGCCTGTTCCAGAAAAGCCAAAGGTTCGAAAGCTTCAAATACTTGATGACTCCGATGATGATGACCAGATCCCAATATTGGTCAAATCAAGAAGAAAGCAGAAGAGAAGGAGGCCCCTCAGCAAAAGAAGTAGAAGGTACAACCTGCTAAACCAACTTCTTTTCCTTCTAACGTGCCTCAACGAGTTAAGACTCAGGCAGTTAGGCCAAGGAGAGTTGCACTTCTACCACTTTCCTCTCAAGACACCAACAACATATCCACTAGTGCCTCACTACCAGCTCCATCCAGTGCTCCATCCACATCAACAACCCAGCATCCACATCTTCACTTGGACCTGTCCAAGTTTGTGCGTCCAAGGGATGCATGGAGGGATGCCTGGTCCCCATGGACCATACCCCGCAAGCAAAAAACCAACGAAGAAGAAGACAGAGAACGCTTCCCCATTGCATTCCTTACACGGAATGAACAGAATTACTATAAAAGGCACGATGTGATCTGGAGGACACTACAAGAACCTTTGGAGAGGCATCTGACTACTACCTCAGCACCAGAGTGGACGAGGTATGATTATGCTCATAATCCTTCAGCTGACTATGTTGTAATGCCAGAAGGAGTAATAATCAGCAACCCTTTGCCCACTTGGACGAGAGAAGTGTATCCACACTTGATCCGAATGACTCATCCTCACTCTTGTCCAACTGGAACCCAACAAAGGGTACGTCCTGCGGCAGTTAAACTGCCTGAACCAGAGGTGGAGGTTTCTTCTCGATTCATAAAGACGATTGTGGAGCAGAAAGGGAAGGCTCCAAGAAAGAAGAAGGCGCCGTCCAAGAAGCCCCCTGTTAGTAGGGATACTGAACTGGCCGCAGAATTGAAGTTGGCTATTAAAGAAAGCCTGGACCCTTCCAAGTCGAAGCAGCGTCCAGATGTACGATGGGTCAAGGATGTTCGCATCTAGACTCCCATTACAAAATTCCTGCCTCTACCTGCTGAAACTCCAGAGCTTAATTTCTAGCCAAGCGACTATGATAATCTTGGCAAACTTCTTCAACAGATGTATATACCAAACCAAGCCATTGCCTACCCACCAAACCTTCACATTAGCCGCGCCACAGAAATCAAGTTTGTACCATACAGGGTGTGTCCTAGACTACCCTTATATGATGCTGGTCGAAAGAAAGGTTACAAGTTCTATGGCATTGAGATGCCAAGTAGGGAAGAGCAAGTTGAAGCCCTGCAACAATCCTCTCATACCTGGGGTCACCTGTTTGACAAGACTGGTAAGCTTACACGTCCACTTGGAACTTTCGATTCCATGACCTTTTGGCGCCAGATCTTATGGAACGACTCCCAGAAGGCCTCCTCCTTCGGCAGCTCCAAGAATGATTTCGTTCACCCCCCTCGTGGTCTTGAGGTGTTGCGTCCAGTGAAGACTCATCACTTCACATATACCTTTGCTTGCTTTCTGACAGATTCAGATGACTACCTGGATTTAATGAAGACATTGCCTATCATCAGAAGCAACAAAGTGTTTGATCTTTGGACACTGGATCGCACAGAGTTTGTGGAGGAACTCCAAACTCTGCATGAGGAGTACTAGGCAGAAGAGGCCAGAGTAGCAGAACAAGCTCGTCTAGAGCAGCTGGCTCTTGAGCAAGCTGAGGCTGCAACCACACAAAAGGAAGATCAGGTTACCAAGCCGAAAGCTACACAAACAGAGTTGGATGAAGCATCTGACAAGATAACAAAGGTGCTAACCCATCTTGACTTGGACCCATCGGTACCAGTAGACGTGGAACACTTTGTCGCTTCCCATGAAGAACCCACCGTCCAAACTGGAAAGTCCAAAGATGATGGAGAGCCTATTGTTGAAGCATCCAAGCCCATGGAATCAACTGCAGAAAAGCCTCCTGCTGAAGATATAACCAACTTCCCCATTGTTGATGCATCTACTGAAGCTCACTCGAGTACACGTCAACTGGTTCCCACAGGATCTTCAAGTCCAAGGGGCACCCTTCCCTTGCGATTTGTTGAACCTCAAGGGGTCTCAGAAGATCGTGTTCACGAAATCGTGCAATAGGCTCTGAGGCAACAACAGCTGGAAATCGTAGCAGCTCTTCAAGCATTTCAGTAAAGGCAATAGGCTGAGGCTGCTCAACATCGTATGTTGCTACAGAATGCTATCACTGAACAGTTCATGAGCCTCTCCCAGACGCTTGTGAATCAAATTCAAAATTCTACAGCCAACCTGCTTGGACAAGTTGCTAATGCCATTCCACCCATCCAACTACAACAACTCCAACAAGCAGCACTACCCGTCCAACCACAACCTCCTCAACCAGTACCACCTACCCAAGCACCACCAGAACAACCACTACCACCACCACAAGAACCACCTCCACAGCCATAGGTGACCATGATGGTCAAGTCATTTTCCATCTTTCAAACCCAATTTTTTTGTTGATGACAAAGGGGGAGAAATTGGAATTTTGACGTCATAGAAGTATATGGCTCACACTCAGTGAATATTTCACACTCAGTGAATATTTTGGCTGTTTTATCAACACGTTTTTTTAATTCATGAGGTGTTTATATCACATATTATGCATCCATATCCTTGATATGTTTTTTAACACTCTGATATCTGTTATATCTGATATATTCTTGCTGTTCATTATACACTGTTATCAGATGCATAAGAAATGTTGAACTTAGGGGGAGTACTTCATTTCATATATATATATTAACCTTGTCAACATACACTGGCATGACATAATCATCTCTTATATGCTTTATTGTATTCATATGATTATGTGCCTGTTAACATCAAAATTTAGCATTATTTGTCATCATCAAAAAGGGGGAGATTGTTAAGTTCTAAGACTTTGGACGATGTCCAACCCCTCAAATTTTGGTTTTGATGATAACAAATAAAGGATAAATTTTGAAGTATCTAACGGTCTTGTTTGAGTGTTATAGGATCTATGTCGTCCAATGCCGCAATGGTATTGTATCTCTCAAGCTTAGACTTTATATTTCTATAAGCAAAGCGTCCAAATATGTCTTGTAAAGTACAACATCCAGCGTCCAATGTCTCTGCAAAGCAAGTGTCCAATGCCTATATAACTTACACTCTATTTTCTATATTAAAAGTTATATAATGCAACAATACGTTTTCGATGATGATTCTTTGGAATGTTCGATTATTCCCTCTCATTCTAGCATGACATTCTATTTGAATTTTTGAAAAGTATTGTACAGGAATAGAAAAGCATTTCTCTGCAGAAATAGTACAAGTAGAGGAGGTGCTACATGTACGGTTGTCTACTTTATCTCTCCACCCTAAGCCGACATGAGGCAACGATCACAACTCACAATGGATACTTTACACCAAGCTTCTTATAAATAGAAGAACAAGCTCATGCATCAAAAACACACAAAGATTCATTAATAGTTGAAACTCTGCCAAGACGAAGATTTATTAAACACTGAAACTCTGTCAAAACGACTGGACGATCCACACTTGAGCGAAAAAGAGCTTTCTACTTAGCTTTGCTAAACGATTCTGTGTATTCGTTTTTATTGTAATATCCTCTCTGTGAGAGTTATTCATTCTTTTTATACTCAAACAATTTCTGTTTAGAAAGCCAGAAGTGGCTTAGTGTTAAAGAATACTTGGGTTTGCTTTAATCTCAGGGGGGAGATTAAAGGTGTGCCAGGAGTGGCCTAGAGAATACTTGTAGCCAGAAGTGGCAGGGTTAAAATACTTCTTTGTAATCAGATTCTGATTAGTAGAACTCTTCAAAGGTTTTTGAAGGAGAACTGGACGTAGCTCAGTTTGAGTGAACCAGTATAAAACTAAGTTTTCTAATCTTTCGCTTTCTAGCTTACTCGCAAATCTCTTAAGTTATCTCTTCACATACCACGAAAGAGTTTCTTTAAACATTCTATTTACGAAAATATTTTACGTGTATTCTGAAGGAAAATGAGAAAACGCAGATTCATTGATCTGTTGTATTTGAACTACTGGACGATAGCATAGTCTTCTGTTTCACAAGGTTCTTGTAAAACTTAAGATACACTATCTTAATATTTGAAAAAGGATACCGAAGAAAATAGAAACACTCTATTCAACCCCCTTCTAGTGCGTTTCTCTGTATTTCAGGGTGTAATTGAGAGGGTGCCACGTTCAAAACCCGAAGCACCCCTACGGTGAAATCGTCAAAGGGGATCGTCACATGGAGGTCCCGGAAGACGCAATTATCCATGTAGAAGAAATCCCTTCGAGACTCCCCCTTCCCTAGGAAAACAAACTTAGCGTCTGTTTCTCGCCAACAACATTGAAGGGCTATCGGAAAAAACTCATCCTCGATTATTGTACATACGGTTACATAATTTACAAATTTTGACACACTAAGCTTATTGTCATAACGAGACCAATAGGACCCGACTTCCCCATTTACCCAAGTATACCCATCCAGGGTTATCAGCAGAAATTCTCTTTTCCCTTGAGCAACCATTGGTTTACGCTTCGGTATCAGGCTAGGAGTAGCTTTATCAACCGAAGGGGATACTATGTTTTTGCCCACTTCCTCCAGGAAAGAAGACGAGGACGAAGACGAGGACAAGGATGAAAACGAAGACGTCGAAGACAAAGACTCTTCACTAGACCCCTCGGCAGATGAGGACGATGACTGAATCACCTCAGTTTCCCCAGAAAGCTTATGACTAGACGAACCCATGGTTAAGGGAAGAAAGAATAGAAGAAAGGTCGAACCCTCGTACCTGAGTCACGTAAAAAAAAATGAAGCACAAATGGAGTATTCGGCTGAGAGCAAAAACTTTGATTGGCAAAATGTAAATAAAAGGAGTAAAGACGACATCCATCCTATATCCTATTTATAGGGCCCAAGCCCACAATGGTCCACAAGGTGCTAAAGCCTCAACCATTAGATCAACTAAGATCTAATGGTTCACAAGAGAGCAACGCTTCGTTTCCGTAATCCCTAACGGCTTTTTTCTGCCATAATGGTAGGGATTCGAAAAGACTTCATGAAAAGCCACTCGCGTCGAACAAACCAAAACGAAATGAAACTATAAGCCTCTTCGTCACGATTGTTCACTCGAGGTTAGAGGCATGTATACCAGAGGGGTATTCGGCTATATGATTAGCTGAATATCCTCCACAACGGATAAGTATTCGGCAAATAGTTAGTCAAATACTCTTCACACTGGATAAGTATTAGACTTGTGGAATAGCCGAAGACCCTTCATACTAGAGAGGTATTCGGCAGTGAAGATAAATGCAGGAGAGAGGTAATGGGCTAATATGTCGAATACGCACAACCAAGTATTCGACATCATGATAACCGGATACCGCGAAGAGTACTCGGACAAGGTAAATCCTGCTAAAAAGATATTACTAAGACAATCAAAGATTAGAAGGTAATTAAGCAATCTTAATTAATACTGATAAACTGTCAAAAGATAATCAGGGCCCATAAAAGTCCAAGGCCCAGTAAGGTAAGTATAAAAAGGAGTACAATCCTCGAAGTACGGTAACTTTTATCCTCATTTATTATCCTTATTAAATGCTCTGAGCCGAGCCCTGACTTGAGTGTTGGAGTGCCTTTTGCAGGTACCCACCCCTCTCATCACCTAGAAGGATTCGGACGCTTGCAGGAGATCTCGGATTGAAGATACTGGCATAAGAAGATTTACCATGTTACCCTCAGGCAGGAACATATTGTATTTTAAAAATTATAAAAGGCGTTTGTTTCATGGATTATTTTTTTATTCCTGGTAATAACATTCCAATGTCATCCAATCAATTATTCCCACATTTGTTATAAGGTAATAAAATAATTATTGCCGGATATATCACACAATTTTTTAAAATACCCGAAAATAACATTCCCATGTCATCCAATCAATTATTCCCACATTTGTTATAAGGTAATAAAATAATTATTGTCGGATATATCACACAATTTTTTAAAATACCCGGAAATAACATTCCCATGTCATATTCCCAGGAAAAAATATTCCCACGTTTAAAGAAATAATCCGTGAAACAAACGCTCTCATAGTCTGCTATGTATATAATTAACTATATATCTATAATGGACAACAATAATTAATAACTAAAATTGTTATACTTTACAATCCATTATTAAAATAAATAAATAAATTATAAATAATTTCTAATACAAATTTAAGAAATTATTTATATTTAAAATCTATCTATACTATATATAAAGCAATCCCCTTCTAGAGTTTCTATCTGCCACATCACATGTCAATCAAACAATCCCCATAGAATCTCTAGTTGCCACATGTCTACTTAATATCACATTTCAACCTAAAAATCCTACATGTCCTCTTCTCCATATTATTTGCTTTTCTATTAAACTAGTTTGATGACTTGTTCCATGTACGAGCATATTATTATATTAATTGATATAAATTTGTAATTAGATATATAAGATAAAATGAATTTTAAATTTTCTCAAACATAAGATAAATTGTTAATCTACCTAAAAGGTATTCAAGTAAGTTAATTGAATTTTATTTATAAAATCTTTTCTTAGTTTATTTGATTTAAATTTTAAATTTATTTAAATTTAGTGGTCCATCACAAAATAAAATAGAAATCAAAATTTTACAATCTTGTACTTGCAAAATATATAATTCTATAATATAATACTATAATCTAATTATATAATAATTATGTATTATATAATATAATAAAGATAAATTGAGAAACAAATTTTCAATTGCAATAAATATCATGAAACTGAAAACCGAACATAAACAAACACAATAAACATTTTGAACAAATCATGAAATTTTGAAAATGAAAAATAAACATAAAGAGATTCTTGAGTTTAATGGTGATGCACTGATAGTGTAAAATAATTTTACACTGTCATCCAATCACAAATCATCGTTTATATGACTTTTAAGATAATTTTGTAAAAGTCAACCAACGTACCATACATGGTGGATTGTAATTGGATGACAATATAAAACTATTTTATACTGTCATTGCATAGCCCTTTTTCTCCATATTCTTTCCAAATTTAAAATTAAGAAATGGAAATATATAAGAAATGTTTATAAGTATTTTAAGAAAAAAATATTAACATTTCCAACACGTAACGATTAAAAATATATTGTTGCAAGTGTATATAAGTCTTGTTATAAATAATTTTGAGAGATTAAATTGTTAAAAATATAGGACTACTAATTTTTAGAAAAATAAATTTTAAAACACATGACTACTAATTTTGCAATAATTTATAATATTTTATATTTTTACACGTTATCTAACTTTTAACTTTTTCATTTTTCATTTTTTTCTCTTCAAAGTTCACACATTTTTCATTTCTTTATATTTGTTCTTTGTTACCAATTGATTTCTAATTCTTCTTTTTTTTTTTTACAGTTTTTTTCACAAAACAATACTACCTATTGGTTCATTTACTTCATCCCTCTTTTTTTATTTATATTTTTAATGTTCAACAAATATAACTTTTGAACCTTCTTTATTGAAAGTTAGTCGTCCAATTCCTATCCCAAATCATATTCATTTTGATACCAAAGTTTTGTATGATGTCTACTATGTTTTCATATACATGCATCAATTTTGTGTTTTTATAAATTTCCATACTTGATTTCATAAAAAAAAAAAATTATCCCCATAAATTTTATTTTATATTTAATATATTTTCTATATTTTTATATTAATAAATTTACATATTGTTAATTGAAGAAATTTCAACGTTAATCGAATAAATTAATTAAAATATAAAATCTTCTTTAGTTGAATAATTAAGGAAAGAATTGATTTGAACTAAAAACTTATATAAAATGGGTGAATGTTATTGAAACACGTTATTGAAGTGAGAATAAAGTAACATGTTCAATAACTTGGTGTTATTATAGAAACACCAATTGTTCTTTAATATTTGAACACGTTTTTATCAATTAATGTTCAAATATGGTTCATGAATTTAATATTTCCTTTTTATATTTCATTCTTATAATTTTTAATTATGTGATATGCAAAACATGAGTTTACTCTTGCTCTACAAAACTGATATAGCTTAATACATTCCTCAATTAAAAATAAAAGATTGTCTAAGATGTTTCTTATAAAAGTGAAGGTAAGGTGGAAAATAGAAAAGAGATAGATGGTTCGAAGTAGAAGTTTGCAAGTTGCAATGCAATTTTAGTATTGAAACGAGGTTCAGTGTATAATGAGAAATAAATATTAACTAATTCTATGAGAAATTAAAATTCATGCATTGATAATTAACTATTAAGGTGGAAAAAGTAAATCAATCAACATCAAAGTTAGGTATCTTCATCTAGTATCTTCATCTTTACGTGAATAAATCCAAATCCATTGTGCTTTTCAAAATAATGTCAAGCCGAATATGATAATATTTTTTCATTCATTAGTGAGTAAGAACTCACAGTGTATGCAAAAAAAAAAAAAAAACACTGTAATTGTATTGGCTACTTCAAGTGCAGAAATTTGTTATCAAGTGGCTTGTGTTTTTTTTTTTTTTATGCTTGGAAAATAACAAGAAAACAGCTACACTAAGGCATCTCTACCGAGAGCTAAAAAAAGCGAAGGAGGAGGAGAGTCTAGGACAGTTAAACTATGTTCCTATCTAACACC
The DNA here is from genome assembly GCA_026413185.1 of Pueraria montana var. lobata. Lineage (NCBI taxonomy): Eukaryota > Viridiplantae > Streptophyta > Magnoliopsida > Fabales > Fabaceae > Pueraria > Pueraria montana. The sequence continues at coordinate 6,628,841 of CM048647.1, forward strand.
TCTATTAGCCAAAGAATGAGCCACCAAGTTTGTTGCTCTGTCAATATAGATATTGGAGATAGACCAATCTCGTTGAATCAGCTTGATTGCCTCAAGGATCAGGGACGCATGGGGATGATGCTGAGGACATATCCGGTCATTAACTATCTTCACAATAGGTTGACAATCTATCTCACAAATTAAATGTCTTTGTCCTGTATTCCAGGCCAGATTAAGACCATGGATGAGGGCAAGAATCTCTGCCTTGGTTGCATCACCTTGGCCATCAAGGGAAAAGAAACCTGTGACCCAATTAGCTAGGCTATCTCTGATAACTCCTCCCGTACCTATGTCATTGGAGTCCAGTAAACAACTGCCATCAACATTTAATTTATACACCCCTATTGGAGGAGGAGTCCATCTAGGGATGTTTAGAGGTGCAGTATGGCTCATATTACTCATATTTGAGGACTGGCTACATGACAGAAGATCATCATAGAAGAATTTAATATTTCTTAGAACATAGTCAATATTCCATCTCTCTTCCTCAAAGATGCGATTATTTCTCCACTTCCATATCCACCAAACAATCGCTGTGAATAAGAAGCCTTGGTCTCCAGTGAGCTGTTGTCTTAACCAATGGTTCACATTTGAAACATGAAAACTGGGAGAAGAAAAGAATCCATGCCTTAACCAAATTTCTCTAGCATGGGGGCAGTCACGCAGACAGTGTAAAGAGTCTTCAGTTGCATAAGAGCAATGAGGACAAGATGCCGAATTGGCCAAGTTTCTATGGTGCCTGATAGAATTGGTAGGAATGGCATTGTGAAGGATCAACCAGAAAAGAAACCTGATCTTCTCAGGAATGCTTAATTTCCAAAGCCATTTGAAATGAGCATGTTGGGGGGGGGGGGGAGAATGATTGTTTGAGGCAAGCCATTTGTAAGCTGTAGAGGAGGAGTAACGTCCATCATTGGAGAATAACCAAACCCATTTATCAGGCAGAGTTGGGAGGATCCGTGGCTCAATTTGCTGCAAAAGCTGCATAAAGTTGCTAGGGAGAATAGTGTTAAGGTCATTGAGATACCATTGCCCCTCACGGATGATATCCATTAAACAGGTGTTAGTATCAGCAAAATTAACAAAAGGAACTTTATGACAGAGAAGTCTAGCTTGAGACCAACTGTCATACCAAATGGAAGAGTTGCCCGAACCAAGTCTGAATTTAAGTCCACCCAATAATACATCTTTGGCTTTAATGATACCTTTCCAAATGTAAGAATCACCATGAGAAAAGGAAGTATTAAGGAAGTTATCATATCTCAAGTATTTATTTAAGAGCAGCTGCACCCAGAGACAGTCTATATTATCAATCATTTTGGAGACAAGTTTGCCAAGTAACGAAATGTTGACCAAATGAGCTTGGCGGATGCCTAAGCCCCCATCCTGTTTAGGAGCAGTGACAGTATGCCAATTGACAAGATTCCAGCTGCGAGTATTAGACGATTGAGACCAAAGAAACTTCCTTATGATCTTGTCTATCTCTTCAGTAACAGCACGTGGAAGGAGGAAAAGTTGCATGGAGTACACAGGAAGAGAGGCAAGAGTAGACTTTATAAGGAAAACCCTTCCAGCTCTATTTAGTAATTTACCTTTCCACATAGACAAACATTTTTTAATTTTCTCTAAGATATGGTTGAAGAAATTTTTTGTAACTCTTCCTTCAGCAGAGGAAAACCAAGGTAAGCCCCAAGATCATTAACACATTTGATGGAGGTGATGTTTTGTAATCTTTGATTAAGGGCTCTACTGACACCCTTTGAGCACATGAGTTTGGATTTGTGGTCATTGACTTTAAGACCAGATTCTGAACAGAAAGCATTAAGCATGGATTTAACCAATCTCAGCTGAGACTCTTTAGCTTTTCAGAAGAGGAGGATGTCATCCGCAAAAAGAAGATGAGATATATTCGGTCCACCTCTATTGATGGAAACAGACTCCCACAGCCCGTCATCCACCATTTGTTGAATGTAGATGGATAATTTCTCCATACACAAGACAAATAGGTAGGGAGATAAGGGATCTCCTTACCTAAGACCCCTAGTTGGTTAAAGTACTCCGTTTTAGAACCATTCCAAATAAGAGAAAGAGTAGAAGACTTGGTGCACCACATGATCAAAGAGATAATTTGTTGAGGAAAATCGAATTCAATGAGAACCTTCTCAAGGTAGTCCCAATTGACCCGGTCATAGGCCTTCTCAAGGTCAATTTTGATGGCCATAGTTCCTTTCTTCCCCTTGTTCTTATGCATAAAATGAATCACTTCTTGAGCAATAATAGCATTTTCAGATGCCCCCTACCTGGGACAAAGCTACCTTGGAGAGGGCTTATGATATCCTCAAGATAAGGTCGAAGTCTCTGAATAATAACTTTGGTAATGATCTTGTAGATAACGTTGCAGAGGCTAATGGGCCTAAAGTCCTGAAATTGAGTAGGATGGTCAATTTTAGGAATTAGGACAATAAGAGTCTCAACAATTTTTTCCTCAAAAAAACCTTGTACAAAGGCATCTTTAACAAGCTTCCAAATGTCTTCTTTCAGAATTTCCCAATATTTCTTAAAGAAGAATGGTTCGAAACCATTCAGACCGGGTGATTTGAAAGATTGCATACTCATAAGGGCCGCTTTGACTTCCTCAATGGGCACAGGGGCTGTAAGAGTTGCCTTAGCTTCTTCATTGAGAGTAGGGAAATCCCTCAAATGCAGAGGTTCCATATAATTAGGAGAGGGAGGAATAGAGAAAAGATTCTGAAAATGCATTCTAGCTTTTTCCTTTAGGATGATAGAATCCTGACACCATTCCCCTGAATCAAGACGGATGGAATGAATGGTGTTTCGTCTTCTTCTAGCCACAATTTGGGAATGGTAAAATTTAGTGTTTCTATCACCAAATTTGATCCAGTCTTCTCTTGATTTCTAGAACCAAAGGGATTCCTCCTGCTTGAGAACGTCTCTATATTCAATTTGAAGCTCAGATTCAAGAAGACAAATGTTAGATGAGGGATTGACATCCAAAACATGTTGGATACCCCTAAGGCGAGCTTTTATCCTTCTTTTCTTGCAAAAAATATTACCAAACACAAATTGATTGTACCATTTAGATTTAATTCTTACCTCATCAAGTTTGTGATTGATGCTATCACTAGGACAAGACCAAGCTTCATGAACAAGTGAACTATAATCTTCATGGTTGGCCCAAGCTGCCAAAAATCTCCATGGACGGTCATTAGTAGTAACATTCAAATCATAGCATCGAAAGAGAACTGGGCAATGGTCGGAATGAACTCTGATCAAGTTGATGGCATAGGCGTTTGGGAAGAGATTCCTCCAATTTTGGTCAGCTATGACTCTGTCCAATTTTTTTGCTTTAGAGATCCCACCATGTTCTCTGCGGTACCAAGTAAACTTGAATCCTTCCGCCTCAATATCAAGCATTTGGTAAGATTCCATAAACTGAATGAATTTTTTAGCCCAGGCCGCTAAAAAATTTCCCCCTCTCACCTCTGAGGGATAGGCTACTTCATTGAAGTCTCCTATCATGAACCAAGGCAGAGATATAGAATTCCTCAAAAGCTGAAGATGGTTCCAAAGATTGTCCCTGTGAGAGGGGATAGGGCAAGCATAAATAGCTGAACAAATACAAGAAGTAGAGCCCTTACTAATCTGAAAAGTAATAGCTTGTGGATTGAGATCTATGAGAGTGAAGTTAAGATCACATATTTTCTCAACAAGGACCCATATCCCTCCTTTGTGACCTTCAGCTTCTTGGATAAAGCATTCCTTAAATCCTAATTTATGCCAAAACTTTTTAGCCTTTGTGAATTGACAATGAGTCTCAAAAAGACAAACAATATTTGGTTTATGCTGTCTAACAATGTTAGATTAAACCTCCTGCCATCACTGTTGATAGCCCCACGAATATTCCAAGATAAAACAGATAAAGACTTTATATCCATAATGAAGGGAGGGAGAGGGCAGAGATGTCAAACTACTGTGGTCCTGGGTCATATGTAGAGGATGTCTCCATCATCTGCGCATTATCACCCTTACCTTTATCATCACGTGAAATGGTAGGAGTGTTCCTTATCACCTTGTCCTGAATTTTCAATTGAGGAGAAGGTCCCACTGGTGGTTTCATTAATTCCTTCCTTGGTCTCTTTTTGTTGTTGTCTTGAGCAAACTTCTTGGGATGAGCTGCATCCTTTTGGACCCCAATGTGAGGATTATAAGAAGTTTCTCCTTTTTGAGGCAAGACACGTAATGGGTTGAACATAGAGTCTTCCTTAAAGTTCGTGACCTTGGTTTTGCTTATGGGTTTCTTCTTACGTTAAACAACCAACCAATCTCCATGAGCCTGAACCTCATTTGATTGGTCACAACCAATAGGTTGAGGGCAATGATCGTGAATATCAGAGGCTCCTTTCTCTGAACCTTGTATAATGGGGACCTTTTTGGATAAATCTTGAGAAGCCTCCATGGTGGGAGCCTTGGGATGAGGCTGGGGCAACTTTCCATCTATTTAGGAAGGGCAATCTCTGCATCTGTGACCATAATGACCGCATAAACTACACAAAAGGTGAAGACTTTCGTATTCAACATGATACCAATGATCTTTAATATTGATTCTCCCTATGACTGGCTTGTGCAAGTCTATTTCCACACACACGGGCAAATCTTCCCCTATCCGCTTGAAGGGTGTTATTGTCGACTTTGATGGGCTTACCAATGACGGAAGCAAGACCCATTAGGAAGCTCTCATCATAAAAGACCATATTGAGACTAGGGAATCTGATCCAAGCTAGAGTGTTGTCTATAGAATCTGATTCAACGATGAATTCAGGTGTCCATGTCTTCACTATCAGATAGTGGTCAAAGATCATCCATGGACCACCGCTCATAACATTCCATCTATCCTCCATAGAGTCAAATTTAATCATGTAGTATCCATGCCCTACATCCCTTATGTCAAACCCTTGCTTGAGCTTCCATATGGATTTCAGTTTCTTCAACATCATCTGATATCCCAAGTGGCTTGTGTTTTCTATCTAGCTAGTTATTCTAGGAGTAGTTCTGTAGTATGCCCCCCTTCCTCGTTATTTTTGAACACCATCACTAAACCTTTGCCATCAACGTCATCCATAACCACAATCTTCTTTTTTGCTTCATACACACATCCATTGCATAAAGCCCATCATCTTTGAAAAACCAACAATAATAAAAGAGAAGAGATCAATTTTAAAATTATTATAGAAGAAAAGGATGCATAAAGCATTTTTTTTAAGTAGCAAGTGACAAACGAAAAGGGAGAGAAATTGTTACTTGAGGAATGTATAAGAATTAAGAACATCCTCTTTCATACCCATGAAACTGAAAAAAAAAAAAAAACATTAGAAATACTGTTATGCAATAATGAAAAAAAAAACAAAATGAAAAGTGCAAATTGGAAGAGACAGAACAAAGGGATGAAAAAAAGAAGAAGTCAGATAGTAGAAAGAGGGAAGGAAGCAAAGCATATAAACGGGTAGAGAAATAATGTATTTGAAATTTAAAATAAAAATTAAATTCAAATAATAAATAATGAATTTAAAAAACTGAAAAGATGGACAATCTTAATTACAAATCAATTATAAAAAGAAAAAAATCAAATTCAAAATTATGATAATAAATGTATAGGATTTAATAGTCCAACAATTTTTATTGATATCTCCTTTTATATATATATATATATATATATATATATATATAAACGAATAAGTCTATTTGTCATCTTATGAAGTGGTGTAGTTCACTCTCCTAACATGTATCCGTTCTTCTACTTTTCTTAAAATTTCTCTTATCAATTTCTGTATAACTACCTACATTCACAATATTTCTATAACTATCTCCATTCACTTCTTTATCTGATGCTATTTTTTTAATATTTCTTTTATCAGTTTTTCTAATTCTATTTTTTAATTCCCAATATTTCTCTCTTTCATCAATAATTTCAAATCCTTAATTCAATTTAGTTTTCAATTTTCAAAGTTAATATTAAAAAAATTAAAGTTACGTCTTCCCTTATCTTTTTCTTTTTTAACTTTACAGTTTCTAATTTTTTTATAATTATCTCTTTTTAAAATTTCTTTCGATGTGCAATATAATCCTTCTTTTTTTTCAAAATTTATATTCTCTAATCTTTTGGGCTTTTTTTAATAATTCTTTTATTAGTTTTTCTAACTCTATTTTTTAATTCTGATTATTTCTCTCTTTCATCAATAATTTCAAATCCTTAATTTAATTTTCAAAGTTAATATTAAAAAAATTAGAATTACATCGTTACATCTTCCCTTATCTTTTTTTTCTTTAAAAAAATTTATAGTTTCTAATTTCTTTTGTAATTATCTCTTTTTTAAAATTTCTTTCAATGGGTTATATAATCCTTTGTTTTTTTTTTCAAATTTCTTTCTATTGACTTTATAAATAAGGTAGTGAAAATTTGAATAAGTTCGTGCAATGCACTGGCTAAAACACTAGTATTGATGCAAGCACATATTTTGTTGATTGTTTCTGATTCATTCCGTCAATAAACAACATTTAAAAATAAGTTGATTGGTTGCTAAAAGAAGCTAACTGGTTGCTAAAAATTAGCTAATTTATAATACTCTTTTTTTATATTATATTCAATAATAATTGGTTGCTAAAAATCAGCTAACTTATAAATTACATTTTAAATTAAAAATAATTAAAAAATCATCATTAATGGTGTATTAAAAATTTGAACGTTTATTATTAACTGGAAACACATTTCTTATTGGCAAATGCTAACCAGTGCCTGTGCACTGGTTAAGGAACTAAAAGCATAAAGGTTTTTATTGGGAGGCGAAAAATATCACTGCCCATTTAAAAAGAATTAAAAATTTATTACAAACTCTATAACAAAAGTGAAGTATTGTTATTTCAAGAAAAGATAAAAGTATTTATAATCAGTTTAATTATTTATATATAAAATTTATATGTTGTAGGTACTCAAATTTATATGTTACTTATTCAAATTGATATACGCCATAATTAGATTGGTTAATAGCTAATATTTCTTACATCATCCTCTTGGTTTGAATTTAGATTGGTTAATATCTTTCTCAATAGTTTATAATTGTTTCTATACCATTTAACATTTTTCCTTCCCAAAGGCTATTTGGGCACTTCATTAGTGAGTAACTTTATGTAATTATAGACATGAAAAGAACAAAAATGTTAGAAGCCTCTCACAAATGGAGAAAATATAAAAATAAAATAAAAACTAAAAAAAAAAAGAGGAAAAATTACCTCATGTATGCATCTCAAACCAAAAATAATTTGTATATTATCTATTTTCAATAATAAATAAACAAATTAGTAAGAGACAAATAAATAGCTCCAAAATTGACACATGACAAATAATTTTTATATATTCTCACCTTAATAAATATTTGGATAAGACAAAGTTCAAACCAAGCAACAAAAAAAATAATACTAAGATTGTAGCAAAAATATTACAAAGTTGAATTAAAAAAAATAAATACAAAAAAAAAAAGAAATACAAAAAAAAAAGAAAAAAAAAAGAAATACTAAACATGTTTAGATTGCAAAATCCACTGGAGAGCTAGAGAAAGAAAGGCGACCAAGAAATTTAATTGGGTTATCTTTTGGAGCAATTAAACTGAAATAAATAAATGAATAAATAATGAGATTGTAGAAGCCAAAAAGGAAAGAAGAAATGAGAAATGTATTCGATTGAAACATATATATCAGAGCAATAGAGACTCTTATTCGTATGGAGAGATCTTCATCTTTAATATCATAAAGTCTAAAGAGAGAAAGAGACAATTTATCTTTTTGCATATTGATTGTCGATGGAAGTACATATCAGTTGATAAATAATTATTGCTAAACTATTATCTTTTAAATTGATTGTCGATAGAAAACTAATAATGAAAATGTAATCTCTTTTTTTCTCCTAATTATAAATGTCCCATAATATTTTAGCAAAAAGTGTAACGTAATATTTACAAATAAAACTATTCACTGATTCAAATCAATTATTTATTATTTTCCTCTTATATTTATTAATCGTACATAAATAATAATTAAAAATATATTTATTACTTTCCTTTGATTTTGAAATTCGTGAATCTTTAAATGGATTTGAAGTTATAAAAATATCCCTAAACTTTGGACAAACTTTTTTAGGGGTAAAATTTCCTCATTATATATTACAGTAATAAGGATAAGGTGAAGGATATTAATAAATTATGTTAGGAAATCAAATCTAATTACCATATAATATATAATTGAATCAAATATCAAATATTCAAATTCAATAATAATAATAATAATAATAATAATAATATTAATAATAATAATAAAAGTAGAAATAAGATTACAATAATTGAATGAATTAATATTAGTAAATTTTAAAAATTACTTTAGTTGAAATATTAAAATATATAATGGATAATGTTAATTATATTAATAAACTATGTTAGGAAATCAAATCAGCTAATTGCCGTATAATAAATAATCAAATATAACATAATATAAAATAAAATATCAAATATTCAAATTCAATAAATAATAATAATAATAATAATAATAATAATAATAATAATAATAATAATAATAATAAAAGTAGTAGTAGTAATAAAGTATAAATATTATTACAATAATTGAATGAATTAATTGCACATATAATTGAATATATAATATAAAATTAAATCAAATATAAAATAATAATAATAATAATAATAATAATTTTAAAATCAAATAGAAATTACTTTAATTAAAATATTAAAATATATATTATGCAGGTCATGAAATATTAAAAATATAATTTTAAAATTTCTATTTAAATATGAAAAGAAAATTAATAATATATTAAATTAAATGTCTTACAAATTTTAAGATTGTGATTGTGCTAATCAATAATTAATTAATTGATTATATTGATACTAAAATTAGAAATATTATTGAGAAGGGAATGAATTTTTTGTATATATAAAGTATGTTGATTTGTATGAATTAAAAGAGTTATAAGAGGAAGTATATATTGTGTTAATCTTGATTTAATGGTTATGATGTTAACAGTTTGATTAGTCAAATTTAGTTAATAAACACACGATTAATTCCTATTAAAATAACTCCAATATATGATTTAACTCAATTATTAATGTAATTAATCCCACTAATTTAAAAGCATTTATTTATATTTTTGAATAATTCATTTATGTTTTTTCTTGAATAAATTCAAGAAATAATACAAAGCAAAAATTAAATATAACATAAACAAAATTTAGAAGCATTTATTTATATTTTTTAATGTGGATAATAAAAAATCATAGTACATGTGTTATATCTCTTGAGAGTGATAAACATACAAAGATTTTTGAACTGCAGCCAATGTTGTGAAAACCAGCCCGGTCATCGACCCGGTGGAGACACTGGGTTGATGGGTTAGTGGTCAAACCGGTGGGTCACTTATTGAACCGGTTGACCCAGTATATATATATATATATATATATATATATATATATATATATATATATATATATATATATATATATATATATATAACAAAATGTGATCAATCCATACTTCAAATTTTAAATGATTGTCATAATAAAGTAAATAAAAGTTAAAGGAGAATTGAACAAACTATGATTTACATTATTATTTATTACTATAAATTATTTTGATGGATAATGAACTGATCAAAATGTATAAAACACATAAATATTAAATCATATGAAGAACAAGATAATAACAATTAGCTATTATATATTATTATTAATATCAAATAATATTATATGAGCACATTATTATATACTATTTAGCAATTATACTATATAGTTGAATTGTTATAAATTATAATAGTACTATAAATTCTCTAAAAAAAATACTATAAATAATTTTATAAGATATATATATTAAATTTGTAAGTTGTATATCTGATGCTTATATATCTGATGCTTAATGTGTGTTAAGGGTAAATGTAGTAGTGTTGTGTCTGTGGTGCTGGGTTCGATTCTTAGCAAAGTGTTTTTTGGCTTGTTTTTAATTGATTTGTTTGTAAGGCAGCAACATTGTGCGTGCGTAAAGGAGTAAGCAGCAACAGCGCATGAGTGAAGGAAGAAGTAAGGCTGCAGCGTGTGCAGTAGCGTTGTGCGCTGCGTCAGAAGCTGTGCACTGCTTGAAAAAGCTGAAGTTGCTGGTTCGCTCGGACCAGTTTAATACCGGTTCAATATGATTTTTAACCGATTTTGACTGGGTTGATGATGTCATCACCGAGTCAGTAACATTTTCGATCTGATCATCAGAACCGGAAATGGGTCCGGTTTCCGGTCGGACCGGTCCGAGCCGGGTTTTATAACTATGACTGCAGTTTTTACCCTTTTAATTGGAATTCTTTCTTTTTTATGAAATGCATCCAATCACTTTCAAGAGAACGTTTATCTATGTCCACCTTCTTCAGTATTTCACACTCGTACAATAAATTGTCATCTTCATCTATTAAGTGACATAATTTATAAGCATTTATATGTCATTCTCGAACAAATCTTGTATGAATTCTATTGCAAGAAGGAAACAAATTAGTACAACAATTCTAAGTAAATATGTTAAATGAAAAGTTATAAAAAATACTAACCCGAGGAATTATACTAATAGCAGCTCTCGAAGATAATGTGACTAACCAAAAATTGTCAACATAATATCTTCTTTGTTTATATAAATAAATGTCTTAGATCGAATTGTACACTAAACACAATATATAGAGTGTGAAGGAATGTGAAAGAGATAACCTTAAAAGAAGTATAAAAAAAAGGAAACTAATAAATATAGATTTTGTTAGGTTTTAAAATCAAACCAATCAAAATATTTAAATCCATTTTTGCATATCACATCCAATAATAATAATATCTATGTGTATCTATCTATCTATCTATCTATCTATCTATCTATATTTATCAATATATTATATAAAACACAACAAAATCTATTATTATTATTATTATTATTATTATTATTATTATTATTTAAAACAACTTCATACCACATTTAAATATTATTATTATTATTATGATGATGATGATTAATATTTAAAGGAATTGTTTTAATTACACAAAATATTTACTTCATACATAATATCTGAAGCTATATCCAAAAATTCCTCGTTGAAATTCTCTAATATTTAAAAAAAGGAATTTGTAAATATATCATTAATATTATAAAGAAAAGGATTTCTTAAATAAAAATAATAATAAAAAGATAAAAATGAATTCTTCATTCAATTTGACGTCACTTTCCTTATTATTAGAAGATTCTTATAGATAATTAATATATTTTAAAAATAAATAAATAAAATATAAATATTATTTTAATTAATCAATAAGGGAAAAAAATCAATTTTTGATATTAAATAAATTTTGTTAATTATTTTTAGATTAATTATAGATTATAGATTCCTCGTTGAAATTCTCTAATATTTAAAAAAAAAAAAAGAATCTGTAAATATATCATTAATATTGTAAAAAAAGGATTTCTTAAATATAAAAAATAAAAAATAAAAAAAAAGTAATTCTTCATTCAATTTGACATCACTTTCCTTATTATTTGAAGATTCTTATAGGTAATTAATATATTTTTAAAAAATTAAATATAATATGAACATTATTTTAATTAATTAATAAGGGAAAAATCAAATTTTGATATTAAATAAGTTTTGTTAATTATTTTTAAGATTAATTATATTAGAGATTCAAATAATTTTGTAAATAATGAAATATGAATCAATCAATCAATATATTATATTATATAAAATATAAAATGTCACCAGAATATGACACGTGGACAACCAATCCTAGTCCGCAACTGTATTTTATATAATACTAGATAGTACCCTGCGATGTGCGGTAAATTTGAAGGAAGAATTTTTTTGGATTATATGCAAAATTATATTGGCAATTTTATTAATTTCTTTATATTGTTGGAAAAAGAAATCTATAATCAATTCATACAAAGTTTGTATCAGATTTTTCTCCTTTTTCTATAAATAAATAAAATGTTGCTAGTTAGGAAACGAATTGAAATGACTAAGGTATAAAAAAAATACTCATCAAATATTGTCTCTTTCCAAAACAACATAAGAGGTTTTTTGTTTTTTCATCATATTTATATTCAATCTCCTTACAAGCAATACTCCAATGGCATCTATGTATGAAAAAAATTATTTGATACGAAATTTAATACATACTAAAAGAATAATAATAAAATTTATAGTTTGTAATTTTCTATTTTTCAGCATATGAATGAAACATTGCTCGTTAGAAAACGAATTAAAAAGACCAAGGTATAAAAAAATACTCACCAAAATTGTCTAATTCCATCACAACATAAGAGATTTTTTCATCACATTTTTTTCAATCAACTTTCCTTAAAGGTAGCACTCCAATGATTACTACAAATAAAAAAATTATTTGATATCAATTTCAACGTAGACTATAATTATGATGATAAAAATAGAGTTTGTAATATTACCAAATAAGTTTGTTTTCCCCACTTGCTTTCAAAATATCTTCCTATGGTGTGAAGGTAGAGTGGAATTATGATTGGCTTGCATTCTTTTCTTTTAAATATCAATGTCTGCAATTGAATCAAGCTTAGAAGACATGGCGTAAAACAGAAGAAGTTTACTGCAAAGTCTAAAATTGCATGGTCTGAATTAACATTTATAATAATAATTAAATATTTTAAAAAGGAAAGTACAATATTCATCTTTTGAAGACAAAATCATTGTTGGTGGCATATTAAAATAAATTATTTAAATTATATTTATATTCCGTATAATCAAATCAAAATTATATTACAAAGAATCAAAATTAGTAAATTAAAAGATTTAATTTAATAATATCAAAAGTAATAAAAATCACTATTTGAATTTGTAATATATTAAAATAAAAATAAATTAAAAACTTTTAAGTAAATTATAATTTTTAAAAAGGAAAATATGGTATTAAAAATAAATTAGTAAAAAAAAGGTAAGATCAATAAAAAAAAAAAGTATTAAGAATCTTTGTCGTAATAATTAAATTGATAGTTGTTTAAAATATTTAAGGGAATTGTAAAGTATTAATTAATATATTTAAGGAAATTTAATATTTTTTTGGTAGGAAACATAATAATTTATTAACACGTAATAGAATAATAGAATAAATAATACATAAAATAAATTAAACACGTAATTAATAATACATTTATATTTAGCCATATTAAATTGATCTTAATTTTTAAAAATAGATTATAATCATATTAAATTAATTTTAATTTCAGTTGTTTATCAATATATTAATAGATATTGTATTAAATTAATTTTTTTTGGTGTTATGTATATAAATAATTTAAGTTACTATGTAGTAACTTTTTAAAAAGAAGTTATATGTTTATGAATAATTAAAATTATTATTGATTATTGGTAAAAAAAATATTATTATTATTTTTTTCATTTCTAATACTTGTGACAGAATAAGGAAATATTGGTAATAATTTTGTAAATGATTTTCAAAATCAATTATAATGAAATTTTAATTATATATTTTAATATCACAAATAGTATTAATGATTATTTTTTAGCAAGTAATATTTTCGTTGCAAATATAATAAGATATTAGTTACACTGATTTCTAATTGATAATTTTTTTTTCGTATAGATAAAAATAAAAATATAATATATTAGTCAAAGTTAATTAATTATTATTACTTTTTTATTTGTTAAATTTAATTATTTGAGTAATTTAATAATATTATAGTCATAAGTTAATATTTTAATTTTCACTTAATTTGCAAGTTAATTTAACATTATATTTAAATTATCTTAATTTTTACATTAAAATCTTTATGTTAGACTTATTATTAATTTAATAAATATTTTAATAGCAATATTTTTGTTGCAAATATAATCAGATATTAGTTACACTAATTTCTTATTAATAAGATTTTTTTTCATCAATTAAAACATATATTAAAATATTAAATCTTGAAAGAAAATAATATATTAAATGTCTTATAAATATTAAGATTGTGATTGTGCTAATCAATAATTAATTAATTAATTATATATCTATCTATCTATATCTATCTATCTTTCTATCTATATATTATATAAAACACAATTCACCAGAATGCGACACGTGGATATTAATGTTTTACAAATATTAAGATTGTGATAATCAATAATTAATTAATTGATTATCTATCTATCTATCTATCTATCTATCTATCTATCTTTAATTGATTATATATCTATCTATCTATCTATATATTATATAAAACACAGTTCACCAGAATGCGACACGTGGACTACTAGTTCCAGTTAGCAACTGTGTTTTATATAATATATGGAAAGATAGATAGATAGATAGATAATAATAATAATAATAATAATAATAATAATAATAATAATAATAATAATAATAACATAGATAGATAGATAGATAGATATAAATATGACATCTATTTACTGAAATAAATTATTTTAAATAGATGATTATTAACAAAAATAATTTAATTTAAAAAGGAATTTATTTATGAAAATAATTTAATTTAAAAAGAAATTTGTTTACAAAAATAATTTACAATGAATTTTGTTTATGAAAATAATTTAATAATATTTTGCTAGACCAAAATTTAAAAAGGTAGATTAATTTAAAATGAACGATTATTTACGAAAATAATTTAATATGACATCTATTTATCAAAATAAATTAATATTTAATTAATTTATGGATATAATTAATTTGGAGACTATTTTTGCTAATAATTCAATTTAAAATAGAACTAACCATGACGGAATAAAATATGAAATCAAATATTGAGAGTTCATTTATTTTAAGAAAATCATTTAAATTATTGATTTACATCAATCTAATATATTCCAAATGTTATTAATATACATCTTCAATCATTGGATATAAAAAAAGTCTTAAACCTTAATCAATACTAATTCAAAGCCAATGCATGCATGCATATTAAAGTTTTGGCTTAATTGCATTTTTGATTATCTATGTATTGCAATTGTGCATTAAGAATGCTTGATGCCCACCTTGCCTAGGTGCAGAATTTTTCGGATTCTGTTTTAATTCTATTTAATATTGATGCATGTTTTGTTTCTAAGTGGTTACATGGTGAGAATTGTTGCTTGTAGTAATGAACAATGTGAGGATCATTTTTTCTTGTTTCTTTGTTTGGAAATGAAATGTCTGGTTCAAAGATGCCTTAGGCGCATTAAGATGTTTGGTTGATGATAAGGTAGTGGTGTTTTTCAGATCCAAATCAAACTAGTATCCGAACACATCCCTGATCCAAATTGAGGAAGTGAACACCAAAGAAAAGGTAGCATATGGTATGCTGGCTATTATCAAAAAATATAAATTAAAATTTGTCAAGTCTTCACTTGGTAGAGACTTATAAAATTGGCACTCATACTAGTCACGGTTAAAAGTCTTCATTTGATAGGAAGGTATAAAATTTGTAAGTCTTCACTTGGTAGGGACGTATCAAATTTGTCAAGGTTATCAATATAGTAGACAAGTACCAACTTTTGTCAATAACAATAAAATCAAATTTGTCATGACTTGAAACGAACGTATAAGTTGGGGCATGTCTACTGTGCCTCTCTTTAAATAAGTTTGATTTTTCTGTAAAAAAAAAAAACAGTTTGATATTAAGTCATTTTGATTTTATAGAAAGCAATTTTTAATAAAACAAATTGATTCATAATATAATTTATTTATTTATTGAAATAATGGAGATAACTCGTGTGTTTGATAAGACACTTTAATAACTTATAAACTAGTTTGATCATAGATTGTTTGGTATACGAACTTAGTAGCTTATAAAAATAAACTAGCTTATAAGCTATTAGCTTCTTTTGTTTTCTCAATTTTACTATCACTAATTTATTTGAAATTTTTTTTTTACCTTTTTTTCAATTTAAAAACTCTTTTGTCTATTTTATTACTCTCACATGCACATGACAATCAAAATAAAATTTGTTATTATGAAATTTGGAATTTTACTTTTTTATTTATTTTGTTTAATATAAAACTACTTATTTTAATAAATTATCACATTTTTTATTTTTATTTTTAATTAAAATTTTTGTTCATTAAACAAAAGTTGATAAAAAAAATCAAAATTATAAAGAAAAAAATTGTTTTTGTTTAAAAATAATATTTTAAAAAAATTTAAAATATTAAAAAATTATTTTACACAATAAAGATAAAATCATTAAATCTTTATCATTCTTTTACAATACAAAATTAAAAAAAAAAAATTGTCCTACTTATTAAATGAGTTCAAGAAATCTTTCGAGAAATCCACCGTATCATTTTCTACAATTCTAATTTACTTATATATTTTTAAATAAAATTATATATTAAGTTTTTAAGTATATTTTAATCAAACAATACAAAATTAAAAAATTGTAATGAAATTAAAAAAATATATAATTATTTTTAAACAATAACTGAAATATAATATAATAGAAAATATGATTATATAAAATAGTTCTCTATATTTATTAATATAATATTGAATAATAATATAAAATTAAATTTTTACAATAATATAATTTTTAATATTATTTTATTATTTTCAATGTTTTTAAATTATTTTATAACACTTTTTAAATTTAATAAATTAAATTTTAAATAGTGTAGATTGGAGCGATTAAATTTTAAAATCGTCAATATTTGAAACAATAACGAAATTAAATTCAATTGAATGGAAATGACAATATTGGAGCGATTTTGAAAATTAAGGACCAAATTAAACTTTTTAATAAATTGAACCAAATAAATAAATCGAAAGATCAAATTAATAATTTAGCCTTAAAAAATTTGGGGGGAAGGGGTGGCTCTGTCCAATTACTTGCATGCTCTTATGCTAATAATTAATAATCTATGTAAAGATAGCTAGTCTGCAAAAATATATTTATGAAAAAAAGAAAAAACTCTTTCATACAAATAAAAGTCTATGGTTTTTATTAGTCTTGAGACTCCAGAGCATTACTTTTAAGTCTCCGGATAAATTTCTTAGTAATAATAAAAGTCAATGTTCTCAATGGACCAATTTAGGGGTTAGTGGCACCTGCATTTTCATTGATCCAGCTCTATCTTCTTTGTATCACTGTCGCCCTTTTTTCTTCTCTTCACATGTAAGTACATATGTCATATAATGTGGTGCAGCAAATCCAAAGACTTGAAACTTCTGTTTTCAATTTGAAATTAGTTAAAATAAAATTTAACGGAAATTTCAGTGCTAATGCATCACAAGAATTTAAATTTTTTCCTTAAAACAAGATTCTAAAGCAATTTCATCTCGATGTTGGAATTTTTTCCTCAAGAATATTTTTTAACCATTGACTAAATATTTTGTAGTACTCATGAGGCATTAGCTAAAAAAAATTATTTAAAATTCTTTATTAGTCATAAATAATTTATCTAAATTTTAAAATGATATATTATAATACAAAATAACAATAAAATATATAAACTAAAATTTTAAAATACTATTTTTCGTTTTTTTTTTTTACCAAAAAGTCTACTTTGGTTCTCATACCCTTCTTCCAAAAGGCTTAGCAGGAATGATTTAATACTAGCATTACTCTTCTGAGAATAATACTAGTATTAAATCATTCCTCTTCATCTTGTGATTATTATCTATGTACATTTAGACATTTTTTTTCCCATGTTACTACATTATTAAAATCATATGATATTAACGAATTATTTGTAGATCTTTTTCTTCTTCTTTTCATCCTAACCCATTATACTTTTTTATTGACTATGAATTTCTGCCTAAGATATTGGTTAAGAATTACATTTAACCTTTTCAGTCCCAATAGCAGATGACTTGGTAGACTAGCATGCTCTTGCCCGTAGGTAGTTAAAATACAAAGATATGTGTTGTTTAAGAATTCTAGTATAGGCTTCTTTCTTTAAAAAAAAAAAAAAAAATAAAAAATTCTAGTATAGGCAAAGATATGTGCCTTCTCATTGATCTAATATTTTAAAATACCAAAAAAAAATATTTGTGGCGGTTTTTAGTTAACAAAAACTGTATTATGACTCCCACAAGTATTTTTTGTAAGAAATATACTTTCTAAATTGGTTCTATCCGAAACAAAACATAGAAAATGAATTTATTAATTTACACAATACGTAAATTTTATATCTATTACAAGATCAAAATTCATCATTATCCTTCTTTGAATGTAATATTTGTGTGTTGACATTGTTTCATTAGATGGCATTTACTAATTAAAACATAAAAGATTTTTCAGATGAATTAACTCGAGACAAAATAAACAAATAAAGTTAACTAAAATTAAATGTTATGTATTTTTTATTACTTGTTAAAACATAATTAAATAATAAGATAAGAGAATTACATGAAAAATAAAATAAAAAATAAACTATAAAATCAAAGAAATGTGCATTCCCTCGATCTTTCTTAAAGACGATTTCTTTTTTTTTTTTTTTTTTTTTCCACACTTCCTCTAATCAATTTTATACTTCTACTTTGTATAGTTCAATTTCAAACTATGTAGGACCGATTGATCATTTATGTAGTTTTATATAAACGACCATGGTGTAGCAAACTAGCAATATCAACTTGTGAGCAGTGGTCCACATGACATAGGACAAGGATATCTCACACTCTGTCACTAAGGAAACAATTGCCAATATATAGTGGTAGACTTACAATGACGTTATTTTGGGGGAATGCTCGACTTGTAGTGACATTTTTTTGGGGATGCTTGACTTGTAAATAATGACTTTCGCTGGTAGCACTTAAGCAACTTATTATACAAATCAATCAATTAATCATCAATATATTACATAAAATATAGTAATATAGTTGCTGATTAGAATTGTTAGTATAGGATACGTGTTTGTTAGTATAAGCGTCACATTCTGGTGCAATTTTTCTCATTTATTTTTTCATTCCTTATTTTACTATCATTAATTATTATTATTAGTAGTACAATCACAATCACAGATTTTAAAATAATATATCATGATCAGCTTTATATTTTAAAATAGTATTATGACAACCAAATTTTAAAATAATATTTTGAATGTTTTGATAACCTGTATAATATATAGATTATTTTAAAAATCAGAAGAAATTTTATATTTTGTCAGATATATTAATCATTGATTATGTGACTAATTTTAACGATGATTAAATGATAGAAACGAAGAAATTTAATATTTTAATTAAAAAATTACTTTTTAAAATTTTATATTTTAACTTATTTTATATTTTGTCATATATATTTTAATATTTTAATTAAATTAATTTTTAAATTGGAATACCAAGATTATAATCGTAATATACACATAGTTGAACATAATTGGTAAAGTCAATTAAAAAGGTTCAAAAGGATTATTAAAAAAGTATGTTAAAAAGGATTATTAGAAATTTGGAACAAATAGGAACAAAGGTTTAAAAGGATTAGGCTTAATTGCAAATTTTACCACCCAACTTTCATAATTTTGCAAATTTTACCACCCAAGTTTTAATTTTGCAAATTTTACCACCCAAGTTTTCAATTTTTGCACATTTTACCACTCTGATATTTTACCAAAAAAAAGTTAAAAAATTCAAAAAAAAAAAAAATTTGTGAAACATCAGGGTGGTAAAATGTGCAAAAATTGAAAACTTAGATGGTAAAATGTGCAAAAATTGAAAACTTGGGTGGTAAAATTTGCAAAATTAAAATTTGGGTGGTAAAATTCGCAAAATTATGAAAGTTAGGTGGTAAAATTTGTAAAATTAAAACTTGGGTGGTAAAATTTACAAAATTATGAAAGTTGGGTGGTAAAATCTGCAATTAAGCCAAAGGATTATTAAAAAGATTATTAAAAAGGAGCATAATTCTGAACACATAAATATTTATAATCGTGATATACACATAATTAAAAAGATTATTAAAAAGAACATAAAGTGCTTAGATTACAAACGATTCAATGAATATATTATATTCCCCTCAAAAATCAATATCATTTATTTATATTATAATTATAATAACTAAAGGTAATGAAAATTATTTAAATAAAAGTAATGAAAAATATTTTAATAAAGCTAATAAAGGTGATGAAAATTAAAATAATTACGACTGGTATATAATTTTTTAACCTTTTTCTATAAAAAGCTAATTTATTGTTGTTTTATTTAAATTAAATTGATCGTTAATTTATTATTTTATATATGGAATGTTCATTTATTTATGTACCCTTTTGATTTTTCATTTATCATTCATTGCACCTCTTACCTTCTTCCAGTAAAGTGTCACTGACTTTGCCTATAAAATGAAAGAGTTTGGAAAAGACACAGAACATGTTTGTAAGAGGTTTGTTTCACACTAAATGGTTTATTCACTCTAATGGTTCGTTTATTCTTTAATCCTTATGTACCCTTGGATGTTTATTGATACTAAGGATCGATGTGTGTTTTTGTTTGCAATGTTTATTTTATTTTATTTTATATATGGTTTCACGTTTGCTTCTTCTGATAAGATGTGTTTTTTGTTATTGAGGAGGGCTGAGCCCAAAAACAAATTACAAAGGAACAATACGGGCCATAGGAAGGCCCATTACATCTCTGAGTAACAAAGAACTGCACTCAGCTGCACATTACTTCTCTTTAGTTAAACTGTTAGTCATCATGACTCATGAAGCAGCAGTCCTTCAAGATTGGCTTCACCATTGAAGAGCAAGAAAAATGCACGGCTGAGCTCAACACTCTTATGGTTACTCCATGGTTTTAAATTGCGGTTGCGGTCACGATTGCGATCGCGGTTGCGGCCATTGCGGCTACTGCATTGCGGATTGCGGCCATTACGGCGTGAAATTAAAATATGTTTGCACCAAACATAGAAAAAAGTTCTATAATTACGGCGTGAAATTAAAATATGATACAAATATGTTTTCAGGTTAAGCCGTACTTATAAGGTTATATAGATTTTCATTCATTTTTTTTAGTCTTGGTATCATTTTAATGAATAATTTAGAATACATCTATAATGGAAATAGAGGTATATAAACCTAAACAAATCTAGAAAGCAATTGGAATACAAAACTACTTGGTCTGACAAATATTTAATTTAGGATAAATTGTCTCAAATAGAAAAGTAAGAAATTAAAAGGTATATAAATCTAATCAAGCCTTTCAAAAAAAAATAATAAATAAAATATATATATAAATCTAATCAAATCTCAAATATTAAATACGTATTGTATATATACCTATTTAGAATTTATGAAATATCAATCAGTAATTAAATTAAATTTCAAACTTAAAAAAATTATTTATAGATATGTAATAAAACTAAATATAAACAAGAAAATTATTAATATTAATACAAAATATAAATAAAACTACGATTCTTAATTTATCAATTAATTATAATTAATTTTCTCTAATTTAGCAAATTTCTTCTAGAAAATCTCTACTTAATAACAATCAATTTTGTCACCCAATATTTATTTATATTTTATCAAATAATTTTCCTTTTAAAAAAACTATATATACTTATTATAAAAAAAAAACTTATTTAGTAATTACATGTTGAGAGAACACGTGATTTGTTAATTGTAGAAGTTAAAATGTCTTAATAATTATTCACAAATTTGTCAAAATAAATAATAATTATTCACCAAAAACAAATACCTTAATAACCATTAATATATATATTTTTTTTAAAAAAAAGATGAAACATTTTTTTTTGATGCGCATGAAAAGAAAAAAGGAACCAAAGGAAAGAAAAACTAAACTCTAGGGAACATAGTTCCCACTGCGTCAGCTAAAAGAAAGGAGTGAACAGCAGTGGGACAATCTACCACTCCTTGGTTGATCAACTGTAAGGCCATTTTTGAATCTGATTCGCAAATAACCTCTGAATATCCCAAATCACTAGCAAGCTTAAGACCATAGAAGATAGCAAACAGTCCCGCTGTCATGTTAGAATTGAAGCCACAATAAAAGATGAAACATTTGTTACCCCCAACACACACTCAGCAGCGCATCTTTTCAATTTGTTTTTTTCCTAATCTCTCTCTCACCTTAAGCATTTCAATTAGAGAAGCTGAGAAGGTAAAGTAAAAAGAAACAAAACAGAGGAACGAGAGTCGCTGAGGGAGAAACGGAAACCCAAACGCGACGGTAGTGCGGCGACGCGGTGGCAGTGCGGCGACGACTGTGCGACCCAAACGCGGCGGCGGCACTGCAGCGACAGTGGTGCGACCTTTGTTCGAGTTGCGTCCTGTTGCGGAGACATAACAGAGGTGTCGTGGACGTTACGGCGTTGCGTTGCGGCAAAACGTGTGATTTCAAATCTCACCGCAATAGCGGCCTGATGCCGTTGCGGAGCAGCCCGCAACCGCAATATTGCGGCCGCAATACGTGATGCGGGCCGCTATTTAAAACAGAGGGTTACTCATAGCCAATGGAGCTGGGATGCTGGACATCTTCCCCAAACTGGAGCAGCAATGGCTCTCTCACTACGAAATGAAATGAAATGTTTGGAATTAATGATAAAGCTACACATAGAGAAGGGAGGAAAACAAATGAGAGTACTTTATATGCACAAGTATCACTATGAGATCGATCTCTACATGGATAAATGAGTAGGTGTTAAATTAATGGGCTGTAAAACTTTTCAAATGTTGTTTTACTGCAGTAATTATGGTTGCTTTTTTAGTTGGTAATGTTCAGACCAATAGGCATGGGTTGAGTCTGATTTTGGGTTAACTTGTAAAGCAAATGACAGTGGGCATATGTCATTTTGCTGATAACTTGTTTTGGTATGTGTGTGGCTGTCTTTTCTTATGTATACACACACAAAAATCAATGTATGGCAGCAGAACATTATGGTTATGCAGTAAAAACGAAAATAGCTCTGCTCTCCCCTTCCACTCTTCTTCTTCTATGGTTTTATGGTTCTGTTTTATGTTCATTGTTGTCTTAATTTAACAGTGGTATCAGAGCTTTGTTCTTATAGGCTGTGGGTCTAAAAAAAATTGAGAGGTGAGATTAAACACTTGTGAGTGAGTGAGTGATAAAATGGCTTCAGGGAACAGTGCTGTCTTTTCTATTTCTCAATTTTCTGGGGAAAATTTTCACATATGGGTAGTCAAAATGAGATCATGTTTGAAATCTTTTGGCTTATGGGAATATGTAGATCAAGACAAGCAAGTTCCAGCATTGGGAACAAATCCTACGATGGCTCAAATTAGGCAACATGAGGAAGAGACTTTGAAGAGGGAGAAAGCTGTTTCATGTCTTCATTCAGCTTTAGCAGATGATGTGTTTACCAGTATTATGCATCTGGAAACAGCCAAGCAAATATGGGATGAACTGAATGAGAGGCATGCAGGTGATGAAAGGGTACGGTCCATCAAGCTATTAACTCTTAAAAGAGAGTTTGAGATGCTGAAGATGAAGGAAAATGAGTCTGTCAAGGAGTACACTTCAAAGCTGTCCCATTTGGTGAATCAAATGAGGTTGTATGGTGAGGTTGTACAAGACAGCAAGGTGGTAGAAAAAATGCTGATAAGCCTACCCGAAAAATTTGAAGCCAAAGTTGCTGCTATTGAAGAATCATGTGATCTGAAGAAACTAACTATTTCTGAGATGGTTAGTAAATTGCATGCTCAAGAGCAAAGATTTTCTATGAGAATGGAAGATGTAACTGAAGGTGCATTTCAAGCTAGACATAAGGGGAAGCAACCTGGTCAGAAAAATCAAAAGAAGCAAAATTATAAAACAAGTGGTGATCAAAAGGGGAAGAGTAAGATGGATGGGAGTTCAATTGGTGCTGCAACAAGGGACAATTTTCCTCCTTGTTCTACATGCAAAAGAACAAATCACTTGTCAAAAGATTGTTGGTATAAGGGGAAGCCTCAAATTCAATGTAACATTTGCAAGAAGTGGGGACACAGAGAGAGGTACTGCAGATTCAAGCAGAATCAATCTCACCCACAACCTGCACATCAAGTTAACTTCACTGATGAGCAATATGAAGCTGGAGAACACTTTTTTATGGCTACCCAAGCATGCAGTTCAGGTTCAAAGGATGTATGGTATGTTGATAGTGGGTGCACAAACCACATGGCAAGGGACTCAAGTCTCTTCACCTCTTTAGACAAGGCTGTTAGAACCAAAGTCAAGCTTGGAAATGGAGAAATTGTTCAGGGTAAAGGAAGAGGTACTGTTTCTGTTCACACTAGCAAAGGCTCTAAATTTATTCATGATGTTTTGTTGATTCCAGACTTGGATCAAAATTTGCTTAGTGTTGCTCAGTTAATGAAGAGAGGATATTCACTCTCTTTTAAAAATAATGGCTGTATCATTTTGGATTCAAATGATTCTGAAGTTATTAAGGTTGAAATTTGTGATAATAGCTTTCCAATTAGTTTGAATCAAGTGAAACAATCTGCACTTGTTTCCAAACATGATGATTCTGCACTATGGCACAAAAGATATGGTCATTTTAATATGGGAGCATTGAAATTTTTGCAAAGTCATGATATGGTGAGAGACATGCCCATGGTAGACAATATTGATGATATATGTAATGCTTGTCAATTGGGGAAAATGCACAGAAAGTCTTTTTCAGTAGCAAATGTTACAAGGGCAAAGAGCAAATTGGAGCTTGTTCACACTGATTTGTGTGGTCCTATGAGCATACCTTCTCTAAGCCAAAACAAGTATTTCATCTTGTTTATTGATGATTTTACAAGAATGACATGGGTGTATTTTTTGTCAAGCAAAGCTCAAACTTTTAATGTCTTTAAAAAGTTTAAAGCCATGGTAGAGTCTCAAAGTGGCTGCAAGATTAAAGTGCTGAGATCAGACAACGGGAAGGAGTATACCTCCAATGAATTCAACATGTTTTGTGAAGATATGGGCATTATTCATCAATTGACAGTTAGTTATACCCCTGAACAGAATGGAGTTTCTGAGAGAAAAAACAGAACGGTTATGGAGATGGCAAGATGCTTAATTGCAGAAAAGAAGCTACCAAAAAGTTTCTGCGTTGAAGCTGTGTATACAGCAGTGTATCTCTTGAATAGGCTACCCACAAGAGCTTTTCAGGAGAAAACACCAATTGAAGCTTGGATGGAAGTGAAGCCCACTGCAAAACACTTGAAGACTTTTGGATCAATATGCTATATTCATGTTGCAGCAGCTAAAAGATCCAAATTGGATGACAAAGCTGAAATGGGGATTTTCATAGGCTATGCTGCAAGCTCCAAAGGTTACAGAGTGTATAATCTGAAGTCAAAACAGATTGTGATCAGCAGGGATATTCAATTTGATGAAAATGCATATTGGGATTGGGAAAATAATGAAGTTCAAAGAAGCATGAAGTCTGAACAGCAGCAAGCTACAGAGAATGATGAAATTCAAATTGCTGAATCTGATTCCCCGGTGCTAAAAACAAAGTCCTTGGCTGAAATTTATGAAAAATGCAACTTTGTTGTGAATGAGCTTTCTTGTTTTGAAGAGGCTTTAATGAAAACAGAATGGAATGATGCAATGAAGGAGGAGCTGACTATGATTAACAAAAATGGTACTTGGGAACTTACTTCAAGGCCCAAGGACAAGCATGTGATTGGTGTGAAATGGGTTTATAGAACCAAGTTACATCCTGATGGTTCTGTTCACAAGCATAAAGCTAGACTTGTTGTGAAGGGATATTCTCAAATGGCTGGAGTTGATTATGGTGATACATTTGCGCCTGTTGCTAGGCATGAAACAATTAGATTAATTGTTGCTTTATCAGCTCAATGTGGATGGAAAATATTTCACTTGGATGTCAAATCAGCTTTCTTGAATGGAGTATTGGAGGAAGAAATTTATGTTGAGCAACCTACTGGTTTTGTTGTTGCAGGTCATGAAGACAAAGTTTATAGGCTTCACAAAGCCTTGTATGGGCTGAAACAAGCTCCAAGAGCTTGGTACAGCAGAATTGATTCACACTTTCTGCAAAATCATTTCAGGAGGAGCCAAAATAAGCCTACTCTTTATGTCAAAGATTATGGCAATGGGAAGAAAATTATTGTTTCACTTTATGTAGATGATTTGCTTGTTACAGGTGATGATGTTGATGAAATTGACAAATTTAAGAAGAGCATGCTGCAAGTCTTTGAAATGACAGATCTTGGAGTGATGAGGTATTTTTTGGGAATGGAAGTGCTTCAGCTTAATGATGGAATCTTTCTCTCACAGAGAAAGTATGCTAATGATTTGCTGAAAAAATTCAAATTGGAGAGTCGTAATCCTATTTCAACTCCACTTGCTGTGAATGAAAAGCTCTCCAAGAATGATGGTGATGCAAAGGCTGATGTAACTCAGTATAGAAGTTTGGTTGGCTGCCTTCTTTACTTGACTGCAACCAGACCAGATTTGATGTTCTCTGCTAGTTTGCTTTCAAGGTTCATGCATTCACCAAGTCTAACACACTTTGGTGTAGGCAAAAGAGTGCTGAGATATTTGAAAGATACTGTTGATTTTGGCATTTGGTACTGCAAAGGAGATGGAAAACTTAAAGGTTATGTTGATAGTGATTGGGCTGGTTCTGTTGATGATTCAAAGAGCACAACTGGGTATGTTTTTTCACTTGGTAGTGGAGTGTTCACATGGAATTCCAAAAAGCAAGATGTAGTTGCTCAATCCTCAGCTGAAGCTGAGTATATTGCTGCAGCAGCTGCTTCAAATCAAGCTATTTGGATTAGAAAAGTATTGGCTGACGTGAATTATGTGCAAGAAGAACCTACTGTGTTATGGTGTGACAACAATTCAGCCATTGCTATTGCTAAAAATCCAATTCAGCATGGGAGAACCAAGTACATCAATGTCAAATTTCATGCTATAAGAGAAGCTGAGAAGAATGGAGATGTTCAATTGATGTACTGCAGGTCTGAGGAGCAAATTGCAGACATTTTAACTAAGGCACTTCCATGTTCTAAGTTTAATGAGCTGAGGAGCAAGCTTGGAGTTTTCAAGAAAAGTTTTAAGGAGGAGTGTTAAATTAATGGGCTGTAAAACTTTTCAAATGTTGTTTTACTGCAGTAATTATGGTTTCTTTTTTAGTTGGTAATGTTCAGACCAATAGGCATGGGTTGAGTCTGATTTTGGGTTAACTTGTAAAGCAAATGACAGTAGGCATATGTCATTTTGCTGATAACTTGTTTTGGTATGTGTGTGGCTGTCTTTTCTTATGTATACACACAAAAAAATCAATGTATGGAAGCAGAACATTATGGTTATGCAGTAAAAACGAAAATAGCTCTGCTCTCCCCTTCCACTCTTCTTCTATGGTTTTATGGTTCTGTTTTATGTTCATTGCTGTCTTAATTTAACAGTAGGCAACAAAAATATATAATAAAGGAAAGGAAACCCTTAATTTGTTTCCTCCCAGTTATGACTTATGGAGAAGTTGAGACTGAGAGTGACATTCGTATATATCACATAGTGCACATGACAAACACAAATATATCGCTTGCATTGCATGTGTCGTGTAATAAATTAACCTACATACATTCTCCACCATTCCATCACATAAATATGTGTCTCCACCAATTCATAAATGCATATATCATCACTTCACAACCCAATTCATCATCACCTATTCTGTGTTCGTGTATTACTCTTATCTATTTAATGGAAAATGGGACACCAATTTAGGTGAGTTATGAAAATGGGACCCTTACTAGTTACTTATAGAGTCTAGGAAATTAACGTTAAAGACCATCCTAAGTTAACAAAGAGCATAAGTTCAAGACAAGCGTTCATACTTTCTTTCTTTGTCTATTAAAAAAAAGTAATTTGAATATTATCAGTATAAAGATTTTTATATTATTTATTAATTAGAAATTACCCTATAATATAATAAGGTTGTAGGCACGAGTGGTTTGGTGACACACTTCTTGTTTACCCATGTAGTATTGCCATGCTCACTCGCCACCGTGGTGCCGTGCCATGGGATGAACATGGTTTCTAAATTCTGAAGGGTTCCAAAATAATATTCTTGATTTCCTTCAAAATAATTTCCTTATTTAAGTTTCACCTATAGATATTTGGTTGATTTTGTCTATCTGATGTGATTTGTTGTTAAGTTTATTTTCCAACATCAATTCATAGGTCTGCAGTGTGCTTCCACCCCCTTTTAATTGTGCCATCTTTTTCTCATTAATAGGTTTTAGCGTGTTTCTCAACTTTATGCGCTTGTTCACACTTTATTGGCCAACATTCTCTAGTCACTGCTATAGAGAATTGTTGGTCTGATTGTTGCTGAATAGGATATTCCATTTTTATGGTGTTCCAGTTTCTTTCCTGAAAAGTTAAAAAATCAAATGAGATACGCTAGAACATCAACAAATAAAAGAGATTTTGCTACATCCAAGCAGCAGTGGTGCCTCATTATCTACCATTTTTTTGCCAAAATCATAGTCATGAAAAGAAGGGTGACATAGAAGAATCTATATTACCAGCCTCAATAGGAAGTAGAAACCAAATTTTGGTGCACTTCTTCCTCAACCAGCTGAACACGGACAAGGTTATAAGACTTTGATCATTTGACCTCCGTGGACTATTTTGAACAAAAGGAACAAATAGTCCGTTAGTTTGTAAGACATAAATATGCAACCTATAGTCTAAACTCAACTACAATACTTGAGAAACAAAGTTTTATTACTAATTAGCAACCAAATATCACTTTATTATAGCACAACAGGGACATCAGAAATAATTCCAATATATATACTTTATCTTAGCAATCCATAAATTGGAAAATCAAGCACTTGAAGAATTCCTTACTGTAAGAAATAATTTATTATAAAACTTTGACCTGTATAAGAGCCTTTGATCTGTATGTTGGTGAGGAATGGAAAAAGGTATAATTCAAAGCAAAGTCAGAAATTGCCACATCCCAAAAAATATCACAAGAAACTCTAAGTTGCTGACATTGAATGGAAAACATAGAATTAACAAAAAACATTCACCGATCCCCAATTATGACAACATGATTTATTTTTCAAACCTGTAATGGATCTGCAACTTAATCAAAATTCAACTCATTAATTGGTTCTTAAAACAGAGAAAAGTGCTCCTCTTGTTGATTGCATTCGGAAATACATGACTGATCTGGATTGGGAATTATATATCCTTCACTCATACTATATGGGGAAGGTAGTAAGTGCACACAGATTGGA
The DNA here is from genome assembly GCA_026413185.1 of Pueraria montana var. lobata. NCBI lineage: Eukaryota > Viridiplantae > Streptophyta > Magnoliopsida > Fabales > Fabaceae > Pueraria > Pueraria montana. Next base: position 6,658,174 of record CM048647.1, read on the forward strand.
TGGCAAAGCAAGGGTCCTCATCAGACAATATGTATACTCAATGGCAGAACTGTCCCTAGGGACTTGAAGTCTCTTCTTATTGTTGATATTGTTGGCGTCTCAGTTTTGAGATACAATTAGCTTTTTGCTGCTTTTTTTTTTTTCCTTGTATCTTTCTACTGAATAAAAAAACAAAGAAAAGTAAAAGTTATAAGAAGAGAAACAAACCTCTTGTGTGCAAGAAAAAAAAATGAAAGAGATAAACAAAGAGGGAGATTCTATAAACTTAAGAAAGGACTAGTATTGGATGATTGCATGAAATAAACATAGTTGCAAACCTTAGTGAGAACATATATGGAGAAAATGGTACTCTGTTACAGAACGGATTGAAGAAGAGAGTGCAGTAGCTGGTGAGCAAGACGGCCCACCAGTTAACTAAATTTTAAAAAAAAAAATTAATGACAGTTTAGTAACTGATAAATAGAATTTGTTTCAGACTTTAAAATCCTTGAGAGAATGATATGAAAAAGTTTTAATGTCCGTTTAGTAACAAATGAAATGAATTTGTTTAAGATGTTAAAGAGTGTATAACAAATGATGAAATGAGAAGATTATGCCTGTAAGCAAAAAGGCTGAAATGGGTGAATCTCTGCTTTTAGAAAATCTGAGATGACAATGTCATGGCTCATGTCTCAGAATCTATTTCTGTATAAGAAAAGAGAACATTTGGATGACACATGTCATCATTTGGAAAAAAAAAATTCTCTCCAAAAACTCTCTTTCTTTTTGTCCTTTATTTAATTTTTTCTTTTAAATTTTTTGTTTTTTATTTTTCTATTCTATTATATATCTATTCTATATAGAAAAATAAATTCTCTTTTATTATTTATCCTACTCAATTTTTTTCTTTATTCTTTTTCAGTTTTTTTCTTTAAACACACACACACATATATATATATATATATTATGTTTTATTTCTTTCTTTTTCATTTTACGTTTTTTTCTTTTACTTTTAATTACTTTTTTCTTTTTACGTTATTTTTTTCTTTCTTCTTTTTTTCTTCTTTTTAGTTTTTTCTTTTTATGCTTCTTTCTTTCTTTCATTTTATATTAAATGGTACATAATTTTATTTGTTTATAATATTATAAATATAAATATTTATATTTTGACACTATATTTAATAACTTCATATACGAAAATTTTGTTGATTAATCTTTATATAATAATGTTAAATTTTATACATAAATATATCATAAAATATTAAAATTAATTTATTAAATATATTTTTATTATATAAAATAGTTTTAAATTAATTTATCAATAATATCATAAATAAATTGAGTTAGTCTTAATTTTTTAAAGGCAGAGACGATAGGTACCATTCACGGAAGACAATCATGCTCGAGTTAGATACGATAATTATGGGCGACAAATCTCTTTCACCAAATATTTAATATAACGGCATATCCAAGACCCAACATATATATATATATATATATATATATATATATATATAGAGAGAGAGAGAGAGAGAGAGAGAGAGAGAGGGAGGAAGGATCAAATGACACCGGTGTAACTTACACTAATTGTTACACCATTCAAGATTGAGGAGGCATTCCCTCAATCTTTCTTAAAGATGCTTTCTTTCTTCTTCTTTTTTCCACACTTCGTTCCTCTAATCAATTTTATACTTCTACTTTGTACAGTTCAATTTCAAACTATAATGTAGGACCGATCCATTAATTTATGTGGTTTTACATAAATGACCCATCATCGTTGTAGGAAACTAGCAATATCAACTCATGACTCATGAGCAGTGGTCCACATGACTTAGGACAAGGATATCTCACACTCCATCGCTAAGGAAACAATTGCCAATGAAATATAGTGGTAGACTTACAATGACTTTATTTTGGGGGGAATGCTTGACTTTTAGTGACATTTTTTTGGGGATGCTTGACTTGTAAATAACGATTTTTACTGGTAATACTTAAGCAACTTATTATACAAATCAATCAATTAATTATCAATATATTACGTAAAATATAGTTGCTGACTAGAACTATTAGTATAGTATAGTGTCACATTCAGGTGTAATTTTTCTAGGTTTTTTTTTCATTCCTTATTTTATTACCATTAATTATTATTATTACCATAATCACAATCACAAATTTTAAAATAATACATCGTGATCAATTTTATATTTTAAAATAATATTGTGACAATCAAATTTTAAAATAATATTTTGAATGTTTTGATAACTTGTATATTATATAGATTATTTTTAAAATCGGAAATTTTTTTATATTTTGTCAGATATATTAATAATTGATTATGTGAATAATTTTAACAATGATTAAATGATAGAAACAAAGAAATTTAATATTTTAATTAAAAAATTTCTTTTTAAAATTTTATATTTTAACTGATTCTATATTTTGTCATATATATTTTAATATTTTAATTAAAATAATTTTAAAATTGGAATACCAAGATTATAATCGTAATATACACATAGTTGAACATAATTGGTAATGCAATTAAAAAGGTTCAAAAGGATTATTAAAAAAGTATGTTAAAAAGTAGGGTGTTCCCGAGCTAGTTTGGGCCGGGTTTGGCTAAACCCATGACCCAACCCAATCAAATTTGAACAGCTTGGGTTGGGTCGGTTTTTTATAATTGTTTTATAAGATCCAACCCAAACCAACCTGTTCACAAATAGGTTGGTTCGGGTTGGGTAAACGGGTCAAAACATTTTTTTTTTTTAAATTTAATATTTTTTATTAGGTAAAATTTAATTAAAATACACTTAAATTCAGTACAAAATTGGTATCGTAAAATAGGATATATAGGGTTTACATTCTCTACCCAAATTTGTCACAGTAACATAAAAAGGATAAACAAAAGCAAATCCATAAAACCCCATGACCCCATCCTTGTTACTCATGTGCCCTACCCTCATTTTAGTTGCAAGTTACAACATTCATTTAAAAGTTTTCACTACCCACTATTATGACTATAATAATAATAATAATAATAATAATAATAACAATAATAACAATAATAATAATAATAATAATATTTGATTTTTTAAGTTAAAATATATATTATATATATAAATAATAATAATTTAATATTAAGGAACGAGTTCACAGTCGGGTCAACGGTTCAAAATTCAAAACCCGTGACCCCACCCAAACATCAACAGATTTGAATGGGTTGGTTCGGGTTTGACCCAAACACATAAAATATCCAACCCAAACTGTTTGGATCGGTTTGGGTCAATTCGGGTTCATGGGTGACCCGTACCCGTGAACACTCCTATCAAAAAGAAACAAAATTCTGAACATATAATTAAAAAGAAACAAAGATTATTAGAAATTTGGAACAAATAGGAACAAAGGTTTCTTTTTATTAAATAAATTGAGAATGTGTCATCTACTTGTTTTTATAGTAGATAAAATATTAACAAAATATGTTTTTTTTTAATGTGTTAATTATATATGTGATTTTTATGGTCCTATTAATATTTTTTCTCTATTTAAATCGTAAAAATATCCATATATAATATATTTAGTAGGTAATGATTATGATACTTTTTGCATATGTTTCATAGTTTAATTATTAGTTAATTATAAAAAATATATGATCTGTATATATTTAAGAATTTTATTTTTAATTTATTAAAAATTATAATAAAATGACTTTGATCTGAAGTTGATCTTTCATTATCATACAGTTAATTATATCATATATCAGATTTCAACACATGTTTGTAATGTTCATTGAATATGATAATCATGACTTTCTTAATTAAGAGCATGTTAGTTGATGTAATTACTTACTTTTTAAGTAATTTTTAAGGCAATCATCTATCTTTTTCTCTCATTTGGAGTGTTGTTTTACTCAATTTTCTATTAATTTCGTAATTTAGTTAGAATTTATTTAATTATTTAGATTATTTAGTTTTATGATTATATCTTAGTGATTTGCCCCACTTTTTGTAGGAAGAGGAGATTGAAGTTGAAGAACACATTCTAGAGTTGCATTTTGACATTTTGGAAGCATAGAAGGGTCATTGCAGTATCATTCTTATGAAGTAGCAGAATTTGCCAATCAGCCAAGCCAGATTTCCAGGTTGAGCAAATTGTCACTTTGAATAAATTCTGCACATGTATATAAATGGCTGACCCTCATTTTTTATGGAAGTCTTAGACACTCAAAGTGTATTCTATGGCTCATTTTTGTGTACTGTTTTATTGGAGAGAAAAGCTCTCTCTAGTTCTTAGTGTTCTTCCTCATCTCCTTCCCTTTCATGTGTATTTTCCAGCTGCTCATGTCCATGAGTGGCTGAGTTCTTCAGTTGTAAGGGGTTAGATGTAACCTTACTCAGACTATCTTGTATCTTTTGATATATATATATATATATATATATATATATATATATATATATATATATATATATATATTCTGCATATTTGTGTTTAATGTTAGTATTTTGCTTCTTTACTTAAAGCTTGTTGTGGCTTGATCACTAATAGCATGATCTGTGGACATGATTGTTGTTGGGAATCACTTTTGTTGTCTAGATATGAAGCAATATACCTCATGAACTTTGAGTCTAGGAATGGAGCTCAGTTCATGAGTTATCTTGGGTCACTAGGCTTAAAGTTAGTTCCTTCGTTAAGTTGTTGAGGGATCAAGGCTTAGGGAAGGCAACTAAGACTCTATGCACATAAGGAATTAGGGCTGAGAACATTTTTATTGGCTGATTTTAACATCTAAATGCAAATAGAATATATATTATGCGTTGATGCAAGAAGAGAGCAATTTGGTGAGATCTAACCCCTACAACATCTTTATTATCTATTTTTAACCTCTATCACAGCTATGTTTTGTTATAAAAATCACTAAAACATCTTCTTTATTTCTATCCTGCAATAGATCTATTATAAAGTTTCACAAAACCAACTAAAGTTTATGTTTTTACTGCTTTCTTGTAAAAATCTGTTGGCTTAGTTAATATCTACGTGAACACTGCCTATATTATGCAAGTCCTTTGGGAAAATGATACTTGGACTTATCCATTTACTACTTGTTCGATTTGGTGCACTTGCCAAATGTGATTAACAAGTTTCTGGCGCCGTTGCCAGGTATTTGCGTCTCAATATTAGGCAACTTCACGTTCATATTATCCTAGGCTTTATTCTTTATTATTTTATTCTTTGTGATTTTATTTCTGTTGTGGCTGTTTTCTTGTGCTAACTTTCTATTCTAGTGTTCTGTTTCCTTTTTCTTTGTTTATGCACACTAGGAGTTCAGCTGATCCATTGTATTTCGACCCGGAGATTGAGAGGACAACAAGACAAAACAACAGCTTGACAAGGAAAAGAAAGACTCTAGAGAGACTTACTAGCCAAGAACCACACTCTATTGTTTAACCAAATCTTTTTTTGCCACCTATCCTAGAAGGAGAGGAGCTCATAATGGCATAAGAGGAAGAAGTGCAGCAGCCAAGGCGTACTTTGAATGACTATTATGCTAACAGAGGGTCGAGATTCTTCAACACCATTGCTAGACCAGAGGTGCAGGCTCACAATGTTGAAATGAAGGCATCTTTCATCCACTTGATTAAGCAAAACAAGTTCCATGGTCTTGATCATGAAGACCCTTATGCTCATTTGACTACTTTTGTTGATATCTGCAACACTGTGAAGCTTCATCAAGTTAATGATGATTATATCCAGACCAGTCTTTTTCCATTCTCTCTTGATGGAAAGGCAAATGATTGGTATAGAGCCATTCCTCCTAACACTCCCTTGACTTGGGATGAGTTGGTGACAGATTTTTGAACCATTTTTTTCCTCAATCCAAGATCAACCAAAGAAAGACAGCTATCTCTACTTTCACTCAAGGAGCAAATGAGCCCTTGTGTGAAGCATGGGAGAGATTCAATGGCCTGTTAAGGAAATGTCCAGCTCATGGTTTCAATGAGGCAGCTCAAATCAACACTTTCTTGGCTGGACTTAGACCTCAAACAAAGCTTATGCTTGATGCTTTAGCTGGAAGCAAAATCATGTACAAGACACTGGATGAGGCTAAGGAAATTATTGAAAATATGACCTCTAATGACTATGAGCTACAGCATGACAGAACTCCCGTGCAAGTGCAGAGGAGAAGAGTTCTTGAATTGAATTATCAAGATGCCCTCCTAGCTCAAAATAAGCTTCTAATGCAGCAGCTTGATGCATTCACTAAGCAACTTGCTAAGATGCCTCAATAACTCCAAGGCTTACAAGCTACTGAGTCCAACACTCAACAAGTTCTTTGCTGTGAACTTTGTGGAGGTGGTCATTCAAGTGGCCAATGCATCATGCCATCGGGTTCCCAAGAAGAGATCAATTATATGGGGAACCTAAACCGGCAAGGAAATCCTTATGCTCAACCTTTCAATCAAGGGAGAAACAACAATGCTGGTTGGAAGCAAGAAGCTGGTCCTTCAAACAGACCTCTTTACCAAAGTCATCAACAACAATACCAACCTCTTCATCAAGACCGTATTTTACAGGACACTCTTAATCAATTCATGCAAGTATGTTTCACCAACCAAAAGAACACGGATTCTTCCATCAAGAATATTGAAGTGTTAATGGGACAATTTGCAAAGGAATTGGCAGAGCTTAAAAGTGGAGCATTTTCAGCCAATACTCAAGCAAATCCTAAGGAGCAATACAAGGATATAACTACAAGGAGAGGTACAATTGTGGGAGATTTGAGTAGAGAGAAAAGTGAGCAAGAGGTAGTTATGGAAGATGTAAAAGATTACGAGGAAGAAAAAAATGAGCTGAGTGAAAAAGAATTGAGTGAGAAAGAGAAAATCAGTGAGAAAAATGCAGAAAAAAATGTAATCAGTGAGGAGGCTAAGCCAAAAATGACTAAACACCAGATTGCAAGAGAAAAGAAGAAAGAGTCAAATACTGTTCCTCCACAGGGGTTACCTTACCCTCATGTGCCTATAAGGAAGGATAGAGAAAGGCAATTTGCACATTTCTTAGACTTTTTCAAGAGATTGCAAATCAATCTACCCTTTTTGGATGCACTTGAACAAATTCCAACTTATGCCAAGTTCATGAAGGAACTCCTCACCAAGAAGAAAAAGTATATTGAGAAAGATACAATTGAATTAGAAGCTGGATGTAGTGCTATAATTCAAAAGCCATTGCCTTTCAAGTACAAAGATCTCAGTAGCTTTACCATTCCTTGCACCATTGGAAATCTTTCCATTGGAAAAGCTTTGCCAGACCTGGGAGCAAGCATAAATCTTATGCTGCTGTCCATGCTTAGCAAGGTGGGGGATGTAGAAATTAAGCCTACAAGGATGACACTTTATCTAGCGGACCGTACCATTAAGCTTCCATATGGAGTTGTTGAAGATTTGCTAGTGAAGGTGGATAAATTTATATTCCCAGCTGACTTTGTAATTATGGATATGGAAGAGGATGCTGAAGTTCCTCTCATTTTGGGGAGACCATTCATGATGATAGCCTATGCCTTGATTGATGTTAGTGATGGCAAATTCAAGATGAGGGTGCAAGATGAAGAAGTTACTTTTAATGTGTTTGAAGCCATGCAGCACCCTAGTGAAGATAAGTCTTGCTTTAGAGTGGATATCCTTGATGAAATCTACACCACCTCTAGAAAGCAAGTGCCTAGTTTCACTCCTCTTGAGAAAGCTTTAATTGATGCATTCGAGTTACTCAATGAGGAGGAAGAGAAGGAAATTGAGGAATGCTTGAAGAGCCTTGATGCCTTGAAGGAAATTCCTCCACATGAAGAAATTGTTGAAGATTTGAAGAAAGATGAAAAGTTGGAGGAAACCAAGCCCAAATTGAAGGTGCTGCCTCCACATTTGAAGTATGTGTTTCTTGAAGAAAATGGTGGCAAGCCAGTCATCATTAGTAATTCTTTATCTACTTCAGAGGAGGAGAAGTTAATTGAAGTCTTAAAAGCTAACAAAGGAGCCATTGGTTGGTCTATCTCTGATCTCAAAGGGATAAGTCCTTCCTATTGCATGCATAGGATCTTCATGGAAGATGATTTCAAACCCATGGCTCAACCCCAAAGAAGACTCAATCCTGCGATAAAGAAAAAAGTGAGAAAAGAAGTATTAATGCTCTTGGAAGCTGGATTGATCTACCCTATATCCGATAGTGCATGGGTGAGCCCTGTGTAAGTTGTTCCTAAAAAGGGTGGCATGACAGTTATCCGCAATGAGAAAAATGAATTGATTCCTACAAGAACTGTCATGGGATGGAGAATATGCATAGCTATAGAAAGCTCAACAAAGCAACAAGGAAGGATCATTTTCCCCTTCTTTTCATGGACCAAATGTTGGAGAGACTAGCTAGTCAAGCTTTCTATTACTTATTGGATGGTTACTCTGGCTATAATCAAATTGTTGTGGATCCTAAAGACCAAGAGAAGATAGCTTTTACTTGCCCTTTTGGAGTTTTTGCATATAGGAAGATGCCATTTGGGCTATGCAATGCACCTGCCACTTTCCAAAGGTGTATGTTAGCTATCTTCTCGAATTTGGTGGAGAAATGCATAGAAGTCTTCATGGATGACTTTTTGGTTTTTGGTGGTTCATTTGAATTGTGCTTGTCCAACTTGGAAACTGTTTTGAAGAGGTGTGCTGAGATAAATCTCATCCTTAATTGGGAGAAATGCCATTTTATGGTGACCGAAGGAATTGTTCTTGGCCACAAAATTTCATCAAGAGGAATTGAAGTTAACAAAGCCAAAGTAGATGTCATTGAAAAGCTTCCACCACCAACAAATGTGAAAGGAATTCGAAGCTTCCTTGGACATGCTGGATTCTATAGGCGCTTCATCAAAGATTTCTCCAAAATTGCCAAACCATTGAGCAATTTGCTGAATAAGGACACACCATTTAATTTTGATGCTGAATGTTTAAATGCTTTTAACTTTTGGAAGTCTAGTTTAGTTTCTGCTCCTATACTCACTGCACCTAATTGGAAAATTGATTTTGAACTCATGTGTGATGCTAATGATTATGCACTAGGGGCTGTTCTAGGCCAAAGAAAGAACAAAATTTTTCATCCCATTCATTATGCTAGCAAGGTGCTCATTGAACACCAAGTGAATTATGCAACAACTGAAAAAGAGTTGCTAGCAATAGTGTATGCCTTGGAAAAGTTTTGTTCTTACTTAATTGGTTCCAAAGTAGTTGTGTACACTAATCATGCTGCAATTAAATACTTGTTGTCCAAACCCGATTCCAAGCCTAGACTCATTAGATGGGTTTTGTTGCTGCAGGAATTTGATCTCGAAATTAAGGACAAGAAAGGAAGTGAAAACCAAGTTGCTGATCACTTGTCACGACTTGTGAATGATGAGGTGACCACTCTTGAGAAAGAAATCCTTGAAGAGTTCCCTGATGAGAAATTGCTTGTGGTGCAAGAAAGGCCATAGTTTGTGGATATGGCAAACTGCAAGGCTGGTGGAATCATTCCAACAGACTTGAATTGGCACCAAAAGAAGAAAATTTTCAAGGATTCTCGTTTCTATGTGTGGGATGATCCTCATTTATTCAAAATTGGAGCTGATAATTTACTTAGAAGGTGTGTTGCTAAGGAGGAAGCAAACATCCTGTGGCATTGCCCCAATTCACCTTATGGAGGGCACTACAATGGAGAGAGGACTACTGCAAAGGTCCTCCAATCTGGATTCTTTTGGCCTACCATTTTTACATATAGAGATCATTGGGTATGTTTACATAAAAGCTCCCATTGTAGGAATCGGCTGGGAAACTCAATCGAGAAGCACTCTCAGACGTCATAATCGCAAGCAAATCAAATTGGGGTTTGGCTTGTGCGCTCCCTTGTTTGAAGGGATGGGGCAATACACACAGGCTCCATGCACGGGCAAAAGTGAACGATGGTGAAGGGGGTTGAAGAAGTGGGGTTCGTGAAACTTAAAACAGAAAATAAGAAACCTATTTTTATTGTTTTTAAAATTAGGTGAAAAGCATTTTAAAAATAAGTAAAAAAAACCAACTCAACCCAAATTTATCCAAACACGTTTCTATTTCAAATTTGTATTTTAAAACCGGAAACTCACAACCACCCTGAACGGGGCCTAAATTAACCCAAAATTAATTAATTTATGATGGGACAAACAAATTCAATACTATAAAATATGAATATGAAAAATGAATCCAATTATGACAGGACTGCTTTGAGCCCTGAAAAATTCTGAATAAAAAGTTACAGATTATTCAGTTTTTACAAATTATTCAGCTTTTACCTTGTCTTATGATTATATCTTCCTAATGAGGTTCTCTTGCCGCAAATGACAGATGGCTATGTTTTGATTGCTTTGTTATAAATGTGGTTTTTTATTTGGCCTTGACACAAGAAAATTTTATGTGGGCAACAGCGTGACAAAAATCTGATAAATCAGGAAGTACATTCTTGGGTGATACAGAAACACAGTCACAGAACATGGTTTAAAGAACATTATTAGCAGAGGAAAATAGGATGAAATAATGATTTGATCAAATGGTATCATTTATGTACATAAAAAGGAAAAGGAAACTGCATGGGAAAAACAGGAGTTTGAATATGAACAGAAATAAAGGTTGGCTGGTTGAGCATGATAAATCAGAAAATAGCAATAGTAAATGATGGTTTAAAAAAATAAATGTCAGAGAGCATATCATATAGCAAGTAACAATTAACAAAGAAATGAGACAAAGCCTGTGATGAATGGAGTAGAGAGAATATTTGGGTACATACTTGTGGTTTTTCTAATTCAAGAGAGTTTCAATGAATATAACATTGGAAGGGAGAGTAGGTACTTGAACATATCCAAAACAGAGATGAGATTCAACAATTTCAAAGGAAATCAAAACATATTCATCAAATGGCTGGCAGAAAAAAAAAAGTATAGTTAATAGAGATAAGGACATGAATTTGGAATCTGAATTTGAGGAATATGTCCCAAGACTAGTAGTAAATTCCTAATCAATTGACTACTAATTAAAAATATTTGTACAACTCCAAACAAAGTATAATGTTCTTTATTATACATACTATTTTCCTCACATTTTTCATCTTTACTTTTTCACCCTTCTGTTTTATTCCAATTAAGGAGTGAGCTGTGTGATTGTTATGGGTGGCTTGCGGTGCTGGTTGTCTTTGGTGGCCTCTGTGGTTCACACGGGAGGGTAAATGGTGGTGTGGTGATTGAGGGTCAAACCACCGCGTTGTGCGTGCAGAAGTGGCTTGCATGAAGGTCCAAGATCATTTTGTCATGGTGGAACTACTGGTTGATGAATGGGGCTGTTGTGTGATGAGTGAAGATGGTTTTTTGAGAGAGATTCATGGAGGCTCAAAGATGGCTCTTGCCATTAAACTTATGGGTGGTTAGGGAGTGTTGTTGTGCTGGACAGGATGGGAAGCAAAAGTGAATTTTCTATGGAGGTTCCAAGGGGTCTGTCATGGTTGGTTTTTTGAGAATCAAAGAAAGAAAAAGGAGAGGAAGGGGTGAAGGATGGATCCGTGTATATGTAAGGAAAAAATTCACAGCCCAAGAGGTTGGATGCAAATGTCAATTAATGTTATATGTTGGTATTTTGCCAGAGTACGTATATGAAATATGCAAATGAAAATAGTGACTAAATTGAAATTCAATAGACTCTGACATACTAATACGATCAATCAAAATTATTTTGATATCCCGCATTCTAGCTGGCACGTACAAATTCGGAATAGTCAATTTGAATGTAGCAGGCTACTAGCAGCCATCATTATTCATAACAGAATACAAAACCTTCACATTTTAGATATTAATAGTCTTGGGGTTAAAAACAAAATAAAATAAATTACAAATAGATTATACAATAAAAGACAATCATATCAATAAGTTTTTTTGAAACAGTGACTTTGCATTACATTGTAAACCTCAATACTACATATCCGACACATCCAGCAATCCATGAAGCTTTCATCCCAGATTGAAATTTTGAAGCTAATCTGCCATAGCTGCAAATTTTTTGCTACCATTTAGATTACAGATATTCATTGTGACGGAGGAAAATTGGAGAATGAATTTTAGTGATAAATCAAATGAAACTAGAAGTCTAGCAAGCCATTAGAGTACAAAAAAGTACATAATTATAAGCATTTTTTAAGATGCTTAAACATCAAAGAAGTCATCTGAAAACAAGAAAATTTCTCTAAACAGAACAGGCCTTCTATAATTTCTTGGAATTAGCAACAAAAAAGCCTAAAGATTTAAATAAGTAAATTCTAACAATATGATTCATGCCAAAATGCATATTTTGGTTTAGAAAAAGGCATTCTCCCTTTCCATATCAAAAGGTGTTTTTGATTTATTTAACTAATATCAGAGAAATAAACACTACGAAGTTCAAAGAGAGAAGTTAAAGGAATTGCGTACCTGCTAGCCTCTGAGCCACCTATGGCACTTTGCTATGTTCACTTCAACCATTACAAGTATAGAATCTGTCAGTCTGTTCAAGAATCTCAGGTAAGCATTTCTCCATGGTTCCCAAAGTAGTATTGATCCTATTAAGCCACAGAAGCCTGTGAAGAATCCTAGCCCCAAGCTCATGTATAAGGCTTCAAAGAAAACTGAATTGTCATCTTCACCATGAACTGCTGGTCCTTGAGGCTTTGCCGTTGTCTGGTCACCTGGACAGCTTTTGTTAAGTTGCTGACCACAAAGAAGAGGATTTCCTTCAAAACTAGAGGCATCAAAGGTTTGCAGCTGTCTTCCCCAAGGGATTCTTCCAATGAGATTGTTGTTTGATAAGTCTAACACAGCAAGACGATCAATATTTGAAAGAGTAGAAGGAATTTTGCCAGAGAAATGATTTCCTGATAAGTCAAGAAATTCTAGGGAACCTAAATTCCCTATCTCAGAAGGAATTTCTCCATGTAAGTTGTTTCTTGATAAATTCAAAGAAACTAATCCAAGTAAATATCCAGCCTCCTTTGGTATTTCACCTCTCAAATCGTTACTTGAGAGATCAATGCTCTTTAGAAGATTCTCTGGATTCCAAAACTCATAATCCTGACCTTTCCACATAAATAAAACGTTAGACTCATATACATCTGCCACAAACATTTTAGATGACATTCTAGGAAACATTTCTATTTCAATTGTATATTCCTTGTCCATCATTGCAGTTAAATTCCTCAAACATGTTGGAATTCCTCCTGACAAGTCATTCCTTGAAAGGTCCAAGAGATGAATTTCCTTCAAATAACAGAGATGGACAGGAACACTTCCAGAGAAGCGATTTACTCGCAAGCTCAAGATTTTCAATAGTTGCACACTTTCTCCTATCCATGAGGGTATTGGACCGGACAACAAATTTTCACTCACATCTAATATATGTAAAATAGTGCAGTTCTTCAATGTGAATGGTAGGTCTCCAGTTAAACTGTTATTTCGTAGGACCAAAGCTTTCAAATTAACAAGAGTACCCATGGATTGTGGAATCTTCCCTGACAATTTATTATTGCTTAGATCAAGAAATTCTGTGGAATTTAGATGTTCCCAGCAGTCAGGCAGCTGTCCCATTATCTGATTATTTGATAAATCCAATGTTCTAGTATTTGCTCTTTTTCCGCACAAAAATGTATTTATATCGGAAATCTTGTTCTTGGAAAGATCCAATGTCAAAGCTTGTGACAAAAAGGCAGGAATTCCACCTTCAAATTGATTTGAATTTAGAATTATATTTATATATAGAAGCTTGATTGGTAAATTCGGAATTGTACCTTTGAGACTGTTGTAAGACATATTCATCATACTTATAGATTGTAACTTGTTCCAAAACCAATCTGGTACGTAGTCATCAATCCCAGCATCAGAAATATCTACAAATGATAAGTGATTTTGACTTTGGAGCCAACTTGGGAAACTAGGACCCAACTTGCAAGAAGCTAGTCCCAAAGCAGATAATTGGAAAGGTGGAACCCAGGTAGTACCAAACTTTAGAGACAATGAGTTGCCTGATAAGTCTAACGTGTCCAATTCGGTCAAATTTGTGAGATGAGATTCAATGATATCACCAGTTAACTGATTATTGGAAAGATCTAATGTCCTCAAAGATGTCCAAATTGAAAGACTAGGTAGCATGCCAGTAATCTGGTTATAAGATAAATCCAAAGTCTGAAATACATGTCTGTTGCACCATGACGAATTTTGAATGAAGCTAGAAATTTCCCCACTCAAGTTATTTTTGTAAAGATGTAATTCCTGCAATGTGCATATATTCCAAAGGGAAGCCAGATTCTCGCCTTGTAAGTTGTTAGAGTCAATGGAAAGAATTTCAAGATGGTTCATTACTTTCCCAAACCCATCTGGAATGGGACCTTCTAACAAGTTGTAATCAAGGGAAAGGCGGTAAAGATTGGTGGTGAAGTTGGAAATCCAGTTAAATATAGCCGATGACTTCAATGGATTAGAGGACAGATCAAGGGTGACAAGAGATGATAAGGAATTTGGAATGGAAGCAGATGGCACAATAAAACTTTTATCAGTAAGACTGCAGTCTGCTAGATGAAGTTCTCGTAGTTTGGAGCTGATGTTGAAACTTCCTTGAAATACTGATGATGCCAGATTATTATGAGAGAGATCAAGGATCACAAGAGAAGGAAAGTTTGGATAGTGAGGAGACGACAAAATATTATTATCAGAAAGATAAAGCTCTTGGAGATTAAGGCTATAGTTGAACAACAATTGAAATGTTGATGATGTCAGCATATTATAAGAGAGATCAAGGATGGAAAGAGAAGTGGAAAGGTTGGAATGAGAACCAAACAGAGATGAAATATTATCATCTGAAAGACTACCGAATGAACTCGGGTCAAGAGTTGTTAATGAAGAGAGAGAAGTTAGCCACTTGGCATCATTAAATTTAAGATCAGCTTTGGCACCAAGTTTAAGAGTATGCAAGATAGGAAGATTCCCAACCTGGAAAGGGATTTTTCCAGAAAGTGACCAGTCCCCAAGACCAAGATACCTCAACTTTGAGAGATTTCCAAGTTGATAAGGGATTTCTCCATTAAGGATATTGTCACTTAGATCTAGATGTCGTAAACTTGTAAGCTTCCCTAGTTGAGAAGGGATTGTTCCATTAAGATCATTAAAGTGCAGATCAAGATACTCCAACTTTGAGAGATTTCCCAGTTCATAAGGAATCCCCCCAAAAAACCACGAGTTTGATAGATTAAGATATCTTAAGTTTTTGAAGGAGCCCATTTGTTCTGGGATTTGTCTGTCAGGGAAACGATTACCACTGAGATCCAAATATTCCACATTTTGCAACTCTAACAATGAAGTAATACTGAGGTCACCAATCAAATAATGTGTATCTGAAGCACGAAGATCAAGCATCTGTACATGACCTGTTTCATTGTTGCACTCAGTGCCTTTCCATCTACAACAATCTCTACTATTGTCATCGTCCCTCCATGTAGACAGCATGCCAGAGGAATCTTTAAGGCCTTGTTTGAAGTTGAGGAGTGCTTGTCTCTCCTTCTCTATGCATTTCACATGTGATGGCGAGATGAAGCCAAGAATGGATAATTTGGTATCTGAAAAGAAGACTAACACAACAAACAAGATTTTCAGAAAGTAAGTGTCCATTACAATTTTCCAGATATGAAAGTTCTGCTATGCTATAAACTTTGATAAGAGTAAAAGAACAAACTCTATGAATTATGATTTGTGATGTATAGAAAACTCAACAACGGGGTTTAATTAGTTAGTATTAAGTGTACATACAGTTTAATTTTTACGTCCTTTGTCTTCATTGACTACTCCAAGCCAGGTAAGCAAGAAAGTTTTAAAGGAAGAATTATTAAATGAACAACAAAACTAAAAAGCAATTCCTCACGTCAGAAGGTGACAATGGTTAATATATTTATACTCGTGAATTATTACACATTTATTAATGCTTTTTTTTTTTTTTTTACTGAACACGTTTATTAATACTTCATTTTATTAAAATCTTGCAAATATTTTTAATACATTAGAAAAATAATGCATAAACTACACTAAAACAGAAGGAAGAGAATGCTCAGCTTTTATGAGAGGGAGGAGGATCTGCTGGAACCAAAAACATTAAATTAATTAAAAACATAAATATTTAACAACTGATTTTTAAAATATTTTGTAGCATTATTCACTAACCAATTAATATTTAAAATATGTTGTGCAGGGCACATTCGGTTGAATTCAGGTTTTAATTTAAAATGAACGATTATTTACGAAAATAATTTAATATGACATTTATTTATCAAAATAAATTAATATTTAATTAATTTATGGATATAATTAATTTGGAAACTATTTTTGCTAATAATTCAATTTAAAATAGAACTAACCATGATGGAATAAAATATGAAATTAAATATTGAGTGTTCATTTATTTGAAGAAAATCATTTAAATCTAACTCAGTTTGTTGAGTAAGGTATGTGAGTTGTTATAAACCCCCAATACTGTCTTCATTCCTACGGATAAAAAAATCTAAGAGCATATCCAATGCTCATTGCTTAACGAGTTGCTTATGTTAAAACACCGTTGCTTAGGTTTTTTTTTAGCATTGGAAGTGATCTACGTGTCATATTGGGTTGCTTAAAATTAAGCATTGTTGTTTCTATAAGCAACCGTTGCTTAAGCTTAAAAAAATATTTTCTTTCCATTTTAAGGGTGAGTCATTTAAGTGTAAGTCATTTTTGGGTCATTTAAGGATTGCTTCAAACTATACCATTGGAACAAAATTTGTATGAGTTGCTTAACTTTTATGTGGCATTGTGGGGGCTAATTAATAGCTCAAAATGCATTGTTTAAATTACACCTATTGAATGCTCTAATATATTTCAAATGTTATTAATATACATCTTCAATCACGGGATATAAATGCTGTCAAAAAAAAATAACGGGATACAAAAAAAAATCTTAAACCTTAATCAATACTAATTCAAAGCCAATGCATGCATATTAAAGTTTTGGCTTAATTGCATTTTTGTTATCTAAGTATTGCAATTGTGCATTAGGAATGCTTAATGCCCACCTTGCCTAGGTGCAGAATTTTTCGGATTCTGTTTTAATTCTATTTAATATTGATGCATGTTTTGTTTCTAAGTGGTTACATGGTGAAAATTGTTGCTTGCAGTAATGAACAATGTGAGGATCATTTTTTCATGTTTCTTTGTTTGGAAATGAAATGTCTGGTTCAAAGATGCCTTAGGCACATTAAGATGTTTGGTTTATGATAAGGGGCATGTTTGACTAAACTTATCCAGAAGCACTTCTATGAGAAGAAAATAAGAAAAAAAACATGAAATAAACTTCTTCATAAGCTAAAATTAGAAGATGTGGGACTTAACTTGTAGAAGCTCTCTCATATAGTTTTTCTAGAAGATGTGGGACTTTTTACAAATTTGCTTATGTACAAGATAATTTTAGCTTATGGAAAAGCTCGTCTATTTTTTTTCCCTTCTTATTTTCTTCTTCTATAAGTGTTTTTGGATAAATTAACTCAAACAGGCCCAAGGTAGTGGTGTTTTTCAGATCTAAATCAGATTAGTATCCAAACACATCCCTGATCCAAATTGAGGGAGTGAACACCAAAGAGGTAGCATGGTATGATGACTATTATCAAAAACAGTAAATTAAAATTTGTCAAGTCTTTACTTGGTAGAGACTTATAAAACTGGCCTGAGTACTAGTCACGGTTAAAAGTCTTCACGGAGTCTTCACTTGATAGGAATGTATAAAATTTGTTTAGTCTTCACTTGGTAGGGACGTATCAAATTTGTCAAGGTCATCAATAAAATAGACAAGTACCAACTTTTGTCAAATAGCAATAAAATCAAATTTGTCAAGACTTGAAACGAACGTATAACTTGGGGCATGTCTACCGTGCCTCTCTTTAAATAAGTTTGATTTTAGGTCATTTTGATTTTATAGAAAATAATTTTTAATAAAACAAATTGATTCGTAATATATTTTTTTTAAAAAAACAATGGAGATAACCCGTGTGTTTGGTAAGACATTTTAGCAGCTTATAAACTATTTTGACCAAAGTTTGTTTGGTACATAAGCTTATTAGCTATAAAAATAAGTTAGCTTATAAGCTACTAGCTTCTTTTGTTTTCTCAATTTTTACCATCACTAATTTATTTGAAATTATTTTTTTACCATTTTTTTCAATTTAAAAACTCTTTTATCTATTTTATTAGTCTCACACACACACAACAATAAAATAAAATAAAATTTGTTATTATAAAATTTGGAATTCTACTTTTTTTATTTATTTTGTTTAATATCAAACTATTTGTTTTAGAGTTTAATGGTGATGCACCGACGATGTAAAAAAGTTTTACACGGTCATCCAATCATAAATCATCGTTGGTATGACTTTTAAAATAATTTTGTAAAAGTCAACAAACTTACCATACATGCTAGGTTGTGATTAGATGACTGTGTAAAATTATTTTACACTGTCAGTACATAATCCTTTTTCTCTTTGTTTTAATAAATTATTACATTTTTATTTTTATTTTTAATTAAAATGTTTGTTCATTAAACAAAACTTGATAAAAAATCAAAATTATAAAGAAAAAAAATGTTTTTGTTTTAAAATAATATTATTAAATAAATTTAAAATATTAAAAAATTTATTTTAAACAATAAAGATAAAATAATTAAATCTTTATCATTATTTTACAATACAAAATAAATAAAAAATTGTACTACTTATTAAATGAGTTCGAGAAATCCACCACATCATTTTCTATACAACTCCTAATTTACTTATATATTTTTATATAAAATTATAAATTAAGTTTTTAATTATATTTTAATCAAACAATACAAAAATTAATAAATAGTAAAGAAATTAAAAACAAATATATTTGTTTTAAATAATAACTGACATTTAATATCATAGAAAATATGATTATATAAATATGATTATATAAAATAGTTCCCTATATGAGGAGGGATCAACTTACTCCAAGAGTAAGTTTAAGAGTAATATAATATTGTATAATAATATAAAATTAAATTTTTATAATAATATAATTTTGGATAAAATATGTTTTTAGTCCCTATACTTTCAGAAAAACATGGTTTTAGTTCCTGTACTTTCAAATTAACTATTTTTAGTCCTCAAACTTTGAAAAATACTTGCTTTTAGTCCCTCCCCTCTAATGGTGTTAATATTGTTAACGGAAATACAGTTTTCGGTGGCTATAAACTGCCACAAAATACACATTCCTCATGTATTTAAATTCAATATCATTAGCAGCTAAAAATCGCCACAAAGATTATTAAAAATAATAGACTCAAACTCAACGAGAAGCCCGTCTCTTCCATTACCAATGACACATTATGTGTCTATTTTTTTTAATAATTTGTGGTTGTTTTTAACTGCCAATGATGCTGAGTTTAAATACATGAGGAATGTGTATTTTGTGACGATTAATAGTCGCCGGAAATTTCCCTTAACAATATTAACATCATTAGAGGGGAGGGACTAAAAGCAAGTGTTTTTCAAAGTTTGAGGACTAAAATGGTTGATTCGAAAAGTACAGGAACTAAAACCAAGTTTTTCTGAAAGTATAAGGACTAAAAACATATTTTATCCTATAATTTTTAATATTATTTTATTATTTTATTATTTTATTGATTTTAAATTATTTTATAACCCTTTTTAAATTTAATAAATTAAATTTTAAATAGTGTCAATTTTAAAATGTAGCTAATTAGCGACAAATTTTGGTGATGGTTTAAACCGTCAATATTTGGAAAAATAATGAAATTAAATTCAATTGGATGGAAATGACAATATTAATCGAGCTCTATCTTCTTTGTATCACTGTCGCCCTTTTTTTCTTCTCTTCACATGTAACTACGTATAATGTGGTGCAGCAAATTCAAAGACTTGAAACTTCTGTTTTCAATTTGAAATTAGTTAAAAGATATTTTAACAGAAATTTCAGTGCTAATGCATCACAGGAAATTGAATCACAAGTACATGATGAAAATGCCTTAAAACAAGATTCTAAAGCAATTTCATCTCGATGTTGGAATTTTTTCCTCAAGAATATTTTTTAACCATTGACTAAATTTTTTTTAGTGCTCATGAGAGTAATAATAGTATTAAATTATTCCTCTTCATCTTGTGATTATTATCTATGCACATTTAGACATTTGTTTTCTTCTTTTCATCCTAATCCATTATACTTTTTTTTATTGACTATGAATTTCTGCCTCAGATATTGGTTACGAATTACATT
This sequence comes from Pueraria montana var. lobata, assembly GCA_026413185.1. NCBI lineage: Eukaryota > Viridiplantae > Streptophyta > Magnoliopsida > Fabales > Fabaceae > Pueraria > Pueraria montana. The sequence continues at coordinate 6,678,524 of CM048647.1, forward strand.
TAACTTTTTCAGTCCCAATAGCAGATGACTTTGTAGACTAGCATGCCTTTTCCTGTAGGTAGTTAAAATACAAAGATATGTGTTATTTAATATATATATATATATATATATATATATATATATATATATATATATATATATATATATATATATATATATAAATATATATATATATGAGGAATGATCAAATTACATCAGTATAACTTAAACAATTATTATAACATTCAATAACTTGATATAGAATGTGATTTTTATCGATCCAACCATTGAATTATATCTACATATTACCAAGATTGTCTTTGTCAAATTTTTTCAAAATTAAATAACAATAAGAAAGTAATCAAATTATCCATATTTTAGTATATTTTGAAAAGTTTTTATTACGTCGATTTTAATCTATATGAATGTGGTAGCAAATAATTTTATATTAATATGAAATTTCGAATACAAAATCTATGTGAAAGGAACTTTCAATCCAACGATGGGTTTTAAGAAAACATTATCCAATTGAAAGTTATTAAATGTTGTAATAATTAATCAAAGTTACACGGTGTAATTTGATCTCTCATTTTCTCTCTATCTTTAACTAAAATTAAATATTATATTTTTTAATTACTTGTTAAAACATAATTAAATAATAAGATAAGAGAATTACATGAAAAATAAAATAAAAAATAAACTATAAAATCAAATAAATGTGCATTCCCCCAATCTTTCTTAAAGATGCTTTCTTTCTGCTTCTTCTTCTTTTTTCCACACTTCGTTTCTCTAATCAATTTTATACTTCTACTTTGTACAGCTCAATTTCAAACTATGATGTAGGACCGATTCATTAATTTATGTGGTTTTACATAAACGACCCTTCATCGGTGTAGGAAACTAGCAATATCAACTCATGACTCATGAGCAGTGGTCCACATGACTTAGGACAAGGATATCTAACACTCCATCACTAAGGAAACAATTTCCAATGAAATATAGTGGTAGACTTACAATGACTTTATTTTGGGGGGAATGCTTGACTTTTAGTGACATTTTTTTGGGATGCTTGACTTGTAAATAACGATTTTCACCGCTAATACTTAAGCAACTTATTATACAAATCAATCAATTAATTATCAATTTATTACGTAATATAGTTGCTGACTAGAATTGTTAATATAGTATAGTGTCACATTCAAGTGTAATTTTTCTTGGTTTTTTTTTTTTCCATTCCTTATTTTATTACCATTAATTATTATTATTAGCATAATCACAATCACAAATTTTAAAATAATATATCGTGATCAGTTTTATATTTTAAAATAATATTGTGACAATCAAATTTTAAAATAATATTTTGAATGTTTTGATAACTTGTATGATATATAGATTATTTTAAAAATTGGAAGAAATTTTATATTTTGTCAGATATATTAATAATTGATTATGTGAATAATTTTAACAATGATTAAATGATAGAAACGAAGAAATTTAATATTTTAATAAAAAAATTACTTTTTAAAATTTTATATTTTAACTTATTTTATATTTTGTCACATATATTTTAATATTTTAATTAAAATAATTTTTAAATTGGAATACCAAGATTATAATTGTAATATACACATAGTTGAACATAATAGGTAATGCCAATTAAAAAGGTTGAAAAGAATTATTAAAAAGGTATGTTAAAAAGTAAGGGTGTTTCTGGGATGGTTTGGGCCGGGTTTGGCCAAACCCATGACCCAACCCAATCAAATTTGAATGGCTTGGGTTGGGTTGATTTTTTATGATTGTTTTATAAGATCCAACCCAAACCAACCCGTTCACAAATTGGTTGGTTTGGGTTGGGTCAACGGGTCAAAACATTTAATTTTTTATTTTTTAAAATTTAATATTTTTTTATAAGGTAAAATTTAATTAAAAAACACTTAAATTCAGTACAAAATTGGTATCGTAAAATAGGATATATAGGATTTACATTCTCTACCCAAATTTGTCACAGTAACATAAAAAGGATAAACAAAAGCAAATCCATAAAACCCCATGACTCTATCCTTGTTACTCATGTGCCCTACCCTCAATTACATTCATTTTAATTGCAAGTTATAACATTCATTTGAAAGCTTTCACTACCCACTGTTATGACTATAATAATAATAATATTTGATTTTTTTAAGTTAAAATGTATATTATATATTATATATATAAATAATAATAATAATTTAATATTAAGGAACGGGTTCACGGTCAGGTCAACGGTTCAAAATTCAAAACCTGTGACCCAACCCAAACATCAAAGGATTTGAATGGGTTGGTTCGGATTTGACTCAAACACACAAAATATCCAACCCAAACAGCTTGGATCGGTTTGGATCAATTCGGATTCATGGGTGATCCGTACCTGTGAACACTCCTATTAAAAAGAAACAAAATTCTGAACACTTAATTAAAAAGAAACAGATTATTAGAAATTTGGAACAAATAGGAACAAAGGTTTCCTTTTATTAAATAAATTGAGAATGTGTCGTCTACTTGTTTTTACAGTAGGTAAAATATTAACAAAATATGTTGTTTTTAATGTGTTAATTATATATGTGATTTTTATGGTCCTATTAATATTTTTCTCTATTTAAATCGTAAAAATATCCATATATAATATATTTAGTAGGTAATGATTATGATACTTTTTGCATATGTTTCATAGTTTAATTATTAGTTAATTATAAAAAATTTATGATCTGTATATATTTAAGAAATTTATTTTGAAAAGTTTTTAATATTTTAATTAAAATAATTTTTAAATTGAAATACCAAGATTATAATTGTAATATACACATATTTGAACATAATTGGTAATGTCAATAAAGGATTATTAAAAAGTATGTTAAAAAGTAAGGGTGTTTCTGGGCTGGTTTGGGCCAGGTTTAGCCAAATCCATGACCCAACCCAATCAAATTTGAATGGCTTGGGTTGGGTCGATTTTTTATGATTGTTTTATAAGATCCAACCCGAACCAACCCAAACCAACCCGTTTACAAATTGGTTGGTTCGGATTTGGTCAACGGGTCAAAACATTTAATTTTTTATTTTTTTAAATTTAATATTTTTTTATAAGGTAAAATTTAATTAAAAAAATACTTAAATTCAGTACAAAATTGGTATCGTAAAATAGGATATATAGGGTTTACATTCTCTACCCAAATTTGTCATAGTAACATAAAAAGGATAAACAAAAGCAAATCCATAAAACCCCATGACCCCATCCTTGTTACTCATGTGCCCTACCCTTAATTACATTCATTTTAATTGCAAGTTACAACATCATTTGAAAGCTTTCACTACCCACTATTATGAGTATAATAATAATAATAATTGATTTTTTTAAGTTAAAACATATATTATATATTATATATATAAATAATATTAATAATTTAATATTAAGGAACGGGTTCACGGTCGGGTCAACAGTTCAAAATTCAAAACCCGTGACCCAACCCAAATATCAACGGATTTGAATGGGTTGGTTCAGGTTTGACTCAAACACACAAAATATCCAATCCAAACTGTTTGGATCGGTTTGGGTCAATTCGGGTTCATGGGTGACCCGTACCCATGAACACTCCTATTAAAAAAAAACCAAAATTCTGAACACATAATTAAAAAGAAAAAAAGATTATTAGAAATTTGGAACAAATAGGAACAAAGGTTTCTTTTTATTAAATAAATTGAGAATGTGTCATCTACTTGTTTTTACAGTAGATAAAATATTAACAAAATATGTTGTTTTTAATGTGTTAATTATATATGTGATTTTTATGGTCCTATTAATATTTTTTCTCTATTTAAATCGTAAAAATATCCATATATAATATATTTAGTAGGTAATGATTATGATACTTTTTGCATATGTTTCATAGTTTAATTATTAGTTAATTATAAAAAAATTTATGATCTGTATATATTTAAGAAATTTATTTTTAATTTATTAAAAATTATAATAAAATGACTCTGATCTGAAGTTGATCTTTCATTATCATATAGTTAATTATATCATATATCAGATTTCAACACATGTTTGTAATGTTCATTGAATAGATAATCATGACTTTCTTAATTAAGAGCAACGGTCAGTAAATTAAAATAAATATAATATTCAATACATGTGAAATATGTGGTTGCGCGGGTAAAAAAAAAATGTATACGATGTATTTTAAAGTGATTAGAATTATGTTAAATAAATATATTATGCTGAATTATTACATTTTATAGTTATTATATATAAGTTAATTCTTATTTATTTGCCTACTGACCCAAAATGTTTATTGACATTGGAGTTTTTTTTATTTATTTTTTTATTTATATATGGCTTCTGTTTAAAGTTTTCATTGGTCTTCAGGTTGCTTCCACCCCTTTTCATAGGGTGATTCGAAATACATGACTGATCTGGATTGGGAATTATCCTTCACTCATACTCTATGGAGAAGGTAATAAGTACACAGATTGGATGGCAAAGCAAGGGTCCTCATCAGACAATGTATACTCAATGGCAGAACTGTCCCCAGGGACTTGTGTCTCTTCTTATTGTTGATATTGTTCGCGTACGTCTCAGTTTTGAGATACAATGATAAAAACGAATTCCTGTTTGGAATGTTCGCTGATGCTTTCACTGATCACGTCTCTTCCACAAGATTCTTCCAAAAAAATACTTTCATTGTCTCTGGTGGGGTTTGAAGAATCTAATGTATATTTCTGTTCGATTTAGTTTTTCCACATTTGATGTCAAATATAATTTTCTGTTTAAGTTTGGATTAAAATTATTGAAGACATCTAACACACAAAATATTTAGTAATATTAGTAGTGAGCTCTAACTTTTTAAGGTTCTCTCTAATTTGTTTTGGACCTTTTTTATTTTGCCATGTGTAGTTCGTATGGACAAAATCTTCAGATTAGCACTTACAGTGGTGAAACATTATTTTCAAGTTTCATATGCATAGCAGGTCTAAAGATTATTACAGGAGAGGGAGAAAGAGATGGGGAAGTGTGTTTTAGTGGGGTAGTTTGGAAAAAACGAAGAGAAAGGGGAGTGGATTAGTATAAAGCGGGAGTGGATATAGCAATAGCCTTCTTTTTTTTTTCAGTATTGAAGAGGGCTGAGCCCAAAAACAAATTACGGGCCATAGGAAGGCCCATTACATAGCTTAGTAACAAAGAACTGCACTGAGCTGGAGGATTATGCAGAAAATGGACTCCAACTACATAGGAGTGTGCCATGCCATAGAGGCCATAAAGACAGCTACCGTATTTGCTTCTCTAAAGATATGGACAAAAAGAACTTGCCAATCTTTGTCTTTCCACTGTTGAATGAAACGCACCATAGTCCTTGACATGGAAGGTGTTGAGCATGACAACATCAACCAAAGATATGGAATCCGCTTCCAAATTTGTGAAGGTGTTGAGCATGACATCATCAACCAAAGAAATTAGTCCTTGACACATGAAGAAATGCTTTGTATGTTTCACTTGATCTTCCAAAAGAACAACGTACATGAATCTGGAAGATCTTTGACATGAATAAGGGCACAACACCTTGGGAAACTCACGGCTTTTATGGAGTCTATAATGAACTTAGAGGTGTCACTCACATCTAGTTTTGTTAGTCCAACCGAGCACATAACCTGCAATTACCCGTCCCAAGTAATTTCTCTAATTTTCTCTTTAGTCATGACTCATGAAGCAGCAGTCCTTCAAGATTGCTTTCACCATTGAAGAGGAAGAAAAATGCACGGCTTAACTCAACACTCTTAGCAAAGCGATGCGATGCTGGACATCTTCCCCAAACTGGAGCAGCAATGGCTCTCTCACTACGAAATGAAATGAAATGAAATGTTTGGAATTAATGATAAAGCTACGCATAGAGAAGGGAAGGGAGGAAAACAAATGAGAGTACTTCATATGCACAAGTATCACTATGAGATCTCTACATGGATAAATGAGTAGGCAACAAAAATATATAATAAAGGAAAGGAAACCCTTAATTTGTTTTCTCCCAGTTATGGGGAAGTTGAGACTGAGAGTGACATTCGAATATATCACATAGTGCACATGACAAACACATATGGCTTGCATTGCATGTGTCATGTAATAAATTAACCTCCATACATACTCCACCACTCCATCACATAAATATATGTCTCCACCTGAGTCCTGAGATATATGCATATATCATCACTTCGCAACACAATTCATCACCACCTCTTCTGTGTTCGTGTATTACTCTTATCTATTTAATGGAAAATGGGACACCAATTTAGGTGAGTTATGAAAATGGGACCCTTACCTTATAGAGTCTAGGAAATTAATTAACGTTAAAGGACCATCCTAAGTTAACAAAGAGCATAATTTCATACTTTCTTTCTTTGTTTATTAAAAAAAAGTAATTTGAATATTATCAGTATAAAGATTTTTATATTATTAATTAATTAGAAATTACCCTATAATATAAGGTTGTAGGCACGAGTGGTTTGGTGACACACTTCTTGTTTACCCATGTAGTATTGCCATGCTTACTCACCACCGTGGTGCCGTGCCATGGGATGAACATGGTTTCTAAAGGATTCCAAAATAATATTCTTGATTTCCTTCAAAATAATTTCCTTATTTAAGTTTCACCTTTAGATATTTGGTTGATTTTGTCTATCTGGTGTGATTTGTTGTTAAGTTTATTTTCCAACATCAATTCATAGGTCTGCAGTGTGCTTCCGCCCCCTTTTAATTGTGCCACCTTAGGCATGTATATATCCATCTTTTTCTCATTAATAGGTTTTAGCGTGTTTCTCAACTTTATGCCCTTGTTCACACTTTATTGGCCAACATTCTCTAGTCGCTGCTATAGAGAATTGTTGGTCTGATTGTTGCTGAATAGGATATTCCATTTTTACGGTGTTCCATTTTCTTTCCTGAAAAGTTAAAAAATCAAATGAGATACCCTGAATAGAACATCAACAAATAAAAGAGATTTTGCCACATCCAAGCAGCAGTGGTGCCTCATTATCTACCATTTTTTTTGCCAAAATCATAGTCAAGAAAAGAAGGGTGACATAGAAGAATCTATATTACCAGCCTCAATAGGAAGTAGACACCAAATTTTGGTGCACTTCTTCCTCAACCAGCTGAACACGGACAAGGTTGTAAGACTTTGATCATTTGACCTCCGTGGACTATTTTGAACAAAAGGAACAAGTAGTCCGTTAGTGTGCAAGACATAAATATGCAACCAATAGTCTAAACTCAACTACACTTGAGAAACAAAGTTTTATTACTAATTAGCAACCAAATATCACTTTATTATAGCACAGCAGGGACATCAGAAATAATTCCAATATATATACTTTATCTTAGCAATCCATAAATTGGAAAATCAAGCACTCGAAGAATTCCATAAATTAATGACAGTTTAGTAACCGATAAATAGAATTTGTTTCAGACTTTAAAATCCTTGAGAGAATGATATGAAAAAGTTTTAATGTCCGTCTAGTAATAAATGAAATGAATTTGTTTAAGATGTTAAAGAGTGTATAACAAATGATGAAATGAGAAGATTATGCCTCGTAAGCAAAAAGGCTGATATGGGTGAATCTCTGCTTTTGGAAAATCTGAGATGACAATGTCATGGCTCATGTCTCAATCTATTTTTATATAAGAAAAGAGAATCTTTGGGTGATACATGTCACTATTTGGGAAAAAAACTTCCTTTCAAAAACTCTCTCTCTTTCTTTTTGTGCTTTACTCAACTTTTTCTTTTAAATTTTTTGTTTTTTATTTTTCTATTCTATTATATATCTATTATATATAGAAAAATAAATTCTCTTTTATTATTTATCCTACTCATTTTTTTTTCTTTCTTCTTTTTCAGTTTTTTTCTTTTAACAAATATTTCTTTTTATTTTTTATTTTTATGTTTTATTTATTTCTTTTTCATTTTATTTTTTTCTTTCTTTTTTCTTTTACTTTTAATTACTTTTTTCTTTCTTCTTTTTTTTTATTCTTTTTAGTTTTTTCTTTTTATGCTTCTTTCTTTCTTTCATTTTATATTAAATGATACATAATTTTATTTGTTTATAATATTATAAATATAAATATTTATATTTTGACACTATATTTAACAACTTCATATACGAAATTTTTGTTGATTAATCTTTATATAATAATGTTTTTAAGAATCAGGAATATTCTCGCTGCCATTCACATTGATTTCCTCAGAATATATACAACGTATATGCCTAACAAAAGGCTTAACAGAAGGCTACAAACTAGGAAGCAATATCCCAAAACATACGCTTAACAGAAGGCTATAAAATAGGAAGCAATATCCCAAAACATACGCTTAACAGAAGGCTATAAAATAGGAAGCTATTTATCTACGTTGACTAATATATTTACAATATATTTAACACACCCCCGCAGTCGTAGCGGGAGGCTTTCGGACACTGAGACTGTCCCGAAAATCTTCAAATAAAATTAGCGGAAGACCTTTGGTAAAAATATCCGCTATCTGATATCGTGATGGCACATGAAGAACCCGTACGTGTCCGCGTGCAACCTTCTCACGGACAAAATGGATATCCATTTCAATATGTTTGGTACGTTGATGTTGAACAGGATTCCGTGTCAAATAAATAGCACTCACATTGTCGCAATACACAAGGGTAGCTTTGGGAACTGGACACTGTAACTCCAAAAGTAAGTTTCGAATCCAGCATGATTCGGAGACCACATTCGCCACACCACGATACTTGGCCTCGGCACTTGAACGAGATAACGTAGGTTGTCGTTTTGATGACCAAGATATCAAGTTATCACCCAAAAATACACAGTAACCGGAAGTAGATCGTCTCGTGTCAGGGCACCCACCCCAATCTGCATCAGTGTATGAGACCAGAGTAGAAGTAGAAGATGAATATAAATAAAGACCGAAATCCAATGTACCCTGAACATATCGAATAATCCTTTTGAGAGCTGACATATGATCAACCCTCGGATCATGCATATGGAGACACACTTGTTGCACGGCATAAGAGATATCTGGCCGTGTAAAAGTGAGATATTGTAGAGCCCCTGCAAGACTCCGATATAGAGTAGGATCATCAAATGGAGCACCAGATGTAGCACTAACCTTTGATTTTGTGTCAACTGGAGTTTTAGACGGCTTACACGAAGTCATCCCTGCCCGTGCTATTATTTCTTCGGCATACTTGCGCTGGGAAAGAAACATACCACCCTTATGTCGAGTCACCGCAATACCAAGAAAATAATTCAGAGGGCCAAGATCCTTCATAGCAAATTCAGAGCTAAGAAGATCCATTATAAAACACCGCAGAGCATCAGAAGAAGCAGTGAGAATAATGTCATCAACATATAATAAAATATAAGCCACACCCGACCCTTTGCTGAAAATGAATAAAGAATTATCACATTTGCTATTAACGAACCCAATAGACAAAACATAATCAGCAAAACGCTTATACCAAGCCCGGGGTGCCTGCTTGAGACCATACAATGACTTACGTAAGAGACAAACATAATCTGGATGATCACGGTCCCTGTAACCCAATGGTTGATGCATATAAACTGTTTCCTGTAACTCACCATGAAGGAAAGCATTTTTGACATCCAATTGATGAATTGGCCATGCCTTCAAAAGAGAAAGACTAAGAACAGTGCGGATCGTAGCGGGCTTCACCATCGGACTAAAAGTCTCACCACAATCAATGCCAACATGTTGTGTTTTCCCATCACCTACAAGACGGGCTTTATGCCTCTCAAAAACACCATTAGATTTGACTTTATGAGTGAAAATCCACATAGAACGAATCACATTAACATGCGGAGGATGGGGCACCAACTCCCACGTCTTATTTTAATAAGAGCATCATATTCATCATCCATGGCCATTTTCCAATTAGGATCACGAAGAGCCGCGATCGGATTTCGAGGCAATGGAGACCTCTCAACCGCAGTATGCATGGAATATTTTTTATTGGGTTTATATATCCCATGCTGGCTACGGGTCACGACCCTAGGCTGTTGGATAGGAGAATTAGGAGGAGAGGGATCGATTTGTGTTTGGGCAGGAGTGATTCGGGAGGAAATTGGGTCAGGAGGGGATGAGTTGGGCTCACTTGGCACGTTGGGCTGAGCAGAAGGAGTTGGAGTAGGTTGGTGAAGATGGTGAATGACATAAGGGGATAATCCTTCGTCAAGGAAATCATATGTATGGGATTTTGGGGAATGCAAACTAGCAAAAGGAAAAGTATGCTCATCAAACAATACATGGCGACAAATAATAATTTTATGAGACGACAAATCATAACACTTGTAGCCACGATGGTGGGTTGGATACCCGAGGAAGACACAAGGAGTAGACCTTGGTTGCAACTTATTAATAGTTGTAGACGGAATGAGAGGGTAACACAAACACCCAAAAACCCGGATATGATCATAAGAAGGGACCCTTGTGTAAAGAACCTTAAGCGGAGACTTATTTCCCAACAATTTACTTGGAAGCACATTAAGAAGATAGGTTGCCATTTGGAGAGCATGATGCCAAAATGATGGAGGAAGAGATGCATGAGCAAGAAGAGTACGAGACATATTGTTTATAGTCTGAATTTTGCGTTCGGCTTTCCCATTTTGAGAAGAAGTGTGAGGGCAAGAAAGACGGAATGACATGCCATGAGTTTGACAAAAATGCCAAAAAGAATTATTAGCAAACTCTCTACCATTATCACATTGGACATTTTTGATATTACACTCAAATTGAGTAGAAATATGGGCTTTAAAAGTCAAAAATATGTCATACACATCAGATTTCCGACCTATAGGAAAAGTCCATAAATAGTTCGAAAAATCATCAAGAAATAAAACGTAATATCTATGTCCCAAAGAACTCAAAACGGGAGAGGTCCAAAGATCACTATGTAAAATATCAAATGGCATAGTAGTATTCGAAGAGGAAGAAACAAATGGCAACTTAATATGTTTACCGAGAACACATGAACCACAAATACTAGAACTAGAAAGTTTATTACAATCAATGCTTTTATTCTTCCTAAGCACATCTAAGATAGGAGACCCCGGGTGACCCAAACGATCATGCCAAAGCTTAGGAGAGATGGCGGCAAATGTAGAAGAGGAAGCTTGATTGTTGAGGGAATAGAAAATTGGATACAGGTCGCCGCGGCTATCACATTTCATTATTGACATCCCCGTCCGATAATCCTTCACAGAAAACCCAAAGGGATCAAACTCAACAGACACTGAATTATCTTTTGTAAACTTTCTAACAGAAACGAGATTTTTAATCAGTTTAGGAGCATGAAGAACATTGTTAAGGGAGAGGGATTGACATGGGGAAGACAAATTCGTGTGACCATAGCCAAGAATTGGAATCGTGTGACCATTACCAACAATAATATTATTATTAGGATGATTGCTCAAATTAAAATAAGACGAGAGATTACCGGTAGAGGAAGTCATGTGAGATGTAGCACCGGTGTCCATGTACCATGACGGGTCGGGTTGGTTAAGGGACATGGTGTGCATTGCTGCCTCGATATCGGTAGGAGCATACGAACCAGACTGCCCATGAGGATTAGGCGATGCTGCTTGATGTACATAGGCCTGCTGAGGCGGTTTTGGGCCGAGCAAACCTGCCTGGCGCTGCTGAGGAGTATTGGGCTGGGCCCATCCTTGATTTGGGAATGGACAAGGAGGAATAGGCCAGGTCGGATTATACCATCCCCATGGAAATGGTTGCTGCTGCTGCCATTGCGGAGGAGTGGTTCCACCTTGGCCACCAGAGGACTGCCCCTGACCACCGCCTTTACCGCCGGTCGAGTTCCGGCCACCACCAGAACCTGCATTCTTCCGACCTCCCCCGTTGTTGCGCCGTCCGCCACCAAAATGTTGCGCACCATTTTTTCCCTTCGAATGTCCTGATTTCGTAGGGTGTGGGGACCCATCATTAATCGAAGCGGCGATTATAGCAGACTCAGTGGCTGCTTCCTTTGCCATCCCGGCCTCCTCAAGAGTGAGCATGGAACGAGCCTTGTAAAAGGGAGGAAGGGGGTTGCTTTGACGGATCAACGTACCCACTCCACGGTACGGTTGTGTAAGACCCCCAACCAATTGCAATACCAGTCGACTATCAGACACCGGAGCCCCAACGTTCTTCAGTTGATCTGCTAGAGATTTGAGATGTTGACAATAAGAGGAAACATTTGGGAAATTCTCCATAGAAGTGGCGGAGAATTCTTGCTCCAAGGCAACGGCACGAGAATGTTGATTATCTTGGAATATATCACGCAATCTATCCCAAGCCTCCATAGCCGTTGAGTCGGGCTCAATAATGGTGTGCAATAAGTCACTAGAAATGGTAGCATAAATCCACGAAAGAACCGTGGCATCCAAAGTTGACCATAGCTCCTTCTCTTCCTCGGTAGAAGGAATCGTCCCCGTGCCGTTGGCCGGAGGTATGATATGATCAAGCACCTTGGTTGAGCATGCGTGAATCTTGAAGAGTTCCACCCACGTCGAATATTGAACGTTTTCCATTTCAAGAACAATGGAAACATGATTCTTGATGTTTGATACGGCAAAAGCCGGATGAAAAGAAGATTTGTTGGAAGCCATTGAGAGAAGAGAACAAAGAGAGGAAAGGGAGATTGAGGAAGACGACGGGCAAGGAACACAGAGCTAGGGCAAGCGGAAGACAGAGAAAGAAAAACCCTAGGCAAACTGATACCATGTAAGAATCAGGAATATTCTCCCTGCCATTCACATTGATTTCCTCAGAATATATACAACGTATATGCCTAACAAAAGGCTTAACAGAAGGCTACAAACTAGGAAGCAATATCCCAAAACATACGCTTAACAGAAGGCTATAAAATAGGAAGCTATTTATCTACGTTGACTAATATATTTACAATATATTTAACAATGTTAAATTTTATACATAAATATATCATAAAATATTAAAATTAATTTATTAAATATATTTTTATTATATTAAATAGTTTTGAATTACTTTATCAATAATATCATAAATAAATTGAGTTAGTCTTAATTTTTTTAAGGCAGAGATGACAGGTATCATTTACGGGAGACAATCCTGCTCGAGTTAGATACGACAATTATGGACGACAAATATCTTTCTCCAAATATTTAATATAACGGCATACCCAAGACCCAACAATATATATGTGTGTGTGTGTGTGTTTTAAGTCCTTGATAAATGATCAATTTTTGTTTTGGATCCCTAATATATTTTTTTGTTGCATTGGATCCAAATATATGAAAACTTTAGGTTTGAGTCCCTGCCGTCACTTAAGTGATGACATGACACCATCTCAACGGTTGATATGTATTGTGAATATCTGTTCGAATGGTGTCACGTTATCACTTAATTGACGATAGGACTCAAAACAAAAGTTTTGATATATCAAGATCCAATTCAACGAAAAAATTTATTAATGACCCAAAACAAAAATCAGTCATTTATCAGGGACCTATAAAATTATTTTTACTTAGAAACCATGTAAAATAGTTTTAAATAATTTCATAAATAAATATTTTGTTGAATAAAATTTATGTTATGAAGTTAAAATTTTTATACTAAAACATTAATTTAGATCTAATTAGTTAATATATTAATTACAAAATAATATTTTGACTTTTTGTTTAATAAATTTATATATGAAAATTTTGGTTGATTAATATTTATATAATAATGTTAACTTCTTTTTACATAAATGTATCATAAATATATTATAGTTAATTTGTTAAATATATTTTCATTACCAAATAGTTTTAAATTACTTCATTAATAATATCATAAATTAAATTAGTTTTAATTTTTTAATGCTAGAGACTACAAGTATCATTCACAGGAGACAATCTTACCCGAGTCAAGTAGAACCATTATGGGCAACAAATCTATTTCTTCAAGTCTTTAACACAACTTTATACCTAAGACTCAATTTTTTTACTTTTAAATCCTATAAAATCATTTGTATTTAGTAATTATATAATATAATTTTAAATAATTCCATAAATAAATATTTTATTGAATAATATTTATTTTATTAAGTTTGAAGTTTTTGTACTAAAAAATTATTAAATCTTATTAGTTAGTATATTTATTACTAAATAATATTTTGAATCTATGTTTAATAACTTGATATATGGAAATTTTGTTGATTCATATGTATATAATAATGTTATATATATATATATATATATATATATATATATATATATATATATATATATATATTACAAAAAATATTTTAAATCACTTCTTCAATAGTATCATAAATTAAATATTGTTTTATGTTTGAGTCCACATGTATCATTTACGTGAGATAATCTTGCTTGAGTGAGATAAGAATATTATGGGCGACAAATTTATTTCTCTGAGTATTTAACACAATTGCATACTCAAGACTTAACAATTTTTTTTGTACTCTTAAATCCTATAAAATCATTTTTACTTACAAATTGTATAAAATAATTTCATAAATAAATATTTTGTTGAATAACATTTATTTTATGAGGTTAAATTGTTTATACTAAAAATTAATTTAAATCTAATTAGTTAATATATTTATTACAAAATAATATTTTGACTCTATGTTTAATAACTTCAGTTACAAAAAATTTCTTGATTAATATTTTTATAATAATATTAACTTTTTTACATGAATATATAATAAATATATTATAATAAAATTATTAAATATATTTTTAGCATGCTTAAGAGTTACAACATATAATATCGTTATAAATCCTTCATGAAAAAATGATTGTAATATTTAGACAAAAATATTATTCTTTTTAACTTAGTACATTTTCTTCTCACGGGTCAAAGATAATACTAAAAATTTATAATAACTTATCTTACACAACTACTTACTAACGAAATATAATTTTTCTATTAGAGAATAAAATAATAATTTATTAGTATCCATTAACTTTAGCAAGATATCTTTTAACCACAAATTTTGAACCTAAGACTTTGTTTAAGGGTTCTAATCTTAATTCCGCTTGAATCAACAAAATGTTGGTAAGTAATATTTGATTTCAAAAGTTTTAATTTAATTTAATTAATTCTTAGACTTTAAATTAGTCAAATTATTATAAATTATAAATATTATAAAAAAATTATTCGCAATATAGTTGTAAAATAATTAGATTATTTTATCATTTCACATTTGAAAATTACAAAAATATTTTAATTAAAAATAAGTTAAGTCCTTTCTAAATTTTTAAACATAAATTTTTCATACAATTTTATAAATATTTTAAATGAAATAAAAAATATCTATGAGATTATAACTAAGTATATTTTATCTGCTTGAATACTCTAACTCTTTTTATTGTGAGATTAAATTTTTTAATATGTTTCAACTATTTTAATACAATTTATGCAAGTCAATCATTTTTGCTCTATCATTCTTATTAAACATTTATGTTTTGGTTTCTTATTGTCGTTGAGCAACAAATGTATATCTAATATTTATTTTTTTAGCAAGTTGTGATATACTTAAATCATTTCAAAAAATACGTAAAAATTAAGACGATCCGTGCGAACACACGGGTAACTGAGTAGTTTATATATTATAAATTTGGACAGGGATCACAAAGTGGCTTTTGGCTTAACCATGGAACTTGGCTAGACTAAAAAATGCATGGAATTGAAATTATTGCTTCCAGTGGTTTTGGCTTGGAGCCAGTATCAGTGGCTTGAGCCAAAAGTCACTTAAGAGCAATAATTCTTGCACAGACATGACCAGAATGCGAATTATGCATAACTGAACCTAAACACTGCAATGTAACAGCTAAATGGGACATATGCAACTACAGAATGATGCTTCTAAATGATCACATTACAAAGAAACAAAATTAACACAAACAACACACAAAATTCACACAAGGATCAAACATATGAACTCTAAATGATCAAAACACATAACTAACTAAATTTAACAATTCAAAATGCAGAATGCAGAAGTAAAAGGGCAAGAAAACTGGGTTGCCTCCCAGGTAGCGCTCTTTTAATGTCATTAGCTTGACATTTGGTGACCTCAAGGGTCACTTAGATGCAGAATTATGGTCAGCCTCTCAATTTCACCCCTCAAAAAGGTCTTAAATCTCTGTCCATTGACAGTTCAGCTTCTTCCTGATGAAGGGTCCTCCTCCAAGTCAACAACACCATAGGATTTGACTTCCTTGATGATGAAAGGACCTGACCATTTGAATTTCAGCTTGCCTTCTGCTTATGATACTTGGAGTACTCATATGCATCAATCCCTATTTTCTCTAACTCATGCAATTGTTGAAGCTTTTTCTCTCCATAAACCATTTGGAAGGAAGACAAGTCAATTGGTGCTTTAAATGCAGTCCAGTTAGTCCATGAAGTATCATTTGGCTTCGTTTCCTCCGCCTTCTCCTCCTTCTTCAAGTCTTTAATTTTAACTTCATGTGGAGGGACCTCCTTTAGAGCATCGGGACTTTGGACAATTTCTTCAATTTCCTTTTCTTCCTCCTCATTGACAGATTCAATTGCATCATTAAGAGGCCTTTCAAGGGAAGAGGAGATATGCAACTGTTTCCTACTGTCCAAAAAATCTTCATCAAGCACATTCAATTGAAAACACATACTTTCATCATCATAAGATGGCATTTGTTCAGCAGCTTCAGAGAAAGGAACCTTGATTTGCAACTCCTTGCATGTCTCTAGGAACCGTGTAAATTGCCTCTCCTTGTTCTTCCTTGTTGGAGCATGAGGATAAGGAGGGTTCTTGATGGGAGGGCTCCTTAAGGCATTCTTCTCTTCTCTTGCAATTTGGCTCTTAGTTTTGTTCTGCTCTTCTCTATTTTTCACCACCAACTTCTCACCCTTATCACCATTTTTCTTTTCACTATTCTCATCTCTCTCAATATTTTTTTCAATGTTATTCTCATTCTCATATTTTCTCTCATCAACAACATTTTCACTCTCATTTTTCTCTTTACTCACTTCACCCGTTGCAATGATGGCATTAAAGTGCTTCGTGGGACTAGTTTTTGCGTTGGCTGCAAATGATCCACTTTGTTGCTCCGCCAATTGCTTTGCTAATTGTCCCACTTGTACCTCAAGGTTCTTGTTTGAAGCATCAGTGTTCTTTTGGTTAGTGATAGAGACTTGCATGAATTGATTGAGAGTCTCTTCCAACATAGAAGTATGGTCTTGATGAAAAGGTTGATGTTGTTGGTTTTGGTGAGGTGATCCACTTGAAGAACCGACATCTTGTTCCCATCCAAAATTGTTATTGTTCCTTCACCCTTGATTGAAAGAATTCGAGTAGAGAATGCTGCCATAATTGCCTTGCCAGTTTTGATTCCCCATATAATTTATCTCTTCTTGGGTACCTAATGGCATGATGCATTGACCACTTTGATGACCACCGCCACATAACTCACAACTTAAGACTTGTTGCGGTCCTAATGAAGTGGCTTGCAAGCTTTGAAATTGTTGTGGAATCCTTGAGATTTTCTTGGTGAGTGCTTCTAATTGTTGAGTGAGGAGCTTGTTTTGAGCAAAGAGCACATCTTGGGAATTCATCTCTAGGACACCTCTTCTTTGCACCATAGCTTTATCATGTTGGACCTCATAATCATTTGAAGCCATATTCTCAATGATCTCTCTAGCTTCATTGGGTGTCTTCCCGATAATCTTGCTACCAGCTGCAGCATTAAGAAGGAGCTTAGTTTGAGGCCTTAACCCCACCAAGAAAGTATTAATTTGTGCTCCTTTATCAAGACCATGAGGTGGACATTTTCTCAACAAGCTATTGAATCGTTCCCAAGCTTCACACAATGGCTCATCCCATCCTTGTACAAAGGTAGAAATTGCCACCTTCCTTTGATTGATCTTTGATTGAGGGAAGAATTGATTCAAAAACTTGTCTACTAGCTCATCCCAACTCATAACACTATTCGGAGGAAATGATCGGAACCAATCTTTGGCCTTCCCATTAAGAGAAAATGGAAAGAGACCAATTCGGATGACATCATCATGCACTTGAAAGATCTTCACCGTGTTACAAATTTCCACAAAAGTGGTCAAGTGAGCATAGGGGTCTTCATGATCAAGTCCCAAAAATTGGTTGTTTTGCACCAAGTGAATAAGAGCTGGATTTATCTCCACATTGTTAGCTTGCACTTTAGGTCTTGCAATGGTAGTGAAATACCTTGGACGCGAGTCAGCAGCATAATCACTAAGAGTCCTCTTTGGTTGATGAATTTCTTCCTCTTTTGCCATGATTTCTTCTTCTTTTTGGATAGGTGGCAAAAGAGTTGTGGACAAAGTTGCTTCTTGACTTTCATGCTCATCTAATTTCTTCCTCTTCCTTGCTGTACTACTGCAAAGGAAACTCAAAGAACTAGAATGTACAGGTGAGTACAAGATAATAAACTTTACAAAATAAAAACATAACAAACGAAAAGATAAAAGAACAAAGCTTAACATAATAAAAGCGTGAAATTGCCTAATATTGAGATGCAAGTCCCCGGCAACGGCGCCAAAAACTTGTTAACGGATTGGCAAGCGTACCAAATCGCACAAGTAGTAAATGGATAAGCCCAAGTATCGTTTTCCCAAGGGACTAACGTAATATAGGCAATGTTCACACAGATATTAGCTAAGCCAAACAGATTTCACATGAAAGCAGTAAAAACACAAACTTTAGTTGGTTTTGTGGAACTTTAAAGCAAATCTAATGCATAACAGAAAATAAAATGATATTTTTTATGGTTTTATAACAGAACACAACAGTAAACAGAGGTTAAAACATATATATAAAGATGTTGCAGGGGTTAGATCTCACCAAACTCTACTCTCTTCTTGCATTAACACATAATACATATTCCATTTGCATTTAGATGTTAAAATCAGCCAATAAAAACATTCTCAGCCCTAATCCCTTAGGTGCAGAGAGTCTTAGTTCCTTCCCTAAGCCTTGATTCCTCAACAACTTAACAAAGCAACTAGCTTTAAGTCTAGTGACCACAAGATAACCCATGAACTAAGCTCCATTCCTAGACACAAAGTTCATGAGGTATATTGCTTCAGATCTAGACAATAAAAGTGTTTCCCAACAACAATCATGTCCAAAGATCATGCTATGGGTGGCCATTCCACAACAAGCTTTAAGTAAAGAAGCAAAATACTAACATTAAATACAAATCTGCAGAATATATATGTAAAAATATCAAAAGTTACAAGAGAGTTTGAGTATGGTTATATCTAACCCCTTACAACTGAAGAACTCAGCCACTCATGGACATGAGCAGCTACAAAATACACATGGAGGGGAAGGAGATGAAGAAGAACACCAAGAACAAAGGAGAGAGCTTTTCTCTCCAATAGAACACTACAAAACGAAATTACAGAACAAAATAGGAGTGAGTCCTCAGACTACTGTCATACATGAGGGTCAGCCCTTTATATACATGTGCAGAATTTCTTTAAGTGACAAATCGCTCAGCCAAAAAATCTGGCTTGGCTGATTGGCAAATTCTGCTACTGCATCAAAATGCTACTGCAGATGACCCTTCAATGCTTCCAAAACATCATAATGCAACTCCAAAATGTGTTCTACATCTTCAATCTCCTTTTTCTACAAAAGTGGGGTAAAAAACTAAGATATAACCATAAAACTAGAAAATTAAACTAATATTAACTAAATTATGAAATTAAAGCAAATTGAGTAAAACAACACTCCAAATGAGAGAAAAAGAGAGATAATTGTCTTAAAAATCACTTAAAAAGTAAGTAATTATAGCAACTAACACACATGGATGCAGAGTTTGAAGTAGATGAACCAGAGAAAGAGAAGAACGTTGTTTCTCAAACAGGGGTGTGCGGCTGTAGAGTTAACCAGTCTCATGATCTGGTATCCTAGATCCAATGGCTCACAATGCATCAAGTCCCTTTACAGTTGGATTAAAAATAATTCTAAGAAGAATCTTTCTAAATAAAATATCATAAAATCAATTAAATTAAAAAACTATATCAATTGAAATAATTTATAATTATATCTAATTAAGGTAAATTGATACAATTAATAGTAATTAATTATGATAAATTGATACACTTCAATTATAATTTATTATAGTAAATCAATACTAATTTATGCCTAATTAATACAAATATAAAGTATTTTTTAAAATTCGGAAGATATAATTTTTTTTAGCTTTATCCCATAAATTTCTATTAAGTTTCTACCTAATTACCATAACATTATTAAAATAGAATAGACTAAAAGAAAAATAAAATTCTTAAAATAGAATAATAATATGTAAATTTTTTTTCACAAATATAATATGTAAATTTATTATTTATTATATATTACAAATATATTTATAAATTATTTATTTAAATACATTTATATTATATTATATATTACTATTTTTTTTATAGTACAGTGAGGATTAGTGAGTTATTAATTAGTTAACTCTTTTTATCTTTTCATATCCTTCCTTTGAACTTGTTGAATTTTTTTTTTATTCATTGGAAAAAGAACAAAAAGAGCTCAACCTAAACTATCCCTTAACATAAGGGTAGAAAGGTGAGGGGAAGGAACATCCCAAAACAACAAAGGCTGGGATTGCCTAACACAATAGGTAGCTAGATGATGAGCTACTTTATTAGCATCTCTACTTATACAGTTAATCGTAACAGATCAATTCCTACTTAGAACATCCAGAATAGAGTTCACCAACGAAGCATGCATGCAGAGGGGAGGACACTGCCTGGTCCACAAGATATCATGAATATTGTTGTTGTCCAGCTCACAGCAAATCTTCGTGTAGCCACGGTCCCATGCAAGAAGGAATACCCTGAAGAACAGCTTGAAGTTCAGCTTTATCAACGTCACCTTGCCCATCATAGGTAGAAAGCCAAAGATCCAGCTAGCACGATGATCACGAAGAACACCACCTGTCCCAATGTTATTAGATTGAGGTATATGACTGCCATCAACATTCAATTTCACAGTTCCCTCCTGGAGTGGACTCCAACGTTGAATCATAAGAGGTGAACTATCCATTATGCCATTTTCATGCATAACTGAAACAAAATCATCATGAAACTGATAAATCCTTCTAATAACCTGTGATATCGTCCAATGTTCAGTGTCAAACGCTCTATTATTTCTCCAGTGCCAAATCCACCAAATAGCCGTAGAGAAAATCAAACCACTCTTTGCCAGGAGTTGAGACTTCAACCAGCTATGAGGGTCAGGAGAGAGGAAGCCAGGTTTAGCAAGAAAGGAGATTTGCAGCCAGACCTCTCTTGCGTGAGGACAGTCCCGAAGACAATGAAGAGTGTCTTCCGGGATCACTGTTGTTGGGATCACTGTGCCGGTGATCGACACCAGGATTGGAGCTCAGGCATGATGGTTTCCAAGTAAACCATGTAATTTCTCTAGCTTTCAAGCACTTGAGAGAAATTGAGGACTGACGAAGAAAATGGCGGTATGGCTTTTTAATCACATTAGCACGTCATTTTCTTGCTACACTCCACATTGATGACTAGTCGACAAAGTCGATAATTTTTGTAACCATGGAAGGTGTTGCGTCAATAAGGGATGCAATTACCGCCATGATTCGGTGTTACATGGCTTTTATTGGATGGAGTCTTAATTAGGTGTTGTATCTTGCGATCATATGTTTTGTGGCCACAGTATGTTATTAGCCCGAGAGTCATTTTCGAAAATGTTTTAAAATCAAAGATACACAATTAATTTTGCCCAAGTGGGAGAATGTTAGAATTTTCCTATGAATTTATGTGGGCTACAATTAATTGTAATATTTTGTTTTGCCAAAAACGGGCTAATATTATGATCCATTTGATGATACTAAAGCCCACTAATAATGTGATTGATTTTTTCGGGCTTTGTACACCTAATTTTGATCAGTGTGGAAAACAGTGTGGGCCGAACCACTAGGCCCATAATGGGAGGTGCCTAGGGTCAATAAATAGAGAGGCTAAGTCCCCTTTGCCGTCACGTCATTCAACTGCTCACTAGGGTTTTCCCCATTGAAAACTCTAGAACGTGGAGCGTGTGATTAGGCAAAGGAAGACTTGGCTTTTGGATTTCTGAAGGTTACGCAACGCACAGATAATTCTCATCACTCTTAATCATGTCTTCAACAAGTGAGTAAATTTCTATCTATTTATCGGTGTTCTAAATTCATATAAATTGTGCCGTTCTTGGTAAAATATTTATCTTACATTTGGTATCAGAGCCTACTTTATATGATTTAGGACCTGATTATATTGTGCCCTTTTATTTAATAATTTCGTGGTAACCAATTTATGCTAATTGTTGTTACGTATTCATGATAATTGTCTTCAATTTGAATGGGTATATTGATACGCAACAATTTGCGATAACAACGTTAGTATCGGAGCCATTCCAAACGCGATTCACTATGTTGAGGCTCGATTCATTGAGGCTTGATTCACCTTTGCTGCTTGATTCACCAATAATCTTTTTTTTTGTTGAAATATCGGTGACCCTACGTAATGGTTTGGCATTATGTTGTCTTGCTTTGCTGTGATTTACTGTTTAGATTCACCAATAATGTTTAATTCCTAAACTTCGAGTCACTTTTGTTTCCATTATTTTGCAGTCTATGTTTAGATTCACTTTTGTTTATTTGGCATTATGTTTCCATTATTTTTTTAGGATAAAAGATAAGATAAAGAAAGATAATAAGATAATAATATTAGCCCGATATTTTGATCAAATATTTTTTTTTTAAGATAATAAGATAATACTTTTGTTTATTTGGCATTATCTTATTTTTTAAGATAATAAGATAAGATAAGATAGATCAAATATTTGAAAGGAAAAGATAAGATAAATCTTTCCCAAACATCTTTTATCATTCAATTGCAATATTCTTTAAACATATAATTGTATATTGTTCTTATGTTTTAAGTTTAATTTTGATTATTTAATTTCCGCTGCTATGAATATTGTTAATATTTATCTAGTTAGATTTTATTTAAAATTAGAATGCTTTATCACTGTTTAAGTATAAAACATATTGGGAATGCTCTTGATAATTGATTTGTGACCAGTAAGGATGCTCTTTTAATGCATTTGCCCGTTGACTGTACGAGAATTTTCATGGGTTAGTATGAGTCGTTACCGCCAAAGTGGAGCCACTTGTATTGGTTCATGGAAATTTTTTTGTATTTTCAGGAATGCTTTTGATCTTTGCATGCGATTGCCTGCCCAAAGGGGGTTGTTGTATGTTTGGATTGAGAGTTGAGAATGGATGGAGTTATTGGGGAATGCACCAAGTTGAGAGATTTGTCTGCCCAAAGGGGATAATTTTCTGAACTTTGTGTGTGCTCATAGATTAACCCATCTGAGGTTTTTACCTAGGTTGTAACCTTGGTTTGTGCATTCTACCCAAAGGGGAATGTGCTATTATATTGGCCTCACCTTGATAGCTTGTTTCATTTTCAGCTATATCTTGTCCTGTATGTCCTAATGCATTCTTGTTTTGACTTAACAGTGAACTTTTCTGTGAACAACTGTTCTGCTTCCATTGAGATCTTGAATGCATCAAATTATGGCAAATGGAAGCAAGATTTGGAATTCTCTTTGGGAATTTCTGATCTTGATTTAGCTTTACTTGAGGAGAAGCCTGTGATTAATGCGGAGAGCACACCTGAACAGAAGGAACTTTTGGCTAAGTGGGAGAGGTCTGATTGGTTGAGTCTGATTGCTATCAAGAGGACCGTTTCTGAACATCTTCTGAGTGGTCTGCCAGAGAAAGGGACAGCTAAGGAGCTCCTTGACGCTCTGGGGAGAGGTACCAGGTATCTGACAACGCTGAGTCTGGATGTCTAATGAAGCAATTAACGGACATGAGATATGATAATGTTGGGGGCGTAAGGGAATTCATTATGAAGATGGTTCACATCCAAACCAAGCTGAAATCTCACGAAATTGTCCTTAATGAAAGATTCATTGTCGAACATGCCTTAAATTGCCTACCCGCTGATTTCACACAAATTAAAATTGCCCACAATTCCCTTGGTCAGAAATGGACTGTGAATGACCTTATTACCAAGTGTGTCGCTGAGGAAGAGAAACTCAAGAAAGAAAAGAGTGACATAGCCCTGTTATCTGTCCATGGCAAATCCACTTCTGGCAAGGGACACTAGAAAAATACAAAGAGTGCATCTAATGCTTTTCATAGATATCGAGGTTCAGGAAAACCAGGTAAGGGTCAGCACCACAGTGTAGGAGGTCCTAAGCCAACTACCTTTAAGAAGGGTATTTGGTGCTTCTGGTGTAAGGAGAAGGGGCATAAGAAAACTGATTGTGGAAAGTTCAAGGCTTGGCTAGAGAACAAGCAGAAATCAGGAGGGGTTCAGAAATCTGAGGGAGCCCAGTCTAAGGGAAAACAAGCTAAGGGTAGGAAATGATCTCGAAGTCTTTGTGGAGAAAATGGGAGACGTCAGCCTAGTTTTAGCTTTTGGTTTTGAATTGGTTTTGAAGGATACCTTTTATGTACCGTCTTTTAGGAGAAATTTGATTTCTGTTTCTTGTTTAGACAAACTTGGTTTCAGTTTTACTTTTGGTGATAGGAAGACAAATCTGATGTTGAACTCCCAAATTATTGGTTATGGATCTTTAGTTGATGGTTTATATAAATTGTCTTTGGATTGTGATAATATTTCTTCATCCCTGGTCGTTGAGAATTCTGTTGCTAAAAGGTCCAGAATTGAGGAAAAATCCTTCACGTTGTGGCACAAGCGCTTAGGTCATATTTCTAGGGAAAGGGTTGAGAGATTGTCAAAGGCGCATATTCTACCTTCCTTGGATTTTGATGACTTAGGTACTTGTGTGGATTGTATAAGGGGAAAGTTCACTAAAACCAAAAAGAAAGGTGCAACTAGAAGTTTAGATCTCTTAGAGATCATTCATACAGACATTAGTGGGCCCCTAACTCCTACAATTTGTGGTAACAAGTTTTTCATTACATTCATTGATGATTTTTCCCGATATGGCTATCTTTACTTGATTAAAGAAGAGTCTGAAGCACTTGAAAAGTTCAAAATTTTTAAAATCGAAGTGGAAAAGCAATTGGGAAAAATAATCAAGATTGTAAGGTCTGACCGTGGTGGAGAGTATTGTGGTAAATATGGTAGCACAGGACAGCATATGGGACCGTTTGCCTTATACTTGCAAGATTGTGGAATTGTTCCACAATACACCATGCCTGGGACTCCTGAACAAAATGGTGTAGCCGAAAGGCGCAATAGGACACTCAAAGATATGATGAGAAGCATGATGAGTAGATGTAACTTGCCGGAATTTCTGTGGGGTGAAGCCTTGAAAACAGCCCTTTACATCCTAAACAGAGTTCCTAGTAAATTTGTTCCTAAAACCCCTTTTGAACTTTGGACAGGAAGAAAACCTAGCCTGAACCATCTTCGAGTTTGGGGTTGCCCAGCTGAGGTCAAAATTTATAATCCCTTGCAGAAAAAGACGGACCCCAAGACGAGTAGTTGCTTTTTCATTGGATATCTAGATCGCGCTAAAGGATACAGGTTCTTCTGTCCTGGTAAGGGGAGCAGAATTGTAGAGTCCATGAATGCTAAGTTTTTGGAGCTTGATGTGGCAGATCCTATTGTTCCTTCTGATGATATTCATGCTGAGTCGCCTGAGACTGTTTCTTTACCACTACCTGTTCCAGTTGTTAGTGTTTCGAGTGTTGTTCCAATTGAGACTGGGGATCTGATCATCCCAACTGAGACTAACGTCCCAATTGTTCCAATTGAGACTGTAGTTGAGACAGAAGATATAGTTGGCTCCCAGGCCAATGACGTGTTCGATCCTCCTACTGTGGATGAAATTCCACAACCAGTTGAGCAGGTTCCACAAGTTCCTTTGAGGAGGTTGACTAGAGAGAAGAGACCCGCTATTAGTGATGACTTTCAAGTCTATCTTAGTGAGGATGCGTATGACATTAGAGATATTGTTGATCCAAAGAGCTATCAGGAAGTCGTTTCTTGCCCTCAGTCAGATATGTGGAAGCATGCAATGGATGAAGAGATGCAGTCTATGTCAGTTAATGGAGTATGGGAGCTTGTTGAGTTGCCTGAGAATTGTAAAGCAATAGGTTGTAAATGGGTCTTTAAGACAAAGAAGAACTCAAAGGGTAACATTGAGAGATTTAAGGCCAGACTAGTGGCAAAGGGTTTTACGCAGAAAGAGGGCATTGACTTTAATGAGACCTTTTTGCCTGTATCTACAAAGGATTCTTTTAGAATCATCATGGCCCTCGTAGCTCACTTTGATTTGGAGTTGCACCAAATGGATGTGAAGACAACTTTTCTGAATGGTGATTTGAGTGAGACAGGGTACATGCAACAACCTGAAAGTTTCCATATTGGTGGTAATAAGGACTTGGTTTGTAAACTGAATAAGTCAATTTATGGCTTGAAACAAGCTTCTAGACAATGGTACCTAAAATTTGATGAAGTGGCGACTTCTATGGGATTTGAGGAGAATAAAGTTGATCAATGCATATACCTCAAGGTCAGTGGGAGCAAATTCATCTTCCTTGTATTATATGTGGATGATATATTGTTGGCTTCTAATGACCTTGGCATGCTGCATGAGACAAAGCAAATGCTAGCAAGATCTTTTGACATGAAAGATCTTGGTGAGGCCTCTTTTGTGTTGGGGATTGAGATTCACAAAGATAGATCACGTCATACACTCGGGTTATCTCAAAAGGCTTACATCAATAAAGTCTTAGAGAGATTCAATGTGCAGAATTGTAAACCTGGAGATGTTCTAGTTATGAAAGGTGACAAATTCAACAAGGATCAATGTCCTAAGAATGAGATTGAGCGAGTAGAGATGAGCGAGAGACCTTTTGCGAGTGCCCTGGGCAGCCTCATGTATGCTCAGGTATTTACTAGGCCTGACATCGCTTTCATAGTTGGTGTTCTTGGTAGATACCAGTCGAACCTTGGGAATGATCACTAGATAGCTGCTAAGAAGGTGATGAGGTACCTTCAGAAGACTAAGGAGTATATGCTTGTGTATAGGAGAGTTGACAACTTGGAGGTCGTAGGGTACACAGATTCAGATCTTGGCGGGTGCCCCGATGACAGTAAATCGACTTCTGGATACATCTTTATGATTGCCGGGGGTGTGATATCCTGGAAGAGTAAGAAGCAGACTCTTGTTGCCTCTTCCACTATGCAAGCAGAGTTCATTGGTTGTTTTGCTGCCGCTACTCATGCTGTTTGGTTAAGAAACCTTATGACGGGACTTCGTATTATGGACTCCATTACTAGGCCACTGAGGATTTTCTGTAATAACAGTGTTGCGGTGTTTTATACAAAGAATAATAAGACCTCTAGTGGATCTAAGCACTTGGAGTTGAAGTACCTGACTATCAGAGATCTTATGAAAGATGGTTCCATAGTTGTAGAGCATGTGGACACATATTCCATGCTGGCTGATCCCTTGACCAAGGGACTTAGGCCTGTTGTTTTCAAACGACATGTTGAAAACATGGGCATTGTGAGTTCTTTTGATATGTTTGGTTAGTGGGAGTTTTAGATTTATGTTATTTCCTTTTTCTTTTTTATAATGTTGGATCCTTATTTTGAATTTTGGGAATTGTGTATTGATGACATTTTACATTTGATTTGATGAATAAATGATTAGATGAATTTCATTATGATATCTTTTGTATGTGTATATCAAATGTAATAATATTAAAGCTCGGTGTTGTTGTGGTCACTATGTCGGTGATCGACACCAAGGTTGGAGCTGAGGCATAATAATATTAAAGCTCGGTGTTGTTGGGATCACTGTGCCGGTGATCGACACCAGGATTGGAGCTCAGGCATAATGGTTTCCAAGTAAACCATGTAATTTCTCTGGCTTTCAAGCACTTGAGAGAAATAGAGGACTGACGAAGAAAATGCCGGTATGGCTTTTTAATCACATTAGCACGTCATTTTCTTGCTACACTCCACATTGATGACTAGTCGACAAAGTCGGTAATTTT
Organism: Pueraria montana var. lobata; assembly: GCA_026413185.1. Taxonomy (NCBI): domain Eukaryota; kingdom Viridiplantae; phylum Streptophyta; class Magnoliopsida; order Fabales; family Fabaceae; genus Pueraria; species Pueraria montana. The sequence continues at coordinate 6,706,677 of CM048647.1, forward strand.
TGTAACCATGGAAGGTGTTGCGTCAATAAGGGATGCAATTACCGCCATGATTCGGTGTTACATGACTTTTGTTGGATGGAGTCTTAATTAGGTGTTGTATCTTGGGATCATATGTTTTGTGGCCACAGTATGTTATTAGCCCGAGAGTCATTTTCGAAAATGTTTTAAAATCAAAGATACACAATTAATTTTGCCCAAGTGGGAGAATGTTAGAATTTTCCTATGAATTTATGTGGGCTACAATTAATTGTAACATTTTGTTTTGCCAAAAATGGGCTAATAGTATGATCCATTTGATGATACTTAAGCCCACTAATAATGTGATTGATTTTTACGGGCTTTGTACACCTAATTTTGATCAGTGTGGGAAACAGTGTGGGCCGAACCACTAGGCCCATAATGGGAGGTGCCTAGGGTCAATAAATAGAGAGGCTAAGTCCCATTTGCCGTCACGTCATTCAACTGCTCACTAGGATCTGCTCCATTGAGAACTCTAGAACGTGGAGCGTGTGATTAGGCAAAGGAAGACTTGGCTTTTGGATTTCTGAAGGTTACGCAACGCACAGACAATTCTCATCACTCTTAATCATGTCTTCAACAAGTGAGTAAATTTCTATCTATTTATCGGTGTTCTAAATTCATATAAATTGTGCCGTTCTTGGTAAAATATTTATCTTACAATATCGTCCAATGTTCAGTGTCAAATGCTTTATTATTTCTCCAGCGCCAAATCCACCAAATAGCCGCAGAGAAAATGAAACCACTCTTTGCCAGGAGTTGAGACTTCAACCAGCTATGAGGGTCAGGAGAGAGGAAGCCAGGTTTAGCAAGAAAGGAGATTTGCAGCCAGACCTCTCTTGCGTGAGGACAGTCCCGAAGACAATGAAGAGTGTCTTCCGGGAGAGAACAACTGCCACAACCAGGAGAGACAGCAACTTGTCTATGATATCTCAACGAATTTGAGGGGAGAGAGTTTCTAAGGATTAGCCAATATAACAACCTGACAATTCTGGGATTTTAACTTTCCAAAGCCATCTGAAACGGCCCATATCAGTGTTATTCGGAGATAAAAAATTAGAGTGCAACCATTTATAAGCAGCTGAAGGGGAGTATATATGCCATTAGTGGAATTCCTCCAAACCCAACCATCCTGGAAAGCAGGAGATCTTTGACGATCCAAATTATGGAAAATAAGTTTACAACTCTCGGATAAAGGAGTATAGAAATTAGCCAGAGACCAATGTCCATTATCAACAATATCCCAAAGCTGCAAATTAATATCAGCTATGTGAACATAAGGGACTTGCTGGCACAAGCGTCCACTAGAATGCCAATCTCCGTACCATACCGAAGTCTCACCATCACCAATTCTGAAATTGAAAGCCTCCAAAAGCTTATCTTTAGCTCTAACAATACCACGCCAAACAAAGGAGTCACCTGGACAAACTTTTTTTGCTGAAAAGAGTATCATTCTTAAGATATTTATGAGATATGATTCTCACCCACAAGGAATTATCATTGTGTAACATTCCCCAGACAAGTCTCCCTACTAATGACAAATTGGTCAAATGAGCCGTTCTCACTCCCAAGCCACCATTCTGTTTAGGGGTTGTTACCATATTCCAGTTCACAAGATTTAAGCCTTTTTTTATCACCAGAGACTGACCACAAAAAGTTTCTGGACACTCTATCAATATCCTCACACAAGGCTTTTGGCAAAAGAAAGACTTGCATGGCATAAACTGGGACTGACGTCAAAACAGAATTTATTAAGCACAATCTACCAGCTCTGTTGAGAAGATGACCCTTCCAAGTGGCCAATTATGCATGGATCTTATCAACAATATTGTGAAAATTCTGCTTAGTCACTCTACCGGTGTTCTTTTCTTTTTGGCTTTTTTTTTTAAACAAGGTAAGAAATTTTTAATTTTTTTTTATAAAGACCGGGTCATGTGGTTCAATTAGTAACTCACTTGTTCGACCATTGACCCAGTAATCCAGTATCTTGACCGGTTCGATCACTGGTTTGGTTTTTAAAACTATGGAGTAATGGGCAGAAATTGGCAGCATCCAACCAAAACCAAATCAATGTAGTGACAGTGACAACCATGATGAACATATAAATGCCTGAAATGATCGATGCTACTGGTGCATATATATATATATATATATATATATATATATATATATGGTTTGAGGCAAACATTGCTTTATGCAGCAGCAGATACTTTAGGACTACATTGGCATGGGATGGGATTCACGTGATATTCTTGATATGATTATGGTAAAGTGTCCGTAGATTTGGTGTTCAACCTTCAACTTTTATATATATGTATTTCTTGCCTCTGAAATCTGCTCAACACGACAAACTATTGTACATAAAAAGGACGTTATAATAGGCTGAAATGGTACAAGTTTTGTACGTAAGTAGAAAGATTTACTACTTTACACTGAATTAGTCTTTTAGTTAATCGATCTTTCTCCTTCTTTGATGCCTACATCGTTATAGCTACTTTGATTGAGAATAATTTTAGAAGCTATTATTTAATGAGTGTTTTGAAAACTCACGTTTGTTGGAAAAACTCAGCCAGTTAATTTTGCTCAACATTACAGCTATTCTAATAAAGCTATTATTTAATGGGTTCCAAACTTGAGAAGGTGAATAGAGTTCTTAAAACATTTCCTAATTTTTTTTTTCACTTTCTTTTTCCTTCTTGATGCTATTTTCCTTTGGGTGTGAATGGATTGATGACAACAATAAAATCTTGTCAGTTTTATTAAGAAAAAAAATGAATTGAGGATGAATAAATAACTATACAAAAAGTAAATAAATAAGCTTGAAAATCAAGAGTTAAATTTTGGTTACCTTTTATGCAAATACATGATTGTGTGTTCAAACTTCGAATACAACACACCAAAACTGGAATTCTGACATAGCAACCATTCTAATTCCAATACTTAATTCTAATAAAGTTTCTCTCTCACCTTAAAAACAAGTTTAAATACAGTTTTTGTCTTTATAAGAAATTTGTTTTTTCAATTTAATCCTATGTAAAAAAGTTTAGTAAATAATTTTTTTTAAAAAAAAAGATATTCTTTTTTTGTCATCATAACATTAATGGTACGGAGTATCCACCAACTTTGTTGATAACTAATCTTTGTCGAGAAACCTGGTGATCCATCTTAATAAAGTATTTCCATCTAATCACGTTTTTTTTTCATCCACAAGGTTTGAATCTAAGACCTGGTGTTTATTGGGTTGAGATTTTATATATAAAAATAAAAATAGGTAATTTAGGAAAAATATGCATGACCATTGTCATACACTATTCCTATTTAGTATGTTTTGTATTTGATTTATGTTAACATAATTGATTTACGAATTTATTTTTGATAGACATCATTGATGGGACCTTGACGAGTGTATCAAGTCATGAGTAATATTTTTTTTAAAATGGTGAGAAAACCGAGTACCATTATTAGAAATCAAAGGCCAATTTATAATTTTACAAATATAATTTTAATATGAATCACAAAATTATTTTAAATTGATTGGTTTGGAGAAAAAAAAACCTTAAAATTAAAAGAAAGAAATATATTTTTTAAGATTTTCTATTTTAGCACGCAAGAATGCAAGAAGACAATAGAATTAAGAAAAATGAATGAGAAGACGTGGGATTATTAGGTTTTATTCTATTATACCTAAAATTCCTAGTATGAGTTTTAATTCATTTTTAATTCTTATTTGTCTACGGATTTTCTAATTTATTTTAATATAAATTTCTTAGACAATTAATTTTTTACTCATAGTTAACAACCTTACTTCCTTAGGTGAAACTAAGAAGAAATAAGCATTAAATTTGGAAATTTGTAACAATAGGAAACATTTGATGACTATTTCTAGCTTAAATGATTACTAGGTTTGCATCTCAAAGCACATCTATATACAAAATATTAGATTATTGACCACTCAAAGATAATAAGAACTATTTTCTTGATAATTACTCGCTAATTGTTTGTTGACCAATCAAATACAAGTAATTTGAAAATAAATATGAATCAACAAGTTGTTGGTTCGAGTGAAACTAAATTCAGTCTCCTTAAGCAAGATCTTGGATTCAAGCCTTATGGATGAAAAAAACGTGATTGAGAGGAGAGACCTCACTAAAGGTGGTCAATTAGGTTTCTTGATAGACATTAGTCATCAACAAAAGAAAATGTGGAATCCATGTATTTTGAAAATGGGTTGAGAATTCACCCCCACCCTTTTTTTTAACTTTTCATGACATATTGGTAGGTCAATTGGCATAAATAATAAAAAAAAATTAAGGAATAAATTTAAATAAAAATTAAATAGAAAAATAAAAAAATATTTTTTAAACTAAAAAAATGGGATATAAGGTGCAGTGTAATGAAAGTAGGAATTGAAAAATAATAAGAATTAAATTTATATCAAAACTTTAAAAATAAAAAAAATAAAAAAGTTGACCAATATCACATGAGATAAATTATGTGACTTAACTCACTAGGATAAGCTTAGTAGTAGAAAATTTGGATGGTTTTACACGAAGTCCTATGTTCAAATTTCATTGTCGCCATTATTATATATACAAAAGAAAAGAAAAAAAAAAGCTATGCAAATCAGTGGGTTGACATCATTAGGATATCAAAGTTAAATATACTATTTGACACCTTTATAAATGTGAGAAAAAAATCAAGAAAATGCACATTAAAATTAAAGTGAAAACCCCTCAATGATAAAAGGAAAATCATAGACAATCCTCAAAAAATATTACATTATAATAAAGTTAATGATAATATTAAAAAAATGCACATCAAAATTAAGGTGAAAACCCCTCAAAAAGAAAATCATGGGATAATTCTCGAAAAATTTTACACTATGATAAAAATAATGATAATATTCTAAAAAAAAAAAGATAATATTCTATATATCTACACTATTTTATAAGAGATATTACATAAAGTGTATACCAAAAATTTATATATTATTTGTTAGGTTCTAAGACCTTGGACGATGTCCAACCCCTCCTATTTCGGTTTTGATGATAATAACTAAAGGATAAATTTTGAAGTATCTAATGATCTAGTTTGAGTGTTATAGGATTTACATCGTCCAATCCCGCAATGGTATAGTATCTCTCAAACCTGGACTCTATGTTTTAATAAAGTGAGCGTCCAAATTTGTTTTATAAGAAACCTACAGGCAGCGTCCAATGCTCCTGTGAGAGCAAGCGTCCAACGCTTGAACAACACTCACTGTTGTTACTATCTTGAAAATACGCTTTCTATGATATAAGGCAACGTTCATTCTCTCATATTTTAACATGCCATTCTGTTTGATCTTTTCGAAAAGTACTGAACAGGAAAAGAAGAAGCTTCTCTCTGCAAAAAAAGTACGAGTAGGAGAGGCGCTACGAGTACGGCTGTCACTTCCATCACTTCGCCCTAAGTCAAAATGTGACAACGGCCATATGCTACAGAAAGAATCGCTCTTGGAAAAGGAACAGATTCCTCAACGGATATCTTTCAACAAGCTTCCTATATATAGAAGAATGAGCTCACATATCTGACAACGAATTTTTTTATAAAAGAGCTGAATCCCTGTCAAAACGACTGGACGATCATAAGCGAAAAAAAAGCATTCATCTTAGCTTTGCTAAGCAAGTCTATATACTCATTCTTATTGTAATATCCTCTCAGTGAGAGTTATATTTTTACTTACAATATCAAACAATTCTGTTTGGAAAGCCAGAAGTGGCTTAGTGTTAAAGAATACTTAAGTTTTGTGTTTAATCTCAAGGGGAGATTAAGGGTGTGCCAGAAGTGGCCTAGAGAATACTTGTAGCCAGAAGTGGCAAAGTTAGAATACTTGAGAGTAATCAGATTTTGATTAGTAGAACCCTTCAAAAGTTTTGAAGGAGAACTGGACGTAGCTCAGTTGAGTGAACCAGTATAAAACTAAGTATTCTATTCTCTCGTCCTCTAGCTTACTTGCGTTTCTTTTAAACTATCTCTTCAACATACTACAAAAGGTTTCTATACACATTTTATCTAAGTTTATCTATTACGTGTATTTAAACGGAAAAGAAGAAGAGTAGTTTCTTTGGACTGTGTTTTTAATTGGCTGGACGATAGCTTGTTTTTCTGTTTTACTGAGTTTCTGTAAAACGTAAAGATACACTATCTTCACATTAGATAAAGTTTTCCAAAGAAATTTTAAATACACTATTCAACCCCCCTTCTAGTGTATTTCTCTACATTTCATTATTGTCCAAAGCCACGTATCGTCAGATTGTAAAAGAATCCAATGGTCCAAAAGCGGCTAAAAAAAACTGACCGTTGAAGGAAGGGAAGGAGAACCTATATCACTGTCTCCTCTCAACTCATTCTCTCATTCACAGCCATAGAGACCCATCATTCAACAATAGGCTACACTAGAGGTATTCTCTTTTTGAATCATTATGTGTGATGCAATCAATGTTTGTTTCTTTTTTTCTTTCAAAATATGATTGCACCAATCTTTCTTGTCTCATCCTTTGGGGCGTTATACTATACTATACTATACTATACTATACTTTGGGTGATGTGTGATGCCATCTTTTTGAATCATTGTATATACTACTATTACTATACTCTGTGTGATGCCATCATTCATGTTTCTTTGAATGTTTGTTTCTTGTTTTCTCTCCAAATAAGATTGCATCAATCTTTCTTGTCTAATTCTTTGAGGTGTTGGTTCAAATCTTGTTTTGTATTGGATGAAAACTTGAAAAATCTTGCTCCAAACATTCAAATCTGTTTGAGTAACAGACAGGTTTTAATTTTTTTTTTTCTTTTTAGAGGAAAAGGATCTTTCTTGTTTAAGTTTTTTCTTTTTTTCTTTTTTTGGTTTGAATTTATCTTAGGTGTTGCATGTGAATCTATGTGTTTAGATACATATTTATCTATCACCTTCTTGAATGAGTGAGGCAATGGGAATTTGGTGATATTGGGAATTGCAAGGGGGAGGGAAACAATAGAAGAAGAATGATGCAACAAAGGGAAGGAACCGCAAAGCACTTGGTGATATTGGGAATTGGAATTTGGCCAATGTAAGAGGAATTGAGGTCAAGAACAAGGTTTTCTTTTTCACTCTCTTTCTTTCTTACCCTCATTCGAACACTCACTTACTCAATATTAAAGTCATATTTTTATGATTCTTTTAGGAGTTTTGGTGTCCAACCAATTGCAAATGTGCAAGCACCAGCAGCTGCTGAAAATAACAAGGTGAACCACTCTCTATATTACTTGTTCAATATAGTGTAATGATCTTATCATTATCAGGTTATGACTATTTTTTGTTTTGGAATTACAGCAAGAAGCTTGTTCTAGTGTGGCTAATGGAGTTGCAGTGGGCCCCAGACTGGGTCAGAAGAAAGTCACCCTAAAACCAAAGCCCGAGGAAGCCATTGACATTGATGCTAGCCTATACAAGGAGGCCCAAAAAGACAAGAAAAAGGATGGATTTCCAGATAATCATTATATTTTTTATCCTCAAAAAGGAGTTGTTGCTGTGCTCCAACCAGATAAAAATCCGTTGCCTGAAGGTTCCAGCCTCCCAATAAAGTTAAAGACACAAAGGAAGAATCAAGGGTAGAGTATTTTTTTTTTCCAATTTGGCAACAATCATTTCTATATTTTTCCCTTAATTTTTTCATATAGTACAACCATGTGCAATTTGATAGGTTCATTGTTAAAGACATATCATTATGTTTGTATTTTTTTAAACTGCATAGTGTGTTTTCTATGTTCACTAAGTAGTGCAACCAAGTGCAATTTAACAGGTTCATTGTTAAAAACATATCATACTACTAAAACTTATTGCTAACATGTTGTTGCCAACATAATGTTATAACATCTGGGACCAACATTTTTTTGAAATTGCATAGTGTGTTTTCTACGTTCACTAAGTAGTGCAACCAGGTGCAATTTTACAGGTTCTTTGTTAAAAAAAACATATTGCTAAGATATGTTGCTGCCAATAGAATGTTAAAACATCTTGAAACAACATTTTTTGAAATTGCAGTGTGTTTTTACCAACATATTGCTAAAACTTTTTCATATTACTATATAGTGTTTAGTTACGGCCCTTTTGAAAATGACATTGAAATTTCGTTAACCTAGACTGAAGAAGTCCCTTTTTCAGATTATACTTTGTGGCAAATATAGTTCACCAAATATATATTCGCCTCAAAGTATAATCTTTCGTGATAACACTTCAAGATTTTCTCCTCCTTCAATGATCTTCGTTAACAACTCTTCAAGTTTTTCATCCTTTAATACAGAACTCGAATGGTTTGATTTACAACGTCATTCATGTTTGATTTGGCTGATCATTAGTAACAGTTGATGAACTTATGTTCCTTAGGTTTTGATTATAGGTTTTGAATTTGGAATGTCCTTCTTTTCCTGTTGGTCTGGTACACTTGGCACAGGATCAAATTTGTTTGATGCATTTTAAAGTTCATACATATGCATAAAGAGTGAAATCACAGATCTGTAACTGTCCAATTTGGTTCAGCAGTTCAGCTAAATGAAAACATTTATTTGGTATTGATTTTTCTCTCCTGCTAAAGGAAAGGAGCATTGAGTAGTAGACATATCCCAGAAGCATCAGTCATCATGTTTTCTACATTTTAGGATTCTTTCTTGGCTTTACTTTCTCCCAATTGCATGCCAAGTGTCCTCATTTCACTAAGCTGGGTTTAATTGTAGTTGTTGATGAAGAAATGGAGTCTTCTATACTTAAATTTTACTTTTGATTCATCTCTTAATTGAAGGTCTCAAATTACATTGCAATTTTTTTACCAAATAACACCATTTTCACCATGACAGAGACAAGTCCCGAATTTGAAATCAAGATGCTAATGAAGGAATTTCCACTAGTTTTAGCTGATGTGAGCTTTATTTTCTAATAGTTTTTCAAAATATAAATTGGAGCTGATTATCAAATTCTAGAAGAGCCAGTAGAGGATCACCAAGGTCTTTATTTGAAGGATGTTCTTGAAGAAGAAACTTCCAATTTGATCAGACCAACACAAGCATACCTTAGTTTGTGACCTCGCCAGTAAATTTGATAAGAACTTGGTTGCAGCTGCTAAGTTGTCTAATAGGTTTCTGTCTTTATTTTTTGCTTATCGTCTACTATGATTATTTTCCCTTACTTAATAGCAAAAGCCAATTTATATTTGACACTCCCTTGTCTTGTCTAATACATATTAGTCTGGTAAAAGGCAAAAATAAAATAAAATTGTTCAAGTTAGATCTCTGTTCGATTTTAATCAATCAGGACTACCTTTGTTGACAATGAGCTTGGTGTTGTGGAGTATAATGATGATATTTACAAACATAGTTCCCTTAATGTTATTTCATGTGTTGTGCATTTGATATGATGGCATTCTATTATGCGAATGTTAATTTTATGCATGAAGAACGAGAGCCGCCCCCATGACTACATAGACTCACAACCTTTATGTGTTCACTTGAGACCCTTTACTTGACAACCAATATAGTTGATCAGTTCCTTGTAGATAAGACTGTACCAAAGAGGGAACTACAATTGGTTGGCATCAGTGCCATGCTGATGACAACCAAGTATGAAGAAATCTATCCCCCTCAGGTATGTATATATTTGTTGCTACCTATATGTGTTCATTGTTGTACTAGCATTTTCAATGTGTTTCAAGGGGATAACACTTGTCTTGAATTACTTGCTACCTTTATGTGTTCATTGTTGTATTGGCCTCTTCAATGTATGTCAAGGGGATAACACTTGTCTTGAATTGCAGGTTCATAACTTTTCTGCCTCTTGGATAGGGCTTACACTCATGAACAAATACTGGTCATGGAGAAAATCATACTGGGCAATCTAGAATGTACTTTGACTGTGCCAACACCTCTTATTTTCCTAGTTCATTTTATCAATTAAGGCATCAGACCCAGATCAGGAGGTTAGTGTGTGTCACCTTTTGTTTCAAATCTTTTTAAATTATGATTCTTGCTTTATTTTCATTTTATGTTTTGTCTGAATTTCTTTCTTAATTTTGGGATTTCCAGTTGGAAAACATGCCCATTTTCTGTCTGAGTTACGAATGAGGAATTATGCCACCTTAACGTATTGCCTATCAATGATTGCTGCCTCAACAGTCTTTGCAGCTAGATGCACTCTGAATAAGGCTCCCCTTTGGAATGAGACACTTAAGCTCCAAACGGGTTACTCACAAGAACAACTTAATTAGTCCTTCAATTATTATTTGGATTTTATTCATTATTATCATTCAATTATTGTCTAAATTAATTCTATTTGACTTTATTGGTTGCAAACACAAACAGGAATTATGGCAAGATTATTGGCGAGCAATCCACGACTAGGAATGGAAAGCTAAAATGTGTGTGTATAGAAGTATTCTAATCCTTAGAAAAAGGTTGTTGCTGTGCTCCCACCAGCTAAAAATTTGCTGCTGAAGGTTCCTGCCTTCCACAATCAGGGATAGAGTAACATTTGTTTTCTCCCAAAAGTGAAACCATGTGCAATTTGATAGGTTCATTGTTAAAAACATATCATACATTTCTTTTTGTTTTTTTTTTTTTAAATTACATATTGTGTTTTCTATGTTCACTAAGTAGTGCAACTAGGTGCAATTTCACAAGTTCATTGTTAAAAAACAAATAGTAATTATTGCTAACATGTTGCTGCCAACATAATGTTAAAACATGTTGGAACAACATTTTTTAGAAATTGCATGGTATGTTTTCTACGTTCACTAAGTAGTGCAACCAGGTGCAATTTTACAGGTTCTTTGTTAAAAAAACATATATTGTTAAAAACATATTGCTAACATATGTTGTTGTCAACAAAATGTTAAAACATCTTGAAACGACATTTTTTGAAATTGCAGTGTGTTTTTACCAAAATATTGCTAAAACTTTTTTAGATTACTATATCGTGTCTAGTTACGGCCCTTAGGTTTTGATGATAGGTTTTGAATTTGGAATGTCCTCCTTTTCCTATTGGCCTGGTACACTTGGCACAAGATCAAATTTGTTTGATGCATTTTAAAGTTCATACATATGCATAAAGAGTGAAAGTCCAAATCTTTAACTATCCAATTTGGTTCAACAATTCAACTAATTATTTGATAGGTTCATTGTTAAAAACATATCATACATTTCATTTTGTTTTTTTTAAATTACATAATGTGTTTTCTATGTTCACTAAGTAGTGTAACTAGGTGCAATTTCACAGGTTCATTGATAAAAAAAAACAAATCCTAATTATTGCTACCATGTTGTTGCCAACATAATGTTAAAACATGTTGGAACAAAATTTTTTAGAAATTGCATGGTGTGTTTTTTACGTTCACTAAGTAGTGCAACCAGGTGCAATTTTACAGGTTCTTTGTTAAAAAACTTACATTCTTAAAAACATATTGCTAACATATGTTGCTACCAACAGAATGTTAAAACATCTTGAAACAACATTTTTTCAAATTGCAGTGTGTTTTTACCGAAATATCGCTAAAACCTTTTCATATTACTATATCGTGTTTAGTTACGGCCCTTAGGTTTTGATCGTAGTTTTGAATTTGGAATGTCCTCATTTTCCTATTGGTCTGGTAATCTTGACAAAAGATCAAATTTGTTTGATGCATTTTAAAGTTCATATATATGCATAAACAAGAGTGAAAGTCCAAATCTTTAACTATCCAATTTGGTTCAATAGTTCAGCTAATTATTTGATAGGTTCATTGTTAAAAACATATCATACATTTCTTTTGTTTTTTTTAAATTACATAATGTGTTTTCTATGTTCACTAAGTAGTGCAACTAGGTGCAATTTCACAAGTTCATTGTTAAAAAAACAAATTGTAATTATTGCTAACATGTTGCTACCAACATAATGTTAAAACATGTTGGAACAACATTTTTTAGAAATTGCATGGTATGTTTTCTACGTTCACTAAGTAGTGCAACCAGGTGTAATTTTACAGGTTCTTTGTCAAAAAAACATATACTGTTAAAAACATATTGCTAACATATGCTGCTGCCAACAGAATGTTAAAACATCTTGAAACAACATTTTTTGAAATTGCAGTGTGTTTTTACAAAAATATTGTTAAAACCTTTTCAGATTACTATATTGAGTTTAGTTACGACCCTTACGTTTTGATTATAGGTTTTGAATTTGAAATGTCCTCCTTTTCCTATTGGTCTGGTACACTTGGTACAAGATCAAATTTGTTTGATGCATTTTAAAGTTCATACATATGCATAAATAAGAGTGAAAATCCAAATATTTAACTATCTAATTTGGTTCAATAGTTCAGCTAATTATTTGATAGGTTCATTGTTAAAAACATATCATACATTTCTTTTTGTTTTTTTTTAAATTACATAATGTGTTTTCTATGTTCAGTAAGTAGTGCAACTAGGTACAATTTCACAGATTCATTGTTAAAAAAAATCGTAATTATAGCTAACATGTTGCTACCAACATTATGTTAAAACATGTTGGACCAACATTTTTTAGAAATTGCATGGAGTGTTTTATACATTCACTTACTAGTGTAATTTTATAGATTCTTTGTTAAAAAACATATATTGTTAAACATATATTCCTAACATATGTTGCTGCTAACAGAATGTTAAAACATCTTGAAACAACATTTTTTGAAATTGCAGTGTGTTTTTACCAAAATATTGCTAAAACATTTTCAGATTAATATATCGTGTTTAGTTATGGCCCTTAGGTTTTGATTATAGGTTTTGAATTTGGAACGTCCTCCTTTTCCTATTTGTCTGGTACACTTGGCACAAGATAAAATTTGTTTGATGTATTTTAAAGTTCATACATATGCATAAAGAAGAGTGAAAGTCCAAATCATTAACTGTCCAATTTGGTTCAACAGTTCAGCTAATTATTTGATATGTTCATTGTTAAAAACATATCATACTTTTGTTTTTTTTTAAATTACATAATGTGTTTTCTATGTTCCCTAAGTAGTGCAACTAGGTGATATTTCACAAGTTCATTGTTAAAACAAATCATAATTATTGCAAACATGTTGCTGCCAACATAATGTTAAAATATGTTGGAACAACATTTTTTAGAAAATGCATGGTGTGTTTTCTATGTTCACTAAGCAGTGCAACCAGGTGCAATTTTACAGGTTCTTTGTTAAAAAACATATACTGTTAAAAACATATTGCAAACATATCCTACGGCCAACAGAATGTTAATACATCTTGAAACAATAATTTTTGAAATTACAGTGTGTTTTTACCAAAATATTGCTAAAACTTTTCCAGATTACTATATCGTGTTTAGTTACGGCCCTTAGGTTTTGATCATAGGTTTTGAATTTGGAATGTCCTCATTTTTCTATTGGTCTGGTACACTTGGCACAAGATCAATTTTGTTTGATGCATTTTAAAGTACATGGATATGCATACAGAAAAGTGAAAGTCCAAAACTTTAACTATCCAATTTGGTTCAACAATTCAACTAATTATTTGATAGGTTCATTGTTAAAAACATATCATACTTTTGTTTTTTTTTTAATTACATCATGTGTTTTCTATGCTCACTTAGTAGTGCAACTAGGTACAATTTCACAAGTTCATTGTTAAAAACCAAATAGTAATTATTGCTAACATGTTGCTGCCAACATAATGTGAAAACATGTTGGAACACCATTTTTTAGAAATTGCATGGTGTGTTTTCTACGTTCACTAAGTAGTGCAACCAGGTGCAATTTTACATGTTCTTTGTTAAAAATCATATATTGTTAAAAATATATTGCTAACATATGTTGCTACCAACTAAATGTTAAAACATCTTGAAACAACATTTTTTGAAATTGCAGTGTATTTTTACCAAAATATTGCTAAAACTTTTTAATATTACTATATCGTGTTTAGTTACAACCCTTAGGTTTTCATTATAGGTTTTGAATTTGGAATTTCCTCATTTTCCTATTGGTCTAGTACACTTGACACAAGATCAAATTTGTTTCATGCATTTGAAAGTTCATACATATGCATAAAGAAGAGTGAAAGTCCAAACCTTTAACTGTCCAATTTGGTTCAACAGTTCAACTAATTATTTGATAGGTTCATTGTTAAAAACATATCATACTTTTGTTTTTTTTTTTAAATTACATAATGTGTTTTTTATGTTCACTCAGTAGTGCAACTAGGTGTAATTTCACAAGTTCATTGTTAAAAAACAAATCGTAATTATAGATAACATGTTACTGCCAATATAATGTTAAAACATGTTGGACCAACATTTTTTAGAAATTGCATAGTGTGTTTTCTACGTTCAATCAGTAGTACAATTTTACAGGTTCTTTGTTAAAAACATATACTGTTAAAAACATATTCCTAACATATGTTGCTGCCAACAGAATGTTAAAACATCTTGAAACAACATTTTGTGAAATTGCAGTGTGTTTTTACCAAAATATTGCTAAAACTTTTTTAGATTCATATATCGTGTTTAGTTACGGCCCTTAGGTTTTGATTATAAGTTTTGAATTTGGAATGTCCTCCGTTTCCTATTGTTCTGGTACACTTGGCACAAGATCAAATTTGTTTGATGCATTTTAAAGTTCATACATATGCATAAAGAAGAGTAAAAGTCCAAATCTTTAGCTGTCCAATTTGGTTCAACAGTTCAGCTAATTATTTGATAGATTCACTGTTAAAAACATATCATACTTTAGTTTTTTTTTTAATTACATAATGTGTTTTCTATGTTCACTAAGTAGTGCAACTCGGTGCAATTTCACAGGTTCAATGTTATAAAAGAAATCTTAATTATTGCTAACATGTTTCTGCCAATATAATGTTAAAACATGTTGGAACAACATTTTTTAGAATTTGCATGGTGTGTTTTCTATGTTCACTAAGTAGTGCAACCAGGTGGAATTTTACAAGTTATTTGTTAAAAAATATATATTGTTAAAAACATATTGCTAACATATGCTGCTGTCAACAGAATGTTAAAACATCTTAAAACAACATTTTTTCAAATTGCAGTGTGTTTTTTCAAAAGTATTGCTAAAACTTTTTCAGATTACTATATTGAGTTTACTACGACCCTTAGGTTTTTATTATGGATTTTGAATTTGGAATGTCCTCCTTTTGCTATTGGTCTGGTACACTTGGCACAAGATAAAATTTGTTTGATGCATTTTAAAGTTCATACATATGCATAAAGAACAGTGGAATTCCAAATATTTAACTATCCAATTTGGTTCAACAGTTCAGCTAATTATTTGATAGGTTCATTGTTAATAACATATCACACTTTTGTTTTTTTTTTAAATTACATAATGTGTTTTCTATGTTCAGTAAGTAGTGCAACTAGGTGCAATTTGACAGGTTCATCGTTAAAAAACAAATCGTAGTTATTGCTAACATGTTGCTACCAACATAATGCTAAAACATGTTGGAACACCATTTTTTAGAAATTTCATTGTGTGTTTTCTATGTTCTCTAAGTAGTGCAACCAGGTGCAATTTTACAGGTTCTTTCTTAAAAAACATATATTATTAAAAACATATTGCCAACATATGTTCCTGCCAGCTGAATGTTAAAACATCTTGAAACAACATTTTTTGAAATTGCAGTGTATTTTTACCAAAATATTACTAAAAATTTTTCATATTACTATATCGTGTTTAGTTACGGCCCTTAGGTTTTGATTATTGGTTTTCAATTTGGAATGTCTTCCTTTTCCTGTTGGTCTGGTACACTTGGCACAAGATCAAATTTGTTGCATTTTAAAGTTCACACATATGCATAAAGAAGAGTGAAAGTCCAAATCTTTAACTGTCCAATTTGGTTCAACAGTTCAACTAATTATTTGATAGGTTCATGGTTAAAAACATATCATACATTTCATTTTGTTTTTTTTTTTAAATTACATAATGTGTTTTCTTTGTTCACTAAGTAGTACAACTAGGTGCAACTTTACAGGTTCATTGTTAAAAAACAAATGCTAATTATTGCTAACATATTGCTGCTAACATAATGTTAAAACATGTTGGAACAAATTTTTTTAGAAATTGCATGGTGTGTTTTTTACGTTCACTAAGGAGTGCAACCAGGTGCAATTTTACAGGTTCTTTGTTAAAAAACTTATATTCTTAAAAAATATTCCTAACACATGTTGCTGCCAACAGAATATTAAAACATCTTGGAACAACATTTTTTGAAATTGCGATGTGTTTTGACCCAAATATTGCTTAAACTTTTTCATATTACTATATCTTGTTTAGTTAAGGCCATTAGATTTTGATCATAAGTTTTGAATTTGGAATGTTCTCCTTTTCCCATTGGTATGGTACACTTGGTACAAGATCACATTTGTTTGATGCATTTTAAAGTTCATATATATGCATAAAAAAGAGTGAAAGTCTAAATCTTTAACTGTCCAATTTGGTTCAACAGTTCAGCTAATTATTTGATAGGTTCATTGTTAAAGAATATCATACACTTCTTTTTGTTTTTTTTAAATTACATAATGTGTTTTGTATATTCACTAAGTAATGCAATTTCACAAGTTCATTGTTATAAAACAAATCCTAATTATTGCTAACATATTCGTGCCAACATAACATTAAAACATGCTGGTACAATATTTTTTAGAAATTGCTTGGTGTGTTTTATACGTTCACTAAGTAGTGCAACCAGGTGCAATTTTACAGGTTCTTTGTTAAAAAAACATATATTGTTAAAAACATATTGCTAACATATGTTGCTGCAAATAGAATGTTAAAACATCTTGAAACAACATTTTTTGAAATTGAAGTGCATTTTTAAAAAAATATTGCTAAAACTTTTTCAGATTACTATATTGAGTTTAGTTACAGCCCTTAGGTTTTGATTATAGGTTTTGAATTTGGAATGTCCTCCTTTTCCTATTGGTCTGGTACGCTTGGCACAAGATCAAATTTGTTTGATGCATTTTAAAGTTCAAACATATACATAAAGAAGAATGAAAATCCAAATATTTAACTATCCAATTTGGTTTAACAGTTCACCTAATTATTTGAAAGTTTCATTGTTAAAAACATATCATACTTTTGTTTTTTTTTTAAATTACATAATGTGTTTTCTATGTTCACTAAGTAGTGCGTGCAACTAGGTGTAATTTCACAGGTTCATTGTTAAAAAACAAATGCTAATTATTGCTAACATGTTGCTGCCAACATAATGTTAAAACATGTTGGAACAATTTTTTTTAGAAATTACATGGTGTGTTTTCTACGTTCACTAAGTAGTGCAACCAGGTGCAATTTTACAGGTTCTTTGTTGAAAAACTTATATTCTTAAAAACATATTGCTAACATATGTTGCTGGCAACAGAGTGTTAAAACATCTTGATACAACATTTTTTTAAATTGCAGTGTGTTTTTACCGAAATATTGCTAAAACTTTTTCATATTACTATATCGTGTTTAG
Organism: Pueraria montana var. lobata; assembly: GCA_026413185.1. Classification (NCBI taxonomy): domain Eukaryota; kingdom Viridiplantae; phylum Streptophyta; class Magnoliopsida; order Fabales; family Fabaceae; genus Pueraria; species Pueraria montana. Next base: position 6,724,209 of record CM048647.1, read on the forward strand.
TTACGGTTGTTAGGTTTTGATCATGGGTTTTGAATTTGGAATGTACTCCTGTTCCTATTGGTCTGGTACACTTGGCATAAGATCAAATTTGTTTGATGCATTTTAAAGTTCATAGATATGCATAAAGAAGAGTGAAGGTCCAAAACTTTAACTGGCCAATTTGGTTCAACAATTCAACTAATTATTTGATAGGTTTATTGTTAAAAACATATCATACTTTTGTTTTTTTTTTAATTACATAACGTGTTTTTTATGTTCACTAAGTAGTGCAACTAAGTGTAATTACATAGGTTCATTGTTAAAAAACAAATCGCTATTATTGTTAACATGTTGCTGCCATCATAATGTTAAAACATGTTGGAACACCATTTTTTAGAAATTGCATGGTGTGTTTTCTACGTTCACTAAGTAGTGCAACCAGGTGCAATTTTACAGGTTCTCTGTTAAAAAACATATACTGTTAAAAATATATTGCTAATGTATGTTACTGCCAACTCAATGTAAAAACATCTTGAAACAACATTTTTTGAAATTGCAGTGTATTTTTAGCCAAATATTGCTAAAACATTTTCATATTACTATATCGTGTTTGGTTACAGCCCTTAAGTTTTGATCATAGATTTTGAATTTGGAATGTCCTCCTTTTCTTGTTGGTCTGGTACACTTGGCACAAGATCAAATTTATTTGATGCATTTTAAAGTTCATACATATGCATAAAGAAGTGTGAAAGTCAAAATCTTTAATTGTTCAATTTGGTTCAACAGTTCAGCTAATTATTTGATAGGTTCATGTTAAAAACATATCATACATTTCATTTTGTTTTTTTTTTAAATTACATAATGTGTTTTCAATGTTCACTAAGTAGTTCAACTAGGTGCAATTTCACAGGTTCATTGTTAAAAAACAAATCGTAATTATTGTTAACATGTTGCTACCAACATAATGTTAAAACATGTTTGAACACCATTTTTTAGAAATTGCATGGTGTGTTTTCTACGTTCACTAAGTAGTGCAACCAGGTGCAATTTTACAGGTTCTTTGTTAAAAAACATATACTGTTAAAAACATATTGCTAACGTATGTTGCTGCCAACTGAATGTAAAAACATCTTGAAACAACATTTTTTGAAATTGCAGTGTATTTTTACCTAAATATTGCTAAAAAAATTTAATATTGTTGTATCGTGTTTAGTTACGGCACTTAGGTTTTGATCACAGGTTTCGAATTTGGAATGTCCTCCTTTTCTTGTTGGTCTGGTACAATTGGCACAAGATCAAATTTACTTGATGCATTTTAAAGTTCATACATATGCATAAAGAAGTGTGAAAGTCCAAATCTTTAATTGTTGAATTTTGTTCAACAGTTCAACTAATTATTTGATAGGTTCATTGTTAAAAACATATCATACATTTCATTCTGTTTTTTTTAATTACATAATGTGTTTTCTATGTTCACTAAGTAATGCAACTAGGTGCACTTTCACAGGTTCATTGTTAAAAAACAAATAGTAATTATTGCTAACATGTTGCTGCCAACATAATGTTAAAACATGTTTGAACAAATTTTTTTAGAAATTGCATGGTGTGTTTTCTACGTTCACTAAGTAATACAACCAGTTACAATTTTCCAGGTTCTTTGTTAAAAAAATATACTGTTAAAAACATATTGCTAACGTATGTTGCTGCCAACTGAATGTAAAAACATTTTGAAACAACATTTTTTGAAATTGCAGTGAATTTTTACCTAAATATTGCTAAAACTTTTTAATATTACTATATCGTGTTTAGTTACAGCCCTTAGGTTTTGATCACAGGTTTTGAATTTGGAATGTCCTCCTTTTCTTGTTGGTCTAGTACAATTGGCACAAGATCAAATTTATTTGATGCATTTTAAAGTTCATACATATGCATAAAGAAGTGTGAAAGTCCAAATCTTTAATTGTTGAATTTGGTTCAACAGTTCAACTAATTATTTGATAGGTTCATTGTTAAAAACATTTCATACATTTCATTTTTTTTTTAATTACATAATGTGTTTTCTATGTTCACTAAGTAGTGCAACTAGGTGCACTTTCACAGGTTCATTGTTAAAAAACAAATAGTAATTATTGCTAACATGTTACTGCCAACATAATGTTAAATCATGTTTGAACAAATTTTTTTACAAATTGCATGGTGTATTTTCTACGTTCACTAAGTAGAGCAACTAGGTGCAATTTTACATGTTCTTTGTTAAAAAACATATACTGTTAAAAACATATTGCTAACACATGTTGTTGTCAATTGAATGTTAAAATATCTTGAAACAACATTTTTTGAAATTGCAGTGTGTTTTTACAAAAATATTACTAAAACTTTTTCATATTACTATATTGAGTTTAGTTACGGCCCTTAGGTTTTGATCATAGGTTTTGAATTTGGAATGTCCTCCTTTTCCTGCTGGTCTGGTACACTTGGTACAAGATGAAATTTTTTTGCTGCATTTTAAAGTTCATACATATGCATAAAGAAGAGTGAAAGTTCAAATCTTTAATTGTTCAATTTGGTTCAACAGTTCAGCTAATTATTTGATAGGTTCATTGTTAAAAACATATTATACATTTCATTTTGTTTTTTTAATTACATAATGTGTTTTCTATGTTCACTAAGCAGTGCAACTAGGTGCAATTTCATAGGTTCATTGTTAAAAAACAAATCGTAATTATTGCTAACATGTTGCTGCCAACATAATGTTAAAACATGTTTGAACAAATTTTTTTACAAATTGCATGGTGTATTTTCTACGTTCACTAAGTAGTGCAACCAGGTGCAATTTTACAGGTTCTTTGTTAAAAAACTTATATTCTTAAAAACATATTGCTAACATATATTGCTGCCAACAGAATGTTAAAACATCTTGGAACAACATTTTTTGTAATCGCAGTGTGTTTTTACCCATATATTGCTAAAACTTTTTCATATTACTATATCGTGTTTAGTTACAGCCGTTAGGTTTTGATCATAGGTTTTGAATTTGGAATGTTCTCCTTTTCCTATTGATATGGTACACTTGGCACAAGATCAAATTTGTTTGATGCATTTTAAAGTTCATATATATGCATAAAGAAGAGTGAAAGTCCAAATCTTTATCTGTCCAATTTGGTTCAACAGTTCAGCTAATTATTTGATAGGTTCATTGTTAAATAAATATCATACATTTCTTTTTGTTTTTTATAAATTACATAATGTGTTTTCTATATTTGCTAAGTAGTGCAACTAGATGCAATTTCACAAGTTCATTGTTAAAAAACAAATCCTAATTATTGCTAACATGTTGTTGCCAACATAACATTAAAACATGTTGGAACAACATTTTTTAGAAATTGCATGGTGTGTTTTCTACGTTCAATAAGTAGTACAACCAGTTGCAATTTTCCAGGTTGTTTGTTAAAAAAAATATACTATTAAAAACATATTGCTAACATATGTTGCTGCCAACAGAATGTTAAAACATCTTGAAACAACATTTTTTTGAAATTGAAGTGCGTTTTCACAAAAATATTGCTAAAACTTTTTCATATTACTATATTGAGTTTAGTTACAGCCCTTGGGTTTTGATTATAGGTTTTGATTATAGGTTTTGAATTTGGAATGTCCTCCTTTTCCTATTGGTTTAGTACACTTGGCATAAGATCAAATTTGTTTGATGCATTTTAAAGTTCATAGATATGCATAAAGAAGAGTGAAAGTCCAAAACTTTAACTATCCAATTTGGTTAAACAGTTCAGCTAATTATTTGATAGGTTCATTATTAAAAACATATCATACTTTTGTTTTTTTTAAAATTACAAAATGTGTTTTCTATGTTCAATAAGTAGTGTAACTAGGTGCAATTTCACAGGTTCATTGTTAAAAAACAAATCGTAATTATTGCTAACATGTTGCTGCCAACATAATGTTAAAACATGTTGGAACAACATTTTTTAGAAATTGCATGGTGTGTTTTCTATGTTCACTAAGCAGTGCAACCAGGTGCAATTTTACAGGTTCTTTGTTAAAAAAACATATACTGTTAAAAACATATTGTTAACATATGCTGTTGCCAACAAAGTGTTAATACATCTTGAAACAACAATTTTTGAAATTACAGTGTGTTTTTATCAAAACATTGCTAAAACTTTTCCAGATTACTATATCGTGTTTAGTTATGGGCCATAGGTTTTGATCATAGGTTTTGAATTTGGAATGTCCTCCTTTTCCTATTGGTCTGGTACACTTGGCACAAGATCAAATTTGTATGATGCATTTTAAAGTTCATAGATATGCATAAAGAAGAGTGAAAGTCCAAAACTTTAACTGTCTAATTTGGTTCAACAATTCAGCTAATTATTTGATAGGTTCATTGTTAAAAACATATCATAGTTTTGTTTTTTTTTTAATTGCATAATGTGTTTTCTATGTTCCCTAAGTAGTGCAACTAGGTGCAATTTCACAGGTTCATTGTTAAAAAATAAATCGTAATTATTGCTAACATATTGCTGCCAACATAATGTGAAAACATGTTGGAACACCATTTTTTAGAAATTGCATGGTGTGTTTTCTACGTTCACTAAGTTGTGCAACCAGGTGCAATTTTACAGGTTCTTTGTTAAAAAACATATATTGTTAAAAACATATTGCTAGCATATGTTGCTGCCAACAGAATGTTAAAGCATCTTGAAACAACATTTTTTGAAATTGCAGTGTATTTTTACCAAAATATTACTAAAACTTTTTCATATTACTATATCGTGTTTAGTTACGGCCCTTAGATTTTGATTATTGGTTTTGAATTTGGAATGTCCTCCTTTTCCTGTTGGTCTGGTACACTTGGCACAAGATCAAATTTGTTTGATGCATTTTAAAGTTCATATATATACATAAAGAAGAGTGAAAGTCCAAATCTTTAACTTAACTGTCCAATTTGGTTCAACAGTTCAGCTAATTATTTGATAAGTTCATTGTTAAAAACATATCATACATTTCTTTTTTTTTTAAATTACATAATGTGTTTTCTATGTTCACTAAGTAGTGCAACTAGGTGCAATTTCACAAGTTCATTGTTAAAAAACAAATCCTAATTATTGCTAACATGTTGCTGCCAACATAATGTTAAAAGATGTTGGAACAAATTTTTTTAGAAATTGCATGGTGTGTTTTCTACGTTCACTAAATAGTGCAACCAGGTGCAATTTTACAGATTCTTTGTTAAAAAACTTATATTCTTAAAAACATGTTGCTAACATTTGTTGCTGCCTACAGAATGTTAAAACATCTTGAAACAACGTTTTTTGAAATTGCAGTGTGTTTTTATCAAAATATTGCTAAAACTTTTTCATATTACTATATTGTGTTTAGTTACGGCCCTTAGGTTTTGAATTTGGAATGTCCTCCTTTTCCTAATGGTCTGGTACACTTGGCATAAGATCAATTTTGTTTGATGCTTTATAAAGTTCATACATATGCATAAAGAAGAGTGAAAGTCCAAATCTTTAACTGTCCAATTTGGTTCAACAATTCAGCTAATTATTTGGTATTGATTTTTCTCTCCTGGTAAGGGGAAGGAGCATTGAGTAGTAGACAGATCCCAGAATTACCAGTCGTCATGTTTTCTACATTTTAGGATTCTTTCATGGCTTCACTTTCTCTCATTGCATGTCAAGTGTCCTCAATTCACTAAGTTGGGCTTAATTGTAGTTGTTAATGAATAAATGGAGTCTTCTATACTTAAATGTTGTTTTTCTTTTGATTCATCTAAGAATTGAAGGTCTCATACTACATTGCAATTTTTTTACCAAACCATACCCATTTTGTTATGATTTTGTTTTTATTGGGTTATCACAAATTAGAATCCATGCTAACTCGTGTTATTCTCATAGTTTCTTTTTTGTGTGAGAATATTTCACATTCTAGTTTTGTCCCCCCTGGTTATGTTCTTGAAAGCTCAATTGATCTTGCAGTAGGACCTGTTTCTATCACAAATTAGAACCCGTGCTAACTCGCGTTATTCTTGTATTAGCTTTAACTTCAACATTCTTTGTTGGGATCTTTCTAGCCGCTCATGGAATTCTAATGTAATCACTTCCTTATTTTCATTTTTTATTTTTGAAAATGACAAAAGAAAAGGGGTCACATCTCTCATGTAAGGTATGAGGTAGTCTTAAATGATTGCAGGCTAGGATTTATAATTGATTTTCTATCAAAGCAAGATAATCCTTGTTGGATTGATGGTTGGATCTGTTGTAATTGTAGCTCTGCTATAGCTCAATAACCTTCTTGTAATTGTAGCTCTGCTATAGGTAACTCTCAAACAATGAAATGTAACTATATCTATATGGATTCAAGTTGTATTCTCCATTCGTATTATTCTATTTCAGTGTTTCCTATGTAAGATTAACTGTAATACGCAAGTTACAGCTCATTTCTTTAGCTTTTGAATTCAAATTAGTATTAATTTTTTATAACCGTTAAAATTTTATGACATCGGGCTATCAAACCATGTTGTAAAATCAAGCTGATATTCATTGGTTACTAACCTGTTCTAGTACATTAAATGAATCATTGCCAAAGTGTTTTTACCAACATCTGCGATTTCTTGTCATATTTATTCCTAGACTATGGATTTCATTACCAAACATAATAAGAATGAACTGTAAATTTTTAGTGTGATTTTTCAAGTTCCAAAACTATGTACTCTTCTTCTAAAAGTTGTTAGAAGTACACTTGGTTCTGAAGGTTGGGATGCTCTTGTTCCAAGAGCTGCTTTAGGAAATCTGGTTCAGGTACCACTACCAAGTTGTATTAAGAAATATCTGTTGGAGTCAAAGTGTGAAGCTGAAGTCCCGCATTGGGTAGAAATGGGCAAGTTGAGCAACATATAAGTGGATGGACCCGCAAACCTAATGCCTTAAGGTTTTGGGTTGAAGGTGGTGTTAGGTTCACTTATGTGGTGAGCTTGTGGCCCATTGGTGAGGATCTCCCTGACGTTTCATCCCGCTCGGTGGACAACAATTGGTATCAGAGCAATCACATGCATACACATAAACATGAGATTTAATGAGGTTCAGCAAGTGTGCCTACGTCATCGGGAGCAGAGCAATTGTTTCTATTATTGTCACGTAGCAAATAGGGTTACATCAATTTATATAGAATAAACCACGATACAGACTTACAATATCACCCCTATATCGTACCGCGTATAATATATTACGTACAATATACTGCGTACAATACCGCGGGGCTAAACCCCCTGCACCCCCAACCGACTAATTTTGTAACCTAACAAACAGGTGGCCCACGCCCATTCTGCTCACTCATAGAATATGAGCCATGCACAACAATCTCCACCTTGGCGAATATTCAGCCCCGTGGAAGATAACAGCATGTCCACCTCATATCCTCTATGTCTCCTGGGTTAGGGGTCCAGTCATGTCTAGAACTGAGCAACATTTAACAAGTCTAAGCAATGCTTGAACTTGTCAGTTGTGACCGCCTTGGTTAACATATCAGCTGCATTATCTGAAGTGTGAACTTTCCTGAGCAAAATCTAACCAGATGCCATTAGCTCCCTAATCTTGTGAAACCTCACATCAATATGTTTGCTTCTAGCATAATACACTTGATTCTTTGCCAAATCGATAACACTCTGACTATCATAATGCAACTGAACTCTTCCTTGCTCAATGCCCATCTCCTTTGCTAGCCCTGTGAGCCACACGGCTTCTTTACTAGCCTCTGCTACTGCCATGTACTTTGGTTCAGTTGTTGACATTGCCATAATAGACTGAACAATGGACTTCCAACAAAAAGGCCCACCTGTAAGAGTAAAGACATACCCTGTTGTAGACCTCTTGTCATCCAAATTACCAGCATAGTCAGAATCCACATATCCCATAACTGAAGGGTCACCCTATTGACTGCCAAACATGATATCATGCGTTGTTGTACCCTTTAGGTACTTAAAGATCCACTTCACTGCCTCCCAATGTTGCTTCCCTGGCTTTGACATAAACTTATAGAATTGGCTTATAGCATGTGCCAAATCTAGTCTAGTGTAAACCATATCATACATTAAGCAACCAACTGCATTGGCATAGGGAACCTTTGACATGTATTCCACCTCTTCATCTATCTTCGGGCACTGATCTACAGAAAGCTTGAAGTGGTTTGCAAGTGGAGTACTCACTAACTTAGCATTACTCATGCTAAACTTGTCCAGCACCTTCTCAACATAGCCCTGTTGTGAGAGCCATGGTCTTCTAGACCTCCTGTCCCTGTGAATCTCCATCCCAAGAATCTTCTTAGCAGGACCCAAGTCCTTCATATCAAACTCCTTACCCAACATGGATTTCAACTCATTCACATCACGCAAATGGTTACCAGTAATCAACATATCATCCACATAAAGTAGCAGAAAAATAAAAGAGCCATCATCAAGGCTCCTCACATAAACAAACACAATAGTCATACTCACATCACCTATAGCCAATCCAAAGCATACAAGAATCAAACCGCTTGTACCATTGCCTTGGAGACTGCTTCAATCCATACAAAGACCTTTTCAACTTACAAACCAGCCAGCCCGGTCCATTTTTACTGAATCCCTCTGGCTGCTCCATGTAAATCTGCTCCTCTAGATCACCGTGAAGAAAAGCTTTCTTCACATCCATCTACTCCAAGTGCATATCCACTCTGGCTATCAAGGCTAACTCTGCCCTGATAGAAGTATGCCTCACGACTGGGGAGAAAACCTCATCATAGTCAATCCCCTTCTGCTGCGAATACCCTTTTGCTACTAGGCGAGCCTTGAACTTTTCCCCTTCTTTTTCTGATACTGGAGGTTTCCTCTTGTACACCCATTTGCACCCTATGGCTTTCTTGCCTGGAGGAAGCTCAACTAGCTCCCATGTATGATTCTTCTGCAAAGACTTCATCTCCTCCACCATAGCACCCATCCATCTGTCTTTCACTTGGTTGTTCATAGCCTCTTGAAAGGTAGACAGGTCTCTAGAACTGGTGAGAAGTGCAAAAGAAGCCAACTCTTCAAACCCATATCAGACAACGGGTTTAATAGTGCGACGTTCTCGATCTCTAACAAGAGTGTACTCATGCGGTCCTGCTGGACTAACTGGTCTAGACTCATGTGCATATGTGATCTCAGGTCTTGGACTACATGGTTATGCCTTCTCAATAATCACTGGTAGCTACTCAAAGTCCACCTGAACATCCACGGAGCTAGGGGAAGCTCCATCTAGTACTGGTACATGTGTCTCAACTATTTGTGGCATCATGGATTGCTCATCAAACACTGCATCTCTACTGATCACCATCTTCTTGGAAACTGGATCCCAAAACTTGAACCCCTTCACACCTTTGGAATAACCTACGAAAACACATTTTTTTGACTTTGGATCAAGTTTGGATCTTTCATCACTGGATACATGCACAAAAGCAAGACACCCAACTATTCTTAAATTATTAAAATCAACCAGGTTACCTGTCCAGACTTCCTCTACAAATTTCCCATCCAATGAAGCTCGTGGTGATCAGTTGAGCAGATAGCACACCATATTCACTACCTCTGCCCAAAAGCCTTTGGAAAGGCCAGCATTCAACCTTAGACACTAGGCATTTTCAGTAAGGGACCTATTCATCCTCTCTATAACACCATTCTGCTGTGGTGTTTTTTGCATTGAGAAGTGTCTCCAAATGCCATGTTCCTCACAGAATTTTTGAAACCGTGAGTCTATGTACTCCCTGCCATTATGAGACCTCAAGTACTTGATTTTTCTGCCTGCCTGGTTCTCCACCTCAGCCTTCCACAACTTGAACTTCTCAAAGAATTCAGATTTCTGTTTCATGAAGTACACCCAGACCTTGCGAGAAAAATTGTCAATGATGGCGACAAAATAATCGAAACCACCTAAGGAAGGATCTCTAGTAGGACCCCACACATCAGTATGCCTATAATCTAGGATCCCCTTGGTGGTGTGCTTTGCAGCTTTAAACAGCACTCTGGACTGTTTCCCAAGCACACAGTACTCACACAAGTCTAACTTGCAACTCCAAACTCCCTTTAAGAGTCCTCTTTTATGAAGCTCCACCATCCCACGCTCACTGAGATGGCCCAAATGCATGTGCCATAATCTAGTAGCATCATCATCAGACTCAACAGATGCAGCACAACCTACAACTGTGCTCCCTATCAGTCTGTAAATATTGCCTACAGTCCTCTATGCTTTCATCACAGTCAACGCACCCTTACACACTCTGAGGGTATCCTGATCTCCATCAGTCCTATAATTGAAACCATTTGCCTGCAAAGTACCAAGTGAGATCAGATTCTTCCTCAACTCAGAGATATACCAGACATCACACAACGTTCTCCCTCCACCATCATCTACAGCAATCTGCATCTGTCCTATTCCAACAACAGCACAAGCTTTGTCGTCACCCAAATAGACACTGCCAGAATTGCCTGACCAGTATGTGGTGAACCACTCCCTATTGAGAATCATATGGTAAGAACATTCGGAATCAAGAATCCATGCATTTGTAAGCTGACTGCATGAAATCAAGAGAACATCTCCCTCACTGTAGTAGTCTGAGTCATTAGTCTCTGCCACATTCGCAGAGCGGGATGCCTCTTCACCAGACTACTTCAACTTTGGACAACTCTTTTTGATATGCCCTTGCTATTTGCAATTGTAGCACATAACTAATTTGTTGTGTCTGGTTTTGGACTTATTCCTCCTTCCAAAACCCCCTTTGCCTTGCGTCCTCCCACGTTCTTTATTCCCCGTGGCTGTGAAACGGTGTCTTAGCCCCTCTTGGTGTACAACAATTGGTATCAGAGCCGATGGTTCGAACAGGTGACCGGCTCGGATGATTAAGATGGATTAGCGATGGATTTGGGCATAGACATGGGGATCCCTTGTATCGAAAGTCTTCCTAGCGGTGGGTCTATACATGGAGGCCAAGCAGTGTGTCTCGCACCGTGGAATGGTGGAACAGTGGTCCAAGGTACTAGAGTACTCTAAAAGCGCCATCATTGGATACTCATGATAAAAATGGCTTTCGCTTGAGGGGGAGCTACCTTGTGGAAGAGACTCACACTTGAGGGGGAGATTGTTAGAGTACAAGTGTGAAGGTGAAGTCCCACATTGCATAGGAATGGACAAGTTGAGTAACATATAAGTGAGGAAGACCCATAAACCTAATGCCTTAAGGTTTTGGGTTGAAGTTGGTGTCAGGTTCACTTATGTAGTGTGCTCGTGGCCTATTGGTGAAGATCTCCCTGGTGTTTCATCCCCCTTGGTGCATAACAATTGTTATTAGAGCCGATGGTTCGACCAGGTGACCGGCTCAAACGAGTAAGATGGATTAGCGATGGATCCAGGCATGGACATGGGGATCCCTTGTATCGAAAGTGGGTCCATACATGGAGGCCACCATTGGATACTCGTGAAATGGCTTTCGCTTGAAGGGGAGCTACCATATGGAAAAGATTCACACTTGAGGGGGAGATTGTTGGAGTACAAGTGTGAAGGTGAAGTCCCACATTGGGTAGAATGGGCGAGTTGAGCAATATATAAGTGAGAAAGACCCACAAACCTAATGCCATAAGGTTTTGGGTTGAAGGTGGTGTCAGGTTCACTTGTGTGGTGTGCTCGTGGCCCATTGGTGAAGATCTCCCTGGTGTTTCATCCCCCTCGATGCATAACAATATCATATATAGACAGTATAGTGTTATTATGATAGTTACTCTGTGATTGAATGAGAAAAACTACTGCGAGATGTATGAGAAAATCGTGATGTTGCAGCTGTGTTTTAGTCTCTATAGTTCATACAATAAAACTGATTATTTTCATTTTGTTCTACATAATCACACTGATACGTCTTATAATACAATAGCACTTATTCACATTTTGTAAGACACTACAAAATAGCATTTGTGCATGATGAGAAGGGGTGGAAATCAGAAGCTACAGATTGTGAATGCCACAAATTTTAAGCCTGAGGCTTCCATCAAGCTTTTTGTCTTGGGTTCCTTATTCATTCCAGGGATGCTTGTGAGTGAGGGGGTGCATGAGTGACAGAATATATGAAACGTGTGATGTCGTGGATGATGATAATAAAATAGGAGTGTGATGATAGGTCTCTATGCAATGCAATGTGTGCAACAACGAGATCCTAGGAGGGGTGAGTAAAATCCAATTTTAATGTGTGCTGCAATGGTTCCTCACTTCACACTTTTCTTTTTGTAAAGTATTATATTATGATGATAAAGTACATTTCTATATCTTTTCTTTTTATATCTACACAACAGATAGAATTTTTCATACATTGCATATATTATATGTCTATTTCTTTTTATAAAGTATTATATTATGATTATGATGATAAAGGCAATGACTTGCAATCTTGTTACATACACTAAGTGATTTATCATGCTTGAGATGTCTTGAAGTTTTGTATCAAGCGTATTCAAGCTTTTGTATCCAAAAATAGTTCCCAAATTTTTCTACAAGTTCTCAATTTTTATTCTCTATTTTACTTGTAAGTACTATTCTACAGCCACATGCATTTTTAATATATATATATATATATATATATATATATATATATATATATATATATATATGTATGTATGTGTGTGAGGAGGGATCAAATGACACTAGTATAACTTACACCAATTGTTACACCATTCAATAACTTTCAATTGGATGATGTTTTCTTAAAATCCACCGTTGGATTGAAAGTTCCTTTCACATAGATCATATATACAAAATTTCATATTAATCCAAAATTATTTGCTACCTCATTCATATAGATTATAATCCACGTAATATAAACTTTTCAAAATATACTAAAATACGGATCATTTGATCACCTTCTTATTGTTGTTCAATTTTGACAAATTTTGACACAGACAAACTTGGTAATATATAGATACAATTCAACGGTTGGATCAATAAAAATCACATTCTATATCAAGTTATTGAATGGTGTAACAATTTGTGAAGTTACACCGGTGTCATATATATATATATATATATATATATATATATATATATATATATATATATATATATATATATATATCTTATAACATGTTCACGTGTATTTATGTTGTTGCCAATGATTGCCATTAGTCTCCTGCATGTATTTTTTAGCTTTATATAAAGAATAAGTTATACTGATCTGCTCCATTGTTTATCTGTTAGCTAAGACCATAAAACTCACAAGTGTATGTAGTATTTAGTGCACGTGTATCTAGTACCTAACTAATTCAATTGTATATAAACTTATTTTTTTTCATTGTACATATTTATACAAATTGATCCCTTAAAGTATGAAGTTTCTACAAGTTTATGTAATCAACTTGTGAATAATTTTATTACTTAAAGGACTAACTTTGTATATACAAAAGATATAAGAACAAAAAACTAGAAACTGTAACTTTGATAGAGGTTGTATATCACCCTCATATATCTAATACATATTTGTTGCAGGGGTTGGAGGCCATATTATAAAAATGTCTTGCTTCAGATAAGGAAAAAATTGAATATTCCTTACTCAACCCAATTGTCAACTCGCGACCTTGAACTAGAAAAATTCCTACACCTTTTGCACTGTAACTCAATGTAAGTAAAGTAATTTCTTTTTAGTTTTCACAATAAAAACAAAAATAAAATAAATTTTATATGTCCCTAATCATCATTTAAATCTTGAATAGTCTTGTAGTGAAGAATCAATTGTTTCTAGTAGGTCGGGGCACTGCCTCTAATGGTCGGGGCAGTCTACAACATGTACTCAGTCAATGGAAAGTGCAGTCAAAAGTTGGAGCGAAAGACATTCGATCAATTATTTTGAAGGTTGTTTTACTTGTCACTTAAATGATTCACTTCACATGCGATTATATTTTTAATTTGATCTTAAACTTTAGGTGATATGTTTTTTCCATTATGGTTGTTCTTTTAAAGGGAGTTGGTGTTTTTACATTGGCAAAGATATATATATCAATTGTTAAGTGAATGATATCTGTGTTTTAGTTTTTCTCTATAATTTAATGTATATCCAAAAGAAAGCATTTTGGATTTTTGGGTCACATCCCCTATTCATGACTAGAAGCTAACTTATAGCAAGTGAGGAAATTATCTAGGAAAGTTGTTATAGAAGTTGTTGACTACTAGGTTAAGAAAGAGTTAATAAAGAAGGTATACATTGGTACTGGTTGGAGTGGTAGCATTAGTATTTCCTAAGAATAACTTCAACATCTATTTGGCAATTTATGGTTTACAGGGTGGGCAGTTAGCTATGATTGACCTAGAATCCAGAACAACCTTGCTTACAACAAAACAAGTGCCTAACAAGATAATTCGATATGTTTTATTGGCCTATAGATGGCGAGAATGGGCTCGGGTGGTATCTCAATAATGAGTGACTTAGCTTATGAAGGGTGAGGATGGACTCACTTATGTGTGATGATAAGTGTAGAGGGACTAGTGTTTGCATAAAGATGTGACATGCACCATTTGCATAGAATGTCGAGTTAAGGTGAAATAGACATGAGCCAGATGGTGGAGGTCACGACAAGTTTTAGCCTGAACCTTAAGGGTTTTAGAGACTTGGTGTGGAAAACCCATTGGCCTATGTTGAACCCATAGGATTGGGGCATACTTCGAAAGCTGGGTAACCTTGACTAGTCACTGGATGGATATTCTAGTGTAGTGCATTCTATATTGAAGGCATCGACGTCGATGACACTTCTTTTGGGTAGACATATGTGCTCCTAGACTATTTCTAGAATTAGGATTGGTATCACATGACACATGGAGTAGAGTTAGGAGAACATTACATTACATTACATGTATAAATATTGTTAGTAATTGTGAATATGACTTCTTGTGTTCATGTGAAATTGAGGGTAGGGGTGTTCACGGGTTGGGTTGGCCCGGGTTTGGCTAAACCCGTTACCCAACCCGATCAAAATTTTACAGGTTGGGTTGGGTTGGATTTGTGCAATTTTATTGTGAAATCCAAATCGAACCAACCCATTCACAAACGGGTTGGGTTGGGTTGGGTTGGGTTGGATTGGGTTAATCGGGTCTGAACTTTTAAAAATATTTTTTATTTTGTAAAAATTAGAATTTTTTAGATCAACAATTTGTTTTTGCCTAAAGCTTTGCAAATATATAATGACTACATACCCTCCAAAGAGATCAAATTGTGACAATATTTGATTAATAAAATTAATGGTTTCAATGGTAATACATTATTTTATTTTATATAGAAATAAACTATTATATTAGCATGAGAAAACATAAACAAAATTAAGACAAAAAATAAAAACAACAACTAAAAAAAAAAGAAATATAATTCATGTGTGGTTAAAAATTAGCAAAAAACTATGGTTTTCTGTATTTCTTAATTTAATAATATATATATATATATATATATATATATAATAAATTTAATTTCATGCTACGAGTCAGATCGGGTTGGGTCAAGGGTTCAAAATGCAGAACTCGTTACCCGACCCGTACACTGACGGGTTTGAATGGGTTGGGTTGGATTTGACCCGAACCCTAAAAAAATCCGAACCGAACTAATTGGGTCGGTTTGGATCGGGTGGGGTTCATAGGTTATCCATACCCGTGAACACCCTTAATTGAGGGAATGCAAATACTTGTATGTATGGAAATATGTATAAGTGTGCGTTTGTTCTATTTGTTGTTAGTACCATACTTTGAGCACGATACGAGAATGTGTTCTCACTCCATGCCTTTGTTGTTTGTTTGTTTGTGTTTGGTACGAATGCCATTTGCAAGTAATGTTTATCCGAATCTTGAGCAGAATGGTGGAGCAGTAGCTTAGTATAATTGTTATGTTTATCTTTCACGGGAATGTATGCTCTGATAGATTGTGGCATTGGGGCAATGGCGTTTTAATTATTTAGTTATGTTTTTAATTAATTTACCCTATGGACAATTATTTGGTTTTAAATTGAGATGTATGGCCTTTGGAGTGCCAACCTTTATTAATTACGTTTTTGGTTTATGAAGTTTAAATTTATTCAAACTTGAGATTTAGGTAATGATGTATGTGATGTCTTTTACTGCGAAGAGCGGTTTCAAAAATTAACCTTAGTTATTTTCGCATTTTTTTATTTATCATTTGGCTAAATTGTAGATTTTACCAACCAACTTTCATTATTTTGTGAATTTTATCACCCACGTTTTTTTTACAAATTTTACCACCCAACTTTCATTATTTTATTAATTTTATCACCCAAGTTTTTTTTTACAAATTTTACCACCCAAATTTTATCATTTTGCGAATTTTACCATTCAAGTATTTTTTATCACCAAACTTTCATTATTTTGCGAGTTTTACCATCTAAGTTTTCAATTTTTACGTATTTTCTCATCACATTGGTAATAAAACGACGTCGTTTTGTTTTTTTTTTACTTTTTTTTGTAACACATTAACGATGGTAAAATGTGCGAAGATCTTAATATCATTTATCTATGGGTAAAGGGTGTCACAATCACACACCCTAGAAATCTAGAGAACTCTTCTTATAACTCTCTCTTAAGGGCAAACTACCCTTGATAACAACTCTCTCGAGGAAAATCACAAATTTTAACATTAAGTTAATATTTAGAAAATTCTATTCCTAGATTTTTCATGCTCATTAGTAATTTAATATTTTTTTTTATAAGAAAAAAATTAATATCAATAATTGAACATATTAATTCTTATTAAAAAAACAATTTAGATTACATAGCATTCAAGTGTTGTTGACACAATTATTTTAAATTGGATTAATTATGTTTTTCGCCTCAACTTTTTGCAATTTTTACTTTTAGTTTCTATACAAATTTTTTAGCATTTTTGGTCCTACTCTTAACAGTTATTGTTTCTATATTTTTTGTTTGTTAATAATTTTAGTCCATACTGTCAAGTAACAGTGTTAATTGATGACTTAACAGCCCACCTTAGCCCATGGCCCCTCCTAAATCTTTGGAACTTAATTTTTTTAATGTATATTATATTTTAATATTAAAATAATTAAGATAATTGGTATATTTGAAATTTTAACTACAAAGATTTTTAAGTTTTATTTATCTTTATTTGTATTTCTTGATAAAATATTTTATTCTTATTTATAATATTTATTGGAAATATATTGACATATATTTTAAAATAAATATTTTATTTCCTTTTTATAATCTTTATTATGGAGACAATTGCATCCTTCTATTTAGATAAAATATTTAAGTATAATTTATTTAGATAAAATCATTACAATGGTTCATGAAGTATCACAATGGTTCATGAAATATCATAATGGTTCATTAATCATCACAATGGTTCACCAACCATCACAATGGTTCACCAACCATCATAATGGTTCATTAACCATCACAATGGTTCATAAAGTCCCACCAACCATCACAATCATTCATGAAGTCCCATCAACCATCATAATCATTCATGGAGTCCCATCAACCATCACAATGGTTCATGAAGTATCACAATGGTTCATGAAGTATCATAATGGTTCATTAATCATCACAACGGTTCACCAACCATCACAATGGTTCATGAAGTATCACAATGGTTCATGAAGTATCATAATGGTTCATTAATCATCACAATGGTTCACCAACCATCACAATGGTTCATGAAGTATCACAATGGTTCATTAATCATCACAATGGTTCACCAACCATCACAATGGTTCACCCACCATCATAATGGTTCATTAACCATCACAATGGTTCATGAAGTCCCACCAACCATCACAATCATTCATGAAGTCCCACCAACCATCACAATGGTTCGTTAAGTCCCACTAACCATCATAATGGTTCAGGAAGCCTAAAAACAATAAAATTTGTCCTAGAAAAGATGAAAAGACATTTGAACTTATTCCCCCAAAAATAAATACGAAAATTACATGAAAAATAGGAAAATTGGGCCTAACTAACTAAGCCCAAAACCTAAGTAACCCACCCAAATAAATTCTAGCCCACAGATGTATCTTAAGTATTATCTGTTGGACTCATTTTGCTCTCCAAATTTTTGTCTTCAAGTTTGCTGAAATAATCTTTAAATTGTAAATATGAGACATTTCTTGGATTGGGCTCTAGTTTAGCTAAACCTTCTTTATCTTGCATCTCCATGATTAAGCTTTGAAAAGCCTTTTTGTTTGTTTTAGTTTCCACTTTTGTCAAGTAGCCTTCCATCCAATGCAAATGATATTTGAAATAATTGGACCTTGGCAGGTTCATATCATTCCCTTCCCCTTCGAAGTGATTCGTCCTCGAATCAAGTTCAGCATCTACATCAAATAAGGATAAGTCAGTCACAATAAAAGTAAGATTTACTTGATACCTACCATAAAGAACAAGTTCATAAGCTTTATCATTTATATGATGAGAAGTAATGAATTGAGCCATTTTAGAGAACTTGTCCACAACTACAACAACATAATCCTTTTGGTCCTTCAAGCCTTGAGGCATTTGCATTTTTGAAAGCTCAAGTTCAACTAAGTAATGCTCATTCAATGCATTCAAGCTCCTTTGAAAATTCAATTTATCAAATAAACTCTTTTCATGAACTTCTCCATTTAAAGATTCACGCAACAATATCATAGGCACACAAAATTTCTTATCCTTAAAAATATGGTGTTCATGCCTATAGAACTCATCATTCCCAATTTCTCTACAAACAATAACACACATAGAGAAAGTTTCATCATGATCATACAAGTCCAAATGATGTGTGCTATTCTCAAGTCTCGAGGACTTTGCAGCATTACCAAAAAAAAGATCATGCAAATCATATGCATCATGCAAATCACAAGTATCATGCAAGTCAAGATTATGAAAATCATATGCATCATGCAAATCACAAGTATAATGCAAATCAAGAATTAACACATGTTGCATATCAACTAAAGCATAAGGTCTAGAGATGGTGTGAGTTAAAGGCTTCTTCCAATGGTTGTCTTGTTCCTCATATTTATCCACCTCTTCTCCAAATTGCTTTGCCCATTGATCTTTTATGTACAATTCTTCCTTGGGCATCAAAACAAAAGAATTTGTATGGTTAGATGTACAAAAACAATTACCAGAAGAATTAAGTCCACAATCAAATTTAGAAGAAAGAATTAAAGTAGTAGAAGGAGACTCTTTTTGGCTTTAAGAGCTAGCCAATCTTTACAATTGTTCCAAGATGGAACTTCCAACCCTTGAGGTACTTGTTTCATGGAAAGATTAAGGACTTCTTTTGGTGCTTTGCCTTCTTCCATAGGAAGCTCTTCTTCAAGTCCCTTCAAAAGAGAATCATCACGTATAAACAAAGGGTTAGAACATAAAACTTTGCATTCCTCCTTTGGAAGCACTTCTTCAATTTCCTTAACAAAAGACTCATCACAATTGAACAATGGGTTAGAATAGAAACAAAAGTATTCTTCCTTTTCTTTATCTTTTCCTCTCAATTCTTTCTTTTTCATCTCTTTTTCTTTTATCTCTTCTTCTCTCAACTCCTTTCCTTTTATCTCTTCTTCTCTCAACTCCTTTTCTTTTATCTCTTTCTCTCTCAATTCTTTTTCTTTCATCTTTTTTCCTCTCAAATCTTTTTCTCCTAGTTCTTTTGCTTTTAACTCTTTTCCATTCTCTTTTGATCTCTCACTTTCTTCTTCTTTCTTTTCTTTTCTTGGTATAATGATATGAACCTACCAAGGTCCAATTATTTCAAATATCCTTTGCATTGGATGGAAGGCTACTTGACAAAAGTGGAAGCTAAAACAAGCAAAAAGGCTTTTCAAAGCTTAATCATGGAGATGCAAGCTAAAGAAGGTTTAGCTAAACTAGAGCCCAATCCAAGAAATGTCTCATATCTACAATTTGAAGATTATTTCAGCAAACTTGAAGACAAAAATTTGGAGAGCAAAATGAGTCCAACAGATAATACTCAAGATGCATCTGTGGGCTGGAATTTATTTGGGTGGGTTACTTAGTTTTTGGGTTTAGTTAGTTAGGCCCAATTTTTCTATTTTTCATGTAATTTTTGTATTTATTTTTGGGGGAATAAGTTCAAATGTCTTTTCATCTTTTCTAGGACAAATTTTAGTGTTTTTAGGCTTCCTGAACCATTATGATGGTTAGTGGGACTTAATGAACCATTGTGATGGTTGGTGGGACTTCATGAATGATTGTGATGATTTGTGGGACTTCATGAACCATTGTGATGGTTAGTGAACCATTGTGATGGTTGGTGGGACTTCATGAATGATTGTGATGATTTGTGGGATGGTTAGTGAACCATTGTGATGGTTGGTGGGACTTCATGAATGATTGTGATGATTTGTGGGACTTCATGAACCATTGTGATGGTTAGTGAACCATTGTGATGGTTAGTGAACCATTATGATGGTTGGTGAACCATTTTGATGATTAATGAACCATTATGATACTTCATGAACCATTGTGATACTTCATGAACCATTGTAATACTTCATGAACCATTGTGATGGTTAGTGGGAAGCATAGTGGGAAGTAAATGTTAGTGGGTAATTAATGCCTAGTGGGATTGTTAGTGGAATTTTACTTCTTCTGTTTTAAAGGCTGCCTAGCATAGTCTATAAATAGGATCCTCTTTAAGCTTCCAAAGCAGAATTTACAAATCAATCAAATTGAGTGTTTTCTCCGAGCTTCCCCTTTGTTCTTGGGTTAAGAACTTTATAGTGTTGGTTCTACCGGTAGGTCACAGTTAAGGTCATGCTTTCTTGATAACTTTGTTTCTACCGGCAGGTCACGGTTAGGGTCAAGTTCCTCTTTCTATCATTTACCTATTTTCAAGACGATCCATTAAGTAGATCCGTGTCACCTTTTCTTTTATAATTTTTTGTTGTTATTTTAAAGGTTATAAATAATTACATTTGTGATCAAATGAATTTATTACTTGTAACAGAAAAAAATAATTTATTACTTTCTCTTCTATATTAATTTTATTATAATTATTTATTATTAATGTTTGCAAATGAGACAAATTTGCCAACATTATATAAGAGATTTGACAACTTAAACTTTGATTCATGCCGACAAACATTCTATTAGTAATGACCAATATCACAACACAATTTTTTTTCTTACTTTTCAACAATTTGATAGCAAATTCTTTTTCAATTATTGTTAACTACTATTATTTTAAAAGATAATAAGGTGAGTAACACAATTCATTTTAGTTCAATAATTTTTTATAACATAAATAATAGGATATTTTTGTTAAAATTTATGGTTAACATATATATATATATATATATATATATATATATATATATATATATATATATATTAAATTTTATTATAAATTAATAATTATTAGTGACATGTGAAACTCACAATTGACATTTGTAATTTTAAGTCTTTCAAATAAGGATGTAGTATTGATTTGTTTTGAAAAATACATAATTATAAATATTTATATAAAATTTAAGACTTATATATTTATTCCCTCCGGTCCTTTTTATAAGAAACAAAAGAGTGTTCTTTTTTTGTCCTAATTATAAGAAAATAGTCCCACTTTAAGCTGTATTAATTGCTAGTTTTCTTTTTTACCCTTCATCTTGTGAAATTCATTAATGAGACACCTACTCACTTCTCATGCATTTATCGGTCTATTAACCATACAAATTGAACTTATTGGTGGAGGTGCAACGTTATTAATGTACCCACTACTTAAACTAATCAATTTAAGGGGTACTTTTGGAATAAAATTAAAATTTATGACATTATTAATTATAACTAACTAACTTAACTATTTTTATTGGTCTTGACGATTTAGTTATTTGTTTCTTATATAAAGGACCGGAGGGAGTATTAATTAAATTTTAATTTTTAAAATTGGCTCCCCCAGTCCTCTAATCCTGGGTCCACCCCTGGTGCTGGTTCAAAAGTGTTGTAGGTAAGTTTGTTGTTCTCTCTGCCCTTATTTTCTGATGTGTTATTTCTAATTCAAAATCATCCTCTGCTGTGGTAACAAGAATGGTAAAGGGTTGTCTCAAAAAATGTAACACAGTTTTTTTTTTCATGTTTGCTTGTTCAGACAACATTTTGAATTTTCTGTTCAAAAGTTATCCTTTGAGCAGTGATAGAGCCTTGCCTTGTGTTTTTGCTCCCTTGGTGATTTCTTCTTACTTTGATTTTATTTATTTAGTTCAGCAAGTTTAAACGAAAACAATGTATCACAAGCAAAGTGTAGCAACAGTTGAGTTAATATCTTATGGTTTCTATATATGTAGTGTACTTGTATTTGACTCTAAACCCTCGTTGTGATTCCCCTCAAGATTTACAAATTTGAAAGCAAGAACTCTTAAAACTTTAATTATGACATCATTGCTCATAGTATTTATATCATGACGTGGAAGTGTAATTAAAATATGGACTGTTATGTTACATGTATGAAACCTTGTGTTTCAAAGAGGCCATTTAAGTCCATGTCTTTCAAAATAGTTATATAAATTCAATAGGGTAGTGAATAATGACCCTGCCCCTTAAATTAAAAAGGATTCTAGATTTGCACCTCTTTTTTCTTTAGGCTTTCCATGCGATAGTTTTTAATTGAGGATCACAAGTTTAATTTACAAGAAAATGGTGAATAGTGAACTGTTTAATTACTGGAAATTTATTATCTTTGCTTTCCTTGGTATACAATGAAAGAAAATGATGCAGATTTGCAATTACTAATAAATTTTGATTCAGAACTTAAATATTGTAGTGTTACTTGTTTTCAGGATGCAAGGGTTATATGTTCTTCAATACCAAGTTATGGAAATGGACCTTATTCCAAATTTGGAATAACTTGTGTTGTATCCTACACGAAACCACATTCTTTTTTTTTAATATGTAATAAAAATCGCAAATGTGAATAAATTATTTTACAATGGACACGTATATGACTCATAAGTCATCACACCATAATTAATGAATATTTATTAATAAAGGATGACTAGTAAAAATTGAATTGAAAATTAATTGAGCTTTCAAACACTACTACATTTAACCCCTATAGCAACATTTTATTAGTTACATTTATTAAAAACGTTGCTATAGATGAATTTAACACATTATTGTAACATTTTTTAAAAAAAATGTTGCTATAGATGATGTTAATTGTCAACACTTTTTAAATTAACCCCTATAGCAACAATTTCTTAGTTACATTTATTAAAAATGTTGCTACAGATGAATTCAACACATTGTCGTAACATTTTTCTTTAAAAAAATGTTGCTATAGAAGATGTTAAGTGTCAACACTTTTTAACTTAAATGTTACATATTCATAACTCTTTATAAGTGTTTTTATATTTTTAAATAAAGTTACATATTCACTTTGCACGGTATGTCACTCTCGCATTCGTGTCTCTCTCTCTTGCTCTCGGTAAGCTTCATCATTTGTGTCTCTGATAACTCTCGCTCAGGCTCTTGCTTAGCTTCGTCGTTCGTGTCTCCAATAACTCTCGCTGTCCATGAACTCATCAATTTTGGAGCAATATACTTAGGGTTCGTGTCCAATCAATGAAATCCTCCCTAACTTTTTGCTCGACAAGGTTCACTCTCATCTCCCTATACCTTGGTCCTTGGTTCGTTGTAATGCTTGTTTCACGCAAAACTTGAATTGAGTTTTCGCTTGCGGATTTTTGGAAATTGCGTTGAAGAGAAGAACCTTTTAATTTTTGTGGAATGTGTGCGGAAAAATGGCGAATACTGATTTGAATTTTTAAATCTATCTTTTAGCATTCATAATTGCTCCTTGCAATGTCGCTGACTTAAACGTTGTAGTTTTTAGTGTGTGATCATACTTACGTGCCTACCATGTGTTTGATTAAATTTACTAGTTTTTCTTATACTTATATTAGTTTATACTTAGATTATTTTACTTGTTTCAAGCACGAATGAATGCATTATAAGTGTTCTTCAACAAACAGAGATGTATATTCTCACAAGTTTATTCCTTATTCTTGTGGACTCTTACTCATCTATGGCTCTATGACAGGGTTACATAGTCCTTAATAGGCCATGGGCATTTGTGCAGTGGCTTCAACAAGCAAATATTAAAGAAGAGTATGAATTGTTTAACTTTCAATTTCTATATTCAGGACTGGAATCATTCTCTCTCTCTCTGTCTCTTATTTTTCTACTGTCTAGTAAGCTAGATCCTAAACTCTATGGTAATCAAACCAGTACAATAGCCAAAGAACACATCAAAAGTAACCTGGATGGGCTCACTATAGATGAGGTAATTTTCAATATTAATACATAGGAGCCCTGATTTTATTAATTAATGTCGTTATTTTTTATTCCCATCCTCCACAGCAAAGCACAACCAAGCATAGCAGGTTTTAATTTGGGATTTTGGTTATAGTCACACAACCAAACCAAAATGGGTGGAATCAAAATTGGAACCTCTGCCTCTGGATGATGAACTATTCACAGGGCAGAGACCAATAAGACAGACAGTGGTAATTGAACTCCTCCAACTGTTACTATTATGTCATGTCCATGCTTCTTTTCACTTTAATTTCTCAAATATTATTATTATTGTTGGTGTAGTATTCTAAGGAGCAAGCTTCCAGAGACCCTGTTAACTATTTTAATATTAGGTATATTTCCCACTCTCTTTTTTGTTACTTTTGTTATATTTGTTTATCCATTTCTTTTTGTGGGCGAGAGAAGCTTTTAGAAATGCAACACTGAAATTTAGTTTTTGGAGAATGCTCATGCCCGGCAGCAGAGCTAGTGGATGGTTCCAAGGTCTTGTATTTTGAACACGTGAGCATTACTATGCTTATATGCTTATTGTTTTCAATCTTTTTATCTGTGCTTTAAAGATTAGCACAATGGAGATTTTCTTTGTAATGATTATTTGTGTCTAACGTCATAATGTTGTATGGAACTAGGACTATTTCAATATCATAGACACACCAATAGATCTTATAAGCGAGTAATGAACTTTATGAAGTATTGGATTGCAGATGGGCTGTATAGTGAACAACCAAAAGGGGTACCACCAAGGGTTAGACGC
The DNA here is from genome assembly GCA_026413185.1 of Pueraria montana var. lobata. Taxonomy (NCBI): domain Eukaryota; kingdom Viridiplantae; phylum Streptophyta; class Magnoliopsida; order Fabales; family Fabaceae; genus Pueraria; species Pueraria montana. The sequence continues at coordinate 6,749,328 of CM048647.1, forward strand.
CCATGTATATATATGTATATAAAGTTATAAACTAAAATTAAAATATTACCCTTCCTTTTTCCTTTGTGAGGATGAATGATATAAAGCATTTAGTGATGTAACTCTTGGATATGCTTTCTTAGACCTGTTTTGCATGAACGAAATCAGCGTTTTGAAATGGTGTAAATTTTATTCTATTTTCTTTATAGGTTTTTTCTATTATTCATATAGATTTTTAGGAAATTATCTATTTTTTGTTTAAATTACAATCTAATATTAGCATATTAAAAAATTATGGCACTGCTTTATCAGGATCTATTTTATATTCCTTGGAGATATGTTGTTATGTAATGGAGTTACAGTCTAATATAAATTTTATAAATATTTCAATAATTTAGCAACATTTTTAGAATGTTACAAAAATAATTTGATAAATGTTACAATAACTTTGTCAACATTTTTAAAATGTTGCAATTAATATGTAAAAATGTTGCTAAATGTCTTTAGCGACATGGGCTTTATCCTACATTTGATAAAATGTTGCAAAAGTATATTAGCAACATTTATGTATATTTTTGCAACATTTTTCAAATGTTGCCAAAAGGACCTTTTGTTGTAGTGAAAAAATGTGACATTATTTTTATAGTTTAGAATTGGAGTTGCAAAGGAGGAAAGGTCTTGAAACATTTGCACTGTGACAGATTGTTGTTCAGAAACAAATATTATTAATGATGCTATTGAGCATGCAATGTGTGTTTGGTTAACCGTTTGAGGCTATGTTTGTTTTCCAATTGCTTTTGCTGTGGCGCACATTCAAAGAGAGATCTAACGGATGAACGCAAAAGTAAGGGGGGAGATGCTTTGGGCAACCTCCATTTGGGACTCCTCCAACAGATTGTCAAACATTCATTGAATCCATGTTTAACGGAAAAACACGCGTTCTAAAGCACAAAAGCAAATGTAATGTGAGAGTAGCTTTTTTTGAATGGCCGCAACGTTGAATGTAACTGGTTCCCAAACACACCCGTAGTTGTTAAATTGGCACGGCACAAATATTTTCAAGTATTTTCACCTCTACCTACAATATATAACTGAGTAAATCCTTAGTTTAATTAAACAGGAAATTAAGGAGAACAAAGCCAACCTGGCTGGTAATTTTGTTTAACTTATTGCAACAAATTATTTTTTTAATATAAGTTGAAAATGAGGGAGAAATAATGCAATCACAATGAATGATACATTAGGCAACATAGTACATTGGATTTGGGAGTTTAAATGCTCTTCTAGGGCTTGGAATCCCCTCAATGCTACTGTATTTGTAACATCCCGAAAATTACAACCCAATAAGTATGAATGTGAGAGATTTAATTAGAAAATTTTCTTGTTGCAGAGAATTGTAACGTTGTGGTTTTCTTAATTGCATGATTAAGCGTTTGATTAATAATGAAAGAGCAAACTAAATTTAAATTATGTTGAGTGATATAATAATTAACTTAAGTTCTATGTTTTGTTATGTGCCATAGTGTTATTGTGAGATTTTGGAACTTTTACGTAAGTTCCGTAAGTTGTAGAAAAAGGAAAAAAAAATAAGAGAAGGGGGTGTCCTTAGAGGAAGGGTGGCTGCAAATAGCAAAATTGCAAAACTATCCCAAATAAAAGACGTGCACAGCTTCTCTTTCCCTCATTCTCTTCATGCTTCTTCATTTTATGCGGAAGCTCTCTTCTCCCAACTCCTTCTCTCTAAATATTCTGCATCTTCTCTCTAATATTTGAGCCTCCCAATCAAAGTTTCTACCGATTAATCTTGGATATATCATAGAGAGACTAGAGTTACTCAACCAACCTATTTTTGTTGCATTTGGTGGAAGAAACTAGGAGGTATGGAGGGGTTTTCTTCTTCCCTAAGCTATTTCCGTGTTTTCTTGTTAAATATTGATTGTGGCTGCTGTTGATGGTCAGTAGATACCTTGGTTGTTGCAAGAACCTTTGAAAACCCAAAATGAGCTAGTTGTGATTTGTGTCCTGTGACTGTGTGAGATTTTTATATGCTGTCCTTGGATTGTTTTAATCTTTGAAATTGATTGGAAAGACTCCTAAAACAAAGGAGACAATGTCCAAATTTTCTTGAAATTATTTGATAAGCTTTGCATGTGAAAATCAAACCACAAAACAAAGAGACAGTGGCTGTTAGGTTCGTGTGTCCCTGGACAGAACCCACGGTTTTATGATTTTTGAGAGATCTAACCGTTGGTTTTTCACGAAATTTATTTTGAATAAAAATAGACACAAAAAAGAACAACTTTTATTTTTACATGATGGAGAGAAAACTTTGTCTTGAAGTTCATCCGTGGCTTTCAAAATGGCTGTTCTGTTTTCATGTTTCCCTGGAACATGTCTCGGTTTTTCTCAAATTTCCACTTTTGTGCTTAATGTTTCTCTTTCGTTTGTACACCATTAAAGACTAGACAAAACAAGGTTTTTAACCATATAAATTACAAAAATTATCATATCCAATTTCTAAATTAACCTTTTAAAAAGAAACAGGGCAAGGGTTTTGAGCTCTGTTTTGAGTCTGAAAGTTAGGGTGTTAGAAACAAATTTACTGGGAATAATAGGGAAAGAATTTTGGGACAAGGGTTATCTTTTTAGAAAGATAAAGATGTTACCTTTCTACTGTAAAAAGTTAAGCTCAAAAAAAGTTTGGGAAGTGGGAGAAATTTACATTTCTTTGAGCTATGTTCAGTGATCACTCAAAATTCAGGGCTGCTGACTTAGAAAATTTTTATAAAATTTTCTAGATGTTGATTTTATAAGTGGGATACCTTTCTATAAAATAGATTTCAAGAGATTCGATTTGATATAAAAAATTTTAAATTCCGAGATCATTTGCTTGTATCAGTGAGAGCTCATATTCAGTACTGTCAAAGAGAAATATTTGGGAGAAAAACCCTAAAATTTCAAGAAGACAAAGGAGAAAAGGGATTCAAAGGTTTCTCCATCAAACTAAGGATTCTAGGTAAGGATCATGGCATTTAATTTCATTTTAGATCATTTGGAATGTAGGAAAACATGTTGTTAAGTTTAGATTCAAGATTTGATCAAGAACCATGAAAAGATGAAATTGATTTTGGGTTTTTATATAATTGATATTAGAAGCTTGAAATAATTGTTTGGAACCATGTTTGATTGATTGGATGATGTGTTGTGATGGATTGAAATTGATTGGTTGGTTTGTTGTTGGATTGAAATTGCTTGATTTGGCTTGATTGTGTTGTGAATGATATTGGAAATTGTTGAATGTTTATATTTTTGTAGGTTATTGTTTAAAATTACTTATTTAATTGTGATTATTAACATATTGCATATGCATGAGTCTTTTTGGGAGATTTATAAAGATTGAAGTGAAAAATAATTGATGTTGGCTAACCAGGACTGCGGTAGCCATGAAAAGGAAAAAGAATAAAAGAAAAGAAAAGAAAGAATAAATGTTGACTAACCGGGACTGCGGTAGTCATGAGAAACGAGTTGATATATGAGAAATGATTTTGTTGACTAACCGAGACTGCGGTAGTCATGTGAAATGAATATGATTTGAGAATTGATTTTTGGGGTGAGCAGAATTTGTTAAACAGGACCTTATAGTCTGTGATTATATAGTCTGTGGGGTGAAGGATATTGGCAATTCCACATGTGGCCGTAATCTGGAACGGGATGTTGTCGTGGTGGCCTTCCGGGTATCCTGATTTCCTAATTCTGTTTAGCTTATTCGCATTTAGTAGGGGCTGATAGCTGAATTGCAGTGCGTAATGGTAGGCCAGTTTCTTACTAAACACTCAAAGGGGAAGTCTCCATGGAGCAGGGTCAAAATGATTTTGAGTCAAAACTGCATTTGCATAAATCATACTGCGTTTGCTTATGTATGTGATTGATTAATTATTATATGAAATGTTGTACATGGTTGATATGGATTCTAATTGTATGAGAAATTAAATGCCTGATCCGGTAAATTTTGTCCCTAGATTCTAGGGAAGTGTAAATGCAGGTGAATGAAGAATAGTGGAAAAAAAAGATGCAGAGATCACCAGAACCGTAGGATGGGAAATATTTGGGTAGACAATATTTGTAGTACTTAGAATTATTTTGTACCAGTGTTTATATAAATTTTAGTGATGTAAATTTTGAAATACTTTAATTTTAATAAATTGTATAAGAAAATTTTATAAATTAGAACTTTTATGTATCATATAAATTATATATTTAAATAAAATATTTTATTAGAGGGGGGTTACTGTATTGGTCCCCAACAATGCCCCAAATGCGATAACCATCATTTATTATTTGCCTTATCACATCAGACTTGTACTTTTGCACTGACACCAATTCATCAGCAGGATCTCTCTGCACAAAGATTTTAAAAAAAATATATTAGCCTGAAAATGAGGATTAACTAAAGATAATGAGATAAATGGTACTTTCTATGGTGGACCATCAATTAAGTGGTCCACTGGTGCACCACGATGGGTTATCGTCAGATATAATAGTAAAAATTGAACGGATGAGATTAAATACCGGTTACTTATTGGCTTAGGTTTTTTCATTTTGCAGATTAGTCCCTGTCTAAAAGTCATAGATGGATCGAATTGTCATTTTTGATATGAATTTTTTTGGGAGATCGAAAGGTAAGAGAGAACAAAGTTCGTTCCGTCGTCATTAACGATTGGTGTTTGGTTGGTGTCAATGTCGGGCCGGCAGACTTCCGTGGACCTGTCCCTTGCATAGGTTTGTTTCGAAAACGATGTATTGATTTGGGAAAATGTAACCCAAATAGAGAGAGGGAGGAGGAAGTTTACTGTCGATGATGGCGTCGATTTTAGTAGCAAGGTTGTCAATTGTGGCTAATATGAGACATAGGCGGATGCACATACATTTGAGGGGTGCATACATAGGCGGAAGCACTTACACCCCCTCATTTTTAAAAAATTATATATATATATATATATATATATATTGTCCTCCCTAATTTTATATATTTAAATTTTTTTATTTTAATTTTTTTTCCTTTCATGTAATTATTATTTTTATTTAAATATTTAATTTTAAAATTTAATTTTGTCTTTTTTCTAATTGACTCAACAATAGGATAGAATAAAATAAAATAATTATCTTATCCTATTATAATTGGTTGTTTGTTGCGTCAATAGAATATAATTAATAACATTATCTTATTTTTTATCTTAAGTGAAGAGTTATATCATATTTTATTATTATCTAATTTTTAAAAAATTATATAATATCCTATCATTATCTATTAATAAAAAATATTCTATCATTATTTGATTTGTTATTTGATATATACTAAATATTAAACAGAATTAAAATTTATTTTTCTCTTATCCTATCATGTTCTTATTTGCTATCACATCATATCATATCCTTATCACAAATGAGTAATATAACATCGAGTATTGTGGTTCAACCCGTTCACAATTCCTTTCTCATCTCGCACATCTCGCATAGAGTGCAGTTTTCAGTGTTGTGATTCAACGTTCCTTCCCCCTCTCTCACATAGGCAATGACGATATAGTTCTCTTCTCTTAATTGGTAATATTTTTTTATTATAGCAAATGAAAAACATATCTATATTTATAATACAATATTGTTTCATATGTGGGTTTTTATTTCTTGATTTCTCATTCCTTTTTCACTTTCCAGGCTATTGATATTATCTTTATTTGCTATTTAAAAAAATATTATTTTTTAAAAAACTTTGATTATAATAGAAAGAAAAAGCTTTGATTCATGAATATCATTATTTTACGAAATGCATATTAATGCTCCACTCAAATTATTATGTTTTAATACCCACCAAGAGCAACTCTTATTATGGTCCAATTTTGATATTATTATTGTTACTATGTATTTTTTTTATCTCGTTGCTATTATATATTTTTTAAATGAAATTACTAATTTCATGATTGTTAATTTTTTGTTTACATTTTATTCCTTCTCATGATTGTTATATTTTAATCTAAAATAGATAATGGAAAGATTTTTGAAGAAGGAATTACCATTACAAAAGCAACAATCTTCATCAAAATCTTGTGAGCCAAGTATTTGACAACAACAAATTGAAATTAATTTAGAAGATTTGCCTTTAGATCCAGGAAAGCGAATTAAAATTTCATCATATCATCCTAATGATCGAGATAAAAGACGAAGGGCATATTTACAAAGAGGGCCATGTCAACCTACTCAACATAATTTTCCTCAAAGAAAAATTGGAAATTCTTTAAGAAGATTTTGTCCTTCTTGGTTTAATGAATTTGGCAAGTGGTTAGAGTATAGTATAGAAAAAGATGTTGCATTTTGCTTATGTTATTATCTTTTTAGGCCTGATTTTGGAAAGCAATCAGGTGGTGATACATTTATAATAGGGGGATTCACAAATTGGCATAAGAAAGAAAAACTCTCATCTCACGTTGGAGCTCCTAATAGTGCTCATAACATTGCTTGGAAGAAGTGTCAAGATTTGATGAATCAAGATCAACATATTGAAGTGGCAATATCAAAGCAATCCAAACAAGTTTGTGACTAAGGATGGCAAAGGGTGCAGGTGAACACAGGTAGTTATGTTCCGCAGACAATTACCCGCAGATTTTTTGTAAACCCGCCCGCGAACCCACAGGTACACGCATAGACAATTACCCGCAATTTTTTTGTAAACCCGCAGATACCCATGGATATCCATGGATATTCGAAAAAAAAAAAAAGAATTAAAAAAACTATTTTTTTCTCTTTTGATCGGCAAAAAAAAATTATATCATAAGAATAAGCATAAGAAGTGCCTTTACATCAATAAAAGAATATAAAAAATTCTAAAAAGCCAACTAAAATTAGTCTCTTTAAAACATATGTCAATTACATAACTCCAAAGCATAAATTCAAATAAAATTAATCTCTTTAAAACATAAGTCCAAATAAAAATTAGTTTATTTAAAACATAAGTCCAATAAAAAAAATAGCAAGTTAAAGTACTTCAATTTCTTTGAGTCTAAATAAAAATATAAAAAATACAATATTAGAAATTCTCCATTTCGCGGGTACTCGCGGGGCGGATAGTATCATAACCGTGCCCGCCCGTTTGTTAAACGGGTAATGAAAAAACCATTTATTTTACCCATGGATATCCATTTAGATATTCATTTTCTATCCGTTGTGGATTTTATCCACGGATATCCACGGGTGCAAATTTTTTTTGCCATCCCTATTCATGACTTATATCGAAGGCATTTAACAGCATCAATTGATTGCATCCGCTTTCTATTAAAGCAAGGATTAGTTTTTCATGATCATGATGAATCAACCAATTCTTCTAACCAGGGTAATTTTCTGGAACTTCTTAAGTTTCTTTCTAGACACAATGAATCAATAAATCATGTTGTCTTGAGAAATGCTCCTGAAAATCATCAATTAATTGCTCCAAAAATCAAAAAAGATATTGTTTATGCTACTGCATTGAAAACCACTAATGCTATTACTACTGATATTGGAGATGAGTTATTTGCTATTATTGTTGATGAAGCTCGTGATATATCAAATAAGGAGCAAATGGCTGTTGCTTTGTGTTATGTTAACAAAAATGGAAGTATTGTTGAGCGCTTTCTTGGTATGGTTCATGTCAAAGACACTACAGCTTTATCATTGACAATTGTTATTGATTAATTGTTTTGCAAACATGGGCTTAGTATATCAAGAATTCATGGACAAGGTTATGATGGTGCTAGTAACATGCAAGGGGAATTTTCTAGTCTGAAAAGTTTGATCTTAAAGGAGAATCCATATGCATTTTATGGTCATTGTTTTGCTCATCAATTACAACTTACATTAGTTGCTATTGCCAAAAATCACATTCAAGTTGCCTCTCTTTTTAGTTTAATGTCCACTTTATTAAATGTTATTGGGGGGTCTTGCAAACGACATGACATGCTTCGTGAGAAACAAATAGTCAATGTTAAAAGAGGCATTGGCAAAAGGAGAAATTCAATGTGGGAAAGGTTTGAATCAGGAAACTAGTCTCAAACAACCTAGTGATACTCGTTAGGGTTCATACTATGCAACTTTGATCAATGTCATATTGATGTATTCTACTATAATAGATGTTCTTGAAATTAAAAAAGAAGATGGATCACATGCAGATTAAAGAGCTGAAGCCAATGGTCTTCTACATGTGTTAGAGGATTTTGATTTTGCATTCACAATACATTTGATGAAAAATGTTTTAGGTATTTCAAGTGAATTGTCAAAGGCATTGCAAAGGAAAGATCAAGACATCATCAATGTTATGAACTTACTTCACAAAGCAACGATTACAAACTATGAAGGATAATGGATGGGAGTCTTTATTACAAGAAGTAGTTTTATTTTACAATATGCATGCCATTACCATTCCTAATATGGAAGGTATATTTTTTTCTAAGGGGAGATCACGATGAGGAGGTAAAGCTCAAACTATCACAATAGAGCATCATTATTGTGTTGAATTGTTTTATACTGTTGTGGATATGCAACTTCAGGAACTTAGTGATTGTTTCATCGAGACAAATACTCAATTGCTCCTTTGTATGTCTTATTTGAATCCAACCAATTTGTTCTCTACTTTTGATAAGGCAAGGCTTATTGAATTTGCGATGTTTTATCCACTTGAATTTTCTTCTACTGATTTAGTGATGCTTGATAACCAACTTGAGACTTACATGATATGCATAGCAATATTGAATTTGCTTCTTTAAAATAAATTAGTAATCTTTCTGAGAAGTTGGTTGAAACTGGAAGACATATTGTTTATCCATTAGTTTATCTTCTTTTGAAGTTAGCAATGATTTTACCTGTTGTCATCGCAACAGTAGAAAGAGCCTTTTTTGCCATGAAAATTGTGAAAAATAGGTTGCGTCATCAAATGAGAGATGCATGGATGAATGATTGTCTAGTGACTTATATTGAGAGAGATGTGTTCAATAGCATTGACAATGAGTTAATCATTCAATGATTTCAAAACATGGAATCACATAGAGGACAATTATGTATGTAATTTATTTGATTTTATATATTGAAATTTTATGATTTTAACTTTATCTTTAAATGTATGATAATAATTATTAATTTTATTTTTTTAAATAGATTGCCCCCGACCCAGGGTCTTAAAATTTAATGTAAAAGAAGACAAAGTTGAATGGAAAAAATATTTATTGTATCAAAAGATAATTTTGTGATGATATTTTATTTTCTTGATATTTTTTTACTTTTAATTATTTATAAATCAACTTTTATTATTAAAAAGTATGGTCGGGGTATAAAAAATAGAAATATTAATTTCAATAAATTGAGTTTTTTCTTTACAAAATCGTGGCATGAGAATAAATAGCACCAACAAAAAAAAAAGGAAAAATGTATATAGAGAAAAAAAATAGAAAAAGTTGCGCGCGTCATTCTCTGTGAGATACTCACGTAGCTCAGTTGATATTAAAAAAGTAAACGGTTAAACTCAAAGGAAAAATTATTAATCACATGTAGAGACAAAAAGAAAATATGAAGTGATACATGTTGAGAAAAAATGAATCAAAATTTGAATTAACATATGTATCAATGTATATTAAAAGAAAGGCTTAAATAACTTTTAGGTGCTGATAAATTTTCGAATTTTGTTTTGGATTTCTAATAATTTTTTTCGTTGCATTGAGTCCATGATAAATAAAAAAAAAGTTTTCTTTTGGATTCCTGCCGTCAGTTAAGTGATAATGTGGTAGGTAAATTTTAAATTATAATTTTTTGCAGCTAAAAACCGCCAGAATCAATTAAAGAAAAAAAAAATAGATCTAATTGTAAAACTTCATCCTGCACCTTCTCTTAGACATTTCCACAAACAACTTGCAAGCACCATCAAAATACAACTTAAGAGAACAAATTTTTCCCACCAAACCAATTCAAACACCGATTTCACAAACTAGAGCAAAACATGACCTAGAGTACAACCAAAGCCATTGACCGGTCAAAGCTACCCCAATCTCTCTCTCCCTCCTCCTTCTCATCCTTTTCTTTTCCTTTTTCATCTCCCCAATCAGAACCATCACAGGTTGTTGTGCCTCTGCCACGGGTCCACCGCCTTCGCCATCACCACTGTTATCTCCACCCGCAACGACGCCAACTCCTTCCACTTCGACAAGATGAACCGCAACAATAGCAAAGCCGCTGGGTCCATCTTCCGCCACAGGGATTTAAGCGTGTGGAGAGGTCGGGGTTCGCCAAAGTCTTGGCGAAGAGCTCGGTGAGCGGAGCCTCCCTCTGGTCCTCGATGCGGGCGGCAATGGTGGACTTGCACTCTAGGATGGAGGTTTCGCCACGATGGAGGGACTCGAGGGTTTCGCGGGAAAGAGAATCGAGGGATTGGAGTTTGAATCTTTGAATTGAATATTTTGGGTGTCATAGAATATGTGGGGGTGCTGATAGTCGTTATAGTAGATGTTGTAACCATAATTATTATGTTGAAGGGCATTTGTGACTACAGGGTGCCTTAAACTACTACTGTACTTAGTTATCATGTTGAAGGGCATTTTTTACTAAAGGGATCCTTAAACTGCTAGTGCACTTTAACGCACATCTTTTTTTTTATCCATAAAAATCGAAGCCAAGTACCAGGGTTTACAACAACTCATGCACACTGCTTAACCAACTGAACTAAACCCCCTTGGTACACTTTAACACACATCTTGTGCAATTTATAATATTTGCATTTGTTAAAAAAAAAAAGGAAGAAGAACAATTAGAGTTGCTTCAAGTTATGGATTCATGTTGGTTTTCTGTTACTAATTTGTGATGATCTTTGTCACATGTTTAAAATATTAAGTTGTGTTTTCATGGTGCCTGCAAGCTATTTGTGGAAATGTCTAAGAGAAGGTGCTGGTTAAAGTTTTACCATTAGATCACTTTTTTTTTTTGCTTTAATTAATTATGGCGGTTTTTAGCCGCCAGAAATTGTTAAAATTCGAAATAGATAGTAGCAGTTTTCTAACCATCGAAAATTGTATTTTAAAAATTTTAACTGTCACGTCATCACTTAACTGATGGCAAGGACCTAAATGAAAACTTTTTTTAATCCAGAACTCAATGCAATGGAAATTTTATCTAGAATCCAAAACAAAATTAAAAAATTTATCAATGACCTAAAAATTATTTAAGCCCCCAAAAGAAATTATTACAAAAGGTCAAATTTGTATCTTACCCAGAAAATTAAAAGGATAATATTAGCTTAGTGTATACATAAACATGTATTCACGAAAAAAATATTAAAAGTCAAGATAATCCTCCTTAATGTTAATATATATACGTGTTAGAAAAAAAATAAATCAAAATGAATAACATATCAATGCATAATAATAAAAAATTGTTATAATATATTGATTTCTTCCTATTACTACAGTAGGACTACGTGCAATTAAAAAAATAAATTACACAAACCTCTCCTGAGGTTTGACAAAATTACATGAACCTCTCCTCCATTTTTAATCCCTACAAAAACCCCCTTAATTGTTCACTATCCATTACACTGTACTCCCCTCACCCATCAACAACGTTAATTTCTTTGACAGAAATGAGTCATGTGCAAATCACATGACTTTTAATGAATTTTGTTTTCAAAAATGCCCTTTCCTTCAACCTTTAGAAGACTGAATGCTTGAAAGAAAAAAAAAATGCTTAATTGTAATTTTTATTCCTAACTTTTTAATTTTTGGCGAATTTTATCCCCAATAAATTAATTTGGCGCATTTTATCCTCAACTTTTTAAAAAAATTGTAAATTTTACCCTCCACGATTTTGATGACGTGACATGCTAAAATAGTTGCACTTTTTACTCCCAACTTTTTACTTTTTGACAAATTTTACTCCTAATTTTTTACTTTTTGGTGAATTTTATCTCATTTTTATGCTTATGTCAGCATGTCACGTCATCAAAACTATAGAAGGTAAATTTTGTAACTTTTTTAAAAAGTTGAGGATAAAATGCGTCAAATTAATTTGTTAAAAGTAAAATTCACCAAAAATTAAAAAGTTAGGGATAAAATTTGCAATTAAACCAAAGAAAAAAAACAAAACAAAACAATGCAAACATGCAACATGAAAATTACTGGTTAACATCAACAACCACAGATTGCAATGGAATTATAGAATATATCATGAGTACAGTTGTACGCGTTGATTGAAATCGAGGAAGAGGAAAATCTCATATCGGAGCGAACAAGCGAGATGGGAGAAAAGAGTAGCAAATAGCAATAACCCGGTTCGGGTGATGCAGTGGCTGAATCAAATGGTGAAGGGATTTCCGAATCGATTGCAAAGCGAGGAAATCTTGGGGTCCAATATGCCTCGCACAGATTCAAGGAAGCACATGAAAAGCAAATAGCAAAATTTAATTTAAAGCCAAGGCAATCTCAGAGCATGTTTTATTGCAAAAAGTGTTTAAAAAACAAAGCAAATACTAATAGTAATACTAGACAACAAAATGGCTAAAAGATAAAACAGGACAAAAAAAAAAAACTAATTACAAAAATAATGTGGAAAAAAAATAATTTACTTGTGAGGATTATTTTTGACACGTTGCACTAGGAGGTATCAACTCAGTTGGCGTCTCCTGAATTTTTTTTTTGAAATGTCAAAGGAGGAACACTTTGAAATGACGCCTCCCACTACGAGACAAAAAAAATTTAGGAGAGGTCAAGTGAGTTGACGCCTCCCAGTGTAACATGTCAAAAATAATCCCTGTAGATAAATTATTTTTTTTCCACACTTTTTTTGTAATTAGTTTTTTTTTTTTTGTCCTATTTTATCTTTTAGCCCAACAAAAATAGGATAAGAGACAAAATAACGGTATCATATCTTATTAATGCAACAAATTATAGATTACAGCTTAATAGAATAATTATCTTATCTTATATTATCGTATCATAACCAGCAAAGTGACCAAACAAACTCCCCGAAGGTTTTCTCTATTTATATTTGGAACTATAATCACTTATTCCATTGCTCAAAGCCCTAACCCAGCCGTTGGCAAAGAAAAAGAAGAAGATGAAGAGGAATGGCGGTCTCTCTCAAAGCTTCCTCCCCGACGAGTTGATGGGAGAAATCCTGTTGAGGTTGCCGGTGAGATCTCTACTGCGTTTCAAGTGCGTGTGCAAGTCATGGCTCTCTCTTATTTCCGATCCCCAATTCGCCGAATCCCAGTTTGACCTAGGCGCGGCAGCCACCCACCGAGTCATCCGTTTGATCAACGATTTCCAAGTGACTTCCATAGACGCGGACGATGATTCCTCCGCAGCAGTAGTCTTCAATACGCCAGTTCCAGAACGCGCTCGTCCCAGATTTGCAATCATTGGGGGTTCTTGCAGAGGCTTCTTACTCTTGGAACTGCTTTCATACGTAGATTTCTTTGATCTCGTCGTATGGAATCCGTCAACGGGTCTCCAGAGACGAGTTCACGGAATTAATATGTTGGACTGGTATCCACATCTATGTGGCATTGGGTATGACCCATCAACTGATGACTACGTTGTAGTGGTTGTAACACTGCCACGATTTGCAGCGCGACATCAACAACCCTACACGGTGGTGAATTGTTTCTCTTTGAGAGCCAATTCATGGAGCTTCACTCAGAGCTATAATCTTATGTATATTGATCATGATCCTGAATTCAGTCAGGGGGAGTTCTTGAACGGGGCTCTTCATTGGTTGGTCCGATCCGAGGATGAACTTCGCGTAATTATTGTTGCATTTGATGTGAGGGAAAAGAAATTATTAGAGATTCCGCTGCCGCGTGATTTAGCTGCTGCTGCTCAATCTGAATCTGAAAGTGAAACATATCTTATATATCACTTGACTTCAATGGGAGGATGTCTGTGTTTCTGTTTGCAGCGTAACAGGAATAATGGGACTATAGTGCATGAAATGTGGACCATGAAGGAATACAAAGTGCACTCGTCTTGGACCAAGTCATTTTTTCCGTCTACTAGTAGTAATCATCGTCTGCATCTGAAATACCCAATATGCTTCACCAAAAATGGTGAAATTTTGGCGTTGAATGGATGTGTGAGATTAGTGAGAATTGATGACAAAGGCGAGGATCGCCCCCATGGCAAGCACGTGAGCTCTTTGGGTATAAACCAACATGGTATATATACAGAGACTTTGCTATCCCTCCCTGGAGACGACTTTGACAAATTAAGCCAGTGAAGATGAACAACATTATGTAATACTCTTCAATCCTTTTTCACTGATTTATTACTAATCAACAAGCATGCATAATGGAAAATGCCAAGTCATGTACATGATTTGATTCCTTAGCCTATCTTGTACTCTCCTCTTCCTACTCAACAGTACAAGGAGTTAGTACATGCTATTTAGCATCTTTATCTTTGGGTTGAAACTAATCAAGTTGTGATTGAATTTGTCTTGCATGTCCTTCGTTTAATTTGTCTTGCCTACATGAAAATTATGAATACTTAATTGTATGGTTGCATTTTATTCCTACTCTGCACTTTGGGTTGTATGGTGGATAAGTAGTGGATGGACAGTGATCCATCCCTCATCAATTTCAAATCCATTGGATCAAATTAACATTTTTTTTGTGGATTAGGGCCATGGCTCTTCAAAAGAAAATCGAACTGAACTGAATTGGTGGTGAATCGAACTGCACTGTTCAAACCAAACTGCTTTTGATAAAAACTGAACTGTACTAACTGGTTATTTTGATGTGTGAATTTCTATCAGAAGTATCTTGTGCTGAACTGGTTGATGAAAATAAAAATGGCCATCTTTGGACCTATTTGAACTCTTATTTGTGTCAGTTAATCCTTTCCTTTGCAACATGTTCTGTGTCCTTTACATTAAACAATCCATTGCTCTAATCATGACTTATGTCTACATGAATATCATTCTCTGTTTATTATATGGCTGAAACCTTTACATTTTAAAAAGTCTTAACTTCCCGTTACCGGATATCTCCTTCAAGTTTTGAAATTTGAATACCACAGCCAATATATCTGACTTAATTGGGGCTGTTAACTATGTCTGTTACTGCAAAACCAATGTATAAACTTCATTGTAGTGCTCTTGAATATTTCTGTTTACTTTTGGGAACAGTAACTGTATTTTTTAGTTTTGGCTAACTGTGTGGAGTATTGTCTAATTATTTTTCAAAATAATCTGATATTTAAGTATGGAGAAGTAGGCCTTACTGATTATGATTGTGCTGAAAATTTGAAGGATTGTGTTAGGGCCTAGGAGTTGACCCATCAAAGCAGCAGCACATGGAACTAAGATTTTGCAAGTATATGTATTAAAGGGGTAGGAAGGAAACGATCAAAATTAGGGGGTTGAGTTGTCAGTTAGTCAGCTAGTGGGAAGGGATCTGTCGTGTGTAAGGATCCTTATAGGGAGGTAGAAGTTGGAATATGTGAGGAAGATTTTGGCATTGTTATTTTCTTATATAAGATGCATAGAAGTGCTTTGAGTTCTGTGGAGGAGCCAGGCTCTGGGATTACAAGGGGAATAGTTTTCCTTGTAATGTTTCTGTTTACAGTAAATAATATTATACCTCTTCCATTTCAAATTCTCAGTCCCTAACAGATTGAGCTGGGAATTTACAAGGATACTTGCTTTTCAAATTCTCAGTTCCTAATGTTTCTGTTTTCTGACCCTTTAACAGTTTTAAATTCAACTTTTGTAGTTTCAAACAAATCAGAAACTGCAATTTGTCTTAAAATTAGTCTATGCTTAAACTCTTTTTTATTATTATTATTATTATTATTATTATTCAAAAACAGTTCAAAAGAGTTCGGTGTAGTTTAGAACAGTTCGGTGCAGTTCAGAAAATAGTTTGGTTCGAACTTGTGGGATGCAGTTCACCTAATCGCTTTGCAGTTCAGTTCGGGCGAACTGGTTTTCTAGTTCGGTTCAGTTCTGCAACAGTTCAGTTCGGTTGATCTTTTTTGCCTACCCCTAGTTAGGGGTGAGCCCACTATCTAGTTTTGCAATTACCACTGTTTCTAGTACACAGAAACCCTCCTTGGATCAAAAGCAAGTGTATTTATTACATTGTGACTAATTTCTTTGGGCAATTGCTATTGAAACTCTCCCCAATTATTAAACATATTCCTTTTTTTCTTTTTTTTTTCCTTTTTATGTAAATTTACTTAAATAACCTTATATTTTTTTCCCTGTTCAAAGATCACTCCTCGTTCATTCCTTCATGTTTTCCTTTTCCCTTTTAAAAGTACAATTTACTTACTGTCTCAACACGGAAACTAAACAACTATTGATATAACACTCTTCAGTTTTCACAACTATCCAAGTATTATGAATAAAAAACAGTAAAATAAAACTTTAAAATTACATGATACCCTGTTAAGGTTTCTGATCAACCAAACTTGGTTGCTAAAGTAGTGCCTTGTGACAAGATGGTATGGAAAAAGAAATTAGAAGCAAAAACTAGTTTTTCTTTTTTTTCCTAAATAACTTCTTGGAAATTTCACAGCTCAAGCAAATGGGAATAGTAGATTGATATATTGACTTTACATGTCATGTATAATGCTACAGGGGTCTGAGTAATGCTTCTAATTAATAATGCTCCTTGTCATAAACCAGCTTTCCATTTTAGAAACTTGTTAGTTTTCATGTCGTGTTAAAGCCTCCATGTCTGAGAATAATGCTCCATGTCAGAAACTCTCCATGTCATGTTATGTCATTTATTAACTTTCCTGTCATTCCTGTATAATGCTTCTAATAAATTGATTTAAGGAGATTTATTGACTTGTCATGTTAGAAATTTCCCATGTCACAGTATTAGCCGAAGAAAATAGGATCACTAGAAAATAGGATCACATAATGACATGATCAAATGATAGCATTTATGTAACACAAAAGAAAGAAACAGCATGGGAAAAACAAGATTTTACATATGAACAGAAATAAAGGTTGATTGATTGAGTATGGTAAATCAAGAAAAGAAATAGTAAATGATGATTTTAAAAAAATGGCAGAGAGCATATGACATAGCAAGTAACAATTCTATACAGCTATGCATTAAAGAAAGTTTATATAAAAAGGAAGCACACCCAAGAATTTGATGATGGCTCAGCACTGAGTTTTCTCACAATTTCCCATTTTCCCATGATTCCAATTACACCTCCAAAGAACCTCTTGCATGTCCTCTCAACTCACGTTCTGCAATTCTCAATCAAGTATTGTCTATTTTTTCACTCATCCATTTCCTTTATATTGCTTTATAATACAACATATAATAGTACTAAAGAGAGAATTTAATATAACTGAATTACAAAATTGCCTTTGCAAGAGAGAAACAGAGAATTAGTTACAACAGAAAACATAACTGAATCTGCCACATCAGCAACAAGTGGAGCACAAGAAGGCCTTTGACATCATAGCCATTTGTGCCATGGATCTTCTGGATCTGTGTTTTTGGATCAATTGTTACTTGTGATACATAAGTTAAAGATAAAGATGCCTCTTTATCAGTCAATTGTGAAGCACCAAAGGATATCTTCCTTACATGAACAGGGTCTGCAGTAACTCTAGTTTGGTTTTCTAACTTCATTAGAACATCCTCTTCCTATTAAATAGAAAAGCAAAAGCCCATGACATCAGGCTCAAATTATAATAGTACTAAAGAGAGAATTTAATATAAAATAAATGAATAAACATCACATCAATCATCACTTTTACTACCATTCCAAACTAATCTCCCACGCTTGAAGAAAAAGAAAGTCCAGACTCGAGATCCTTTTGTCACATAAAGACAATGCTAATTAAAGCAGCACATGCCCAATAATGGAAGGAGTAGAAAGCCTTGAAAGTGCAAAAGAGCGCGATTACAAAGCTAATTTAATCTTGACATCTACATAGCTAATAGGAATGATAGTAGAATGGAAGAATTTTAAAATGAAAACATGTTGTGTTGTGTAGTTTCAAGAAAGAAGAAAAGTATAAACAACTTTTTTGTCCCATGAATACTTCAATTCTTATGCAGACCAACTTTTACACAAGACAGATATATTGAAGCATCACCAATTGGTTTTCGGCCTTGCACAAACATATTATTTTCATCTCATTATCAGATGCCAAAGAAATAAGATAAAATGAGGTGTTCAGTCACTCTCATTTTAAGACCAATATAAACATGTCTTTTAAAGTCATTCTCAATTAGCAAGCTACTCCGGGTTGTCTTCGAGGGAGACATGAAAAAATTAATATGTAATCTATCATGAGAAAACCATACTCAGAACAAAAAACTTACGAAAGGAATAATGATAGACAAAAAGGAGACGTGTTTAGTAATCACAGAAATTATGAAAGGATAAGCTCCCTCAGGCTGAGATTCACCTCACTTTCCACTTCCGTTGCAAAATCCTCATATGCATCAAACTATGGTAAACTTACCCCAGTTTTGAGATCCATGAATACTATATGATCCTGGTTAATGATAATGCAACGCTAAACAAACTCTATCTCATGCCTTTATTTTGGTTATTTGCTGCTTTAACTACACAAGCTGAAGAATGCACATGCAATTCACTTTGTGTGCACAGGACATGGCTGTGAAAGTGTGTGAATTGTAAGTGCTTTTCTTTCTTAATGCCTCGTCAGTGTTACTCTTTCATTTTTTGATTGAAATTTGAAACATAACATAAACATAATATAGAAGTGCATTGCACATTAATTTCACACTGTCAGTGCATCACCATTAAACTCTTTTTATTTCCTCTAAATTATATCATATACATATTTATTTATACCAACAAGTTGTTAGTCTAGAGTGGTACTGAACTCGATCCCTTAAGCAAGGTCTCGGCTTACCATGGAAGAGGCTTTCCCATCCTCATTTTTCCCACTTATACACAATGTAAAGACAAAATGGCTTCTAGATGACTGTGTTCTTCCCACTGACATGAAAAAACATGTGTGCAGCATGAAAATATGCTACCGCATCAAACAATTCATTCTCCAGGTTCCAAGTACATCTCATTCCAAACATCGTCTAATGATTTTTTGAAGTTATCCCTTTGAGAACAGGCTTCTGCAATGCTAATTCACCAATTCAGTGAACACAGTACTCTGATCGATGCGTCTTTTGTGATTCCGGTCATGAAAATCGTGGAGAACAGAAGAACAGCATGTTTGGATTGAGTTTTATGCTTTTGTTGAGAAAGAAGGAACGATGGTCACAGAGACAAGATATGCGGACTGCACAGGATTAGGGAATCCATGGAAAAACACAAACAAAAAAGTTGAGAAAGGCGATCATGAATTAATTGTGATATGGTTCGGTGTTGTGTCTAAATACTTATAGTTGGAGATGGGAGAATGAGAGAGAGGCTTTGGCCGTACGTTGTTTGAGAGAGTGTGTGGAAAAAAGTTGGAAAAGCTGATACGTGTGTAGCAGTAGTAGAAAGTAAGTGAGGTGAGATACTATTAGTTGAATGATTAGTGAGATGTTTATCTTTATCTTTATATATATATATATATATATATATATATATATAAAAGTAACAGTCATAGATATTCATGTAATTTTCTTTTTCTCACCCAAAAGAATGACATTCATGTAATTTTACTTTTTTTTATCAATTTTCATTAGAGACTAAATTAGTGAATTTCATTAAATGACATTAATTCTGATGTAATTTCAAAATTAGTAGCTTTCATTAAATGACACTCATGACATTATTGTTTTTTCCATTATTCCACCATTTCATGATTTGTAGTGCACATTTTATTCATGATGGGCAACACAACGTATGCGGCAGCGGTCGATGGCGCCTCTTCTTTGTAGTTTTCGTTGGAGAATTGCAGCTGAAAATTTGTAGCGTTAGGGTTTTGACGACAATAAACATAGTGGCATAATGATTACTTCTAGCCAAAATGAAACAAAAAGATAAAAGTCAATCAAACATGTCTCATATTTCTATTCTACTATTATTTTTTAGTTTTCATGTTATTATGGTATTGTTAGTTTCATTTGAGACTTTGTTTTCAAATATTCATGCGTTTAATTTATATCTTTATGTAAATTTCTTTTAAAAAATAATTTTTGATTGGGTAAATTTTGAGGTAAATCTAGTATGCATATTAAACTGGGATAATATATCTGATTCTTTTAAAAATAGTAACAATTTAATTTCAATTTTAGTTATGATTAAGTAAAAAATCTAAATTAGAAATTGACAATGTAAATTAGTTAAAAATGATAACAATTACTTGAAAAAAAATAACGTTTTTTTTTTAAAAAATTCAAATATATTATTGAACTGTTTTATTATGATCAAATTCAAATCAAATATAAAATATAAAATATTGAAAATATAATAGAATAAAATACAATAAGATACAATAAGATACATTTGGAATATTATTTTTAAATATTTATTTTATATTTGATGACCTACATTAAGATTAATGTTGTCATAATTTATTTGATAACCTCGAAATTGAATCAATTCAAATATAAATGTAAATTAACTATAAATATTAAACCAGGATAATATATTTTATTCTTTTTAAAACAGTAACAAATCATTCACAAATATAAACAATGATTTTAAAAATTGATATATATTTGATTAAAAACTGATATATATCCACAAGTATATTTTTACCAAATTCAAATTAGAATAGAATACAATAAGATACATCAATATCAATATCAATATCAATATCAATATTAATATCAATCAATCAATATCAATAAAATTTACGAATCCAAATTTTCAGGGAGTTGTGAAAATTTATTAGAAAAATATCAAGAAAAGAAGATAACATTAAAAGAAGAAGTGAGCATGAATCCTTACAAAAATTAAGCAAAAAAAAATGAATGGTTATAAAAATTGATAAGAGAAATATTAGGAAAAGTTGCAAGTGACGTGTATATAGAGTGGGTGAGGAGCATGACTTTAGGAGGTGAAATAATTCAAATGAGTAGAGATGTGAGAAAGAGTGAAAATTTTTTATTACTAATTAATATTAATTAGATATAAAAAATTTATATAATAAAGTTTAGAGGAATGCTATTAGGTCACGTGAGTTAAATTTTTAAATCCCTTACTTGTTTACCCTGTTTACTTTTTATATGATTTTTTAATTTTATTTTATTTTTTATTATTATAATCACAAAATCGAAACTTGCACTGCTGTTACTCTCTACAATTACAATCGTGGATGCTCTTTCCTTAGGTCTGTTCGGGATAAGCGTGTATGCCCAAGACTCAATCTATCATGTAACCAATTTCAGTTCTAATAATAAAGTATTATTAGAGATAAAATAGTTTATTTGATAAGGTCCTTGATTAAAATTATGGGCTTGTTATCATAATAGAGATTATGATAATGAGAAACAAGTCATTTATAATTTTAACCTAAATTGTTATTGATCATAGGATTATTGTAAATAGGATATCAATAATCCGAATAGATCAATATATATGTGATGGTCTTTATTGGATAAAGATTAATAGATCTCATTTATTAAATTACATATATAGATGATACACATGTGGATGTCATCATTGAACTGACTCAATTGATATTTTCCTAATGGTTAACATTACCTCAAGCTGTCAATACGAAATTCTCAAGAAGAAATATAATAGCTTTCTTTGACCTGAGATTATCATAGTAATTAATAAATTATTTATTATATTTTAATACAAACACCTAATGCCTTAGGGCACTAGTTGAATGGACATTGGATATGATTAAATGCTTGTAGAATTAATGATTAATCAAGAAGGAATACATCAACTCTTGGTAATGAGTTTGAGCTCTACGATACAATTAATATTGGTCGGGGCAATTGAATGAAAGAATAAATGAGTTTCTTAATCATTCACTGATTAAATATAATGTGTTAACTTATTAGAATTTGACATTAATACCATACTTTAGAGTTAACATGGAGTTGTAAATGATCAAAGGAAATATTACATTATTCTTCTAGTAGTTCTTGAATGTGAATGATGTTACTTCATGTTATCCGGACGTTAAAAGTGTTGCTAGATGCCTACCTTAATTAGTAAATTAATTATGATTAATTTACTACCAGTTTAGTATTAAACCTGTGGGGTCACACACAAATGAGTGTTCCAATCTTTGCATAAGAAAATAATTTATTTGATAATTAAGTTGGAGAATTTAATTTAATCAAATAAATGATTTAGTGGAATATTATTATATTCTTTGCTAGCACCAAGAATATAATTAATATAAATATAAAGGGTATCCTCTTCTTAAATGTGGAAGTCGTCCACAAGTTGCAAGTTGCTACATATCAGGATTAAATCATGTGTGATTAGTTACTGTAATTAATCATGTGAGTTGATAGCAGATATTGGTCTCGGTGTAGATACACTTAGAGTTTTCACGAAGAAGTTTTTGTTGCTTCAAGAACGCACATTCGAATAAGCAATTCTAAATTTCTCTATTTATTATTGTTGTAGCATATTTTAAACATAAAATAGATCATTTTATTCCGCTGCAAGTGTTATAAACACTCTTTTATTCCGCTGCGAGTAAGAACGCTTTTTTACAATTATCAAGGTCATCTGAAATTTGCCTCAAGAGATGCAACTCCCTTCTCCTAACGTTGCCGGGGACACTACCTCAAGAGCGGCAATGTCGACATTTTCTTCTCTTTTTGCGATGCTTACATCGACAAGGCACCGACCCCTTTGCCTCGATTGTTGCTAAAATCTGTGTTTTATTGTTCGAATTGGTTATTGGTTTCAGATTGACCCTGCAAAGATGAAACACAATTTGTTTTTCTTTTTTCATGTTTGCTTGTTCAGACAACATTGATCTGTTCAAAAGTTATCCTTTGAGCAGTGATAGTAGAAGAGTGTGGCAACAGTTGAGTTAATATCTTATGGTTCCTATATATGTATTTGACTTTGAATTAACCCTCATTGTGATTCCTCTCAAGATCTGCAAATTTGAAAGCAATAACTCTTAAACTTTAATTATGACATCATTGTTCAGAGTATTTATATCATGATGTGGAAGGTAATTAAAATATGGACTGTTATGTTACATGTATCAAACCTTGTGTTTCAAAGAGGCCATTTAAGTCCACGTCTTTCAAAATAGTTAAAATTCAATAGGGTAGTGAATAATGACCCTGCCCCTTAAATTAAAAAGGATTCTAGATTTGCACCTCTTTTTTCTTTAGGCTTTCCATGTGATAGATCACAAATTTAATTTACAAGAAATGGTGAACAGTGAACTGTTTAATTACTGGAAATTTATTAGTAGTTGCATCTTTGCTTCCTTTGGTATACAATGAAAGAAAATGATGCAGATTTGCCATTACTAATCAACTTTGATTCAGAACTTCAATTGTAGTGTAACTTGTTTTCTTCAATACCAAGTTAGGGAAATGGACCTTATTCCAAATTTGGAATAACTTGTGTTGTATCCTACACGAAACCACATCCTTTCTTTTAATATGTAAATGTGAATAAATTAGAGCATGTTTGGGTTTCCGTTCTACCTGTGGTGGCATGCATTCCAAGACTAATCCAAACGAATGAACGCAAAAGATACACTTTCGATCCGTTTGTAAATGCAGTTTTGAGACCAGCCAATGGTTACTCAAACATACCCTTATTTTACAATGGACACGTATATGACTCATCAGTCATCACACCATAATTAATGAATATTTATTAATAAAGGATGACTAGTAAAAATTGAATTGAAAATTAGTTGAGCTTTCGAAAAAAATGTGACATATTGTCTTTATTCTTTAGAATTGGACTTGCAAAGGAGGAAAAGTCTTGAAACATTTGCACTGTGACAGATTGTTCAGAAACAAATACTATTATTAATGATGCTATTAAGCATGTAGTTGTTAACTTGGCACGGCACAAATATTTTCAAGTATTTTCACCTCTACCTACAATTTAGAACTGAGTAACGCCTTATAAAAATTAAGAAGAACAAAGTCAACCTGGCTGGTAATTTTGTTTAACTTATTGCAACAAATTATTATTTTTATATAAGTTGAAAATGAGGGAGAAATAATGCAATCACAATGAATGATACATTAGGCAACATAGTACATCGGATTTGGGAGTTTAAATGCTCTTATGGGGCTTGGAATCCCCTCAATGCTACTGTATTGGTCCCCAACAATGCCCCAAATGCGATAACCATCATTTATTATTTGCCTTCTCACATCAGACTTGTACTTTTGCACTGACACCAATTCATCAGCAGGATCTCTGCACAAAGATAAAAAAAGGGAAAAAAAAAATTTAGCCTGAAAATGAGGATTTGTTAAGATAATGAGATAAAAGGGTTAAATAGCACTCACCTAAAGACAATTTTAGTCCACCCATAATAGCCAACCTTCACAAGGTTGTCAATTGTGGCTGATCTGAGATGCTCCTTCCTTGAAGTAACCAAAATGATTTGCACACCCCTGGATTTAAGTTCATTGTATAGCTTCAATGAGTGATCAAGAGCAGGTGCATTACCTTTGCTCATCCATTCCTCCAGAGATGTCACATTCAGTTTCTTTCCCCTATTGTCAAAGAAGTCCATCGTCATTCAGAATAATTATTAGTAAGAACAAGGAGATCAAAGTAAGAACCATATAGGGTAAGCAAGCAATTTGAGCTATATAGCTAGCATGTTTGGATTCACATTAGATGATTCAAAATCACGTTGAAGTACTGGCTAATGCGATTTTAGATAAATGTTCACATGTTTGGTTTTTTTTTTTTTTTTGTCTAGACCACATGTATCTTCCACTAGAGACAATCCTGTTCGAGCCGGGTAAGACCACTATTGGCGGCAATCCAGTCCGCATGTTTGGTTTTATATTGAGAAATTAATTTTTGATCCAGAATTGATTTTAAGTTGAAGCAATTTTAAATAACTTTTGTGTTGGATCAGAAATTTTATACTACTAAATTTTACTATTAACTTGCTAGTAATATGGAAACATCTAAACATAAATCAGGTCACTTCAAAATCAATTTTATATATGCTCAGCCAAACACACATTATAATAGCAAGTTAGTAGCCAAACATCATGATATGGTTAGCAGATGAGAGTGAATTTTGGAATTTACCCATATAGATTATTCTTGTAGTAAGGAACTGTTGAAAGCAGGGTATCATCAATGTCAAAAATCCAAGCATCCAATCCATCTTTCTTCAAATTACAGCTGGTGCTAAGATAAACCAAGCACTCTTCAGTTGCCCTCTGTGAATCCACTTTGTACTGTGTGGACTTGACATATTTTCCAATGTATTCAATGCACTCTTCAGGCACCACTTGGAAGTCCCTAATGTTGTGCAGCTCCACATTCATCCTCCAGCTTTCACAATAGTTCTTCAGGCTGATCTTCAATCCATCTTGTGTCTGCGGCTTCAGTATGTTCCAATCTGCAACTGCTAAAGGAATCAAAAGGCATGTGAAAACCAAACAGCACCAAAGTTCTTTCCCCATTTTTTTTTCTTTCTTAACAAAAAGTGCATGAAAGGAGAATATATATAGCAAATAATTAGAACAACTATTCCCTTTTATGTGTGCAATGGTTTGAGAATGTGACCAGGTCACATGGGTCTGATTGAATGTGGTTGCCACAAAATTTGACTTGCATCAAATCACATGCTACTATAGCTGGCAGAGTACCTAAACTAAACAAAATTTCAATTATGAGAGGGGACGTGACTATATATTTCATTTGAAGGTCACAAACTTTAGTGTAAAAGACAAAAATAGATTGTACCTGCTTTCACATGACAAATGGGTTTATCTGTTGAATACACACTAGTAGAATAAGCCTGTGAGATGCACCGGTTGACTTTTTTCCAATAATATTTACTTTTTTTTTTTAATTTCCCAATTGACCCTCTCTTATAATTATTTCCATGAATGGCCTCTTATAATAAGCCTGTGAGATGCACCAGTTGACTTTTTTTCAAGTATATTTAAAATATAAATTTGTACATTTGAATATAATTAGGTAATTATGAATTAATGACAAAGATGCACAAAGTTATCCACATGGAATGAAGTTTTGCATCAAAAGTAAATTTTTTAAGTTTTTGGGGCAGTGTTTTCTTGCATTTTTAGACTAATTGAAGTTTCAAACGTTGTATTGTTAGCTTCATCGACATGAAAACTATGGGAATGAATGCTTCATTGAACCAGAAAAACTAGTATATATTACCATAAATAATTGCAAATAAATAAAATCAAAATAAAAATAACAACGACTTTTTTAACAAAGTAATTGCGAATAAATAAAATCAAAATAAACAAATTAATTCCCAAAGTGGGAACCAGTTCCACACGGCCTAGGTTTCCTAATACGCGGAGGATTTTAAATATACTTGAAAAAAATATAATTAAATTTAATAAACATTATAATAGAATATAATGTAAAGAAATTAATTTAATTATTTATTTATATTTAATTACAAAAAATTAATTATATCATTTGGTTATATGATTAGTTTATATTTTACAAATTTAATAATTATTTATATTATTTAAATCAACTTTTTAATATATTAATTTAATTTATTAATATATATTGTTAATTATTTAAATAATTTAATACTTGCTACAGTAAAAGAGGCCATTCATGGAAATAATTATAAGAGAGGGTCAATTGAGGAATTAAAAAAAAAAGTAAATATTATTGGAAAAAAGTCGCACGGTTAATGTTATCATTTTTTTTTAGTCTATATAAAATAAATATTCCTAATTATTTTAGAAAAATAAAAGTATATCATGAACGGTAATGTAAAATTGAGGTTTGTATACACTCAAGTTTGATATTATGTTACCAATATTTATACATTTTCATATAAATACATGATTTTTTATATTGACTAAATATTAAGATACTATAATACATATTATATATAATGTGTTCAATAACAAAAAAAAGGCTTAAATTGATATATAATTTAATTGTTTGCAAAATATTTATTTATGAAGTATTCATTTCATAATATAAAGATAAAATGAAAAAATAATAATTTGATATGATATAATTGTTGAATATAAAAAAGATATAAATATAGAAAGAGCAAATAATATATAATTATAAATAACTTTACTAGTTAATGTCTTGGATCCATTGCTCTTAGATATCTATAAATTATTAAATAATGTTATTCTCAAAAAATAAAATCTAAAAAAAATTGTAACTCTTTTCTAAGTTAGAACCTGAATCTGATTTTTCCTTCTTATTATATAGTTAGGATTACCAACCCGTGGGATGCACAGACTTAGTTTTTATTTTTTTAAATTTTTAAAGTTTGCAAAAAAAAATTTATTAATTTCAAAAATATAAATTTACATGAAAAAGTTATATATCATTGTCTATCTATTTAATAACAAAAAAAATTGTTTTATATTTAATTGATAAATTATTTAAGAAAAAATTATTCATTTGGTCCATATAGTTGTACAAACTTTACATTTTAGTCCTTATACTTAAAAATCATCCCTTTTAGTTCTTGCACAAACACTTTCAAATCCCTTTTCATCGCTTTTAGTTCTTGCACAAACACTATCAAAAGAGATCAAAAATTGTTTGTACCGGACTAAAAAGAATGATTTTTAATTGTAAAGACTAAAAGATAAAATTTGTGTAACTATAAAAATCAAATGAGTAATTTTTTCACTATTTAATTATTGTACTATTTTTTTACAGCATTTAATTATTGTACTATATTTACCATTATTGTACTATTTAACTATTGTAAGCATTATTGTACTATATTTACCATTAAAGTGTTCATTCAACAATAAAGATGGAAACCTTGAGATAGAGATTTTAGAGATAGAGATTTTAATCCTTGAGATCTTAGATTTTTTTTTTCTCAATATCATATTAATATGTGATATAGGTAAATTGTTTGGTTAGTTGCCTGCTACTAATGTTTTAGATGTTTCTTTTCTTTCTTTCTTTTCTTTTTTTTGAAACGTGTTGTTTTTAGATGTTACTACTTAAATATAATAATATAATATGAAAGTGTTAAATACATGTGTTCTTTGCCTTGATCATGCTTACACGTTATGTGCATACACATTATACACCTAAAATTTAATGTTACTTGATTACATTAGTGGACCCTGATTAGTTTATTTATTTTATATTATTTTTATTTCAAGACAATAATTCATTGCCATTTTTTTAAATAATAAATAAATAAAAAATAATATATTAATCCAAAAATAAAAACGAAATTTCAATTAAAAAGAAATATCAAATATGATAAGAAAGTAATCATTTGTCTTCAACATGATGAGCATTAGACTCCCCCCCCCAAAAACAGCGCACTAGCTTTGAATGTCCATCTCGCAAAATTTTGTGAATTTATGAAACCGAGACCAAAGCAAGTCATCCTTGTGTTGGGTCTTATTTGTTACGTTAGTCTTTAAAATTAATAAAATCTAAGTTTAAGGAGTTAGATTAAATAATTTAAAAACTTTTTATTTTTTTAAGTTTCAAAAGACTAGTGTAATAATATTATACTAGCATTACATTTTCAGATACTGAAATGACGATTTACTCAAATTAAATTTGAGAGTTGTGAGTTGTCCATAATTTTCAGTTGCTAGCGTCACGATATCGAGATTTTTAAGTGCTCCCATTTGACCAAAAAAAAATTCATATTTTATTTTAGAATAAATTACACGGACCCTCTTGAGTTTTACTTATATTATACCGACACCTCTGTTTTTTTGAACCATACAAAAAACCTCTATTTGTTAGTTCTAAATTACACGGATCCTTCTGAAGTTTTACTTATTTTACAAAGACCCCTCCTATGTTTTACTTATATTACACCGATATTCCTATTTTTTTGAATTACAGGAGATCAAAAGTAATGTTTAAAAAGACAGGAGATGTCGATATAATATAAGTAAAAGGTCCGTGTAATTTACTCTTTATTTTATTTAGAAACAAACATCAGTTATTTGTACAAGCAATGTTTCTTATAAGTGGCGGTCACATGGCAAACTCCAATCGTAAATCAGGCATTAGTTCTATTCTTAAATATAATACAGTACTAACTTGTTTTTTTGTTTTACAGAATAATACTAACCTGTTTTTTTTTTTTTTTTTTGAGAGGTATCCTAACCTGTTAAGAACTAAGCATTGGAAATACTCATATACAGCGTGTATTTTAATTTTAACAAAATTTAATGGCCCTGGAAGCCAAGATTTGCAGCAAATTGGGTTGAACACAGCTGTTCCCCTTAACCACTGCATGCTGCTGCGTTGGCTTCTCAATGTGAAGCCACTTCAACACCACTGACGCGTGTAAAAGAAATAAAATAAAATAAACTGAATTGCCTGCATTTTTCATCCAGACAGAAAAAAGAGTACATTTGAATCATTTGATCATGTGCAGAGTTTACTTCGTTGTTTTCTTCGTTGTGCATTTGGTCTCCTATCCTCAATAAGTGCGTATATTATATGCTATAGATAATTTGCTATTATTCAATGTCTTGATCATAGTTTCAAAAACTGAACCGGTGATTGATCCAATGGGTCACTAATTGACCCGCATGATCTGATCTGTATTAAAAAATTTGAAAATTTTATACCTGTCTTAAAAAAGTAAAAAAAAATCACATAACAAATTAATATAATTCCACAAGCTCATTTTTCAAGTTCAAATTCATTAACATTCAAAGTAACAAAATCACATTATAAATTATTTATTACATTTCTTTAAAGTTTAAACATAATTCAAAATAATAGAATCACACTATCAACCGTACCATCACTTCTTCAAACAAAATTCATAGTGACAGAATCACAATATCAATGGCCTAAGAATCACTACTCATAAATAATAAAACAGAATCAACTAAAAATAACATTCAAGTTGGATTAAACAGAATCATGTGGTGTGGACCGATGTGGTTGAGTTGAGGGTCTTAGGATTTATCTGCGTGCACTTTGAAGTTTGAAGAAGAGTCACGGACTCACAAACACGACACAATAAGAAATGCTTTGCCAAACGCTCACAGCCACAAAATCTTTCTTTCTTCTGATTTTTTATCCAAACGACGTCGTTTCGAGCAACTTAAAAAAAAAAAAGGTGCGTGACCCGGGTCGGGTCATCGGTTTAACCACGGGTCGCACCGGATTTGACTGGGTCGAAAGCATGGCCAGTCTTGATAATTAATTATTGATTTAAATACATTTTTAGTCCTTATAATTCAATATTTTTTTGTTTTTCATCCTTGCAATAAAAAGTGCTTTGAACAGTGAAAAAAGCATTTTGAACAATAAAAAAAACGTTACTTAAACCGCTTTAAGGAATAAAAATAAAACAAACATAATTTGCAAGGACTAAAATAAATAAAAAAATTGCAAGAACGAAAAACAAAAAAATAATAAATTATAAGGACTAAAAATATATTTAAACCTTAATTATTTATGTTTGATATACATCGAGTTGTTTGAGTTTTTTTTTTTCTTTTTTTAATAGAAGGTTCATGTAAGTTGTATCTCGGGACTTACTAGGATAGAGTATGTTTCAAGACACATAAGTGTTTACAAATATATTTACATATTACTTATCAGCAAAGTTTTTAAATCCATAGCTGAATTCGAATCTACATTCTCGTGAGAGATGAGTCCCATCTTTTTGTTTACTTGAGTTTAATGCCTCACTACACTCCCTCTTGCATTTTTGGTTCTTTATGTTTTATTTATTTTATGTTCACTTGACGCCGAGCCATGATGTTGATTTATTGGATCAAGTGTTCTACTTTTGTATCTATTTTTATTTTTTTTTAAGATGTGGAATTTTGCTAAGCAAGTTAGCATGATTTCATACTTGATGTCATAGAAGCTGCATGATATCATATGGGGACTTCTAAAATGGAGCTATTAACAATTTTAGCATAAAATGTAGCTTCACCTTTTTGCATAGTGCAATTATTGAAAGGTAATGAAGCTGTTATGAGCCAAGTCTAAGGCCGAAGTAGACAAAGGGATACATATTATAATAAGGGTATTAAAGAAATGACAATTAGAACCAGTTATGCTTTGTTAGTTGCAATTTGAGAAAAATCCCGGAATGAATTAAGCAATTGTTTTCTTTCTCTCTTTTTTTCTCTGTTTCTGGAGGTTTCTTCCCTTGAAGTAAGGTCCTATCAGAAGTATAGTATAATTTTAGCAACTCTTGCTGGTATTGTAGTGTAGAGATCTTGTTTTTAAAGGTTTCTCTATACCTCCCATGACCAGCTACATCATTATCCCCAACTTTATCCTTACCGGGTGGTTACTTTTGAATATCATCCCTGTCAAGATTGGGACATTTTCCTTCTTAGATATCTTTATTTTGTTTTTGGCAAATTCTTTTTCATTTTTGAATTTGAAAGATGGTGTTTGATGTGGTACCGTTTTACAGGAATGCTTTCAATAAATACCAAATAGTTAATTTTATTTTGGTGCCTTTTTGTTTTATTTTTTTTGTTTTTTATTTGCTGCCATATAGTTTTGTCCCCAGACATTAATTAGTCAGGTATCCTCCATTTCATATTATGGTTGATACTGTTATGAGTCTGGAAAATTCATGAGGTTAGATATGATGGTTTTTCTGTGACCTCATGAGTATCTATTTAGTTATTTTCTCTGTTATATTGTACAACACACAAATTGTTTGCATGGATTTTGTCACTCTGCAATTTCACTATTGATTAAAATGTCTTAGTTTTTAAATCATTCATGGTTAGTTAATAAGTTCATATATTTCCCGGTGCAAGTCATAAAATGTTCTTTTTGGCCATTGCTGTCTCCAGACATTAGTCAGGTATCTTCCTCAACATACTATGGTTAACACAGTTGTGAGTTAGGAAAATTAACAGTGTCCATCAACCGCTTTTTAAAAAATACTCTCATCTGGGAGTTATAAGGTTAGGTTGGTGGTGAAGGGATAAGGAAAGGAGGGATAGGCCGTAGCTTTGAATCCCCCGCTAACAAAAACTAATAAATTAACAACTACCATTTGACAGATAAAAAAAAATGAAAAAATACTCTCATCTATTTCATTGGGGCTCTACATTTATAGAGTATAATCCTCATCAGTTTTTTATATGCAATTGCACACTAGGATTCTGTCAATATACTCTCTCTCTCAATTGAAATGTTTGTGTGTTTGGATAGGGTTAGGGTATTTCATTAATCATTGGTACATACATTATGAAAACATGATGCTGTAACTCGCAGCCACTTAAATGATGCAAGGAGAAAAATAACAATGATATTGAAAGAAATCAGTTTATTATATGATAATTGTGCCATGAATTTAAGACTATTTATAAATGATTGGATTGAAGGGTACATATGTGTACTTTTTTAATGACTTACAAGATTTCCTCTCTCTCTCAGGTTCAATCTGTACATATTCCAGGGATTGTAAATTAATAGTTAGTTTTGGCAGTTTTAAGAGAAAAATCGGTTCAAATTAATAGAGTGCGCGACACTAATTGATTAGGTTATGATTCATGTTTGTGTCTAGCATTTTAAGTTGTAAATTTCATGCATCCATATTATTAATTAGCTGGCTGCCATTTCAAAATGCTTCTTTCATAATTTGTTTTCATGATTTGTTATTTGGGTTAACTAAGTTTTTAGTCCCTAAACTTTAGTTTGACTGATCAAGGTTCCTAAATTTTTTAAAAATTTGATTTTTAGTTCCTAAACTTTAGTTTGACCGGTCAAGGTCCCTAAACTTTTTAAAAATTCGGTTTAGTTCCTGAAATCTCATTAATTCAGAAACTAAACACCGAATTTTGAAAAAATTTAGGGACTAAAGACCGAATTTTTAAAAAGTTTATGAACTTTGACCGGTCAAAATTTTGTTCAGGAACTAAAAATCAAATTTTTAAAAAGTTTAGGAACATTGACCAGTCAAACTAAAGTTTAGGGACTAAAAACTTAATTAACCCTTGTTATTTTCATCCTATATAATAATATCTCTATATTGGTACCATCTGGAAAAAAACATTAGCTATCTAATTTATATTCATTAGCAAAATTCCCTCCATGTTTACACATGAGGAATGATCTATTTAATGAGAAAATTTGTGTTTGATTTTTTCCTTGTGCAAAATTTTCTTGGATTAACGGCAGTCACACACCGCGAAGGGGTTAGTCTCTGAGTTAGTGGGTTAAGAAACACCCGTGATCTTTAATCTAGGACAAAAAATAATGAGTTGTCAAAAAGATGCAAAATTGATAAAAGAACATATGAGAATATCATTGTTCCTTTCACATCATGTAACTCATAATCAGGTAGCAGATTTGTAAATGCTACCTGATGGTCCATCATATCCTTTATTGACTACTTCAGCACCTAATTCTGAGTCTCCAGCTCTGTAACAAATTCTTTGAACAAATTCATAAGATAAAATTGATAGTGAAATTGATGTTACGTTCCTAGAAAGTGGCTCAGCAAGTTGATGCCTTACAGTTTTGTACGCATGATACAAGAAAACCACAATGGCTCCCAAGATTGCTTTTTATTTGAGTTAACCTCTTTTTTTCAAATTCCAAATGAGCAGACATTGTTGCTTTAGTTGTCAATTTCTTTAATGAATTTAATGTATATATTGTTAATGTAAAATATGTTAATACACAGACATCTAATAGAACTTACCTTATTGACACATCATACTATAAATAGAATGATATGATAAAAATGTTTTGTATTGACCGTATATATAAATTAAATCCTTTTTTAATTTAGTCTCTTAAATATGTAAAGTGTTATCAAATTGATTCTTCCTAATTTGTTGCGCATAAAGACTAAGTATAATAGAGTCCAGATTTTTAATTTATTAGATGACGTTTAATTGAAAGATTAAATTGATGGTTCTTTATATATTGAGTGAATGAATTAATATAGAAATTATTTGAAATACCAAATTGATGTCATCTTAAAATATTGGTACACGGTGAGTTGCCTTATATATATTTTCGTACAAAACGAATTCGTACTCCTTAGCATTTTCTTAAAACATTTAGTCTAAATAACAAAAATCTTTCAAGAATAAGAGTTATATTCTTTTTCTTTTGCTTGTGATAAAATAAAAAAGACAGTTAAACAGCTGAAAAGAAAATGAACTGTTTGTTTCTCGAGTGTTTGCAAGGTTGAACTGTAACGTTATTAAAAAAATTGAAAAGAAAATGAAGGAATCCAAGCCTCATGAAATAAACAGGATGATTATTTAGAGTGCGTTTATTTTACGAATTAAAAGTTATTTTTGAAAATGTAAATATAGAAATGTAACATTATAGGCTTTGAAAAATTATTTTTGGATATTATTGATGCCTAGAAAAGATGTAACTTTTATTTTTATTATATTTTTTTACACTTATTTTCATGAAAAGGAATAGAAAAGTAATATTTCCATAAAAATAAGGAAAGTTATTTCTTAAAATATCTTTAACTTCCATTTTATTTATTTTTATTTGAATTATTTTGAATTTTAAAAGATATTTCTAGGAATATTAAAATGTACATAAATACATTTTTAAATATATCTAGAAGAGGAGGACCAAATAACATCGGTGTAACTTACACCAATTGTTACACCATTCAATAACTTGATATAGAATGTAATTTTTATCGATCCAACCGTTGAGTTATATCTACATATTATCGAGATTGTCTGTGTCAAATTTTGTCAAAATTGAACAACAATAAGAAGGTGATCAAATGATCCGTATTTTAGTATATCTTAAAAAAATTATATTATATCGATTTTAATCTATATAAATGAGATAACAAATAATTTTGGATTAATATGAAATTTTGTATATATGATCTATGTGAAAGGAACTTTCAATCTAACAGCAGATTTTAAGAAAACATCATCCAATATTAACATTTCTAATCTAAGAATGTGATTCCTAAAAATATAACATTATACCTTGAAATATTAGCTTAACACACAGACTGCTTAATAACACAACCCATATACATTTAATGATATTTTATACACATGTATGAAAATTCTATCATTTTACTTTTTATATTTTTTTCACGACATATTTCATTTTTTTTTTCTCTATTATTTCTCTTGTTACCACTCCGTGCAACTCAACATTTTTCTTTTTTTATTTATTATACTAAGATTACTCGTTTCAGCACAAATGAGGCCCTATGGTTTCAATCTTACACTACTAAAATAGTCTTTAATACATGGCACAATTAGCAAAGAAACTGATTTCATTTCTCCTTGGATAATAATTTCAGTGGAACAATTCATTATGTACAACCAATCATGAATCTGGAAGCAAAACTTTTTTCAATCCAATACACCCCAACTAAAAACAGGCTGCGAGTTACAGCATCAATTAATCTTCATAATGTGCCAATGAATTGTTTTCTGTAAAAAAAAACTTAAACTAATACAAACAAATTTGTATAGCTCTTATCGAAAGACATCTTCACACTCCAAAATTGTAGAAAATTCAACGGTTAACACGTTTTCCCCCTAAAAAATTGATTTCAATGTTGACCAAGTTCAAAATTGTTTGATGACTTGAAAACACTCGGACAATGGCATTGGCAGCACTTGCAATTCTGGGCCACAGATCAGCACACTCCTTCCCAATAGGCCCAGTTATGGCAGAGCCTAAACAACAGCACACAAAACAATCTCATTTTAAAACAAAAACAGATCATTTTTAAAACTGCAGAAGAGTATAAACCAAAAAACACACAAGCAGCCTCTGCAGGTGATAGGATGGCACTAAAGAGGTCCCAAAGAAGGATGATTAGGTACCTTAAGGATTATATAGGATTGAGTTAGATATTTATAAATTATAGTTTTTATTTTATTATGTTTAAAATAATATGATGTTGGCACTTGAATAATTATTATCCATTGATTGACATCACTTTGGGCTATACAAGTATATTCATCTTTACCTATTAATATTGGATATGATTAAATGCTTGTAGAATTAATGATTAATCAAGAAGGAATCCATCAACTCTTGGTAATGAGTTTGAGCTCTACGATACAATTAATATTGGTCGGGGCAATTGAATGAAAGAATAAATGAGTTTCTTAATCATTCACTGATTAAATATAATGTGTTAACTTATTAGAATTTGGCATTAATACCATACTTTAGAGTTAACATGGAGTTGTAAATGATCAAAGGAAATATTACATTATTCTTCTAGTAGTTCTTGAATGTGAATGATGTTACTTCATGTTATCCGGACGTTAAAAAGTGTTGCTAGATGCCTACCTTAATTAGTAAATTAATTATGATTAATTTACTACCAGTTTAGTATTAAACCTACGAGGTCACACACAAATGAGTGTTCCAATCTTTGCATAAGAAAATAATTTATTTGATAATTAAGTTGGAGAATTTAATTTGATCAAATAAATGATTTAGTGAAATATTATTATATTCTTTGCTAGCACCAAGAATATAATTAATATAAATATAAAGAGTATCCTCTTCTTAAATGTGGAAGTCGTCCACAAGTTGCAAGTTGCTACATATCAGGATTAAATCATGTGTGATTAGTTATTGTAATTAATCATGTGAGTTGATAGCAGATATTGGTCTCGGTGTAGATACACTTAGAGTTTTCACGAAGAAGTTTTTGTTGCTTCAAGAACGCACATTCGAATAAGCAATTCTAAATTTCTCTATCTATTATTGTTGTAGCATATTTTAAACATAAAATAGATCATTTTATTCCGCTGCAAGTGTTATAAACACTCTTTTATTCCGCTGCGAGTGTTAAGAACGCTTCTTTACAATTATCAAGGTCATCTGAAATTTGCCTCAAGAGATGCAACTCCCTTCTCCTAACGTTGCCGGGGACACTACCTCAAGAGCGGCAATGTCGACATTTTCTTCTCTTTTCGCGATGCTTACATCGACAAGGCACCGACCCCTTTGCCTCGATTGTTGCTAAAATCTGTGTTTTATTGTTCGAATTGGTTATTGGTTTCAGATTGACCCTGCAAAGATGAAACACAATTTGTTTTTCTTTTTTCATGTTTGCTTGTTCAGACAACATTCTGTTCAAAAGTTATCCTTTGAGCAGTGATAGTAGAAGAGTGTGGCAACAGTTGAGTTAATATCTTATGGTTCCTATATATGTATTTGACTTTGAATTAACCCTCATTGTGATTCCTCTCAAGATCTGCAAATTTGAAAGCAAGAACTCTTAAACTTTAATTATGACATCATTGTTCAGAGTATTTATATCATGATGTGGAAGGTAATTAAAATATGGACTGTTATGTTACATGTATCAAACCTTGTGTTTCAAAGAGGCCATTTAAGTCCACGTCTTTCAAAATAGTTAAAATTCAATAGGGTAGTGAATAATGACCCTGCCCCTTAAATTAAAAAGGATTCTAGATTTGCACCTCTTTTTTCTTTAGGCTTTCCATGTGATAGATCACAAATTTAATTTACAAGAATGGTGAACAGTGAACTGTTTAATTACTGGAAATTTATTAGTAGTTGCATCTTTGCTTCCTTTGGTATACAATGAAAGAAAATGATGCAGATTTGCCATTACTAATCAATTTTGATTCAGAACTTAAATTGTAGTGTAACTTGTTTTCTTCAGTACCAAGTTATGGAAATGGACCTTATTCCAAATTTGGAATAACTTGTGTTGTATCCTACACGAAACCACATCCTTTCTTTTAATATGTAAATGTGAATAAATTATAGCATGTTTGGGTTTCCGTTCTACCTGTGGTGGCATGCATTCCAAGACTAATCCAAACGAATGAACGCAAAAGATACACTTTCGATCCGTTTGTAAATGCAGTTTTGAGACCAGCCAATGGTTACTCAAACATACCCTTATTTTACAATGGACACGTATATGACTCATCAGTCATCACACCATAATTAATGAATATTTATTAATAAAGGATGACTAGTAAAAATTGAATTGAAAATTAGTTGAGCTTTCGAAAAAAATGTGACATATTGTCTTTATTCTTTAGAATTGGACTTGCAAAGGAGGAAAAGTCTTGAAACATTTGCACTGTGACAGATTGTTCAGAAACAAATACTATTATTAATGATGCTATTAAGCATGTAGTTGTTAACTTGGCACGGCACAAATATTTTCAAGTATTTTCACCTCTACCTACAATTTAGAACTGAGTAACGCCTTATAAAAACTAAGAAGAACAAAGTCAACCTGGCTGGTAATTTTGTTTAACTTATTGCAACAAATTATTATTTTTATATAAGTTGAAAATGAGGGAGAAATAATGCAATCACAATGAATGATACATTAGGCAACATAGTACATCGGATTTGGGAGTTTAAATGCTCTTCTGGGGCTTGGAATCCCCTCAATGCTACTGTATTGGTCCCCAACAATGCCCCAAATGCGATAACCATCATTTATTATTTGCCTTCTCACATCAGACTTGTACTTTTGCACTGACACCAATTCATCAGCAGGATCTCTGCACAAAGATAAAAAAAGGGAGAAAAAAAATTTAGCCTGAAAATGAGGATTTGTTAAGATAATGAGATAAAAGGGTTAAATAGCACTCACCTAAAGACAATTTTAGTCCACCCATAATAGCCAACCTTCACAAGGTTGTCAATTGTGGCTGATCTGAGATGCTCCTTCCTTGAAGTAACCAAAATGATTTGCACACCCCTGGATTTAAGTTCACTGTATAGCTTCAATGAGTGATCAAGAGCAGGTGCATTACCTTTGCTCATCCATTCCTCCAGAGATGTCACATTCAGTTTCTTTCCCCTATTGTCAAAGAAGTCCATCGTCATTCAGAATAATTATTAGTAAGAACAAGGAGATCAAAGTAAGAACCATATAGGGTAAGCAAGCAATTTGAGCTATATAGCTAGCATGTTTGGATTCACATTAGATGATTCAAAATCACGTTGAAGTACTGGCTAATGCGATTTTAGATAAATGTTCACATGTTTGGTTTTTTTTTTTTTTTTGTCTAGACCACATGTATCTTCCACTAGAGACAATCCTGTTCGAGCCGGGTAAGACCACTATTGGCGGCAATCCAGTCCGCATGTTTGGTTTTATATTGAGAAATTAATTTTTGATCCAGAATTGATTTTAAGTTGAAGCAATTTTAAATAACTTTTGTGTTGGATCAGAAATTTTATACTACTAAATTTTACTATTAACTTGCTAGTAATATAGAAACATCTAAACATAAATCAGGTCACTTCAAAATCAATTTTATATATGCTCAGCCAAACACACATTATAATAGCAAGTTAGTAGCCAAACATCATGATATGGTTAGCAGATGAGAGTGAATTTTGGAATTTACCCATATAGATTATTCTTGTAGTAAGGAACTGTTGAAAGCAGGGTATCATCAATGTCAAAAATCCAAGCATCCAATCCATCTTTCTTCAAATTACAGCTGGTGCTAAGATAAACCAAGCACTCTTCAGTTGCCCTCAGTGAATCCACTTTGTACTGTGTGGACTTGACATATTTTCCAATGTATTCAATGCACTCTTCAGGCACCACTTGGAAGTCCCTAATGTTGTGCAGCTCCACATTCATCCTCCAGCTTTCACAATAGTTCTTCAGGCTGATCTTCAATCCATCTTGTGTCTGCAGCTTCAGTATGTTCCAATCTGCAACTGCTAAAGGAATCAAAAGGCATGTGAAAACCAAACAGCACCAAAGTTCTTTCCCCATTTTTTTTTCTTTCTTAACAAAAAGTGCATGAAAGGAGAATATATATAGCAAATAATTGGAACAACTATTCCCTTTTATGTGTGCAATGGTTTGAGAATGTGACCAGGTCACATGGGTCTGATTGAATGTGATTGCCACAAAATTTGACTTGCATCAAATCACATGCTACTATAGCTGGCAGAGTACCTAAACTAAACAAAATTTCAATTATGAGAGGGGACGTGACTATATATTTCATTTGAAGGTCACAAACTTTAGTGTAAAAGACAAAAATAGATTGTACCTGCTTTCACATGACAAATGGGTTTATCTGTTGAATACACACTAGTAGAATAAGCCTGTGAGATGCACCGGTTGACTTTTTTCCAATAATATTTTTTTTTTTTTTTAATTCCTCAGTTGACCCTCTCTTATAATTATTTTCATGAATGGCCTCTTTTACTGTAGCAAGTATTAAATTATTTAAATAATTAACAATATATATTAATAAATTAAATTAATATATTAAAAAGTTGATTTAAATAATATAAATAATTATTAAATTTGTAAAATATAAACTAATCATATAACCAAATGATATAATTAATTTTTTGTAATTAAATATAAATAAATAATTAAATTAATTTCTTTACATTATATTCTATTATAATGTTTATTAAATTTAATTATATTTTTTTCAAGTATATTTAAAATATAAATTTGTACATTTGAATATAATTAGGTAATTATGAATTATGAATTAATAACAAAGATGCACAAAGTTATCCACATGGAATGAAGTTTTACATCAAAAGTTAATTTTTTAAGTTTTTGGGGCAGTGTTTTCTTGCATTTTTAGACTAATTAAAGTTTCAAACGTTGTATTGTTAGCTTCATCGACATGAAAACTATGGGAATGAATGCTTCATTGAACCAGAAAAACTAGTATACATTACCATAAATAATTGCGAATAAATAAAATCAAAATAAAAATAACAACAATTTTTTTAACAAAGTAATTGCGAATAAATAAAATCAAAATAAACAAATTAATTCCCAAAGTGGGAACCAGTTCCACACGGCCTAGGTTTCCTAATACGCGGAGGATTTTAAATATACTTGAAAAAAATATAATTAAATTTAATAAACATTATAATAGAATATAATGTAAAGAAATTAATTTAATTATTTATTTATATTTAATTACAAAAAATTAATTATATCATTTGGTTATATGATTAGTTTATATTTTACAAATTTAATAATTATTTATATTATTTAAATCAACTTTTTAATATATTAATTTAATTTATTAATATATATTGTTAATTATTTAAATAATTTAATACTTGCTACAGTAAAAGAGGCCATTCATGGAAATAATTATAAGAGAGGGTCAATTGAGGAATTAAAAAAAAAAAGTAAATATTATTGGAAAAAAGTCGCACCGGTTAATGTTATCATTTTTTTTTAGTCTATATAAAATAAATATTCCTAATTATTTTAGAAAAATAAAAGTATATCATGAACGGTAATGTAAAATTGAGGTTTGTATACACTCAAGTTTGATATTATGTTACCAATATTTATACATTTTCATGTAAATACATGATTTTTTATATTGACTAAATATTAAGATAGTATAATACATATTATATATAATGTGTTCAATAACAAAAAAAAAAGGCTTAAATTGATATATAATTTAATT
Source organism: Pueraria montana var. lobata (assembly GCA_026413185.1). NCBI lineage: Eukaryota > Viridiplantae > Streptophyta > Magnoliopsida > Fabales > Fabaceae > Pueraria > Pueraria montana. The sequence goes on from CM048647.1 coordinate 6,790,822, forward strand.
GTTTGCAAAATATTTATTTATGAAGTATTCATTTCATAATATAAAGATAAAATGAAAAAATAATAATTTGATATGATATAATTGTTGAATATAAAAAAGATATAAATATAGAAAGAGCAAATAATATATAATTATAAATAACTTTACTAGTTAATGTCTTGGATCCATTGCTCTTAGATATCTATAAATTATTAAATAATGTTATTCTCAAAAAATGAAATCTAAAAAAAATTGTAACTCTTTTCTAAGTTAGAACCTGAATCTGATTTTTCCTTCTTATTATATAGTTAGGATTACCAACCCGTGGGATGCACAGACTTAGTTTTTATTTTTTAAAATTTTTAAAGTTTGCAAAAAAAAAATTATTAATTTCAAAAATATAAATTTACATGAAAAAGTTATATATCATTGTCTATCTATTTAATAACAAAAAAAATTGTTTTATATTTAATTGATAAATTATTTAAGAAAAAATTATTCATTTGGTCCATATAGTTGTACAAACTTTACCTTTTAGTCCTTATACTTAAGAATCATCCCTTTTAGTTCTTGCACAAACACTTTCAAATCCCTTTTCATCGCTTTTAGTTCTTGCACAAACACTATCAAAAGAGATCAAAAAGTGTTTGTACCGGACTAAAAAGAATGATTTTTAATTGTAAAGACTAAAAGATAAAATTTGTGTAACTATAAAAATCAAATGAGTAATTTTTTCACTATTTAATTATTGTACTATTTTTTTACAGCATTTAATTATTGTACTATATTTACCATTATTGTACTATTTAACTATTGTAAGCATTATTGTACTATATTTACCATTAAAGTGTTCATTCAACAATAAAGATGGATACCTTGAGATAGAGATTTTAGAGATAGAGATTTTAATCCTTGAGATCTTAGATTTTTTTTTCTCAATATCATATTAATATGTGATATAGGTAAATTGTTTGGTTAGTTGCCTGCTACTAATGTTTTAGATGTTTCTTTTCTTTTTTTTGAAACGTGTTGTTTTTAGATGTTACTACTTAAATATAATAATATAATATGAAAGTGTTAAATACATGTGTTCTTTGCCTTGATCATGCTTACACGTTATGTGCATACACATTATACACCTAAAATTTAATGTTACTTGATTACATTAGTGGACCTTGATTAGTTTATTTATTTTATATTATTTTTATTTCAAGACAATAATTCATTGCCATTTTTTTAAATAATAAATAAATAAAAAATAATATATTAATCCAAAAATAAAAACGAAATTTCAATTAAAAAGAAATATCAAATATGATAAGAAAGTAATCATTTGTCTTCAACATGATGAGCATTAGACCCCCCCCCGCCCCCCCCCCCCCCCCGGAAAAAAACAGCGCACTAGCTTTGAATGTCCATCTCGCAAAATTTTGTGAATTTATTAAACCGAGACCAAAGCAAGTCATCCTTGTGTTGGGTCTTATTTGTTACGTTAGTCTTTAAAATTAATAAAATCTAAGTTTAAGGAGTTAGATTAAATAATTTAAAAACTTTTTATTTTTTTAAGTTTCAAAAGACTAGTGTAATAATATTATACTAGCATTACATTTTCAGATACTGAAATGACGATTTACTCAAATTAAATTTGAGAGTTGTGAGTTGTCCATAATTTTCAGTTGCTAGCGTCACGATATCGAGATTTTTAAGTGCTCCCATTTGTCCAAAAAAAAAATCATATTTTATTTTAGAATAAATTACACGGACCCTCTTGAGTTTTACTTATATTATACCGACACCTCTGTTTTTTTGAACCATACAAAAAACCTCTATTTGTTAGTTCTAAATTACACGGATCCCTCTGAAGTTTTACTTATTTTACAAAGACCCCTCCTATGTTTTACTTATATTACACCGACATTCCTATTTTTTTGAACTGCAGGAGGTCAAAAGTAATGTTTAAAAAGACAGGAGATGTCGATGTAATATAAGTAAAAGATCCGTGTAATTTACTCTTTATTTTATTTAGAAACAAACATCAGTTATTTGTACAAGCAATGTTTCTTATAAGTGGCGGTCACATGGCAAACTCCAATCGTAAATCAGGCATTAGTTCTATTCTTAAATATAATACAGTACTAACTTGTTTTTTTGTTTTACAGAATAATACTAACCTGTTTTTTTTTTTTTTTTTGAGAGGTATCCTAACCTGTTAAGAACTAAGCATTGGAAATACTCATATACAGCGTGTATTTTAATTTTAACAAAATTTAATGGCCCTGGAAGCCAAGATTTGCAGCAAATTGGGTTGAACACAGCTGTTCCCCTTAACCACTGCATGCTGCTGCGTTGGCTTCTCAATGTGAAGCCACTTCAACACCACTGACGCGTGTAAAAGAAATAAAATAAAATAAACTGAATTGCCTGCATTTTTCATCCAGACAGAAAAAAGAGTACATTTGAATCATTTGATCATGGGCAGAGTTTACTTCGTTGTTTTCTTCGTTGTGCATTTGGTCTCCTATCCTCAATAAGTGCGTATATTATATGCTATAGATAATTTGCTATTATTCAATGTCTTGATCATAGTTTCAAAAACTGAACCGGTGATCGATCCAGTCAAGGTACTAGATCACTGGTCGAACCAATGGTCACTAATTGACCCGCATGACCTGATCTGTATTAAAAAATTTGAAAATTTTATACCTGTCTTAAAAAAGTAAAAAAAAATCACATAACAAATTAATATAATTCCACAAGCTCATTTTTCAAGTTCAAATCCATTAACATTCAAAGTAATAAAATCACATTATAAATTATTTATTACACTTCTTTAAAGTTTAAACATAATTCAAAATAATAGAATCACACTATCAACCGTACCATCACTTCTTCAAACAAAATTCATAGTGACAGAATCACAATATCAATGGCCTAAGAATCACTACTCATAAATAATAAAACAGAATCAACTAAAAATAACATTCAAGTTGGATTAAACAGAATCATGTGGTGTGGACCGATGGGGTTGAGTTGAGGGTCTTAGGATTTATCTGCGTGCACTTTGAAGTTTGAAGAAGAGTCACGGACTCACAAACACGACACAATAAGAAATGCTTTGCCAAACGCTCACAGCCACAAAATCTTTCTTTCTTCTGATTTTTTATCCAAACGACGTTGTTTCGAGCAACTTAAAAAAAAAAAAAGGTGCGTGACCTGGGTCGGGTCATCGGTTTAACCACGGGTCGCACCGGATTTGACTGGGTCAAAAGCATGGCCAGTCTTGATAATTAATTATTGATTTAAATACATTTTTAGTCCTTATAATTCAACATTTTTTTTGTTTTTCATCCTTGCAATAAAAAGTGCTTTGAACAGTGAAAAAAGCATTTTGAACAATAAAAAAAACGTTACTTAAACCGCTTTAAGGAATAAAAATAAAACAAACATAATTTGCAAGGACTAAAATAAATAAAAAAATTGCAAGAACGAAAAACAAAAAAATAATAAATTATAAGGACTAAAAATATATTTAAACCTTAATTATTTATGTTTGATATACATCGAGTTGCTTGAGTTTTTTTTTTTCTTTTTTTCATAGAAGGTTCATGTAAGTTGTATCTCGGGACTTACTAGGATAGAGTATGTTTCAAGACACAGAAGTGTTTACAAATATATTTACATATTACTTATCAGCAAAGTTTTTAAATCCATAGCTGAATTCGAATCTACATTCTCGTGAGAGATGAGTCCCATCTTTTTGTTTACTTGAGTTTAATGCCTCACTACACTCCCTCTTGCATTTTTGGTTCTTTATGTTTTATTTATTTTATGTTCACTTGACGCCGAGCCATGATGTTGATTTATTGGATCAAGTGTTCTACTTTTGTATCTATTTTTATTTTTTTTTAAGATGTGGAATTTTGCTAAGCAAGTTAGCATGATTTCATACTTGATGTCATAGAAGCTGCATGATATCATATGGGGACTTCTAAAATGGAGCTATTAACAATTTTAGCATAAAATGTAGCTTCACCTTTTTGCATAGTGCAATTATTGAAAGGTAATGAAGCTGTTATGAGCCAAGTCTAAGGCCGAAGTAGACAAAGGGATACATATTATAATAAGGGTATTAAAGAAATGACAATTAGAACCAGTTATGCTTTGTTAGTTGCAATTTGAGAAAAATCCCGGAATGAATTAAGCAATTGTTTTCTTTCTCTCTTTTTTTCTCTGTTTCTGGAGGTTTCTTCCCTTGAAGTAAGGTCCTATCAGAAGTATAGTATAATTTTAGCAACTCTTGCTGGTATTGTAGTGTAGAGATCTTGTTTTTAAAGGTTTCTCTATACCTCCCATGACCAGCTACATCATTATCCCCAACTTTATCCTTACCGGGTGGTTACTTTTGAATATCATCCCTGTCAAGATTGGGACATTTTCCTTCTTAGATATCTTTATTTTGTTTTTGGCAAATTCTTTTTCATTTTTGAATTTGAAAGATGGTGTTTGATGTGGTACCGTTTTACAGGAATGCTTTCAATAAATACCAAATAGTTAATTTTATTTTGGTGCCTTTTTGTTTTATTTTTTTTGTTTTTTATTTGCTGCCATATAGTTTTGTCCCCAGACATTAATTAGTCAGGTATCCTCCATTTCATATTATGGTTGATACTGTTATGAGTCTGGAAAATTCATGAGGTTAGATATGATGGTTTTTCTGTGACCTCATGAGTATCTATTTAGTTATTTTCTATGTTATATTGTACAACACACAAATTGTTTGCATGGATTTTGTCACTCTGCAATTTCACTATTGATTAAAATGTCTTAGTTTTTAAATCATTCATGGTTAGTTAATAAGTTCATATATTTCCCGGTGCAAGTCATAAAATGTTCTTTTTGGCCATTGCTGTCTCCAGACATTAGTCAGGTATCTTCCTCAACATACTATGGTTAACACAGTTGTGAGTTAGGAAAATTAACAGTGTCCATCAACCGCTTTTTAAAAAATACTCTCATCTGGGAGTTATAAGATTAGGTTGGTGGTGAAGGGATAAGGAAAGGAGGGATAGGCCGTATCTTTGAATCCCCCGCTAACAAAAACTAATAAATTAACAACTACCATTTGACAGATAAAAAAAAAATGAAAAAATACTCTCATCTATTTCATTGGGGCTCTACATTTATAGAGTATAATCCTCATCAGTTTTTTATATGCAATTGCACACTAGGATTCTGTCAATATACTCTCTCTCTCAATTGAAATGTTTGTGTGTTTGGATAGGGTTAGGGTATTTCATTAATCATTGGTACATACATTATGAAAACATGATGCTGTAACTCGCAGCCACTTAAATGATGCAAGGAGAAAAATAACAATGATATTGAAAGAAATCAGTTTATTATATGCTAATTGTGCCATGAATTTAAGACTATTTATAAATGATTGGATTGAAGGGTACATATGTGTACTTTTTTAATGACTTACAAGATTTCCTCTCTCTCTCAGGTTCAATCTGTACATATTCCAGGGATTGTAAATTAATAGTTAGTTTTGGCAGTTTTAAGAGAAAAATCGGTTCAAATTAATAGAGTGCGCGACACTAATTGATTAGGTTATGATTCATGTTTTTGTCTAGCATTTTAAGTTGTAAATTTCATGCATCCATATTATTAATTAGCTGGCTGCCATTTCAAAATGCTTCTTTCATAATTTGTTTTCATGATTTGTTATTTGGGTTAACTAAGTTTTTAGTCCCTAAACTTTAGTTTGACTGATTAAGGTTCCTAAATTTTTTAAAAATTTGATTTTTAGTTTCTAAACTTTAGTTTGACCGGTCAAGGTCCCTAAACTTTTTAAAAATTCGGTTTAGTTCCTGAAATCTCATTAATTCAGGAACTAAACACCGAATTTTGAAAAAATTTAGGGACTAAAAACCGAATTTTTAAAAAGTTTATGAACTTTGACCGGTCAAAATTTTGTTCAGGAACTAAAAACCAAATTTTTAAATAGTTTAGGAACATTGACCAGTCAAACTAAAGTTTAGGAACTAAAAACTTAATTAACCCTTGTTATTTTCATCCTATATAATAATATCTCTATATTGGTACCATCTGGAAAAAAACATTAGCTATCTAATTTATATTCATTAGCAAAATTCCCTCCATGTTTACACATGAGGAATGATCTATTTAGTGGAAAAATTTGTGTTTGATTTTTTCCTTGTGCAAAATTTTCTTGGATTAACGGCAGTCACACACCGCGAAGGGGTTAGTCTCTGAGTTAGTGGGTTAAGAAACACCCGTGATCTTTAATCTAGGACAAAAAATAATGAGTAGTCAAAAAGATGTAAAATTGATAAAAGAACATATGAGAATATCATTGTTCCTTTCACATCATGTAACTCATAATCAGGTAGCAGATTTGTAAATGCTACCTGATGGTCCATCATATCCTTTATTGACTACTTCAGCACCTAATTCTGAGTCTCCAGCTCTGTAACAAATTCTTTGAACAAATTCATAAGATAAAATTGATAGTGAAATTGATGTTACGTTCCTAGAAAGTGACTCAGCAAGTTGATGCCTTACAGTTTTGTACGCATGATACAAGAAAACCACAATGGCTCCCAAGATTGCTTTTTATTTGAGTTAACCTCTTTTTTTCAAATTCCAAATGAGCAGACATTGTTGCTTTAGTTGTCAATTTCTTTAATGAATTTAATGTATATATTGTTAATGTAAAATATGTTAATACACAGACATCTAATAGAACTTACCTTATTGACACATCATACTATAAATAGAATGATATGATAAAAATGTTTTGTATTGACCGTATATATAAATTAAATCCTTTTTTAATTTAGTCTCTTAAATATGTAAAGTGTTATCAAATTGATTCTTCCTAATTTGTTGAGCATAAAGACTAAGTATAATAGAGTCCTGATTTTTAATTTATTAGATGACGTTTAATTGAAAGATTAAATTGATGGTTCTTCATATATTGAGTGAATGAATTAATATAGAAATTATTTGAAATACCAAATTGATGTCATCTTAAAATATTGGTACACGGTGAGTTGCCTTATATATATTTTCGTACAAAACGAATTCGTACTCCTTAGCATTTTCTTAAAACATTTAGTCTAAATAACAAAAATCTTTCAAGAATAAGAGTTATATTCTTTTTCTTTTGCTTGTGATAAAATAAAAAAGACAGTTAAACAACTGAAAAGAAAATGAACTGTTTGTTTCTCGAGTGTTTGCAAGGTTGAACTGTAACGTTATTAAAAAAAATTGAAAAGAAAATGAAGGAATCCAAGCCTCATGAAATAAACAGGATGATTATTTAGAGTGCCTTTATTTTACGAATTAAAAGTTATTTTTGAAAATGTAAATATAGAAATGTAACATTACAGGCTTTGAAAAATTATTTTTGGATATTACTGATGCTTAGGAAAGATGTAACTTTTATTTTTATTATATTTTTTTACACTTATTTTCATGAAAAGGAATAGAAAAGTAATATTTCCATGAAAATAAGGAAAGTTATTTCTTAAAATATCTATAACTTCCATTTTATTTATTTTTATTTGAATTATTTTGAATTTTAAAAGATATTTCTAGGAATATTAAAATGTACATAAATACATTTTTAAATATATCTAGAAGAGGAGGACCAAATAACATCGATGTAACTTACATCAATTGTTACACCATTCAATAACTTGATATAGAATGCAATTTTTATCGATCCAACCGTTGAGTTATATCTACATATTATCGAGATTGTCTGTGTCAAATTTTGTCAAAATTGAACAACAATAAGGTGATCAAATGATCCATATTTTAGTATATCTTAAAAAAATTATATTATATCGATTTTAATCTATATAAATGAGATAACAAATAATTTTGGATTAATATGAAATTTTGTATATATGATCTATGTGAAAGGAACTTTCAATCTAACAGTAGATTTTAAGAAAACATCATCCAATATTAACATTTCTAATCTAAGAATGTGATTCCTAAAAATATAACATTATATGAAATTTTGTATATATGATCTATGTGAAAGGAACTTTCAATCTAACAGTAGATTTTAAGAAAACATCATCCAATATTAACATTTCTAATCTAAGAATGTGATTCCTAAAAATATAACATTATACCTTGAAATATTAGCTTAACACACAGACTGCTTAATAACACAACCCATATACATTTAATGATATTTTATACACATGAATGAAAATTCTATCATTTTACTTTTTATATTTTTTTCACGACATATTTCACTTTTTTTTTTCTCTATTATTTCTCTTGTTACCACTCCGTGCAACTCAACATTTTTCTTTTTTTATTTATTATACTAAGATTACTCGTTTCAGCACAAATGAGGCCCTATGGTTTCAATCTTACACTACTAAAATAGTCTTTAATACATGGCACAATTAGCAAAGAAACTGATTTCATTTCTCCTTGGATAATAATTTCAGTGGAACAATTCATTATGTACAACCAATCATGAATCTGGAAGCAAAACTTTTTTCAATCCAATACACCCCAACTAAAAACAGGCTGCGAGTTACAGCATCAATTAATCTTCATAATGTGCCAATGAATTGTTTTCTGTAAAAAAAACTTAAACTAATACAAACAAATTTGTATAGCTCTTATCGAAAGACATCTTCACACTCCAAAATTGTAGAAAATTCAACGGTTAACACGTTTTCCCCCTAAAAAATTGATTTCAATGTTGACCAAGTTCAAAATTGTTTGATGACTTGAAAACACTCGGACAATGGCATTGGCAGCACTTGCAATTCTGGGCCACAGATCAGCACACTCCTTCCCAATAGGCCCAGTTATGGCAGAGCCTAAACAACAGCACACAAAACAATCTCATTTTAAAACAAAAACAGATCATTTTTAAAACTGCAGAAGAGTATAAACCAAAAAACACACAAGCAGCCTTTGCAGGTGATAGGATGGCACTAAAGAGGTCCCAAAGAAGGATGATTAGGTACCTTAAGGATTATATAGGATTGAGTTAGATATTTATAAATTATAGTTTTTATTTTATTATGTTTAAAATAATATGATGTTGGCACTTGAATAATTATTATCCATTGATTGACATCACTTTGGGCTTTACAAGTATATTCATCTTTACCTATTATCAATCAATGAATAAATATTTGAATCTCTATTTTATTAGTTTTGTAACTTCTCTGCCTATAGTTTTAATGGTAAATTGATAGGAGTAGAGTAGATTGATATGACTATTCTACTCTACTCCTGTCAATCTACCATTAAAACTATAGAGAAGCTACAAATATAATAAAATAGAGATTCAAATATTTCTTCTTGATAATAGGTAAAGATGAATAAACTTATATAGTCCTGAGTGATGTCAATCAATAGATAATAATTGTCCAAGTGTCAACATCATATTATTTTAAACATAAAACTATAATTTATAAATATCTAACTCCATCCTATATAATCTTTAAGCCACTTAATCATCCTTTTTTGGACCTCTCTAGGCCTATCCTATCAGCAGGCCACTGAAGAAAATTTCTTATGATATCAATGATTATAAGTCAAATACAAATTATGCAAATATACAAATGAGAATTCGGCAAAAAATACAAAAACCACCAAAAAGATCTTCCACTTTCATCGGCAAAGATCTACAAATCTGTTACACGTGTCGAATGCAAAATATCAACACAACTTGAGAAATGCATTTCTTACCTTTCATTTCTCCCTTCGGATTTACAATAACACCTGCATTATCTGTAAAAGAGAATCAATTTGAATCAGATACATATAATGGAGCAAATCTTAGAGCTTAGTAGTTTGCCCAAAACCAAATTTTCTGAACTTCCTCATGAATCCTACTTTTCAGATTTAGTGAAGTGAACTACTTCATGTGTTTACTATATTTCACCAAAACATGAGTTAATTTTATATATTTAGATCAGCCATGTGCATTAATATCTTAGGTTAAGTGGGGTTGCATACCACTTCAAAGTGACAACTAATGTCACATTAGACCAACTACTGGGTGACATGGAATAAGAATTCTGATAACACCTGTTTCTAATGAAGAGGCAGTTATTTCAATGTTTGAACCTCATCTCAAAGTAATAAACCAATCTACATATCTGGTAGCCACCATGACATATAAAGAATCTTCACAGGGTCTTTTTTTATTTTTTATGTTGTTACAGAACCAAATAGCTAGGTTGCATGTTCCATGAACCATTTTTGGATTCTTGCTTAAAAAATTCTAGAAAGAAGAAAAAAGTGAAATTATAATACAAATGCTCAAAAGGGACAGTTTTTAGCCACATTTCACTCCCGATTCAAATACAAATGCAAAAACATTAAAACACAAAAGCAGACAAGCATGGAAGCTGGAGGAAAGCACTAATATAAGTGCAATCAGAAAATCACTGCCAGGAAATATATGCATAGAAGAAAGCATAGGCCAGATGCGTGAACAACAAACCGACTCAAATACAATTTTTTTTCTGTCAGCCACTATTTAAAAACACTCAGATGGAAAAAATCAAATTTATAATTGTGTCAAAAAATTATAATTATTATGAGAAACTTTTTCATGGTTTGCTGCCATCATTTAATTCTAAAAAATCACCCAAACAAACAAAAAAAGGAACCCAACCAAAATTTGGGTTAGGGCTGAATAAAGGAGGCTCAGATTCGCCTTTTCTCAGACAGGAGAGGAAGAGGCTTGCACAATGGCTGCATCAACAGCATCTGTGCAAAGGACCACAAGGTAACTTCACACAGATACTGAGTCACCTTGCCAGGACACAGCTCTTCACTCATGTCTTGTCCAATTGCTGAAAACATCATCATTGCCTTGTTATACCCAGAAGAAGAAGAAGAAGAAGAAGCAGAAAGAAGAAGCAGAATAAAGGGAAGAGGGCGAAGTATGTTTGTGTGTGTGTATGGAGAGCTGTTTGGTAAATTCAATTATGATCATTGGCTTACACAGCAACTCAGAGAGGGCAACAGCTCTCAAGACAACCTTATCTCTCTGAGTGTGAAGCCTCATACTTAAACTAATGACTAATGAGTGTAACCCTAATTGCAGGGTTTTAGAGTGAGGCTCAGATTCGCCTTTACTCAGGCAAGAGACAGAAAAGAAGAGCCTCACCATAGCTGCATCATCAGCATCTGTATAAAGGACCATGCTGGTCTTGTCAAACAGACACTGAATTACCTTGCCAGGACTCAGGCTCTTACTTAATGTCCATTATCTGATCTAAATGCTGAAAACATCATCACTGCCTCCCTTCTGTCTACTATCCAGAACAAAAGGAAAGTGGGTCAAACATAATCTTCTACAGGATTTATAACTGGGAAAAAAAGACCTGACATGTGATACATGACTCAAAGATGCCCAAAAAGCAGAAGCATGAAACTGATAGAAACAGAACGGTATTAAGGAGAAATTATTATTGATGAAAGAAAGATGATTAGCCTGAGCTCTTGCAAAGGACAAACCAGAGCCAAGTCTCCTCAGAGAAAACTAATTTTCTGTCCAAAACAACCAACAGAATGGCTACCTTCTCCCTCTCCCATATTAGGCCATCTCCAATGGTGGTTCTTACAGGGTTCTTAGAAATAAGTTATTCTTATGGATTTTCACAATTGGAGCTTGCTGACATGGCTGGCAAGTGTAGAACTGGTTCTTACATAAGAAATGGGTTCTTACAGGGGTTTTATTTTGATTTTGCTTTTATACTGAAATTATAGCTTCACAAATGATTATCCAAACAAAGCATTTTACAAAGACAGAAATTGAATTCATGCTAATTCCCTTGCATTTTGAATGTTTATAAATTTTGAAATACCCCATCAAAACTTGCTAAAACACAATTGATAGAGAGAAATTGCAGATTGACAGGATTGTAGCATGCAATTAAATTGTTGGATAACATTAAAAACTGAGGTATATGATGTAGAACCCCAATGGAGCAGATGTGAGCATGACAGAAAGACCATCACATCTGTAACGATGGACTCAGTTAATTTTCCAGACCTGTAACTGTATCAACCATGGTTTGTTGAAGAGGATACCTGACTAATGTCTGGAGACAGAAATGATCCAAATGAGTAAAGTATTACTTGCATTGGGAAATATGTGAACATATGAATTAAGCATATAGGATTTCAAAAAATTAAAACATTTTAATTTGTAGAGAAAATGAAAACTGAAAAAAATACTAGAAAACAATTTGTTTTGTTTTTGTATAACATATTATATTATATATTATAACAAAGAACTAAATAAAATTCAGGCCCTAAATGTGTAGAGTCCCAATGGAGCAGATGCAAGCACGGAGAAAACCACCACATCTGTAACGATGGACACATTAATTTTCCAGACTCGTAACTGTATCAACCATTGTATGTTGAGGAGGATACCTGACTAATGTCTGGAGACAGAAACTATCTAATAGAGAACTAAAAACTTTGAAGTTAAAAGAGAGAGGAAAACCACAAAAACCTTTCCTTATAAATTGTATCTCTTCAGACATTCCATTTTCCCAAATGAACTGAACTTTCATAATCAAAATCAAGATATAGAAGAAAAACAAAAAAGCCCCAACATTGACAGGGGTGATAAACAAAATTAACCACCCAGTAAGGGTAATAGCTCGAGAGGTACAGAGAAACCTTCAAAAACAAAATCTCCACACTACATTACCAGTAATTTTTGCGAAAATAAACTATGGTCAGTTACCCTTCAATAGTAAATAATAAATATCAACAGGGAAAAAAAAACACAGCTGACTGAAGACAATAAACAAGAAAAAAAATAGGAAAAGAAACAATGTATCGAATAGCGAAAAGTAAGATCCCATGAGAGATCCAACTTGATATATTCGATAACATGCATTAATCTAGCTGGTTATATATTAGCATCAAATCACCATACGCAATTCATCCTCATGAATAATAGGATATGCGCTGCTCAACCAGCAACATTTCAATCCTCCCAATTCAGGAAGAAAATGCATTTGCCAGAACAAAGTAAGAAACAACACCTTTGTGAATAAAAACACTAGAAGTAAGAATTATAAACTTTCACTACAAACTTCGGCGAATTAAATCTTATGCTCCTCCTTCCCAATAGTTGCATCACATCATCTTATAAAAGTAATTTAGTACGCAGATAATAAAATGTAAGCATGTTTATGTTCTAATAAAATTAACATAATGAGGGAATTACCTTTAAAGTACATGTAGACACCATCGTTTCTTCGCCACGGCTTGCGCTGTCTCACAACAACGGCTGGCAATACCTTCTTCCTAAGATCAGGCTTCCCCTTTTTCACAGTAGCCATGACCATGTCACCAACACAAGCAGATGGCAATCTGTTGAGGCGACCCTTGATTCCCTTCACTGATATGATGTAAAGAGATTCTTAGCCCCGGTGTTGTCAGCACAGTTCACTACAGCTGCCACTGGCAAACCCAGTGACATCCTGAACTTGTTACCAGCAGACCCACCACGTCCTGATACACATACACAACACAAAGTATTGTCAATTTTTTACAACCAATTGATCACAGGCAAAAATGTTGAAAAACTCAGCAGAGTGAAATGTCATGAAAACCAATATTCATGATTCATGTCACTCCAACTAACCTCATTTAATGAGTTATTTAAATTATGAAAAATTAAACCCCGGTGGGGAAAAAAAAAAAGGCATGATTTTTCCTCTTTATTTTGTTAAATTATCATGACCCACTAACTATACAATTCCAAGAGAAAATGGAGTGAAACAAGAATATCTACGATGTTAAGAGAACAACATTATAACAAAATTCATGTTACCACAACCTCATTTCACGCATTGGATTTACAAAATATAAAATAAAATAAACCCAAAAGCAAAAAAAGTTTTATTTTTCTTTTTTTTTGTTTAATTATTGCGAGCTACATAATCAATGAATCTGGGTTAGCAGAAAGCAAAACAGAAAAAAAAAATGAGATTGAATAATTCATGAATCGGAAAGTAGATGAAAAAACGAGAGTGCAAGAGCAACCCTTGAGCATTGGCGAAGACTGACCTCGCTTCGACATCCTCTGGTGCTACGAAAACAAGATATACAATTAGGGTTTTTGGGAAAATTTATAAGGAGCGGGGTTGAATTAGGGTTTTGGTTGGGAGTTAGGACACAAGCGGCGCAGCAATTTTCAGACTACTAGGGTATAATGGTGCTGACTCAGTAAAAAGAAATAAAAAAAAAAGTCTTTTGTTTGGATTTTTAAATAATTACAATTAGAATTAGAATAGTTTTTATGTTGATAAAAAAAAATTAGCATTGCTTGCTCAAATTTAAGATTTTTAAAAAAGTAAAATAGAAAAAAGTTTATGCTTAATTTTTTTAATTTTAAGAAACAATAAAATCAGTCTAATTAATACAATATTTTGTAATGAGAATTTATAAAGATGCTTAGGCTTAAATATGATAAGTATAATTAGTTTTTAAAAAAAATTATCTGCTTACAAATATAAAAAATTTATATTTATGTTGTTACAAAATTACCAATGGGGTGTAGCTCAGTTGGTTGATCAGGGTGCGTGGGTGTTGTAAATCCCCTGATAGTGTCTTCGATTCCTACAGATCAAAAAAAATGTTGTTACAAAATTAAAAAAAAATTCTGTCAAAAAATTAAAAAATAATATTTTTTATGAGAAATATTTTGTTTTTAATCCCAGTAAATATAAAAAATGTATATTAATTATTGAATAATTTATTGGCATCTTATTTATAATATAACATTAAATGAAATATTTAGATAATCAAATTTTAATTTAATGAAGTATGTCAATTTAAATTAACACAATGTTACATTAGATCAAAGTATAATTATTAGCATCGACTTCAAAAAAGTTATCAACATCTATATTACATTATCTACACAATATTTTTTGTTACACAATTGGATATTATTACACACGTGTATATATATATATATATATATATATATATATATAGGTAAAGGAGAATAATATATTAACAAGACATGGTAAAGAAAGGAAACCTTCTATAAAATGCAAAAGTGCAACATAAGACGGTGGAAAAAAGAATTCAAGTGGAGGTAGAAAGACAGAATTTGGAAATGGGGAAGATTTGGCTTCGGCCATATTGAGTATATGATTATTCGTGAGTTTCTTCCAAGGGAAAAACAATTTCACCTTGAATATTTTTCATTTAATTAACGAAGGTCCATTCATGAAAAGGGACAATAAGAGTCTCAAATATTTAGAGATACACTATACCTATCTAAAAACTTGAATATGAAATAGACATTTAAGTGAGTTAACATACAAAGATAAACTCTTAAAGAAGTCAAGTCAAACATAAAAAAAAAAAAAAAAATTATGACAAGTAACAAGTCAAGCTTGAATTTTAAATTTTTTAAATAGGCCAAATCTATTTAAGCAAATGCTTGTTCAGTCTAACCTATTTATATCACTAATCACCTTTTAAAAAATATCAATTATTTAATTTCTAAACAGTGACAAAAGATTACTAAAACAAAACAATAAATTATTAAATTGAAATGAGTTTGCAAAAGATGCAAAACTAATAAAATAAGAAAAACGAGGGTGTATATATCCCTTCAAAAGAAGCAAGAGATAGAAAAAAAAAATAATAAATGTTATAAAAATAATATGATGAAAAAGAAGAGATAAAAAAGTATAAAAAAAATGAAAAAAAAATAGTATTGACAAAATAATAACAGAGGAGAATATCGTAGTTCCTTTCACATTATATGTAACTCATCTAAATCAATCATGTACTCTATAGAAGTAGTAGCACATTATAGATGCTACCAAATGCATCCATCAGATCTTTATTGACTGCTTTTTGCACCTAATTCTTTGACTTTCCAGCTCTTAGTAACAAATTCTTTGAATAAATTCTTAAGAAAAACTAACAGCGAAATGTAACATCTCTAGAAAGCGACTCAGCATGCTAATAATAATAATATGAAAATCACAATGCCTCGGTGGATTGTGAGTAAACCCCTTTTCCATCACCTAATATTGTTACTTTAGTTTTTTTTTTTTTTTTTGAGTATGTGTTAATTTAATCTCTCAATTATGTAAAGTGCCATTATTTGTTTGGTTACAAAGTTTTTAGGAGTGGATAGTGATCCGATCTAAGAAAAAAATTTCAGTCTCAAAGAATAACTACAAAAAAATTATATGTTTACCTCACTTTAAGAAAATAAGTGTAAACTTTAACCTAAAAACTATAAGAGAGTCCCAATTTTTTGTTCTTCTTCGGAATAATCATATTAATATAAAGTATCTCCAACTTTATCGATAATTACTTAATTAGTTTTCGTTGGAGAACTTGATTGACCAAATGGTCGAATCCGAGATCTTGCTCAATAAATTTGAGTGCAATTCTACTCGGATAATGGCATGTTGATATTTTTGGTTTTTTATTTTTTGTTAAACTGAAAGAAATGAATATTATAGAGTCATAAGTTTTCGATTAATTTGATGACATTTTGCATAATTGAAAGATTGAATACATGACACTTTGTATGGGTGACTAAATTGTTGATCTTTCAAAGAGAGATCCTAATCACATTCATGGCACTTTGCATCCTTTTCCCGCCTGGTGAAGTAGAAATTAGATAACCATGGCAGTCTTAATCAGAGATCCTTATCATAGTCATCTAATTAGATGCTGCGTGGGTCAGGAACTTTTCAGAAAATTGGAACTACCATATTTGGCTAACAGAAATTTAAAGATACAACAACATCTCCAATTTTCTGAAATTGCTAACTTCAAATAGTTATTCATCAGCTTAAGGACTAATTACAATATCTTCTTATTAACAAATATAATCAATCCAATCACAATGCCTAGGATTTACCAAATTTCCATCATCAAAAGCTTTTACATTCCATCCCCTTCAGCAAAAAGAAGAGGGGAGAAAAGATGGTTACAAGAATTGAGAGAAATGGACAAGCAGAAGTAGTTCTCCTAGATAAGATTACCTTAGATTGTATTATGACAAATAACAACCATAAACAATGGAATGAAAATTGAAAACCTGATTCATGTATTCACCTAAATCTTCTCATCAACTCATTCAACTGCTGATATGCAACTAGTTAGAGGATTATGCCTTCTAAATAACCTCAACCTTTTTTCATCTGTTATCACAGCTCCTGTGCACTATTAGGCCAAAGAGTAGGACTCTGCCTGTGAATAATCGCCACGGCGATGGAGAAAGACTGTAGTGCAGACAAGGATGGTTGAAAATGAAGAAAATATAAACCATCATGAACATTCACCATCCTCAAGGTGGGGCTGAAATTGCTTGAACCCTGAAATTAGAGGGTAGTATGATCATCTCATTGCATACAAAAATAATTGCAATTTGTTAACCAAACAGACACTACATGTAAGATTATAGATGCATGTAGATAAATTTTATATAAATCAGCTTGGATATGAGAAGGATAAAAAAAAAAAACAGCAGCAGAGTTTAAGTGTCACAAACAGATTATGGAATTATTACATTCTAGTTTTGGTGACCATCAGTCAAATAGAGTAATGAACAAACAGTGATTTTCTTATCAATTCATACAATACATGCCCTACCAAATTTTGTCGAGAAACACAAACCAAGAAAAGGAAATACACATATGGAAAAACCAAATTCTTACAGTTTCCAACTAACAATTTCAGTTCAAATAGTATAGGGAAAACTAACCACAAAAATATGGGACATTAACATACCTGAGTAACTAAATCAACCGACTTGCACTCTCCTTGCAGAACCTCCTCATTGCTAGATCTTCTCTGAAGTACTGTTAGGGGACATCCCTCATCCCAACCACCACAGTCACAACAACCCCCAGATTTCCATCTATCTATGAGACTAGATGGACCACCGATTGTGGTTCTAGGTCCACCATGAAGGCCTGCTGGAATGAGAATGCTTATGCTACTTGAGCAATTCCCGGTATTTCGGTTACAACTTTCAGAAGGCAATGTAGTTTGATTCACACCAGATTTGTTGAGAAATTTCAAACCCCAGCCTCCTACTTTGTCCAAGCTATGAGAAGAGGGAAGATGGTCTTTGACCACAATGGCAGCCAACTCAAAATTTGTAGGAACATTAGTTTCTAATAAATTGGTCCCATCTAGATCACATGATTGTTGATCCAATGCACAACTTTCTCTTCTGGATTTTGATCTACTGAACTTTGAGAGTGTTCTGTGTATAGGTGATGGACTAGCTCTTAACACTTTTGATGCTTTCTTAGCCATGCCCTTGTGCTTCATGTGAGAATGCCTTAAAGTGTACATTTCTTTGTTATAAAATTTATCATTTCCAAATAATATAAACCGTGTTTCCACTACGCTACAATTGTCAGGGGAGAGGGTGAAGCATGTTGATACATTCATCTTACCAACAAGTTGCAAATCACGGTCAGGAATCTCGCGGCCATTGTTCAAGTGAAACAGGTACACATAGTCCAAATCCTCATCGTGTGTTGTCTCTACCTTTCTCAATTTAGCTACATAGACCTCCTTCTGATCATCTGCAGAAAAAACAAAATGAGGAACACCTTGCTTCCAAGTGCACTGGAGCATTCCTTGAGACACAGTAGAAGCAGCAGAAGACAACCAATCAAAACAAGCAGAGTTAGTCTTGGAAGTAGTTCTTTTATGAACAGAAATGGAACCATACTTATGACTTTGCACTATTGGTGTTTCCATTTCTAGTTTATATGATGAACTAGGTCTAGGAGAGTCCATAAAATCATAGCATATCATGCTTTTAGCATCAGTTAAGTTCATGCTTTTCAAATTGTCATTTCTTTCTGAAGCACCAAACTTCTGAAGCAAAGGACTATTCAATATACTTTTCATACTCTTAGTCCCCATTACTGTGCCTAAAGTCCAATTCTCTGCAGCATTAGAACTTACAACTACACTCTCAGTCATGGAAGCTACAGAATGTCCTAAGACTAACTGACCAGAATCACATTCTGCTTCACCAATAAATTTATCTGCATTCAAGCTTTCTGCTGCTGAAGTCCACAAGTTGTTGGTTTCTAAGCTCACAGGTTTGTTGTGTTGGTAAGCTTTCAATGCACTATTGTGTACAGATTTGAGGCAGCGACGAAGATACATCTCGTCTGCACTTGCCATAAGCTTTGGAATCTTGTAGTGCCCATGAACAAGTAGGAAGAATAAATTCTTTGGGAAAACATTACTATTTTGTGATTGGATAATGTTTACAAACATGGCCTGGTGAGAAATTCCCCTTTTAGCTAACTTTTTTACCTTTGATGCTTCAGATAATGAATCCTTTTTCCTTTGGCCCCTTTTTTGAACCCAACATTGTGTATGTTCCATCTACTCCTCTATCAAACTACTGTGCCTTAATGGCAGGAACACTTTTTCACAGTAATCTTCCTTCAACTAGAAACTAAGCATTATAAGATTAGCATATCCTGAAAAGGAGGGGGGAAAATAAATAAAGAAGGTAACATAACAAAAGAAAAAGTTTCAAAAACAGTAGTTTTGCTTCAATGGTTGACTATAGTACTAATTAAATTATAGTCTTCTACCGTTCCACATATCACGGTAGTATATGGTACACAACTTTCTTATATTTAAAACAAAATATAAAAGAAAAAAAGAAATATGCAGTTCATATACTTGTACAAAAGAATTTGCAGAGTAAATTGCTCACATAAGTTATATGATTTATCTAAGAAAAATTCTAAGGTTATCAAACCCAGAACATATATATATACTTCAATGATTTAATTTAATCGATAGTTATGTTCTGTTATACCAATAATCTGGCATTTTACTATCTTCAATCCAGAAAAGGAAGGTCAATCAACATTCTAAAACAGAAATCACGGAAAGTGCCCAATCAACAAACAAAGATATTCAACAATATATTAAAGACCAACTTTATATTACTATTATAAGAAGAACCAACCTCAATCAAAAGCACAGAAACCAGCAACAAGCTGAAGAGAAGTAGTTGATTTTCACACACCAACACTCAACAAAATGGAAAGAGAAGTGCAATGAAACCAATTGAGAAAGAGTGGATGGAGGGGGAAAAAAGGGGCTGAAGAAGACCAAGTTAGCAAATGGTGGGAAAGTGGGAAACATAAAAAGATCAACACACAAACAACAGATGTAAATCATGCAATGATTATAATATTATTTTATACTATAGTTTTATAATCTTTCAAAAAAAAATGTAACTGTACTAGAAGTGGACATCATTTTAGATAGAGTTGGAGGGGGGAAAAAACACTAACTAAACTAAGTAACCAACCAAGCTAAGGTAGTGGCATAACAATAACATAATGGAGGTACGGACATGGGTTTCGTAAGCCACGTTTCTTGGTTGAAAATTTGTACACTCTTGTTGAGTCTTGATTAGAGGAGGAAAGAGTGCACACTCCTAAAAATCAGGGTTCATTGGTAGGACCCATTTCTTTGTTGTTACATATGCCATGGCAAGCAAGTGTTGCCACAGTGCTCAAAAACCCATTCCCACATAGGATAAAGAAATTCAGGGAAGACTAGAGGTACTTTGCATACTTACATTACATTACATAGTGTACACTACTTGTAAATGTAAATAAAAGACATGAAGAAACATAAAAAAAAAAATACTCTAGAAAAAATGTTTGATTAGTAAAAAATATTTTATTGATGATAAAAATAAGTTAAGTATACAAATATATGCTATTAGAAATTATTATTATAAAAAATGAATTAGCTAGTTCAATTGATAAAATAATATTTTAATAATGATTTATAAATATCTGATTATATTTAAAGCTTTTGGAAAAAAATAAGTTTTGGGAAAATAAATTAATCAAAATAAAAATTCTTTAGTTGAGTAGTTAATTAAAAAATATAATTTTATTTAACATGAAAGTTTAAAAGAAATGTGTCACTAAATAAAAAAGATGCATAATTATATAAGAATATAAGAAGAGTACCTACAGAAAGTATACCAATTCAAATTTATCATATAAAGGTGGATAATTTTTATTATTTTATTATACTTAAGTTTTTACCTTATTTTTATACACTTTAATTCTACCACATATTTATTAAGATGGTGTAACATTTGCATGTTTACAAGACACGGTTTTCTTATTGAGTAAGGATTTTTTTTTTTTTAACATAATGATTATGGTTAACGATATTGTTTACACTTTACACGTACCAAGAAAACTTAAATTTTACTCATTTATCATTAACTAACAAATAAATAATTTATATACGGATAGCGTAAAAAGAAATTATATTAGTGTCTAACCTTAATTTGTTATGAGAAGAAGGGTCATGCACGTAAAATAGTTTTATACTATCATCAAATCACAATCCATCATGTATTGTAAATTTATTAACTTTTACAAAATCATCTTAAAGGTCATATTAACAATGATTTATGATTTGATAACAGTGTAAAATTATTTTATTCTGGTAGTACATCAACATTAAACTCATCTATTATATATAATGTGTTAATTTTTATAATAACAATATCCAAAGTTATATCAAGAATGACTTTTTATTAGTTTGTCTATGAAGCTTTTAACTAATTATCAAACGGATTTCATTGCTTATCTATTTATAACTAATTACTTCAATTAATTGTTTATGAATTTATGATAAGTTCTTTCTAAACTTATTAGTTATATTTTTTTTTTGGTGAATTACTTATTAGTTATATATAAAAATATCATTTGAGTATATTTGATAGTATAAAATTAATCAACTATCTTCATAATTTAACAAATACTTTGCGTCAAAAAAATTTTTTAACAAATACTACTAATTAAAAGTAATTATTAATTAATGTTCAAATTAATTTGAAAATTATGAAATTTGTGAGAGTTTCAAGTTGGTGTAAATTACTCAATGAGTTCTACCAAAAAATAAAAATTACTGAATGAATAAATGCGCTTGGTGACCAACTGACCATGATGGGTACGTGACTCCACTAGAGACCAAAGCAGGTGCCACTTGCAGACTTTCAAACTTTAATTGTTTTCCCCCAATTTAATGGATAGACATAATGATTCATGAATTGATTGAACTTGTTATTTATTTTTGTGGGCACGTGAACTTGGCTATTGTTCAGATTCTGAGGAACATATATACCTTTGGGGAACCTATTTGACCCAACTTTTACCCCAGCAGTGTGCATAATTCTGCAGTTCCACTTCTTGTATACGCATGACACATTCTTATTCTTCTTCCCTTACAGGTGGATGCTGTTTCTTAATTGCTGGGTTCATAAATTACACAGTCACACTCACACATAGATTATGAAATTATAAATGAATTACTTAACAGTTTAACGGTCCTATTAGTATAAAATAGTTTTATACTGTTATCTAATCACAAATCACCGTTTATTAGGATAAAGCAAAAAATTTGGCTCGAGGGGACTAAGAAAAAATATAATTTATAAATAAAATTCAAATTTTGCATACATAAAATATAAAAAAAAAAGTTTAATATTATATATATATATATATAATAATTTTTTATAAATAAAAAAATAACTATGTTGAGTATAATACTGTCTTTGATTTTTTATATAAAAAACAATAGATACATTTTTCTAGTTCTAATTATAGAAACATAGATTCATTTTTAAATGTATTAATTTTATATTTTCTTTTATACCCTTAATTTATTATGAAGTTTATTAATGAGACACTCAATCATTTCACAAGTAGATGATGCATTCATTGGCCTATTAACATTTTAAGTCACACTCATAAGTGAAAAAAAATACCCTTTGAATTACGAATAATGTTATTAAATATAATAATGCTTAAACTATTTCATTTTATTGCATTATTATTAATTAAAATTAACTAACTTAATTATTTTTATTGATTTTGATAAATTAGTTATTTGTTTCTTATATATATGAATAGAGGTGATATATGAGAAAAGAAATAAATTAGATGGATAAAATAATTTTGGAGAATTATATGTGAACATCCCAATATCACAAATATTCCACTAAAAGTCTAAAACCTATAATTTTTTCTTTATTTGTTTTTCTATCATGTCATGTTACTTATTATACCTATACATTTCTCTCATCTCCCTTTCTCTCCCTATGTCAACTAATATAGTAATAATAATTTCATGTATTATTTTTTAATATTTTTTTATAAATTTTAAGGGGACCATAATTTTTTTTACATAATAATTTATGCATTTTAATATAATTTTTTATAAAAAAAAAATTATAAATTTTTTTCACGGTCCCTGCCAGTCCTCCCCTCCTTCCGCCTTTGTCATTGATATGCCTTTTAATATATTTATTATAAAAGTCAACAAGTCAAACATATATGATAGTTTGTGTGATTGGATGATATTAGTACAAAATTATTCTACATTGTCTAGACTGTTTTATCTTACTTTAATTGTTTCTATTAAGTTGATTTTTATTAGTTATACTAGTGATTCTTTACCCTACCAAATACTAACTCGCAACAAAATTTTGATTTGTTAGATTGGAGTTAATGAATAATTTTATATTTTACATGTATTTATTTATTCTTTTTTACTAAACTGTTCTTTGAACTTAAGCGTGAACAAGTGTAGAATCATTCTATTATGTGTATAAATTTAATTTTATTTTTAAAAACATTGAGATAGCAAAGTGTACAACTTATTTTTTCCTCATAGAAGCGCTTACATTATTTAAGGATTAATTTTCTTAAAAGATTAATAAATTAATTTTTAAAATAATTATTATAAAAATTAATAAACTTAGTATACATAGAATGTTTTTGATTAAATTTATGATGTGAAATAATCAATTAATTTTTATAGAAAAGGTAAAAAAAAAAAAGAAGTTATTTTTACTTTTTCATAATATCACTATAATTTTGTAGTAATCAGTAATTGGATGAGATTGCAAAAGTACATTCCAATTAAATTCATATTTGACACGCACACAGACAACTATTTAATGTTGGTACTTTAACTCTTTATTTTCCCTTAGGCAAAACAGAGAAATAGAATAGGGATTAGGAGAAGGGTAAAGGGTTTCAAGTGTTGCATGTGAATGAAACTTCCCTATCTATAAATTGAAATTACTTTAGCACTATTTGATTATTATTTGGTCCAAGGGCCCCAACGATGAACATGAAGTGGAATTATGAAAGCTGAGACAGCGAAATGCCTAACAATTGATCAGTGCATGGTAGTTGGCGAAGGTGGACATCCTGTTGACAAGGGCTATTCAACATGGATAAAGATGTATGGATATCCTATACTATTTGATATCTCGAGAGAGAAAGAGACCAAAAAAAAAAAAGTATAGATATGATACGATTTGAGAGAAAGGGTGATAGAGAGAAAGAATGGATATCAAATAAGTGTTTGTAATATATGAGTGTCTATATATTATTATGGAAAAAATATGTTTTTAGTCTTACTTTGTAAAATTATTTATTTTAGTCCATGTACTTCACCAACGAATATTTTGGTTCCTGAACTTTTAAAAATAAGTGTTTTTAATCCTTTAAGACATACATTGTTTCCTAAGTAACGTCTGTCTTAAGGGATTAAAGACATTGATTTTTAAAAGTTCAAAGACAAAAATGTTTTGATATTTAAAAGTTTAGGACCAAAATGTTTGATGGTAAAGTACATAAACTAAAATAAATTTTTTTACAAAATATAGGGACTAAAAACATATTTTTCCCTATTATTATTATCCTATTCAACATTATTAGTGAGAAAGAAATGTCACTAACACACCCTTTAACACTTTTGAATACATACCTTTTTATTGGTTGAAATTTATTAGATTTATAAAAATTTCTAGGTCTTTCATCATTTTTTTTTTTTGAGAAGAAGGTCTTACATCATATTTAATGAATCTTTTTCATAATTTTATATTTTTTTAATAAATTCTAATCAATAAAATAGTGTGTTACAGTGAATTCCTAATACTCTTAGTGAGAAAACCTATAACCAAATCAAAAGCTCAAAACCGCAAGCAAAATAATAAAAGGAAATAATGAACAAGTAAGCACATTAAGAAAAACATTCACACACTATCTATCTATTTCAATTGAGAAACAAAATCTCTTCCTCAAATCAATCACCTAAAGAAAATCAATCGTTCATAATTAACCATTTCCATCACTGATTAGTCGCAAATTTTCTCACCAACACATGGCAACGGAATAGTTTGAGCTTCTAAGGCTCACGGGTCGGTGAGTACAAGCTTCTAAATTTTAACTTTTAAAAACTTTTCGTAAGCTTAAATGATCAAAATGAAACCGTTTTAAAAACTTAAATGGCTAAATTGAAACCATTTTGAAAACTAAAAGAACTAAAATATTTAACGTCGTTTCAATAAAAATGTCACATCATCATTCCACTCAACATTAATAGACACGTCACACTTTTTTTGTTAACATATTTAATGTTTCTACTTAAAAAAACCAAAATGAAATTATTTTAAAACATAAATAACCAAAATAAGACTTTTAAAACTTAATGAACCAAAATGAAAAAACACTAAAACATAAAAGATCAAAAGTGACATTTAGCATTTTTAAAATTACTTAAACATGTTTGTGGATATTTGATATGTGAAGTTACTTAAACAATCTTAATTATTTAAAGGCCAAATTGCAATTTTGGTCCCTCTAGTTTCCCAAATCTACGATTTTGGTCCCCCTGATTTTTAATTGTAATATTTGGTCATCCTAGTTTTACAGATTTTGGTTCATCTGTTAGATTATTAACTAATAATTGTGATTAGTATAATTATTAAGTTAATATATAAATTAATTAAAAATTATTAATTATTAAAAACTTTAATCAAACATTATTAACCATAACTTAATTAATTTATAATTAACTTAATAACTCTACTAATCACAATTATTAGTTAATAATCTAACAGATGAACCAAAATCGCCAATTTGTAAAATTAGGATACCAAATGTTACAATTAAAAATCAGGGGACCAAAATCGTGGATTTAGAAAATTATGGGGACCAAAATTGCACTTTAACCTTATTTAAATAGCCAAATTAACCATTTTAGTAATAGAACTTTTTTTTATTAATAATTTTGATTTGAAGTTTTTTTATATCTTTTATTATTTTATTAGATTCTACGAATATTGATAGGTATTTACGAAAATCCGTCAAACTCATGGATAAATTGAAAATATCTGTAGGTACAAAATTGGAGTAGGGATGAAGGTAAGTTTCATTCATGGGGATGGAGGATTATTACGTGCTCCCGCCCTATCTCATTCATAGTCATTGCTAATTTTATCACTGCTTCCAATACATTTTTTAAAATAAATAAAAAATCCATTTGGTTGGTATGTTTTTTATTAATTTTTTTTTTATAATAGATGGAAGTAGGGTCTAACGAAACCCAAATTCACATGAAAAAAAAAACTGAACTTTTTTAGTCGGTTGATAAATTTTAGTTAGGAGGATAGGCTTCATAAGTGTAAAAAAAAGATAGCTAGAACTTTTTGTCAGTATTGAATTATGTATATAAACGCATTTATATTAAAAGAGTGATT
This sequence comes from Pueraria montana var. lobata, assembly GCA_026413185.1. Classification (NCBI taxonomy): domain Eukaryota; kingdom Viridiplantae; phylum Streptophyta; class Magnoliopsida; order Fabales; family Fabaceae; genus Pueraria; species Pueraria montana. The sequence continues at coordinate 6,817,478 of CM048647.1, forward strand.
TAAATTTATATATTTAATACATGTTTGTACCAAAAAATATATATTTAATACATGCTAGCTAAGAAATGAAAACTTCCTCTTTAAAAAAAATGAAAACTTCAAGATTAAAAATGGGATTAATTAAGATTTTAATCCCTAAACTTTTTCAAAATTCAATTTTTAGTCCCAAACAAAAATTTGACAAGCCAAAAGTCCCTAAATTTTTTAAAGTCCTTAGACCAACTTTAACACAGCGGTTGGGTGGCACAATGCTAAGCAAGCAATGTTGTTTTCTTGACTTTTCCCATTGCAGGAAGTTGCCAATAAGCACAAGTTGTTTCACCAAGCATCGATGCTTCAGTTTTTTAAAATAAAAAAAAATTAATATTTCCGTTACTTTTAGCCATTGTGAAGAAATAATTTGGGAACGTTTTGGACGCGATAATCAGCAAAATTAGTTATTGTTTTAATTATGTAATTTCTATTATTTTTATTATTGTCATTTATGTCATGCTATTTATGTAATGCTAGATATTTTCATCATTTTAAATAAAATATAATTTAATTATGTTTTATTTTATTTTTATCTTATTAAAAAATATTTTAATTAATAATAGTCTAAAAAAATTCTTAATTTTAAAATTTTAATTGATTTATAAACAAGATAATTATAACATAATAAATAAGTTATTAATAAAATGTAATGATGTAAGCTTTTTGGTGGGACCCATTGGAAGCACCCAAGAAGAGTTGCTCCATTGGAGAGAATAAATGCTTAGAGGTGCTTGTATTGGGAAGAGTAAAAATGAATGATGTGTACAAGTGGGTTTCATTGGAAGCACTTAAGGAGAGTTGCTCCATTAAAGATGCTCTTAAACTTTTTAAAAATTTGGTTTTTAGTCTCTAAACAAATGTTTGACCGGTCAAAGTCCCTAAACTTTTTAAAAATTTGATTTTTAGTTCCTGAACAAAAATTTGAACCTCATTATTTTTATTTATTTAATGGGTTTCAGGCATTTTTTAAAAATCGAACCGGTGATCAACCCGATCAAGGCACTGGGTCACTGGGTTAATGGTCAAACCAGTGGGTTACTAATTTTATACCCTACCTTAAAAGAAAAGCCAAAAAAAAAAACTATGTCACAAATTAATATAATTCTATAAGTTCATTCTTTAAGTTCAAATCCATTAACATTCATCCATGAAGTTCTAAACAAAAAATTAGATAGAAATTACTCATTAGCATGTAGTGATAACAAGTATGAAACATTAAAATTATAATAAAAATGTAATAAATTTATGTATTTATATTATTTATATATATATATATATAATTTTATATTTATATAGATAATTTGTCATACAATTACTAATTGAGCATTGTAGTTTAGTGGTTAGTCTTCAAGCTTTTCACATTTAGGACACACTCCAGGTCATGGTCGAACCAGCCGGGCTGGTCCGATTTTTAAAACTATGATTTCATGGACTAAAAATCGAATTTTTAAAAAGTTTAGGGACTAAAAACCGGGGTTTTTTAAAAGTTTAGGGACTTTGATCGGTCAAACATTTGTTCAAGGACTAAAAACCGAATTTTTAAAAAGTTTAGAGAATTTGACCAGTCAAACTTTTATTTAGGGACTAAAAATCGAATTTTGAAAAAGTTTAGGGACTAAAAACTTAATTAACCCTTAAAAACGAGGAATGGAATGTAAACTCATGATCTTACTCAACTCAAAAGATGTAAAAATAAATTTGACCCAATTTCATGTTAAACCCGTGTGGTAGAAAACGAGTTTCTTTAACCTAGAAACTTGATCCAATTTGTTCTCTTTCATTCTTGATCAAAATTAAACAATTTTTGAAAATGTTGCTTTTCATGAGGGAAGCAACCCGAATTCCTCAATCAATTACAGAAAACATGGACTCAAAGCATAAATCGAAACAAACTAGATTTCATAAAATCTGTGACATGAAAATATTCAATTCTCACACATGTTTCAACAAAACTATTTGATTTTCGACTATGTTGATCGAAACATGTAGGATTACAAAACCCTTCAATCAATTTTAAGATTCATGGAATTGTATGGGAGAAATCAAACATGGAAATTATAAAGCTCTTTACAAAGGGGTTTTTAATTTTTAAATATTATTGTGACAGTTAAAAATTGTTACTATGTTAATTACACATGCGAAAGCATGTTTAGGCCTTTAAGTATTGTTTTGTGACGATTTTTAATCACCATTATGTTTTTTTTTAAGGACCACCATTATGTTAAAATTATTAACAACGATTAATTTTAATTTGACGGAAGGAGTAAATTGAACCGAATTTAAAAAAAATAAAAAATTAAATTAAATCTAAACAATAAAATAAAGGACTTAAAAATGTAATTTAATCAATATTTTATCAACGATAGAAAAAACATGAGATCAAATCCAGCGTTCAATTATCTTCACGATGCAAGTAAAAATCATATATCACTTGAAAACTATGTTCGACAATTAAACTATTTGCAAGGGAAAAAAAGAAGATATCTATACTTTTTAACGAATAAAGTATTCTTTTTTTTTTTTTTGGATAAATGGGGCTAAGGCCCCAACGAATACTTTATTCGTTATATTATATTATAACGAATAAAGTATTCTAAAAGTTTAGGTGAGAATTTTGCCAAATATTCTTAAAGTTACCGAAATAGAAGTATAACTGTTTCCTTTCCATCCATTGTGGACCTCTTCTTTAGAGTAGGCAAATGTCCAAACAAAAAAAATAAAAATAAAAATAAAATAAAAAGAGTACTATTGTTTCCATCAAAAAAAAAAAAAAAAAAAAAGAGTTCTATTGTCAACAGGTTAGCCAATAAGAGTTCCAAGCTTGACCTAGTTTAGCGCTACTGTAGGGTTTATGGTTTACCATCATTTTATTTTAATTATAGAGTACCCAAATCAGATTCAAGCCACCCCAGTTAAACTAAACCAATAAATCAATACAACATCAATTTAGTCATTAAAATTAACATTATCCATCAACTTAGTGCGTAACATTATAAAATAATATAATTCTTACTTTCAATAATTATAAATCAATTTAATCCCTTGTTGAAAAATAACTAGAGCTAGCATGTAAAATTACTTAAAAACAAGTTCCTAAATAGTATTATAAAAGAAGCTACATCAATTGGTTACATCAGTCTTGGGTGGGGGCAACTGGAATTTTTCTTGGTTAATACAACTCCATGTTTTGTTACAACTTTTTTTTTTGTCTAGATCACAAGCATCCTCCATTGAAGATAATCTTGTTCGAGCTGATATGACCACTATGTTCTGTTAAAACTTAATGAAAAGATAATATATATCTGCAAAAATATATACAATTTCTAATTTCTGTATGTTCCTAACTCACTTCACTTATTGGTATATTTATTTGGACCCCAATTATTCAGTTTCCTCAAGCCACCAAACCCGGATTGTAGAGAACCGGGATGGGAAAGGGTCCTGCCAAAATTAATCTACAGAAGCTAAATATAGATAAGCTTTTCACTAGTCAAACTATTAATTAATTAATTCAAATCAAGGACTGGATGGAATAGTTGCATTTGAAAGAGTTCACCCCACTGATATGTGCAAAGATATCTGAGGAATCAACCATATCATCATCTTCTTTCACAATTATCTGCAAGTACAAAATGGAAGGAATATAGCATCAAGGAATTATGCCATCCAATAATTGAAAAGGTAAAAGTGATAGGGAATTTTTTTGTATTTTTATTTTTTAGACCAAGGCAAGTGGAACAACAGTATCCAATTAAGGGAATCTTACTTCTTCATCATCCTCTTCATGATTGCTACTTCCTTGTCTATGGCTCTCTCCAAAGTCATCATTCTTTGCAAACCTTCCTCTAACCCGGGGCCGGCTATCCGCCAAAGTTTTGCGGCAAGCATACTGCATTTTTTAAAAAAAATTTGCATCATTAGTTGAATTTTGAAATATGCAAAAGACTTGGTTGATGCAATAGATTGGAAATCATGTATAACATAATAATATAAGATTTCAAGTTTGTTTGTTAATGTTGGTGATCAGATATAGTACCTTGATTTTCTTGCTGAAATTTCTTTCATTTCTCTTCTTCATGTATCTATGAATCTTTTCCTTCCTCTGCTCAACAGAGAGTTTTCCAACCTTCAAGGTAGAGTCCTCCAAGTGTGAGGTTTCTGGTGCCAAAGTGGCAGAACTTCCAGCCCCAGCTACAAGTTTTTGACTCTCAGTACCAAGTGCCTGAGAGAGAAATTATAATCAAGGATAAATTCCTTACTTCTTATTCAACTCAAAGAGAAAAGATGTTGGCCCACTCACAATTAAAAACTGCACATTAACTTTAAAGAGACTGTAGAAAGAGATACAAAACAGCCACCCTTGAAGTGGATCTTTCTATCTAATGATGCTACTGTTTATTATCCTTTTTCTGTTTTTCTTTTGGCTGAAAGTGGTTATTCCTTCTTGCTATGCCAAATTTATAGTACTTTTTAATGCATGTGACTTTGTAAAGGGACTCATATCTTATGCTACCTACTATTTGATGGTCATGGGGTACCTATGAGTTTATAGTTTAGAGATTTGTGGACCCTGAGCTTTCCCCCAAAAGTCCACCTCTGATAAAGCCTCTTCTAATTTTAAAATAACTTCACTGCTGCAAGGTATAGTAACCTTTGCAGCATTAATAAACTTCTTTGACCATTGTACTTCATTTTCCTTTTTTCTAAACACATTGAACATTGGAATTGAAAATTCTCATTTAGTCAATTGACAACTGACAGAAAGAATAAATAATATATGCACTAACAGTGTAAAGATTTTTTACATTATCATCGAATCACATATTGTCATGTATGGTAAATTTGTTTATTTTTATAATAATTATCTTAAAACTCATATCAACAATGATTTGTAATTGTCAATGTATAAACTTTTACTTTGTCAGTACATGCCTGTTAAACTCTAATTAGCTTGCAAAATTGCACATACCTGAAGGTCTGGGGGGTTAAACACCCTCTGAATTGAATCTGTACAATATATTCCACCATTTTCTCCCTGGTAGTCCAGTTCTTGTGCCTGCAGTTCAGACCCCAGTAGGATGTTCCCACCAAACAATCCAGCACTGTCAGCAGATAAGGCAGTGTTAAGGGAACCAGGAGGAGGCATGTACACTCCTATGCCAGGACTGAGATAAGAGCAAGAGGGTGATGAAGGGTTGAGAGGCACATAAGAAGGGATGGAAGATATGCAATCATCATCAAAAACAGATGGTAATGGAGCCCCAATAAGGGGTGCAATCACAGGATCAGTAGGGTACTGAGAGAGGCCCTTCAAAACTGAACCTGCTCCTGATAGTTGCACCTGTGAAGAGAAATCAAACTGATCCTGCTGAGTTGAGATTGGGAGAAGTGGTGGAACAACAAAAGATGGAGATGATGAGAAGTCTATGGAGGCTGAGATGTCATTGTCAATTTCATCTTGAGAGTCAAAGAAGATGGGCAGGTTATTGCTGTTTGTTGCATTGTTGTTGTTGTTGTTGTTGTTGTTGTTGTAGATGTTGATGTTGTTGTTGTTGGTCGTGGTGCTGCTTGTGGTAGTGCTAGATGAGGTGGTGGTGACTATGTTGCTATTGCTATTGATATTGATCTTATTGTTGTCTACTACATCTAAAGGTGGAGATATGGTTGTGGCATATGAGGACTTCTCTTCATGGCAACAATTGGAGCTGGAGGTAACCTCAGAATTTTGCAGTGTGTCTGGGAAAAAATCGGGGTCACAAAGTTCGAAAATTCGAGCACTGATTGGGCTTGAAATCTCATCCTGCTGTGAGTGGTGACATATAAGCATTGTGAGCAACATGTTTACCATAAACTGCTAAAACACAGACTGAGAATAGTCTTAACAAAGCCTCTTCTTTATAAAACAAACTAGGAAACGTGATTCTCTATAGTTTAATTATTTTTTATTTGTTTTTCATTATGATGGGTTTGAAATCTGAATCCAATTCCTCTTTTTGTTGATAGACATGAGTCTGATCTGATCACTTAGAACATCAAAGAAATTCAAAAGCTAAATATTCTCTAATCAATTGAAACTTTGGCTTGTAGATGTAGTGGGCATTCAAAAGTGAAAGACATGCCAAATGATATAATAGTATCTGCCACAACAAGAAGAAAACGATATAAATCAATGTGCAAAGGCCCCAACAGGGAATTCTACATATGACTGTGGTTGGTTGCATAGTCTAGTCAGTTTTGTCCATATTTGGTAATGGACTTGAGAGAAATTTTGCAAAAGGATTTGCATTGTTGGGTTATTATTGGTGAAAGGGATGTGCATCTATGCCTTCATGTGACAGGTAGGAGCCAAGGTAGCCAATGTTGGCATGAAATACAAGTATGCAAAACCAAAGAAGGAACCTCATGCTATGTTATTTTTGTTCATTTTAAGTGGAAATTGTCCTTCAATGGGAATTGAAAGCCACTTGAAGGGAACCCCATAATGCTATATACGCCATTCATGTGAATTGTTGTCACTAAGACCCTTCTCCCTATGTAACTGAATAAAGAATATCAAAATTAGCAAAGCTTACACAACAAGCCCCCAAAAGAGATATATATTCCACACGAACCGAAAGAAAGCTATGTCTAAATTACTATCATCACGGAAATGTTACATCAATTTTACAAATTTGCCCCTTGGAAAATGACATTGAACGTTTTGGTGGTAGGGCCATTGGATGATAATGATAATATCAAAAAGAGTTAAGCCTCACTCTCACGGAGTCTTTGATTCCTTCCTATTGTTCGGTCAATAAACTACGTTATGCTCTCCAACCATATATAAATAGAGGAAAGAAAACGTTCCGTCCCACAAATTGTGAGCATGGCTTCTGGGTTTTCTAAGATGGCTAATAGCACTAGCAGCTTCCACTTAGCTCCAGGAATATAACCAAATAAGGGAAATATTGTTCAGATTTCTCAGAGACTAATTTAGGATGAAATTAATTAACATGCCAACAAACATTAACAAAACCATATTCATCATTCATGCATGGACTGGAGCAATTAATTGACTAATTCCTAGAGAAATTAGTATTAAATGGCCACAAAATATAAGAAAGAGCACCCCAGAGAAAAACCATCAAAATTTTCACACCTCATAAAGAAGAGCGTGTTTGGTTTCACATCTCAGATGTGGTTTTTCATGTTTATTAAGAAGATAATAGTGATCGTTTTCATATCTTTGACGTGATTTCTTACTTTTCAAATGGGTTTCCAAACATGCTATTAATCCTTACAACAATCTTAACACTTTTTTTTTTTTTTTCTGGGGGTCAATTTCCTATCTTTCTCTTCCCTCTCAAGGTTTATACATATACACTCTTGGAGTGTGAAATCATTATTTTGAAATAAAAAACGAGCCATGATCCAAACAAACTTGTGAAGTTACCCACAATCACAAAAACCCAGAAGGAAACCATTTAGCTAAGGTCATAAATATTGCATGACACAAAGATACATATATCTAGCTTAGCTCCAACACATGCATTAACACTAAATATACATATGATTGAGACATGTAATGAATGTAACAAGCTTGAGGTGATTACAATGGGGAGTTGCTCAGCCGGTGTTGGGGGGTGGATAACATCCTGCAACATGGTGGTGATGAATCCTCTTTTTGCACAGAAAAGGGAGGCAACAATGAAGGTGAACCTCAAATTATATAAAACAAATCTATGTACACACACACACTTAGAAAGAAGTGAAATTTGGTGTGGTCACAAACATGTATGTGTATGTTGTTCCTCAACTTGAAGGTGACTAAAAACAATGCATGCTTAGAAAATTAAGCCTTAAAGGGATTAATTTTTCTAAAAAAGAAAAAAAAAATTAAAGACAACAAGAAGGTGACAAAAAAAAGAAAGTAGTAGGGAGAGAAAGAGAGAGAAGTTGTGTTGTGTTGTGTTAGCTAAGATGATGGGGTGTATGAGGGTGTCAAAAACAGAGAAAGTTAGTTATGTGCATATATAGAGGAATGAGGTTGTACGTTAGAGCCGTCAAGCCTGGCACTCGCGGGTGTCAACGCGAGAGTGGCGTTTGGCCATTAATTCACTACTTTGGTGGGGTGTAGTGGAATTCATTTTTTGGGATATGGATTATAACCCAAATCACATGGCTAACTAGTAACTAGGAGAAGAAATTGGGTTGACCAAGCCTTTTTATTCACAATTAAATGTCACATTATGTTAAATGTTGGCATCCCATAGATTTGTTTTTGGCAAATTCACCTTTTTTTATTCCTTTTCTTCATTTGTTGGGGTGTGCATGGATACACATATAGGATTATAATGTGTAAGAAATAGAATTTGCATGGTATATAAAAATAGGTTTTGTTCGGAGTTTAAGTCATTACGATTGTCCCTCTCAAAAAAAAAGTCATTACGATTGTTTGGGCGTCGAGAATTTGTGGAAATGGTTTTTCTTTTTTTTTTTTTAAGTTGGGTTTAATTTAGCTTATTTTATATTTTAAAATGAGACATTTAAAATTTTATTCATACAACTTTTGGGAAAATGTTAACTTCTCTTAAAAGTTAATCAAGACTAAGCATGATGTAATATGAATTTTAACTCAGACCAATCTCATTCATTTGATTTAGTTAATTAAGTATTGTTGGAACTTATTACATAAGAGTTTTTTTTAAAATAATGCTTCCATTAAACAAGTATTTCTTTAGTAACTATAGTCTCCTTAAAATGAAGTTATTATAAAAGTTTTATTTTACATGCATATAGTTAGAAAGCTTAGCTATAGCTATAGTTAGTGGTTTAAATCACTAACTAACTGCGAGAGAACTTGATGCTTCCAAGCCTCCCTAGAGCTAAAGTAAGCCTCCCAGTGTCCTCTCAAAATTTAAATAGTTGCAATGATTAATTGATTAGTCTCATTAATCTTGTATACCTAATCCCACTCCTAAGGTCATAAAATAGTTTCTATAAACTCATCTATACCCTCCAAGAGACTACCTCTATATCTTATACCCAATACCAACACTTAAACTTGTCCTAAGCACTCTCTTAAATTCCAAAACACTCTATCACTTAAAACCCTTTCCACCTTCATACAACATAAATGTTTAAACTCTCCCTTCCTTTCCTCTCAATTCCCATGACTACCCACCTCCAACACAACACAAACCTCCATTTCCTCTCAACACCCTATCAGTCTCCCTCTCATTCTCACACCCCACTCACCCATAAAACAAACTCATCCCCCATTCCCCCATTCTCTCTTTGTGCCTCTTTGAACACCATAACACCCTCTCATTTCTCTTCTCCCTCTCAGTCCCTATCTCATTCACACCCATCCTTCACCAAACCTCCATTGATGTCTGATTCCTTTGGTATAGACCCATAAGAAGCTTCAGCAACGTCTGCTGCCTTCGATATAGACCCATAAGAAGCTTCATCAAACTATAAGAAACTTTTCGTATCTAAGAGCACATTTCTACCCATTAGAAGCATCATCAACGTTTGATACCTTCAGTATAGATCGCACTAAATTAAAATAATATGCACCCGGTGACTCGTCAGGGTTACCCAGCTTTGCCAGTTCGCTCCAACTCCATGGGATCAGCATAAGTCATTGGAGCTTCCACACCAAGTTTCAAAAACCTGTCACCATAACTCTCAAATGTTATGATACATGTCTCATTTTCTTGATGCACATAATGGTTCCATTAAACCTCACACTACACATAAGTGAGCCCATCCTCGCCCCTAATAGGCTAGGTCACTCATGACCAAAATACCACTAGGGCCATTCTCGCCATCTCATAGGCTAGGTCACGCTTCTCAATAGCATCGAACCACATCTAATGTCTCATTGTCATGGTTACACAATATTCATGTTGTTGGAACCAAAGACATGGAGAATGTCTAGCTCCTAAAAACTTCATAGTTTTGATGATAACAAAAGATATTAAACTTTGATAAACTAAAAAGGTTTGTTGAGCTATGCAGGAAAAGCATGCATCAAAAGCTTATATAGGTATATTTGTTCTTATCTTATACATGAAAAACCCATTTTAAATAGCTAGCATCCAACATGCTAAACTGGACTTTCATCCAAGACTTTAATAAAGGTTAAGCATCCAAAGTGCTAAATGAAAAAGTTGCATCCAAAACTTCTATAAAATATCTAGCGTCCAATGTGTTGTTTTCGTCCAACGCTTCTTAAGAAAACTTACACTTAAGGATTTATATATAGTCATTAAGTTTTCTTCGTCCAAAAAGAACACATGCTTGAGCTTTTTATTCTATAAAGTTCAAATACTAAGGTTAACTGCTCTTATATTCTTTCTCGTATAACCTTGGTCTAATATTTTCTCTATTTTTCAAATATGCTCTAACGTTTGAATTTCAAGCATTTAATGAAAAGTAAGGATTTCTGAGTATAAGTATAGCCTCTGATCAAAAGAATGCTTCAAATCGAGGTCTGGTACAGGAAGACTAGAGTAGGAATGAGCAAAAAAGCAGAACACGTTTCAGTACCCTTTTTGGGAAAGAAAGGACACCTACCTTTTCCTTCTCCTATACAAAAGTAGACATGTCAAATGCAATAATGTGTCAAGCTCTCCATGCATTAAACAAAGACTCATAACGAGAAGATTTCAATGGTTCTCTCTCACAAAAAATATATCATTTATGAAGTCTATATAAAGTCTTGAAAAGAAGATCAAAGTAACAAGCGTGAGCAATCATATTGGACGAAATTTTCTTAAGCTCTGATAAAGCTATTGGATGAAACACTTTGTACTCAAACAGTTTATTCTTTGCTTTGCAAAGTTGTTGTATTCTGTGCTAAACTTTCATATCCTCACTTTGTGAGTAGATTCTTTATAATCTTTCAAACACTTGCGGTTTGTGAAAGCTAGGAATGGCTTTTGTGTTAAAGAATACTTGGATTTGACAATCTCGGGTTGAGATTGTTATTGGTTGTAGCCAAAAGTGACATAGAGAATACTTGTTATAATCGTGTTGGTTAGTGAAACCCTTCTAAGGTCAAAGAAAAACTAGATGAAGCTCAATTGAGTGAACTAGTATAAAAATTCTTGTGTTTTATATTCAAGTTTCTGTTCATCCCTTCACATGTTCCTTTAGACAAAACATTTCACAAACTTATTTTCAAAATTGTGTTTTGCGAAAGGTTTGCAAAAAGTTTTTAAACTTCACATACACATTAGTCAACCCCTTCTAATGTGTTTCTTTTACTTCACACGCATCATAGCTCGTGTCATAGCATTCACATATTTACAACAATAATAATCAATTCACATCATACATTTCATAGCATATATTGAGTAACTCATATCATAACAATCACACAATCTCAACATTCACAACAACAATTCACTGCATAAGGGAAATTCAACAATAAGGATCACATAAACCTTTCACACACTTGCACCTTTCTATAAGATTATAGGTTGTTGTCTCTTTCACTTGCTTAAACAAGATCCACACTCACTTAAGCAAAACACTTCCAGAGACTTTATTTAGTCTATGTCTCTCTCTCTTGCTTAAGTGGGGACCCCTATTCGCTTGAGTGGCAACCTCTAGAGACGTATCTAGTCTCTGTCTCACTCTCTAGCTTAAACAAAACCCACATTCACTTGAGCGAGGCCTTTCAAATACTTTCTTAGTCTCTGTCACTTTTCTCTCGCTTAAGTGAGACTCGTACTCGCTTAAGCGAGGTTTCTCAAGGACTTATTTAGCCCCTAAAACACTATGCTCGCTTAAGTTAAAGCTCCTACTCGCTTAAGCTAGCTCTCGCTTAAGCTAAACCTCAAGCTCGCTTAAGCTAAAACACGATTCCGCATATTCGCAATTCCACGCAAACCAACTAGTTGAAAGCCATCTATGGCTTCCCAATCACTCATAAACAGACCAATCAACTACCAAACACTTATACTAAGTATCCCAACCCTCAATCGTTCACAATCATCCCAAAACCATCAATCCCTAACTAATGGCTGTAAAATGGAAAAAGGAAAATAAGGGGAAAATCAACCATTCAAGGGTGTGGGGGACAAAGGAGAACAATGGGAATATGGAGGCAAGCTTGGGAAGCATAAAAAAGACACTCACCCGGACTGAAGCACTAAGGAGAGCTTCAAGCTTGTGTCTCTAAACTCCCTGCTCCTTCCTTTCTCTATTTCTCACAACTAACCCTAATGCCTCATTATCTCCCTTGTCATGACACTCAGGTGGGTAAACAATTTAGGTGGGCTTAGTCCCTTATTGTGCCTTAGGCACTCTCTTAAGTCTTATCATCTTATTCTCACTAATTCCTAACGCTAGAGCACAACGACCATAACAACATAATAACATTGACAACAACAACAATAATAATAATAACAATAACAACAACAACAACGATGTTAACAATAACATAACAACAGTACTAACAATATTAATAATAATAACAACAACAAATATAATATAATAATATCAATGCCAAATATAATACAATAACGACTAATTAAAGTAACAATAACAATAATAATGACAACATCAGCAGTCATAACAATATTAATAATAATGCAAATGATAATAATAACAATAACACTGAATACAGTACACAAAACAAACACATGTGCACGGAACATATTCAATAATATAATATAATGATATCAATAATAACAAAGGTATTACAATCAATATAACAATAAAGTCCAAATAAAGGCTTTCATTAAGATATATTCCTAATACTCGAAACTTAAGGTGTTACGCCAACTGTCTCTATTATTATGGCAATACCGGTTAGAAGACCTACCCCTATGGGACAATAAGCACCTCCAACTATTAGACCTACAGGAGCTAAGACTAGGATGACTGTCAAGAAGGAAACCTTTCCCTTGTGTCTACTTTATCTTGGACTATTGAGCCATCAAGAGTCCCAAGAGACATCGTCGAGTTTGTTATTCATATAGGTGCTTATCAGGATGACAACAATAGTAATAAGGATTTTTCTAGTGATTCCCCCAATGAATCTTACCTTGTAAGCCCAGGTGGCACTCCTCCTAATCAATGAGGTTAGTAGTTGGGGTTGTATTTTAGTAGGTGTCTTGAGGATGTCAAAAGTGTAGTTAGGTGTTAGTAGTTGGAGTTGTGTTTCATATATCATCCATTTTTTGGATAGGATCTATTGATTTTTATCTGGGATGACAATATTTATCTAACACGGGATACTTATTTACTTATTTTTGTAAACATTTAGATATTTATTTACAGCTTTAGGGAATGTATGGAACTTTATTTCCAATGCATGTATAATTATTCTACCTTTTTTCCAAATCCTTTATACACATGTCTATCAAGTACACTGAGGAGCAGTAGATTCTTATTTATTTTTTATTTCAATTTGAAAGGCTTTCCACTTGCCTGTATACATAGGTTGATTTGTATATTTATAAATTGTTTATCAGGTAATTATGGACACAACCATTGTACATGGCCACCTTTTTATTTTAAATCTCTTATGCAAATGTATACATAATGATTATACAACATATTCCATATTGTATGAAAAACATCTCACTATTAATTAGGAGATGGATCATTTCCTTTATTTCAAGGCCTTGAAATCTAAAATCTTGGTTTACATGATCGTGAAAAATTTACCCATATTTTCATCTCCTAAAAATAATAAAGCTTATTTTCATCTTTTCCAAATGTAAGCAAGTGAGGTTCTAATCCTAACAACTGGGTGCTACATAGAACATAAGAAGATACTTAGATGTTGAATGTCTGTGAAATGTGAAGGAGAGAAGTATCTATTCATAGGCATAAAAAATTTAGTTATTTATTTTACTATTTCATCTTTGGCATAAACGAGTTTACTTTATCAATGCGTACTTCTAGACTTGAACGCACTACTACAACTAGTTGGGTTTGTCAAAGCCATTGGACATAACTCATTATTAAAAAAAAAAAATTCAGGCAAAATGAGACATGAGACTAACAAGTGCAAAATTGAAGAAGAGGGATGCCATGTGTCATGCCCTAGTGAACTCGCTACTATGAGTGCAATTTTAATAAACACATGGGATCTGTGTAATATTTCGCTACTGCATCTTGCTGCATTAAGGGACATGTCATATCACTTACGGTGCGTTCGTTTGCACTGCAAGTAGCAAATTTTAGCTGCAAGTGAAAAGGAAAGCTGATGAAAGTGCCATCTCCTCCTATTCGATAGAAGTGAAAGGACAATGAAAGTGTATCAAAATAAGTGGGACCCACACCAAAAATTTTCACCTCAAAACTGAGGTGAAAGTGCACAATAAAATGCAACCGAAACTCCATGCGAAAACTACCCCTCCTCTTCCGTCAATGTGTTAGCAAATAATATAATATGCCAAATAGGGACTTTTGTATAAGGCCTAATCAATTATGGTTTGCCATAATCGAATATGGCTCCTGTTTTAAAAAAATAAGGCACGGTACATGCATATAATCGAATATGCTTTGGCATAATCAATTATATGCATGTTAAATTATAAAAAAAAAACTTTCGTACAGAAAAATCACGCAACAACGTCAGGGGCAAAACGGGAAAAATATAAATAATTAACTTTTGTTTTTTATCTTTTTTCCTACAACATCACTTTAATTTAAATCTTTCACCTCTTTTCAACTTTCTTTCATTTCTACCAAACAACCTAACTTTCCACTCTCTTTAATCACACTTTCATCTCTTTTTCATCCATTTTCATTCCTCACACTTTCATCCCATTCCATTCCTCATAAACGAACACAGTGTTACTGCCCAAAGTGAACTTGCTACTGCAAGTGCAAGATTCAATCGGAATATGCCACCTGCCAAAGGTGCCAGCTTTTGCAGTCTGAAATTGCTCCTGTCAGTTGCAAAATTATTGGGAGATGCCACTTTGCATCACACAATGAAACTTGCTAATGCTACTAGTCGCACACTTGGGGCATTTTTTCTTACCAAAGAGCAAAGCAGGGATACTCCAACTTTTGCAATCTGAGAAGAAATCGTAACTATTAATTGCACCTTCAGTATATTTGCTCAAATGTGTGTGTCAATTATTTATTTATTTATTTATTTTGAATGAACTCACTAACCCCATTAGCAAGAATATTACGTGGATTTTTAATTGGACTGCGAGTCCACATAGTGTGCCACCATGGAATTGCTAGTTAGACTAACACTTCTTATTCTTTTATGCTAACTAGCAAGTCCAACGTATAGCATGTCACGTGGACTTGCGGTCAAATTTTCAGCAAGAGAGAGAGAGAGAGAGTGAAATGTTGACGTGGACTAGGACTCACTAATAAGACTAATGAATTGACCTAGTCAATGATCAAATGTGTCCTATGCCTGTAAATTGTTTGGAAATAGTCTCATTTAGGTATTTTTGTTTTAAAAACTACACTACATTGGTCAATCACTCATTTATTTCTTTGTTTTCATTACTAAACATGGTGTAATATGATTAAAAGAATAAATATGTTTTTAAGCATGTAGTCAATTATTTGATTCTCAAATCTTCAGTAGATCTAGTGATATCTTGGGTTCACTTTTGTTTTGATTAAAACATTACTAAATTAGAAAAAGAAAGAGAAAATTAATACTTTTGCCCCCAAAGTTGAACAATAAAGGAAAGACAAATTAATTACATTGTTGAAAAGAAAAAAAAAATTAGAGATGCCTTTCGCTTCTATAATGCCTAAAATCCTTCGAAAACAATTGTGTGACTAAAATTCATTTGTATGGCAGAAAAAAGGAAATTTGAAATATATAGTTTTCTTTATGTGTAGATATAAAGTGATATACGATATTCGTTGGATTTATTCCCCATGAATATATAAAATAGTATTTTTTTCATATATAATTTTTTTATTATAAAAACATTGACATTAGTGGATAACAGAAACTTGAAAGTGTAGAATTTTCTTCTTGGGAACATTTATTGCTTTCCGGATATACATTACATAGATCTTAGTTTCTATTGCTCATGGCAATGATTTTAGAAACGGACAAAAAGTATCACAACAATTTTTTTTTGGTGTTATCACAACAAATTGTTATTTATTTATCTAAATGTTTTAGCTCAAAAAGATGTATTACCAAAAAATAAAACAACCAAGGCCACTTGTTTTATATATTTTTGTTTTTATGCACGACTTTACATCAAAACAAATTTCAAAATTAAAAAAATGACTTCAATAAATTAAAACTATTAGAAAATGGTCATAATGCTTTTGAGTTTTGATTAATTTACCGATCATTATATTTTTTACCCCAAAGATGAAACTTTTCTATAGTTCTCACCATTTTTTAATATATCCGATTATAACTTAATTAAATAGAGTGTATGCATATAAGAAAAAAAAAATGCTGACAAATCCTCCATGTAAACTTAGTACAAGTATCCAAATACACGGGAGAGAGAGACAGAGAATAAAGTGTCCAAACCCTTTAAGGATCCGATCTATCAAAAGATTGGAGTACCTTGCAAACAGTATTCTTTCTATTATCAAACAACCATGTTAATTACTCCTTTACCTAAGAGATAGACTTTAATTTGATGAAAGATTATTTGTTGTTGCATTCGTAATGATAAGTGGCCCAGTCAGGGAAGTTAATAAATATTGAGATGAAAAGTATCTGAATAAATTATCAAAATATTTAATGTATCAAGAATCAGAAACATTTTAATATATGTATTTGTTTTTTTTTTTTAATACTAAGGCTATGATCCACAAAACTAGCTGAAAAATTATCTGAAAGTTGAAAGCTAAAAGCTGGTAGCTGAAAGTTGTTAAGCAAGCTAGCTTATTAATTAATAATGTTCGATAAAACTACTTGTTGAAGTAGCTGAAAAATATAAAATGATAAAAATCGACATATTTATGATATTTTTATATAAATTTTAATTTTATTTCATGGATAAAAATATATTTTGAGGTGTTATAATTTTAATTTTTTAATTAATTTTAAACTCTTATAATTTTTTATTTATAGATAAAATATTTTCATTACATTTTTAGTTTCAATTATTACATTTTTTCATATTAAGTATTCTACTACTAATCTTATACTATATCTTAAAATATTTTTAATCAAGTTTAATATAAAGTAAAAAAAAACATGCACTTAAGTAGACATTATACTTTTATTAATATGTTAATTAACGTAATAGTTAAAATAAATCATCTAATATAAAATTATTCAAAAAATAAAAAATCTAACATTTATCATTGTCAATTTCGTGAAGTATAACGTTAAAATAATAAATTAAATATTATAAATAGTACAATGGTTAAATAAATAGTGTAATATAAAATAATGTAAAATATAATAACAAAAATAAAATAAAACAAATAAATAATAAAATCTTATTTTATTTAAAAAGGGTCATCAATAAGGAAATTTAATAAATATTTTAAAGATAAAAGTAGAATAAAATTTAAAAAGCTAGAAGGTAGCGTTTTAAAAAACGCTACTTCAAGTAGAGTTTCAAAAAATACTAGAAGCTACTAATAAAAGTTTGTTCACCGAACTATCAAATAAGTTTTTCAAGTAGTAAAAAAAGTTAGAAACTAACTGAAATGGCTTGCCGAAAATATCCTAACATAATTTATATATTAAAATTTAATTATATATATATATGAAGAGTATTAAATATTTCACAATAATGTGCCAAAAAATTAAGCATCTTCAAAATAGAAAAATAGAAGAAAAAAAAAGGTTATCTAAAATAAACTTGTTTTTAAAGGTAACAAGTAAAATTTTAGTGAAGTAAAATTATAATTAATTTAAATTAAGTTAATAATTAACATGTACTTATTTAACTCTTATAAAAGCCATGTTGAGAAAACAAACAAAAACTAAAAGTCAGGATTGATACACTTAAAAACGTAATTATTAATTTCGGATCAAACCGGTTGGTTTAATTAATTGATAAACTAGTTAACTAGCAGACTAGTCTAAATAATATATTATTATTTTTTATCTTCTCCCCATTCATTTGGTCTTCTAATCGGATAAATAACTATTAGTATGATCCAGTTTGAATTGACTCTAAATCTTGATTTTACAAATAATTAGGGTTAGATGAACCCGAAACCATTCATACAATATCAGACCTGCAGCATAAATTCAGATAAAAAAAACCCAACTAACTATTAGTATTTTTGGTTTGGACCATAGGTATCCTCTATTGGAGGCAATCCTGTTTGAACTGGATAAGACCACTATGGACGGCAAAGCTCTCCCTTCAAGTATTTAACGCAAATATGATGTATATTATGAATTTATTCTTATAATCTCCTTATATATAAATGAATAAGTCTATCTATGCTCTTTTATTGCTCCACTCTCCCCATTCTCCCTCACATTCACTCTCATTTGAATACTCTCCTCTCATGAAGTGGTTAATTTACTCTTCTGACATGCATCTGATTCTTCTACTTTTCCTAAAATTCCTCTTATCAATTGATGTAACTATCCACATTCACAATATTTTTATAACTACCTCCATTCACTTCCTTATCTGATGCTATTTTTTTTTTAACATTTTTTTATCAGTTTTTCTAACTTTATTTTTTAATTCCGAAGATTTTTCTCTTTCATCAATAATTTCAAATCCTTAATTCAATTTACTTTTCAATTTTCAAAGTTAATATTTCCTTCTTCTTCTTTTTTAATTTTTGTATAGTCTCTAATTTCTTTATTTTTTTTCTTTTCAAATTTCTTTCTATTAACTATATAAATAAGGTAGTAAAAATTTGAATAAATCCGTGTATTGCACGGACTAAAATACTAGTATGATATATTTTACAAACATTTATTGTATTGATAACACATTAATTTTTCATATTAATTAATAGAATTATCTATTAGTATGATGTATGTTTCATAATATAAATCTACAATGTTTGCATTAACAATTTAATTTTTGTTACTATAATGATGGATGTTAACTCATCACCTAACTGTTAGGGTCCGTTTGATTTGTTAAAATGATGGTATTGGATAGTACAGTACAGAACAAATATTGAAGTTATTGAACAACTTTTTATCATGTACATTGTTTGATGAACAATGGACAGTACAAGCAAAATAATATAAAATTTACTAAAATATCCTTTTAATATTAATTATCTTAATATAATTTGCATTATTATTATATATTATGTGAATTCAAAATACAAAATATATACAAGTAAGCTAGCTAGTAGATAATGTGAATTTAAAATACATGACATGATAAGGTTGTTGCAGCTAATAGATAATGTGAAATAGATAATGTGAATTCAAAATACATGACATGATAAGGTTGTTGTAGCTAGCAGTTAATGGGAATTCAAATGCAGTGACTCAAATTCAAATGCAAATAATTGGGGTATATGTGTCTTTTGAATATTTTGTACCTGGGACAAAAAGTTGTCTCATGGTTTTCTGAGTAACAAAAAATGGAGTTTTTGTCCTGTCCTCGTCTGTTTAATTTGTGTTGTCCCATAATCCTTTTTCAAATCAAACGTGGAACAAAAATATTTGTCCTGTCCAGTACCATAGTTTTTAGCAAATCAAACGGACCCTTACTATGTTTTCTTTTTTAAAATTCACTTTGTAATAGCGTTTTCAAGAGAAAAAGAAATTATCAATAACAGATTTTGATGTTATCTTTTTTAGTTAAAAGTATTTAGGACTGACAACGTGTAATTTTTTAAAAATTTGATCCAAAATCAATTATTATTGAAATAACAACAAATGTAATTTTTTTTAACATTTTCATCCAAAATCCATTATTAGTGAAATACAACAAATGTAATTTTTTTAACATTTCCATCCTTAATTAAGAAGAGATACCCTATCCTGTTCTGCTCAAACACATCCTCTATCTTCTTCAGATCAAAATTCCTTAAAAGAAGTTAATTAGAATTTTTTTATTCTTAGTTAATTAGAATTTAAATGTGGGAAATCAAGGAAATCTAGCTTGATTTATACTTATTCTGCTTGCTTCATATCTTGGGTAAAAATCACAGCTTGATTTAAAAGCTGTATCTGATGCACATGCAGAAATGTCAGCTGTATCACATAAAGACAGATGCTATACCAAAATGTGAATTTCTTATAGAAAGTGTATCAATTAATCTACGTACTGATTAGACTGTATTAAATGTGGAATAACTTACTATAATTCAACTTAGCTTGTGAGAGGCTCATAAAGTTAACTTTTTCTATCATTGAAAAGATTTTATGTAGAAGAAAACGAATGGTACTCAAGATCGAGTTTGTCTAATTAATATAAATATCCCTATCTTGATTTTTCTAGATAAGCCAAAAGATATTATTAAAGATAAAAGCTAAGCTTAGCACAAGAAATATATCCTTAGTTATCTTGATTAATCACGTAGTAATTAAACGTAAGATATATAAAAGATTAATTAATTGAATGTACGTAACTAATTTATATTATTTCTTGAAATTCGTACAAATCTCACGGAGACTTCACCAATAAAAAACTCCCGCAGTGCAAAGGAATGATTAAGATTCCATTTTGTAAATGTTGTCCTTCTGAAATTGTTTTATGGTATTGAAACCCTTGAAGGAATAAATAACATGTTGTTTGGCTCAAATGTGGTAAAACTTAAAAGTGTTCAACAGTGTGAGATAATAAGAATAATCATCAGAAAATTTTCTTGAATATCTAAACTTAATTAACGCGTATATTCACAAAAAATAGCTCAATAGATATTGTAGAGCTAAATCAATAAATTTAAAAATAGAAAATGTACCAAAAAATTGGAATATATGTACCAAAAAGGAATAAAAAGAATGATAGAAATTATTAATAATTTATTGGGACCTTTAGTTTTGAATTGATTACTCATCATAATAATTTTAGAAAGTGCCTTTCAAAAAACAAAATTTAGAAAGTATATCCCCAAGCTGCCTCATAACGAATTTGACTTGTAGTTATCATAGTCAAATTCTTGATGGCATTTATTTTTTTAACATTTAAAGTGCATTTCTAGCAAGGATTTGAATAAAACAAATAAAGAGATCGAAATATTTTGAGTTCTAACCCCCAATTCTTTTTATATGAAACTATATCCGTTGGCTAGCTAGCTCAATAGTGATTAGCTCTAACTCTTTTTTTTTTTTTTTATCAAACTATTAATTCATGTCATGAGCTCAATTAATTGCTGAAAGAAGCATTAATAGATCAAATTAAAATTAAATAGTAGGATAATGTGTAACAGTGTACTGAGTGTGCTTTATGGTCAAGAAACCTTTTAACCTTGGCACATATGTGACTATTTGAGTATTGGTTGGTTTTGCACAAAGGACAAAATACAATGTCTAATACCTTTGGTCCTTTCAACCCTAGAATCTTATGTCATATATTCTCCAATGGAGCCAGGTATCAAAGGCAAAGTTAATACTAAGAGAAAATATCAACACAGTTCCGAGAATCCAAATTCATCACTATGAGGAATTTCCATTAAGCAAGGGGAACCACTTCAACTTTTTGCCAAAAGGGGCAATTTGAAAGCTCTCTAGAAGGGAATTTACGTGGACAAATTAAGCAGGGCAGAAACGACACACATTACAGTGTCACGATTTAATGTTACTTCTTTAGTTAGACAAATGCACAATGCAATGTTGAAAGCCAGTGCAACGTGTCTAGAGAAGAGAGGAGAGTGTGGTGAAAATCGAATGAATTAATTTTGGATGTTGATGCAAAGCAACCTATATATATTCCTATGAGATACGGTTTCAATTTTCGTCACATACATGGTGCTTCATTGGTTGGCTCGTGACTTGTCTTCTTTAATTTACCAACCTATAAGGTTCGAAGAGAAACTGGCCGTTGGAGAGGGGAGCTTGACATGATCACCAAAACTTTTTCTTTAATTCTAAGCTTTACTTTTGTGTTTCCATAGGCACAAAGTCTTACATCGCTTAGGAATCGAGTTCAAATGTAACTTATAAACACCTTCCTTCTTCAAACTCATTGAGACACCTTTTACAAGGATAAAACCGTGACAGTCCACCGAGTACCTAAGCGGACAATACCTCAAATGGTGACCTTAATAATGCCTGCGGACTCGAGGTCGGAATACTTTGTAACCAAAATCTTAAGTGATTCTTTCCTTCCAGATAATTGATGTACACTATCATTATGACAAATGCACGTTTGTTTGTTTGATTTATTTTTGTTCTACTTACATAAATATACACTGATTTTATTGTTGATTATATTTGTTTAAAAATAAGAAAAATTAAAATAATTATTCTAGAAAATATAACAACTTTTGTTTTTTTATAATAAAATTTATAAAATATTTGACACAATATATCGATGCATAAAAATATTTATGCCACTAGCTGTTTTGTACTCACAAGTCAAAACCATTTTATACGTACGATAAATTGTGAATTGAAATCTATATTATATACACACTATTAAAAAATGTTATTTAATAACAGATAGGAAATACTAAGCACTTTTTTTTATCAATATAATCTTTTTCTAATAAAATTAAACTATAAGTGTAAACAATGTGGATTATTAACAATTATACAATATGAAGCATTATATTAACATTTAATATATTGATAATTTTGATACTGATAAAAGTGTATCTTAGTATATATCATATTATTAATCATATAATTAAATTCACAATATTTATAATATAAACCGTTAGTAAATGACATTTCTTTTTCTTTTATAATGATACTACGTACTATACACATAATATAAAAAGAACGATTGATGCTTTTATGGTTTTATTTTCATAAAAGAAAACACATCAAAATGTCAAATTATAATTTTAGGAGCTTTAACTAATATCAGTAAAATTCCTTGAATTTATGTTGTAATTTATATATTTTCAATTTTAATTGGAAATCTATATACATGCGACAGGTGTCATATATATTAAAAATTTATTATATTTTGTTTGTGTTTCATCAATTTAGTCCCATCTATCAAACATATTCTACATGTTGGCATCTTTAAGATTGAACAACGAGGATTTTGGTGTGGTACCTGCCATGATAGTATGTATATCGAATTTTAGAATAAATTGAGATATGGATAGATTAATTGGGTCTAGCTACAAGCTAGTGTGTTTGATTTGCAATGTGTTAGATATAAAATCAATTTTGATGCTTCAAATCCAAGCAAAATATTTTAAATATTTAGAAGAAATAATTTTTTTATATAGTATCTGAGTTTCTATGATTAAGAGTTGAATCATTGTCACTATTATTCTTTCATATAAATGTTGAATTTCAAAGGCAAAAATACTCATTATATATCTATGTTTTAACTTTAAATTGTTCTATCATATAGCACATGTTAGCCATATAAATAATCAATCTTAAAGTTTCACTTAATACCTTAAGTTTCTAGCTTTCAAAAGCACTATTGTAACAGAATATGACAAGCATGTTGGTACCAGTAATATTTAGGAATATTTTCTGACACATGCATAATATATATGGGGGATACCATGTGCAAAAGCACATGGGAAACAAAGGGATCATATCAACGAATTTTTTCTAAAACATGCAAGTAATAATCTGCACACTTTGACGAGAATAAAGTCTGAAGATGCAGTCAAAAATGCTAAAGATAAAAAAAACAGCTAGAGTTGTGTGATTAACTGATAAATTAATTTTTGAAGAATTTTTTTTCTTATTGTCTAAGAATTGAATTGATTATTTACATAGTATTCAAACTTTCTTAACCAAATAGTTAAACAAAATTCCATCAAGTTTACATGAACTTGTGAATTTTATCCATATAATTTCAATTCCACCTTTAGCTAACCACATGGGACCCAACTATCTCAAATATATTAGTATTATTCATCTCAAGGCAATAATAGGTTTTTTATATAAGCAACTTAATATATATATATATATATATATATCAGGGAGTATAAAGGGTACTCTAATCCTAATACAAAGATTTAAGGAATATCAAACAATGATTTTGACTGCAGCCCAAAGGACATGGGTACTAATATGAAAATAGGTAACTTTCTTCTCCGGCCAGCATTATAATTTTTAATTTAAGGTTTAAATAGAGTTTAGTCATTGTAAGTTTGCATTTTTTTTAATTATGATTTTTGTAAGTTTTTTTTTTTAATTTTGAATCTTGTAAGTTTGTACTTTTCTAATTTTAGTTCATTTAAAATTTCATTTTATTCATTTTTAATCTCTGCAAGTTTGCGTTATAGGGACTAAAATGATAGTAATAAGGGAGTGTTTTTAACACTTGTACTGAAATAATATGATCTATTTTGTATTTAAAATATACTACAATAATAAATAGATAAATTTAGAATTGTGTACCTGAATATGCATTCCTAAAAAATAAAGAAAAAGCTAAACAAAATAGAACACAACAAAAAGAGAAACACACACACAAAACCTTCATGCTGCTGTGTATGTGCCTAGTTCAAGTTGTCCTCTCGTCGTCAGTTTCCTATTGGGATGTTGCAGCATTCATGCCAAGGTCCTAGCATATTTAAAAAATCAGGTTATTATAGTATATTTTTATTAATAACCTGATTTTATTTAAAAAAATAAAAATTTAAACATATTATAAGTTATTTATAGTAATTTTATATTTCATTATTTATTATAAATTATTTTTCATTTATTATATTAACATTTTTATTTCTCATTAATATATTGTTTTGGTAATTGAGCATGTGCTAGAATTATATATGCTGGGACCTTCGCATAAACGCTGCAACATCCCTATAGGAAACTGACACATACACAATAGCATTAAGGTTTTGTCTATGTTTCTCTATCTGAGTTGTGTTCTATTTTGTTTAGCTTCTTCTTCATTTTTTGTTGTGTATGCAGACGAAGGAGGAGTCACATATTTTTTACTCTACGCGAATTCACACCAAAACCAATCTCTGCGATCAACTTTGTAACAAGTGAAACTCTAAAAAAAAGCAAATTCTCTTTCTACTTTTCAGTTTCTCTTTAAAATCATAAGCAGATGCTTCTATTTTATAATGTTAAAAGATATATGAATTTGGGTTTTTTAGAAGAGAGATTTGATTTAAAATAATTCTTTAAAATCATAAGCAGATACTTCTATTTATAATGTTAAAAGATATATGAATTTGGGCTTTTTAGAAGAGAGATTTGATTTAAAATAATTTCATATCTCTTTATTTTAAGAAGCTTCCTCATTTAATGCAAAGATACTTTCCAAATAATCACATGACTAATTATGGTAACTAATCACATGATTTGATCCTCATATGTAGCAATAGAATCACGTTAACTGAAAAAGAGAGGTGAATATCAACCTTTGTAAAAAAAATAAAAAATAAAATAGCTATTATTTTCTCAAACTTGCTTTTTCAACAAGTTTTTAAGGTTATAAAATAAATAAAGTACATATAAGAAGATATTGAAATGTGTGTAAGTGAACTTTGAAACTTTTTTACAAGTATACAATAAATTAAGGAAAAGATCGTCCAGTTAAAACCGTGAAGGATAAGGAAAAGAAGATCACACATAAACTTTTATTTTGATTCACTCTTGATCCAAGAGTTATGTCCAATCCCTTGAATACAAAGGATTGCTACTAACTATCATTGGTTACAAACAAATATTTTTCGCAGTCTTTCTCAAAATACACATGATTTGACTAATTACATGCAGGAACCACTTTGAAAAAGAGAGGTGAGTATCAACCTATGTAAAAAATATAAAAAATTAAATAGCTATTATTTTTTAGAAGAGAAAAATTATTAGGAGGTGAATCCTAAAATATATATGAGAGAAACAAATCAAATAATTATTTTTTCCACAGAATGACATTTAAAATATATAAAATATATATAGATCAAAATTAATTAAAAATGAAAAATTAATAAGACTTGACTTATACAATTGTCCACAAGATAAAAATTCGATTTAATAGATACATCTATAATAACTATTTAAATAATCGATTTAATAGATACATCTATAATAACTATTATTAATATTTAAATTATAGAGTAAATACACCACCTGAGGATTGAACACTCTGCAGAAAACATAAAACCGTATTAGTAAAAAAAATCTAATTTACTATGGTAGAAATTGCAATTTATTTAAATTTCTTTAGTATAAATTTGTCTTGATTATAGTTTTTATTTATTTTTAAATATAACAATTTAAAAAATAACAAAAATAATGATATCTTTAAAATAAATTATGATACTGTTGATTTTTTTTTTCATTTTTTACACTTAATTCTATTAGATTTAAATAGTTATGATACTGTTTAGTAATCTTACCTTATTATTTAAATAATTATATTAGATTGAATTTTGGATAAAATTAATGTTAGTGCCTCAAACTTTTGCTTTGACAATTGTAGTTTATTAGACAAATTTTCGTGTAAATAATCTACAACCTGTTTTTTCAACAAGTTTTTAAGGTTATGAAATAAATAAAGTACATATAAGAAGATATTGAAATGTGTGTAAGTGAACTTTGAAATTTTTTTACAAGTATATAATAGATTAAGGAAAAGATCGTCAAGTTAAAACCGTGAAGGATAAGAAAAAGAAGATCACACAAAAACTTTTATTTTGATTCACTCTTGATCCAAGAGTTATGTCCAATCCCTTTAATACAAAGGATTGCTGCTAACCATCACTGGTTACAAACAAATATTTTTCACAGTCTTTTCAGGCCTTACAATAGTATGATTTATATCCAAGTATTGTTTATTATGATTTATATTTTCCTTGTACCAAATGTCCCCTTTAATTATTGTAAAAGTTAACAAACTTACCATACATGGTGATTTATGATTAGATGATAGTGTAAAACTATTTTACACAATCATTGCATAGCCTAATTTCTCTTTATTATTTTGTGTATTTTTATCACAACAGTACTTTTCAATAATCTGATTTAGTTAATCTTAATCTTATCATGAATGTGTTAGGAATTTTATTTTGTATTTTTTTATCTTATATTAAAGAATTATTTCTATTTTTCTTTCAATAAAATTGGGAAAACTTTTTAAATTTTACATACTTTACATAATTCTCTCTACGCATAAGGGAAGAAAGGAAGTGATTTGAATGCAAAGAATCAATGTATTTCTTTTCCCATTTTTTATTTTTATACATACAAATTGGTTCTATTTATAGACTATCTTATGGCTTTTGGTGAAAAGGTACAACCTTTCAAATATACACATCTCATGACTCTTGGTGAAGAGTAACATTTTTAACTTTTGGAGAAGAGTCGTATCTCATGACTTTTAGTGAAGAAAGACATCATTTAATGAAAGAATAATACATGCTTTCATTAAAGGATACAACCTTTCATACTTGCTTCTTTTTATGAATAGGCATTTCCTTTTATCAAAGAACATATACTTTTATGAAAGAATACAACTTTTCATGCATGGACCTTTTCATGAATAAACACGTATTTTCATGAAATGATACAACATTTAATTTCATTCATTTTGAAATTTTCTCACAATCTCCCACCATTTTCAAAATAATTCAAATCTCATTATTATGGAAATCACGTGGTTTCAGATAAAGGTATCTTGTGACACTACAATATTTTTTGCTTTAAGTCACACTTTCTTTTCCATGGTCAAAAAGTTGTGGCTAGAACATGAAATAAGTTATGGTTTTTATCCATAGACAATAAGCGTGGCCTATTTATATGATACCATGGTTTTAAAATTGTTGATGTAGAATAGATCACATGTTCTTAGCTATGGGTATATTAGATCACATTTAAATAACTATGACTTATAAAATTCATGGTTTATTTCAATTAAATAACATAGTTGAAACCATTGATTTAGAATAGCCAACAAGTATTAAACCGTGGGTTATAATTCCACATTTAAAGACCTGTGGCTTAAAAAAATCAAAATAAAATTGTAGCATTAACGATATTTATCATATTGTAACCCATTATTTGTTGCACCAATGAGATATGACAATGTTATCTTGTTCCTTATCTTATATGTTACTCTAGTGTATTTTATCTTGTGGGGGAGTTGGGTTAGGAAGCAACATGATAGGATAAACTCCCTCTCTCTTCTCTATATATTTATATTATATGTAATATGTTAAATATTAAAATTTATTATTATTATTATAGAGAGAGAGTTCTAAAGAGTAACCAACCTTAATCGTTAGATTCTAAGAAAATGAATGGTGAAATGAGGAGTAACTCTTATATATATATATATATGGATTCACAGTACCTCCCGCATCGTGATTTCATGGAAGGCGTGCTCTGCTATTTCACGATTAGGTATGGATTCTGCCCTAAACCTCTTCTTCCCCCTTTTTCTTTTTAGGAAGCTATTGTTTTGTCATGTATCTATTTTAATCTTTGAGACCCACCTTCATAATCCTCTTATGATTCTTCTTTCACATGAACTGTGGGACAACCCTACTCCACCTTCATCTTCTTGTTAATTAAGTGAGATATGAATGAAAAGAAATTGTATTATATGTGTTTGTAACCAATGGTAGGTGACGTGTTTTCTTTTTTTTTTTATACAGAAAAATATTAATTGGCATTGTAATAATAAAAAGTACACTTCTTGTTGTATTGTATTTGTGTGTATGTTGTGTACATCACATAGAATCAAAATAGTGAGGAAGGGAAGCTTAAAATTGGTTCCCTTCTTAGTGCGTGTTTGGATGAGTGTTGGTAAAATTGATTTGAGTAGAATTGATTTTGCAAAATTGATTTTGGTTAAAATTGATTTTGAAGTGATGTGATTTATGTTTTGATGTTTTTATTATGAAATCAAGTTAGGAGTAAAACTCAGTACAAAATTTTGGATCCAACGCAAAAACTACTTAATATTGCTTCAACTTAGAATCAATTCTAGACCCAAAATCAATTCTGAATTCTTCTCTAACATGAAACCAAACATGCAAAAATTTATCCAAAATCAATTATGGACTCAGAATCAATTATCCAACGTGAAACCAAACACACACTTAGTATTATCCCGTTCCATAATTGGAGAGATCACTGAGTCATGCAAGGACATGAAATAAAATTTAATAAAAACTCAATTCAACTTACCTTTGAGTTCTGGCTAATCCTTGAGATACATGCCCTCGCAATGTTGGGTCCTTATCAATTCTATGATTAGGTTTTGTTTTGCTTAGTTCCAATAATTTGAAAAACTCAGCATTTGTTTTGTTTTGACCAATTCCAAGAATATGAAAAACACATTAAAAGCACAAATTGATTGTTTCTTGACTCAATTTTAATAGGTGTTTGCAATTTGAGAGTATTCATGACAGAATGTGAGTACAATAATAAACTTAGGACTAATTTTTTCATGACTTTATTATTGTATTTTTCTAATTAAACATTGCTATTCCTTTATTAATGAACTTAGGATTGATTTTTTTTCTAACTCCTATTTTATTCTTTAAAAATTATAAAATAGTAGCAGTAATAATAAATGCCTTTTTTTCCAGTTCAATGATTAAAATTTTTGTTTCGTGTAGTTCATTATTGTACTTTTCTAATTAACATTGCTACTCCTCTATAAATGAACTTGGGACTGATTTTTTTTTTCATGACTTAGGATTGATTTTTTTTTCTTTAACTTCCATTTTTCTTTAACTATAATATTCTTTAGTTTTATATTATAATGTATTGTAGAACTAGTTACAATAAAATAAATATACACAAGAAATTTCCTTGATTATCCATGAATTGCATTAGTAATTTTATTTTGCAATTAGCTAGTGGTGTGTATTTAATTTTTTTCCCTTCAAGTGATTAACTTGGAGTCTCCTAGGAATTTAAGATGGTCTTTCGAGTCTACTCACGAGCCTAAAAGTCATAGAGCATCATCTTGTTTATATTATGAAATTTAAGAACTTTAGTTATGTTTCATTATTTTTGTACTTAATTGAACCAATTTGCACTATATGTATTCACACATTGTATAATTCATTAATTTATTCATGAATTAGTCTTAGTATTATTTTATTTTTATTAGTTTAATGTTTATTTATTTTTATTTAATTTTGTACTAAAAGTTTAAACAATAAGCATGTTTTATAATTTTACTATATGGTTAAATAAATGTTTCCTATAGTAAAATGACAACTAAAAACTATGGTCTAAACGTTTAGACAACTATTATACTTTTTTTTATTCAAATAGAAAACTATTATACAATCATTGCTTATACTATTTGCCTATATTGAAAAATGTGTTGTTTAAAATACATGTTCATACTTTTATAATTGTGGCTTAACCATATAACATGTATGCCAACACTTAAAAAACCATGGCCTAAACGTGTAGACAACAATTGTAGAACCATAGTTTAAACATTGTAGTTGTAACTTATTGTATCTATCAACAACGAAAAAATAGTTGTTTTAAAATTATGACAACATTTAAAATAGTGTGGTCTTTTTCATTCTTTGAGGTTGTGGTTATTTTTGCATCATGATCGAAAGTTAAAAAATCCATTAATTTGAAAATTGGATTGGACCGACCGATTCAACCAGTCCAACCGAGAACTGGTCTGGGGATCGATCCGTTCACTCCAAAAAACTGGGGCATCTCAGAACTAGTAAAAAATAGACCAAAAACCACTGAAAATCGATGTTAAATCGATGCACATAATCGGTTTAAACCAATCATTTTCAATTTTTGTTTAATTTTTTAATATATATATATATATATATATATATATATTGTCTAAAATATTTTAAAGATAAATAAAAATACATATTTAAATATTTCACATATGTATCAATTATTTTGTCAACTATTATTAATTTTCATCATATAAAACATATAATTTGTCTAATAGCAAATATCACGGCCACTTAGAGTGCAATTGGAAAATCATGGCTTGAACTTTAGGCCACGATTTTTATACATTTGACCACATTTTTTTGTTGCAGCCTAAAGCCAAAAATGTTGTAGTGCGATTTAAACATTTACTTAATAAGTCATGGATTTCACTCATCTTGAAATTATGGTAGACAAGCTTTGAACCAAATAATTATTAGAATGAATATGCATAACTTACACGCAATCTCGATACCATTGAGTGAATTGTTAAAGTGACACATTTGATAATGCTTTATATTAGGTATCCTTGTCGTAAGAGCTTTAAGAGTCAAGCCCTTAACTCTAAGAAACAGACACACTTCAATCCCATATAGGTATACTTTGTCAAAAGTGCCCCATAACAGACACTTCAACACATACATATTATAAGTCCATTAAGAACAATTGTTCAACCTTCCTCTTTTATTCACTTATGGTTCAAGTACTTAAAACCCTTGGGATATATCTATTTTTAACTATTTGCAATCACTAATAAAGTACTTTTGCAATTGAACTCGAGACATGATGCTACTCAAGTGTGAGTTGGGTTTCCATCATTAGTAATCAATTAGATATAAGATAAGTCCCATCCCAAATGATGTTTTACACACCATATCCATTGTTAATCCTTTCTTCAAAGGATTTGCAAGATTTTTTTTATATTTTTATAAAGACTATGAATATTACTCCATTAGATCCTTTATGTAGCAATGTCTAAGTCCAATGTACCTAAACATAACATTAAAATTGAAATAGGAGTATAAAAAAATCTTAAGCAAGTGGTCAAACCATGTTCATTAGTTAACTAAACAACTGAAACAACAAACTTACATATAGAGAATCAAGAAGGTGAAAGTATAAAAAAATAAATTGTATGAATTTAATATCTCTCACCACAAACAACAAATCAATTATCTAATCGTTCATATTTAAAAATCATGTATCTTGAATTCGCTGACAAAATTCTAGCCCAATTTATTAGTTAACAAAGTTGTAGGTGCATTTTTACCGTGACTACCTTGTGAAACTACGAAAATAACAAAATTTTGCTTCCTTTTCTCAAAGAACTTACCCAATGTACCTTCCTCCATTACATGCACTTTTTCTTGAACATATGGTTCCTTATAGGCCTAGGCAAGAAAATGTGGCCTAACTCAAACCCTACAAATTTGAATTTTTTTTTTTTTTTTTTGCTTTTGGGCATATTTGGTTTCAAATGGATTGATTTAGGTATGTTTAGTCTTGAATTTAACCTATTGGAAACCAACTCGCTTGCCTAAACATGACAAATTACATGCAAGACCCATGATGAAACAACCCAATACCTTAAGTCCTTCACACTTAAACTAAACCTAAACTTCATTAATTCTCATAACCTCACTCAAAATTCAAACTATGGTAACCCTAGTTTTGCAATGCTCTCATATTTGTAACCCTAATCTTAGGTCTATGCCGCATAACTATAATCCCTTGCCTTTCTCTACTAGTTGCCACGCCTTTTCTCTCATGTCCGTAAGTATAACTCTAATTTCTTAGTCTCTCAATTACTTGACCCTTTTACTCTTTTTGTCTCGACTTCATTTTAGTTTCTCTCTTTCCCATTCTTTTTTCATCTTCCCCTTTAAGATACAATGGAGTTCTTTGATATGGTTTACACACCCACATCAAACGTATCATCAAGGGTAATTTACAAAATAAAAATTTCCTTAATTTTCTCTTCGCATAAGGGAAAAAAGGAAGTGATTTGAATGCAAAGAATCAATGTCTTTCTTTTCTTTTTGTTTATTTTTCTACATACAAATTGGTTCCATTTATAAACCATTTAATGTCTTTTGGTGAAGAAGTATAACCTTTTAAAGGGACACATCTCATGACTCTTAAGAATCAAATCTTTTGACTTTTGGTAAAGAGTTGCATCTCATAACTTTGGGTGAAGAAATACATTAAAGAATACACGCTTTCGTTCAAGGATACAACCTTTCATACTTGCTTTTTTTCATGAATATCTTTTATCAAAGAACATGTGGTTTCATTAAAGAATACAAATTTTCATACATGTACCTTTTTATGAATAAACACATATTTTCATGAAAGGATACAATATTTTATTCATTTTAAAAATCTCTCACAACACATACACACACACACATAGGGGTTTGTTATAATACTTCCATTAGCTTTTAAGAAGGAGTACAATAGCAAGCACCTTTTGATTTGGACAAAAAAACCTTTTCTTTACCTTAAAATTAATTTAATTCAAGGACATTTAAGTAAATTTGCCTAGTTACCCTTCCCCACCTTTCTCCCCTTCTTTCTCACGCCATGATTGTGCATTCCTGAATGTCCAATGAAAGAAAATAAGCGCCTATTCTCTCATGGCTTTCCTGCGTGTTTACTTCATCTTTGTTCCAATCAAATGCTTCCTTCATGCATGTTTTCTAGTTTAGTGTCTTCTTGTTCCTTTTTGAACTTTAAGTTGAAGTATATGTCTAGAGAGCATTTCACGAAGATGTAGCACTTGCATTTGGAACAAATCAGTCCCATTTTAGAATGATGTCATACTTTTAGAAAGATGTTTATATAGATTATTAAGTATTTTTTTTTCATTATTGTAGTTCAAGTCCAACAACATACAAGAAGAAATATGTATAATTTAGTTATCATTAGCATGTGAAAATTGCTAGCAATTAATTGTTGTTTGACTTCCACTACACACAAATTTAATGTTAATTGTTATTTAGGAGGAATTGGATCCAAATCCAATAGTGGTTGACATAATGGAGGAGTTCGAGTACAATGGAAATGGAATCGTGAGGCGTGGAATTGGAATTGATGGAAGACAAGGCACGATAGAAAGTGTGTTTAGTGGAGATTAGTGAATTTGAGAGTTTTGGGAAGAAGAGAAAGAACGATGAGGGTTCAATTTCAGTTTCAGGGATGCAAAACGAGAGTTTAGTAGTATATGCGCTACACTAGAAGAAGAAATAGACTAGGAAAGAGAAATAAAGATCTTAGTTATTTACATTTTAAAAAAATAAAATAAAATTACATAGTTGCCCTTCAATCTGTGCTAGTTTAAACAAAGAAAAGTAGTTGTTTTGTTCAACAGAAAAAGGCATTGGGTGTTAACATACACCTTTTAATTTTTGAGTGAGTGTATATTAGATATAAGAGGGATCAAATTACACCAGTGTACATTTAATTTATATGAATGAGGTAGCAAATAATTTTGGATTAATATAAAATTTTGTACATATGATCTATGTGAAAAGAACTTTCAATCCAACGTGAGTTTTAAGAAAATATTATCCAGTTAAAAGTTATTAAATGGTGTAATAATTAATCAAAGTTACACCAGTGTAATTTGATCCTTCCTCATTTATATTATATATATATATATATATATTTTTTTTTAAAAAAAAATTGACATAATAATAATAATAATTATTATTATTATTATTATTATTATTATTATTATAAAAATACACGCACGCAAAACAAACTTACAATTCTATAATTTTTTTTTAAATGACTCGATCCGGACCCGAAAAACAGGGAAATGGACCGGGTATTTGGGCCGGCCCGTCCTGAGTGGATATCCAGTATCCAGTTGTAATAAAAGATACCTCTCTAACACCCTCTGAATCATTTGCGGTGGTTCGTTTTGTTTGGTTCACTTCCGTTTCCCTCTCTCTCTCTGTCACACTCACACACTTCTCCCCCAAAACCCAAAACCCTAACTCTCTCTTTCGCGCTCGTTCTCTCGCTCGCTGCAACCATGAATTGCTCCAGTTACTTCCTCTTCTCTTCTGATTCTGATTCCACGCTACACGCTCTCTTTCATTCTGATTTTCTGTTCTATTAAAATTCGTTCGGTTTTGCTGATCTGACTCTACGTCGTCGTTTTTCTGTGTGTTTGCAGTCTCCGGCGAAGTTCCGGAAGAGCCCGTCGTGTCCCGGAACTCCGGTCTCCTCTTCGAGAAGCGTTTGATTGAGCGACACATCTCGGTAACCCTTCTCTCTCTCTGTCTCTATGTGTTCATTTTTTTTATTCAATTTACTGAGAGAATAAGAAAAAATAGTGAGGTGAGAGTATAGGTCAAGCTCGGAAAAGTGTTTTAATTGACCAATGAGAGTGGAGAAAGAAATGACGCTCTTTGAAGTTAATAAAGTTAAATTTTGAACTGGTTTCTAGGGTCCGTGACTGGAATTTCAGATTCCGTGTTGTTTGAGTTTTTAACCTAACTAATATAAAAAGCCTTTTTTTTTAAATGATTTTTTGAAGAAAAAATATTTTTATCCCTTTTTGCTCGTGTCAGAAACTGGATTTTGTATTGGTCATTTGGTTAGGGGATGTGAAAGTTAATAGGATAGGACTATGAAAGGATGGAATATAATTTGAAATTTGAAATTTGAATTTTTGGAGTAGCTCTATTTTGTGATTTGGAAGATTTTGAAGCGTTGCAGCTTCTATTGATTGTTTTCTCTGTTGTTTGTGTTTGTTGTACTGAAAAAGAAGGCAGTTTTTGTACCTTGTTACTTGTGGATTGTGTTTGAAGTGGGTTTTATTATGTGTCTGTTTTTTCTATACAATGGGTGTTGCGACGGTACTCAATTTGATTATCTATTGTATTATGTGTCTGTTTTTTGCTATGCAATGGGTGTTGCGGCGGTACTTCATGTGTTTGAAGTGGTTTTTATTATGTGACTGACGACTGTAAAATACCTATGTTATTGATTATGACAGTTTATGATTTCAAATTTGCTAATAAAATATTGTGTAGGATTATGGGAAGTGTCCAATTACTGGAGAACCACTTACTCTGGATGACATTGTACCAATCAAGACAGGCAAGGTATGGTGGTAATGGTATCAGTTGTATGCTTTTAATATTTTGTGCGGAGTATATATCAAGACTAAGCCACCCATGTTTGCTGTTGTTCTTTGCTTTTCAAGAGTTCACTTGCAACAAACTGATTAATTCAGGATCATTTATTGTGCAGATAGTGAAGCCCAGACCTGTTCAGGCAGCTAGCATCCCTGGCATGCTGGGAATGTTCCAAAATGTAAGGAATTTAGGCTATTAAGTATTCTTTATGATTTATGGTATATTTTGCTTAAAACTGTCCACTGCATTTTTTTTTCAAAAAAATTATTTATTATTTATGCTTTACATTATATTGGATTGGGAGTCTAATGGTGGTTTCTGTTAGAAGTTTTCCATATAAATATTTAGACATGCTTACATATGTGTACTCTTCTTTCTGTTAAAGAAATCAATTGTGTAGGCTTCCACTTAGGATGATTTGGTTTGCCGACTTTGTAGGAATGGGATGGATTGATGCTATCTAATTTTGCATTGGAGCAACAATTGCACACAGCAAGGCAAGAGTTAAGTCATGCTCTGTATCAGGTAAGAGCAACAAAGTTATTGATGTAAAAAAATGTTATTGTTTATAGTTCTGCTTCTGCTTTACATTTCTCAGCCCGTGTTTACAATCTCCAAAACTTCCAGGTTTCTTGGCTTTTTAGGTTCTCAATTTTCTGATTTTTTCCCCAATGGTCTTTTTTTGTTGATGATAACTTGTTAAAAAATAGGTGTATTTACTTTTCAGATATAATTGCTGTTCAGATTATTTTATTAGTAGTATTATCTTTTGTTTGACTTATTATGCATTAATATTAATATTAGTTCTTTATTTTTGAACTTTTCAATCCTTTGTTTGATTTTTTATTTCAACATGATCCTTTGGGTGAAATAGATCACAAAATGATATTATTAGTGTTGTTGGTATATTTTCCACTGCAAGAGTTGCTATTATTTATGTTAGTTTTAATCTGTAGCATGATGCTGCTTGCCGAGTTATTGCAAGGCTTAAAAAGGAACGAGATGAAGCTAGGTCTTTACTTGCACAAGCAGAAAGGCAGTTCCCTGTTTCTGCACCAAATGCCGTAACAGCAAATGCCCTTGTCCTGAGCAACGGGAAAAGAGGTTTTCACATTATCATTTAGTCAAGTTTTCTTTTTCCTATTTATTGCAATTCTGCAGATTACCTTTTAGGTTGAATTTGATATAACTTTCATTAAGCAAACTGCTTACCCCATTAATGTTATAGATGAAAGTGTTCAAAAGCTTAGATTTGGAACTTTCTTAAGGATATTTTTCCCCAGTTGCTATTTAGTTCTTTTTTTTTTGTTTCAATTGTTTATTTAAATTACCTTTTTGCATTTAGCTGCTGAGGATGACGAATTGGCACCTGGTGCAAAGAAAATTCATCCTGGAATATCTTCTACAGTAATTTCTGAGCTAACCGACTGCAATGCTGCTCTTTCCCAACAGAGGAAGAAGCGACAGGTATTCTTCGTGATAAATAAATATATTGATATGTTCGAGTGTTTCCTTAGTTGTTACTATCTTCTTTTTTCCTTCAATTTGGGCTCAGTTTTGCTTAGAGCTTTTGATAAGTTGGAATTACGGCACTCATAGTATTCCTTTTTGCTTGTCTTGACTTGCCTCCTAAAATTGTAATATGCGTGTGTGTGCATATAAACTTTTGTGGCATATTTCAATTATTTCTTTTGGTGTTCTAATTGTAAATTTGATTGTGTGCACTTGTTTGTGCATCATCTTCCCCGGTTTGTTTCAGATTCCTGCAACTTTGGCTCCTATTGAAGCTCTAGAGGCATATACCCAGATATCTAGTCATCCCTTTCACAAAACAAACAAACAAGGCATTGTATCTATTGATATCCTTTATTCTAAGGTATGGCTTTTAAACTCTATAAATTGGAAACATGCAAAAAGGCTCTTTGATTTTTTTTTTAAAACTATGAAACTTAATGGGTAGGATCATCTCATTCTCTGTTGACAGGACTTAATTGCAACTGGAGGTATTGATACAAATGCTGTTATTTTTGACCGACCATCAGGACAGATATTATCTACACTCAGTGGTCACTCTAAAAAGGTTTTATTTTAGTTGGAATTGGTAGAGTTCTCTTCTCCAATTTCTTTTGCTGATTATGGGTTCTTTTGGTAGGTGACCAGTGTAAAATTTGTAGCTCAGGGTGAATCATTCTTAACTGGTTCAGCAGATAAGGTGAAGTGCTATCCTTTACTTTCGGTTTAATTGCTTGGAAGTTGGAACAATTTCATTTGGAGTCTATTTGGATAAACAACTTAAGGTGTTATTGAATAAGTACATATTATTTAAGTGCTTGTGTGTATAAGTTGTTTTTATAATCAAGGGAGATATAGAGTTTAACTGTTTTTATATAAGCTGTAAGCTGTTTTCATAAACTCTGGATAGCTTATTGAAATAAGCTGAAAACAGCTTATGGACACATCATAAGTTATTTTCATAAGCTCTTCAAAACACTTACACTAGTGGTTATATCATAAGATAAGTCCAAATGAGTTGTAAATAAGCTCTTGCAAACGTGGCCTTGATCATCCTTCTCCACCCAAGAACAGACATTGTATAGCATGACACAAATGTTCAATCCCTGCATTGCTGCTTTCATTGTTTTCTCCAGACTTCTGAGCTTGTTTTTTGAACAGTATAGCTAATACAAACTTGTGAAGTTGTGTGAGAGCTGTGACCCAAAAATCCACTCCATATTTTTCAGTCTCTTGCAATTTACTTCTGCATTTTGTTCTCGTAATGGATATTCTTTTGACCATTATACTCACTCGTCTAACAGAAGATTGTGTATATGACTTATAATTGTGAGTTCAAAAGCTCCCAGAAAACTGAAAAGATGTAGTTTGGTGCTAAGACTAATACTTGCAGGTGTAACTTTATCCAATTTGATCGTAAGTTTCACACTAGTGTTTCTATTGGGATTGTCCAAGCATGTTTTAGATATGTTTTTATTGTCTCTGGTTATTAGCTTGTAGTCAGTGATGTGATTCTTTCAACTTATTGTTATCAAAGTACAAATGCAAGTTCTGAAACAAATTGGTTAGGTGCAGTTTTCGCTAATCTGCAACATTTTTTTTTACATGTTAGCTATTTTTATTTTGCATTTTCCAGTGGTCAATGCTTTTACTTTATGTTGCAGACAGTGCGTCTATGGCAAGGGTCAGATGATGGTAACTATAACTGCAGGCACATCTTAAAGGATCATACAGCTGAGGTAAATAAACTAATGTTACCATATTATATCCATAATTAGTTATAATTGTGTATTAACATCATTCCTATTTAGGTTTTCTAATTTTGCTGTAAAAATGAGCTGGAAGAATTTTCTCTCCTATTTTTTGAAGATCTAAATTTCAAAGTTTTTTTCATTAGCAAAATTGAGGCATGCCTATGTTGTGCTTATTCACGAGTTTTAGGTTAACATATGGTCAAGTGATGAGGGCATGGTGTATTACTTGATTCTTCCAGTGGCTCAACTTTAATTATAAAAGCCTCCAGATTGGCATTATTTGATGTTTGTAAATAATTTAATCTCAATTCCTCCTCAATGTTGTACTTGTTTCTCAATATTTGCTTGATAATTTTGCTGGCATGGTATTAAATTTTACCTGTGGGCTGATTCCACGCTCTTTGCTGTGTGATAGTTGTTTCAATACATTTGGTAGCATGTAAGATTATTTTATAGGATTGGACAGTTTTTCTTTTCTTCTACACAACAATAACTTTCCATGTTTGATGGTATAGCTTGATATGAATTCTTGTGTTGAATAAAAAATATTTTGAACATAAGAGTGAAAAACGTAAGGAGAATGAAAGATAATAAAAATTCTTCAAACCACAACTCCACCTTCAGAACCAAGTGAATAAGTCCTCAAATAATTACCTCCCCCAAATTGGCTGCAAAAAGTCCTCAAATTTTTCACTTCCCCAAGTTCCGTAAACTGCAAACAAAACTCTTCCTGCTTAAAACATCATGGAGACAACAGTTTATTTAGTTTCATACCCTCTGTTGCTCTGTAATTCACCATTGTTGCAAGTCTCTGCAATGTATTCTGCATACATTTTCTATTTCGTTAGGATTTGGAGATTTCACCTTAGACATCTCCCCTTATCAAGTTGGATTGGATGACAGTGGTGAGTGTTCCATCAATTTCAGTGGAAGCTATTTTCCATAATTTGTACTCATCTGTATTACTAATAATCATCACAGCTGAATATTCATTTACCACCAAAACCATATTTTGTGCTTTTGTTTGCTCCTGAACTCTCCTTTGTGACTCGCTGCTGAATTGAATATTCCATCTTAAGCTTTCGACACGCCCTTACACTTTATGCATTTTGCATCTGTCTCGGCCTGTTTTTCCACTGATGGGCTTTTTTGAGCTTGTTTTTTCCATGGATTTGCCATTTTAGCCTATCTTTTTGTAGATCAGCTCCATTTCAACCCTTCCATAGATTTACCCCCATGTCTAGTCCCGAATGTAGTTTGGCTCCCATTTCTAGTCTCAGATGCAGTTTGAGGCATCTTCAACCCTCAACTCCAAATTCGATTTGGCCTTTGCCTCCGACCCCAGATGTAATTTAACCCTTGTCTCTGAACCCAGATGTAGTCTAGCCCGTCTCTGTCCTAGATTCAGTTTTGCCTTTGTCTGGATTTGTTTCCATATTTGATAAGGATTATTGGGAATATAATCTAATCTAATACTAATACAAATAGGGGCTAATGTTTTACCCTTTGTATCATATACACAAGAAAATATTAGTCAGAATCTCTATTCTCTCTGTTCCTCCTTCCCTACCTAAATCCTGATTAATTTATTATTGTAAAGATCCTAATAAGTAGCAACCATTCAACTGCCAGAAACTCTTGACTGCTAGGTTTTGACATGCTTTACCTTTACATTATCATCAGATTTCAGTGTATGCTCAAAACAGCTGGTCAAATACTTGTCTTCTGTATAACTGCAATTGCTTCTTTTCAGTTGAGTACCTATAGTAATCTGATGTTCTTCAGTTTGAAATGTAATACCCATGTTGCACTGTAAATTTTGCTGTGTATAAAACCATGAAATTACATGCCTTTAAGATTGCTGTTCTTAAATACGAGGCTTCTACCAAATATGACTTCCCTGAACCTGTCAATTATACCTGTCTTGTTTATGCACTCCATGTGATGCAAGAATGATTCGTCTTTCCAATTTTTCAGGTGCAAGCTGTCACTGTCCATGCAACCAATAATTACTTTGTGACTGCTTCACTTGATGGCTCTTGGTGCTTTTATGATCTTTCTTCAGGGACATGTCTGACTCAGGTATGATCTCTTGTTTTTGATGTAATACAGGCAATAAAAGGGAAGAACTATGCATGCGAATGAACCTTTTCTTAATGGGGCACTTTTTTTTTTTTTTTGCTGGAATGTGAAAGCTAAGTTAGTCTTTACAGCACTGGTAAAATTCTATATGAAATGGTTTGGTAGAGGTGCCTGAAGAATGTGGAGATTTTTTTAAAATTTCTTTAAAATTTATCTTCTGTAAGTAATAGATTTTAACCTTTTCTCAGTCTTTCCTACATAAGTTCTGAATCAGACAATTAATGATGAGTTGTGTAGGTTTTTGACGCTTCAGGTACTTCTGAAGGCTACACATCTGCAGCTTTTCATCCCGATGGTCTCATTCTTGGCACTGGGACCACAGAATCTCTTGTCAAGATTTGGGATGTAAAAAGTCAGGTAAACAATTTTTCTTTTACTTCGTTTAAAGTTCAATTTTAATATTCATTGTTATTCTGTGTTTTTACCTTCTTGCATTGTTTGTAGGCAAATGTTGCTAGGTTTGATGGGCATGCTGGGCCAGTAACTGCCATATCTTTTTCTGAGAATGGATACTTCCTTGCGGTATGTGAGAAGATGTAACACGAAAAAGTATAATGATTGTTTATACAGTATTCTTATTGTACTCTTAAACTCGACAGACTGCTGCTCATGATGGCGTTAAGCTTTGGGATCTACGTAAATTGAAGAACTTCAGGAATTTTGCTCCATATGATTCGGAAACACCAACAAACTCCGGTATTCTTTTTCACTTGTTGATGGCCATATAACCTATTTATATACCAGTTAAGAAGTTGTACATATTTCAAAAGGTCTTCATCTAATTCTCTGTATCTTGCAGTGGAGTTTGACCACAGTGGATCCTACCTAGCAATTGCTGGCTCTGATATAAGGTGAAGAAAACTATCTAGTACTAGATTTGGTGACGGTTTCAGAATGTTACAGAAAAAAATCTTCTCAAGCTTGTTAGTTTGTCAATCCCTTCCAGTAGTTTTTTTACCTGAAATTGATTTCCAGTGCCTGTTAATTTATATGCAGGATTTACCAAGTTGCAAATGTGAAATCTGAATGGAACTGTATCAAAACCTTCCCTGATTTATCCGGAACAGGTTTTATACTTTTTTCCCATTGTTTATTATTCCTTCAGGCTTTGATGGTTTCATGTT
The DNA here is from genome assembly GCA_026413185.1 of Pueraria montana var. lobata. Taxonomy (NCBI): domain Eukaryota; kingdom Viridiplantae; phylum Streptophyta; class Magnoliopsida; order Fabales; family Fabaceae; genus Pueraria; species Pueraria montana. Next base: position 6,859,860 of record CM048647.1, read on the forward strand.
TACTAAGATGCAACTTGAACTTTTCTTCTCAGGGAAGAACACGTGTGTAAAATTTGGTCCAGATTCTAAATACATTGCAGCGGGATCAATGGACCGGAATCTTCGAATATTCGGCTTGCCGGGCGAAGATGCTCCTACTGAGTCATAAAATGCCTCAGTTGTACAAGCCGAAGTCTTGCTCTTGAGTAACAAGTTGCTGCCTCTGCTATTGGTGCTTGGTCTAGATATCTATGATGAGATTGGAAAAGTTAATGAGGGTAGTGGTTTCTTTGATTATTCAGTCTTTGGTCCTCACTACCATGGTGTATGTGGGATGGAGCAAATGTACTTTCAGGCTTTCTGCAGCAACATTACCATGCCATGCCTTGATCATGGCTCCTAACCTTAGTGACAGAAGCTGCAATATTTGCCTTGTCATCAAAACCTCAAGCTTATGTTGTCCGTAGATAATTTTGTAACGTCATTGTTTAATTAGTGAGATAACTGATTTGTCGGCCATTACTTACTATCGGAAATTTATATGGTTGTAACTATTCTTGTTCGGAGTGTTTTGTTGTTTTATTAGACATTATTAAAAAAAAGGGTAATGGACATCAACTTCTAGTAGACAGGTTATGATGAAAAATCATATCGAGCATTCCTTTTTCTTCCAGATATAACGTCAGTAATAGATAATAAAAAACAAGCGATCCAATGAATGGGATGTGGTGACATGTTTACATGGTCCAAAGTATAGTATTTGTTGCCTGAAATTCGTTGTGGCCAAAATGTACATAGGTATATTTTATTATTTAAATGGTTATTTGACTTCAGAGCAAGGAGAATTGTAGAATTGTTGCGAAGAAAACTTACATTAATTCCCGATGAGCGTTCAGTGTATTGCAGAGGAGAGGAGAGCTATACAATAACAAGATGGTTAATAGTACCAAAAAAAAAAAATAATAATAAGATGGTTAATGATTCGAAATATCTGTAGATTGCTAAAATTATTGTTTACCCATTATAAATCTGCCGAGTTTAAAAAAATTATTTAAGTAGTTGATGCTTTAAAATATGAAATAATTTTTATAAAACAAACGATTGCATGAAATTCTTTATCAACAGTCTTGCAATTATAATTTTTTCGCCATACTTATCATCTTAATTGTGAAGATTGGTAAAACTTCTCATTAGAAGCCATTTATAATATTATATCAGACTAGATTTCGAATCCATGTAATGAGAAGTATTGATTTTTAAAATTATATAATATTTATATTCTTATGTTCTCATTCACAGTTTATCAATGATAATACTGAATATATTGTTATTTACATTAGTAAGTATTTCAATAAATAATTATACTTTATTTATAAAACATACTAAATTACTTATTTTGTATCTTAAAGTTTAACTTGGTGTTAATTTGGTTATTAAAAAATTGCGATATCACATAAGCCGTCAAATGATATCAAAATTATCATTTTATCAATTTATACATCAAAATAGAAATAATCTTTTTTTGGTCTTCAAATAGAAATTATATTTATGTCTTTAAATTTTTTGAAGGATTTTTTTGGCCAAAATTTTTTTGAGTACTAAAATAAGTTTTTTTTTGAAGGATTAGGGTGTGTTTGGGATAGTTATAAAAATTAGATTATTTCAATAATTGATTATATGTATAATCGATTATTGTTATAATTGATTATAATCATAATCAATTTTTGTTTGGATAAGTTTGCTGAAAAATGGTTTGAAAATAATTAATTTCGTTTGGATGCAACAAAAAATTAGCTTTTACATAGTAAAAGAGTGTGAAAACAGCTGAAAAGAAAAATAAGCTGTTAGAAAATAATCATAAGCTACAAATTTTCAACTTCATAAAAACAACTTCTTTTTCAAAAAAAAAAAAAAACTTTTCCTAAATTTAAGCTAGATTTCCAAACATGTGCTAAATATCATGTCTTGAGTACTAAATTTGTTGGCCCATTGTAGGGCAACCTAGAATGAATAGACTGACCCAAATTATCACTTTTATCAGGTGTGGATGCCTAGTAGTTTAAATAACTTCTTGCACTCAAACTTCACTACTTTTTGTTGATTAATTTCAATACACACACAGGATCTATTTACTACTTTTTTTTTGTTTAACTTCAATATACACAGAGGATCTATTGACATTTGGCACAAGTCTTGGACACTTGTATCATCTAATAAAAAGTAAATCAATCCCACCATTAAATAACTAGAAGTGTTCGCAACATACTCATTAACACCTTTTCTAATACACTTTTTATTATTGGCTAAAATTTATTGAAAACTACAAAATTATGAGCGAGAATTATTAAATAAGTAGTAAGATCTACAGAATTTTGTTATTTTCAATAAATTTTAATCAAATAATAGTGTTAAAAAAATATGATAAAGAGTGTGTTATTAGTATTTCACTTAAATAATATGATATTATCTTAAATTTTAAATAATTTAGATATTAGTAAATATATAATCTTATAATAAAAAATTAAATATATAATAAATAATAAATATTTAATTGTATTTTGAATAATATATTATATACTAAGATAAAAATTATACAATGAAAATTGTCTAAAATTTTACAAACTAATCTATTTAATGAAAACTTTTGATTTCACAATTGAATTGATAAAATTTATCTAAAAAATTTATTAACAAGCTTATACCCTAGTCTGAGGTAGGTAGGTCCCCATGTAATTTGTCAAATAATGCAACACAAGGGAGATAGAGAGTTGTAGCACAAACTTATTTTTATACATTCTATTGATGTCCATGAGAAGTTGAATATCGCACAACCTTATATTTATATTGTACGGTGCCTTCCCTAAGATTTCAATGTACAACCTTGCTATGTTCTAAAGGCTTCCACAAAACTCAATTGAAAACTATGCAACAAATGGAACTTCAAATGTAATCTAATGATAACTTAGGCTATAAATGTCTGATACATCTGATTGATAAATCACTCAAGGTGAGAAACCACCCTCACGAAAATTGATAATATATATCTGAATAAATTGCTAGCTAAGTAGGTGAAGAGAGAAAGAATTGGGTGTGTTAATTCTTCTCATCTCAACAAAAGCATCTCAGTGTTGCATCAGGTAAGGGGAAGCATATGTGAAACCCCACAACTGCACATATTAGAAATAGTGTATAATTAGTAAATCATAACCTCATATGGTAGTAAAAATAAGAAGTGGACAAAATAAATGCAAGTGGCCATGACATCTACAGCAAAAACAACAAGCCAACTCCCAATATGTGGGGATAGCTAAATAGATCAATCAACATCAGTAAATTATCAAAAACCAAAATTTCAAAGAAACCATTCAGAGTAAGGTCTTGTATAACGTTTTCTCCAAGTGTTTTCTTTAGCTTTTCTCTATCTTTTTTAATCACAAAAACCCATTTTATCCATCATTTTTCACTACAGCCTCTATTGTCGACCTTCTTCTTTTATAACCATTTTAGAACATACAAATTGGACTCCTCATTTATTATCTTGGTTTACATCTTGTTGGACCAATTATCACCATCATGTTACTCATATATAAATAAAAAGTATCAAATGATTTATTCGGATGATAACTACGGTTTAATCACATGTTATTTTGGAAAGCAAAGGACAATTAAATGAAACTGATTTACTTGAAGTATGGCAGAAGCAGGGAATATTATTGGATCATAGTCTTAAAGACAAATAATAAGTTAATTGAACAAAATTCTAAGCACACAAGCAAATCAAAATAAAAAAAGATATAAACAGCAGAGGTGAAAGCCACTAATTAACTTGATGTAAGCTAGACAACTAATGCCAGTAGTAAGAACATTACCTCAACATTCTTCAATTCAAATTCTGAACTATGCGCCAAACACATGTTTCCAAATGTATCACACGGTCCACTAGTTCCAGTTAACCTTTCCAACCAGAAGAACACATTCAAGCATAGAGATTCGATTAGTGATACTTAAACAATAATAAAGTGGACTACTAACAATTAAGCAACACTATTGAAACACTTACAAATCTTCATCTAAGCATAAAGCAGAACTGCCACCACCACCAAGTGCAAGCAAGTCATTCAAACATAAGTAATAGTACCGGTCGACGCCTACAAAAAAAAAAAAAAGAAAAATCAGAATATCATTAGTTCAAAGGAAATCAGAAGGAATGAAGCAACTTTCCATGCTTAAAATAAAAGATTGAGGGAGCCTATGCCCTGCATAACTGATAATTTACTTGTTTCAATTCAGGAATAGTCTAAACTAGTAATGATTACTAATTTTTGCAATTTCATTCCCCAATTAACTACAACAATCAACTGTCAATGCCTCAGAGGGTCAGAAAATTAACAACTCTCATGTTGGAAGGTAATAACCAATATTTTTATTCCTTTGTTTTCCTTTTGCCCTCACTTGTGTTAACTGTCGGGCCCTAAATGTGCAGTGATCAAAACTACAGAATTGACTGACATGTTCATATAAAATTGTCTCTCTAGTTTTTCAAAGAAACAATTTGAGAGCATAATCATGGCATATGCTAAAATCCTTCCATTTGATTATAAAATGTCAATTTATGAAGTATGGCGAAGACCAAAAATTTCTAATATGCAATAGAAGCTGATACTAAATCATCACCATACATTAATCCTGAGCGTACATTGTCAAAAGCTACTAAAACTAGAACACAACATGCAGAAGATGATGAAGAGATAGTCAGTCAACAGCCAACTTGAGATGCTCATTGATTTCATTATTAGATTTCTTCTATATGAGGCTTTAAAAAGAATTTTATGTGATGAGTTTACATGCGTCCGTGTCATACATATCCAGATTGAAGTGAAGCTAATTAATATTGAAGACTGATATATCTAAATTACGATAAGATATTGAGCATATTACATTCGCACTCCCAGAACTTTTTTAAATTACACATAACACCACTCTTTTTTCTATACCTACACTAACCCCCCCTTATGTTTGAAAACATCACACTGACACCCCCTTATATGTTACACTAACACCCATTGATGTTTGAAAATATTACACTGACACTCCCTTATATATTACACTAACACCCCCTACAAGGGAGGTTATTGTAATGGTTAAAAAAGCAGAGGATGTTTGTGTAATTTCACAAAACCTCAGAGATGATTAGTGTAATTTACTCTAAGATATTTGACCTCAAAACACTACTATGAATCATCCACTTACAAATTTAGACAATGTATCAATATCTGACATTCCACTAAGTGCCAACATCTTCCTACAAATCAAATGCATTTTATTTTTGTCTAGACCATAGGTATTTTCTATTGAGATACAATCCTGTTCAAGCCAGGAACATCCACAACTTGGTTGAACTAGCTCTCCCAATTGGGATTTCTCCATGCACAAGGCTCAAACCTGAGACTTCACTTAAGGGGAATCAAGCATGTACCATTTGAACTAACCACCCCTTGGTAAATAAAATGCATTTGCACGTAAACCAATAAGAACCCTTACCAGTTGGTCGAAACAGCCTTGGCTGACCATATATGGTAGTAAATACAAAAGTTTGGTTTGTCCCCTATCACCACAGCAAACAGAACAAAATCATATTTCAAGATGTAGAAGTATGTTAGCCTTATCCCAAAAAGAAAATAAAAAGTTTACATACTTGATATTTTCGCTTTGCAGTAGGTTGCAAGGGGCAATCTAGCAGCCCACCAAACACAGCCCCTTGCATATCTCCAACAATCTAAATGTTTTGCAAAATAGATAGCAAAAACATAGTCAACAATAGAATAATACATTAATCTGCAATCAGTAAATCTCCAATGAACACCATAACAGAAGACATGTATTTAATCCATAAAAGGTTGACATACCAGCAAACCAGGACCAGAAAGTTTAGCACTGTTGCGAAGAAGTGTACGAAGCGATATGCCATGTTTCAACGTACTGCCCTTCATTTGAAGAAGTAATGTTGAATCAATATTTCAACATAACAACACAATAAAGTTCAATGCACAAACTTGAAACCAAAAAGCATAATTACCTGTAAAGTAGGACCCTCTGACACCCTTTTACTATATTAGGGAGGCATGATTCAAAAAATTCATTCAACTCAGGAGAAATAAAAGTAGAATCATCAGTAAAATTGGGGAGAGGCTTCTTGGGAGTATTTGGAGAATGCTGCTCATTGGCTTCTTCAAAAACTTCAGAAGAACTGCTACTGCTCTTTCTAGTGGCCTGATCTTTATCATCACTTTTACCTTTCAATAAATCCTTGCCATTACTCATGGGACTAGAATCAACATATTTATCCGAGCGATCACCATCCTTATCAAAATTTTCACAATTACTTTTAACAGAAACTGATTGATGATTGCTGATCTTGGATCCCTTGAAGCCAACCGAAGGAAAAATATAAGACCAATATGAAGACAAAGATTTACCATTTCTAGAGTAGGGGTTGGCCTACACAAATAAAAACCTCATGTCAATTATTAAATAAAGTGGGGGAAAAGGAAAAATTAAGGTGATAAATTTTCCACTTAGTAATGCTGACCAATGATGTATGCTTACACACATATTCTTAGATCCTTGCTCTTATTCAGTTACACATAAAATGAGATGCAATCATATATTCTTTTATGTTATTTTCCCCTGACTTCTGCAACCATATATGTGATGGCAGCCGAAAGAAAAGATAAAAGCTGGTGATGCAGCTATCCTAATTTCCAAATCAATAGAACCTGTGAAGAAGCAACCATACTCCAACTTCAGATGAAGCTTATTGACCACTTATAATTCCATCTTTCTATCTCATGATAAGAATAACACTAAGGGTTACAATTTATAGAGGCCACACTACGAAGAATGCATTTAGAGCTCTTAAGGCTCAGAATATAGTTTTGCACCCAAATTAGACAAATCTGGCGCCAAAAACAAGTTACTAATGTACAAATCAAAAGGCCACAAAACCAACATCCTCTTGTAAATGCAAAACGGTCATAATCACCCACACAACCCCATTTGGTATTCAAGCAACATTAATATTTACCTCCTACTCCCTCCATTGCATAACAATTGTTGTGTAAAAAGAAAAAATAAGTCCCAAAATAATTGTCATTTTAGCTTTTCAATTTTTTTCACTTATATCCCTTATAATATTAATGATGAACAACAAAAATTATAAATGAATTAATGATAATATAAGGTTAATTTTGTAAAATAGCTACTCTAAGAATTATTTTGAGATGGAGTAATAACCAATTGTTGCAAGGACAAAACTTAGATTCTTATGTGCTTTTTGGTATTGTTCTTCAATATTTGAGTTTCACCTCGATAATTTATGTTGACATTTAATGTAAACCTTTATTATACGGATAACCGAGACGAAACTTTGATTTTGTCCTTGTTGCAATCAAATCACACAATTTCTGTTTTTCTTTTATACCTTTTTTCCCTTTTTATGGTGCATCTGAGTAGATAATTGAAACCCATGAAAATAATTATTACCATTCAACCAAAGACACGAAAATTGGAGACACCAGATCTAAATCACCACATTAAGCTGATCTAAATTCATGATGAATCAGAGATTTTATATAGATAAAGATATAGATATTGGGTATGACAAACAAAACCAAAATAACTGAAATGAAAAAGAAGAAAAAAAAAATGAAAAGAAAAAACAGAACCTGGGGAGGGTTGGGGGAGGATTTAGGAGAATCAGGAAATAAACGAGAAAGGTTGTGTATGAATTTCTCTTTCAAAGTATACATTTTTGGCAGAGATTGAAATGAGAGGAAATCAAAGCAATGGCATTGAGCTATGGTGTGAGTTTCAGTTATTCCACCAACGGTTTGGCTCATGATATGAAAATTAGTAGGCACATAAAATAAAAGGGACAAAACAAAACTAAGTGAGAAAAACACCAAATAAAATTCATAGTTTTATAGACACTCATTTGGTACTTCATATATTAAAATGAAAGGTAATAATGGAGTAAATTACCTTTACAATCCGTGAAATAGTCATGAATTTTTAAGAGATTGAAAGATAAAAATGTCAATTAATATAATCTTAATTTTATATACATTAATTTAGTTATTGAAAAAAAACTAAATTAATCAACATTTTTAATTATAAAGACATAAAAGAAGTCAAAATTTTTTTTATAAAAACACAAAAGGTGGATAGACTAATTTGACTGATTTTAAAATTTTTAAAAGATAACATCTGAGTGATGTATTTTATCAAAGAATTTTTTTTTGACAATCTATTTTATCAAAGAAATTAAAATACTATAATAATGTTATTGATTTTCCTTTATTATTTTAACATTAAGAGTAAGTTTTTAAAATACTATAATAATGTTATTGATTTAATTTCCTTAATTATTTTCCTTTATTTTTTTAACATATTTTCCTTTATTATTTTCCTTTATCAATAAATTTTTTAAGGGATAACATCTGAGTGATGTATTTTATCAAAGAAATTAAAATACTATAATAATGTTATTGATTTTCCTTTATTATTTTAACATTAAGAGTAAGTTTTTATGAAAGAGTAGTATTACTATTAGACTGACTTTTATAATTCTTTTATTGTACTAGAAAGATAAGATTCATGAATATATATATTTGGATAAGATGAATATTTATGAATTTGGATACTTATAAATTTTCATTGTCTACTTAATAAATTAACTTAAATATGTTTTTATCCTGAAAAGTTGTCAGATTTTATATTTGGTCTCTAAATTGTTTTCTTGACTTTTGTTTTATGAAAAAAATTATTTTGGATCTCTTCTTACTATTACATTGACTCTATTAAGTGATCACTGAAATATTTTTGGATGTTTCTTTTGATCCCTGATTTTTTTTTTATTGCAATCGCCGGTATGTGTTCCATAAGATGATGATGTTTCAAGTTAACAAAGTCAATGTAATGACAAGGATGAAATACATAATTAATTTTTTTTTCAAGGACCAAAAGTAAACAAAAAAAATTATTAGAGACCAAATACAAAATCTGACAATTTTTCAGGGATAAAAACATAGTTAAGCCTAAAAATTTATATATAAAAAGTAAAATTGACTTTGTTACAAGTATTAATGAAAATATTGTTAATTATTACATTAAATGAATTACTTTAAAATGATTTAAAAATATTATATAATATCAAATATATAATAAAAAATATATTAAGTATCAATTTCTTTATGATAATCTTAATTATTAATCCTTACTTGATAAGAGGGGTCACAATAGATAAGGTACTACATTACTTGTTCCCATATCTGCATTTGAAAAAAAAAACTTTTCATACTCGCCCGGATAGTAACTTTAATCTCCATCCTCATATGTGTTGGTACCTATATACACATATCCACATCCGCTACTCGCACTCTAATTATGTATAAAATCAATAAATCAATAAAAGATATGAATTTAAAAAATTGTTACAATTAAATTGAAAAATCATTCCTAAATCATCCAAAAATAATCATAACTCATTAGGAACATAATCATTAGGCATAATTATTCTTAAATGTAATGTGAATAGTTCTTAAAGTTGATCAAATCTAAAAGCAAACTTAAAAAATAATTAATTCTTAAACTTGGACATTGCCAAGACTTGCTATAAAATGATACATTTACACTAGTTAATTTATAGTTATATATTATAAAGTCAAAAGATATAATTATATATAAAAAATATTTTAATTAAATAATTATATATATACACTGACTTAAGATTCAAGACTATATTATAATAATTAAACTAACAATTAATATTATATATATATATATATATATATATATATAGGGAGCGTGTAGGAACGAATGCAGGTTAAGGGGAATGGAAAAATTGTCCCCACAAGATAATTTTTTTTACTTATATATATTTGATAATAAAAAATATTGCTCCCATAAAAAATTAGGTGTTACCTCCGTAAAACGAAACTTTTTTAAACGGATGTAGAAAGTTGCAAGAGATATATAAAAGAGAGAATAAATTAGTACTAACTTTACTAATTTATGCCTATATCATTCTCTCTAATGCTAAACACATGCAGTAAGTCGGTGACACTTACACATACACTTTGACCTAATTGCAATTTATAGAAGCTTATGTAATTTAGATTTTTTTTGTCATGAGATTATGCACTTCGTAAAAAGCTTATAATAATTTTCTTTTATAAAAATATTATATATTGTTTTATTGGCCCCACTAAACAATTTTTCTGGATCTGCTCCCAGGAGCATGTATGGGATGAGGTGATTACTATACTATCCATACTCGTACACATTTTCATTACGTTTTGAGGATAAATGTATACCTTGCTCAAAATTCATTTCCATTAAGCGAGTATTTACCTTACTTATTATGGATATCCATAGGATCCGAGTAAAATTGTCATTCCTACTTGATAAAATATACATTTTGAAATTACCGGCATTGAGAATATAACTTTTTTATTGATAAAAAGTATTAAAAAATGATTTTATATAAAATAATTCATAATGATACGAGTGTATATTACATTATAAAAGAATATAATTTAAAAGAAAAAATATCAAAATATAATTACAATTAAATTAAAATATTCATTAAAATTATAAAATATAAAAAATAGAGTGCAAAATATATAAATTTATTGTATCATAAAAAAAATGTTATTATATTATGATAAAATGAGTTTAAATGATTTTTTCTTCTTTTTCTGCCTATTTATATATTCACTTTTAAAGTTAAACAAAGAGTAAACTGTCAACTTCATTTTTAAAGTATTTTCTCTCTCAAATAACTCTTAAAGTAAAAAAAATAGTAAATAACTCTTAAAGTAAAAAAAAAAAAAACTAAGTAGCCCTAAAAGTATTAAAAAATACTAAGTAATTTTCCAAATTTTAAAAAACTGTTTAAATTTATCGTTAAATTTTATTGAAGTACATCACTTTAAAAACTAAAGTAATGAATATTTATTTTTTTAAAAATTACTATACTTAAATGTTTTCATTACTTTAAGAAATAAGATAATGATTTGAAATTAACGGTTTATTCTTAAATAAATAAATCCCACAAGTTAACCACTTTCATTTAACCATTGATTTAGGGGAAGGAAAAACCTCCATAAACATGTTTAACCATTTCTTCAGGTACACTTGATATTCTGTCAAACTTAAGAAAATATCACATGGTCTACTAATTGCATTTTGTTATGTAAAATAAACTTCAGAGTAGAGAATATAGGAAAGAAAGAGAATGAGAGCAGAAAGAATGGAGGGATTCTCATGAGTTCATTTTCATAATAAGACTAGCCTATTTTTTTTTTTATCCGTAGAAATCGAAGACAGGTATCGGAAGGTTTACAATAACTCATGCATCCTGCTCAACCAACTGAGCTAGACCCCTCGGTAAGACTAGCCTATTTATAGGTATAAATGACAACTAAAGGGTTATAAAATGATTTAATAGAACTAAAGAAAAATATAAATACCCATAATGTACATAGAATATGAACAACCACTAGAAAATGACAACCACCTAATAATTATTCATAACACTCCCTCTTAGATGTCCATTATTTTAAGAACGTGCCTCGTTAAAACCTTAATGAAGGAAAAAGAATATGTCATCCTTTAATATGTTATCATAAACAGCCTCAATAAAAACCTTGCCAGAAAAATCCAATGAAACAAAATCATGGTGAAGGAAAAAATAATGTAGAACGTATTTATTTCTCCCCTCCATGCAAACAATCATATGAAGTCCAATCTTGTGTACTAGTTGCTCAAAACATTTTCTTAGCAGTGACTTTGTAAAGTGATCTACTAAATTTTCACTTGAGCAAATCTGTTGAGTGTTTATATCACCTTTCTTTTGAAGATCACGAGTGTAAAAGAATTTCGATAGAATATGCTTTCTTCTATTTTTTTTAATATAACATTCTTTCAACTGAGCAATACATGCAACATTATCTTCACATATGATTGTCGATGTCATTTTTCTTGAAGATAAACCATAAGTTTCTCGCACATGTTGAATCACATATCTCAACAAAACACACTCACGACTTGTCTCGTGCAATACTAATATTTCTTCATGATTAGATGATATGATTGTCAAGGTTTGTTTCACGGACCTCCATGAAATGGTTGTACTACCGTATGTAAATAAATATTCTGTTTGTGATATACTATTATGAGGATATGACAAATAACCTGCATTTGCATAACCAATTAGATTTGACTTTGAACAATTTAAATAAAACAGGCCCATTTCCATTGTCCCCTTAAGAAAACGAAGTATGTGCTTACATTCACTCCAATGTCTTCATTTAGTTGAAGAACTATATCTTGCTAATAAATTGACTGTCCATGTTATATCAGGTCGTGTATAATTAACAAGATACATTATTGCTCCTATAACATTAAGATATGGTACTTTTGGACCAAGTAGTTCTTCATCATTTTCTTTAGGTCTAAAAGGATATTTGTCAACATCCAAAGACCTTACAACCATTGGAGTGTACAACGAATGTGATTTGTCCATATAAAACCTTTGAAACATCTTTGCTATATATGTTTCTTGATGCACAAAAACTCCATTATTTAAATATTCAATTTGTAATCTCAAGCAGGATTTTGTCCTTCCTAGATCCTTCATCTAAAACTCTTTCTTTAAGCAATCTATAACTTTTGGAAGCTCTTCAAGAGTTCCAATGATATTTATGTCATCTACATAAACAACAATTATGGAAAATCCATTTTCAAACCTTTTTCATAAAAATACAAAGACAAATGGGATCATTTTTATACCCTTCTTATAGCAAATACTCAATAAGACGATTATACCACATGTGTCTTGATTGTTTTAATCCATAGAAAGACTTATTCAATTTGATTGAGTAATCTTCTCTAAAACCCGCACTGCTGGATAAATTAAATCCTTTGTGGAGTTTAATATAAATGCCATTTTCAATAGAGCCATACAAATAGGTTATAGCAACATCCGTTAGGTGTAAATTAAGTCCTTCATGTGCAACCAGACTAATTAAATATCGAAAAGTACTTGCATCTACTACAGGTGAATATGTCTCTTCAAAATCAATACCGAGTATTTGTGAAAATCCTTGAGTCACTAGTCCTATTTTGTATCTCACAACTTTACCATTCTCATTTCATTTTTGTACAAAAATTCATTTGTATCCAACTGGTTTTACACCTTCAACTGTATAGACTATAGGTCTAAAAACCTTTTGTTTAGCAAGCGAGTCTAACTTTGCCACTATTGCCTCTTTCTATTTTGGCCATTCATTTCTCTATCGGCAATCCTTAATGGATTTTTTGGTTCTTGATCCTTAGTATCATTTATTACATTTAGCGCAATATTATATGCAAGCACATCGTCAATGTTGACTTCATTTCGATTCCATTGTATTCCATTAATGACATAATTTATTGATATCTCATCATTTTCAACAATTTTAGGTACCTGGGTTTCTTCTAGAACTAAAATATTAATTATATTAGAGGAATCTATTGGATTTTCCATATCCTCAATTGGGCCATCTTGCCTTTTAGCTCTTTTCTTATTCGAGGATTTTTATCCTTGGAACTAACAAGTCTACCACGCTTTAGGCATGTTTGAGACTCGTTAGCAATATTATATTGTCCAACTAGAACATTAACTAGCAAAAAATGTTTCTCTTCCTCTCACACACAATATCACTTCTTGATGCAAATCCCATTTTAGGAGTTCTTTATTTATAGTTGTATGATAGCATTGTGCTCATTATATTTTCTTACAAATCTTCGTAATATTTTATAACGAAAGTATTAAATAAAAATATATATTTAATATCTTTTAAATATAAAAAGCATTTAATACATGTTTCATACTAGATTTGAGGTCTAATCCATATATTGGGCTATCTCAACCCAAAGTATCGCCAATTGAAAGTATTGATTGATGTTAATGCTTAAGCGCAAGATCCCTAAAATAGAATTGTGAACAATGGATCATACATCGTTCTGGAGTAAAGTTACCCTATTGTTATACCAAGAAAGAATAATATTGCTTAAAGGTAAGCCTTTGGCCTCGTGTCAAAAAATGTAGCCTACCTATAACTCTTATAAATACAATCAGCGTCGTTGTAGTAGGTAAGTATTTGTTACATATAGTCACTCTGGTATAATCATTATTTGAGTGTCGAAGTGTCTTGTGCAAGTACTCACTCATTGCCCATGATGATCGACTTTATCAAAATATCCAGCCAGCATTCTGAGATGCATTATTTATCATACAAAAGTAGAAAAATATTGTAGAAGGATTTAAAATTATCATGCAAAACAAGTATATTAAAAGTATTGGTCAAAGTCGACGGTCTCATCTAAAGAAAAATCTTTCATCTCCACGGCACCTCCTCGTGGTCTAGAGAATTCAAAGGTTAATGCTCTTATTGATAATGTCACTCGCTCATGGAGGTATGATGTTCTACAACTTTTCATCATAGAGATGTATGTGCATGAAATTTCCATTATTCCTTTGTTAAATGATATTGCACCTGATCAAATAATTTGGAAGCATAGTTCCAGTGGAGATTACTCGGTTCGTTCTCCATATCATATAATCATGGAATCTTTGGTGTATAATTCACATTTGAAAGTTGCTGGCAATTGGATGAGTATTTGGAGCTTATTGAATGTGCATTTTGTCCTGCAAGTATTGAAAACGAATGGCACATATATCTTTTTTGGTTGTGACCATGCTACACAAATTTGGCAACAATCTGGATTATGGAGTTTAATTGATTGAAATGTTGAAGCATCTGAAGGTATCAATGAATTGATTTTCAATTTGCTGAATTCACTTCCAATTGATTCTCGAAACCATTTTGCTATTATTCTTTGGTGCATTTGGAATTCTCAGAATGACAAAATCTGGAATATGCAGTAGACACAACTCCACGTGTAGCAATTTCTTTAACCATGCAACATTTCAATGATTGGTCACTTGCAAGAAGACACACGGATGCTCTTGAATTCCATCATAATATCCGTTCTTACCAAAATTGGTAAGTCCTCCGGTGCGGTGGTTTCGCTAGAATCTCCTCGATGGACGGTGGGGGGTGTACCTGCAAAGACACTCCGACGCTCAAGTTAGAGGCGCAGAGGTAGGAGACAAATATCACAATTGGGATTAGATTTTTCGTACCTCGATTGGGATGGGTTGCTCTGTTTTTATAGAGTGTAAAGGGATAGATTTGATAGGGTTATTTTCCTATTAAATATCCTCAAATCTCGTGATGAAGATAGAGATAATTCTATTTTCTATCCTTATCTTATGACCTGATATATCTTATCATTTAATAAAAACTGTTCTTTCCGTTATTATTCTCCGAGTCCGAGTGAGTTACTACTCGGCCAGCTCGACTACTCGGTGGAGTGCCGAGTCCGAGTAGTACACATGCCCCCAAGCTCTGAAGTAATGTAGGAGCTTAAGTAGGGTTGTACCAATTTCGGATTTTGCTTGGCCGAGGCAAGTTTACTCGTTCCATTTGGACGGGTCCGAGTTTGGTTCTCGAAGTGTCACGTCATTTGGTGATGGTGTCGTTTCAGACCTATAGAAGTTGTAACGATTCCCAAGGGCGGCGACAATGATTGTTTTTGAATTTTGAAAAGATCTAGGGATTCCCAAAGGTCTCAAGCCTTCCTAGCCGTTGATTGGCCTGGTGAGGGGTCTTGATCCAACGGTTCGGACCATTTTGCCTTTTCGCATTCGAAACGCTTGGGGCCCTATATAAAGGGCACTGTTGACACCGGTGTTCACTTTCTTCTACGTGTTTTGTTTTTCTGGCGAGATTTCTCTTCCTTCTGCCATTTTGTCCTCCTTCTTCTAGGTTTTTCTTTTTCCTTGTTCAGGTACGCTCTTCTCCTCTCCATTTCTCTTCTTTGTTGTTCTAGAATGTCTTCTTTTTTCGGGGATTCGGGGCGTTCCGGCAGAGGTCGCATGCTTGTGCCGGAGGTTCGCCTCATCGGAGAGGGTTCTGATGGCGGTTCTCCTTTGCACCGCTCTAATTCTGGTGGAATTAGTGATGGTGCGTCGGCGGCAAATGTTGCTGTCACGGGTGTTGAGGTGGTTCGTCCATCCGTCAATCCTGCACAGGTACCTTTGGTCGCTCCTGTAAGGGGGGTGGTGGTTCTAGATGATTCCGAGGCTACTGAGGATCGTCCTCTTGAGACTCGGCGTGGTCGACTTCCTTTTCCTCCCACTCACCCCCAGCCTATAGAGCCTAGGGGTAACAAAAGGTTTATCCTCCTGTTACTTCTTCCGGTTATTCCTGGGTAGCCGGGGAGGTGGGTGCGTATGCCTCTCGGTATCAGACTGAGGAGGCTTTGTCTATCCTTCTTGAAACTATTGATTTGTGTCATTCGAAAAGGCCGGGTATGGTCCATGCCGAGCCCTATGGGCCTGATGATCGAGTCTTCATGTCTGATGTCCCGCACCAACCTCATTTTACTTTTGTGTATAAAGCTTTATTCTCGATTCTCGGAATCATAGTGCCGTTTGATCAGTTCGAAGCTGACGTTCTTCGGGCATTGAATGTTGCTCCTACGCAGTTGCATCTGAATTCCTGGGCTTCGCTACAGGCTTTTCGGGTGCTCTGCAGTAAATTTTTTATTACTCCTACTGCTCCCAAATTCTTGTATCATTACAAAGTTAAAGAGAGTTAGAAGGGCGGCTGGGTCTCCCTGACCGGGATTCCTGGTCGGTCCATCCTTAGTCCATATACCTCCTCTTGGAAAAATTTCAAGAGTGGTTTCTTTCGTGTCCGACCGGGTCCAGAAGGGGAGGTCGAGTTTTTTGATAGTCGTGGGAGGCCGAGGTTCCCTCTTTATTGGACCCGTTCCCCAAACAAACGGTTGTCTTGGCAGGTCGTGGACATGTCTCCTGAAGATCAGGATGACATAGTTACACTGTGCAAGCTGCCGCGTTCCCTATCTTGTAAGACGGTTGTGGGGATTCCTACTTCTTGGACTCCGAGAGAGGACTGAGACGGTGAGTATCTTCTTTTTATTCGGTCTTCCTTCTTTTATTTTGTTTTTTACTGATGTTTGCTTCTTTTGCAGCTGTGATGGGGAAATTTAATTATAAGACGGCCAAGAAGCAGAGGTTAGAGAAGCTGAAGAGCAAGGAGCCTGCCGCTGAGGCTATCCGAATTGCTCCATCTGTTCCTTCTCCTCCTCCTCCTCCTTCTCCGAAGAGAGATCAAAGAGAGGTTGTTATGAGGGGGGATGGCCCTTCCAAGAAATCAAAGCCAAGTCCACCTGGTGCTCAAGCTGCAGGTTCTGTTGTTGAGAGACATCTGGCCTTTCTTTCTATGAAAGATGGGCGGACTTCGCTTTGGGAGAAGGATTTCAACCCCGGGGCTCTCATCTGTGCCGACAATCTCGGTCAAGCCGATCGGGATATGTTGAGGGATGCTGGGCCGCTGCTCTCTATGGAGGTTGTTTGTCGCTTCCAGGCTCGTTCATGGGCCATTACTCAGTATTGGGCCGAGGAGTTCGACCGCGGCCACCGGGAGCTGGCCATGGTGAAAGAGGCTGCCGCTAAAGCCGAGCAGGCCCTGGTGGAGGCTACCCGGGCCAACGAGACTCTTCTTCAATCTGCTGAAGAGTCTCGAAGGTCCCAGGAGGGGGTGGAGGCTAAGTTAAAGGAAGCTGAGGGCCGTGAGGAAGATTTAAAGCTTTCCTTAGCTGCGTCCGAGAACTCGACCCGGGAGTTGCAAGCTGAGGTGGATAGGCTTATTCTTGAGCTTACTCAGGCAAAGACTGAGGCCGCCGAATCTGAGGCTAAGCTTAAAGCCGATTTAGGCGAGGCCTTAGATGAAATTGTTACGACCCATGAGGCCGGGTTCAGCAAGGCACTTCGCCAGGTTCGTTATTTCTTCAAGGATGCCGACACTTCTTTTTTTGATGTTGATAAGGATATCAATAAAGAGGGGCAGTTGGTGGAGGAGTCTGCTCTTGAGGGTGAGGATGCTCCCGGCTGTTCTACTCAGGAGGGGAAAGATGCTCCAGGCGGCCTTATTCAGCCTGCTACTTAGTCTTAGTAGATTTTCTCTTTTCTTGTAAGGCTCGTACCCGGCCTACCGAATAGGGTGTTTAATGAATTTTTTTCGTTATTTGTTTTTGTATCCTTGCTTTTCGTATCCTCGCTTTTCGTATTCTTATAAATGTCTACTCGGTTAAGTCTAACTCGCTTTTTGTATCCTTATAAAGGTCTACGCGGTTAAGTCTAACTCGCTTTTTGTATCCTTATAAAGGTCTACTCGGTTAAGTCTAACTACGCAGTTAAGTCTAACTCGCTTTTTGTATCCTTATAAAGGTCTATGCGGTTAAGTCTAACTCGCTTTTTGTATCCTTATAAAGGTCTACGATGTTGAATATAAATAGATAATTTGAAAAAAGGAGTTTTATTAATAAGAGAAATTGGGTGTGCCTCATTAAAACCTCTTTGACAAAAAATCTCTTGGGAAAAAATGTCAAAGTAGAAAAAAGAGTACATCACCACTTACAATTTTTCTAACTATAGTAAAACTTTAGGTGTGTCGCGTTCCAAGTTCGGGGGATGGTTTTGCCGGATGGATGCTCCAATCGGTAGGCTCCATTTCCCAGCGACTCGATTACTCTGAAGGGGCCTTCCCAGTTGGCTACCAATTTACCCTCTCCTATAGCTTTTCTAGCTTCCCCGCACTTTCTCCAAACCAGGTCTCCAACTTCAAAGTTTCTTGGTCTGACCTTGGTGTTATACCTCTTCTCGGCTCTTCTTTTACAGGCCTCTATTCTGATTCGGACCTCGTTGAGGGTCTCTTCGGTCATGTCGAGTTCATGCCTTAGTAATTGATCGTTCTTTACCTGGACGAAATTTGCTCTTCGTAGGGAGGGTTCCCCGACTTCTACTGGTATCATGGCGTCTGATCCATATGAGAGTCTGAAAGGGGTTTCCCCCGTTGTTGATTAGGTGTGCAGCGATATGCCCACAGGATTGCGGGAAGTTCTTCGGTCCAACTTCCTTTAGCGTCGCCTACTCGCTTCTTCAGTTCTCCGAGTATCACTTTATTTGCGGCTTCAGTTTGTCCGTTAGACTGCGGATGTTCCACTGAGGTCACTCGGTGCCGAATTTCTAGGTTTTTGAAAAACTCCTCCAGGTTCTTTTCAGTGAACTGTCTACCGTTGTCGGATATTACCGAGTGAGGGATGCCGAATCGGCATATGATATTTTTCCATATGAATTTTTGCACATTGTGGGCGGTGATGGTTGCCAAGGGTTCAGTTTCGATCCACTTTGTGAAGTAGTCGATTCCGACAAGGAGGAACTTCACTTGTCCTTTAGCAAGTGGAAAAGGGCCTAATATGTCTATTCCCCACATGGTGAAGGGCCATGGTGCTGTGATATTGTGCAACTCTTCTGCTGGTAGGTGGGATATGTTGTCATATTTTTGGCATTCTTGACATTTTTTCACGTATTCGGCGCAGTCGCGGCGCATTGTTGGCCAGTAGTATCCGGCTCTTAGGATTCGGGCAGCCATGGCCTTTCCTCCTGAGTGCATTTCGCATATTCCTTTATGCATCTCGTTTACCACGTACTCGGCTTGAATCTTCGTGACACATTTCAGCAGTGGTGCAGTGAAGCCTCTCCTATAAAGGTCTTTTCCCTCTATGACATAGTAGCTGGCCCTTCTTCTGATTTTTCTAGCTTCTTCTCGATTTTCTGGGAGGGTTCCTTTCTTCAGAAAGTTCCATATCTCGGTCATCCATTCTCTGTTTGTCGGGTTGATACTAGAGACAATTTTGTCAATACTTGGAGCGGATATTGTTTCCTGTATGACAGTTCGATGTTGGCCTTTCTTCTTTGTACTTGCCAACTTTGATAGCAAGTCGGCCCTTTCATTCTGTTCTCTCAAAAGGTGGTTGAGTTCGAAATTAATGAACTCGTCCTTCAACCGGGAGGTCAGGTGGTAATATCTTGTCATTTAGGGGTCCTTTGTTTGATAAGATCCATCCATTTGCCCAGTGACTAATTTTGAATCGCTCCAGCATCTAAGGTGTTTCGCCCCCACTTCCTTAGCGAGTTTCAGTCCTGCTAGTAGGGCTTCATACTCAGCTTGGTTGTTGGATGCGTCGAAGTCAAATCTGAGTGATTGTTCTAGGATAATCCCTTCAGGGCTTTCAATTATGACTCCTGCTCCACTGCCTTTTTCGTTCGAGGAACCATCCACGTAAAGGGTCCACCATAGGAAGGGTGCCTCTTCTACTGGTGCTAGCTCAGCAATAAAGTCGGCTAGGCACTGTGCTTTGATAGGTCCTCTCGGTTCATGCTTGATGTCGAACTCGGATAATTCAACTGACCATGCGATCATTCTTCCAGCTAGTTCTGGTTTCCTCAGTATTTGTCGTATTGGGTGGTCTGTTCGTACTACTATTTGGTGGCTTTGAAAGTATGGTCATAGCCGTCGTGCTGAGGTGACCAGGGCTAGTGCTAGCTTTTCTATCATTTGGTATCTGGTTTCTGCATCTTTCAACACTCGGCTTATGTAGTAGACTGGCTTTTGGGTCTGATTTTCTTCTTGAATGATGACCGAACTGATTGCGTCTCCCGAGACGGCTAGGTATAATACTAAGTCCTTGCCGGGTTCAGGTCGCGTTAGAATTGGTGGTGATGAGAGTAGTGTTTTTATCTTTAGAAAGTTTGCTTCACACTCTTCATTCCATCCGAAAACTTGTTGTTTCTTGAGTAGTTGAAAAAAGGGTCTGGCTACTTCTGCTGCTTTCGGAAGGAAACGGGACAGGGATGCCAGTCTTCCAGTTAGCCGTTGTACTTCCTTTATGTTACTCGGACTTCTCATGCCTATGATAGCTGCACATTTCTCCGGATTGGCTTCTATGCCCTTGTGGGTGAGCATGAATCCTAAGAATTTTCCGCCATGCACTCCGAACACACATTTCTCAGGATTTAGCCTCATATTATGTTTTCTGATCTCGCTAAAAATTTCGGCCAAGTCTCCTGAGTGTGATTTTGGTTCTCTGCTTTTAACCACCATATCGTCGACATAGACTTCCAGGTTTCGGCCAAGTTGGCCTGCGAAAATCTTGTCCATCAGACGCTGGTATGTTGCTCCTGCATTCTTCAGCCCAAATGGCATTACCGTGTAACAGTAATTGGCCGTGTCAGTCATGAACGCCGTCTTTTCCTCATCCGGTGGGTACATTGGTATCTGGTTGTACCCGGAGTATGCATCCAAAAAACTCAGGATCGGATAGCCAGCTGCTCCATCTACTAACTTGTCTATGCTTGGCAACGGGTATGAGTCTTTTGGACATGCTTTGTTAAGGTCTGTGTAGTCAGTACACATCCTCCATTTTCCGTTTGCCTTCTTTACCATCACCACATTTGCAAGCCATGTGGTGTATTGTACTTCTCTTATGAAGCCGGAGCTGAGTAGCTTTTCAGTTTCTTCTTTGACCGCTTTTCCTCTTTCGGCCCCGAGCTTTCTTTTCTTTTGGGAGATTGGCTTAGCCTCTGGACAGATGGCCAGCTTATGGCAATGGAAGCTCGGGTCGATTCTGGGCATGTCGGCGGCTGACCATGCAAACAAGTCGGCATTGTTTAACAGGACTCTGGCGATTGCTTTTTCGGTCTCGTTTGCTAGCTGAGTCCCGAGTTTTGTGCATTGCCTTGGTTCTCTTCCTATTTGGAAGGATTTTACCTCCTCTGTAGGCTCTGCTCTCGGCTCAGCCTCCCTGGGGTCGAGATCGGCCTCTTCTATTGGTGTTACGAGTGAGGCGCATGCTACGTGTTTTACTGTCAGTCCTGGGACCTTTCTACCGCTGGCTATCTTTAGACTTTCTAAGTAGCATTCGCGGGCTGCCTCCTGATCAGCTTTGACTGTCACTATCTTCCCTTCTGAATTTGGAAATTTCATTGCCAGATGTGGAGTTGAGATTATTGCCCCTAGTTTGTTGAGTGCTGGCCTACCTATGAGAATGTTGTATGAAGTGAGGGCGTTGACTAAGAGGTACCTGACCGCGATAGTTTTGGACCCCATCTCATCTCCAAAGGTAGTGAGGAGGTCAATGTAGCCTCTGGTATCGACCTTTTCACCTGCAAATCCAACTAATTGCTCGGTGTACGGTTGTATCTTACTTTCGAGGATGTCTAGCTGTTGGAAAGTGGACCAGTACAGGATATCCACCGAGCTGCCTTGGTCGACTAAGACTTTGCACACCAACCAGTTTGCGACCCCAATTTTGACCACCACCGGGTCATCATGATTGGGTTCTATGCCTTCAAAATCTGCGTCTGTGAAAGTTATAGAGGGCATTTTCCTGTGTATTCTAGGGCCTGTTGAAGCCAAGTTGATTGATCGAAGGCTGCGTAGGTGTCTCTTCCTTGCCGAGATCGAGCTTCCTCCTCCAGCGAATCCTCCTGCTATAGTGTTGATAACACCTCGGAGTCGAGCTCCGGGGGGTTTAGTCTGTGGCTCCTGGCGAGGTTCTTCCGTGTGTCTGGTTTTTCTATCGCGATCGCCTTCCCTGTCCCGAGTTCATTCTTGCTCGAACTTTCGGCTGTCATCTCGGACAAAGCGTCGTAATTTGCCCTGTTGGATAAGTTTTTCAATCTTATCTTTCAGGGTCGTGCAATCCTCTGTGGCATGTCCATGCACTCGATGGTATCTACAAAACTTAGACCTATCTGCTTTCTCTGGGGAGCGGTTCTGAGTAGGCAGGCTTATCAGCTCGGCGCTGCAGGCTTCTTCCAGAACTCGTGCTCTGCTATCTGTTAGAAGGGTATAATGGGTAAACCTTGCACGGGGCGGTCTGTCGCTTCTAGGTTTGCTACTCCGCTCTCGGCTTGTTCCTGGTTTCTCTCGTTCTTCCTATTTTTTATAGGACTCGCCCCTGACTCGTTCCCTGAACTTGGTCATTTCTTCCATCTGAATGTATCCTGCTGCTCTAGCTCTGAGCTCGTCCATGTCATGTGGTGGCTTCTTGCAGAGGTTGTCTGAGAAAGGTCCGGACTTTAGTGCCATAAGCATAGCGGTCAGTGCTACCTGTGGATTCAAGTCTCGGATCTTGACGGAGATCTTGACGGAGATCTCGACGAATCTCTCCATGAAGTCCCTGAGAGACTCGTTGTCTTATTGCCGGATGTTGGCTAGTGCTACTGCCGTCAGGTGGTGGGGTCGACTTGTAGCGTATTGAGCGCCGAAACGAGCGACTAATGTGGCAAAAGAGTCGATCGAGTGGGGGGGAAGTCGTGTGTACCAGTTCAACGCTGCCCCCTTCAAGGTTGTTGGGAACACACGACACATGATGGCGTCGTCATTTGTGTACAGGTTCACCTGCGTGACGAATGCGTCGATGTGCTCATCAGGGTCGGTCAGCCCGTCGTATCGATCCATATACAAGGGCTTCCACCCGGCCGATAGTGGAGTCTCCATGATTCCATCTACGAACGGGTGACACCTCGTTGTCTCAGGTATTGCGCTTCGTCTTGGGGGTGCCCGCGATCCTGAGGCAGGTCTGGACTCTAGATGGGTTGTTGCTCGGCCTGTCTTGCTCCAGGTGGTATCTTCCTGCTCTGCTCGGTCAGGATGTCTATTGACGGTTGCGTGAGCCGCCGATAGTCCGTTGGTAGCGGCGTGGGCTGCCAAGAGTCCGTTGGTAGCGGCGTGGGCTGCCGAGAGTCCGTTCCGGTCCTCTTGCAGTTTTTGATACTGCTCTCGGAGGGTAGCGTTCTCCTTGCGGTGGTCTTCTATCTCCTTAGCGTTGTTCTGGTTCAGCATGTTGACTTCCCTTTGTAGGGCTTGGATCAACGGGTGATTCTCGAGCGTCTGATGTGGGAAGGGCGCCACGTTGTTGGGGTTACCTCCCTGGGTATCCCCTGGAGGCGGTACACCCAGGATTTGGGTTTCCACCCCCTGTGGTCGCTTTTCGTGGTTCGCTGTTTTGCTCTGGGTTGTCGCCATTGGAATAATGTCTTCTAGATTGGTGTGGCTGGGAATAGTTTCACCGAGCCCCACGGTGGGCGCCAAATGTTCTTACCAAAATTGGTAAGTCCTCCGGTGCGGTGGCTTCGCCAGAATCTCCTCGATGGAATGTGGGGGGTGTACCTGCAAAGACACTCTGACGCTCAAGTTAGAGGCGCAGAGGTAGGAGACAGATATCACAATTGGGATTAGAGTTTTCGTACCTCGATTGGGATGGGTTGCTCTATTTTTATAGTGTAAAGGGATAGATTTGATAGGGTTATTTTCCTATTAAATCTCCTCAAATCTCGTGATGAAGATAGAGATAATTCTATTTTCTATCCTTATCTTATGACCTAATCTATCTTATCATATAATAAAAATTGTTCTTTCCGTTATTATTCTCCGAGTCCGAGTGAGTTACTACTCGGCCAGCTCGACTACTCGGTGGAGTGCCGAGTCCGAGTAGTACAATATCCATTCAACATTAAGCTGGCAGCCACCTCTATCAGGATTTGTCAAGTGGACAAACACTTTGTCACCATGGAGTTCCAGATCCTAAAGAAGCCGAGGCTCGGGATTTATATAAAGCTTTGACATGGGCAAATTCACTTGCTATTCACAATATTATTTTTGAGACAGACATTAAAGTTGTTTTTGACAGTCTAAAATCTAGTATCTTTGGTCACTTAGAGGTTGATTTTATCTCGTCAAAATGTAAACAGAACCTCAATAGTTCTTCAAACTCTTTGGTGAGTTTTGTTAGGAGGCGAGCTAATCTTGTTGCTCATAAGCTAGCTAGAGCGTCAAGATTTTTTGCTTGCAACCATATCTTTGATCATATTCCAACTAGTTTAACCACTTTTTTTGGCCTTGATGATTTGTCCTATATTGTTTATAATTAGGACCTGAGGTAGTACGTGATTAATATTAAAAGTTGCTAAGCGCATTGATAAATCAGATTTTGACTGCATTTTTATCTCATTTTGGATACCATTTGCATATGATTTGAGCTTAGTTTGTTGGCAGAACTCACGGTTTGTTGCTAGTTTGTGTAAGACAGAAAATTCAAGGATTTCTTGAAGAAAATAGCTTAAAAATAAATAAATTGAAGGAAGTTGCCTTTGTCTGGGATACCACGACCGTGGTAGACTTAGCAAGGCTGTGCTAAGTCACCACAGCCGTGGTGAAATAGCCACAGCCAAGCAGGAATCACTAAAAGTTTTGCATCAGCGTCAATTTTCCGAGCACAGCCGTGGTTCATTTACCACGACCGTACTCGGAACACACGCAGATTGGACCTCCAGATCATGCAAGGACCACGACCGTGGTCATTTGATCAGCACGGCCATGGTGATCCGCGTCAGCAGTTTAAAACTTTATAAATAAGTGCTGAGAACGCTTTTTTGGGGGGATCTTTTGCTCTGTTTCTGAATGCTGAGGGTTCTGAGTGAGATAGAGAACGTGTGAGAGAGTCTGATTGCTGTAAGACGTAGAGATCGTCATTGGGAGCACTACTTGTAAAATTTCTTATCCCTTTGTAATCTTTATGTTTTCTATGAGGTTTTCTGGTTTGTTCATGAACATGAGTGGCTAGTCCTCCAAGCTTAGGATTATGATGTAGCTGTGTCTTTTGTACCCCATCTTTGATTATCAATGAATGTCTCGATGTTTCCAGTTATTGAATCTCTTTACTATTTTGTTTGTTATTAGAACTGATCACTCTAAATATTGGTCAGTCCCTTGTCTATGATCAATTGTCTGGGATTGACAGAACTGTAAAGTGATTGAATTCATATGATTTGCATGATCAAACTAATTGTGTGAATTTCCAGTGGATTAATTCTATTAATCAACCTCTTTGAGTATTATCGTTTACCCTAATTTAATTCACCTATGACCAATTGGGAATTGAATTAGGGGAAACAGCAGTAGTAAACTACGATCAATTGTTTACTAATGAATTTAAAGAGGACTGACAATTAACTTAATTAGAGCATTCAATGAGATCAAGATGAGGGAAAAAGGGATGCATGCGAAATCATAATCCTTGGCGTTTCATTCTTACTGTCTCACATTAATCTTCTTGTCTTAATCCTTAGCTTTTAAGAACTTAACAATTGAACTCTATTTTATCCCAAATTTGCATGCACGAGGAGAAATTGAATTCTAGACCTTGGTTAAACTGATTTTCATCTTAAAGCTCTCAAATGGTTTTCTTTTTCTTTTTCCCAATGCACTAATGATATTTGTTTGGTGATTAATTGTTTTTGATACTTAAAGATCAAAGTAGTTCTCACCTCTGCAACTAAAGCATTTTTTTTTACACTTAACAGCAATCAAATCATGTACTAAACTATCAACCAACAATTCTAAACTTCTTTGATACTGCAATTTATGTCCCATAATCTGTATTCAACGAATCAACTTGCAACTCCCTTTTTTTCTGATTAATTGTTTGGTGAACTTTTGGCCCACAATTAAGGGAGACACCAATCTAGGATAATTATCAACCTACTCCTTTCATTTTAAGAAGTCCTTAAATTGTAAGAGGTTTTCACTATGTGCTTGTAGATAGATAGTATGAAAGTATTAAGGCTTTTCGTCCTCACAAAATTGAAAATGTACATTTTTCATCCCTGCAAAATTCTTAGTACGTTTTTCATCCCTGCAAAATTGAAATGTGTCAAATTTTGGCCCGGAGCTAGGTTCGGATTCTGATCATCCGAACCTACACGAGGATTTTTTACGGTTAAAAACTGCCATAAATTGCATAAAAAAACCGTTACAAATTGCATAAAAAAACCGTTACAAATTGCAGAAAAAAGTAAATAAAAAATGTAATTTGTGGCGAATTTTTTGCAATGGCAGTTTTTGTGCAATTTGTGACTTTTTTTTTTCCAATTTGTGGTTATTTTTTTGAAATTTGTGACAGTTTTTAACCCCAGAAATCCAACCTCCACAAATTTCAAAAAAACCGCTACAAATTTTATAATGTAGGTTCAGATATATCCGAACCTAGCTCGGAGCCAAAATTTGACACATTTCAATTTTACAGGGACGAAAAACATACTAAAAATTTTGCAGGGACGAAAAGCGTCCATTTCCAATTTTGTGAGGATGAAAAACATATTTTAGCCAAGTATTAAATACACTATTAAAATAAATCATTTCAAAAAACTGTTAGATTTTAAATTCAAACTCAACTCTACACAATTCAATTTAAAGCAATTTAAAGTAAATCAATTCTTTTAAGATATAAATAAATTTATAATACATAATAATTATTGTTACAAAAAAAAAAATTGCTTAAAAATATCTCATACTATTTTATTCCTTGTTCTTAACATAAAACACCAATAAATGAGAACAGACAATTTAAACTAACACATAACAGAAAAGCTTACTAATAATATTAAAATAGTATATAAACATTTAAAGCTTAATTGTGAGCCAAAAGTTCACCAAACAATTAATCAGAAGAAAAAAAAAAGGGAGGTGCAAGTAGATTCGTTGAATACAGATTAAAAAACAAATTTATAAACATTTACTAATATTTTCATAAATAAACTAATGTGTGTGCGTGTATTAAAATTCCGTTCTAAAGCCATACTAATAAATATGCTGTGTTATAAGATGCGGTGAACAACCAAAATGACCAGCTATTTTTACTAGGGTAAAATATATTTTTAATCCCTATAGTTTCGTTGAATTTTATTTTTAGTCTTCAAACTTTCATATTGTGTGATTTAAGTCCTGAACTTTATAAAAAAACGTGTTTTTAGTCCTCCTCAGCTTGAAGTTAAAAAAGTGTAGATATTGAAAAGTACTCTAGAGACTAAAAACACTTTTTTTTTTTAAGTTCAAAGACTAAATTATATAATATGAAAGTTTGAAAACTAAAAACAATTTTTTTATTAAATTCAAGGATTAAATTGCACGAAATGAAAGTTCAGATACTTAAAACAAAATTTAACAAAAATATAGAAACTAAAAACATATTTTATCCTCACTATTCTATTTCTCATTTTAGTTTTCAAGCTTTTAAAATTCAACAGAAAACAAAAATTGCAGACACGAACGAGAAACCATACTCTGCCACAATGCGAATTTTCAAAGACTTAAATATGTTTAGTCCTTCAAATTTAAATTTGCTTTAACCCCTCAATTTAAAAATTATTCTTTTTAGTCCCTTAAATTTGTAAAATGTTATTTTTAGTCCCTCATAGTGAATTTAAGGAAATAAAAAATTTTAATACTCTAAAATGAAGTTGAGGGACCAAAAACAGCATTTCGCAAATTTGAGAGACTAAAAAGAATAAATTTTTTAATTAGAAGACCAAAACCAAAAGAATTTCAAATTTGATAGACTAAAAATATATTTAAAGCATTTTCAAAAGGCCCAGTTTTCTTTGCCAAAAGACGCAATGGTGGAGCTCACTACCGGAATGGTATAAAAGGAACCCATCTAAACCATATGGGTGGAAATTCCAATCGAGACGAAGCTCCAATAGCATCTAAGCAGTGGCATATTCGAGACTACATGTACACTTAAGAACAATATTGTGCAAATTAACAATTAAAAATTTGTCAAGTCATATCAATCAACATCGTCATCTGGCTTTCAAATTAAACCACCAAGACGAAACAAACAAAAATTGTACAATATTACAACAACAAAAATCTTGGTTAAATGTTTCTCCAAGACCACAATCATGTTCTATTCACTACTAAGTTCAGTAAATTAAAGCAAGTCTTCAAACAATACCCGTATAACAAACGAAAGCATGCACGCAAAGGCAGGCAAAAGTCTCCTCAATATCGAACAAACTAGTTACAACCACACAATGGTCAGCTTTTAACACAATCTATTTTGAGATTAATAAAGTTACATGTGACTTTTTGCTGATCAAAAAAAAAAAAAGTTACATGTGACCAAAATAAGAATAGCGAGGGTAGAGTGAGACCTGAAAAAAAAAACTTATTTCAAATATATCCTAGTAGCATCAAACTTCAAACAAAAGGAAGAAAAAAAAACAGACATTGAAGAAAACCAATAACAAGGAAAATACATAAAATAGAACATGTCTCCCCCAATTTTACTGCATGAATACAAAGTGTTTCATGAGTTTTGAAGAAATAGGGGGCAAGAAATGATTTAGTCATCTTCCGACACAAACTTGGTACAGGAGCACCAATCTGCTTTATAGATGACAAAATCAGATGGGCTCCACGAAAAACTAATTCACATGCCATAAAATCACAGTATACATCCATAAAAAACAATAGAATAGCCCATCTTTCACACACAAACCAGTACATAAAGGGAACCTACCTACACCTCAACGGAAAAAAATTCCAAAGTCACATTGCTCAATGCCAAATAGTTAACTGAATATAATAATTTGTTATTACACGATACATCAAACAAAAACAATACCATGGAGAAGCTATAAACACACTTCAGCCTCCAAGCACACATTCTATTAACGACTAAAAACATGAAACAATTCAAATCTACCATGCTACAGATTAGCAATAAGAATCATTTTCCATGTCTAAATGACTCATTTAAGGCATACACACCTCCATACAACATGGCTCCAACAAACACAGCAAGTATGAGAAACATTAAATTCCAATGAAAAATTCAAGAATCCAAATAGATGCAAGTATGCACCAAGTACAGCCAGAGTATGAGTGGCCCTGAATGATGATATTGAATGCCAATAGGGATTTTAGAGTTATTACTACCTATTTTTTGAACAGTATGTCCATGAAGACAGTTCAAGCTCCATCTAATTTAAAATTTTAGGTCAAAGATAAGGTATACAAGGTACTCAACCAACCAAATAAAAGTTCCTACTTCATGAAGAGACATACAGAAAGAAGGGTTTACATACAAGTTCAACTCATCCTGCCAATTCAACTATCCCATGCTGATACCACTCATAAGTTGAGAGGTTGATCCACTAAATCATTATTAGTTGAAAATCCAGAATCAGTTCAACTTCAACAAACCTTTTCAAGACCATCTTGCTGCCAGCCCAATACGATCCACATGTAGGGCATGGTACAATGTTTTTCTAGTGACATTTTGGAACATATTAAGATTCATATGCATCATAAGCAATAGATATACAAAAATCTAGTTATCCTAATCACTTTGTGCCATAAGTTGATAAATTCAAAGATACAACTGATGCTTCATTCCATCTTTTTAAGAATGCTCTTAAGGTAACCACACAAACAAGGACTTTATTACTCATATACACAGGATACAGTATCTTGCTTACCATTCTATAGTCACAGTGGTAAATCAAGATAAGCCAAACTGTTGCATTCCTTGTATTATGCTCATCATTAGGAAGATAAGATTCAGAGCCAGGCCAATTCATAAACAAAATGGCAGATATGAATGGTACAATGCAAAAGGGTGGTCATAGAAAAAATTGCTTCTGTTCTTAGTTATGGTAGGCATCACTCTTATTCCTTCATCAAGCGGTAATATAAACATCTGACCAACTCGAGAGAGCTTGACAACAATAAAAAAAAATGGTGCAAAAAAATTTACAGGCAATGCAACTGCAAAATCAACAACAAAAAATCATTTTATCATTTTATAAAAGGCATTTATATTAACTTTTTAACAACAAACTCTTGAATTGTAGTTTTTTAAATTCACCGGCACTTCAAAATTTGTTTAACATAGCATTAGAACAAGGAAAATAAAACAGTACTGTATCAATGACATGAATCACAAACAAAAAACTTCAAACTACATAAAATGGAGGTATAAAAAAGATAAAACAAATGACTTAAAATACTTGTAACTGAGTATAACAATTTCTTCAAAATTTAAGAAACTACAAAATTTTGAACATGTCTTGGACAACAAACATTGCATACAAGAAAAACTAGGCACTCAGCTACTATGAATTACAGCTCCAGTGTATAACTTTTCAAACGACAGGGACCTCAATATCATTAGCAGCCAAAACTGGAGCAGGTTGGATGTATTCCTCTTCCTCCTTTGGAGAATGGATTGTGACAAGATCAGGGAGGGGGGTTTTAGGACCCTGTTTCCCCTTAGGATCCCAATCAAGCATGATCTTCACCTTAATGCCAAGAACACCCTATGAGGCAGCAACGAAGAAACAATTAGCGTCATCTCTTCATAGTAAAACAAAATGAATCGACAACCCGAAAACAATAAATTCTATCAAGAATCTACAAAGAATAGAATCAAAATAACCTGTCTGAGGAGCACATGTCTCACTGCGGAGTCAATGTAATCCTTGACAGGTTGCCCAGAAGAAATCATGTACCCATCCTTAAACTTCATAGATTTGGCTCTCTGGGCTCTCAATTTTCCACTCACAATGACCTGCTCAAATCAAACAACCAAAACCATCACACAAAGCAACACCACAATATCACAACTTCAAAGCCAAGTCACTTCTGCAGAACAAACCTCACATCCCTTGGCACCACTCTCCATAACAAACCTCAAAACACCATAGCAAGCCCTGAAACAGTAAGTTCAACAGTCTGCAATGTCACTACAAACCCAGACAAGAATTGCATTCATGCAAAGGGGAAAAAAGGACAATACTACAGAGATTAGCAGTTAAATAAATTGTCAAACTACTAATACAAAGTTAAGTTCTCACGGAAGCAATTAGGTCTAAAAAATAAAATTTTGCTTATCAAAATGAATGCATCTCCACACATATATTTTTAATAATAAAAAAACAACATAGATACAAGAAGAAAGCAACATAACATCCGCACAATAATAAATAGCCAAATCAAATAAAAACAATGTCACTAATAGAAATTGCATTCACAAATTAGGTTAGGAAGCAATCAAGATTCTAAAACATGGTCCACAACCACAATTCCGGCAGCAACATCAAGGTTTCTGAAATCTCCACAACTGAAATTGCAGCTGCACCACATTTATCTACAATTTTCCCCAATACCAATTAGATTACGAAGCAATCAAGAATTTAAAAAACAGTCCACATCCGCAACTCCGACAGCAAAATCAAGGTTTCTGATTTGTCCACAATTATTCACAATATCAAGGATCACAATGAAACTATAACTGCTATAACCGCAATGTAAGCAACTAAGAAAAGAATATGCATATCATTTTAGTAAAAATAAAAAATAAAAATGAATATATATTATATACCTGCGCACAGCGAGGCCACCAAGGAGCTTGTAGCGGAGAGACTCAGCCTGAGCAATAGCGCAAAGACCCCTATTGTTGACTTTTTCAGCATAAAGTTCAACGCTGTTCTCTGGAAACTTGAACCTCTTCTGAACCACCGAGGTAAGTTCCCTGATTCTCCTTCCCTTCTCACCTATATTACACAATCAAAAAAAAAAAAACTTCAATTAGTCAATTTCAACAAAAAGAAAATAGAAGATTCTAGAACACAAAAGAGGTACACTCACCGAGAACGGCTTGGGTTCTGGTGGCTCTGATGATGATTTCGGTGCGCATCGGCGTAACCCTAACTTCCACGCCGGAGTAACCGTCCTCGGCCAACTCTCTTGTCAGAACCTCGTTCAGCTCAGCGAAGAACACTCCATCAGCTACGAACTGCAAACACGAAAAAACAAAATTGGTTATTGATTGATGAGAGGTTAATTACAATTGGTGAAGGGTTGAGGAATGAGTGAGTGACCTTTCTCTTCTTGCTCATTTGGGTCGCCATTGTCGCGAATCAGAGATGACGCAGAAACGCAAAGTGCGGCTACGGTTGGGGCTGTGGCGGTAAACCCTAGTTTCTGGGTAGTGAAGGGAATATATAGGTAGAGGCCGACACTGGAAACCCTAATTTGTAGAGAACATAGAAATCGAAATTAAAATGAAAATAGTTGTTTATAATATTAATATTAATATTAATATGGTCAAAAAATATTAATATTAATTAATAATTAACTCTTCGTTTGGTTTTAGTTAAAAAAAAAAAGGAAAAAAATGAGAGAAAATTAAAATAATGAATATGAATGAAAAAGTTAATAAGAAGATAAATAAATTTTTATGTTGTTTAATATAAAAGAACTGCAAAAGAAAATAGAAAAAATGATATTTTATATAAAAAATATTTATATTTCTAATTATGAATTTTTTTAATTAAATTAAAAATGTAAATTTAGTATTTTCATCATCTAAGTTAAGGGTTGGATTAATTTTTGTCTTATACTTTTTAAATTTAGGTTTAACTAGTATTTTAATTGAGCAATGCATGAGATAAATATTTATTATTCTACCAAAAAAGATAAATATTTATTTAATAGGTTTAATTATATTTTTTTGTCCTTAGTTTCACAATCTCGCAATTTTTGCCTTCAAAGAGTCTTTTGGACAAAATTTGCAACATTTTGTAAATTTGAGAGCAAAATTAAAAAAAAAAAAAAAAAAAAAAAAGAGGGACAAAATTTGCAAAATCGTGAAACTGTGAAGGTAAAAAAATACAATTAAATCTATTTTATATAACTAAACGTTATAATAAATAAATAATTTGAATATGTAAATTATATTATATTTTACATTTAAAATTTTAAATAAATAATTTTTTTAATGTATAAATTATATTTTTTATACAATAGTGACAATGAAAATCGAACTTAAATTTTCATGCATAACATACAAAATTGCCAACCCATAGGCCGTCCCTAATGAGATTATAAATTATATTTTGAATTCATGATAAACAGTCATATTATGATAATATTAAAATTTAATTTAAAAATAAAGATAAAAATTTAATTTAAAAATAAAGATAAAAAGATAGACTAAAATATATAAAATATTAAAGAAAATTCCTAAAAACGTTCTCGTTGAAAAAAAAACACTTTAATTGAATAATAGTTCCAAAAAAATGTTATAATTCAAGACAACTATTCTAATTTATATATTTATATATAAAAAGGATTGTACTTTTTTATGGTACAAAAAAAATTGTACTCTTGATAACATTTGGACAATTTTAATTTTTAATTACTCGATATTAATCTCTTATATTTTCAAAATATACTATTTTGGTTCATTCATTAACTAGACATTTAATCTCTAATGGTGACATGAATGTACTGATGAAGAGTTGAAATGTTGAAAAGAGTGTTGACGTTGGTTTTAATTTTTACTTGCTCAATTTTAATCCTCATGAATTATATCAATTATCAATTATATTATCATAAAATGAAGTCTTACCATGTAGACAAATATCACATGATAGGCACCACATTCAGTATCGGTCCTGGGGGTTGTTTCCGGGTGTGACCGCCCTGAGCCCATGGTTGGAGGGGGCCCAAAAAAAAATTCAAACAATTTTAATGTGAGAAGAAAAAAATATTTCTTTGGGTAACAACTTCATTTTATTGGTTTTTACAAAAGTCGTTCAATTCCTAAATTTTAATTTACCCAAGTATTACTAAGTATAAAATTTGTTTTGTTGGGAGAGACAAAATCTATTTAGTGACCTCTATGCCTTGAAAAGAATTAGACTTCAAATATAGATTGGAGAATATTGTTGGTGGAAAAAAAAAACACTAACAAAATTTTAATTTCTACATGTAGTGTTTTGTATTTGTATGTATTTATGAATAGAGAAAATATTTTGTATGTAATAAAATGTAGGCTTAAAAGGGTGAAGATTCAGTTATGTGGGTCTTAAGCAGGGATGGTCTTTTCTTTGTGAGATACGCCTATTTTTATGTCATGGAAAATATTTTGGTTAACTATCATCTCAGACTTCCAGGAAAATGGAGTGCTATTTGGAAATTGGAGGTTCCAAACAAAGTGCGTGTGTTCCTGTGGAGAGCTATTAGAGGGTGTTCGCCCACCAGGCAGAGACTCCAAAGTAGAGGTGTTCAGTGCCCACTTTGCTGCAGTTTCTGTGAGACAAATATATAAAATAAATGGCATTATTTTTTGGGTTGTGAACAGGTTACAAATTTATGGAGAGAGGCAGGATTATGGGATGCTATAAAGGATCATGTGGAAGTGGCGGAAGGTTTCTCTAAGTTGTTTTTTATTTTGGTCGATATTTTGCCCAAGAGAATTTTGAAGGACTTCGCAATGATGCTGTGGAGTTTTTGGTGGTGGAGAAATGGTAAAATTTGGGAAGGATCGAACCACAACCCTTTTGCTATAGTTCAAAGAGCCAAAGACAATCTCAAGGAATGGGAGAGAGTCCGTTTGAAGCAATCTCCAGCAGCGCTCAGGTCCCATTGTTTAGTCCCTTGGCAGAAACCACCCCCAGGTATGATAAAATGTAATATAGATTCAGCTATTTTTGGTCCTCAAAGACTTTTTGGTGTTGGTATGTGTCTGAGAAATGATAAGGGAGGGTTCTATTCTTGCAGTGGAAGTGGAGGCATTGGCTCTCTACCAAGCCATTACTTGGTTGATTGAGTTGGGCCTTCAGCATGTTATTTTTGAATTAGATTGCAAAACAATTGTAGATGGTGTTAGGGGAGGGTGTACAACACAATCCCAACTTGGTGCTATACTTAGATCTTGCAAATATAAGCTTAGTTTCTTTCAAAACTTTGAGTTAAGTTGTGTTAGGAGACAAGAAAATTATGTTACTCACATTTTAGCTCAGACAGCGAATTTGAATGCTAGTCCCCAGATAAATGATTACATCCCAGCTTGTATTCAGGATGCTATTTATATAGAAATTAATGAATTGATCTTCTTGTGTCAAAAAAAAAATGTAGGCTTAAATATGTTTTCGGTCCCTAAAAAATTTACGAATTTTGCATTTGGTCCTTAATAAAAAAATTTCTTAACTTTCGATCCCTGAAACATTTACTGTTTTTGCATTTAGTCCTTGAAAAAAAGTGTATTTCCTCCCTGCCATTACGTTGGCTAAGTAGTAGTCCCTAAAATATTTTTAAATTTTTCGTTGTCCTTGAAACTTTTTTTACCAAAACTGCCTATATGTTTTCCCTCAGATGGTGATGTCTCAAGTTAACAGAGCTAATATATCGACAAGGACTAAATGCAAAATAAAAAATCTTTCAAGGATTAAAAGTTGTAATACCATAAATTTTCTAATCTATGATAAAGTGATTGAAAATAATTACAAGTGATAATTAAATTTAATTTCATGAAAAATTTAATCAATAAATATGTGTAATTTTTCGATGTAAGTTTCAATAGAAAAGTCTACTAAAATCGGGACTGCATTGCACACTAACAATGTAAGAATACACTGCGAAAGCGAGAAAATGTCAAGAAAAGTGAAAGAGTTAAGTATAATTAGTCTCTAATAATTATAATTAGGTCCCTGTGAAATTTTATTTTATCTCGTTACTGTTGATTAAAATAATAATATTTTAACACAATTCAAATAGT
The DNA here is from genome assembly GCA_026413185.1 of Pueraria montana var. lobata. NCBI lineage: Eukaryota > Viridiplantae > Streptophyta > Magnoliopsida > Fabales > Fabaceae > Pueraria > Pueraria montana. The sequence goes on from CM048647.1 coordinate 6,896,289, forward strand.
GTAATTTTGAAAGATTTTTGATAGTTGGAAATTTTGTATGAGACATTCTGAATTTTCTTAGATATCCTAAATTAAAATTAAAATTTAAAATTAGCAAATTTTCATATATTTATTAATTCTTGATTAACAATTTAATTAATTAGATTTGCTTTTTGTTACCTAACCGTTAAAAAAAAATCAACTAAACTAATAGGACATCTAATTCCTACTTGCCCGTCATATTGTGGTATATTCAAAAAGATCAAGACCTTAAGTTTTGTTGACTGGCAAGGAACCTTTCTCACATTTCCTTTTAATTGGACATTGTTACATTAATTTAAAAAGAGAAAGAAAAGCTAGTTACGTTTTCTTTCTTTGGAATTTCAAATTGGTCATTGAACTCACACTGCTTCAAATGTTATTCTTTCTTTCCCTGACAACTCACATGATTTAAATAAATAAATAAACTAATGTCCCATTATAAATTGGTACTGCTAGCATCAAACTTAGTTTGTTGATCACTTATTCTCCCTTATGCACTGTAAGCCTCCGGTGCTCCCTTTCTCCTTCAAATTATTTATTTTCTTGTCTCTCAAATTTCTCACTTTCAAGCTCCATAAATACATGTTTAAAGAGCATCCAAAGTTAGACAATTATTTTCTTCTTGTTGGTGATCAATCTATACTTAACGTTGGTGAGTCATTATCAAAATATTTTTTTTCTTCCTTATGAAATCTGAACATCTCTCGTTCTCTTCTAACCATTTCTATCTTTACTTTGTTCATGGAAATGGTTTGTTGTTAGATTTAAGGTGATTCATTCCAAGGAACTAAGTTTCTTTCACCTATCACTCTTCAAAAACTCTATATTTTAGCATCTCTTTGAGGTAAGGGAAGCTCCTTCTAAATTCTCTATTTATAACTGAATTAAATATTGTTTTTGTTAGTATAATGTGTTGAAAATTTTATGGTATGGATTTTCTTGGCTTGTTGGAGTTCGAAGTCCTGAAAATGGTCTACTTGTGGTGTTGGTTGCATACCTTTGAATATAATCTTTTGTTAGTTGCTATTGGTGTTTGGATTCATGAAAAATATATGTTAAAGTGAAGTGTATGAGTTGCTGGAAATATATTTCGTCTTCTATTTTCATCTTATTGTTATAATTATTAAAAATATTTTAAGTTGATGGGTGTATTTGGTGGTAAGATTGGTGGATATGGCTTATTTTAGTAACTTTGAATGTCAAAGAGATTATGGTGAAAATTTTCACGTGAGTTGAATGGTTGTAATGATGTAGAAAATGGTGAAGTTATTGTTCAAAATTGATTTATGATCAATTTTGTGAATTAATTACTAATCAAATGATAAAATGATAATCAATTGATTTATAATTAATTATTTAGACAAAAACTTTAATGAGGTTTTGGCTGTTTTGGACTCACACATTGGACTGCTGGATATTGTGAAATTTCGTGGTGGACTATACTTGAAGAAAAAGAAAGGATTTTTGTAAGTTAAGACAAATTAACTATTAGAAAAAATTGAAATAAATTAGAATAAAAGAGAAGAAAAATACAAACAGTGGCCAATTAATTTTATTTCACCTAATTAGAAATTAACTAAGGCAATTTTGTAATTAAAATAATTATTTTCAAAAGTTTAGTAAATTTTATAAAGTGGGCATGTAAAAAGTAAGTGAATTTGTGGTAGTTTTGAGCCAAAAATCCAAAATAAATTTTCTAGAGGATAATTTCAAAATTCACATTTTTATAATTATATTATATAGAAAAATAAATTTTTTTCAAAAAAATTTATTTAGTATCATTAATAAATTTTCGACAAGGAAATAATTTTTAAGGGTTATTTTTATGAGAAAAATACCAACAAGGGAAAACTGGTTCTTTTAATTCGAGGGACTTATTTTCTAAGTTATAAATAATGTATTTTATTAGAAAGTTCAACAAAATTCCAGGGTTAAAATATTTTTCATAATTATTGGTGTTTTATTTATTGTTTTATTAATTAGAGAATTTTTGGAAAAATTATTAGTAAGTGAAAATGTTTCCGATATTACATGACAAGAGTTTCAAAATAAAATGAACTCATTTGAGTGGATTTCATAATTTTAAAGTTACTAAGTTTTCTGAAAAGCTAAGGATATTTTAGCAATTTGATCTTTCTTTCTAAGTATTTATGAAAATATGATTTAAAAAGGTGAAAATAACTAATGTTATTTTTAAATATTTAAAAGATTCAAGTAGAATGAATTTTAAATACCTACATAAATCTTTATAACATATGTTATCCGTAGTTGATGAAAAATGTTAAGTACGGAAGGTGGAATCCTATTGTTAGTAGGAATTGTTTAGTGGAATCCTTATAAGGCGGAGGTTGCTTGGTGGGACCTTTATAGTTAGTTGTGGACTATGCGGGTGATGGTTTAATCCCGTGGCGTATGATAAAAGTTGGTTGTTATATTTGTACATGCATACGTGCATGAGTCCACAGTTGTAACTGTGTTGCGAGTAAGCACATAAGTTGGGGTTGCTTAGTGGGACCCTTAACCTAGTGGTGGAAAGGTTAGTGGGGTAGTTGACAATGGATATTGGGGATAGATGGACGAGCGAATTCCATATTGTAGGCCAAGGTCGTTGCAAACCTTGTGTCGTGGTAAAGCCACTACCTACGTACGTCTATCTTGATCGACCACTATATCATTTCCATATATCAGAGTTGCGACGTTCCCCAATGGTTTTTGGCATGTGCTGTTTTGTGGATCTGTGTGGTCCGATGTTGTTGTTGTTGTACCATGTTAAGGAACAAGTTCGCCCTGATCTCTCGATTGTCGGAGATCTCCATGGGGTCAAGTCTGCATATGTTATATGACCTTTATCAGATCATGTTGTTGTGTGCACTTGTTGGCTTATTGGTTGAGGATGATCTGGTGTATGAACTTATAATTGTGTTGTGAATGATATAATTGATTATTTGACTATCTTTTGGAAATGTGTAGAATCTTTTATGGCTATGTTGTTTCTGTGAGCTTACCCTTGCATGTGTGTCTGTGTGTGTATGACAGTGATGATTGTGACGTTTGTGTTACGGGAGCAGATGACTTGGAGACACTTTCGTTTCTAGATGAAGATTTATCACATGAGAGATCACCCTCGGCGAAGAGGATTTTCGCTCGAAGACTCTGAAGACTTCGTTGGATACTCAGTAGTTTCCTGAGTAGTATTTTAGTTATGACCAGCTTAGAGAGTGAGTTGTGTAATGGCTTTTCATATTGGATTGTATTTGTTAAAGATGTTGTTGCTTTAATACATGTGTGGTAAATTACAATCTTTAAGAGAAATCTCAATTTTAGAAATTGTAGTATCGATATAATTTTGGCATTTCACTATTTGCTTGTTTTACATCAAATTATATGGAAATTTGATATGTCTATTAGATTTTATTAATTGTTCAAAAGATAAATGAAGTTGCGTATTTCAAGTTGTTAATTTATTATTATCACGAAAGAAAAATTTACTCGTATTTTTAAAAATAAATTAATCAAGATATTTTAAATTAAATAAAATTCCACTAATTCGTTTTAAGGTGTCGTGTAACGAAAGTGGGTCGTTACAAAAGTCAAGAAAAAATTTATTAAGGACCAAATGCAAAATTCGTAAATTTTTCAGGAACCAAAAATATATCTAAGTCTAAAATGTATCACTTTAATGAAATTGCATGTCAAATTTTTAATAAAATATATGTTTATAATACTTGTACATAAAGGGACCCCTATCTACTATTTCACCTTGAGCCCACAAAATGTTAGGATCATCTTGACCACATTGATTCCTTTTTCACCAAAATGTCACTAAAATTTTTTAATTTATATTATAATTCTTAAAAATATAAATCATATGTAATTGTATTCTTAAAATTGTTAATCCTCGTAGATGGATGTGTATCATATGGGGTGTTAGTAGAATGAACGATGTTGTTGATTAAATTACCTAAAGTGAATGATATCCTTTTGATAATTTAATTTGAGAATTAAATAGTATATTGCTATGAATGTATCTTTGATGTTGAAAATTGTTTAAAAACATTTAAATGAGTTAATTATTATTTTTGAAAATTTGAAAAAATTGTAACTTGGGGAAGGAGAATTTTGGCGGGCAAAGTTTCGATTTAGTAAGTGATCAGGAGTCTCCCTTAGTGAATAATTTTCCAAGTATACCCCCATGTTTTAAACTTCTATGGTTTTTCGAAGTGGTAAAATTAAGATTGACAAAACAAATAAATTACATAAATGTCCCTTTTTTAGGTTGAAAAAAAAATTACATAAATACCCATAAAAAACTAGTAGGCCATTTTCAAAACTATACTACACTTTTTTAACATTTTTTTCTTTCTGAAAACTATACTACACTTTTTTTTTTCTTTTTAACTTTATACATTGTACTGATTGTAGAGAGAGAAAGATGGTTGATGCACCTCACCCCCCATCTGCACATCTACTGAGCTTTTAGGATATCCAAGGGAAAGTGAATCCCAACTCTCTCGAGAACCACAAAACCAGAACTTTGAGTCACTCACTCACTCAACCACAATAAAAGCCAAATCCTTTGAGCTCTTGATGAAGCAAAAAGCAGCAGAAAAAGGCCAAAGAATCCACAACAATTCTTGATCCCTCTTACAGCCTTTGAGCATTGAAGAGGGGTTTTCCTCAAATTGCCATGATTTGATTCCTCAACACCCCACACACACACACTCACGCACACACACACAGAGTTAAAATGGGTTTTACTAGGAAACCCATGTTCTTGTTTCCTTTTTTGCTGGTTTTGTTCACAAGCCATGTTGCAGAATCTGCTTCTTCTGATTACTCCACTTTGGTCTACAAGGGCTGCTCTAAGGACACTTTCACAGATCCAAATGGGGTGTACTCCCAGGCACTCTCTGCACTCTTTGGCTCATTGGTTTCACAATCCACCAAGGCCAAGTTCTACAAGGCCACTTCTGGCTCAGGCCAGAACACCATCACTGGCCTCTTCCAATGCAGAGGGGATCTCACAAATTCTGACTGCTACAACTGTGTCAGCAGGCTCCCAGTTCTGTCTGACAAACTTTGTGGCAAAACCACAGCTGCTAGAGTTCAACTCTCAGGATGCTACATTCTCTATGAGGTTGCAGGGTTCTCCCAAATCTCAGGTATGCAGATGCTGTACAAGACTTGTGGGGCCACTAATGCTGCTGGGAGAGGGTTTGAAGAGAGGAGGGACACTGCATTCTCAGTGATGGAAAATGGGGTGGTTAGTGGCCATGGATTCTACACTACTAGCTACCAGTCTTTGTATGTGATGGGGCAGTGTGAGGGAGATGTTGGTGACTCAGATTGTGGGGAGTGTGTGAAAAATGCTGTGCAGAGAGCTCAGGTTGAATGTGGCAGCTCTATTTCAGGACAAGTGTTTTTGCACAAGTGCTTCATTAGTTATAGCTATTACCCAAATGGGGTTCCTTCTAGATCATCTTCATCATCATCAGCTTCATACTCTTCATCTTTTTCAGGTAATACATGACTAATAATGTCTGATACCTAACCTACCTGCATACACACTGAACCAAACAGATATATGAATGTAACAAAATTGGGAGGAAAAAGAGAAGTATCAATTTCTAAGATCATGTTAAATTTTGAAGAATCTGTCATTGTCATTGTCTGTTTAAAAAACTTTAGTCCATTTTGTAATATTAAGTGCATGTTTTCAAATCAACTAATTGACGTGATTTTAGGTAAATATTCATATATTTGGTTTCAAACATAAATTTGTTTATTTCTAACTTGCATTTAGAATAAAAACATTCGAATATAAATCATGTCACTTCAAAATCAATTATAATCGGAATCAATTTTGCAAAATCAGCTTCATTTAAAATCGGTTTTACAAACACTCACCTAAACACATTAAATTAATTGTTCCAATGTTCAAAGAAAAGGTGCTAGTATGCTAAGTTTGATCATATTTTAATCTACTATTGTGACATGTTCCCTATTGGTGCAATGACAGGGCAAAATCCAGGGAAAACGGCTGCTATAATATTAGGAGGTGCAGCTGCGGTGGCTTTTCTGGTTATATGCATGCTATTTGCAAGGAGTTTGAAGAAGAAACATGATGGTATGAGTTATGTGAGGCAATAAGAAGTGATGTTCTGATGGATTATTCATTTATCTGTTACTCTTTGTTATTATTTATATATACTTTATGCTCTTACTAATAATTGTGTTTTGATTCTCTCATTTACTCATTTTGCAATACTATTATCTTGCACAGATTATTGACAGCAGAAACTGATTTCTGAGAAGGCAAAATTATTCTTTGTGATGCATTGTTTTTGCATGTTTAGTTGATGGATGAAGGGTGGAAATGGAAATTTTGTGGTAAATAGAGTTTGCTTGATACAGAAACAAATACAGGATGGTTCACTGTAATGATTGTTGTAGCCAGATAGTAAGATTTTGTTGTTGGGAAGAGCAATATGATTAGAACATGAAAGTGAGAAGTTTAATTTTTTTTTACAAGGGTGTAACTGTAAATTACCCAACCGAATGAATGTTTGTCATCCTGAGTAGATGAAAATTTTGGGTCTTACCCTTTAGCCAATAGGCATGTGGGTAATTTCTCTTTTCCCTATTTTCTATACTGTTTTGAGGCTCCTTTTTTAGGTGTTCATTGACTTTATGCTTTATAAAAAGTTGCAAGTTGCAGCCCTCCCATGCTCCAAGAGTTCTGTCTCTATCTCCCCTCGAATACTTAGATATTAAGTTTTTTTAATTAATGTTATACAAATATAAAAGGGTAAAATATGTTTTTGCTCCCTTATAAATTTTTTCTATGTTTTTAGTCGGCTTAATTACCAATTTGGTTCTCAAATTTATTTATTAACGTCAATTTGGTCCCCATATTTTTAAAAACATCAATTTGGTCCCCAAGTTTTTAAAAATATGTCAATTTGGTCCCCAAATTTTTAAAAACGTCAATTTGGTCCCCATTAAATAAAGCCACATCAGTGCCACGTCACATATCTTTGTCAGTCAAATTAACAGAATCTGAAGGTGGGGACCAAATTGACACATTTTTAAAAATTTGGGGACCAAATTGACATATTTTTAAAAACTTGGGGACCAAATTGATGTTTTTAAAAACTTGGGGACCAAATTGATGTTTTTAAATAAATTTGAGGACCAAATTGGTAATTAAGCCTTTTTAGTCCCTCAAAAATTATTTTCTTTTATTTTTAATCCCTGATATTAATTTTAACTGTTAAGTGATGTCGTGATGAGCATAATTTGTGCTTAAAATTTTTTTGTTTAAGTTTTTAACGGTTTTTAACTACTGCAAATTTTCTAGCAAACTAAAACTCTCAGAAATGTTTAAAAAATAATAATAAAAAATCAAAACCTCGAACATTAGATTATCTGAAATCACAAGAAATGTTACAAAAGTAAACATTTCTGACTGCTAAATAATTTGTAGTGGTTAAAAGTCACTAGAAACTTAATTAGGAAATTTTCACACACAGAGTTTATATCTGTTATGTCATCACTTAACAGTTGAAATTAACGTCAGGAACTAAAAACAAAATAAAACAATTTAAGAGGGACTAAAAATAGAACAGAACAATTTATGAGGGACTAAAAATAGTAAAAAAAAAATTATGCGAGATTAAAAACAGAAATCAAGATAAAATGAGGGACCAAAAACAAATTTTATTCAATATAAAATTATAAGCATTATATATATATATATATATATATATATATATATATATATATATATATATATATTCATTAATTCACATAAATTATTTTTGTATTGTTATTTCTGTTTTATTACATGAAGATTATACTTGCAAAATTTCACAAATGATCCAATAACTCAAGTATATATCGTCTCTTTTTTTAAGAGAAAATATTCAATTTGGTCATTGAGAAAAAAAAAGTTGATACAATTTGGTTTCTAAAGAGAAAAAAAAAAGTTTAAAGTAGCTAAATAGTTCCTTAAGATTATAAAGGTAGGACACTTTAGTCCTTCTCTTCATTTTTTCCTATTTTTATTTCTTAAAAAAGTAAATGTATAGTAATTTATTTCCTAAAGAATTTTTATTAACCTAAATTTATTTTTGAAAATATTAATAGAAATAGTTGAATGACTAAAATATTTTCACAAATATAATATTGAAGAACTATTTGATAACTGTTTTTTTTTCATGAATTAAGTTACGTCAGAAATAAGGTATTTATTTATTTGTTTACTTATTCACATCTGATTCCTCATACGCGAGTTTCATACGAGAAAAGTCATATATTAGTTAATGTAGTACCTTTTTAGGTGCACATTTAATCGTTTGTTTTGTTTGATATTTCTTGTTAATTATTTGACCGCTCAAATTTTAAGTTCTTATATTTCATGCTCAAAGTTAGAAGTTGTTTTTTTTTTTTTTTTTTGAAAGGAGTTAGAAGTTGTTTTAATTATGGTAAATTAGTAGATTTCTAGAACTTTCCTTATATATTTTTTTTACTTCAAAAGTATCATTACGTTTTAACTTGTTTTGGATTAGAAAATAAAAATAAGATTTTCTACATGGTATTTTACCATGCTCAAGTTTTTTTTTATATTATTAATTAATTTTTTAAAAGTAAAAAATTAATTTTTTTGTTACATTAAGTAAAACTTTATTTTCGTATTTGAAATATTATTCCAGATAAATTTATGGCGTGTTTATGTCGGTGTCAAATTGGAGTTGATGCACGTTCATTGTGAAACAAGTATTATTTGCTTTTACGTCTTGTTCGGATTTTGACATACGTTCACTATGAAATAACGAAGATCCAAGCTTCCAAAAAAAAAAAAAAAACCAAAGATCCAAATACACTATTAATCATTTTAGTCTTGAAAATCTAACTATTTTTTAATTTTAAATTTAATTTAAATATATTGGCAATATAAATATTTTTTGTATACATTTATTCAATAATGAGTTGTCATATAATTGAAAACTATTAAATTTTATAATAATTCAATTATGAGTTATCATATGATTGAATATTTTTGTAATATCTACTTAAAATGTCATATCTTAAATAATATTCAATTAATTGATAGTGTAAATTTTTTTACACTGTATCAATTTTTTTTAATCTATTTTGATATAGTGTTAAGCTTTTCTATAATATTAAAAGATGGTATGACAGTCTCTTAGGTTAAAATAATGTTGTTTTGCTAGTATAGATCACTTGGGACTTGTGTGTGCATAGTACATTATTTTAGTATTTGTATGTCTTTTCAAAATGCATTATGACTTAATTACTGAGTTAAACATATATCACCTTTCAACATTATAAATTAGTTTTTGAAATCAATAATATTATTATACTAAAACAACTCACTATTTTCTCTTATAAACTTTCATCAAATTAACTATCTTAAACTTTTAAAAAATAACATTAAAAAAATAAAATTTAATATTTTTCTAAAAGAAATAAAAATGTGTTTATACAAGCATATAGTGCCTCTGTTTCCCCTAATTGATAATTGATAATAATAACTAAAACACAGTCAGGTAGAAAACAGAAAAACTATATATCCAAATTATTATCCATGTTCAAAAGAAAGAAAGAAAGAAAGAAAGAAAGAAAAATTAACAGTGTTATGACATGAATTGGACGGAAAACAGTTTGATGTGGTTGACATGTGATAATAAATTAATAATGTCGACAGGTTTATAATAAGTACAGACAAGAACATTATAAATAACGTAGAAAGATTTTTAAGAAATAGTTATTTATCTAAACTTTTTTTTTTTAATAAAGTTATTTATCTAAACTTAATAATTTCGAAACATGTACATGAGTGTGGTTTTTTTTTTTTTTTAATGGAATCGGTACTTGTTCGGCTTCCACCAATATGTTTCAAAATGATTGACTTGACACTTGAGAACTCATTAGGGTTAGCCTAATAACGAGGGTATAAATTAATAGTAATTTACATGAAGCTCTAATTAAGTTCAAATTTTAGGACCGTTGTTGTAGAAAAAGAAAGAAAGAAAAAAAGAAATGGCTGACTTGAGTTTGGCATGTGTGAGGTTTTATGGAATTTGGTCAAACATTCTGATCAAACTAGTTTGCAGTGATTCAAAAGAATGATCAAAGGGCATTTTCAGTTACGCTTGGTCTGAGCGAAAGGTTCTTTATCAGCCTAACAAGCTGCATATGGGACCAGATTTCTCCATTGCTTTGAGGCCTAGTTATTGTCCTATTTGATAAATAAAAATTTGTTTTTTATAAACATAGTTGACCTTCACTTACCAAAAAGGCTAAAACATAGTCTATTTTTTTTAATTCTTTATGTTTTAAAAATATTATTTTGATCCATTATATTTGTAAATGGAGTTAAAATGGTCATTTCATCCGTTAAATGATGACAAATCGTTAATTTTATTACTATTTTATTACATTTTTTGGTAGTTCATTTTTTAGCAGTTTTAAACCGCTAAAAATGGCTTATCTGAAACATTTTTTTTAGAATAAATTACATAGACTTCCTTGAATTTTGCTCTTATTACACCTAGCACTCCTCTATTTTTTTTACATTACTTTGAACACCCCTAAGGAGGGATAAATGTAATATTTTTAAAATCTGAGAGAGAAGTCAGTGTAATGATTTATGCCTATGAGGGGGGGTTAGTGTAACGAAAGTCAAAAAATTAGGAGATTTTCTGTAGGGTTCAAAAATGAAGGAGTGCCGGGTGTAATAAAGGCAAACCTTAGGAGGTGTCCGTGTAATTTACTCTTTTTTTTATTACCATATTTTTTTATTTGGAATACCTACCAGTTTTGTTGATAATTACTCTTCGTCAAGGAGTTGGCTGACCACTTTTGATAGGATTTCCATTCCTAACTACGTTGTTTCTATCCACAAGACTTTAACGTAAAGAGATCAAACTTAGTACGATTCAAACCAATAACTTATTGATGTTTATCTAAAACATTTAATAGGTATTAAAATTTTAATTAGATATGAAATATAGCAATTTCCAGAAAAATGGTTCATTCAACACTTCAATTATAAAATATTGAAACGATGATAACACTCAATAAAATATAACTGTTCTACTTACTTAGGGACCTATCTTAGTTTCACATTTGAGAAGTTAAATACACAGTCATTTGACATTGGCACCAGCTTGAGACAGTTGTAACGCAATTTATGAATGAATGTTAAAAACGAACGAACACTGAAGCTTCAAAAGACAAAATGACAGAAAAGATGATCATCATGACTCTGAGTGGGGACTCACATTGTATCAGTAAGTAAAGAGGATAACAAGAAGGAAACAGATCACAACAAACACACTCCTCCTGGTCCCCTGTCACTCAGGGATTATTCTTTCATATTAATGTTATTAAAAAAATAATGCATTAATATTAAAGTGAGCAATTTAATTATTTTAGAAAATAAAGTAAATAGTTATAATTTTTATCAGGAATTGATAATCGATATTATTAATTATTTTATCATTGTGTTGGAATATCAATCACAATTTTTTTTGTATGATTACTTATTTTATCATTGTTCACTTTAGAAAGTTAAATTAAAAAAAATGTCCTAAAAAAATTAGTAGAGTATACGAGTTTAACAGTCCGACTTATGTTATTTGGTATTATTTCAAATAAAGAAAGGAAATTTACATGTTTTATTTTATTAAAGAAAAAAATAAAACATCTATGATTAAAGTGAAAAAAAAAATGGAAGGACTTGTAATAGAAAGCTAAAAATGCATCCGTTCTCTTTTCTTTCTTTCGAAGCAATAAAGTTTTAATTTCTTTTTAACAAAAAAATAAGCAATAACGTTTTATTTGTCTAATTTAGAGATATGAGAGAAAAAAAATAAAAGAGAAAATAAAAAGAAGAATATAAAATTGCAAAGCACATAATTTTTTTTCATTAAAATTTCTTCCATTTGGCGTATCAGGAAAAGGGTTTGCTTTTCTCCTTTACTTCCTTATTAATTTTTGTACCAAATAAACTCTCGTGTATTAATACTGTATCAGCACCAATTTTTCTTATCATCATTTTTTAAAAATATAATATTATATGAATATTTAAGAAGATTTACATAAATAAATAAATAAATAAATATATCGGATCATTAAATTGTATATTCAATTTGTGAAAAAAAATTATTGATGTGACATCATATTCAATTAAAAAAATCTAATAATCATCCAAAATAATTATAAAATATTACTCTGTGTAGAGTTTATATTTTTTGTTTACTTCAAATTAATTATAGTCATAAGCTTTGGATCTACCAACAAGTCGTTGGTCCGAGTGGTGTTGGACTCGGTCCCCCTTAAGCAAGGTCTCGGGTTTAAGTCTTGTGATGGAAAAAACGTGGTTGGGAAAGGAGAATCCCACTAAAGGTGGCCAGTCAGGTTCTCCGACGGAGATTAATCATCGGCAAAACTGATGAATATTCCGTACCAATAACATAGTAACAAAAAAAAACCTTTGGATCTTCTCAAAATAATAAACAATCACAATATTTATAATATATTTAATAAAAAATGAATTACAAATAAATAAGTGTTCAGTATAATGATATCTGCATTTATCCAACAAGTATTCATTTTTCATCTTACTTCAAGTTACTTAGAGCATCCACAATGACAATCTTACACATTGGTTCTTAAGCTATTTTTGTTGGGTCCCATATTGCCACATCATCTTTAAGAACTCTACCAACATTTTACTCCAATGGTGAACTCACTAAGAACTTAAATTGGGTCTCATATGTTACCCCACATGTTTATAATTTTATATTTATATATTTTTGCTTTAAAATAATAATTGATTTGTAATTTAATTTTGAAATAATAAATATGCCAAAAAATATATATTCTTGAAGCATAAATTGTTTATTCCAAAATTAATAAATTTAAAATAAAAGAAATACATTATATTAATTTTGGGTTCACAATAAATTTAAAATTAAGAAAAATACATAACAATAATATTTAAATAAATTTTAATTTACATTTTCCTCATGCTGGAAACGTTCCCAAATGTGTTCCACCAAATCTGCTTGAAGTTGCTTATGAATTTCCTTTTGACGCATGTGTGCTCTCCTTCTTAGATATGTTTCAAAATCCGAATGAGGACCATTAGATACTTCAGTGGTTGACATGTCATTGTCTAAATGATCATAAGAATAATCAAAATTACCATCATATGTGTGTCGTTCATCCTCAACAATCATATTATGCAATATGATACATGCATACATTATATCCATGTGCCAAGCACGTGTCGGGCCACGTATAATTGCAAATCGAGATTGGAGCACTTCAAAAGCCCGCTCAACATCCTTTCTAGCTGATTCTTGACGTTGGGCGAATAACTTTCTCTTATCCCCTAGCGGCATTGGGATAGTCTTGACAAATGTAGCCCACTCGAGATATATTCCATCTGCTAAATAGTACCCCATATTATATTGGGTTCCATTCACCGTATATTGCACCGCTGGAGCTTGTCCCTGCAAAACGTCATTAAACAAATTGGATTGGTTTAAGACGTTAATGTCATTATTTGCACCTGCAACACCAAAAAATGCATGACAAATCCACAAGTCCTGTGATGCAACTGCTTTGAGCATAATTGTGGCTTTACCATTATCACCTCGAGTAAATTGACCTTTCCAAGCTACAGGACAATTTTTCCATTCCCAGTGCATACAATCAATTGAACCTAACATACCTGGAAAGCCGCATGCCTCCCCCATTTGTAGTAGGTGTTGAATGTCATTGTTGTTAGGTCTTCTCAAGTACTCAGCCCCAAATATTTGGTTCACACCTCTTACAAATCTCTCTAAGCATTCTAGTGCAGTAGTTTCACCAATTTGAACATAGTCATCTACACTGTCAACAGGCGATCCGTATGCCAATATACGAATAGCGGCAGTGCATTTTTGCAATGGTGAAAGACCCATTCTGCCAGCTGCATCAAACCTTGTTTGGAAGTACTTATCATGATTGCCCAGGGCATCTACAATTCAAAGGAACAAATGCCTTCGCATTCGAAACCTTCGCCGAAATTGAACCTCTGTGTATACTGGATTTTCAGCGAAGTAGTCAGCGAACAATCGATCATGTCCTTCTTCATGACCTTAATCTATCACCGTTCTTCTCTGTCTTTGTCTACTAGAGTTGCTAGCTTCTCGTTGTCTTCGCCGCTCAATTATTTTCCTCATGTATTCTTCTTCACTGTTGTTCATAATTTCTTCTTCCATGAGTTGCCATTCCAACATATCGTAGTACTTTGAATTGCTTGGATCCATTAGATGTTTAACACAATTTGGTAAGAAGATAATATTGCACAATTGAATGGGATGGAAATTTACTTGTATGCTTATAGTATATGTAGCACACAACTTAACGACTAGTTTAAAAACAGCTAGTAGCAACATAACATTTCTTGAATTTAAGGCAACTACTACAACATAAAATTAGTACAAGACAACCAATGGTAGAATCTAAAACTAACTCATGTTATATTTGTCTCTAATCATGTTGCATAACATTTCATGATCTTTAAGTTGTCTCTCCGTCATCCTTGATGTGTCCATGAAGAGGATCTTCAACTCCTCCAACTTATTTTGTTCATTTCTAGCCTTTACCAAGTCTGCCATCATACCCATTCTTTCCTTATGTTGATTTTGCAATGCAATGAATTCAGCATCGTCGGAAGAAGTTTCGGCAACTTTTATTTTGTTCTTCCTTTTTGCTACCTTTTTTCCGATTGGGCCGATCGATGGTGTTGTTAAGTCATATTCATAACTTGTTGGCGTGTCAGGGTTGGAAGACGATGAGTATGCCCCAGAAGAAGAAATCTTTGATCTTTTTTAGGAACTTTCATTAAATAGCTCTCTCCATTTAGGATTGCCTTTCAATAAACGCCATGCATGCTCACAATTAAATGCTTCACTGACATCTTGCTGATAAATAGCATATGCTTCAATCATGGCATCGTCATCTGAGCTTATGCTTTTCCTCCTCTGAACGGCGTGTGTGTAACACCCAACAAACTTCGCAACAGAAGTATGAATTCTACTCCACCGACCTTTTAGTTGTGTGACCTCCCTTGCCGGTAATTGTTCACGGTTGTTTTTGTAATATTATACGACTCTTAACCAAAAACTTTCTTCTTTTTGGTCCACGCCTACAATTGAATCATTTGAGATGTTGAGTCATGCTCCAATAAGAAGAATATCCTCTTTCACGGACCATTTGATTCGTTGTTTTTTCTTGCCGCTACCCCCTCCTTCATCGAGTGTGATATTTTCTACGCCAATTTGGGTAGAAAATTGTGGAAATTGCGTCGACATGGACTCAATTGGTGATTAAAGGTCTTCATTAGTGGCTTCTACACCACTAGTACCCATTGTAGGCCTATAAAAAGGTGGCAAAAACATCGGAACAAATGGAGGATTTTGAGAATTTTCGGTAGACGGAGGTAGACAATTTTGCATAAAATTGAATGTGGAGTTGTTTGGTGGTGGTGGAAACATAGGAAAAAATGGACGATTTTGAGAATTTTCACTAGAAGAGAATTGATAAATTTGCATATAATTGAAGAAAGCATTAAATTGACTTGGATCCATTTCATAAACAATATGAAATAGATAATAAGAATAACAATAAATTACACAAATGACAGAATAATAAAAATTGACTATTTCAAATTGACAAATTTTTGGTAACTTCAGATCAGAGTAGAATGCAATGAATAGAAGATAGGTTGTGCATGTTATGAAACAAGGAAACACAATTTATAAAATTTTACTCTTGCTTCAATTGGATGCAACGGTTAAATCTGAACCCACTGATCAAATTTACAGATGTAGGAAACGTTTTAATTTCAGCTACAATGGTATAGCAAACGGTAAAAATTTCTTGTCATTAGTCATTTCACAATGTAGGAAACGGTACAATTATTTTGATTTCACTTTTTTTTCTCTCAAAATTTCAACCAGTTTCTCTAAAAAAAAAAAAATCCAACTAGTCATTTTTTTCCCCTCAATTCCCACACGCTCTACACTCTCTAGAAGCTTCAAAACTGGAGATCTTTTCTTCCGTATCTCTCAAAACCTCCATGCACCACCGCGCACAATAGCCTCTGCCTCTCACACACTGCGCACCACCACCCACCCCAAACCACCACCGTGCCACCCTTTGTGCCAAAACCCAAACACCATCGCGCCACCACCAGCCTCCACGAACCAGGTCTGCTCGCCCAAATCACCATCGCACTTTTCTATTTATGAAACCCAAACACCACCGCGGATCTGAAGAGCCATGCGCAGGTGGTTTGCGCGGCTATGGCGTACACCGCGAGGATGCAATCCGTGGAGTTGAGTTTTGAGGATTTGAAGAAATTTCATTTTTTTTTAATATTTTGCTTATGAAATTCCCCTCTTTTGATTCCTCTTGGTGGTGTTGTAATGGATCTGAAATTGGAATTTTGTTTGTTAAATTTGCCTCTCAAATTTCCCTCTTTTAAATCCTCTTGATGTTGTTGTAATGGTTATGAATTTTAAATTAATGGTTATGCAGTTGGGATTCATTGTCGATTTTTGGTTTGATTTTAGGATTCATGGTTCATTTTGAGTTTCATTCTGGAATTGATCCTTAATTTTTAGATTTGGTTTTGTTTAATTTGTTGTTGGTTCATGTTCTCCCCTGTTTGTTCTTCATTTGGGTTTTCTTTCCAGATCGTTGATAACGGTTACTTTCCCTCTCTTCTTGTTACTTTTACAAATAAATTAATTTTTTATTCATAAGAACCAATTCTTACTGACAAACAGTTCTTTTGACGTGGCAAACTCACTTTGCGCTCCAACGGACGAACGAGAAAAAGGTGGGATCGTTCGTATTAAGAATTGCGGATGATCTACCGCTAAAGTTGCTCTGAGTGGGATATTCATGCACGGGTCAGTTTGCTATCCCTATTTTAGAGGAAGGTATTACACTTTGATAAATCACTTGTATGTTTTTGTGTGTTTAGAAATGTTTTTTATGCAAAATAATTACTTCTTTAAATTTTTATTCAGAAATAAAGAATAAAAAATTATGATTTCTCAAAAATAAATTAATTTAAACACGCAATTAACAATAAAATTCCACGCCAAAATATCTCTGTAGAGAGAACACCTTGCTTAAAAGTTACAACACATGTTGGTGCTCAAGACAAGACAAGTGATTGAGCTTCCTTTTATATCAAAGATAACGTTATAAAATGCCTTGGCTTTGGAAAGGAAATTTGTTATCTGGTGGTGGTAGAATAGAGAAAGCAGAGAGGTCAGCTATTACTTTATACTCCATGATTTGCTCAAGAATATATACAAGTTCAATTTTTTTCTTCTTGGGGTAAAGAGGAGATATTTTAGAGAAAACTCCGAATTTCATGTTCCAAAATTCTATGTACTGTCTTAATTTCATCTTTTAAAATTATGTGTCATCACATTGTTTTTTCAAAGATCTTAATCTCTAAAATACTCTATTTATCACCATATTACTCGATCTTCTAAATATTTTATATATCACCAAATTATTTCCTCAAAAATGTAATCTGTTACTAAACTAATCTTTCTAAAATTCTTTTTAGCATTACTTTAATATTCTATATAAGGATCAATATATATGATGATATTTTGTATCTTTTCTTTCAAAAATTTAATTTATTACTAATTCAATGACAAAGTAAACTTTTATAGGACTAGTTTAGTGATAAATTCTTGAGAAACGTTTATAAATCTTTCAAAAACTAATTTGATGGCTAAAATTTTGAAAAGAGAAATAGAATGACATATAATTTTGGATGAGCAAATTGAGAGAGTTATTCTTTAATTTAAAGGAAGATCACTGAGCAAATAAGGATGAAGATCTTACGAAATTTTACGACCTTAAAGCATTTAAAATAGCTTAATTTGCTTGGTAACTATGGATAAAGGCTTATTGATAACTTCTCTTTGTTCTACAGGATTTTCAAAAATGTTTACAACCCTGGAAGGGTCTCTTAAGGAATTAGAAAAGTTATGGAGAACGGCTTTGGGTGGAAAATTAGGAATGGTAAGACACATAGTCTATACATTTTGTTGAACATATCCTTAGACAATATTCTTACTCGAGTAAGATAAAATTATTATGGCCAGTAAATTTTTGGCTTAATTACACATTTTACCCCCAAATTTTTAATTTTTTTTTGGCAAATTTTACTCCCGACAAATTAATTTAGCGCATTTTACCCCTAACTTTTAAAAAAACTTGCAAATTTTACCTTTAGTAGTTGAGCTGATGTGGCAGCGTAAAAGTTGTAAGTAAAATCTACCAAAAAGTTAAAAAGTTTGGGGTAAAATTCGCCAACAAGTGAAAAAGTTGGGGGTAAAATTCGCTGAAAAGTAAAAAGTTAGGAGTAAAAAGTGTAATTATTTTAGTATGCCACGTCAGCTCAACAACGGAAAGTAAAATTTGCAAATTTTTTAAAAAGTTGGGGGCGTTTGTTTCAAGGTATGAAATTTCATTCTCGGAAATCACATTCCCAGGAATATTATGCTTGGAATATTATTCCTATGAACATGTTTGTTTGATCATAGGAATTTCAGAAAAAATAAAATTTATTTAATTAAAAAATAAAAAGTAAAAAAAGAAATGTGGGAGAAAGAGGTGGGTATAGGTAGTTATTGTAGAAAATAACTTCTATTCTCATGAGAATCCAAGATATCCACCCTTCTCTATGGGAATAAGAAGCAACACAATTGTGAGTAATTTACATTCTTGGAAATCAATTATTCCTAAGAATATTTTTACAAAACTTGTACCAAATCTGGGAATGTGATATTTCCAAGTCCACATTCCCGGAAATCTTGCTGGATACCTTGAAACAAACACCTTCTTGGGAGTAAAATGTGCCAAATTAATTTGTTAGAGATAAAATTCACAAAAAATTAAAAGTTGCGGGTAAAAAATACGATTAAATCTAAATTTTTCTCTGAGTATTTAATGTATTTACGTTCTTAAGATTTAAATTCGAGACCACATGTTAACGTAAACAACTCATCCCAACTAATCCATGCGCTCTGTAGTGTATATATGGTTATTTTGGCTGACAACATTTTTCCCTTTTTGAAATTACAATTTTACAAAGACCACCGAGGAATATCCAATATTGATGGGTCGGATGAAGAAAAATACTAAGTTGAAAAATAGTGGCTGAATGGCTGATCGATAATGGTGCTTTACAACCTTCACATCCTGACACTCCTATAATCCTCTTACAGCAATTAATGGCTATAATGCTATATATATATATATAGGCATAGGGAACTCGGTTTTTCATGGTGGCCATGATGTGGCCCTTGGTTTGTTTCATGAATAAGTTGATTCCTCTTTACCACAAACTATGCAAGATTCTTTCTGGTGGAGCCTCTCATGAATGGGTATGGCAACAAACATTTTAATGGACTCCGCATACACGATCCCATGTCACATGCATGATCACGTCAACAAAAGGTGCTGGATCGGTAGTGGAAGAGCTGTGTTACTATCATCTTAATTGCTACCAAACTTTTTCAATTTCAGACACCTCTTTATTTATCTTTCTTGTCTTTTACCTTAGAAGCAGATTTTGAAGTTGGAAGATACTGTCTCCAACCCTAACGAAATCCCCCTAATTTTGATCTGACTCGACCTGATTGGACTCATCTAATTACACTTACTTGCATGTATATGTGGATAAATTAACATGGGGTGATATAAGTGTTTAATAATTCAAATTGATTCTCATTTTTTTTTTTGTGAATGCAAGTTCAGTTTTTCTAAAGTCGCTAAAATCTTACTTGACGGAAAACTCTCTTTAGAGAGATCTCCTGACACTCAAAGTCTAGTTTAGTAACTTTAATTTATTAATACTGATTTAAGATTTAAGTCTGTACACAGAGGCGGAGGCAAGGGGTATTCACAGGGGCCATGGCCCCCCTAACCCACTAAATTAGAGACTAATCTTGCTTGCGATGTGTGACTGTCGCTGGTTCAAGAAAATTTTGCACATGGAGGAAATCGGACACGGTTCTCTAGCTAAATAAATCGTTCTCCCACGTGTGAACGCAACGAGGTCTTACACCATTGCACTAAACCTATGAGTTTTCCCTTAAGTTTGTAAAGTGTGTTTAAATTACTATAAAAATAATTTTATGGTTCCCTTTGAAAAATGATACATGAATATACAATGTTAGTTGACACTTAAGGAGAGAAAGAGAGAAGAGAGCAAAGTGTAGGTATAATAAGTAACATGATGTAATAGAAAGAGAGAGATAAAGAGAAATTATAGGTTTTAGTGAACTATTTGTAATGTTAAGATCTATATATAATTATCCAAAATTATTTTATCCATATAATTTATTTTTTTTCCTCATATATTACCTCTAGAAGCAAGTAATTAATTTATCAAAACCAATAAAAATAATTAAATTTATTAATTTTAATTAATAATACCATAGAATTAAATAGTTTAAGTAGTGATTATATTTAATGATTGATTTATTTGAATGTATTTTATTCGAAAAAAATACTTGTAATTTAAACACGATCAAACATAAATAAGAGATACAGATTGATTCCTATGATATAAAACCAAAATAAGATAATATCAAAATGTCCTTTTTTATTTTATGGCTCCTTCTATTTTTTTCTGGTAAACATTATTTGTAATTCAAGGAATAATTTTTCTTCACTACGAGTGTGGCTTAAAATGTTAACAGGTCAATGAAAGCATCTACTTATGAAATGATTGAATGTCTCATTAATAAACTCCATAATAAATTAAGGACATATATAAAAGAAAATATATAATTAATACCTTTGAAAATGAGACTAGTATATGTTTCTGTAGTTAGAATAAGATAAATGTATCTATTGTTTTTTATATAATAAATAGTATTATTTTTGAAACATAATAGCCAAATAAACTAAAAAAATAATAATATTAGAGAAAAAGGGTTATGCACTGATAGTGTAAAATAGTTTTACACAGTCATCTAATCACAACCCACCATGTATGGTAAGTTTGTTGACTTTTACAAAATTATCTTAAAAGTCACACTAATGGTGACTTGTGATTGAATAACCGTATAAAACTTTTTTACACCGTCAGTGCATCACCATTAAACTCATAATATTAACATTCTATTGATTCCGTTCAAAAAAAGAATGTTAATTTCTTACAACGAATAAACCACTGTTATATTTATGTACAAAAAAAACCACTGTTATATTTAAAATCCGGAAAAAATAGAGGCCTTAAATAGTTGCTAGTGCTACATCATTTTAGTTTAGTCTAAAGTCACAAACTCCAAAAAAAAAAAAATTCTATATATTCTAATTATGTATAATATATTGTAGAGAAATATAATTGTTGC
Organism: Pueraria montana var. lobata; assembly: GCA_026413185.1. Lineage (NCBI taxonomy): Eukaryota > Viridiplantae > Streptophyta > Magnoliopsida > Fabales > Fabaceae > Pueraria > Pueraria montana. The sequence goes on from CM048647.1 coordinate 6,917,792, forward strand.
ACTGTCAGTGACTTATTAGTAGAATAGATTTTTTAAGCAAAAATAGAGCATTAAAGTAGTTCTTACCTAAAACGAAAGCCAGCCTATATGAGGGCAGCACCAATTTAAATAGACCAAAGCAACCCTTCAAATAAGAATGATATTCAGCCAACACTGTTAATTTTAGTAAACCATGAAGACATTATATTTAAAAGAAGAATAGATTGGTGAAGTAAAATAGAGTTTTTGAAAGTAGTTGCTACCTGGTTTTGTTAAGTAGAAACGAAAGGCAACATGTAGAAGACTAGCACCAAAAAAAGAAAAAAAAAACTCTAAAAAACAAAATATTTTTTAAAACTGGTGTGAGGTTGTTCTAGCTTAACCAGTGGTCTCGGATTCGAGTCCTGGGTATGCAACTGCGTTAAATACTTGGAGGGAGAGCTTTGCCGCCCGTAGTGGTCCTACCTGGCTCGAACAGGCTTTTCTCCAGTAAAGAATACCTGTGGTTTAGAAAAAAAAAAAACAAACAAACAAAGCTTTATATTGGAAGAGCTTATATATTTAAGGGAAAAAAAATTTAATCAAAGTTGAGTCAATTGTAACCTAAATTAAGCATAAAAAAAAAGTTGTAACCTAAATTCATTCGTAGAAATCCAAATAGAAAGAGTGTCAAAAGGATATGTGTGAGTTGAGTTTTAAAAATTTAGGCTAATTCATAATTTAAGTCAGTCCATAATGAACTAAGACCTTTTTATTGGGTCTGTTTGGATATAAATTATAAAAGCTTTTTTTTTTTTTTTTTTTACAGAAAATATAAAACTTTTTTAATAGAGAAACTCTCATAACTTATTCTAGCTTTGTATGAAATCAGACTCATTATTATTATTTGGTAATGTATTTATTTGGATTAATTTTTCATATATTTAGATATCCATGTTGAAAATCTAAACAAAAATATTTAAAGGTAGAAGACACTTGTAATAAATTTTACTAAGTTATAAATATATTAATTATAAAGATTGATACATAATATGTTAATTTGGAATATTATAGGAAAATGATGATTTTATATGTACGTTAATTATTAGCTTAATAATGTGGTTATGATTTTTCTTTTAAAAAAAAAAAGTGAACAATTGGTATACCTATTTAGCCCACAGCCCAAAGTGGATTGGGCTAGGCTTAGAGATAGGAATTCGAGCCATGATCCATGGACAAGTCTTGATAACTATCGTAGCCAACGTTTCTTATAGTGGAGTCTCTAATGATCATTTTTTTATTTTATGACTCTTTAACTATTAGTGTAATACTTAATATTTCATTGTTTTTAACACATAATTCCTTAAAAAATTATTGGCTAATTTTCATATTTAGTTTGAAAGTTAGTGATATTTTGGAATTTTTAGACATTAAATGAAAAATTAAAATAAGAAATACCAAAAAAATCTTTTAAATTCAAACAAAACTATTATCAACAAGTTGATAGTCGAGATAAACTAGGTTTGGATTCCTTAAGTAATGTTTTATACTGAGTCTTGTGGATGAAAGAAAACATGGTTGGTAAGGTTTATATGGTAATGTCAAAGTTTATATGGTAATGTCAAAATCTAGATATTTTACAATAAAATGATATGGTTGGTAAAAAAAAAGGGAAATAAAAATCCATTTTGGAGATTAAATTAATGTTGTAAAATATTTTTGAGATTAATTCTATTATTGATTGAAATATTTTTAAAAACATTTTTGAAATCAATTATATTAAAATAAATGGCAAGGTTCTTTTATTTGAAGGTTTGGAGATTAAATTAGCGAATTAACTTTACTGTAGTTTTCAAGTTACCAATCAAACGAAAGTTAATCTTCATAACATAAGTTTTTCAAATATGATAAACAATTATTTTATACAATTATTATCTTCTAAATTGATTGTTGATAGAAATTTAGCTTGATATTATAACTAATCATTATTAGTTTAATTTTAAAGCTATGATTTTAAAGCTAATAACGGAAATGTAATTACATAAATAGTTATAAAAGGTTGAGTATATTTTTAAAACGGTCATTTATGGAGATATTAATTCTCATTCAAACCATATATATTTATTGTGATTATGGTAGTTTTTTTTTTAAATCCGTTTACAAATAAGGTTGAATTATAATTAAATATATATTTACTGAAATATTCTTGAATTTAAATGAAAGAATATTTTATTGAAATAATTAATTGTAGGAAAAGTTATCATTTTAACATGTAATTTAGCTTATGCAATTTCTTTTAAGTGTGTGATCAATTTCTTTTACTTATTGCAATATCCTATCATTAATTTGTATTTATCCTTTTTCATTTAATTGACCTTTTTCATTTAAATCAATTGATCCTTAAATTATTATTGACCCTTTAATTTAAATTAAAATTGATGATAATGATAATTTATAATTGATTTCTTCTACTTTTAATTAATTATTATTAATTATTTACTATTAGATTTAGACTTGATATTCAACGCATCTTCAACGTCATAAGTAAGGATACTAAAAAATGAAAAAAAAAATGAGAAACCAAAAAGGTCCACACTTTCAAACTTAAATTATGCCTTTATTATACAAATATGATAACTTAAAGATAAAGACTAAATAAGAACCTTTTCAGACCAAGAAAATAAAATGTGAAAGTGGATAATGAGTTTATGTAAGTGAAAAAAAAAAAAAAATGAAAACAAAAAGATTCGGATTTTTTTTTGTGAAGTATGCAAAAATAAACAAAGCAAAACAAAAGTAAATTACACGATCAAGAGATTTGAAGCTAGAGCATCAAAAACGCCATTAGGAGGACAAAGCCACTTGCAATCCAAGGATGTATCAATTATGCCCCCAATTCAATAGCTCGTCCGCCACTTTAGTAGATCCTCAAGGCAGTATTTTAAAAACCGGACCGGACCGGCCGGTCCGACCGGAACCCGGTGGTATAACCGGTTCGGTTCGATGATAGGATCGGATATGTATCTGACCCGGTACGACCCGGGTTGAACCGGCCGGTTTTTGCAAAAAACCGGTGACTCGGGTTGAACCGGGTTGTGATATGATTTTTTTTTTTTGAATAAAAAGTGCTGAAATGATGTGTTTTAATTTATTTTTTATTTTTTTTGTGTATGAAACTTATTTATGGACTTGTATTGTTATTATTATTGGTTGTTATTTCTTATTTGGAATATTAGGTACTTTATAATGACAATAATTTAAAATTTGAAGTGTTAAATGATTAAATTATGTTAGCTATATTATATTTTTTTAATTTTTTAATATATATCGAGTCAAACCGGTCCGACCAGTGATCCACCGGTTCGACCAATGATCCATTAACCCAGTACCTCGACCGGTTCGATGACCGGTCCGGTTCTTAAAACACTGCCTCAAGGAGTATAGGATAAAATCAAATGCCATCTTTCTAGAGTACAAAAAAGATTGGATTTATTGTATGAAAACAAAACCAAAATGAAAAAAATAAAGAAAATTGAAAATTAATTCAACAACAAAAAATGTTATCTTTTTAGAGTGCAAAAAATGGGGGAAAAATGGAACACAATCAAATGAAGAAGAATAAAGAAGAAAAGAAAAAATTTACCTCACAAAGAGAACTCAGTTGCGTATTCTTAATGTAGAGATGAATATTTCATTGTGTGATGATCGTAATGCTATTACATAGAAAAAAAATAGAAGCCCCTTGTATTTTCGTAAGGAAAAGAAAGAGGAGAAGAGCCTTTCAAGAAAAGGAGTTACAATTGAATGAGAGGAGAAGAAGAAGGATTTTGAGAGAAATATAAAGGCATTATTGAATTGTAGAATGACTTAATGCCCTTAGTTTAAGTGAAAAGTTGAAATTACCAATTTATCCAAAGACTTCTATTATATATATAAAGAAAAGATGTGTTATATTGTTAATAACTCATTAAATGCGTCAAACTTTTATAGGAATTGAGTAATATCTCATTAATATACTTTACAAAAAATTAAGGGTATAAAAATTAATTAATTAATAATTAATATATTAATAATTAATACATTTGAAAGTGGTCATGTGATTCTTATAATTAGGACAGAAAAAATACTATAATTTATTTCTTATATATAGGACCGGAGGTAATAATCTTTATCATGGTTAAAACTGGATTGAGAATCAGCCTAGTAATTAGTTCAGAAGACTTATATGATCAAACAACTCTAAAATTGGTTATAGGATCAATTTGCTTAAACTTCAAAAAATACTCTAAAAAAGTCATTTTTAAAAATTGATTTTTTAATAAACAGATAAGAATTGCTTCTTAAAAAAAGAGAGCAGAAAACTACTTAAAAAAACAGTTTAAACAAATGCATCAAAAAAACAGAAAAAGGTTTATTTTTATTAAAAAGTGTTCTTTTTAAAAAAAAAACTTAAACAAACCGATCCATAATGTATTTGGTAATATGTTGATTTGTACTTAACATGATCTCTGAAACAAAAACAATTATTTTTGTGTTGATTTTAATGTGATTTTGCAATGAACGTAGCTTCTTAATGTATAACCAAATATTCACTTAAAAGTACGAGACTAGTTACATAACTAAGAAAACTGATGAAAATTGACGATTTAGGATTTAGATTGCCGTTTGAAGCATCTCAATTGAACATTTATACTTTTCGAGGCACTAAGGGAGTGTTTGGTAGAAAAGAAGTTTTTTCATGTTTGGGAATCATGATTCTTGAAAATCATGAATCCTGAGAATTGTGATTCCTGAAAATGAATAGAATCTATTTGGTTGGTCATAAATATTCTTAAGAATATTTATATAAATTATCTGAGAATCAAAAAGTCCGTTTGTTTCACGGATTAAAAACTTATTAATGAGAATATGAACATGAGAATGTAATATACCAATGTTTGTTACAGTCAAGTTTTAAAAATTTATTCCCGAGTATTGTTTATTCCTTAGAATGTTGTAGTTTCCTATTTTAATATCTTTTCTCATACTTTTATTCCCATGAAGAGGGATGATAATGTGATATTCCCATGAGAATATGAAAATTTATTATCTAAATATACATGTAACTTCCATTTTTACTTTTTTTTATTTAAATTACTTTGAATTTCAAAAAATAATCCTAGAAATATTAAAATGTAACCAAACATGTTTTTAAATATACCTAGGAATAATATTCTTAGGAATCATATTCCTAGGAATACAATATCATTCCATGAAATAAACGCTCCTAAGAGTTATGTGGTATTTTTATCGGTTACTTTAATTATTTACTGTATTAAATAATCTAATAAGAGTAACATGATATTTTTATTGTTGTAAAAAAAAATAACTCGGGAAAATTAGATTCCCACCTCCTTAGGAAAGTTTTTGTCAAAACCTAGTTAAAAACATTTCCAGAAAACATTCTTTCCCATTAATGTTATTTTAAAATTGATACCTAATGTGTGTAAGATTAAAATAAAAAGCTTTTCCCCGACCAAACGTCCCAAAAGGCAAAAATAACTCTTCCTTATCATTAAGTTGAACGGATGTTCACATTAAAAGAAACTGATTTTCAAAACACTTACTTGTTGTATATGGTTCAGTTCGGTTCATGGGAACGAACCATTTATTTTTCTTTTGGAAAAATAACATTGGAAACAATGTCATTTTTGAGAGTTCACTAATTTGAGCCTTGATTGGCTAATTATCTCCTGCCAAATTGGAACCTAGACCCTCACATCAAGTACTTTGCTCATTTGCCCGTGATCTTCGGCGTTTCTCATTGTCATATACTCATAGGCTATGTTTGGCAAAACTAGCTGAAAAAATAGTTGGAAGCTGAAAAGCTAGTCAGTAGTTGAAAGTTGAAAATTGGTAGCTGAAAGCTGTTAAACTAACTTATTAAAACATAAGTGCTCGGTAAGATTGTAGCTGAAAGATATAAAATGACAGAAATGAAAATATTTATATGATATTTTTATATAAATTATAATTTTATTTTATGGATAAAAATATATTTTGAGGTGTTATAATTTTAATTTTTTAATTAATTTTAAACTCTTGTAATTTTTTATTTATAGAAAAATTATTTTCATTACATTTTTAGTTTCAATTATTACTTTTTTTTTTTCATTTTAAGTATTCTACTATTAATCTTATACTATATCTTAAAATATTTTTAAGCAAGTTTAAAATAAAGTAAAAAAAAACATACACTTAAATAGACATTATACTTTTATTATGTTAATTAACGTAATAGTTAAAATAAATTGTCTAATATAAAATTATTCAAAAATAAATAAAAAATAAAAAATATAATATTTATCATTGTCAATTTCGTGAAATATAATGTTGAAATAATAAATTAAATATTATAAATAGTACATTGGTTAAAATAAATAGTGTAATATAAAAAAAATGTAAAAATATAATAACAAAAAAAAAACAAATAAATAATAAAATGTTGTTTTATTTAAAAATGGTAACAAGAAAAATTAATAAATATTTTAAGGATAAAAATGGAATAAAATATAAAAACTTAGAAGCTAGAAGCCAGTGTTTTAAAAAACGCTACTTCAAGTAACATTTCAAAAAACGCTAAAAGCTACTAAAAAAACTTATTTATTGAACACTCAAACAAGTTTTTTAGCTAGTAAAAAAAGCTAGAAGCTAGCTAAAATGACTTGCCGAACATAGCCATAAAGTTTTTGCGATATATAATTTTTTTTTTCGAATTGGCTTCTATTATATTCTATTATATATATATATATATATATATATATATATATATATATATATATATAAATACAAAACTATATTATATATAATAGTTTGTATTTAAACTAGAAAAATTAAATGAATGCAAATATGAATTGAAAACAAATATGAAGTTAGTTTTGTATTCAAATATATTTAAAGAAATAAAACAAATATAAAATACTATAATAAAATATATTATTTTATTACATAAAAAAATTAAAGGGATAAGAAGCAAAGTAGCTTCTCCCATACAATTAGTTCTAAAGAAAAGGAAAGAGAGGGAAAAAAAATATAAAAAGAGTTAGAGAGGAAGATGGTGAGAACTCATATAGGAGAAGAGAAAATACGGTGAAGAAAAAAATAAAGAATACCACTCATGAATTCTTAAAGATTTTAATAATTAGTGATGAGTTATTCTCAGATTTGAAGTTTACCTTTTCAAAGACTATTAATTAAGAAAGTTCCATCCACACATTATGTGATTAAATCTTGACAATCATGTAATAATATATCTTTTTTTTTTAATAATATATCCTTTTTTTGAAAAGTAAAACTATGAGATACGTAAATGCTGCAATTATGAGATATATATGTTCATGAAAGTATGATGATGACATAACACGTTATTTTGGATGACATATGTCATATATTCACAAGTTAAATGACATTTAGGTTATGTTTGGATTAGAAAATATAGTAAAACAAAAAGTTTGAAGAAAATAAAAGGAAAGGAAGAAAAAAAATAGAGAATGAAATATTTTTGTTGTTGTTTAATAAATGAAAGAAAATGAAGATATATATATTTTTTCTTTTATTTAATTATGTTATATAATAACATAAATACCTCAAATAAAAATAAAATATGTTATAACTAAGTATTTTTGTCTTTATATAAAAATGTGACACTTTTCCTTTCCTTTTCTATCCACTTTTGAATAGAAGAGAAAAATGTAATGAAACCTATTTTGGGTTAAAGAATGTTAGTAACGCTTTCTTTAACACATTTTTTAAAATATTTTTCTTATAATTAATTAAAATTTATTGAATATTATCTATTTTAATAAATTTTATTTCTCATTATTTTTTCTTGATTAAGAAGTAAGACTCGTCAAAATAGATTATTTTTAATAAATTTAACCAATCATACAAAAAAATGTTAAAAAGAGAGTGTGCTAACATTTCTCTTTACTGGTGTCCTTCCACTGAACAAATGCTGGGTTAAAATTTTACGTTTTGTCTTACTCAATTCGCCCCTCCACCTTCCTGCGAAATAAATTAAAAGTTAAGAAATGTAAAAAGACTTATTCGAAGCAGGAAATGATCCTAGGTAGGAAATTGTCTCTTAACAAGGAACGTACGACTTCTCAACAATTATAAATAATGACATCCTCCAAATCTATACCATTTTTTGTTTCCTTAACATGAGTATTTGTTCACATATTTATCCTTTTTAGTTTTTAGCGAGATTGAATTTGTATTGTTCTCGATGTATGACTCTACTTATTTGAATGAATGAATACCTCTTTTAGTCAAAAAAAAAAAAAAACATGAGTATGGGTACGTTTGAAAGAATTTATTTATTTAGATTTATCTTTTTTTATTCATATTTAGATTTATCTTATGATATTGTACCATCAGATCAGGGATGGCAAAATGGGCCAACCCGTCTTGCCTTGCCATTGACCCGCCAAAATCAGGTTGGCCCATCCCGCCCCGCATAAGAAAAGTGGATTGCGAATCCAAGCCCGCCCCGCCAACCTGCCAAAAACCAAAAAAATAAAATAAAAATATACAAATATATTTTAATTCATTTTTATCTTTTAAAAATATTAAATAACAAATAATTATTAAAAAATTAAATATATTACCTTAAATTTGGAATAATAATTTATTTAGACAAAAATAAATTAAATAAATATTAATAATATATGTATAAAATAAAAAAAAGAAATATTAAATATATTTATTCTTTTTATAAAATGGGTTGGCGGGTTGACCAACCTCGACCTCAACCCGTTTTTTGGCGGGTCAAAAGTGGGTTGCCCTGTTGAAAATCCCAACCCGACCCACAAAAAAAAAAAAAAAAAGTCAAAACGGGTTGACCCGACGAGTCCAACCGGTTTTGCCACCCCTACCTCCGATTATCTTAAGACCAATCCGACATATTGGATAGGTAGACAACCGAGCAAGAGTCGGGCCGAAAGATGTCTTAACACCGAATCTAAAGGGATCAAACTTTTATCTGCTCCTATTCTGTTTTATCTTGCGAATATTTTATCATATCTTAATTGTATTTTCGCCTCATATCTTATCCCCATAATTAAGAAAATAAGATATGATGACATTATATCTTGAGAACCTCTATATAAAGCACACTAAGCCTAAGAGTAAAGGTAGATTACACATTTTTATGCTCTCGATAGACAACTTCAAATCCTAGGGGAAACCTATATCGGAACAGATATAAACACTTGTGTAAATATTTAAAAAAAAACTTATAAAAATGACTTATAATATATTTATAAATTATTTTGAACTTGTTTTAATAATTTTTCTAAAATAACTTGAGAAAACAATTAACAAGTTTTACGAAAACAATTTAATCCTAATACTTTAAATATAAAAACAACTTAATACTTAAATATTTTTTTGACAAGCACTTAATTATGTTTACCATTTATTTCTATGCCTAGGGATAAGTATGAAAAATTTATATACAACTTATTTGAATTTTTCTTATTATATAATAAGTATTTGGATAAGTATTTGAAAAAAATATTATGAGAATAGTTCATAATATATTCGTAAGTTGCTTTTAACTTATTTTAACAAGTTTTTCAAAATAACTTATGAAAATAATCAATACTTTATATAAAAATAGTTTTTTTTATTATCATTTTATAAGTACATAGTATTTATCAACTCATGATAAAAAAAGAGTATTTATCAACTTTGTCAATGATTAATATTCGTCGTAGAAGTTGATTCACCACTTTTATTGAGGTCTTTTATTCCAATCATGTTTTTTCCATCTATAATATTTGAACTCGAAATCTTACTTACGATGTGAAGCCAAATTCACTTAAACCAACATAATGTTGTATAAAAATAGAGTAAATTACACTGATACCTTTTTTAGGTTTTTTCATATTTCACATAATATCCATGCTTTTTTGATGTTTACAACAAACTTTCTTACAAAGGTACATGTAATGTTTTTCAAATAACCAAAGAGTGTCAGTGTAATATTTTTCAAACATTTAAGGAAATTAGTGTGGGAATGAAAAAAAAATGTCATGTGCAATATAAAAAAAACTTCATGAAATGCTAATGTAATTTACTCATAAATAATTTAACTATCTTTTTTCTTAGACTATAGAAATAACTTATACATGATAAATACATATTTAATAGAGAAAAAGTGCTATACACTGATAATGTAAAATAGTTTTACATTGTCATTCAATCACAACCCACCATGTATGGTAAGTTTGTTGACTTTTATCTTAAAAATCATATAAACTGTGATTTGTGATTGGATAAAGTGTAAAATTATTTTACATTGTAAGTGCACCACCATTAAACTCTATTTAATAAGTACTTAATTATATTTACCATTTATTTTCTCTTTATCATACGTTATCAATGTTGATTTACCTTAATAAATTGTCATTAAAAAATTGAGAGGAATGTAGACATTTTTAAGTGTGCATATAAATTTTCCTATATGTCCTATATAAATATAAACATGTAAGACTATTTATTTCTTTATATGAATATATTCTTTTATCATGAAGTGGTAAAATGCATTGTCCTAACATGCATATAATATATTACAAATTTATAATATCAAAAAAATATATTACAAATTTGTATAGTATAGATTTTCTCTAGGGGTTGAGGGTTCCTACCCAGAATATGAAAGTGTGTAATTTGTCCTTACTCTTGGATTTATCGTGCGTTATAAAAAGGTTCTCAAGAGATAATACTATCATATAATTTATATCTTATTCCCTTAATTCCAAGAATAAGATATGATGGGATGTGATTAAGATATAATAGAGTATGATAAGATATTACAATATATGATAGAGTAAGAGAAGGCCTAGATCTTTTAGATTAAGTGCTAAGATAATTACGGGTAGTGCCCTGCTCGGTCGAGTACCAAGTTACTATTCGGGTCGGTTTGATATTAAATGGTCAATCCATGGGAGATCGAAGGATACACAGTCCCTCAGGATCAAATGCGTAAGCATGAAGAGCCTAAAGATTGCAAAATTAAAGATGGTTAAACATTAGGATCGATAATGATCGAGGGATACAATAATATAATTTATATATTTAAAAATATATTTATTATAATTTTAATTATATAAAATAAACATTTATTCTATACAATATAGAGGCAAAAATACTAATTTTTATTTAAATATAAAATGAACACTATAAATTCAAGTATCTGAAAAGTAAATATACATATTTTTTTGCATACAAAGACAAAAGTTATTACTTTTTTTCTCTCTTGTGAATAACTACTCTCTCCGTTTTTTTTATTTGTCGTTTAAGGTTTATTTATATAAACTAAGAAATGCATTAAATTTTTTTCATTTTAATCAAATAATTATGGGATTTCCTATCTTACTTCTTTTTATTTCTACTCTATAATAAATACATGCCCAAATTCATTAAAGATAAAGAGAGAAGTAAGAGTATAATTGATAAAAGAGAAATTAATGTGATCTTGAATTTTGCAAACGATCTTAAAAATAAAAATAATTTTTTACTAAAAATTTGACACTTAAAAAGAAACGAAGGGAGTATTATATTGAAATAATGCAATGATCGGCATAAAATAAAATATTTACAGCTTTTTATTATGTTAGTATTTGCAGACGAAAGCTTGCATCACAGATGTATTTATTACCAACCCATAACGATCATTACTTAACTCAAATTAACTAATTAAGCCCCACCAGCTTCAAATATCCAGCAATATAATAATCACATAAACTAAAAAAAAAAAAATTAAAATTGATAGAGAGAGAGAGAGAGTGCTGTAACTGTAAGTGTAACTGTTTCTTTTTCAAAATTTCTTTAACAGCTGAGCCAAGATTGACAAATCAAAAACGAAAATAACGATAAACAGACAGCTAATGGTGCAAACAAAATCCCAAATCAACTCCTAATGATTTCAAAAAAAGCAATTTAGGGTTTTCAATTTCAAACCCTAAAAAAATCATACTACATAGCCTTTGGAATTGGTCCCATCAACATCCCCTTTAGCTCCCACCCCCACACACACCCCCACCCATCATCATCATCATCACCAACAAACAAGTCCTAACACGAACCCCAAATCTCATCAAAAGATTCGAAACCAAAAATTAGGGTTCCAATTTCAAAAATAAAAATGCCCCCTTTCAAATGGTCCCTCTGAGTAGTAACCCCAACCCCACAACACAACCACCTGTCATCATTATCATCAACCACAAGTAACCCCTTCTGACTCCAATCCCAAATCCTAATGACCCCAAAACAACTTATTGGGGTTCCAATTTCAAACCCTTATTAAAAAAAATTAGGTTTTATTTTATTTTATTTTATTTTATTTTCTTCTTCCCCAAACACAAAAGCCTCACCGGCACCGACCCATCATAGTTTTCCCCACCAAGCTTCGATTTTGAGTTCGAAAATGGCGACTAGGGGCACCAGATCGGAGAAGGTTCGGCGAATTTTCAACCAATTCGACGCGAACCGCGATGGGGGTCTCAACCGCGAGGAAATGGCGTCGCTGGTGGGTGCGGTGAACCCTAGGGTGAAATTCAGCGACGAACAAATCAACGCGATCCTCGACGAGGTGTTCCGAACCTACGGCGAATTCATCGACGGCGACAAGGGTCTCACGTACGAGGGTTTGTTGCGCACGTACGACGACGGCGCCGGCGATGTCGACCGCGATTTCGAAGCGCTCGGCCTCGACCTCGTCGCCGCCGACGCCGCCGCGAAGGAGCCCCTCGCTGCGTCGGAGGCGTCGTCCTCGTCGATTGTCGACGAGAGAATGGTGGTGGAGACGCAGAAGAAGCAGCGGACGGCGGCCTGGGCCGTGTCGCCGAACCACGGGATCGTGTTCGACGACACGTGGAAGATTGTGGACGATTTGGAGCTTCTTGTGAAGAGGCTGAAGGTGAAGCAGTCCAAGGAAGGTGGGAAATTGAAGAATGACAACTTTGATGCGTTTTCGGATGCCGGTTGGTCGCGCGAATTGGGGCCCTCGGCCGAGATTTCGGAGAAGAGAGTGATGTGGGAGGAGTCAGGGCATGATTATGCAGTGTTTTTGAAGGAATTGGGAGGGTTGAGAGGGAGGGCTGATGGGGCTAGGTCAAGAGAAGAGGCATTTGATGGGCACATGGCAATTGGGAGGGTTTTGTATGAGCACCAGTTGTTTAAGGAGGCATTGGTTAGTTTCAAGAGGGCTTGTGAGTTGCAGCCTGTGGATGTGAGGCCTCATTTTAGAGCTGGGAATTGTTTGTATGTTCTTGGCAGGTACAAGGAGGCCAAGGAGGAGTTTCTCTTGGCTCTTGAGGCTGCTGAGGCTGGAGGGAACCAATGGGCTTACTTGCTCCCCCAGATTTATGTCAACCTTGGCATCGCGCTCGAGGGCGAAGGGATGGTTTTGAGTGCCTGTGAGTATTATAGAGAGGCGGCGATTCTTTGTCCCACGCATTTTAGAGCTTTGAAGCTCTTAGGTAGTGCTCTTTTTGGCGTTGGGGAGTATAGGGCGGCGGTGAAGGCGTTGGAGGAGGCGATTTTCATGAAGCCGGATTATGCTGATGCGCATTGTGATTTGGCCTCGGCATTGCATGCCATGGGCGAGGATGAGAGGGCGATTGAGGTGTTTCAGAAGGCTATTGATTTGAAGCCTGGTCATGTGGATGCGCTTTATAATTTAGGTGGGCTGTATATGGACTTGGGTAGGTTTCAGAGGGCTTCTGAGATGTATACTAGGGTTTTGGCCGTGTGGCCAAACCATTGGCGAGCGCAGCTGAACAAGGCGGTGTCGCTGCTGGGAGCTGGGGAGACTGAAGAGGCCAAGAGAGCTTTGAAGGAAGCGTTGAAAATGACGAATAGGGTTGAGTTGCATGATGCAATATCACATTTGAAGCAGCTGCAGAAAAAGAAGACCAAAGCTAGTAATGGGAGTGCTTCTGGGGAGGCATCGTTTGTTATAGTTGAACCGTCTAAGTTTAAGGTAGTTGGAGAGAGGACTACTGGGAGGCAGGAGCTAGCCACTGCCCTGCAAATCAGAGCGTTTCAGAGGGTTACTAGGTTGAGTCGCTGCAGTGTGGAGCTTTTGAAGAAGGAGATGAGCGAACGTGATGTGCCGGTGTCCTATTCTGGTAGTGGAGTTCCTGAAAAGTCTATCCGGAAGCCGAGTTTGGAAGAAATTCTTCGTAGATTACTCAATTTTCTGAAGCCTGAGACTTTTCAAGGGGCTGTAAAAGCCATAAACGAGAGGATTCTTTCTGTTTTGGATGAGAATGGTTCAGGCAGGCTGGATCTGGGAATGTTTTATGCTATTCTTGCTCCTATTTGTGGCGGTCCTCCAGATAGACGCAAAAGGGTTGCCTTTGATGCACTTTTGTGGCGTCCCATGAATGAAGACGGTGCTAATATTAGGAAAGTTGATGCCACTGTATACATCAAGTTGTTAAGGGCAGTTTATTTTCCTAGCCAAGGGGTTAGTGAACTAATGGAGGTTCATGGAGATTTGGACACTTCAATGGTGTCTTTCTCTGAGTTTCTAGTTATGTTTGATGATCCAGATTGGGGTTTTGGCATCATGCCTACTCTGGTGAAGCTTGAAACGGGGGATAGAAACCGGCATGGCAACACGGTGTGCTCGGTTTGCCGCTACCCTATTATTGGTTCTCGGTTTAAGGAGATGAAATCTCATTTTAGTTTGTGTAACCAATGCTACAGTGAGGGGAAGGTGCCTTCTTCATTTAAGCAGGAAGAGTACAGATTTAAAGAGTATGGAAGTGAGGGTGAAGCCATGAAAGATAAGTGCACGTGCTTCAATTTGCAATCCCGCAATGAACAGTAGATAGTGGCATTCAATTTTTTGTCTTTTTTGATTTTTTTTGTTCTACTATCTTGTATCATCCCATCTTGTTTATCCTAGCTTTTTTCGGTGTGAATGTGATTATATCTAGCTCATGATTTCACCAGGCATTTTGGCCCCTTGTTTAATAATTGTTTCAGGTGGTGCTTCACTGCTTTAGTAACTGTTTATAGACATTGTAAAACCTTTTAACCTCCGTGACAAACATATGTGTTTATCATGCTTCTTTATCCCTTCTTGCTGTTTTGTATGAAGCATTTATCTTTTGACACATGAAGTCTGAAAGTTCAGTCTAGAGTACTGTGATTCTAACTTTCAATTATATGTGTAGAGTAATCAACGGAGGAGTCATCAATTTTTCTTCCTTATCAAGTTAGATTTTGCTTATACGGTTCAAGTACCAAGAGTACAATACACTCAATGGTTTATATTTCAACTCAATGTTAATCTGACAGTACATTGTGCGTTGAACTGTCATTTGTTTCTATATGGTTAATTTGATGTAATGCAATGAAAGTATACATTAAGAATTTTGAACAGTAGGGACTTTTGCGGTTTTGTATTATAAATTCACAATTTTTTCCTCCTCTTTATCACGAGTAGAATATGACAGCACATTTATCTGTGTTTTCATCTGTTATATTGGAGTTTGATGTGCTATATGATCTCAAGTATTAGCAACGAAGTCCTATGTTAGATTCACAGGTACGATAAGGACAGGATGGGGGGTAATATTGAGAATTTCCACGTGTATAAATAGGCTGCAACATAAAAAATAAATGTTGATGTGGCAGTGGTGGGAATATACATGAGGAGATAAAGACAGAAAGAAGGGTATGCAGAAGTTGAGTAAATGTTTGTATCTATGTAATTTTCCTTCTTGGACTAATATGGCTTATAGTATCAGTTGTGGAAAAAGAGAAATACTGAAAGTAAAAATTTTGATTTCTAGTTCCAATCAATCTTATGCGAAAAAAAAAATAATAAAAAGTTGTTGTTTCTAACTAAGGAATACGTTCAGTGAAACAAAAAAAAAACAAAAAACTAAGGAATACGTGAACCCGGTAGGTGATACTAATGCCTCCAGACTAAAATCTTTGTTGTGCTTGGGATGGACTTTTGATCTTGTAGAGAGGGTGTTAAGAAAAAAGCTATATAGATTAAATTTGGATTTCTGAGTCTCTTAGGTGCGTTTTAGCATGTGGGACGTGGAATCAAACAAGCATGTAGAGATACAATTACAAGGTGCCTGATTCTCCAAAAATATATTTTTGGAGAAGGGAAAGGATTTTAAGTGTGACTAAATCTAGAATAAAGAATTAGTTTTATAGACAGTATAAAGGATTGAAGTTTGTAGGGATATTTCAAAATTTTATCGAAAAATCAAAGACTTTAATTACAATAGTTAAAAGAAAAAAAAAGTTGTCTAATTCCGCGATGTATCGTTGAAAAATTATGATGACCTTGGGTTCAACTCCTTTTCATTCACTAGAACATTTCAGTAGGAGAAAGTCTTTCTCTCTCTTACTGGAATTTCCAGTACTGGTGAGAACATTTTCAATGTACCAACAGTTGTTCTATTGTAGTTTAATTTTTACTACTATTTTATTTTTATTTTTTGTTGAAGCTATTGTAGTTTAAATCTGTGTTGTCAAACTGGATTGACTGGCTACTTAAGATGATTCCACCAAAACTAGACACCTAGCTGATTTATTCGACTAAAAACTCGATTTGTAAATACTTAATGTAAAAGTGATTCAAAACCAGGTAAATTGGGTATATTTGACGACAAATCAGACAAATTGATTCAATATGTTTTTATTTAATAAATATAATCTTTTAATATTTATTTAAAAAAATGAGTTAGTAAAATTTATCTGAAAAGCTAAAATTTTCACCTAAAAAAACATTTGACTTTTATTAGTGAAGTTTCATTATTAATATTATAAAGTTATAAATATTGTGTTATTTTTGTTAGGATGCTTAATATATTATATTAAACATTAAAATAATATTATTTAATTATTACTTTTTTTTTACTGATTATTTAATTACTAGTTATTAACTACGATTTGAAGATTAAATCTTGAAGTGATGTCTTTACCGACTTTACCGATTCAATAATATATCCAATTTTAAAAAAGTTAGTTCAAATCCTTTGGGGGAACTATGGGATTGGGAAGCAAATGATCAGAAAGACAGAAACATCAAGCAATTGCTCAACATGGCCAAGCTGGACACGGCCTTCTTGTGTGGGATAAATCTCCAGTGGTTGTTGGGTAATTGTTGATATGTGATTCCATGGCATTTTTTATTTTTAAGTTTTTTGACAACTCTACTTCAAATTAATACCTCGTTTTCCCTTTCTTTTGGGTCTCTGCTCTGGTGTTTACCATATATGTAATCGCCAAAATTCTTAAAATATATCCCTATAGTGATGTGATATTAAAACAACCTATTATGGAATAATACATTCATACCTAATATGATTAATTATAAATGTAAATTCTATAAAATCTTTAAAAATAAATATTTATGATTTCGTTTTAAAAGTCATTTTATTTGATTATTGAAACAAAATTAATTCTTCCAAATTAGCTTTTAATATTAATACTTTAAAAGGAAACCTTAAAAAAATTAATACTTTAAAAGAAATTCTATTAAAATTAGTAAAGTTACTTATTTTTAAGTCTCACACCTAAACTAATGCCAAGTCACACATAATAAAGTTTACTGAGGTTTCTTTCTTTACTGGCTTTAGGACTCCTTGTTGGGTATGTTCTCTTGTGTGAACGAAAACCTTAATATACTACAATTTTATTGAATAAATGTTTATCTAAATTGTTTGCCGAACACTGTTAAAATATGAAATTTTTCGGGATAATTTTTTAGAACATTAATTTAATAAAATTTTATTGAATAAAAATCTCCAGTGCAGTTGCAGTCAATGAAGCTTTCTGAGGTGCAAAGTATTGCATACTAGTGCCTACCCTACTACCCTTTTGTTCTTGTTTTTATGTTGTGCACCGATTATGTGTTCTATGAAAATTTGTCGATCTTACCTTGTAGTGGTTGCTAATTAACAAAACAACACCGTGTCATAAAATTCTTAACATTTTTTTTATTTGTTATTCTAATTTATTTTTTCAGATGTGTTGTTTAAGCCTATTCACTTGGTTCTCTTATATGAAATCTTGCCTCTTACTTTTGCATGTGAATGCGAATTCTGTTTCGAGTATCCTTGTCAAGTACTGGTTGTAACAATTCGAGTGAATATTCAACAAATTGAAAAGAAGTGCAAGTGGAGAAAATTACATGGGTGAAAAAGCTCATTCCGAACTGTGGTTACAATGCTTGTACATGTGGTCTAAGTGAATTGGTGGGCTGGTTTCTATATTGAGTTGGTATTTCTGCATTATTACATGTTCAACTAAATTAGCTTCACGTGGAACCCAAGCAAAACTACGACTACGAAACCTTTGACTCATGGTTGAAAGTATTAGAAAGTACGGTTGGGTTTAACTCAACATTACAAAATCGGCTTGTAAGGTGAGGATTGTTCCTCACTTATATACACTAATTTGATCATATCACTAGTCAAATCTCCAACACACCCCCATCACGTCGAGGATTGGACATCTCGAGCGTGTGAGTTTGGGCCTAACTCAACCTTATAAAATCGGCTTGTAAGGTGAAGGTTACCCCGATTTATATACACTAATTTGACTATATCATTAGTCAATGTGAGATCTTCAACAGTTTTCAATGTGATTTTTTTTTTCTTTTGATGGAAAAAGAAATTTTGTTAAAGAGAAAGGAAGAAAATAAAAATAAAAATTGTGAGGTTACTCTTACTCTGCTAGTATGGTTTAACGTAGTTTCCTCTCGTGGAATAATTCTTGTATAGATACATACCTAACATATCACATTTAGTTTAGGCACATCCAATTAAAAAATTAGACATCATTAATTAAAAAAAATCATATATATCTTTTTGAGCAAATTATACATATTTTTCAAATTACACATAACACCAATCTTTTTTTAATTCCTACACTAATTTTTCTTTATGTTTGAAAACATTACATTTATACCCCCTTATATGTTACACTAACACCCCCTTAATGTTTAAAACATTACACCAATACCCCCTTATATATTACACTAATACTCTCTACAATATTTTTTTTTATAAAGGAATAAAAAGATTTATAATTTTTTTTAAAAAATATAATGTTACTTTTTCTATATATAATTGGTAAAACCATTATGTTGTTAGTTTGAGTGTAACTGGGCATATTTTTTTTAAAGAAGATTTTGGATTCAATATTTATGAATGAAAAAAATGTAGTTTAGAATAAAGACTTTATTAAAAGTGATCAATCAAGTTCTTTAACATATACTTGTTTTTTTTTTTTTTTTTATTTTATATGACGTGAAGGTTTTGTCACAAGTATTAAAAAATGTAATTAATATTTTAAATTGTATAATATATTATGTAACTTTCTAATATATCCTTTATCTCTCTAATTAATTAGATTTTTTTTATTATACAATAACAATTACTTTCACTAAATGTACTCTATAAAAATATTTAATACTTTATTGATTTTGTAAAACAACTTATTTGGAATAATTTTTTTAATATATATTTTTTGCTTAAATATCTTTTTAGTCCTTACAATTTAGTATTTTTTTTTGTTTTCTGTTCTTGCAATTTTTTGTTTGTTTTAATTCTTGCAAATTATCTTTGTTTTGTTTTTTTTCCTAAAGTGGTTTAGATAACGCTTTGAATAGTAAAAAATATATTATTTAAACCGCGTTAAGAACAACAAACAAAACAAACATAATTTGCAATGACTAAAACTAAAAAAAAAAATTTACAAGGATGAAAAGCAAAACAATGCTAAATTACAAGCACTAAAAAAGTATTTAAACCTATATATATTTTTTTTTACTAAAACTTGTAAAAGCTGTGGATGTCTTGTCATTGAAAATCTGTCCGCAATAGTTAGCAAAAGATAACAATACCTCCCAAAAGGTCACTATACCAAGGAAAACCTAGATAAAAACAAGAGCAAATTACAATAACACCCTTTGAGGTTTGCACTTATTACACATACACCCCCTCCTTTTTTTTTTACGTTACAGAAAACCCTTTAACTTTTTGGTTTCCATTATACTAACACCCCTTCTTCTCTTAACAATGTTAACTCTGCTTGTAACTATAGTCACGTGATAGACATATGATTTTTAAGAATTTTTTTATCGCAAAAACATCCCTGTCCCAAAACTTGTTAACAATATTATAAGCATCAAACAATTATATAAGGATCAAAGAAGTGTTGTACACAAAAATACTCAAGAACAATGAAGAACAACACTCAAGAACACATGAATTTCCAATATGAATAAATCAACATAATACATGACAATTAGTAATATACAAAATCTGAATATGCCAGAAACCCAACTACTCCCTCCGTTCCAGTTTATATGACGTTTAAGGTTTTGACACATGTATTAAGGAATGCAATTAATTTGTTGAATTTCCTAGAAAACATTAGGTAATTTCCTAATATACCCTTTATCTCTCTAATTAATTACTGATACTACACTACTCCCACTAAGTATTAATTAAGGGTAGTCTTGGAAAAAAATATTTAATGCAGCATTGGTTTTGTAAAACGTCATCTATTTTGAAACAAATTTTTTTCTCTAAAATGTCATATAATCTGAAACGGAGGGAGTACAAAATAACAGATGTGAGAGAGCATTAGCAACATGTCCTCAAAATTTTATTTCATGCATGGTCTTGGCTAAATCACCTGTCTGATGGCTTTAATTACTCTTTCTCACAATGGATTGTGTGTCCGATTGTATCCGAGGGAAGCATTGATTTTTGACTGCACTGATTGTGTTGGGATTGGATCCAACGGAATATTGTTTGGTACCTGTATGTGCAACACGTTCATAATCGATCTGTTATCTCTTTGGTCAACTGGTAGGCCTCATTTGGCACAATTAATGCTGGTGGTGGGGGATTTTATTATTTCGGGGTATACACACATGTGTATTGGTTGTTCTTTGTTGATATCATAGGGGAATTAGTGTGGGATTGGTTTCGAGGTATTTATTGAATGTATTTCACTAAATACCGTGGAACCATTTCTATCTTATAGGCTATAGTACTGTTTTATATGGTATATCCTTCCGCTGTAACTATCTGGGTCCTTCTTATACCTTTTTTATTGCGAGACGGAAAATTGCGCTGTCCATGAATTTTTTTGCGCTCTCCTATGATTTTCACAATAAATACTTTCTTCTTTTAATTTCTTAACCAGTGTCCTTAAGGCACTGGTTAGCAAGACCAAAAAAAAAAAAAAAGAAACCCCAAATAAATAAGTGCATAAAATCCTGAACAAGAACTTCGACGCCTTAGCTTTCCACCCTCGTTGGCCACTACTGTGTCGTTCCAAGTCTAAGCTACAGATCGGCAAACCCACTCATCTTTGACGCCTCATCTTCCCCTCCTCCAATGCCACCACCGCGTCATTTTCCCCTCTAACCCACACCCGTTGTTGTCTCCGCAAGACCCCGTCAACAACGTCGACTCCGCACACCCGACACCTAAAATCGCAATGATGCCGTCTTCCACCGCAACACAACACCAAATCCCCACCCAACCTACATCCACTCCACCTCATCCTTCGACCACGCCATCGACATCGCGGCCCGCATGCGCGACTAGAACTCCACGTGAGCCTTAGTGGGCCACATGTGCTCCCTTTGCCACGACCCAACTTCCAAAACCTTAGAAGTTGTGAAGGCGTCTAAGTCGTCCTCGATCTTGCGCTTGATTGTGTGGTTGTTGTTGTTGACGATGTCCTCGTCAAAGTTGGGGACGACGTACATCCTTGTCGGAGTTGGCATCCTTGTTAGATTCGGTGGAGGAGGGGTGGTGCGGGGAGAAGGGGAGGTGCGACTTTTGATCTACAGGAGGAAGAAATTTGGATCGACTGCCATGAGAGAAGAAAAGAGAAGTACGAGGGAGAAAGAAACTGGGGAAGTGTAGGGGAGAAACCAAGGAGCTCAAGAATCTGTTGGTGTTTTTTTCAATTTTTTATCATTGTATTTTTTTAAAAGGTACGAGGATATATATGTAATTTACTTAAAAAGTTTAATGGAAGTTAACACTGTTAGATGAGAGGTGTCAAAGAAATGTCTAAAAAAAGAAAAAATGCATATGTAATTAGTGCATATCTCAATAGGTGTTGCTGAAATTTACTCTAAAAACAAAAGTCACCTTAAAGAAAGAAGGAAATAAAACAAAGGAGATAAGGAAGAAAGGACGTGTGGATTAACATTCTAATTTCTGATCCAACGATTAACATATTTACATATTTTTACACTCATTTCTATTTCATATATTTTTTAATTTTTTCTATTTTTTTATTATATCACATATTATATTTATTATTTTCTTTGTCTACTTTTTTTTTTATTATATTTTTTCTATCTCTCTCCTTCCTTTATCCTCAATCTACTTAAAATGAGGTTGATGAGGTGGATGTTTATAATTTTTCTTTTGTATCTTTACGTTCTTTTTGTTATATATATATATAAATTTGGATTTATGTGGACCAGTCAAATTTCACCAGCTGGTTTGAAGCAATTTGATAGATTCAAATTTAAAAAATTAGATTCGATATAATTTAAAGATGTACTCCATTACATTTCGGAGCGTTTGTTTCACGGATAACTTTTTTAATTCTGAAAATATTTTTTTTGGAAATATAACATGGGAATGTTATTCCCGAGTATCATTAAAAAATGAGTTAGTTAACTATTAAAATAGGTTGGGAATATATTTTATATTCCCAAGCATAATTAAAACATGTGTTTGGTTTAGTTATTTTTTATGAGAATATATATTATAATTACTAAAATATCCTTATTGTGTTAAAGATAATTTTTTTAAATAGAGTGATACATCATCCATTTTCGTAGAGGAGTTACTTTCAGATTGCCAATATATAATTAATCTATTGAAACTACAACTCTGCAAATCCATAACATGTAATCAAAAAACCTATATAGTAAAGTAACCCCTTCATTTACATGTAACATTCATTTCGTATATTGCCTACCCCAATCAATATATCTATCATAAATTTAAATTTGCTGCCAACCTCCTCAAGAACGAAAAAATAATAGCATTGAGAGGGTAGTGGTGCAGTGGGTACAAAGATGATATATTTGGATTTTTACTCATAAAGATAGTTCCTGTCCCATGGGAATAAATTTTCCCTACCCTCTCCGTCGGGATTAAATATTGGTTGAATGTGGGATTATAGTTTACCCAGGAATAAAATATGTCTGGGATTAAATATTTTATTACTTCGTAACAAACGTAATATAATTTTTTCCCCTTCTGTATTTGTTCACATCATTGGCAAGCGCACCAATTGGTGTAGTATTTTCGATATTTGAGTACAAAGTTGTCTCTACAGGGACTTGTTTGTACTAAGCTTTTTGTGTAAAATCAAAGTCTAGGCAAAAGAATATGTTGTTTTAGTGAAAATGTTTCAGAAAATAAATTCTAAGTTCTAAAATAAACTATTAAAAACAAGACAAATTTCAAAGAAGCAAAAGATCAAACAATTGGTGTGCAACGGCTGAAAACAACGATTAAACGGACTAGTTGGGGTATTTGGTGATACTTGGCACACATCTCAGTAATATAAATGATTTTTCTCCATTTAATGAAAACCCTAGTGCTATCTCAACCCACTTAAGTCTTCTAACCTTGATTCCTCAAGTGAAAGAAGCTAAAGCACTTAACTCTACTCCTAATCCCTTAGCAAGTGAAGTTAAATGATTTGTTTAAGAGCAAGGATCATTAAGAGACTAACAAACATCACTCCATTCCTAGATGAGACATTCATTAGACACCGTTCTCAAATCTCAGTTTTCAAAGCATTTCCCAATGACAATAAAAACAAATAGAAAAGTGCTTGGGTGATCAAGCCAAGAACCAACATTAAACACATAGAATAGCATTAACTCTGAATATTCATTAAATAGATAGTAAGAGTAATTACATAAGAGTTGAATCCCCAACTACAAAGAAGTTAGCTTCTCATTGTTATGAGAAGGCACAAAAAATTACAAAGAACAAAGGAAAATGGAAGAGAAATGGTGAAGAATGGAAGGAATGTGGTAGGTGAGAGCCTCAGCCGCCAACACACAACCCTAGAATGCTCTGATTATGATCCCAAAGACAAGACACTTTAAATAGGCTGAGAATCTTTGTTTTGTTGCTTCTGCATAAAGGCACAACTCGCTTAGTGAGCAACAACTCGCTAAATTACAATAAATTTCATTTCTTCTTCAGGCAGAGAGATTAATTCGCTTAGCGAGCATGAGCTCGCTAAGCGACCTTGACGTGTCCAAGTTGCCTCTTCAGCTTCCAATCCCGCTAAGCAAACAGAACTTCTCGCTTAGTCTTCAACTTGCCACATGTCCTCTTCAGAGCGACCTTTCTCGCTAAGCGACATCATCAGTTCGCTGAGCGAGTTGTCTTGAATTCATGAACTTAAACTCTTCTTCCAGTGTACTAGAACTATGCAAAAACACAGTTAAAAAGCTAATAAGTTCCTAAAACTAACTACATGAAAACTAAATCCTAAAGGTAGTAATTCCTAACTAAAAAGGACCAATCAAAGCAATAAATAAGAAGAAAGTGAGATAATTGCTGTGAAAATTAAGTGCAAATGTAAGTATGCACATCAATTATCAGTATTCCTGGGATTAAAAAAGTTATCCGTGAAACAAACGCTCCCTTAGACAATTACACTCTCCCATTTTTTATGTAAGAAATAAATAAATAATTTATCAAAATCAATAAAAATAGGTAAGTTAGTTCATTTTAATTAATAATGTTAGAATTTAAATTTTGTATTTTTTTATAATAAAGACCATAAAGGATATATTTATTTATTGCTTATATAAAGGATCGAAGGAAATATATACTAACAATACAACTTCTTGACTTAAAAAATAATATGTTGTTTAACAAGTCAACAAGTCAAATCGATAGGATAAAAAAATATATTAAGATTAATATATTTTGTCAACAAGTCAAATCGATAGGATATTATCCCAAATATTGTGTGGTCTTAATTGAGTCGTGTTCAAGTTTACAAAATTGACTTTATCGTAATTTCGGATTGGATAGGGCAAATATATACCCATTCCAACCTGTCCAACAAACACTCTTATGTGTGTCCAAACACATCATTTGGGTAATATCATTATTTTATACAATAAAATTTAGATACAATTTTAAATGTTTTTGGAATTGTTTTTCAATTAGAATTAGAATTTTATTTTAATATAATTTGAGGGACTAAAAATATAATTAAATTTTTTTAAGGGCAAAGATAAAAAAAACTTGGTGTATGTGATGTATGAATATAATTATAAAATGCACCCTCTCACGAGCCACCGTAGATAAAAAGAAAGGACATTATCTGAGCAGCATCATTTCTATTCACTCCTTCCATACAAAGCCTTTGACTTCAATTTGGACAAACCACTCGATCTTCGACGAGAGGTATGTATTGCGTTCTCTATGTCTATGATTTCTACTATCTCGATTTTTGTTTTTCTCTTTATCATGATGGGAAAAATGTTGTTTAAGATCAATATGAACTTACAATGGTGTTCTCTACATTTTTTTTTATTCAATCCGTCCGCATGATTGTTACTTAAATCAAGATCTAATCCAATAACCAAAGTTCATATATAGTGATTTAGAGAGCGGTTCAATAATCAAGATCTCTACCATGACGTAGCTTGCCAAGGCTTTCTTTTAAAAGAGGAAGACATCTCAAGTCTTGTATAGGTAAGTATTGTAGATTCTTCATTACTGGCTTTAAGCCTTGGATTATCCATATTCTATACTATAAAATTCCGACCAATTAACCCCAATTTCAAAATTTTGACTGAAGTGAAGACTTTATTTCATATAAAAAAACCTATAAACGCGATTTTAAAATTATAAATCTTATATGCATATGCTGATACGAGTAAAAGGAATTTGCATTTTTTTTTTTATAAATATATGATCTTTAAGTTTGATCTCAGATTTTATATTATATGTATAGAAAAAAAAAAACAGCACCGTCATACATAAACTATTATTCTGTACCAAAAAATACATAAACTATTATTATTATTATTATTATTATTATTAAATAGTATTATTCACAGCTTTCATGTTTTAAAGGTCTTAATTGTTGATTTAGCCTCATAAGAGCATATCCAATGCGGATGTTTATCGAGTTGTTTAAAGTTAAGCAACATTGCTTAACAAATTTGTTCCATTGGAACAAATGGCATGGCAGTGCGTTACTTAAGTGAGTTGCTTATATAACCAACCGTTGTTTAATTGATTCTTACCAAAAACATAATCATTTTTTCAATCACAAATTTAATGTAGCTCAAGTTAAACACTTATTAAATCTATGTGGCCTTCACAAATTTATAATAAGCAACTCACCTAAGCAATCATGCATTGTATATGCTCTAACATGTGCTCCGTTAAGGAAAAGTATATAGCCTAACAAACAGACATTTAATATTACAGAGAAGGTGTTTTTGTTTTAACAAAGTGGTTGCCCACTCATATTTTGTTTTTGTATGTTCTATTACAGAAGGGTATCACTATTCTACAGATATATATTGCAGAGAAGGTGTTTGATACTCAAAGGTAAGATTACAATGTTTATAGAGGCCTTGTTTCAATTATTATGTATGATGATTTTGCATTGCAATATTATTAACTATTGGTCTTACGAGCATATTTTATGAATTTTCCCTATAATTCTATTCTTAACAATCTCATTTTCAAGAAAATGATTTAGTTGAAAATAAATAAAAAAACTTCAATATTAAACGTTATCTTAATATTATCCTTTCTCCTTGTAATTGACACATCATTTAATGAATTTTAACTTTTGAAAATATTATTTGAATAAAATTGTTTACATGGAAATATATATAGTTATAAGATAGTGAATAATAGAAACAAACTTTTATTGTTGTCCACATGTATTATATTAAAATGATGTACTGGAAAGTGAAAATTTATTAAAATAGTTAAAATTTCAAATAGATATTTAATTTATTGCTTTAAAAAGTTAAAAAATATTAATTATATATATATTTTTTAATTTTGTCTTTGTCTGTACGTATCTATACTAAATGAAACAAGAGACCAATAACGTAATGGGAAGATAATAAAAATAAATGAATTTATTTTCTAGAAATTCAAAATATTTAACAGATTTATATTTCCTGAGATTATAATTAATTATTTTGAACAGGAAGGGAAGATGCGAAGAATTGGGTAGGAGAAAGAAAAATGTGACATACTGAAGGACTGATCCATCCATGTGAACATCATAAGGAAATTTTAAAAACTTAGGTGGGAGGCCATTGTGCTGCATGCTCCATGACAATTAATTTGATCTTTTAATCTTATAAAATGTGCTGTATTAGAAAGACTGTTGTCTAAAGTATTTACTATTTTATTTTTAAAATTTGCAGGAAAAACTATCATTATTGGTGTTATAAATTAACCACTCTCAGGAGGCTAGACATCCAGCACATGGATCCCTATTTGAGCAAGGCACATGATTCTCCCAAAAATGAAACTGAGGGAACATCATCAGAAAAAGATGAAGTTTCATACAAGGAGCTGTCCAGTTTGATGAGGATAAGGGATTTTATCAGCCTCTTGTTGACTTATCCAATGAGGTTAGAAGAGGAAGGTATATTAAAATCCTGGATTAGTGCATTTTCTAAATGGAAAGCTCAGTTATTTTCCACTGATGATCATAGTGTGATAGACAAACCATCGCGTGCACTAACTAAAAAGGCATTGGGACGTATGGAAGGATTTATGCCAATGGAAATAATAAGAAAAATAGAAAATGGTGAGACATCCATCTTCAACCATAATGATGCTACTACACCAGAAGCCATTCTCCACTCAACTGTTGACCTCGCAGTTAAGCAACTAATTCAAACTTTGTTTTCTAGAGATTATCATGCACGCTATGTCAGGTTGTCAACCAGAAACTTGGTTGAAAAAATATCTGTAGTGAACAAAATAGTAGCAGCCTTGGACGAGAAGCAAGACATGTTTGGAATTGACAAAGATTTTCGTAGAGCCCTATGGATCAATGCCTCAAAATATGCAAGTGATGCAGAGGTTCGAGTTCAAGAAGAGATCAACACGATGATGGCGGGTAATTTTCTTGTTAGGAGTAATTAGTTTTAGGAATATTAGTGGGTTGTTATTACTTATTAGTTTGTTAGTAAGCTCTATAAATATAGCTCATACACAGTATCAGTTGTATTTTTTATCATTTCATAATCAATATGAGTTTCTTTTATGGTTCTCCTCTTCTCTACTTTGAACTCTATGATGTTTGGCCTTATCAAGTTGGAGTAACTTGCATCCAATCTCAATTTTCTGATATTTCTTCTTGTGACAGAAGATGATGACATGTTGCGTACACAACACATTGAGGAAGAGATGGGAAGCAATAGGGATTTGGTGATTGTAGTGGATGCAGACAGCAACAAGAAGCTGGACCTCCATAAAGTGCGTTTTCCGACCGGAATTGTGGTGTTGATAACAACTGAACCGTCAACACAGGCAGAGAAGGATGATGATTTTAGAATTGCATGCTCAATGGATTTGAATATTAAGACCCAGGATCATCTGTTGCCTTGGGAAGTCTTCTGCAGCTATTTGTACCGTACCATGGTACTGGTACATTCATCAATGTCCATTCATAGAATTGCAGTGGAAATAGTTAAGGAATGCCACGGTCATCTTCTTGCCATTGTCCTTGTGGCAAAGTATCTGAAGTACGTTGAAGATGTTAAACAGTGGGAACTTGCACTTGACAAATTAAGCAGCCTGAATCCTTTCTATGATTATCAAGATAGTGACCGAATTGGCATAAGTAGAGTCATGGTCAATGCATTCGTAAATATTATTTGGGAAGACATTGATGATACACTAAAGCATTGCCTTGAACTCAGTTTGTTTATTCCCAACATTAAAATTGGGGTGCCAGTAGAAAAAATGACACTGAATGCAGGTGAATTTGTTAAACGCAGATGGCAAGTACAAGGTTACATCGATGAGCTTCTTGACCGTTTTGTCTTGTTGAAATATGAAAGTGGAGATGTCTTTTTGCCAGTAGAAAGTTATGATATAATAAAATCCTTACACACCTCAAATCCTTCCATCATAAGGCATGGTGCATTAGGATTGACGGAGCCACCCTACATTGGACGATGGCATGGTCTTATTCGGATAGAATTGATGGACAATAAAATATGTGAGCTACCACAATCACCAGATTGCCCTAAACTCAAAGTGTTGTTGTTGCAGGGAAATGTTGATTTGATGGATATCCCTGCCTCATTTTTCGACCACATGCCTCTGCTTCAACTCTTGGACTTATCCTACACTAGTATAACGGATTTGCCCCATTCTGTCTCTAAATTGATACAACTTGAGAAATTTCATCTGAGAGGTTGTGATCTCTTCATGGAACTACCATCACAAATTGGACAGCTAAAGAATCTCAAAGAGCTTGATCTTGACGGGACTTTGATTACCCATCTGCCAAAAGAGATCCAAGAATTGATCAACCTGCAAAGCTTAATCCTCTGCTTTGATGGATACCATCATGTACAGGGTCATGGCAAAAAAGGCAAGCAAATTTCCAGGTCAACAATTATTCCTCCAGAATTGATATCAAATCTTACTCAATTGAATTATTTAAGCATCAACGTCGACCCTGAAGATGAGCGATGGAATGAGAATGTTAATAGTGTCTTGATGGAAATTCTTGGATTATGGAAGTTGGAGAGGGTGAGTATATATGTCCCAAAGGCTGAGCTCTTGGAGTTCATACCAGCCAAAAAATCTCTCAATTTCAGATTGGTTGTTGGTCATCATACGCGACGTTTAATATCGCGTGTAACACCTGAACTGGAGGCAAAATTCAAACATTGTGACTATAGCATAAAGTTTATTAATGGTGTAAATATTCCAAATGGAGTGAAAATGAATCTTGGACGCTGCAAGGCCTTGTACCTAGACCGCCACATGACCATCAAGAGTCTCTCTGATTTCGATTTGAGGAATTTACGCGGGTTGGAAGTATGCATATTGGCGGAATGTAATGAAATGGAAACAATTGTCAGTGGAAGTAATTCACCTGATAGGCGTGTTTCTCTAATGTTGGAGTTTTTGAGTGTATTCTATATGAAGAATTTAAGAAGCATTTGTGAAGGGCGTAGTCCCTTGTTTCTCTATTTAAAGTCTATAGCATTACACACTTGCCCCATGTTAACTACCATCTTCACCTTAGATTCTCTGAACAACCTTTCCTTTTTGGAGGAGATTATTGTTGAAGACTGTCCAAAAGTAACCACCCTGATAAGTCATGATTCACCAGA
This sequence comes from Pueraria montana var. lobata, assembly GCA_026413185.1. NCBI lineage: Eukaryota > Viridiplantae > Streptophyta > Magnoliopsida > Fabales > Fabaceae > Pueraria > Pueraria montana. Next base: position 6,948,207 of record CM048647.1, read on the forward strand.
ACAAAAACCAGTGTTTTTCCTCCCCAAGTTGAGAATGATATCGCTTCTCTATCTTCCTGAATTGGTCAACATTTTTAATGGCCTGCATGTTGGACATGTTTTAGAAGAAATGATATTTTATTATTGCCCAAAACTCCAAAGTCTTTCCAAATCAGAGTTGTCAGTCAAATCTTTGAAGATCATCAAAGGAGAAAGCATCTGGTGGGAAGCATTGAAATGGAATGTAGTAGAGTGGGGAGATGCTGGTCGACCCAAATTTTTTGAGCGAATATTTTCACCAATTAACGAGGAGGCTGACATGGTGAACCAACTGGCTGCACATCAAGAGACTCAACTAAATGAATATCAGGTAATTTTTAGTTATTCTCTTTCAAATTTCATGATGTTGTTGGTATGTTGGCATCTTCCAATGACTAATGAGTTGATTCTTAATTTGTTCTATGATATATTTTTTGGTATGTCTAATTGACCCTAGGTAAAAATGGGGTTGAATTTTAAAGGACTAATATAATTTAGACAATTATCTTATTCTTAATTCTACCATCAATGCAATTAATATCATATTTAATGCATACACATTTCTCTATCGTGCCATTTATGTGTAAAGTTAAAAAGTCGTGCTTGATACATTAAACACATGTCCTACACCTTCTTTTATCGCACACACTTTGTTATATTTTTTATAATATATTTATGGTTTAGTCCGGCAAATATGACTTTATTTGGTTTTAATCATGCAAATATGACTCTTTCTAGTTTTAGTTGTAAATTTTTTTGTTACTTTTAGATCATGATGTTTCCTTAGTGTTCTTTTTTAGTCGTTATCATTAACCATAGTTAGTTTGACGCTGAAATTGCTAACAACATGGAAATATTAAGGTGTAAATTCACTTTTAGTCCTTATAGTTTCATGATTTTGCAATTTTGGTCCCTCAAAATTATAGGCAATTCCTTTGATGCAAGGTGTAAATAACATGTTTTGGTGTCCTTTGTGACATGGACCAATGATGTGTTGACAGTTGTCTTTAACTCTATCATGTGGAGGATATCTTATCCTCCTATTTTTGTATATCTCTTTCTGAATGAATCTCTTTTTATGTCAAAACAAAATTAACTTCACAACAATTCTTCTAGGTGCTTGCTAAATTGTGACAAATTTTTTGCTTGGACTTTGTGATCATACTTAATAATGTTTGGAGATATAAATAGACAAGTTTGTTCATATTTATTTTCCTACTCATCAAACTACAACCTTGGGGCATATTTATCTCTGTATGAATTGCTTTTGCTACTATGATCATACCTCTTAACTTCATCTTTTGTATTTTTATTACTTGAATATTTTCCTTTCAGGGAATTTCAAGTTGTACACAGTTGATGGCAAAGTCATCTTTGGAAACACCTGTTTTGACACCTTTAGCCCCAATTTCATTATTGGGTTCAAAAGGTGAAGCCCAAAAGCAGGTTTGAGATACCTTATCACCGTTCCTGATTGATTGCTTTTGGTTCTTATATACACGAGTTGGTTTACTTACATTAAAGGCATGTTTGATAAACCAAATTATTGTCATTTAATGATTTAGATAGGGAAATAGTTGCTGCTTTATCCATGTACTGAATGTATTCAACATATTTCACTTAAAGAATTATTTTCAGTTTTGATATGACACAGTTGTTAATAGCAACAAATAGTGGTGCTATTGCGGAATTGCATTGCAGAGCAGCTAGAGCATGCTATGAAAATTGAAAAGTGTAGCAGTTTTAAGTAGCGACTGTCACAGCTGTGATATCCAGCAAAATAGCAGAAATCGCTCCTGGAGCAGGCACTATTGGAGTGGGTAAAAAAAAAAAAGGATTAATTGTAATTTTTACTCCCAACTTTTTAATTTTTGACGAATTTTACTCCCAACAAATTAATTTGGAACATTTTACCTCCAACTTTTTTAAAAAGTTGTAAATTTTACCCTCCATTGACGTGGCATGCTGACATAAGTATAAAAAATGGGCTAAAATTCACCAAAAAATAAAAAATTAGGAGTAAAATTTACCAAAAATGAAAAAATTAGAAATAAAATTTGCCAAAAAGTAAAAAGTTAGGAGTAGAAAGTGCAACTATTTTAGCATGCCACGTTATCAAAACTGTGGAGGGTAAAATTTGTAACTTTTTTAAAAAGTTGAGAGTAAAATGCTCCAAATTAATTTGTTGGGAGTAAAATCCACCAAAAATTAAAAAATTGAGGGTAAAAATTACAATTAAGTCAAAAAAAAAAAAACCTATTTTAATTTTACCATTAAGCAACGTCATTTAGGGTGTTTTAGCGGGCAATGATTTTGCCCCCTCATTTGAATCACAATTGAAACTCTACTTTCTCAATCACTTGTTCACACTGTTATGACATAGCACCTATTGTTGTCCTGTTCCGACCAATACACACCCTTCTCTGGCAACATTTTTGGCATTTCCCTGCATTTTCCGGCCTTCTGTGAGTTTTATTGTCATCACCAACCTCCGCAGCTTCTGTTCTCCATAGTTTCCGGTCATTCCTGACCTTTATGGCCACTTTCCAGCGAACCTGTCACTGTTTCTGGCCAACCATAAACTTTGCTGCCTTGCTCTGTCCCTGCATTGTTCAGTTTTTTAATCTCTGATATAGATCTTTAATCTCTGTTTTGTGCTCTCTTCTATGTTTTCCATTTAATTTTTTTAGAGTAAATTACACTTCCCTCTCTTGAGAGATGCAAATATTACACCTCCTTCCCCTCGTATCAAAATATATAATTTAGTCCATTTAACTTAACACCCCTAAGGTAAATTACACTCTCTTTCCCTAATAGATGTAAATATTCACATTACCCTCCCTTCTAATGCTAAAATGTAGAATAAATTTTTTTTAGGCTTTAGATGATTTGGGGCATAAGCAACTGCCTAAATGGCATTACAGTTTCCACAATCCTACTTAGAAGTGATTATTATAGGGGTCCGAAGGTCCTAACGGACACGAATTCTCTCCATTTTTAGTGGAATATGCTTACTCTTTATTAGCAAACTTAAGTTATTCATTGCTGTCACAGAAAAAGAAAAGAAAAGGAAAACATCACTTTGGAAATGTGTCAATCCAATAAAGCTGTGATGCATGGTCATACAAGTAGGGAGTTATACGCGTGCAACTTGAAATTGCTTGTTCTCTTCTTTGACTATGCGTCAATTACTACAAAAGATTGATAATGTAGATATTATCTATACTGCAAATCAATCTTTAGGTTAAACTGCTTCCCTAACTGAAAGATGATGATGATGATGGTTTTATTCATGAATCAACATCAAATACTGTTGTTGAGTTCCTCTGTGCAGATGTGTCCGGAGGAGGTGTCTCTACAGTCTTTAGTTAAACAAAATTAAAGTTCATGAACTTAACATGTTGAATAAAAGACTATTGTGGTTTTTATTTTTTGGCATGGCAATTGACAGGTTTGTGAAGGAAGAACAGATCACACTGAAGCTGTGAAAGTACTGATACATGACAATGGACAAGGGTGTTTAGATGATGGATATCACTGGAGAAAATATGGGAAAAAGAATGTTCTTGGAGCTAAGTTTCCAAGGTTAGTTAGAAGCTCTTTTCTCATTTAACTTTTTCTTGTTATAAATTAAACAAGTTTAATTAGCATTTTTTTCGTAAGATAAGTTTATGTAATTGGCATTTGATTTGAATGTGACAGAAAGGTTCACCCCTCTAGCTTAATGACATACAAGCATGAGAGCATCGTTTAGTTAGTGTCAGAGGCCTTAGGTACCTGGTAACTGAAAATATCAATGGCCATTCAGATAATGATGCGAAATGGGGAAAATAAAATATGCACGTACAATGAGTTCTCTTTCCTTGTTTTAATGGTTCTTGTGCCCCCAGTGTTTTTAAAATGACTTGCAATTTGTAAATTTCTATATCTAAAGGACCATGTCAGCTTGTTTCAAATGAGCCCAAATTAGTGCTTTCTGTTGGAAATTTGTTATTGACATTCTCATCAAGAACATTAAAAGACTCCAATGAGACTTGGAAGGTAGGATAACATGCTGGATGCAATAATTGGCAATATATTAATTGCCAATGGCATGTACTGTGTCAAGGATAAATCATCCCAAAAGTTCAAGCCATTAGGAACATGCCATAAATAATTTTTATTTCAGACACAAACCTCCTAACAAGAAATAAAACTTAAGTAGTTAAGTTATAAGGAGCAGTAAGGATTCCATATATCTATTCCATACTACGGGGCCAAAGATCCTATGATGGATAAGGTTAGTTTAAAAGCTTAAGCTATATTAGGTGCATGCCCGTGAATGACTTTTTTTCTCTACAATATAGTTTGTATACATTTGACAACTACCTTTACAAAAATTTAAGACCAAGAACAACCATAAACTCCAGATAACATCTCATTCTTTATTTTTGGACATAGACTTTACTATATACATTCACAGCAACTAAAAAGATAAAAAAGAATGTACGTTTCTTCTCCAACTTCCTTGTCAAGCAATAAAACAAAAGCGGTTTCTATTAATATTTTTATTTGCTATTCATGCCATACTAACTTTGCCAATCTAATGTTTACATTAAGAACATAAAAAGAAGCTATTTTCTAGTTTTGCCGAAATATTGACAACTAGTGGTTTGCATTGCAGAGAGTATTACAGATGCTCACATGGAGGTGTACAAGGGTGCCCGGCAAAAAAAAGAGTTCAAAGGTCAGATGAAGACCCAACAAAAATTGAGGTGACCTACGAAGGGAAACATACATGCACCCAAGAACAGAATTTGATCATTGAAAGTGGGGTTGAAGCCAAATTTGAAGAACAGAATAGTGATAGAACAAGAACAGAATCATAATCAACTACACAATAAGAATTTACTACTGCTTGGGAGGAAAGAATCAAGAACAAAGGAGTATCAGCTACACTATATGCAGAAATAGAAGAAGGGAGGAGTGCATCTGCAGTAACAACAAATCTGAGAATGTTGGAAGAATTATGTGATCTCGCAAGTGCATGGTGTCATCGAGTAAAAAAATTATCAATTTCTCTCCCCAAGGACTACGTTTGGATCTTGTGATTATTACTCCTTCTGGTCCTTAATATAAGGCACTTGTAACATAATTACCCAGACCAATAAAAATAGGTGAATTGGTTGGTTTTATTGGTTTTTTAAAAAAATATTACTAATGTAACAATTTTATCCTTGTTAATAATCATTAACTTATTATGGGTGATGTGAAAACATTAGTCTTCTGAGAACATTATGCACTACTATAAATAAAAAGCATAGATACTTAGAATATTTAATAAGGACACATAATTAAAAAGTTAAATGCATCATAGAAATTGTAAAATGCCTTATAAAAAGGATCATAAATTCGTTCTAAATGGTGCCCTATATTAAGGACAAAAGGGAGTATTAATAAATTGAAATTATATGAGAAGAAGTTATTTTGAAGAAGGATTAAGGTAAGGAATAGAATTGATAATTTAAAAATTAATTAAAAATAAGGCAAGCAAGTAAAACTGAGGAAATTAATGTTTGGACAACTTCCAGGATTGAGGGTTCACACAATGATTTCCTATTGATCAATCGCTTTACCTAATGCTTGTTTAATTCTTATTAAAGGTGAATTAACCTAAGTTATCCTCCGTTATTTCTCAAGAAACGGAGGTGTATCTAATCGAATTGACTCTCCATTCTCCTTGTTAATTCAATTAATCCTTGAAGGATCAAACCTACTATTGTTTAAAGCCTAAGCTTCTTTCCTATGGGTTGACCAAATGGATTCACCTCTCAGTTCTTCCCAAAACATGTAAAATTATGCAAAACAGTAATTAATCATTCAACATAAATAAAAGAATAAGAAAAAGATCTAGAGGAGAATTTAAATGGACATAAAGGTATTGTGATTAATTCAAATAGTAGTAAAGGGCTAAGTCTCAATCCTAGAAAAGAAGGGTTTTACTCGCACATAGTCATGGTAGAACACCCAAAAGAAAATAAAGAAAGAGAAAATGAACCAAGAAAGAATCGAAAGAAAAAAGGTAACAGTCTCCAATCTTAACCCGCGACGATGAAAACAAGATTAAGAATTATTAAAGGGTTAACTAAGTTTTTAGTCCCTAAACTTTTTCAAAATTCGGTTTTTAGTCCCTAAACTTTAGTTTGACTGGTCAAGGTCCCTAAACTTTTTAAAAATACTGTTTTTAGTTCCTAAACTTTAGTTTGACCGGTCAAGGTCTCTAAACTTTTTAAATATTCGATTTTTAATCCCTAAACTTTTTAGAAATTCGGTTTTTAGTCCCTGAAATCTCATTAATTTAGGGACTAAAAACTGAATTTCTAAAAAGTTTAGAAACTAAAAATTGAATTTTTAAAAAGTGTAGGGACTTTGACGGGTCAAAATTTTGTTCAAGAACTAAAAGCCGAATTTTTAAAAAGTTTAGGGACCTTGACCAGTCAAACTAAAGTTTAGGGACTAAAAACCGAATTTTGAAAAAATTTAGGGACTAAAAACTTAGTTAATCCATTATTAAAAGCACCTAATGAGGTCTATTTAAAGCCTAGGAGTACAATAGGTCCAAGCCCAACTAAAGTTAAAACTTAAAAAATTTGCAAATCATAATTCTGACGCGATGATAGAGCTGTGACAGCGATAACTCCACTAATATACGTTTTGGAAGCCAAGAATCTTACATCAAGATCCGCTTATAGCGTTGTGACAAGGGTCACAATGCTCTGAAAGTTGTTGGAAGTCACAAAAACACAAATCAGATTCGCTCATAACGAAGTGATGATTGTCACACCAATGAGACGGGCTGTTGGAAGAGAAATTAAGCATCAAAGTATGCCCACACCGATGTGGGAAGGTGCCACATTGCCATGATCACCATTTTCTTCAAGTTCTTCATCATACACATGCTAAGATGGCTTCAAAACTTCTCCATGTAGACTTCCATGCTTCCAAAGGTCTTCAAGTCTTTAAGCTTTTAATTTCCAAGGTCAAAACAACCTACATACAGTTTCCTTGCAACCAAAAACACACAAAAGGCATAATAATGTCCTAAAAGGAAAAATTAAAGAAATATATATAAAACTTAAGCCTGAATTGTTAAGAAATGCATGTAAACTAGCAATGAAAACCATGTAAAATATGGAATGAAATGCAACGCATCAAAGAACAATCCAAGTATCAAAGATGAATGGAAACTTTTGTAATCTTGTGATTTTTAGCTAGAATTAGTATTGAAATGAGATTTGTAATCTTTCAATCTTGTAACTTTTGTACTAGTCAATGATATTTGCAATGAGAATGAGAAAACTTTTATCTTAAGATCTCTTTTGACTTGCAAATCTACATTATTGAAAATAAAAAGGGACAATAGTTAAATTTAAAATATATTGTTGATGTTATCTACATTTCAGTCAAAAATGATCAATACATATCATCATTAATATGATCACAAATACATTTCATCCAAAAATGATCATATATACAATTCACCCAAAAAAATGCTTCTAGTAATCCACGAAACTTGGAACAAACAAAATATCAAGCTAAAATCCAATCAATGTTAATCAAAGATTATTACCGTGCATATCATTAAATGTTGAATCATATCCATCAATACCACTACTATTAATAAGTTTTATTTTCTCTCTCTCTCTCAGATCGTGTCCTCTTCAAATCAAAATTTATCACAACATACAAATCCCAAATCCTCTATCTCCTCATATAAAAGAACTATTCTTTTGAATCCCTTGAGCTCTCTCCACTCCCATCACTCTTTTTCCTCTCTGATTGTCTTAACACGCAAATCCCAACCCTAATTTCTTTGAGGTCTGATTTTACACACAAAACCCCCCAATTTGTTTTTTCTAAAACAAAATTTAAAAGAAAAGAGGGATTTGTTTGGTTATAGGAAAATCTTTGTTAAATTGTTTTGGGGTTTTTAAACTTTCGAGATCTGTTTTTTTTTTTTTGGATAATAAAGTTTTTTTGTTAGTTAAGAAAAAAGAAGCAAGTATTTTTTTATTTTTTGGTACTAATTGGTGTTGAACGTGGTGGCCAACTCTGAGACGCTGTTACTTCCTGCACCTCAAAGTTGCATCCTGCACCCTTTTTTGGCTTCCGGATTGGATACACTTTTTACATTCCGGATTCTCCAATCCCCGGAAGGCAAAAAAAAAAAAATTCTGAAAAGGTGCAGGAAGCAATTTTTGGGGTGCAGGAACTAACAGCCACTATGAGATTGGGTTAATAAAATAACGGTTTGATGGCTAACCAAGGATTGGAAGGGAGCTAACCGGTGGATCTATAGAAGCACCCTTCACCCTTTAGTGAGCATCCATGTTTTTTTTTGGACAGATTACACCATTTGAGAGAAAAAAGAAAATGAAACTTATTTTAAATATGTGCCTTTAGTGGCGATACAAAACTACCAAAAAATGAATATTAATTATACAGTATAAAACTTATTTTATCATTTCATTTTAAACCTTTAATTTAATAATGTAGTAAATATTATTAAAGAGGACTTTATATAATTTAAATTTTTACATCGTATCATATACTATAAAAAATGAATCTTTCATACAATCAATTAAAATTGACATGATTAAATAGTATAAAACATAAAAATCTATATTATATATTTAAAAAACTAAAGCTTAACGTAACAAAAAAAATGGTGTTAATTATACAGTCACATCATTACATTAATATTAATTTAATAAAGAAGTATTAATATTAATATTTTAACCATTATTATTTATTAAAGAAAAAAACACATTAACAAAAAAGGATACAAAAAAAATTCCTTATAAAGGGATACAAAAAAAAAGTACAAAAGAAATTTCCTCCTAAAGGTTATTTTTGGAATTGCACTGCACTAGGAATAGTAAAATGTCTTCTAGCTACTCTTCCATTGAATATTCTGAACAAAAGAGCTAATACCATCGAAGCACTAGATGAATAAGATATCGAGTAAAATATATTTTTGGTCCCTTATTTTATCTAAATTTTTATTTTTAGTTTCTCATAAATTTTTTCTATGTTTTTAGTCCCTCAAAAATTGTTTTCTTTTGGTTTTAGTTCCTGACATTAATTTTAACTGTTAAGTGATGTGGTGACGAGCATAATTTGTGCTTGAAAAATTTGTGTTTAAATTTCTAACGGTTTTTAACTACTACAAATTTTCTAGCAAACTAAAACTATCAGAAATGTTAAAAGGAATAAAATAAAAAATCAAAACCTCGAACACCAAATATTCTGAAATCACAAGAAATGTTACAAAAGTAAACATTCTAACTGTCAAAAAATTTGTAGCACTAGAAACTTAATTAGGAAAATTTTACACACAAAGTTTATGTTTGTCATGTCACCATTTAACAGTTGAAATTAACGACAAGGACTAAAAACAGAACAAAATAATTTATGAGGGACTAAAAACCGAACAGAACAATTTATGAGGGACTAAAAACAGTAAAAAAAATTTATGAGGGACTAAAAACAGAAATAAGATAAAATGAAGGATCAAAAACATATTTTACCTTAAAATATATCTTTAATTTAACATGAATGGCAATGTGTTAACTTTAGGCTCACGCCAAAAAACTGCACAGAAATCCTACCATGTGCACCCATTTGAAATATGTTTTTCCATTGACATAGGAGAATAGTAGTGAACATCTTTCATAGTAAATGAGTTCAGAATTTGCTGAATGCTGATGACCATTAACATTGTGATAAACAAGTTAGTCAACAAGAATAAAACCTCTTTTTATGTATTCCAAAAATGGGAATGGCACCAGTTCAAGGGATTTGGAAATGAGGGTGTTAATAACAAAGTCCCGATTAAAATACTCACCATCTCTACCAAAACCCGTACACACAATCAGAGACGCATTACAGACCCAAGGAACTGCAACAGTAAAAGCAAGGCCAGAACCTCCTTTTCCTACAAGCACATCTTTGTATGCTCGGCAAACTTGAGATACATACTTTCCCATTGGTAAAATTTGCTCAAACACAGATGGAACAGATCCATCATGATTCAAGACATCAGAATCAGAGTCAGAATGCAGGTTCACAACAACAGTGCCATGTTTGGGATGAAGTCGATTACTCAGGGCTTTAAGGAATGGTGAATCTGGGTCTCATAACTTGTGGGGAAATATATCATCGCCATCATAAGCATCAACAAAGATCATATCGTATAGATTGGTATTATTAACAATCCGTAATGCATTTGTTTTACGGATTTTTTAATCCGTAATACATTTGTTTGTATTACGGATTGCAATCCCTAATTGTATGAGAGTGGTGTGGTGCGATGCATTAAGGCTCGTGGGTAGCATGGCGGTGGCAGGTGATTGGGTGACGGCGCAGCGTGGAGGTGACGTTGGGTGGTTGTAGTGGTGGTGTTTGGGTGTCGTGGTGGTGTTTGGTGGTTGGGTGGAGGTTGGGTGCGGTGATCATGGAGGTTGGGTCAGGGCGATGCTTGGAAGAGGAAGGGTAAGATGAGAAGTTTACAAAATTTGGAGGTGCACCAAACAAAAAATGGGATGCCTTAAGTAATTGCCTGTGATGTGATGCCATGGCCTTTTTTTCTTTTTTTTTTTTAAGTTTTTTGACAACTCTACTTCAAATTAATACCTCATTTTCCCTTTCTTTTGGGCCTCTGCTCTGGTGTTTACCAAATATATAATCGCCAAAATTCTTAAAATATATCCCTATAGTGATGTCAGTTATTAAAACAACCTATTACGGAATAATACATTCATCCCTAATATGATTAATTATAAATGTAAATTCTATAAAATCTTTAAAAATAAATATTTATGATTTCGTTTTAAAAGTCATTTTATTTGATTATTGAAACAAAATTAATTCTTCCAATTTAGCTTTTAATAGTAATACTTTAAAAGAAACCTTAAAAAATTAATACTTTAAAAGAAATTCTATTAAAATTTAGTAAGATTACTTATGAAATATAAAAGATGTATATTTCTAATTTTTAAGTCTCACACCTATACTATTCTTATTCTACGTGATAACTTTTAAATAACCAAGTGATTGCCTTATTCTTTTAGGAAGCGTTTAGAAGAGATTCTATTAATTTTATTTAGGTTTATTAAAATCACACGATTTTTATAAATTTTTTAAATGTCAAATTTATTATAGAAAATGAACCGTTTGATTGAGGGCGGGTGGATCTTTGATCTTGGAGCCAAATATAATAGTTTTTAGATGACATACTCAATAAATAGGTGTGATCCTCCTTAGTAATGCCAAGTCACACGTAATAAAGTTTATTGAGATTTCTTGAATTCTTTACCGGCTTTAGGACTCCTTGTTGAGTATGTTCTCTGGTGTGAACATAAACCTTAATGTAATACAAATTTATTGAATAGACATTTATCGAAATTGTTTTCCAAACACTGTTAAAATATTAAATTTTTTGGGATAAACTTTTAGATCATTAATTTAATAAAATCTTATTGAATAAAAATCTCCAGCACAGTTGCAGTCAATGAATGAAGCTTTCTGAGGTGCAAAGTATTGCATTTGCTTTCAGGTGTGTTGTTTAAGCCAATTCACTTGGTTCTCTTAAATGAAATCTTGCCTCTTACTTTTGCATGTTGAATGCGAAATCCTTGTCAAGTACTGGTTGTAACAATTCAAGTATTCAACAAATTGAAAAGAGGTGCGAGTGGAGAAAATGCTTGTACATGTGGTCGAAGTGAATGGTGGACTGGTTTCTATATTATGTTGGTATTCATGCATTATTATATGTGCAACTACATTAGCTTCACGTGCAACCCAAGCAAAACTACAACTACGTTTCCACTAAAACTTTGACTCATTGGTTGGAAGTTTCCAATGTGATTGCCTTTTTTCTTTTGATGGAAAAAGAATTTTTGTTAAAGAGGAAAGGAAGAAAAATAAAATACTGCGAGGTTAGTCTTACTACTCCGGTTTAACGTAGTTTCTTCTGTGTATCCATGTATCAAACCTTTATTCATTGCTGATCCAAAAAAAAAAAAAAAAAACCTTTATTCATTATAATGTTTAATTAAAAAAAAAAACTTTTTTTTTTCCCACTTTGGTCCTAATGGCTATACACTCTAGCAACCAATTTTAAGATGCCACCAATATTCTCCCAACCCGAGACTTGGTCAGACTCAGATAAGCAAATGCAAATTACTTATGTGGCTTATACGTGACATTCTGCACGTGTACAATTACCATTAGATGCCCCATTAAATTTCTCATTTGATAATAGAAAAAATGTTTGCAAATTCAAACCAAAACCAGCCAGGCAAGAAGTATAGAATATAGTGGGCAACAAACGAATGCTGCTTTTGTTTTTGGTAGGTGGGGTTTATGGTTAGACTTGGGAGTAAATTGAATAAAATAAAATAAAACAAATTAATAGAAACAAAAACAATATAAAAAGACTCATGACATTAGGATAAAGTACTGCTTTGTAAACAAACAAGGATTTTCATGTTTTCAACTTGTATGTTCTCATTACTCATAAGACTTGGAATAATTAATTACTATTTTTCTTTCATTGTCCGATGTAATAAATGGTAAATGAGTGCACAGCTCTTCAGCCTATTCTGAACCTCGTACTACACAAAGGAGCTAATACCATAAAAGCACTGGATCAATAAAATATATCTTCAAAACTTAATCTTAGGCTCATACCAAAAAAATAAACTGCACAGAATTCCTTTGTCCTGTGAACCCAGTTTAAATATGTTTCCATTGACAACGTATCAAAGCAGAGAATAAGTTTCATAACAAATGAGATTGATTGAGCATTTGCTGAATGCTGATGACCATTAACGTTGTGATAAACAAGTTAGTCAACAAGAATAAAACCTCTTTTTATGTATTCCAAAAATGGGAATGGCAAGTCCATGACATGTTCCAGTTCAAGGGATTTGGAAACGAGGGTGTTAATAACAAAGTCACGGTTAAAATACTCACTATCTCTACCGAAACCTCTACACACAATCAAAGACGTATTACAGACCCAAGGAACTGCAACAGTAAAAGCAAGGCCAGAACCTCTTTTTCCTACAAGCACATCTTTGTATGCTCGGCAAACTTGAGATACATACTTTCCCATTGGTAAAATTTGCTCAAACACAGATGGAACAGATCCATCATGATTCAAGACATCAGAGTCAGAATGCAGGTTCACCACAACAGTGCCATGTTTGGGATGAAGTCGATTACTCAGGGCTTTAAGGAATGGTGAATCTGGGTCCCATAACTTGTGGGGAAATATATCATCGCCATCATAAGCATCAACAAAGATCAGATCGTATAGATTGGTATTATTAGCAATAAATTCCTCAGCATCTGCTTCGTAAAGGTAAATCCTTTCATGGACGCCTTTCCACATAATTTCATCAATGATATCAGGTTTTGTAACAGCCCTGTCACCTGATTTTGTCATGAGTGAGGAAGCCGGGAACCCCATAGCACGAATTGAGGCTGAGATAACTAGGGGATCAATTTCAACTACATGGACAATGGCACCTGGAAAGAGCACATAAAATTAAGCAAGGTGTATAAGGATCAATTACAACCAAAAATTTGTCAATATAAGTGAACAAGGAGGAAAATCATTTAGAAATCCAAAAACCATGTCATATAAAAAAGAATGCAATAGAAGTAACCTGCTTAATGAGACTCAGCATCTCCAGACCAAAAATCAGACTATGCAAAAAGGGGGTGGAGGAGAAAGGAATAAATTCATGATGGTCCATGTAAATATGTATCCACGTAAATCAGGTCACTAGAGGTGGTGCCATATGAACATGTTTCAGTTGAATTATGTTGACATTACAGCTTGTCAATGACAATAACAATGTGCAAGGTTCCATGCCTTAACCCTCAGACTGCAGGATGTGACTAATGATGTTGATAACAGGTAAAAAAATATTAATCATCCCCTCTTTCCTTTGAAAAACAATGATATATTTCCAAGATGGATGTTTTCTTTTCTTTTCTCCACTCAAGCAATATATCTTTTAAATTGGATATTTCAAGCTACCATTGAAACCAGAAAAAACTATAAAAGTAGAACAATTTTCACCTTGGATTCTACTTGCCAAAAACAGTGGTAAACTTCCTCCACCATGCCCAATGCATAAAATGTGCATATTTTTCTTTCCTTGCAGTGCACTGATAATATCAAAATTACATGAGGCTATAGTAGTCAAACCAGCTGATACCATACTCTTCACATCTGCATTGCAAGATGGCATTAAATAAATAAAAATACAATAGGGATTCAATTCAACATGAACTGTAAATCAACTATAGAGATAGATATGATAAGAACATTAGAAATCAAGAATCACGACTGAAAAAAAATACCCCTAGAACTTTATTAATAAATTCATTGGCCATGACCAAGAAAAGAAAATGACATATATCAATGGCCCAAAGTAATGGAGTCATGAGCATAAAACAAATCTTATTTAAGGAGTGATGCAAGAAAATAAATCATCTAATAGCACACAAAGTTAGGCAGATGCTCAAGATTTAACTAGGGAACCAACAAAGAAATCGTTTTTCAAATGGCATGCAGGAGCCTCCAAATTAACAGTATATACAAAAACACAACGAAAATTCCCCTCACACAAAGGGAATGAAATCACCTGTCTCCTTTTTATGTCCCCTTCACAGTCCCTCTATAAAAAATAACAGCTCAGTACAGAAAACTAACAACTAAGAGAGTGTTATTATTCTAAAGAAAACAAGCTTTTAGTTATGTGTTATTTTTCAACTGGAGAGACTGAGAATAGAACAAACAAAGAGGATAGGTGGTTTCAATCCCATGCAAAGATCTTGACCCAACAAAACAGGGTACCCGGAAAAAACTTCTTTGTTTGAATGCAATGATTAAGCATAGAAAAAAAGCTTATTTTGGTTCTCAAAATCCCTCCCAAGTCAAGCAAAGATTGCTCAAATTAATAGTTAATTTAAATACATAAATCACCAAACAAGTATCACTCCTAGCAGGATAGCAGCAGCTTTAATCTTAATAATCTTACAGCATTGCATAATAGCAATCACTAACTAAAATGAAACCCTATGCCTACAAGTCAATCTGATCTCATATTTCCTTACACGTACAGTTTTTCATATAAAAGTTATTAAAACACCAAACTGACCCTAGGAGACAAAATTCCATCACAACTATATTTTTATTCACATTCCAAATTGATTAGGAAATGTACATGGAACAGCCAAGCAATGCGGTTGCTGCATGAGATAGACAACACCAGGCATGTTTTCACGGTAAGCAGCCATTACTTTTGCAGTGCTTTGGCGAGTAACTTCATTGAAACGAAGCACCCTCCATTGGTATCCAAGAACCCTCAGCTTCCCTCCATCCCCATATCCAGGATGCACCTCCTCACACCTTTGCCGCAGCCATCTTTCCGTTCCTGACCAATGCATTCTGCTCTGAAAACCATGCAAAAATCCAAAGTTTCATTGTCAAAAACACGCAGAAAATGCAAATGAAAGAAATGAAACATTTAAAAAAAAATCGAAGAATTTGTCACACAGAACAATTAAATTAAATTAAGTTACAGAACTTCAATATCTTATAGTATCTTCTTAGTTCTTACATCTATGATCATTTTCATTTAATTTGAAGCACATGTGCAAATGATATCTATTGAGTAGCTGTAATTTAATTTAATTTGTCTGAAATTTCATGTTCATTTGGAAACTTATAAAATGCTTCGTGAAAACAGAATTTAAAGGAAACACAAATTTTGAGAAAGAGAAGAAACTAACGGGTCTGGAGGAGGGATATGCAACGACGGAAACGACGCCGTTTCCCTTGCCGGAAGTTGATCGGAGAACGGAATGACCATCGTCGGAGTCGGAGCCCCACCACTCGGAGGAGTAGAGCCAGTCACCCTCGTCCCCCGAGCGCCGCCGCACCGCCGTAGAGAAACGGCGGAGGTAGCCGGAAACGACTCGGGCTCTGCGCCACATGAGGTAGAACCCTAACGAACCCTAATTGATAGGGTTTTAGATTTGATTTGGGTTTTATTATTACCCGGTTTCTGTTGGTTTAACCCGACACAAAAACAACATAAACCGATGACATGACAACATGATCCGAGGGGGAGGGTTAAGAGTAATTTAAATGTAATTTTTAAAATTTTGGTATAATACTTAGCAATGAACCTAATATTTCAAATTACTCAAATATCCTCACCATTAGACTCATCTTCATAGATTGATGTACGTTTTAAAATAAAACGTGTTGGATTGAAATAAAATAAAATTAACCTTTAACTTGTTTTTATCTTAATTTTTAAAATGGGAAAAACAATTTTTAAATTTATTTGAAATTAAATAGTGGTTAATTTTAAGTTATAATTTTTTTAAACAATCAAATTATTTTTTATTTTTAAGTTTTTATTTTTTGGATTCAGATTTTAAAATTTAAATTTACCTTATACAAATCACTCATCATCTTTTTTTTTTATATTAGGACTTCTTTGGTGACAATGTGATTGAATGATGACGGCAACAACAATGGTGATAGTGATAATGATAGTGTGTGGATCTTTTGGAAGAGATAAGAAATTTGAATAATATTTTTTTGGTACAGGAAATTTGAATAATTTATTTTTACAACTTAAAATAAGTGATTTTTTTATCCGTAGGAATCGAAAATAAGTTCAGAAAATTTATAATAAATTTATGTCTATTTAATTAACTGAGCTAGACTTTCTTGTTGGTACTTAAAATAAGTGATTATGAGTTTTGTATTGTTATTCATTATGTCATATTCTGGCCTTGGAATCTTTTTGTATGCACTTGTATAGTTGTATACATTAAAATTCTTATAAGGGGGAATTACATGTGCTGTTTTCATGTGAGTATTCGATGGTGGGGCGTTAAATTATTGTTTTCCTTAGGTTCTGCAGTAATGCTGTTGTCTTTACTGTAAGTGCATGTACCTATTCCAACTCTGAATAAATTAAGTCTACCATACAAAATATTTCTAAACTAAAATTTTCCGTTTTATATATAAATTATTCATTAATCTAGAAAGAAATAAAATTAATTGATGTTAATAACTTTAAAAATCATAAGCTACCTTGACTGGTTGACCCTACAGTCCTAACATGCGTATACAAAATGTACCTCACAATTAAATCACTTTCTATTATACAAAATTATAACAAATTGATCCATAGACTACGATTCATAAACCAAGGAATGAAGAACAAGAACTGAAATACACAGCAAATTTATTCAGCTAATTTCTTCAACATATATCTCATTGATAATCACATTAATTTGTTCAAGCTAACATGTACTCACTCTTGAACAGCATCGATCATTGGTAGTACTGACTGATATCAATATCATTCTTATATATATAATTTCCAGCCAACAGGGGGGTGGGTTTATTACATACTATTTATCATATTATTATAAATATAGAATATGAAGTAATTAACAAGTTGGGAAGGGAACCCCACAAGAGCTAGCAACCCTTCTGGAGCCAGGAGAGTTGACATACTGCCTGAGACTTGGATTTTTGAGGTAACCACAGAGGCATGGCCTTTGTTCCCTCACCTTCTGGCAGCAACTAGTCGATGGTGGAGATGAGGAAGTTATTGCCCCCAAACAAGGACTTAACTCCACTGGGCTACATGTCACACCCTCTGCCTTGGGAATCAGAACCAGTGCTGCCACCACCACCACTATTGCAAAACCACACACCCTCTTCTTCATCATATTCATATGCATCCTCTCTCTCTTGATTAATTTATTTGCTACTGAGTTGCATTTGCTATGTGCTCAAACTATGCTTTTATATAGAAACATGGGTGTACGACCTGGTCTGAAGGTAAAAATCCAAGGTCCCACTTGTGACTTGTACTACTAAAACTATTGGTTACAATTGACATTAATTTGACAATGGTAATGTGGAAAATTCTGAAGTCTAGAGTAACACACAATTGACCAACAAAGGTTGGTAACTAAGTTGATAAGGATCGGATTCATATTCTATAAAGACGTGTGTTCGAATCTCACTGGCGATGTGAGAATCTTGTTGATGAATAGATATGTAAATATTTTTATAAATGCTATTTTTTTTATTACCATGTTATTGGTATGGAGTATCTATCGGCTTTGTCGATGACTAATCTCCGTTGGAGAACCTGACTGGTTATTTTTAGTGGGGTTCTCCCCTCCCAACTACGTTTTTTCCATCCACAAGACTCGAACCCGATACCTTACTTAAGGGGACCGAGTCCAGCATCATTTGAATCAACGACTTGTTGGTTATAAATGCTATTTGAACCTTGAAACATGACTTTTTTTTTTTTTACCAGCAAACAGAGAAATATATATTACCATAAGGTACCAGTGGTACCATAAAACATTACAACTGCATGTCATCAATGTGGTATTTATTACCTTATACGGACAATAAAAACGAGTTAACCACATATCTCAACCACCACATATATGTTTTTTTTTTGGGTGAAAACCCAACCACCAAGTATACTTACAAAACCACCAAAAGAAAAACTCCCCTGTACCCACCTAAGGCCGCTTCTTTTACCAATGAAACAGGGACCAATGAGAATAAATGATACCAAACCATCTTTCTTTAATGGAGCAACTCTCTTTGAGTGCTTCCAATAGCACCCACATGTATACATCATTCATTTTTATTATTCTCAATATAAGCACATCTAAGCATTTATTCCCTCCAATTGAGCAACTCTTTTTGGGTAATTCCAATGGATCCTACAAAAAGGTTTACATAATTACATTTTATTAATAACTTATTTATTATGTTATGATTATCTTATTTATAAAAAAATAAAAATATAATTGAATTATATTTTATTTAAAATGATGAAAATAGCTAACCCTACACAGGAAAATGATATGAAAACAAGAGTGTAGGAAATTGAAAATTGATCATATTTAGATTATTTTGTGGGTTTGGTAAATGTGGGGAATTTTGAAAATTTGGATTTGTAGGAAGCTAATAATTTGACATGAAATTAAAATAAAGATTCATATTGAATGGATTTTGGTTTGGTTTGATTGAATGAAAACAAATCATAGAGGTAGTTGAAATTTTTTGAAAGTAAGAATGAGAAAATTTTGAGAGGTTTTAATTGTGTAAAAAAAAATATGAAGTACCCCTACTTATATACAATGTTCATATACAATGATTAAAAAAATATAGTTGCAAAAAAAAAAATCACCTTTACAAACTTACCAGTGCCAACTTTAAAAATATTAACGTTCAAATTTTTTATCCAACTAGCAATGGATTCATACTCTTCAAATTTAATATTTAAATAATTAAAAGTTTTTTTTAATTTTTAAGGCTAAAGCACCGTTCCCTAAAAAAACAAATAAAAAAACTAAAGCGTCGGTGCTTCACCAAGCAACTGGTGCGTCTTGGGCTCAAATCCATGCATAGCTGCAATGAGAGATTGCTTTCGAAGTGCGTTGCTTCAGCACAAGAGGTGCTTCCTGAGGCACCGTTAAAGATGGTTAGTGCCTTTAATTGAAAGCAACAATAACTCCCTTTGACCACAACCATGGAATTCGTAACTGCACCCCCAACCCCCAATAGCCAACGAACACTTACATGAGAATATAAAACCTGAAATTAACTATACCAAGTGCCAAAAGATACCCACCTATCGGCAACATTAAGGGGTGTTTGTTTCACGAAATCATCTTAGAAATATAAATGCTGTGTAAATATGGAAATGCAACTTTTTTTAGAATAAAAGATATCCGAGAATATTTTCTAATAATTTCCTAATAAACATGGGAATAAACATTCTGACTTTCATATTTTTGGAAATGCAAGATGATTCTGTGAAACAAACGCTCCTAAACAGCTTCACAACACCATGCAGAAAACTCGTCACTATCAACGATAAATAAAAAATCATGACCGATGCATCTCTAAGACCCAACTCACCTAAACTTTAAATTAAAAAAAAAAAAAGTAACACACAATTGTGGATATATGGATCCTGGGCTTTTATTGTTACAAGTTACAACTTACAAGTCATTGTTTCTTGTTAAAGAGAATCCGTGTGGATGGAAGAAAGGACGAAAATGTAGCAAAACAATTATTGGAATTTATTGCTTAGTTGGGAAAACTTTAGTATAAACTCATCTTATTATTAGAATTTAGCAGTGGTGGTTTCTTGTTGGACAACGGATGATTCTTGAAATGATAATAAACTAACTTTAATTATACAGAGTCGTAAAAAATGAAATGCTGTATTAATTTGTATGGGGTAGGAAAATAAGCATAGACCGAATCCAAGTTATATTGAATTTACACGGTTAATTCGACTTGACTTTTTTAACAAGTGGGTTGAACATTAACAAACTGTGGAGAAATTAAAATATTTAAAAACGAAGAAAAAATTCAGTCAATCAATAAAATAAAGTATTAAATCAACTTTTGGTTTCTATTATTTAATATAAGCTTGCTATTTGGTACGAAATTTTTTTGGAAGCATAATTGAAAAACAAATAAAATTAAACTTAGGAGCACAAAATTACACATTAACAGAGCTATAGAAACCAAAGTGAAATTAAGCTTCAAATAAATAATTACATGCTAAATAAGTTAATTTACAGTTTTAAGCTTTTGCCTGCACTTATATGAACTTAATTATTTAACTCTTTTTACAGAAATTTATAAATGAGCTATTTTATACGCTAACTTAACCCAAACTTTTTTTCCCCCGTATATAGGTTAATTAACTCACTCTTTTTCCCCTTCTGTCATTTTGGTATCTACACAACGAAAGTAGAAAACAAAGTTGATTGGGAATTAACAATGAGATGAGACCTACTGCTCCCTATCGTTAGAATTAGACCTCAATACTCAATCTTTTTTTAGATTTTTTTTTATCAGCAGGAATTGAAAACAGGTAGGTACCAGAGGGTTTACAACAACTTACACATTCTACTTAACTAACTGAACTAGACTCCCTTAGTACAATGAGAGTAACATGGCAAACAATATGTCCGTATGTAATTTCCCCATTAAAGGAATGTACAAATCACACATTAAAATAAATAGAAAAAGAAAGATTTCGATGATAGACACATAAATGTATAAAATTGTCTACATAGTTGTCTTCGTTGAGGGAATGGTAATAATTTCCAAGAATTGCTAGTACTATGCTACTTCAAACGATATTTTACATGATTTTAGGTATACATTCCAAAAATTAGGGCAATTCTTCAAAGTAATTTTATAAATAGATTATAAATTAACTAGTAATGAGGAATTTAAATTCTTCTAATTGTCTAAATGTAATGTATTTGGTTGTCGTGAAACGACTAGAATATGTACCTACCTAAGGGTACAAAGATAATTTTTCCTTATGTGTTCGAGTCCTTGTCAAATTTCGTTGGTTTCCACTGTCCTCCATTGTGAGTTCAAAAGGGAGGGATACTTGCAAAGACACTCCTACGCTCAAGTCAGATATCTCCCAAATATAATAAATGAGAGTAATAATGAGAAAGAACAGTCCATTTACCTAGAGAATCTCATCTTTTATATACACATTCTAATGGACCATAGGTCCATGGGCCTTTCCTTTGATTTAATATGATGCTAATCTACTATTTTAATCGGTAATGATGTGCTAATCATGATGTTAACTATTATAACTTGGATTCTACATTTATGGTTGTGTCTGCGAAGCCCTTAGGAGTTGGCACTTGTTTGGCATGCCCCTCAAGCTAGCCTAGGGTTGTTCATGTGGTCGACCCCTGTTCGATCCACCCCCTAGGCCATAGCCTAAGGATTGTTGGCCATATAGGTACACATGCCTCTCAAGTCTAAAGTTCATTGGTGAACGAAGAAGGTTTAAATTGCGTATGACATAAGACTGAGAGGGTTCTTGGCCGCACATTGGCTGGTATAAACCTCATGTTTTTAGTTGCCCTCCAGTGTAACATTTTTTTTTGAATTTGAATATCTCGAGAAGCGCAAGCATCTGTATGCTTAGGCGTGTCTTGTTTCCTACATTTATGGAGATGTTGGTGGTTGAGACGATCCAAAATATTAACCATCAAGGATCTCCAGCCATTGATCTTGATTGATCTAATGGTTGGATAAATGTGACCGTTTGGGCCCTGGGTGCGGGTATGGGTACTATAGTACCAAACTTGTCCTATACTCACACCTATTATATATAACAATTTAATTAAAATATCTTATATATATATATATATTTATAATTATACATTTTGTTAATTATTAATTTTATTACTAAAACATAGTATTGATTATTGAAGTTTAAGAATTCGTTCTTTTAGTTCATTGTTAGATTTAATCAAGTTTAAGAATTAGAACATTTATAATTAAGAATAATTATATTTCTAACATTTGATTATGACTCATGTTTGAATGATTTAATGTTATGTTTGGATTATTTAAGAATGAATTTTCAATTTAATTGTAGCAATTTTTTAATTAATATTTTTATTGACTTTACAAGTAAAGTGTATGTAGTGGGTATGGATATATAAGTATCCAACGGGTACGGAGATGAGGATTAGAAAGTTGCTACCTACATGGATATAAAGACGAGTACCAGTATATTTTTCAAATGTAGGTATGGGGACGAGTACTATAATATCCTACCAAAATCTCACCCATTGTCATTCATATGCGAAAGAGAGAGCATGTGAGTGAAAATTGCAGTTTTATTTCTTACTTTCATGAAATAGAGTAGTTTAGGTGAAAAAAAAAATATAGTTTGAAAGTTTTCAATTTTGTAAAATAATATTTCATATCACTTCTAGTATTAATGATAAAGTGCCTTTCATATTTTTTTTTTCAAAAAATTTGGAGCCCATTTAGTGTTTCTATTTGTGCTCTCAAAGTTACCTCTAAGAATACTTTGGATAATTTTAAAAAAGTTTTAGAAGTTATCAAAAAATTCACAAAAAATATAAAATAATATTTTAAACCTATCTATGCTTAAAATATCATTTTAGTGAAATTTTAATTTATTGGAATTTATTTCATAATTAATTTTACTCCTTCTAATTTAATTTAGATATTTTAATAAAAATTCTAAAAATTTGAATCTAGATAATATGTCATTTTGAATTAAATTAAGTTTCTCAAAATTTTCAAATATTTATCTGATCTCTCACACACAATTACGGTTAATAATAATAAACAAACAATAAAGTAAATAAAATTTAGAGGATGTTAGATTGGCACCTCAAACGCTAACACTCATATGTAGCGAGCTCAATATTGCATTAAAAATGAAGAAAAAGAAGAGAAAATACAAAAAGCATGGAGGGCATGAACCGAACTCATAAGGAAACAAACACTACTTGAACCTGTAGTTTGGAAGACCTACTTTATTTTTATGTAATCTGCTGAGATAAAAACAGAAGCAAAAACTCACCAAAAAAATCTAGAAATGTAGTGGCATTAATGATAACTAGTATTTTTTGCCCGTGTATTGTATGGGTCAAATTTAATATGTAAATATCACTTTTGAAAGTTATTAATATATAAAAAATATTAAAATTTAAGTTAGAACTAAAGATATTTTAAGTAATAGATTGAAAAAAGATAAAATGTTAAGTTAAATAATTCAGTTGATATTAAAAATGTAAGAAAATATATCATATGTATGTAGAAACGTATTTGAAGATAAATTAAATATATATTTGAAATTAGTTTTGATATTCATATTATAGCTTATAAAATGGTTTAGTTTAGTTGATATTAAAAGTACAAGAAGATGCGAGTTTGGAGCAGTGTTCTAGGATGCGGGTTTAGCTTCTTGTGGGGGGAGTTGTTAGTAATAGTTATGGTGACTTTATTCAAGCTTTTTCTAGAAGATTGAAGTTGTGTTCGGTTCTTGAAGTTGAATTGTGGGCTTGTTTGCTTGGCTTGCGTATGGTGGTTGATGTTGGATTTCAAAACATCATTTTGGAGTCTGACAGTTTGGAAGCGGTGCAGTTGGTTAATGCTGGTGTAACTCATAAGGGACAATTCAATGAATTGATTGCTGAAATTTGTGCTTTGAAGAATCACTTCCATAAGTGCATTGTGATTCATGTTTGTAGAGAAGCAAATAGTCTTGCTGACTCTTTTGCGAAATATGGTTCTTCTGTTAGTAGGGACTGCTGTTTGTTTTATTCTCTTTCTACTTTTGCTAGGAATTCCTTTATGGAGGATCTATTTGTAATCAGTTCTCAAATTAATAATATTTAGTTCTGGGTCTGGGTCGCTTTGCCCAGCCCATTCAGCAAAAAAAAAAGTATAAGAGGATATATTAGATACATATTAAGAGTGTATTTAATTTTTGAAGATAAAATATATATTTAAAATTGGTTTTTGATATTCATTTAAAATTAAATCATTCGGTTGATATTAAAAGTAGAAGAAGATATACCAGATGCATGTTAGGAAAGTGAAGTACACCATTTTATGATGAGAGGAGAGTATATTCAAATGAGAGTGAATGTGAGGGAGAGTGGAACAATGAGAGTAGATATAGACTTATACGTTTATATATATAAGAAGATTATTACACAATTTTGATAATTATAAATTATTAACAACAATAAATAAATTTTTTTTTATCTAGACCATATATATTCTCCACCGGAGACAATCCTAAATAGAATTATTTCAAATTCATATATAAGAGTGAATTTTAACATTATAATTTTTTATTCTTATAAATTCAGCTCTTAATAATAATAATAAAAGGTCTTTCATAATGGTCAATTATGAGTAATAGTAGTAGGTTAAGTCGTAAGGAGATTAACCAATTCAAAACTTCAATAATATTATTATGAATAATCTATTTGTGGTTGTCCATATCTTTTTAGACGGAGTCTAGCGTGCAAGAGCTCTTCATATCTTGCATCGTGTAAGAGTTTTTGAGACCCCTGGATATAACAATAAGATAATTAACAGTGTAGATCTTTGAGAATGTAACGAATAGACAAAGTATTGAATAACAGTTTTTTTTAAAGTGAAGTCACGTGTATCTGTTGGAAATTACAACATAGTACAGTATTTTCTATCTCGCAACAGCCAGACCCCCCTCGTAACAATCCGACCCGATCTCTTCACGAAATAAATGCCACTTTTATCTGCATGGTGGTTCTTCCTCCTGAGTCTAGAACGCTCGACCCAGTTCCTCCTCTGATCTATGTGTGTTTGTGGTATATATCCTTTCCCATTTCACCATTCTAGCTGTGCGTGTTTTGAGACTATTTGTTTTTTTAGGCCTCTACTCTCCTTACTTTCTTTGACATTCACTTTCATTTAAATACTCTCATCTCATAAAGTGATGAACTTCACTCTCCTAGCACACATATGATATATCCTCTAATGTTTTTTTAATTTTAATATTAATTGAATGGTTTAACAATCTGATATATCTTTTTATACTTTTAATTTTTAATATTCAAATTTCAAATACGCTCATAACACATATCTGATTTATCATCTTATACTTTCAGCATCAACTTAACAGTTTAACTTAACTTTTTATCTCTTTCAACCTATCATTTTCAATATATTAGTTCCAACTTGAATTTGAATGTTTTTTAAAAGAAATTATCAATAATTAAAAATAACAATATATCACAACATAAATAATTTATCGTATAAAATATATATTCAATGTTAAAATATTTATTTTATTTATTTACTTATTACATATTTTAATCACAATTTATATATTTAGAAAAAAATATTTATTATAAATTATAAATTTTAGTTGTATTAAACAAACATGTATTTTGTACAATGCACAAATTAAAATACTAGTATCTTAATAATAAAAATACATGAATATTGTTTAACATACTTTTGTATGTACAATAATCATAAATTCATAAACACAAAATTTAAATAATAAAAAAATAAATTATGCATACAATTAGTCAATAAACAATAAGTTATCAATTTTAATATATGTTAAATATTTAACTTAATGTTACATGCTCAAATAAATGTTAAACATATAATTTAACAAATAAATGAATAATTTAAATACATCAATATTTACCAAATAATTCATAATTATTTTCAAGTTCAATTAAACATATTCACTATCGCATATATATTTCATAAATCATCTAAGATCATAAAATTGATTATGTAATGGTGGTTGTTTCTTGTCAAATTCTAGTTACTGCTGGTGTGGGTTCAACTCAGTTATTTTGGTTTTGCGTTAATTTTTTCTTTTCTTTTTTGGTAACAAAATAACCTTTAAAAGAAAAAAAGATGACAACTAGTAGTATTGAACCAACGCCTGCGATATATCATGAGAGAGAAAATATAATATGTTGTAATTTCCAACATATACACGTGACTTCACTTAAAAAAAAAAAAGGCTGTTATCCAATACTTTGTCTATACATTACATCCTCGAAGATCTGCACTGTTAATTATCTTATTGTTATATCTAAGGGTCCCAAAAACTCTTACACAGTGCAAGATATGAGGAGCTCTTACATGCTAGAATCTGTCATCTTTTTATATTATTTTTTATTATCTTTCCTTATTTTTATTTATTTTTTGTAACTTTATAGTTATCTTTTACGCTAGAATATACACAATTTTTATTCTCTCTAAACTCTCATATCTTATCTTCTTCTCTACTTTTCTGCTCCCTGTTATTTTATTTAACAAATATCACATAATTAAAATAAAATTTCAAAATAATAAAAAATATCATTTTAAAATAATTTTTAATTTTTACAATAAACAAATTTAAAAATTATTGATTATAAACTCACAAAATTTAAGTACATGTAAATATAATATTCACAGTAACAAAAATGAATACTTAAAATTTTAAATAAATATAAATTTATATTTTTTATTTTTTAATTTATACATTTTACATAGATATTATATCATAATTATTACCTGGAAAAAATAGCTCATAATAAATTTTAATACGCCTAATATTTTTAAAGATAATATCTGTTCAATTAAATATATAATTAATCATCTTTCTTAGTTTTAATATAATCATATTTAATGTATGTTACTAAATACTTTAAAAATTAATTTTATTTATGTATACATAATTTTTAAATAAATATTAAATATAAATATAAAAAATATATTATTTGAATGAACCTGTGATGCAGTGGTTATTAATCGAGTTCTTTATAAATTTTTTTTTGTAAGATTAGTTCTTTATAATTTAGCAATATTGGTAACGGATGAATATACCAGAATAAAAAAGACAAATGAATACGAGAGGTTAATAGTTAATACTCTTGAATGAAAATACAAACAGGTCAAAATTGTAGTCAGAAAATGAGAGGCTAATACTCTAGCCAAGGTTACACACATTGCATGACTTTTTTCCGTGACCAGCGGCCCTTGAAATTTTAATTTCCCAAATGGCATCTCTTCATAATTATTTATCCAAGTAGTCATTTTTACTGTTTATAGCGTGAATTCGGATTTGACAGTCCCGAATTCACAGTAGCATTTTTTGTTGTTGTTTAGAAATCGGGTTTGGTATCTCCGATTTCTCACCTATTTTTTTTTAATTTCTTTTATTTTTATTTATGAATTAATTTATTATTATTAAACTAAAAAATAATATTTAATTATATATATAATTAACTAAAAATTTATCCTATATAAATTTAATAGATAGAGATTTTTTATTTATATATATTTTTTTAGAATCTTCAAATTTTGATAATGAATTTATTTGTTTAGAAAATTTTATTTAATTTATTATTGGTAGACAAATTGAATGATGACTTGAGCTGTTGGAGACAATTTTGCCTTCACGGTTAAAACTTTTCCCACCGTCCCCAAAACTTGTTAAGAGGAGAAGAAGAATGAACTTTTAATCAAAAAATAACTATAATTGGTGGTTATTGTTGTCTGCTATTTTTAAGATATCATTTCTCCTATTTTTGTGATCATTAATGTTTGTTGTTTATAGGTTATGATTTTCTCTATATTTATTTTTTATTAATTATGTGCACTGTAATTTAAGTTCAATGTAATGTTTTTTCCGAAATATTAGTAATTCTAGTTTACATTAACATTTATTATTTAAAATGATTTATTAACTCGTAATTACCTAACTATATTCAAATATACTAATTTGGATTTTAGTTATAGTTAGAAAAATATAATTAAATTAAATCAACTTTAAAATAAATT
This sequence comes from Pueraria montana var. lobata, assembly GCA_026413185.1. Taxonomy (NCBI): domain Eukaryota; kingdom Viridiplantae; phylum Streptophyta; class Magnoliopsida; order Fabales; family Fabaceae; genus Pueraria; species Pueraria montana. The sequence continues at coordinate 6,976,516 of CM048647.1, forward strand.
TAAATGTAAATAAATTGATTAATTATTCTTTATATTAAACAATTAAAAAATAAATTACATTATTTAGATATATTATTTAGGTAAATCTATTTTTTAATATATAAATTTTGTATATTAAAAACTATTATTATTAAATTTAATTATTAAAAATAAGGTTTTAAAAAAAATTAAAAAAAAAATAAGAGAGAAATCGAAGATGCCAAACTCAATTTCTAAATAGCAAATGAAAAAAATAAAATAAAAAAAGCTACTGTAAATTTGGAATTGCCAAATCGAATTCACACTACAAACAATAAAAATAACTATTTGGATAAATAATTATGAAGATATACCATTTGGAAAATTAAAGTTTCAAAGGTTGCCAGTCACCGAAAAAAGTCTACATTGCATCATATTAAAGAAATTTGTACCTATGCTATTCGACATGAACTCATCTTATCTTCACATATCCTTTCCTACATCACTAGACAGTGGACACAATCATGCCACGTAAGCACAAGCACCATACACCCACAATCCACCTTGTCTCTCTCATCGTCATCATCATGTCTTAAACTACTGAAGTGATCAACTTGTAATGTTAACACTTTGAGTTTGAGTTGCATCGTTGCATCATCACAACATGGCTACCACTGCTGCTGCAGGCATAGCTTCCCTGTTTTCTTCTTCTATTAACAGTGTCAAATGTCTTCGTTCCAAGCACTGCTCCATAGTGGATCCCCTCATAACAACAGTGCCCTCAAACCGCATGTTTGCTGTGGAACCTTTGTCCATTGGGGGTGCCATTTCAAACAAGTTGTGGGGGCCTAGAATTTCTGCTGCTGTTGCACAAGAAGAGGTTGTTGTTGTGGATGATGAGGTGGATGATGCTGGCTTGGTTGAAGAAGAGAAAGTGGAGGAGAATGAAGGAGAAGTGGTGGCAGAAAAAGACTCTGATTCCTCTGCCACCAAGCTTTATTTTGGGAATTTGCCTTATAGTGTTGATAGTGCAAAACTTGCAGGGTTAATTCAGGATTATGGTAGCGCAGAACTAATTGAGGTATTTATACAATTCTCATAGACTTTAATTTTTATGCACCGTCAAATTTTACATCGTAAATCAATCAGAAATTATTATTGGTACGATTTTTAAGATAGTTATTGTAAAATTCAAAAATCTTGTCATACATGACACTTTGTGATTAAATGACAGTGTAAAGAGTACTTAAACTATTTACTCATGCTTATATTTTTACAACTTTATTTACATGAGCCAATTAAGTAGCTTGAAATTGGGTACATGAGAACTATAAGATGGTATACTAGGAGTGAATTTATACATTTCATTTATTTAAATTACTATGCTTTTATAGTCATCTTGCTTTGAAGTTGTACTGCACTGATTAAGTTATGAACTTATGGCTGCATTCTATTGTTTCTGCAATGTGTGATTTAATTGTACTATATGGCTTTCTGATATGGGTGAGTGACTAGCTAGTGAGTAGTGATTACACAGATAAGTGTATGCTCTCCTGGATTTTGGCCTCAATAATGTTAACACATTCTAAATTAGTAGATAGGAAAGGAATTTGATTAAGGAGAGATGAGTGGTGAGGCTTTCATGGGATGTGTCAACGGCAATGAAATTTTTCTGAAAAACTCTGCAGTCTGAAATAATGCTTCTTGTGATTTTATTTCAATTGATTATTTTATTTGCTTTGGATTTGTAATTAGTAATTATATGACTTTAATGCTGTCTAAATGTATGTTTCTCAGTTAGGTTAAGGACAAATTTTCCATTTCTAATAAATATTCTCTAATTAGATAATTTATTTTAAAATGAAAGCAATAAACTAGTAGATTAGCATAAACTTAACTTGTTAATCTTTACCCACTAGGGTCGGCTTAGTGGTGGGGGTTGTAGTAGAATGCATGAGATCATAGGTTCGAACCTCAGTATGTTCGAACCTCAATATGACCATTATACACCAAAACTTGTTAATCTTTTGCTTATTTTTATAAGTATTATATAACTCTCTTAGTTTAAAAGTGAAATATTTGTCCTCCCCTCCCTTTTTCTCCAAAACCTCACTTCCAAACATACATAAGGGATCATATGTCTTAACTTGAAGCTTATCTTAATGGTAAACTAAACTGTTTTCCTTTTCATGGTCAGCAGCTTCAGCATTATCATTATTTTATTGATAGCTAACATCTTAGAGTGATTCAAAATCTGAGAGCGACTTCAACTTCCTGAGATAAGGTCATTGGGTGCATCATGCATGAGAACTATGAGATGAGCGCATTCACAATTTTCTGTCTTGATTTTCCTTCCTCTAGTCGATATTTCCAGTTTCTGCATAATTAACTGTCTCATCAGTCTCATTATCATCATTAATAACAATAAGGTCATTGCTTCTTTCTTGGGAGATTCTACTAATCACATTTACGCTCCCTCTTTATAATGTGTTACATGTGTATAATAATGATAAGTGAAACATGTAATAATAAACTAAATTTGCAGTTTAGGTAGGTATTTTTGTATTGAAGTTTTTATCATGTTTATGGATAAGTTAGTTGCAAGAGCAAGAGAAATTAAACTATTTAGCCACATTATCTATTTAGTGAGTGATGTGAAAAAAGAAAAAAACAGAAAAGCCAAATAATTAATTTTTCCTCCATAATTGGTTGCATATTCTCACTTCATAGAGCAATTCTTTGTTAGCATACATCCCTCAAACTTGCAACTCAATGAAATCCAAATTGCATTTTATGATTTGATTATCTTGTGGATGTGATGCATTCCCTAATTTTCAGTAAATTTAATGATTTATATATATATATATATATATATATATATATATATATATATATATTTAGGTTCTTTACGACAGGGAAACCGGAAAAAGTAGAGGCTTTGCATTTGTGACAATGAGTTGTATTGAAGACTGTAATGCAGTAATAGAAAATCTTGATGGAAAAGTAAGAATCACTTTCTTTTTCCTTTGTCCAGCATTTGCTCACCTGCTATGTTCAATTGTTTTGTTCTGCTCACACTTTTTGCATGCTGAAATTTGTAAATGAACTTCTCAGGAGTTCCTGGGCAGAACCTTGAGGGTGAACTTCTCTAGCAAACCAAAACCAAAAGAACCCTTGTACCCTGAAACTGAACACAAGCTTTTTGTTGGGAACCTGTCATGGTCAGTAACTAACGAGATTTTGACGCAAGCCTTTCAAGAATATGGAACAGTGGTTGGAGCTAGGGTCTTGTATGATGGAGAAACTGGAAGATCACGTGGCTATGGCTTCGTTTGCTATTCAACGAAAGCAGAGATGGAAGCTGCCCTTGCAGCCATGAATGATGTGGTATTCTACTTCCCATCTCTTCACTCTTGTACTAGTTGTGCATTTTGTAAACAGAGAACTATTATATGATTTTTCTTTAGACAAACCTTAGACGCAGTTCTTTAGGTGTTTTTGGTGCTATTTTCCAATCAGAATTGGAATTTTACCTCGTAATCCACATAATAAAAGTTAAGATTAGTATAGGTCATTGAGTTGAAACTCTAATTTTGGTTGGAAAATAACACCAAAAACACTCAAGCAACTACATCTAAGTTTTGTCTTTTTTCTATCTTATGTTCCATGTTCATAGGTTAAGGGATAAAATAGAAAGATTTTATTGTGAAAGCAAACATTTATGATATTGGAAATACAAAAGATATTTGATGCTTATTCTTTTAAGTAACTAAAAGCATTTAAGAGGGTGTATTTAAAGCCTTTTAACTTCTGCACCTAAAGCATAAGATTTTGCTTATTGTTTCTATGTAAATTGTGCACTTCAGGAACTAGAAGGACGGGCTATGCGTGTAAGCTTGGCTCAAGGAAAACGTGCACAAGGTTAATAGAAATTTGGGAAGGCTTAGATGTTCAACAATGGTGCCATAGAAATGAGAAGAGGATGCTAGTACACCTACCATGATGCACTTAATGTAATTTCCTGAGGAATTCCTTTTCATTTCTTGTGGTGTATATTATTTACTCCCACTTTCAAAAGATCTGCTGACCCAAATGCTGTTATATTTTGTGTTTAACATTTTTGCTAATACTAAAATTGGCCTATTTATTGCTTCCTTCTTGGCTCACCCGAGTCAGTCATACATTGAATCACATACTCCTATTCTATGTAACATTTGCTATGAAATAATCAGCACTTGAAGGTGTAAAGTTTGTACCATAATGAAATGACAAACTTCGAAATACTTTTTCTTTTTGCTGCAAATTTATAAATGGGTAACTTGAACATACTGAGAGAATCTATAATGCTAGAATGCTGAAACTATTGTTTGTTTGATTCCTTATATACACCACATTTTATGATTTTAAACAAATTAGTCTGCAATTGTGCATGCATAACTTTTAGATCATTTGGTTACACTTTAATCTCCAGCTATGGACAATGAAATTGTGAATTGTATTGATGTGGAATCTAAGAACAAATGTATCCAAACTCTGATTGCCAGCACAAATACAGTTTGTTTGTTTAAAGTGATTGCAGTTCTTGGCATGCCAAGAACAATTGCTGCATATCCTTCCCCATTGGTGCAGCCGGATATTACGAGTGAATTAATATATATATATATATAATAATTATGTTATGAACTTATATGTAACAGATAAAGGTTGTGTTCTGAAAATTTTAAATTTATACTACAGACGTATCAATAGTATGTAAGGGACTATTTTGGAAATTTATATATATATATATATATATATATATATATATATATATATTTTCAATTTCAATAAATTATTAAATTATAGTATAATATAATATCTTGAATAATTAATGAAATGGAACATAAATTGTCTAATAAAGATTGACATACTATAAACTTACAGGGTTAATGTGAATTTGTAGCAATTGACAAATTAATTGTCTGTTGTGTACACGTATTTTTTAAAAATAAAGCAGGCAATTGTTTAATAATTTATTTATATTATTTAATATATGAAAAGAAAACAGTTTTTAAGGACTTCTAATTTAATTTTAATGAAAATATTAAATTCTTATTGTTTTAATTTTTAAGTTTAAATATACATGCCTTTCAAAATATTAAAAAATATCTCTCCCATGCATGAAATATTTCAATATCATATCAAGTTTAACACAAATGAATGACATATCTAATATAAAATGTACTAACATCTAATGATTTAAATATGTATTCTAAAATTTATTGTTTCATTCAATCACTTAATTTTGTTTTTAATATTTTTACAGGATGTTAAATTAATGAACATTATAAGAATGGTTTTAGTGAAATAATCTATGAGTTCTTTTAGTTAAAATTATTTTTCTTATTATCATCTAATTTTTTTTATATAATTTAATTCTTCTATAAAAACTTATTGACTTTAAGAAAATTATATTATGAATTAAATTTATATTTGTATTAGAAAATAAACACGTTCAATTATCTTATGTTTTTTCTTATTAATGGATAGATTTATATCTACTTGATATGTTATATTTCTATTGTAATATAGTAAAATAAGTTTTTTAATGCAAAAATTTTAATTAATTTTAGATCATTTTTAGTAATATAAGAAATTAACAAATTTTTCAGTATATATCTTTATATGCACAAAAAATTACTCCCTATTCTCAAATATTTTTTGGTTGAATCTGGGTTATCCTAGATTGGAAGTTAAGGATTAGTTTCTCGAGATATTGGGATGGGACTAATCTCTCTCAACAAATATTTTTCATACACATAGACTTAAGATTGAACTTCTAACTACATACTTAAAGGATAAAATTATGTGTGATACTCTAGTTATATATTAGCTATAACTTTTTTTTTTTAAACATATTAGCTATAACTAACATCTTACATAAACCAATTTTACTGCAGCATTGCATTTGTCCAGTAATTTGCAATATGTTAGTGGGCTTATGATGCTCGAAGTTTTTTAATGCTGATTGGTGCAACCCATTTGGTGGCATATATTTGAAGATTTAGGGCCACCACATTAGTGGGCTGTGTGTCACATGTTGGAGTAGTGGGTTTCAATGCGCATAGTATTGGCTTATGAGAAGTGCTTATTAATGTGTTTTTTTATATGTTACTGGTACGAAATATTTATTGACTTTGTTGATGACTAATTTCTGTCGAAGAATCTGGTTGTCACCTTTAGTGGGATCTTCTCTTCCAACCATGTTTTTTCCATCCACAAGACTCGAATATGAGACATTGCTTAAAGGGATCGAACCCAATTATTTTAATAATTAATTATATGACCTCAAAAAAATAATCAATGTATAATTAATTATTATTATAATTGATTATAATCAAAATAAGTTTTTTAGTAGTTTTTTATTCTTAAGAAACACATATAAATATTTCCAAGAATACTCTTTACCAACCAAACATAAAATTTTGTTTAGATAAACAAAAAAAAATCAGCTTTTACATAGTAAATTACAAAAAAGGATATGTATAAAGGTAAATGGAAAAAAAAAAGATTTTGGAAAATCAGATTTGGGAATAATGTCCTTTAGGGAAAAAAAACCTTTGAAAAATCATCTTAAGCTTCAAAATCATAAATGCAAGAAAACAATTTTTTTAAAATGTTTTTTTTACAAATTTCAGTTATTGTCCCAAACAACAACTTATTTTACAACAGGGTCACCCAAGGGTAAAGAAATTAAAGCTCAAACTTTAGGCCCACAAACAAAATATTATTTGCTATTAGATTTTATAAAGCAAAAAATGAAATGCTTTTAAAATAATCTCAACTAATTAGAAGCGCATTATGTTAGTGCAATTTTATTCATAGATAACCACTCTAGAGTTTTCCTAAAAAAATCACTTTGAAGTGTTGGGAATTCCTTTACGTATATCAAAGATCAAAATATATGGGCACACAACACCACAAGATATAAGTAGCGAAAGAACACAAACTTAATGTGACTTGACACATCTTGTCTATGTTGATGAAACATCTCAATTCACTATCATTATCTCCAAATAAGATTATATGTTTTCTAGATAAACTTGAGAAATCCTCCCTTCACATGATTCTCTCACTTAGGATGGTGATCCCCTCTTCAAGCTGGATGATTCTTCTCATCTCAAGAATCTCTATTTATATAACTTGCATCTCAATCTTAAAAGAAGAAATAAATTTTTAAAATAAATATAACATCTTTAAATATAAATAACATCTTAAATATTAATATCTTTAAATCTAAATAACATCTTAGAATTTTAAAATTGAAAATTCAAATTATTCTCCTAATACGAAATCACTGTTAAATTGTAGCAACTATATAAATGTAACAAATCTTCTTTTCAGTTTTTAAGTTAGAGTTATTATAAAGTTTTTTTTTTTATATTATTTACAAAAATTGCATTTTGTCTAGTAATTTGCAATGTTAGTGGCCTTACGATGCTTAGATATGATTTTATTTTTACTGCTGATTGGTGCAACCCATTTGGTGGCATGTATAGGAAAATTTAGGGCCTGAACAATTAGTGGGCCATACGCCACTTGGTCGAGTAGGGTTTCAATTAATTGGTTTATGAGAAGTGCGCTCAATGCTCATTATTGCAAGGAAATGCTGACGAATTATTTCCCAACATGCTAACGTTTGATTAGCTTAAAAATAAAAAGCTTTTAATAAAAATAGGCAGAAACAAATTAAAAGTGCATTATGATTCGGATTAAGTTCTCTCTTAGGCATTATTGTTTGATTCAATTTATTCTTGAAATTGAGTTTCCAATTAGTACAAATAATTTTTTTTCCCTTCAAAATATCTTGAAATTTGGTTTTAGTTCTTATAAAAACTTAATGTTTTTGGTTCCTACATTTACAAAAAGTAATGTGGTTTTAGTTCCTAATTACATACTAAAAATAATATAAGAACGAAAATTATATTAAATTTTAAGCAAGAACTAAAACCAAATTTTCAGATATTTTGCAAAATCAAAAATATATTTTACTCTTAAATTTAATATCTAAATATCTCAAACAAGTTAGAAGTGTATTATGACTCAGATTCATGTACTCTCAACACCAAAAAAAAAAAGATTCATGTACTCTATAGTACATGGTTGGGTTAATTTATTCTTGAAAGTTAGGTTTTCATGTAACAGATATTTTACCCACTTGATCACTTTAAGCCTATATATATGGTGCATACAACGTGTAATGAAAAACATAAGAGAAATATCAATCAATTGCTTTTGGTTATAATATTTGCTCTCATGACTACCAAATTATCCTTAAATTTGCCAGCCCTACTCCTCATTCTGCTAACCATATCACCATGTTTCTTCTCATACACCGTCTCAGCACAAGAACGTTTCCCAATTAGAGAAGCAACCATAAGTGAAATCAAACGTGCTTTTAAGGAAAAAATCCTCACATCTAGGGAACTTGTTCAGTTCTACAAGGAAGAAATAGACAAGCACAACCCACATCTCAAAGGGGTCATAGAGCTGAACTGGCCTAATGCGTTGTACGTGCTCAGGTGGTGACTCAGTTGAAGGATGCTGGGGCAATCATTCTGGGCAAGTCTACCATGAGTGAATGGAATTTGTTTCGCTCTACAACTGCCCCCCATGGTTGGAGTGCTAGAGGTGGCCAAGGAAAGGTTAGTTAGTAATTTAATCCCATTAATCTACTCGCTCTTATATTATAAATTAGAATAACAATGATATGTTAGTCTAATTTATGTCTTCTTTAACACTCATCCTTTCTCTTTATCTCCTTTTTTCTTATCACAACGTACCATACCTATGCTTCTCTCTCTTTATTTAAGTGTTTACTATAGTTTGGGTCTTTATCTATCTAAATTAGAATAAACAAACTAGCTTATAATTAAGTTAGTCAAAGTAGCTTATAAGTTATTTAAGTGACTTATCAAACACATTCAAATATTCACTTTCTCAACTAGACATTCTTAACAATTTCTTCCCTCTTCTGTTTTTAAGAAGTGTATATTTCACACACTATATCTCCTAAACTTGTAAAAAAAAATTCTTTATCAACCCATCTCATGTGCTACTTTTTTTTTAATCTTTATTTATAATTGTATGTGTTTTTTTTTTTTTTTTTTTTAATTTACCTTTAGATTGAATTTCAATAGTTTTTTTTAAAAGAAATTGTTAATAGTTAAAAAAATATCACAATCATTTTTTTATTATTAATTGTAAATGTAAAATATAATTTATATATTAAAAATATTTATTCATTATCAATTTTAATTATTGTATAATTTATAGGAGATGTAGATAGTGATTTTTTTTTTAATTTGAGAGTCAGAAAAAAATTTGAAAACTAGATCTAATAATAAATTATCAAGATTAAAATACACAAGGTTTTATTTTCTTTTAAAAGTGATATAACTTTTTCAAATAGTCACATGACATCAAATCTTAATCATTTATGTATAGTTATATGACCTAAATTTATTCTTCTCACTCTCATAAAAATGGTCTTCTTACTAGATATGTCCCCATAATTTATATTTTTAAATATATTTATTTATTATAAATTTTAATTATATAAAAATAAACTTTTATTTTGTATAATGCATAAACTAAAATACTAATCCCTCCATTCCTTTTTATCTGTCTTTTAAGATTTTTATGTAGAAACCAAGAAATGCAATCAATTTTCTTGTTTCTAATAAAATAGTTGAGATTTTCTATTTTACCGCTTTTTTCCTTTCCTCTCTACAATAAATGCATGTGTAAATTAATTAAAGACTTGATGAAAAGTAAGGGTATATATAATTGACAAAGGAGTAATTAATGTAATTTTGAACTTTGTAAACGACAAATAAATAAAAATATTTTTTTAAATCTAACAATTAAAACGGCACGGAGACATTAGCATAGATGTGAAAGTCAACATGCTCCACCACATCATGAAAACATCATGACCATACATGTTGTGGACTAGAGTTAATTAACTTGAGAATTTTGGTGAATTTGCAGAATCCATATGTTGCTTCAGCAGACCCATGTGGGTCTAGCAGTGGATCCGCAATATCTACTTCTGCTAATCTTGTGACAGTATCAGTTGGAACTGAGACTGATGGATCAATTTTATGCCCAGCCAGCTATAATTCAGTTGTAGGCATCAGACCAACTGTTGGTGTCACTAGCATGAAACAAGTTATCCCAGTCAGCCCTAGACAAGATACTGTTGGGTACAAGACCTTTCAAAACCTTAAACATTAATTATTCTTCAAATTTAATGTATAAATGAATTAAAAGAAACATGCGATTTTTTAATACTTGGAATGAATGAATGAATGCAATTTATATGGAGAATTGAAATTAAAACTCCTAATTAAACTATCAATATCTCATAATCAAAATCTTTTTTGTCAGGCCTATTTGTAGGACGGTATAAGATGCTGTCTACGTTCTTGACGAAATTGCTGATGTATATTACAATGGTCTTCTTCCTTCAAAGAAATTAAAGGAACATCTCAAAGTTGATGGGCTTAAAGGGAAAAGATTGGGAATTGTGAGGCACCCTTTCATTGATCATCTAACTCTAGATGTGGTTCGAGCATTTGAGAAGCATATTAAAACCTTAAGGTAAAGAAATAGTTAATATATAAGTTCAATATGCAAAACAAATACTAGTAAGTATGCTGTATATGCAATATCTTATTTTTTGAGTTATAATTGACATAACATTGAATTGTTGGGAAATTGAAGGCAAGAAGGAGCAATCATCATAGATGGTCTTGAAATAGCCAATATTGATGTTATATTGAATCCACTCGAAAGTGGGGAAAGAGTTGCTCGTTTAGCTGAGTTCAAAATGGCCATAAATAAATATCTTGAAGAATTGGTGATTTCTCCAGTTAGATCCTTGGCTGATGTTATAGTCTTTAATGAAAGGAATCCCTACCTGGTTTGTAGTCACTAACTACTCATACTAGTTCTATATATACCTCAATATTATGTTTATTATTAAGAGTAAATAGTCTATACATTGGCAATGTAAATTTTTTTTACACTATTAATCATTTAATTATAATTTATCATGTATGGTAAGTTTGTTGATTTTTATAATAATTACTTTAAAAGTGACACTTATAATGATTTTTGAGTAATTGACAGTGTAAAAATTAATATTGACGGTGTATAAAAATTAAACTCATTTATTAAAATTGATCAAATGTATCAAATAACCATATTCTATCTCTTTGTAGGAAAGGACCTATGAGTATGGTCAAGACATTTTTGTGGCGTCCGATGCGACAGATGGAATTGGTCCAAAAGAGAGGGAAGCCCTAGCCAATTTGGAAAGACTATCGAAGAAGGTTTCGAAAAATTGATGAGATATAATAAACTTGATGCGATAGTGACACCAGGATCACTTGTTTCCCATGTTCTTGCCATTGGAGGATTCCCTGGAATCAATGTGCCTGCAGGATATGATGAGAAAGGGGTTCCTTTTGGCATTACTTTTGGAGGGCACAAATATTCAGAACCAACGCTGATAGAGATTGCATATGGTTTTGAGCAAGCAACTAAGAGTAGGAAGCCTCCTCAAATTTTATATTAATATTGAAACTTCCAATATGCATGTACTAATATCACAGGCAAAAATCATATTGAAATAAAGCTTGGATAAAATTTTAATATCTGAAGGAAGATTTTCTATTACATAAGCCTTTTCTCATTGATAAGCATGAATAATATATTAAGAATAATATATATTACTCTTTAAAATTTATTAAAGGCTTAAATAACTTTTTGATTCTTATAAAATATGGGTTTTTTTATTTTTTTTTATTTTTGTCCTTTCAAGATTTTTTTTGTCTTTACTGTCAAGTAACAATGTTAAATGCTAACGAAATTGACAGCCTATTGACTTGCCAAGTCATCAATGAGTATAATAGGAAAGCCACGTGTAATTTTGTTTGGGTAAACTGTGTTTTTAATCCTCATATGTTCAAAACAGTTGATGGCGTCAGGCTAGTGAGAAATTTAAAAACACAATTTACCAAATATATATATATATATATATATATATATATATATATATATATATATAAATATATGTGTGTGTGTGTGTGTGAGAGAGAGAGAGAGAGAGAGAGAGAGAGAGAGAGAGTCCTGTCAAACTCCTTGATAACATGACAAGTCAAATGAGCTGCCAACGTCTTCGTTACATCATCAGTTAACACTTTTACTTGACAGTAGGGGCGGAAATGGGCTGGGCCCTACCTAAGCCTGGCCTGACCTACTTTGTATTTCTACGGCCCAAGCCTGGGTCTGTTACTCGTCACGAGCCTACTTTTTAGGCCTGAGTCTGGCCTTTATATAAGCCCAGCCTAGCCCATTAGCCTATTTAAATGCCTGTTTTCATATTAAGAAGTGTAAAAAATTGTTGTACAATAGTAAAATTATGCGTTGAAGTATTAGAGTGTGAAACAATGTTATCCAAAATTGGATGCATTGTATTCCTATTTACTTTTTTATTTATTTAACAAAGCCAAAGATTTTCATTAAAAACAATAAGGCAGTTTTAAACCAAAAGATGTGGCCAAAACTTGCCTACAAACATTACACGTGACACACAACAAAAGCCTTTTAAGCTCCAACAAAAGAAAAGAACTCATATTCCTACCACTCATCTATGCATATAGGAAATAATCTATTCCAACCATTAAAATGATTCAAATTGTCAACCTGCTAAAATAATTTTTTAATTTCATTAAAATAATTATAATATTATATATCATATTAATAATAATATTTTATTAAAAATAATATTGTTGCTAATCAGGCTAGCTCGTCAGGCTTAATAGGCTTTTTTTAAAGCCTATGGCTTGACCCATTTAACTAAAAAGACTTTTTAAAAAGCTTGAGCCTGGCCTTTTTGCTAAACGAGCCAGGCCTTAAGCGGGCCAGGCCATAGGCCCCCGACAGGCAGCCCGGCCTACTTCCACCCCTACTTGACAGCAGAGACAAACAAAATTTTTTAAATCTTTAAAGGACCAAAAAAAAACTTTAAAGGACTAAAATAAAAAAAAAAACCCTATTTTATAGGGACCAAAAGGTTATTTAAGCCTTTATTAAAACATGATCTAATTTTGAATAAACAGTTAATTAATTAAGAATTTATTGAATAAGTACTTATTATACGGGCACTTATTTGTAGTTACTGTTAGAACCAAAGACATGAATGATGTCTGACCCCTTAAAATCTCATAGTTTTGATGATAATAAAGATATTAAAATTTAAGATACTAATGAGGTTTAATAAGCATTTTGGAACATAAACGTCCAAAGAGGATATGGAATTGTATTTCCTATCCTATTCTAAGTTATGCTTGTCTATTTTGAACGTCCAAACATGCACATATGGGCTCTGTAACTTGTTTTTCTAAAAGACAAAACTAGCGTAAAAAACACTATAATTGAACATGCGTCCATAAAGAGCTTATGAAAACTAACATCCAATGTGCTAGAGTTTCTATAATCCAAATTGGATATAAGAAACTTACACTCTGTTTTATATCTTTATCTAAGTTTTCTTCATCCAAAGAAAAGCACATGTATTTGCTCTTACCAAAGTTGATTATGCTTGAAAAGTTTTTGTTCCTTTGGTTCCCTCGCCCTTTTTAAAATATCTCATCATTTAAATTTCAAGTGTGTATGATTACAAGGTAAGACAAGCAAAATTAGCATATTTTCTACAAAACAGTTTTCATACAAGTAGTGGAGACAACATGAATGCGGCTCAGAAAAGGACAGTACCTTTTGCGTATTTCTCTCTCTACCCTAAGCTGCCACGTCGCACAAGAGACAAGCTATGTGAGGAAACAAATATTTTTCAAAGGCTCAAATTCCCACAACGGTCATATCCTTGAAGCATATATAAGAAGATGGAAGCTTCGAAGATAACGATGTAATTCTTGAATATACAAAGTGCTGCCATTTTTGCTCTGAGAATTCTTTCATCTCTAGACGATCAAAACCTAAGTGTTAGAGTGCTATTCTTTTCTTAGCATAGTTTTGTTTGTAATCAGTACTATATTGTTTATCCTCTTTGTGAGAGTTATTTGATTGTAATCATTCCAACTTGTTGTTTGGAAAGCCAGTAGTGACTTAGTGATCAAATAATACTTAGGTGTTTTTCAATCTCAGGGTGACATTGAGGGTGTGCCAAAAGTGGCCTAGAGAATACTTGTTGTAAGTCAGGAGTGGCGAGGAAGAATACTTATTTTGTAATATGTTTTGATTAGTGGAACCTTCTAAGAACTGGACGTAGCTCACAGATTGAATGAACCAGTATAAAACAAGTGTTCATACTTCTATTATTGAGTTTTAACTTGTTTTCTCTTGAAAGCATCTTTGGGCGCATAAGTTCTTTTACAACCTGTTTTGTGAAAATCGGGGTTAAACACCTTTGGACGATCTTTTCACAAGCCTGTTCTTAAGCCTTCTTTTCATATTTGTTTTTTTTTTGAAAAAAAACTTCATGTTGAAAAACTTAGAATACAATAATATTATCACAGTTCCTATTTATAAGACATAGTTTTGGAATTTTCTTGTTCCTTTTTATAAGACTTCATTTCAACTATCTTGTGCATTAATTATTTTTGACTAAAATACCCTTATTTATTTTAATCCATAATTGAATATTACTTTAAATTGTCTCTTTCTCCCACCTATGAAGATTTGAGAAGATGAATAGGCTACCAATAACGTTAAGGGAAAATTTGGAAAAATATTACAAGTACAGACAAACTTAATGTTAATACTTAAATTAACCAATTTTCTTAATATGCGTAAATTAGTCATCAACGTCTTATAAATAGGGATGAAGGTAGTATTATAAAGAAAGAGAAAATTTTTAATGAGAACAATATATAATTTTATGGTTGAAATCTCTTGGCTGGTAATAACTTTTCTTACAAATACATATATTGTAATGTTGCTTGCAGACATTTTTTAGATGTGTTGATATTAGTCAAATTAAAATTACTTTTCTAAATTAAATAAGCCAGCTCCAATACGTAAAACATGTGTGTAAGCATCTACAAAATTCTGAAATTTGATTTTTTTTTATAACTAACTCTACATATAAGATTATTCTACATGTAACCCTACATATTAAATTATTATCAAAATTATGAATTTATAAAGTGATTATTATCCAACATTTAAAATAATAAAAAGTAGAAGTTGATTTATGAAATCCCCAAACCCAGATTTCCAGAATTTCAATCATTTTATTTTTAGCTAGTGTTAAGTATCTCAGCAACATAAGGACCCTTACCTTTCCATTATCTAGTTAGTGCTGCCTTCTTGCTACAATTAATACATGTACATGAGTACATCATATCATTACTCTTTTTTTTTAATGATAAACTTTATTCAAAGCTAGAAACCTCTAAGAAAACCAGTACAAACAACATCCATCACAGAGCCGGTCTTGAGATTTTTAGTGTCCTGGGCGAACAAAAAAAATTCAAGGCCCTTATTTATGTAATTACATTAACACCGATAGAAGTGGAAGGAAATAATATATCACACTATCCTCTTTACATTTATCATTGTTCATAAATTATCGGTTCATTTTTCTAAAATTATGGATAGATTTTTATTGAAAAATAGAAACATCACCCATTAGGGGGTGTTTGTTTCAAGGTATAAAATTTCATTCCCCGGAATCATATTCTCAGGAATATTTTGTCTAGGAATATTATTCCCATGAGCATGTTTGTTTGACTATAGGAATTTCAAAAAAATAAAATTTATTTAATTAAAAAATAAAAAGTAAAAAAAGAAATGTGGGAGAAAGAGGTGGGGATAGGTAGTTATTGTAGAAAATAATTTCTATTCCCATGGGAATCCAAGATACCCACCATTCTCCATGGGAATAAGAAGCAATACAATTGTGAGTAATTTACATTATTGGGAATCAATTATTCCTAGGAATATTTTTACAAAACTTGTACCAAACCTGGGAATGTGATATTTCCAAGTCCACATTCCCGAAAATCTTGCTGGATACCTTGAAACAAACGCCTCCTTAGTTGACTAATTACTAACAATTGTTTCCCTAAAAAAATATTGGTGATCATCTCATTTTTATAATAAATTTTTTATATAATTTTCATAATTATATAAAATTTCATTTTAATATTTATATAAAACTAAATAGAGAAAAATTTGTGTCCTTCTAAAAATGGAGCCCTGGCGGTCGCCCCTCTCGATCGTGCTTAGGGCCACCACTAATCCATCATTAAGGCGTTACACAAAAAAGATGGAGGAACATCAAAAACACGACTTGAGTATTGAAGATCCAAACCATATTTCGTTACGCATTGGCAACTTGATTAGACTCGGCAAAACATGAGTCCATATAATATACTACATCTGGTCCTAATTATAAGCAACATAGGACAAATCATCAAGACCAAGAAGAGTAGTTAAAGTAGTTATTTTTAATTAATTCTACAATGAATTCAAATTTTATTCCAAAAGTACCATTTGTTTTATTAATGTGAATGCATAGAAAATAGAGTTAACAATAAAGTAAGAGTATAAAAGAAATTTTATCTTGAGTAACTTTACAAAAAGGTGATTGTTGCTTATATTTAGGACCAAATAAAAATTCAATTTGTTGCTTATAATTAGGACCAGAGGTAGTATATGATGCCTCTCCTGATAAATATTATGAATGGGTCGAATCAAATTATAACAAGAATGGTAACGACAACATCCGTTGATCAGCAAATCTACCACGACTTGGGAATCAGAATAAACACTAATGTCGGGGTGGACTGATACTGTTGGGATTAGGGTTTGGTAAAAATATTCTATTTTTAAAATACCCACTTGTTGTGCTGTGATTCTCTATATGGCTATACGCAAATGCACCAACGCATATTCCATTAAAAAAAATCAATTTTTGTTCGTGGGCTAGTGATTTCTCGATGTGGTGTGTGCAAGGTGGAGTGAGGAATAATGGGTTATTGTTGGTTATAGCATAGAGGTGAAGCAGTGATGGTGGTTGTGAGTGGAGAGAGAAGAAGAGGAAATAGAAAAAAGAAAGAGGGGTAAATCAAGGAAGGAAGGGAAAAAATAGGGGAAAAAACAAAGAGAAAAGACTTGACCATTGATTTCAAAATGTCCAAATCTAACTATTATAAAAAACTTGCTCACGGTGGACGATATGTTCAACTTATCTACCATAGCCAATTCCTATCTTCAAATATAAACAATATCCTGATTAGATAATATTTTTAAAACTAAGAGATAATATCCTAAAGTTTTCTTTTGGTTACATATCCTAAAGTTTAATGCTACTAACTAAATTAATTAACTAACTAAATTAATCAACTTTTTTAAAGAGTATAAATTAGTTAAAAAGTCTTATATTTAGAGACAGTGGTAGTATAATATAATAGAATTTAATACAGTTTTAGTCCCTAAATTTTAACAAAAATACATATTTTTAGTATGTAAATAGAAACTAAAACAACATCACTTTTAGTAAATGTAGGAACTTAAAACATCAAATTTTTATAGAGACTAAAATTGAATTTCAAGATATTTTGAGGAATAAAAACATATTTTATCATAAATTTGACATTCTTAATTCTTTAACATGCAACATTTAAACTTTAATTTATATTAATATTTTTAATAAAATATGGTTTCTTATTTTCTTTAATTTTTTAATCAATGCTCAAAGGTTTTCAATTAATAATAGGCAAAATGAAATATTTACAAATAACTATTAAAATATTTTTTTATTGATTAAGCCAATTTTAAAATTTCCGAAATATACCTTCTGTAAAACCTGTGCTAATTGGAAACTCATTTTCAAGAATAAATTGAATCAAACAATAAGGCCTAAGAGAGCACTTGAATCCGAATCATATATAATGCAATTTTAATTTGTTTGAGCCTATTTTAAAAACATTTTATTTTGAAGCAAATAAAACAATAGCATGTTGGGAAATAATTCGGTTAGCATTTCCTTGCAATGAGCATTGATCACTTCTCATAAATCAATTAATGC
This sequence comes from Pueraria montana var. lobata, assembly GCA_026413185.1. Taxonomy (NCBI): domain Eukaryota; kingdom Viridiplantae; phylum Streptophyta; class Magnoliopsida; order Fabales; family Fabaceae; genus Pueraria; species Pueraria montana. The sequence continues at coordinate 6,994,577 of CM048647.1, forward strand.
CATGCAAATTGAAATCCACTACTCGACCAAGTGGCATACGTAACGTCCCACTAATGTTTATGCTCTAAACTTTCCAATACATGCCACCAATCAGCAATAAAAAAAGAATATATTTGAGCATCGTAAGCCAACTAACATTGCAAATTATTGGACAAATGCATTTTAAAATTATGGGTTAACTAAATTTTTAATTCCTAAACTTTTTTAAAATTCAGTTTGTAGTCCCTAAACAAAAGTTTGACTAGTCAAGGTCCCTAAACTTTTAAAAATTCAATTTTTAATCCCTGAACAAATGTTTGACCGGTCAAAGTCCCTAAATTTTTTAAAAATTTGATTTTTAGTCACTGGAATCCTATTAAATAAATAAAAATAATGAGGTCCAACTTTTGTTCAGAGACTAAAATTTGAATTTTTAAAAAGTTTAGGAACTAAAAATCGATTTTTTAAAAATTTTAGGAACTTTGACCTGTCAAACATTTGTTCAAGGACTAAAAGCCGAATTTTTAAAAAGTTTAGGGACCTTGACAAGTCAAACTTTTGTTTAAGGACTAAAAATCGAATTTTAAAAAAGTTTAGGGACTAAAAACTTAATTAATCCTAAAATTATTTTATGTACGATGTTAGTTATAGTTAATATATAATTTAAAACATTATATTGTTTGGATTCATATACTATTATATTAGGAAAAAATGTGTTTTTAGTTCCTTTGGTCAAATTTAGTTTTAATTCCTGTATTTTTAAATTGATGAATTTAGTCCTCTAATTTTTGAAAATATATAAATTTAGTTCCTCATCATGTTTAGACTTACTTAAAGGCGTTTTTTCACAAAGTAGGAAGAAAGATTAAATTCACATATTTTTTAAAATTGAAATACTAAATTCATCAATATAAAAGTAGAAAGGACCAAAATCAAGTTTGATTGAAAGTACATAAATTTTGAGATATTTTGTGAAACTAAAAACATGTGTTACCTTCAAATTTAATATCTAGAGATGGATTAATATCTCAAACAATTAAGTTAGAAGTGTATTATGACTCAGATTCATGTACTCTATAGTACATCTTTATGTTTGGTTGGGTTAATTTATTCTTTAAGATTAGGTTTTCAAATAATAGATATTTCATGACCCACTTGATCACTTTAACCTATATATATGGCATGTGCAACAATGTGTAATGAAAAGCAAAAGAGAATATCAATCAAGTACTTGTGGTTATATTTGCTCTCATGACTACCAAGTTACCCCTAAATTTGCCTTGCATACTCATTCTCTTAACTATATCATCATGTTTCTCATACACCGTCTCAGCCCAACAAATGATTCGAATTACAGAAGCAACTATAAGTGATATCAAAGTTGCTTTCAAGGAAAAAATCCTCACATCCAGGCAACTTGTTCAGTTTTATTTGGATGAAATCAAGAGGCACAACAACCCATACCTCAACGGGGTCATGGAGCTGAACCCCGATGCGTTGTACGACGCCGACAAGGCTGACTACGAGCGCGAAACGAATTCGACGGCGTCGTAGCTTCCGCTGCACGGCATTCCTGTTCTGCTCAACGGTAACATGGGAACCAAAGGCCCCATGAACACCACCGCCGGGTCCTACGCGTTGGTTAGGTCCGTGGTGCGCGGTGATGCACGTGTGGTGACTAAATTGAAGGATGCTGGGGCAATCATTTTGGGCAAGTCTACCGTGAGTGAGTGGAATTTGTTTCGCTCTTCAACCGCTCCTAATGCTTGGAGCGCTAGGGGTGGCCAAGGAAAGGTTAGTTAGTTAGTAATTTAGTTCCATTCATCTTCTACTCTTATATTATAAATTATTAACAACGATATATCACCTAACGTGTGAATTAATTGACCCGAGGTTGCTCTAACTTAACCAATGATCTCAAGTTTAAGTATGGTATATTCATAAATAGAGTTTTGTCGTCTATAATAGTCCAAATACTTCATTGGCACCCATTATTTCTCTTTACCTCCATTTTCTTATCTTATCACATCATACTGTCTACTATACCTACGCTTCTCTTTCTTTGCCTCTCTAAGTGTCTACTAGAGTTTGGGTGTCTACCCATTATTATTTTCTAAACTGAAATACACAAATATTCACTTTCTCAATTAGACATTCTCAAATAATTTATTTTCATTTTTCTCTGCTTTCTTTCAGAGGTGTATTTAACATACTATAAGTCCGCATCTGCCAAAAAAGCTCTATATCAACCATCTCATGCTACCTTTTTTCTTAATCTTTTTTAATTATGTAAAAATAAAATTTATTTTGTATAATGCATCAGCTAAAATACTAGTATAAATGTGAAAGCTAACATGCTCCACCACATCATGAAAATATCATGACCATACATGTTGTGGACTGGAGTTAATAACATGAGAATTTTGGTGACTTTGCAGAATCCATATGTTCGTTCAGCAGACCCATGTGGGTCTAGCAGTGGATCAGCAATATCTACTTCTGCTAATCTTGTGACTGTATCAGTTGGAACTGAGACTGATGGATCAATTTTATGCCCAGCCAGCTATAATTCAGTTGTAGGCATCAAACCAACTGTTGGTATCACTAGAATGGATCAAATTATCCCAGTCAGCCCTAGACAAGATACTGTTGGGTACGAGACATTTCAAAACTATAAACATTATTCTTCAATTTTAATGAATAAATGAATTAAAAGCAACATGTGATTTATGATTACTTGAAATGAATTAAATTTATATGGAAAATTGAAAGTAAAACTCCTAAACTATATATCAATATCTCATAATCAAAATCTTTTGTGTCAGGCCTATTTGTAGGACGGTAGAAGATGCTGTCTACGTTCTTGATGAAATTGTTGATCGTTATTACACCGATCTTCTTCCTCCAGAGGGATTTAAGAAACATCTCAAAGTTGACGGGCTTAAAAGGAAAAGATTGGGAATTGTGAGGCACCCTTTCCTTGACAGAGTAACTGCAGATAACTCTGCTGAGGTTCGAGCATTTGAGAAGCATATTAAAACCTTAAGGTAAACAAATACTAAATATATAAGTTCAATATGCAAAACAAATAGTAAGAAGTATGATGTATATGCAATATCTTATTTTGAGTTGTAATTGACATGACATTTAAATTGTTGGGAAATTGAAGGCAAGAGGGAGCAATCATCATAGAAGGTCTTGAAATATCCAATATTGAAGTTATATTGAATCCACTCGAAAGTGGGGAAAGAGTTGTTCGTTTAGCCGAGTTCAAAATGGCCATAAATAAATATCTTGGAGAATTGGTGGTTTCTCCAGTTAGATCCTTGGCTGATGTCATAGCCTATAATAAAGGGGATCCTAAGGTTTGTAATCACTAACTACTCATATTAGTTCCATATCTCTATATTATGCTTATTGAGATTCAATCTATATACAAATATCATAAAGAGATTTTACGATATCATTCAATCACAATTTGTTATATATAATAAGGCTATTAACTTTTATAATAACTACCTTAAAAGTTATATTTATCCTAATTTTTTATTGATTGACAGTAAAATTTTTTTTACGATGATAGTATATAAAAAATTGCTTAATTATTAAAATTGATCAAATATGTAATATTTTCTATGTAGGAAAGGATCGATGAGTATGGTCAAGACATTTTTGTGGCATCCGATGCGACAGATGGAATTGGTCCAAAAGAGAGGGAAGCCTTAGCCAATTTGGAAAGACTATCCAAAGAAGGTTTCGAAAAATTGATGAGATATAATAAACTTGATGCGATAGTGACACCAGGATCACTTGTTTCCCATGTTCTTGCCATTGGAGGATTCCCTGGAATCAATGTGCCTTCAGGATATGATGAGAAAGGGGTTCCTTTTGGCATTACTTTTGGAGGGCACAAATATTCAGAACCAACGCTGATAGAGATTGCATATGGTTTTGAGCAAGCAACTAAGATTAGGAAGCCTCCTGTAATTTTATATTAATAATGAAACTTCCATATGTACTAAGATCACAAGCAAAAAATCATAAAATAAAGCTTGGATAAAATTTTAATATCTGAAGTATGATTTTCTATTACCTAAGCCTTTTTTCATTGATGAGCATGAATAATATATTAAGAATAGTATATATCACTCTTCAAAATATATTAAAGGCTTAAAATAAACTTTAGTTTGATTGGTCAAGGTCCCTAAACTTTTTAAATATTCGGTTTTTAGTCTCTAAACTTTTTAAAAATTTGATTTTTAGTCCATGAAATCTCATTAATTCAGGGACTAAAAACTGAATTTTTAAAAAGTTTAGGGACTAAAAACGGAATTTTTAAAAAGTTTAGGGATTTTGACCAGTCAAAATTTTGTTCAAGAACTAAAAACAGAATTTTTAAAAAGTTTAGGGACCTTGACCAGTCAAATTAAAGTTTAGGGACGAAAAACCGAATTCTGAAAAAATTTGGGGACTAAAAACTTAATTAACCCTTTCTTATATGGTTCTTCTTCTAGTGGTGGTGGTTCTTCTTCGGGGTAGGAATTAGGTTCAAAGGAAGGGGGACGAAATTGTGGGGAGGGTGGTGTTGTGGAGTGTTTCAAAGGGAACACTAGTGTTTTTTCTATTGTTTTGCATTTTGCGTTTTGTGATTTTTAACCGTCACTACTATGTGTTAATTATAGTATGGAAATATTTTACAAAAACAATTGCGTTTTATGGTAGTTTTTAACTGTCAATATCTTAAAATTATTTATGACATTAAATTTACATTGATGAAAGAACCAAAATGAGCTGTTTTAAAAATATGAAGGACTCAAATGAATTTTTTAAAAGATGAGTGGCCAAACTAAACAAAAAAAAAAAGATAAAGGACCAAAAGTGGTATTTAACCTTAATATATTATAGTAATGAATATAAAAATAGAATATATAAATATATATATATATATACATTAAGGAATAATATAAATATTTTTTGAATAATTAATCCATAACTCATTACTATAAATGTTATTTTCACTAAAATAACTTTTGTTAATTTAGAAAAAGTCAATCATAACTTCATTTGATATTCTTATACACATGAAATTATTATCCATGGATGTAGGCCACATTGGTTGAACCACGTAATTGTATTGTGTTCTCATTATTGTTTTACTCTTCTTTTTTTTTTTTTTGCTTTTGGATTTTGCATTTCTTGTTTGTTGCACGTTCTGGGTTTTCTTGGTTTTGGTTTAGTGTTGTGTTTTCTTGATAGTTTCTGTTTCTTTCTTCTTGATTGGTGAATTCGAACCAACAAGTGGCGCCGTCTGTGGGGAGTGGAAAGAAAAGAAAGAAAGAAGACAAGAGGTTGAACGATGGGTACCAAGTACGATATCGAGAAGTTCTCCGGAAACAACTATTTTGGGTTGTGGAGGATCAAGATGGAAGTCATCTTGGTGCAACAAGGATGCGTAGAAGCTTTGAAAGGGGAGACAAATATGTCTTCCACTCTTTAACAAAAGCAGAAGAGCGACATGATCAACAAGGCAAGAAATGTCATAATCTTATGCCTTAGTGATAAGGCATTGAGGGAAGTTGCAAGAGAGAAGACTACCACTGCTTTGTGGGTCAAGTTGGATTCTATGTATATGACAAAGTCCTTGGCGAATAGACTCTATTTGAAGCAACAACTGTATTCTTTCAAGATGATAGAATCAAGATCGATAACATAGCAACTTACAGATTTTAACAAGATTCTTGATGACTTGAAAAATATTGAGGTGAAACTTGATGATGAGGACAAGGCCCTGCTTCTTCTCATGCGCTTTGCCAAAGTCCTTTGAGGATTTCAAGGATGCCCTCCTATATGGGAAGGATCAGACCATTACTCTGGAAGAGGTTCAAACCTCAATTCAGACTAAGGAGCTCCAAAAGCTTTAAGAGTTAAAGATAGATGATAATGGGGAAGGCTTTTAATGTTTCAAGAGGAAGGAGTGAGAAGAAAGGACCAAAGGGGAAAAAGTCCAAATCAAATCAAAGGGTAAGTCAAAGCTAAAGTGCTTTAATTGTCATAAAACTGGTCATTTTAAGAAGGATTGTCCAGAGAACCCCCTTTGGTTCTAGCCCCTTACATTCAAGAAGAACTCTTAGTAAGAACCTAAGCCTCACACTCTGTTTCTCTCTCCCTTGTGTACGTGTTTTGTCTTATGTTTTCACTTAGCAATTCTCACAATGCCACAATAAAGGTCTTATGCCCTTTATTTATAGGCCCTAAGTCACTAAGACTTAACAACATAAGATTGACCAGAAAACACTCAACAGACGATGCATAACAAATTGATGAAGCATATTGTTCCATCTGTCTAGTCTGATCAAACGATCCTCAGTCTGATCAAACGATCCATATCATAGATCGAACAAATTTTGAGTCACAGACAACAATAACACACCATTTGACATAACAGTGTTGTAGGACAAGGAAACAGAAAAAACATTTGAATAACACGCTATTTAGATCAACTAGAAGCAATGCATGCAACAGGGTTTAAACACCAATTATACAAGAAGCAATTCAAGAAAACCAATTCAAGAATTAATCCACAGAGATCGCAATTGTCATTGTTAATGACCTTCCTATTTCGACACCACCAAATAGTCCAAATTTTATGGTAATCACCACTATTTTCACCTCGGCTAGGAGTCCATGATTAGTCCCTCGAAGTATTGAGATCCATTTAAGGGTTTAACCTCTCCCAACAAATATTTTTCCATATGCATGAACTTGGGATGAAATCCCTTATGACATGTTTAAGAAATAATGCTATCTGCCATCCATGCTCTGGTTATGTATTATTAACTGTAACTAACATCTTATTTAAATCAATTTTACTGCAGCATTGCATTTGTCCGGTAATTTGCAATATGTTAGTGGGCTTATGATGCTCAAAATATTTTACTGCTGATTGGTGCAACCCTTTTGGTGGCATATATTTGAAGATTTCGGGCCATCCCATTAGTCGAGTAGTGGATGGGGTATTGGTTTATGAGAAGTGATCATTTCAAGTGACCGAATTATTTCCCAACATGCTATCATTTGATTAGCTTAAAAATAAAATGCTTTTAAAATAGGCTCAAACAAATTAAAGGTGCATTATGATTCGGATTCAAGTGCTCTCTTAGGCAATATTGTTTGATTTAATTTATTCGTGAAAACGAGTTTCCTATTAGTACAGTTTTACCACAGGTAAATTTTAGAAAAAATTTAAAAATTAGTTTAATTAATAAAACAGTATTTTATTAGTGATTTTGTAAATATTTCATTTTTCCTATTATTAATTGAATTTTTTTTAGCATCGATTAAAAAAATAAAGAAAATAAAAAACCATATATTAACAAATATCTTATTAAAAATGTTGATTTAATCAAATATAAAAGTTTAAAAGACGCATGTAACAAAATTAAGAATATCAAATTTATGGTAAAATATGTTTTTTTCTCTCAAAATATCTTGAAATTTAGTTTTAGTCCCTATAAAAACATAATGTTTTTAATTAGTTCCTACATTTACAAAAAGTGGTTTGATTTTAGTTCCTATTTACATACTAAAAATATGTATTTTTCTAAAATATAAGGACTAAAATCATATTAAATTTTTTTACAAAGACTAAAGTTAAATTTTAAGATATTTTGCTAAATCAAAAATATATTTTACTCCTAAATTTAATATCTGGAGATGGATTAATATCTCAAACAAGTTAGAAGTGTATTATGACTCAGATTCATGTACTCTAAGGTACACCTTTATTTGGTTGGGTTAATTTATTCTTGAAATTTAGGTTTTCAAATAGTAATAGATATTTCACCCACATGATGATCACTTTAATCTGTGTATATATATGGCACATACTACAACGTGTAATGAAAAACACAAGAAAATATCAATCAACTAGCTTTTGGTTATATTTGCTCTCATGACTACCAAATTATCCCTACTAAATTTGCCAGCCCTACTCCTCATTCTGTTAACCATATCACCATGTTTGTCATACACCGTCTCAGCACAACAAGAACGTTTCCGAATTAGAGAAGCAACCATAAGCGAAATCAAACATGCTTTCAGAGAAAAAATCCTCACGTCCAGGGAACTCGTTCAGTTTTACCTAGACGAAATCAATAGGCACGACCCACATCTCAACGGGGTCATGGAGGTGAGCCCCGATGCGTTGTACGATGCTGACAAGGCCGACTACGAGCGCGAAACGAATTCGACGGCGTCGTATCTTCCGTTGCACGGCATCCCTGTCCTGCTCAAAGGTAACATGGGAACCAAAGGGCCGATGAACACCACCGCCGGGTCCTACGCGTTGCTCGGCTCGGTGGTGCGCGGCGATGCACGTGTGGTGACTAATTTGAAGAATGCTGGGGCAATCATTCTGGGCAAGTCTACCATGAGTGAGTGGGGTTACTTTCGCTCTTCAACTGCCCCCAATGCTTGGAGTGCTAGAGGTGGCCAAGGAAGGGTTAGTTAGTAATTTAATCTCTCATTCATCTACTCCTATATTATAAATTCGAATAATAACTATACACAAATGTTTCATCAATTCAAACACTTCGTTAACAGTAAATACCAGTCAAAATATTTCTCTTTATCTCATTCTTCTTATCACATTATACCATATATATGCTTCTCTCTCTTAGTCTCTCTAAGTGTCTACTAGAGTTTGGGTATCTACATACCCCTCTAAATTGGAATACACAAACTAGTTTATAAGCTAGTCAAAGTAGCTTATAAGCTACTTGAATGACTTATCAAACATATTCAAATATTGCTTTCTCAATAATCCCTTCTCTCTTCTAGCTTTTCTCTTTTAGATGTGTATTTCATACACTATATCTCCGAATTTTGTCACAATTTGCAAATGTAAAATATAATTTATATATTAACAAATATTTATTAATTATGAATTTTAATTATAATATAATTTATAGATGTATATAGTGAGAGCCTTTATTATTTTGGAGTGAGAAAATTTATTGACAATTAAATCTAATAATAAATTATCAAGATTAAAAAACAATTTTTTTTAAAGTCGCGTAACTTTTTTAAGTAGTCACATGACATTAAATCTTAACTATCATCTATGTATAATTGTATGACCTAGATTTATTCCTCTCACTTTTATTTATACAAAAATGGTGTTCTCACTAGATATGTTTCCAAAATTTATATCTTTAAATATATCTATTTATTATAAATTTTAATTATATAAAAATAAACATTTATTCTGTATAATGCATAACCTAAAATACTAGTATAGATGTGAAAGTCAACATGCTTCATCACAAGAGAAATTATTAAATAGTCTTAGAACACACTATGAAAACATCACGACCATACATGTTGTGGACTAGAGTTAATTAACTTGAGAATTTTGGTGAATTTGCAGAATCCATATGTTCCTTCGGCAGATCCATGTGGGTCTAGCAGTGGATCAGCAATATCTACTTCTGCTAATCTTGTGACTGTATCAGTTGGTACTGAGACTGATGGATCAATTTTATGCCCAGCCAGCTATAATTCAGTTGTAGGCATCAAACCAACTGTTGGTATCACTAGAATGGACCAAATTATCCCAGTCAGCCCTAGACAAGATACTGTTGGGTACAAGACCTTTCAAAACTATAGGCATTATTTATCAAATTTAACTAATAAATGAATTAAAAGCAATATGTGATTTATGCTTACTTGAAATGTATTAAATTTATATGGAAAATTGAAAGTAAAACTCCTAAACTATATATATATATCAATATCTCATAATCAAAATCTTTTGTGTCAGGCCTATTTGTAGGACGGTAGAAGATGCTGTCTACGTTCTTGATGCAATTGCTGATCGTTTAAACACTGATCTTCTTCCTTCAGAGGGATTTAAAAAACATCTCAAAGTTGACGGGCTTAAAGGGAAAAGATTGGGAATTGTGAGGTTCCCTTTCATTGATCGAGTAACTGCAGATAACTCTGCTATGGCTCGAGCATTTGAGAAGCATATTAAAACCTTAAGGTAATGAAATAGTTAATATATAAGTTCAATATGCAAAACAAATAGTATGTTGTATATGCAAAATATCTTATTTTGAGTTGTAATTGACATGACATTTAAATTGTTGGGAAATTGAAGGCAAGAGGGAGCAATCATCATAGAAGGTCTTGAAATAGCCAATATTGAAGTTATATTGAATCCACTCGAAAGTGGGGAAAGAGTTGCTCGTTTAGCCGAGTTCAAAATGGCCATAAATAAATATCTCAAAGAATTGGTCATTTCTCCAGTTAGATCCTTGGCTGATGTCATGGTCTTTAATATAGGGAATCCTAAGGTTTGTAATCACTAACTACTCGTACTTGTTCCATACCTCTATATTATGATTATTAACATTTAATACTATATAAACGGATATTATAAAAAGATTTTACAATGTCGTTCAATCACAATTTGTCATATATATTATAGTTATTGACTTTTATAATAACTATTTTTTTTAAAAAATTATATCTACCTTAATTTTTTATTGATTGACAGTGCAAATTTTTTTATAATGATAATATATAGAAATTGCTTAATTATTAAAATTGATCAAATATGTATCAAATAACCATATTTTCTATGTAGGAAAGGATCGATGAGTATGGTCAAGACATTTTTGTGGCATCTGATGCGACGAATGGAATTGGTCCAAAAGAGAGGGAAGCCCTAGCCAATTTGGAAAGACTATCCAAAGAAGGTTTCGAAAAATTGATGAGATATAATAAACTTGATGCGTTAGTGACACCAGGATCACTTGTTTCCCATGTTCTTGCCATTGGAGGATTCCCTGGAATCAATGTGCCTTCAGGATATGATAAGAAAGGGGTTCCTTTTGGCATTAATTTTGGGGGGCTCAAATATTCAGAACCAACGCTCATAGAGATTGCATATGGTTTTGAGCAAGCAACTAAGATTAGGAAGCCTCCTATAATTTTATATTAATATTGAAACTTCCAATATGTATTAATATCACAAGCATAAAATCATAGTAAAATAAAGCTTGGATAAAATTTTAATATCTGAAGGATGGTTTTCTATAAGCTTTCTAATTTCTGATTGATGAGCATCAATAGTTTGTTAAGAAAAGTGTATATTACTCTTCTACGTACAATTATTAAAACATGATATATAAGTTTGAATAAACATCTTAAATAATTAAGAATTGATTGAATAAGTACTACTTGTTATATAAGCACTTATGTGTAGTTACTTTTATAATTGAAGAAATATTGTTAAACTGTTTTCACAAAAGTTGTATGTTATTTTCATAAACTATTATAACGAACTAATTAAAATAAATTAAAAACAGCTTATGCACATATTATAATTATTTTCATAAATTCTTTCAAATACTTATACAAGCGCTGATATTATATATAAGATAAGTCAAAATTTGCTATAAATAATTTTTTCAAACAAAACCATAACTCTTCAAACTTCTAAGTACTTAAGATGAGGTAATGTATGTATTACCTCTCTAAGTACTGCTACCTCCAATCTTTTTTTTTTTATAAGAAATAAGTAATAGTGTATTTTACACTATAAATTGTTTCTTATAATAAAGACCGGAGGAAGTATTAAAATATTTTATGCCAATAATATGTTAATGTTTTCCTAATCTTCTATACAAGGTATTGTACCTCCAAGAGAGAAAATTCAGAGATTTGCTTTATATATATTTGTTGAATTACATACGGGAAATCAAATATGAAAGATTCAGGTTGGTTAATATATTATAGTAATGAACATAAGAATAAAAAATATATATTAAGGAATAATATATTCAATATTTTTTTATTAATTATTTCATAACTCATGAGTATAAATGCTATTTTCACTAAAAATAACTTTCGTTAATTTAGAAAAGTCAATCATAACTTAATTTGATATTCTTATACACATGAAATTAACATATATTAGAAAAGCCAATAATAACATGTGAAGTGCAATGATAGAATACTCAACTCGCAAATATTTATTTATTTATTTAACAGAACGTGGTAAGTATATACTAATTTATTGGCAGGTTTAGTATTGATATTTATGAAAGCCCTAAACCCAGATTTCCAGATTTTCAATTATTTTAATTTTGACGATATTGCTGTAGTAAGTCATTAGACCCTTACCTTTTCATTATCTAGTTAGTCCTGCCCTCGCTACAATCTATACACGTACATCATATCATTACAGCTAGGTCCATTTCATATAATTTTCATAATTATATAAAATTTCATTTTAATATTTATATAAAACTAAATAGAGAAAAATTTGTGTCCTTCTAAAAATGGAGCCCTAGCGGTCGCCCCTCTCGACCGTGCTCAGGGCCACCACTAATCCATCATTAAGGCGTTACACAAAAAAGATGGAGGAACATCAAAAACACGACTTGAGTATTGAAGATCCAAACCATATTTCGTTACGCATTGGCAACTTGATTAGACTCGGCAAAACATGAGTCCATATAATATACTACATCTGGTCCTAATTATAAGCAACATAGTACAAATCATCAAGACCAAGAAGAATAATTAAAGTAGTTATTTTTAATTAATTCTACAATGAATTCAAATTTTATTCCAAAAGTACCATTTATTTTATTGATGTGAATGCATAGAAAATAGAGTTAATAATAAAGTAAGAGTATAAAAGAAATTTTATCTTGAGTAACTTTACAAAAAGGTGATTGTTGCTTATATTTAGGACCAAATAAAAATTCAATTTGTTGCTTATAATTAGGACCAGAGGTAGTATATGATGCCTCTCCTGATAAATATTATGAATGGGTCGAATCAAATTATAACAAGAATGGTAACGACAACATCCGTTGATCAGCAAATCTACCACGACTTGGGAATCAGAATAAACACTAATGTCGGGGTGGACTGATACTGTTGGGATTAGGGTTTGGTAAAAATATTCTATTTTTAAAATACCCACTTGTTGTGCTGTGATTCTCTATATGGCTATACGCAAATGCACCAACGCATATTCCATTAAAAAAAATCAATTTTTGTTCGTGGGCTAGTGATTTCTCGATGTGGTGTGTGCAAGGTGGAGTGAGGAATAATGGGTTATTGTTGGTTATAGCATAGAGGTGAAGCAGTGATGGTGGTTGTGAGTGGAGAGAGAAGAAGAGGAAATAGAAAAAAGAAAGAGGGGTAAATCAAGGAAGGAAGGGAAAAAATAGGGGAAAAAACAAAGAGAAAAGACTTGACCATTGATTTCAAAATGTCCAAATCTAACTATTATAAAAAACTTGCTCACGGTGGACGATATGTTCAACTTATCTACCGATGGTAGTTAAGACTTGACACGAGTAGAGGGGACTATGAGAGAGAGAGCTAGAGAGAAAAAAAGGTATTCTGTATGGGAAGGAGAGTGCTAGTGAAGGATCCAAAAACTCGAGGGACTATGAGGAGATCACGACATACTTCTTTGAGAGGTTCCCTGATAATTTTGGAGTTACTGAGTTGTGGAGGGTGTTCCAGAGATGGGGGAGAGTAAGAGAAGTTTTCGTTGCAAAGAGAAGAAATAGATGGGGGAATAGGTACGGGTTTGTGAGGTTCTCAGGCGTCGCGAACATCAATCACCTTGCAAAACAACTAGATACAATCAGAAAAGGAAACATAAAGATGCATGTCAATGTTCCCAAATACAAAAGATAGACCACTTTTTCGAAGAAAGAAAGAGAGCACAGTATAGAAGAACATAGAGAAGGGAGAAAGGAAAAAGATGAAAATAACAACAAGCAGGGTGGAGGAATGAAGAATGATACGAACACAGAAGTGAAAAGGACGTATGCACAGATTGTTAAAGGTGGAACAAAGAGTGAAAAGAAGGTATGGAGGCCAAAGTCAACAAACAAGGGACAAAACAGTGACAGTTGCTGGAACGGACAAGCGTTTACAATGGAGGAAGAAAATAAAGAATGGCTTGAAGATTGTTGGGTTGGCACCCTGAAAAACTTAGCAATGTTTGATAGAATACATGAGGTATATTTGATATGTGGGCAGAGAGAAGTCAGGCTGAGGTACCTTGGGGGTGAACTGGTCATCATAAAGGGCGCTGAGGTGAACAACATAGAACAATACCTTGGTACAGAGGAAGAGGGCTTAGCTGCAGTGGTACACTCGATACAAAAGTGGAACAAAGATTTACCAATAGGTAAGAGGCTCGCATGGCTACGGTGCTCAGGACTACCTTTGAACTTGTGGGGGAAAAAATGTTTCTCGCAAATAGTTGGAATGGTTGGACAATTTATTTCTATAGCTAAGGAAACAGAGGATTTGGAAAGATTGGACACTGCACGCATATTGGTGATGCTTCACTCACCCATGTTTATCAACAATAACTGGAGAGTCCAAATTAACGGAGGTATGTACCAAGTCAGCCTAGTTGAGGAAATGAGAGCCCAAACTAACCAGTGCTGCTGCGGTTTGTGGAGGAGAAATACCAGCGCATCCGAAGATCTATCTATGGGAAGTGTAGTGGGAATGGATTACAACTCATCCATGTCGGAATGCTCAGATGATATGACGTTGTTCCCTGACGGAGAAGATGAAGTAGACATCGGAGACAACGGGCTCCGGCGTAATAACAACGAACAAGAGGAGGAGGAAACCTCCGTCGTGGGACCAGAAGGCAATACCCAACACGTTGTAGATATCCATAGGTCAAAGCACAGTGAAGATAGGCACGTGATGGTCAGATCGACTCAGATGGGACAATGTGATGAACGTCATTTTCAAATTCAAAGTAAGGATAAGATGCATCATAACGAGTGGAGAGATACAGAGAAGACCAACCCTTCTGAAGTTGTGGGGCCCACGATAAATAATCTAAAGGAAAATGTTAAGATGGTAGAGGGTAAGGCAGTCTCTTTGGTGAATAATATACACGCACAGGTAAATAAAGATGAGGGGGAGGAATTTTCGGATAGAAGTAACCAAAGATCAGATGGGCTCACACGAACTAAAGCCCAAATAGGTGGGGCCAAAGACGCACTTGTGGTGAGTTCAGAAACTGGAAGCCCAGCACTAGTAACTGAAAATGTGTTAATAAATCTGACTGATAACTTCTCAAATGAAAACAACGTGACACCTGATATGTTGGTGAACCTGGGTGAGGGTGTGACCAGAGGGCCAATTAAATCATCTAGTCAGCTATCTACCCCACCATGCGTTGAAGTCACAGAAGCTTCTGGGCATATCATCATGGGAATCTCCAGAGAAGAAAAAGAAAAATTGAAGGGAAGAGTTGAACAGAGAGCTGTGCAACTGGAGTTCAGTAATATTCTCTCTGATAGCTGTATACAGAACTGTAACAGAATGTTTTGGCTGAAGGATGAGGTAGCTGAAGCAAAGAAATTATGGGAGTTAGGGAAGAGCATGGGTGTCACCTTCGAAGGGGATGAGGCAGAAATTATGGACAGATTAGTGGAAATGGAAAGAAGAGACCAAAAGGAAGCAAAAAAGGCAGCTAGGGAATTCTTGGAGGGTACGAGCAGAGGTATGGTATGAAGATTCTATCTTACAATATAAAAGGATTAGGGGGGAGGGTCAAGTGTAAAGCTGTAAAAAATTTGGTGATTAAAGAAGAAGTCCAATTGCTCTGTTTGCAAGAAACTAAAAAACAGGAAATTAATAGAGATGTATGTTGTGCATTATGGGGAGATTGTAATGTGAAGTGGTTGGAGGTTCCATCTAGTGGCTCGTCTGGTGGTTTGCTATGCGTGTGGAGTGAAGATTTCTTTGAGCTCACTAATTCTTTTTTAGGGGATGGCTATATTGGTATGGAGGGCATTTGGAGAGAATCAAACTCTTTGGTGGTCATTGTCAATGTGTATATACCAACTGAGAGAAGTGGGAAAAAGAGAATATGGGAGGCCCTTAAAAATAGGAGGAACACTTGCAACATAAAGTGTTGGTGCATTTTGGGAGACTTTAACTGTGTTAGAAGAATGGAAGAAAGGGTAGGAATTCATGGTGGCACTAATTATGGACGAAGAGAAATGGAGGATTTTAATATGTTCATTGAAGACATGGAATTGGTGGATATTCCTATGACTAGAAGAAAGTTCACATAGTTTAAACCAAATGGTAGGGCGAGAAGTAGACTTGATAGAGTGATGTTGTCGGGTGATTGGTTACAAATTTGGCCGGATAGCACACAAACCGTCTTGGATAGAAGCATCTCTGATCATTGTCCTATCTTACTAAAGAACACATCCATTGACTGGGGCCCGAAACCATTTAGGGTCCTTGATTGTTGGTTCTTGGATAAAAGATTTGAGGAATTTGTTAGAGAAACTTGGGGCAACTTGGAGTTTCAAGGTTGGGGAGCATATGTGCTTAAGGAGAAGCTAAAGGCACTAAAAAATAAATTGAAGTGGTGGAATAGGGAGTGCTTTGGAAATCTTGAGACAAAACATAACCATATTGTACATGAGATCAATGCTCTTGATATCAAGGAGGAGGAGGACGGTTTAAACGAGGAAGAAATTTTAAAGAAGAGGAATCTCCAAGAAGAATTTTGGAAGGTAATCATGTGTAGTGAGTCACTTTTGAGACAAAAAGCTAGATCAAAATGGCTTATGGAGGGTGATCAAAATTCAAGATATTTTCATCAAATGATAAATTGGCGGAGGAAAAAGTCTATGGTAAGAGGTTTGAATGTTGATGGTAGATGGATAGAAGATCCTATACTTGTGAAGGAGGAAGCTAAACTCTTTTTCTCAAAGAGATTTTGTGAGGTGACTTGGAGGAGGCCAACTCTTGATGGAGTGTATTTTGAGGGAATTTCTCAAGAAGATAATGTTTCGTTGGTGGCAAGTTTTGAGGAAGTAGAAATCAAAGAAGCAATTTGGGAGTGTGGGAACTTGAAAAGTCCGGGACCCGACGGTTTAAACTTTAAATTCATCAAGAAGTTTTGGGAGACTTTAAAGGGAGATATTCTTAGATTCGTGCATGAGTTTCATAGTAATGGTGTCTTTCCTAGGGGGAGCAACGCATCCTTTATCACATTAGTTCCAAAAGTAGAAGACCCGCAAGAACTCGGTGAGTTTAGGCCAATTTCCTTGGTGGGGTGCATGTACAAGATTGTTGCTAAAATACTAGCAAAAAGGTTGAAAAGGGTACTTCCAAATGTGATTGACCAAAGACAAAGTGCTTTTCTTGGAGGAAGATACCTAGTGCATAGTGTCTTGGTGGCTAATGAAGCACTTGATGAAGCAAAGCGAGCTAAGAAAAATTGCCTTATCTTTAAAGTTGATTATGAAAAGGCTTACGATTCGGTATCTTGGAATTTCTTGATTTATATGATGAGGAGGTTGGGATTCCACGATACTTGGATTCATTGGATGATTGGGTGCCTTTCATCTAGCTCTACTTCGGTCTTGGTGAATGGTAGTCCGTCGTCGGAATTTGTGGCACAAAGAGGACTTAGACAAGGAGACCCACTTGCTCCTCTCCTTTTTACCATTGTGTCCGAAGGTCTATGTGGATTAATAAGGGAAGCCACTAGTAAACATCTGTTTTCAAGCTTCAAGGTGGGTGATAAAAATATTGAGGTCAACCTTTTGCAGTATGCGGACGATTCTCTTTTCTTTGGTGAAGCTTCCTTGAAGAATGTCATAACCCTTAAAAGCACTCTTAGATGTTATGAACTCATTTCAGGCTTGAAAGTGAATTTCCACAAGAGCAACTTTGGGGCATTTGGGGTGGAGCACTTGGTGATGGAGAGGTATATTGATCTATTGAACTCTAAAGCCTTGTCCATACCGTTCACTTATCTTGGTATACCAATTGGTGCAAATCCTAGGAGGGTGGAAACGTGGAAACCGGTTATTGACAAGTTCTCTAAGAAGCTAGCTAGATGGAAGTTCAAATTGCTATCCTTTGCCGGAAGGGTTTGTCTCATCAATTCGGTGTTAAATTCTCTTCCTATCTTTTTCATGTCTTTTTTCAAAATACCTAGTGGAGTGGTGAGGAAAATTGTGAGGAGACAAAGATCTTTCTTGTGGGGGGGAGATGAGAGTAATAGGAAAATAAGTTGGGTAAAATGGGAAAAAATATGTCAACCCAAAAACCAAGGTGGACTAAATATTAAAGACATTAAGACCTTTAATATGGCCCTTCTTGGTAAACGGAGATGGGATATGTTTCACAACAAAGAGTCCCTGTGGTGTAAAGTCCTAGAATCAAAATATGGGGGTTGGAGAGGACTAGTACGTGTGGAAAACAAAAATAATACTTCTATATGGTGGAGGGATCTTCGTAAGGTGTGTGGGGGCCTTGAGGAGACTAATTGGTTTGGGAAAAATATGCAATGGAGGATGGGTAGTGGAGAGACCATAAAATTTTGGGAAGATAGCTGGTTGAGTGAGGAGTGCTTAGCTATCAAGTACCCTAGGCTTTTCCTAAATTCTAACCAACAATCTTGCACTATCAAAGAAATGGGGTATTGGGAGGGACAAATTTGGAAATGGAACCTCTGTTGGGTAGGGAATGGTTTGTATGGGAATTGGAGTTTGTTAACGAGCTCCAAAATCTCATCCAAACAACATCTGCAAGGAATGATATGGCTGACTCTTGGTGGTGGTCTGCAGACAGTGCAGGCGTGTACAGCTCTCACTCAGCATACTCAGTGATTAAGGACATGGAAGTACTTTCTCAGCAAGAGGAAGTTTTCTCACTGATATGGAAACTGAAAATTCCTCCCAAAGTGGCTTTTATGATTTGGAGGTTGGTGCTAAATAAACTCCCTACAAGGGATAATTTGGCACGGAGGAATATCTCTTTGTCAACAAATGGAAATGCATGCCCGTTGTGCAACTTAGAGGAGGAATCAGTACAGCATATTTTTTTTGCATGTGGGCTTGCGCAAGATTTGTGGAAGGGATGCTTTGAGTGGCTAGGAATTAGCACTGTGATACCACAAGATACTGTAACAAATCTCATGCAGCATGATTTTTTTTGTTCCAATAACAAAGTTTCGCAGAGGTGGTTGGTTGTTTGGGGGGCTGTCATCTGGAATATTTGGAGACACAGGAACAATTACATTTTTAAGGGTGTGGCTGTTACAAAAGAGAAGATTATGGAGGATGTTAATTTCTTCTCCTGGGCATGGTTAAAAGGGTTAACAGAAAACTTTGATCATTCATTTGTTGCCTGGCAGGTTAACCGTGCGGCGTGCATACTGGATCGGGAATCATAAGCCTCAATGTTGAAATTCTGTGGACCTCATCTGTCATTGCTGAATTATAACTGGCTGTGGTAATCAATTGTGGCAGGGAACTTGGACTCCTCAGGTTGTTGGCATAAATGCTATGCACATAGCAGTAACTTCCTATAGTTATTACTGAATTTAATTTCCTTTTGTAACTATGTGAAGCTTAACGTTATTCTGATCAGGAGTTGGGGTAGGTGGACTATAATGGTAAGTGGGATGTGCATTCAATTGGTTAGCATATATTTATGTTTCGTTCATAAATATTATCTAACCAGTTACGTAAGGGTCTAGTAGGTGGGGGGAGTTTGAACAGCTTTTTGTATATTCACCTTGGTACCTCTAGTACCCTTCTATAATGCTCAAATTTTTATTGGCTGATCAAAAAAAAAAAAAAATGTTCAACTTATCTACCATAGCCAATTCCTATCTTCAAATATAAACAATATCCTGATTAGATAATATTTTTAAAACTAAGAGATAATATCCTAAAGTTTTCTTTTGGTTACATATCCTAAAGTTTAATGCTACTAACTAAATTAATTAACTAACTAAATTAATCAACTTTTTTAAAGAGTATAAATTAATTAAAAAGTCTTATATTTAGAGACAATGGTAGTATAATATAATAGAATTTAATACAGTTTTAGTCCCTAAATTTTAACAAAAATACATATTTTTAGTATGTAAATAGAAACTAAAACAACATCACTTTTAGTAAATGTAGGAACTTAAAACATCAAATTTTTATAGAGACAAAAATTGAATTTCAAGATATTTTGAGGAATAAAAACATATTTTATCATAAATTTGACATTCTTAATTCTTTAACATGCAACATTTAAACTTTAATTTATATTAATATTTTTAATAAAATATGGTTTCTTATTTTCTTTAATTTTTTAATCAATGCTCAAAGGTTTTCAATTAATAATAGGCAAAATGAAATATTTACAAATAACTATTAAAATATTTTTTTATTGATTAAGCCAATTTTAAAATTTCCGAAATATACCTTCTGTAAAACCTGTGCTAATTGGAAACTCATTTTCAAGAATAAATTGAATCAAACAATAAGGCCTAAGAGAGCACTTGAATCCGAATCATATATAATGCAATTTTAATTTGTTTGAGCCTATTTTAAAAACATTTTATTTTGAAGCAAATAAAACAATAGCATGTTGGGAAATAATTCGGTTAGCATTTCCTTGCAATGAGCATTGATCACTTCTCATAAATCAATTAATGCCATGCAAAAATGAAATCCACTACTCGACCAAGTGGCATACGTAACGTCCCACTAATGTTTAAGCTCTAAACTTTCCAATACATGCCACCAATCAGCAATAAAAAAAGAATATATTTGAGCATCGTAAGCCAACTAACATTGCAAATTATTGGACAAATGCATTTTAAAATTATGGGTTAACTAAGTTTTTAATTCCTAAACTTTTTTAAAATTCAGTTTGTAGTCCCTAAACAAAAGTTTGACTAGTCAATGTTCCTAAACTTTTAAAAATTCAATTTTTAATCCCTGAACAAATGTTTGACCGGTCAAAGTTCCTAAATTTTTTAAAAATTTGATTTTTAGTCCCTGTAATCCTATTAAATAAATAAAAATAATGAGGTTCAAACTTTTGTTCAGGGACTAAAATTTGAATTTTTAAAAAGTTTAGGAACTAAAAATCGATTTTTTAAAAAGTTTAAGAACTTTGACCTGTCAAACATTTGTTCAAGGACTAAAAGCCGAATTTTTAAAAAGTTTAGGGACCTTGACAAGTCAAACTTTTGTTTAAGGACTAAAAATCGAATTTTGAAAAAGTTTAGGGACTAAAAAGTTAATTAATCCTAAAATTATTTTATGTACGATGTTAGTTATAGTTAATATATAATTTAAAACATTATATTGTTTGGATTCATATACTATTATATTAGGAAAAAATGTGTTTTTAGTTCCTTTGGTCAAATTTAGTTTTAATTCCTGTATTTTTAAATTGATGAATTTAGTCCTCTAATTTTGGAAATATATAAATTTAGTTTGTCATCATGTTTAGACTTACTTAAAGGCGTTTTTTCACAAAGTAGGAAGAAAGATTAAATTCACATATTTTTTAAAATTAAAATACTAAATTCATCAATATAAAAGTAGAAAGGACCAAAATCAAGTTTGATTGAAAGTACAGAAATTTTGAGATATTTTGTGAAACTAAAAACATGTGTTACCTTCAAATTTAATGAGATGGATTAATATCTCAAACAATTAAGTTAGAAGTGTATTATGACTCAGATTCATGTACTCTATAGTACATCTTTATGTTTGGTTGGGTTAATTTATTCTTTAAGATTAGGTTTTCAAATAATAGATATTTCATGACCCACTTGATCACTTTAACCTATATATATGGCATGTGCAACAATGTGTAATGAAAAGCAAAAGAGAATATCAATCAAGTACTTGTGGTTATATTTGCTCTCATGACTACCAAGTTACCCCTAAATTTGCCTTGCATACTCATTCTCTTAACTATATCATCATGTTTCTCATACACCGTCTCAGCCCAACAAATGATTCGAATTACAGAAGCAACTATAAGTGATATCAAAGTTGCTTTCAAGGAAAAAATCCTCACATCCAGGCAACTTGTTCAGTTTTATTTGGATGAAATCAAGAGGCACAACAACCCATACCTCAACGGGGTCATGGAGCTGAACCCCGATGCGTTGTACGACGCCGACAAGGCTGACTACGAGCGCGAAACGAATTCGACGGCGTCGTTGCTTCCGCTGCACGGCATTCCTGTTCTGCTCAACGGTAACATGGGAACCAAAGGCCCCATGAACACCACCGCTGGGTCCTACGCGTTGGTTAGGTCCGTGGTGCGCGGTGATGCACGTGTGGTGACTAAATTGAAGGATGCTGGGGCAATCATTTTGGGCAAGTCTACCATGAGTGAGTGGAATTTGTTTCGCTCTTCAACCGCTCCTAATGCTTGGAGCGCTAGGGGTGGCCAAGGAAAGGTTAGTTAGTTAGTAATTTAGTTCCATTCATCTTCTACTCTTATATTATAAATTATTAACAACGATATATCACCTAACGTGTGAATTAATTGACCCGAGGTTGCTCTAACTTAACCAATGGTCTCAAATTTAAGTTTGGTATATCCATAAACAGAATTTTGTCGTCTATAATAGTCCAAATACTTCATTCACACCCATTATTTCTCTTTACCTCCATTTTCTTATCTTATCACATCATACTGTCTACTATACCTACGCTTCTCTTTCTTTGCCTCTCTAAGTGTCTACTAGAGTTTGGGTGTCTACCCATTATTATTTTCTAAACTGAAATACACAAATATTCACTTTCTCAATTAGACATTCTCAATAATTTATTTTCATTTTTCTCTGCTTTCTTTCAGAGGTGTATTTAACATACTATAAGTCCGCATCTGCCAAAAAAGCTCTATATCAACCATCTCATGCTACCTTTTTTCTTAATCTTTTTTAATTATGTAAAAATAAAATTTATTTTGTATAATGCATCAGCTAAAATACTAGTATAAATGTGAAAGCTAACATGCTCCACCACATCATGAAAATATCATGACCATACATGTTGTGGACTGGAGTTAATAACATGAGAATTTTGGTGACTTTGCAGAATCCATATGTTCGTTCAGCAGACCCATGTGGGTCTAGCAGTGGATCAGCAATATCTACTTCTGCTAATCTTGTGACTGTATCAGTTGGAACTGAGACTGATGGATCAATTTTATGCCCAGCCAGCTATAATTCAGTTGTAGGCATCAAACCAACTGTTGGTATCACTAGAATGGATCAAATTATCCCAGTCAGCCCTAGACAAGATACTGTTGGGTACGAGACATTTCAAACTATAAACATTATTCTTCAATTTTAATGAATAAATGAATTAAAAGCAACATGTGATCTATGATTACTTGAAATGGATGAATGCAATTTATATGGAGAATTGAAATTAAAGCTCCTAACTAAACCATCAATATCTGTAAAATTCTCTTGGGACAGCAGCAATCACGCACCGTGAGCAGGATTAGTCTCTAATCTGGAAAACATCTGTAGTCTCTGAGCTAAGACAAAAAAAAAAAAAACATCAATATCTCATAATCAAAGATTCAAAATCTTTTGTTTCAGGCCTATGTGTAGGACGGTAGAAGATGCTGTCTACGTTCTTGATGAAATTGTTGATCGTTATTACACCGATCTTCTTCCTCCAGAGGGATTTAAGAAACATCTCAAAGTTGACGGGCTTAAAGGGAAAAGATTGGGAATTGTGAGGCACCCTTTCCTTGACCGAGTAACTGTCGATAACTCTGCTGAGGTTCGAGCATTTGAGAAGCATATTAAAACCTTAAGGTAAACAAATACTAAATATATAAGTTCAATATGCAAAACAAATAGTAAGAAGTATGATGTATATGCAATATCTTATTTTGAGTTGTAATTGACATGACATTTAAATTGTTGGGAAATTGAAGGCAAGAGGGAGCAATCATCATAGAAGGTCTTGAAATAGCCAATATTGAAGTTATATTGAATCCACTCGAAAGTGGGGAAAGAGTTGCTCGTTTAGCCGAGTTCAAAATGGCCATAAATAAATATCTTGGAGAATTGGTGGTTTCTCCAGTTAGATCCTTGGCTGATGTCATAGCCTATAATAAAGGGGATCCTAAGGTTTGTACTCACTAACTACTCATATTAGTTCCATATCTCTATATTATGCTTATTAAGATTCAATCTATATACAAATATCATAAAGAGATTTTACGATATCATTCAATTATAATTTGTCATATATAATAAGGTTATTAACTTTTATAATAACTACCTTAAAAATTATATATATCCTAATTTTTTATTGATTGACAGTGAATTTTTTTTTTTTTTACGATGATAGTATATAAAAAATTGCTTAATTATTAAAATTGATCAAATATGTATCAAATAACCATATTTTCGATGTAGGAAAGGATCGATGAGTATGGTCAAGACATTTTTGTGGCATCCGATGCGACAGATGGAATTGGTCCAAAAGAGAGGGAAGCCCTAGCCAATTTGGAAAGACTATCCAAAGAAGGTTTCGAAAAATTGATGAGATATAATAAACTTGATGCGATAGTGACACCAGGATCACTTGTTTCCCATGTTCTTGCCATTGGAGGATTCCCTGGAATCAATGTGCCTTCAGGATATGATAAGAAAGGGGTTCCTTTTGGCATTAATTTTGGGGGGCTCAAATATTCAGAACCAACGCTGATAGAGATTGCATATGGTTTTGAGCAAGCAACTAAGATTAGGAAGCCTCCTGTAATTTTATATTAATAATGAAACTTCCATATGTACTAAGATCACAAGCAAAAAATCATAAAATAAAGCTTGGATAAAATTTTAATATCTGAAGTATGATTTTCTATTACGTAAGTCTTTTTTCATTGATGAACATGGATAATATATTAAGAATAGTATATATTACTCTTCAAAATTTATTAAAGGCTTAAATAACCTTTTGGTCCTAGTAAAATAGGAGGTTTTTTTCATTTTAGTCAGATTCTTTTAAGTCCTTACACTCAAGTAATAACGTTAAATGATAACATGCCTATTGATTTGTCAACATCATCAATGAGTTTGACAAGACATTCATGTGTAATTTTTTTTTTTTGCTAACCTTTGCTCATTTGTTTAAAACAATTGATGATGTCAAATTAGTTGATAAGGAATTTAAAAACACAGTTTACAAAAAAAAACACATGTGACTGTCAATATCGTTGTTACATCAATAGTTAACACTATTTACTTGACAGTAGGACTAAAACAAAAAAAAATTAAAACTTTAAAGGGCTAAAATATAAAACATCCTATTTTACAGGGACCAAAAAATTATTTAAACCTTTATTAAAACATTATATAAGTTTTGAATAAGCAGTTAATTAATTAAGAATTTATTGAATAAGTATTTATTTTAGGATCACTTATAATAGAAAAGAAATATTGTTAAACTGTTTTCAAATAAGCTGTATGTTATATTTATAAATTATCATGAAAAATTTATTGAAATAAGTTAAAAATAACATATATATTATAAGATATTTTTATAAATTCTCTCAAATAGTTATACATGTATTATAAGATTATAAATCAAAATTTGCTATAAACAGGCCCATAACCCTTAAAAACTAACTTCTATTGAAGTACTTCAGATGAGTATGCATTACCTCTCTAAATATTATAAAAATGTTTTATGCCACATTCCTCGCTAATAATATTTTAATGTTTTCCTCGTTTTTTATACAAGTGATTGCACCTCAACGAGAAAAAGTTAATTAGAGTGATTGTGTATGACATTGTAGGGGTTGATCCCAACAAAGGCTTTGAAGATCCTAAGGAAAGGTTAGTAGGACAAATCTGAGGATTCATTTTCGTATTTTTCTTATATGGTTCTTCTTCTAGGGGTGGTGGTTCTTCTTTGGGGTAGGAATTGGGTTCAAAGGAAGGGGGGACAAAATTGTGGGGAGGATGGTGCTGTGGAGTGTTTCAAAGGGAACACTAGTGTTTTTTCTTTTGTTTGCGTTATGTGATTTTTAACCGTCACTACTATGTGTTAATTATAGTATGGAAATATTTTACAAAAAAAATTGCATTTTATGGCAGTTTTTAACTGTCAATATCTTAAAATTATTTACAACCTTAAATTTACATTGATGAAAGGACCAAAATGAGCTGTTTTAAAATTATGAAGGACTCAAATGAATTTTTTAAAAGATGAGTGACCAAACTAAACAAACAAACAAAAAAAGATAAATGACCAAAAGTAGTATTTAACCTTAATATATTATAGTAATGAATATAAAAATAGAATATATATATATATATATATATATATATATATATATATATATATATAGGGGGTGCTAATATCCACCCTAGTTGGTGTGCATTAGCATTCAACACCAAAAATTTTGGACTTAAAAATCCATTAGTTCTTTTGTTTCTCAAAATTTAATTAAAGGATATTATTGTACTTTATCATTTAATTTAAAAAATAAAAATCTTTTTTCTCTCTCCTCCCTTTTTTTTCCATGATTTTACAAAAAAATAAAAGGAAAAAGGTAGTTAAGCTAAAATAGTGGAGAAAATCGTGGAAAAAAAATGAGGAGAGAGAAAAAAAGATCTTTTATTTTTTAAATTAAATGATAAAGTACAATAATGTCCTTTAATTAAATTTTGAGAAACAAAAGAACTAATGGATTTTTAAGTCAAAATTTTTTGGTGTTGAATGCTAATGCACACCAACTAGGGTGGATATTAGCAGCCCCCATATATATATATATATATATATATATATATATTAAGGAATAATATAAATATTTTTTGAATAATTAATCCATAACTCATTACTATAAATGTTATTTTCACTAAACTAACTTTCGTTAATGTAGAAAAGTCAATCATAACTTCATTTGATATTCTTATACACATGAAATTATTATCCGTAGATGTAGGCCACATTGGTTGAACCACGTAATTGTGTTGTGTTCTCATTATTGTTTTACTTTTTTTTTTTTTTTTTGCTTTTGGATTTTGTGTTTCTTGTTTGTTGCACGTTTTGGGTTTTCTTGGTTTTGGTTTAGTGCTGCGTTTTCTTGATAGTTTCTATTTCTTTCTTCTTGATTGGTGAATTCGAACCAACAAGTGGCGCCGTCTGTGGGGAGTGGAAAGAAAAGAAAGAAAGAAGACAAGAGGTTGAACCATGGGTACCAAGTATGATATCGAGAAGTTCTCTGGAAACAACTATTTTGGGTTGTGGAGGATCAAAATGGAAGCCATCTTGGTGCAACAAGGATGCGTAGAAGCTTTGAAAGGGGAGACAAATATGTCTTCCACTCTTTCACAAAAGGAGAAGAGCGACATGATCAACAAGGCAAGAAATGTCATAATCTTGTGCCTTAGTGATAAGGCATTGAGGGAAGTTGTAAGAGAGAAGACTACCGCTGCTTTGTGGGTCAAGTTGGATTCTATGTATATGACAAAGTCCTTGGCGAATAGACTTTATTTGAAGCAACAACTGTATTCTTTCAAGATGATAGAATCAAGATCGATAATAGAGCAACTTACAGATTTTAACAAGATTCTTGATGACTTGAAAAATATTGAAGTGAAACTTGATGATGAGGACACGACCCTGCTTCTTCTCAACGCTTTGCCAAAGTCCTTTGAGGATTTCAGGGATGCCCTCCTATATGGGAAGGATCAGACCATTACTCTAGAAGAGGTTCAAACCTCAATTCAGACTAAGGAGCTCCAAAAGCTTCAAGAGTTAAAGATAGATGATAATGGGGAAGGCTTTAATGTTTCAAGAGGAAGGAGCAAGAAGAAAGGACCAAAGGGGAAAAAGTCCAAATCAAATCAAAGGGTAAGTCAAAGCTAAAGTGCTTTAATTGTCATAAAACTAGTCATTTCAAGAAGGATTGTCTAGAGAACCCCCTTTGGTTCTAGCCCCTTACATTCAAGAAGAACTCTCAACAAGAACCTAAGCCTCACACTTTGTTTCTCTCTCCCTTGTGTACCTAGTGTTTCGTCTTATGTTTTCACTCAGCAATTCTCACAATGCCACAATAAAGGTCCTATGCCCTTTATTTATAGGCCCTAAGTCACTAAGACTTAACAACATAAGATTGACCAGAAAACACTCAACAGACGATGCATAACAAATTGATGAAGCATATTGTTCCATCTGTCTAGTCTGATCAAACGATCCTCAGTCTGATCAAACGATCCATATCATAGATCGAACAAATTTTGAGTCACAGACAACAATAACACACCATTTGACATAACAGTGTTGTAGGACAAGGAAACAAAAAAAACATTTGAATAACACGCTATTTAGATCAACTAGAAGCAATGCATGCAACAGGGTTTAAACACCAATTATACAAGAAGCAATTCAAGAAAACCAATTCAAGAATTAATCCACAGAGATCGCAATTGTCATTGTTAATGACCTTCCTATTTCGACACCACCAAATAGTCCAAATTTTATGGTAATCACCACTATTTTCACCTCGGCTAGGAGTCCATGATTAGTCCCTCGAAGTATTGAGATCCATTTAAGGGTTTAACCTCTCCCAACAAATATTTTTCCATATGCATGAACTTGGGATGAAATCCCTTATGACATGTTTAAGAAATAATGCTATCTGCCATCCATGCTCTGGTTATGTATTATTAACTGTAACTAACATCTTACTTAAATCAATTTTACTGCAGCATTGCATTTGTCCGGTAATTTGCAATATGTTAGTGGGCTTATGATGCTCAAAATATTTTAGTGCTGATTGGTGCAACCCTTTTGGTGGCATATATTTGAAGATTTCTGGCCATCCCATTAGTCGAGTAGTGGATGGGGTATTGGTTTATGAGAAGTGATCATTTCAAGTGACCGAATTATTTCCCAACATGCTATCATTTGATTAGCTTAAAAATAAAATGCTTTTAAAATAGGCTCAAACAAATTAAAGGTGCATTATGATTCGGATTCAAGTGCTCTCTTAGGCAATATTGTTTGATTTAATTTATTCGTGAAAACGAGTTTCCTATTAGTACAGTTTTACCATAGGTAAATTTTAGAAAAATTTTAAAAATTGGTTTAATTAATAAAACAGTATTTTATTAGTGATTTTGTAAATATTTCATTTTTCCTATTATTAATTGAATTTTTTTTAGCATCGATTAAAAAAAATTAAAGAAAATAAAAAACCATATATTAACGAATATCTTATTAAAAATGTTGATTTAATTAAATATAAAAGTTTAAAAGACGCATGTAACAAAATTAAGAATATCAAATTTATGGTAAAATATGTTTTTTTCTCTCAAAATATCTTGAAATTTAGTTTTAGTCCCTATAAAAACATAATGTTTTTAATTAGTTCCTACATTTACAAAAAGTGGTTTGATTTTAGTTCCTATTTACATACTAAAAATATGTATTTTTCTAAAATATAAGGACTAAAATCATATTAAATTTTTTACAAAGACCAAAGTTAAATTTTGAGATATTTTGCTAAATCAAAAATATATTTTACTCCTAAATTTAATATCTGGAGATGGATTAATATCTCAAACAAGTTAGAAGTGTATTATGACTCAGATTCATGTACTCTATGGTACACCTTTATTTGGTTGGGTTAATTTATTCTTGAAAATTAGGTTTTCAAATAGTAATAGATATTTCACCCACTGGATGATCACTTTAACCTGTGTATATATATGGCACATACTACAACGTGTAATGAAAAACACAAGAAAATATCAATCAACTAGCTTTTGGTTATATTTGCTCTCATGACTACCAAATTATCCCTACTAAATTTGCCAGCCCTACTCCTCATTCTGTTAACCATATCACCATGTTTGTCATACACCGTCTCAGCACAACAAGAACGTTTCCGAATTAGAGAAGCAACCATAAGCGAAATCAAACATGCTTTCAGAGAAAAAATCCTCACGTCCAGGGAACTCGTTCAGTTTTACCTAGACGAAATCAATAGGCACGACCCACATCTCAACGGGGTCACGGAGGTGAGCCCCGATGCGTTGTACGATGCTGACAAGGCCGACTACGAGCGCGAAACGAATTCGACGGCGTCGTATCTTCCGTTACACGGCATCCCTGTCCTGCTCAAAGGTAACATGGGAACCAAAGGGCCGATGAACACCACCGCCGGGTCCTACGCGTTGCTCGGCTCGGTGGTGCGCGGCGATGCACGTGTGGTGACTAATTTGAAGAATGCTGGGACAATCATTCTGGGCAAGTCTACCATGAGTGAGTGGGGTTACTTTCGCTCTTCAACTGCCCCCAATGCTTGGAGTGCTAGAGGTGGCCAAGGAAGGGTTAGTTAGTAATTTAATCTCTCATTCATCTACTCCTATATTATAAATTCGAATAATAACTATACACAAATGTTTCATCAATTCAAACACTTCGTTAACAGTAAATACCAGTCAAAATATTTCTCTTTATCTCATTCTTCTTATCACATTATATCATATATATGCTTCTCTCTCTTAGTCTCTCTAAGTGTCTATTAGAGTTTGGGTATCTACGTACCCCTCTAAATTGGAATACACAAACTAGTTTATAAGCTAGTCAAAGTAGCTTATAAGCTACTTGAGTGACTTATCAAACATATTCAAATATTGCTTTCTCAATAATCCCTTCTCTCTTCTAGCTTTTCTCTTTTAGATGTGTATTTCATACACTATATCTCCGAAATTTGTCACAATTTGCAAATGTAAAATATAATTTATATATTAACAAATATTTATTAATTATGAATTTTAATTATAATATAATTTATAGATGTATATAGTGAGAGCCTTTATTATTTGGGAGTGAGAAAATTTATTGACAATTAAATCTAATAATAAATTATCAAGATTAAAAAACAATTTTTTTTAAAGTCGCGTAACTTTTTTAAGTAGTCACATGACATTAAATCTTAACTATCATCTATGTATAATTGTATGACCTAGATTTATTCCTCTCACTTTTATTTATACAAAAATGGTCTTCTCACTAGATATGTTTCCAAAATTTATATCTTTAAATATATCTATTTATTATAAATTTTAATTATATAAAAATAAACATTTATTCTGTATAATGCATAACCTAAAATACTAGTATAGATGTGAAAGTCAACATGCTTCATCACAAGAGAAATTATTAAGGAGTCTTAGAACACACTATGAAAACATCACGACCATACATGTTGTGGACTAGAGTTAATTAACTTGAGAATTTTGGTGAATTTGCAGAATCCATATGTTCCTTCGGCAGATCCATGTGGGTCTAGCAGTGGATCAGCAATATCTACTTCTGCTAATCTTGTGACTGTATCAGTTGGTACTGAGACTGATGGATCAATTTTATGCCCAGCCAGCTATAATTCAGTTGTAGGCATCAAACCAACTGTTGGTATCACTAGAATGGATCAAATTATCCCAGTCAGCCCTAGACAAGATACTGTTGGGTACAAGACCTTTCAAAACTATAGGCATTATTTATCAAATTTAACTAATAAATGAATTAAAAGCAATATGTGATTTATGCTTACTTGAAATGTATTAAATTTATATGGAAAATTGAAAGTAAAACTCCTAAACTATATATATATATATCAATATCTCATAATCAAAATCTTTTGTGTCAGGCCTATTTGTAGGACGGTAGAAGATGCTGTCTACGTTCTTGATGCAATTGCTGATCGTTTAAACACTGATCTTCTTCCTTCAGAGGGATTTAAAAAACATCTCAAAGTTGACGGGCTTAAAGGGAAAAGATTGGGAATTGTGAGGTTCCCTTTCATTGATCGAGTAACTGCAGATAACTCTGCTATGGCTCGAGCATTTGAGAAGCATATTAAAACCTTAAGGTAATGAAATAGTTAATATATAAGTTCAATATGCAAAACAAATAGTATGTTGTATATGCAAAATATCTTATTTTGAGTTGTAATTGACATGACATTTAAATTGTTGGGAAATTGAAGGCAAGAGGGAGCAATCATCATAGAAGGTCTTGAAATAGCCAATATTGAAGTTATATTGAATCCACTCGAAAGTGGGGAAAGAGTTGCTCGTTTAGCCGAGTTCAAAATGGCCATAAATAAATATCTCAAAGAATTGGTCATTTCTCCAGTTAGATCCTTGGCTGATGTCATGGTCTTTAATATAGGGAATCCTAAGGTTTGTAATCACTAACTACTCGTACTTGTTCCATACCTCTATATTATGCTTATTAACATTTAATACTATATATACGGATATTATAAAAAGATTTTACAATGTCGTTCAATCACAATTTGTCATATATATTATGGTTATTGACTTTTATAATAACTATTTTTTTAAAAAATTATATCTACCTTAATTTTTTATTGATTGACAGTGCAAATTTTTTTATAATGATAATATATAGAAATTGCTTAATTATTAAAATTGATCAAATATGTATCAAATAACCATATTTTCTATGTAGGAAAGGATCGATGAGTATGGTCAAGACATTTTTGTGGCATCTGATGCGACGGATGGAATTGGTCCAAAAGAGAGGGAAGCCCTAGCCAATTTGGAAAGACTATCCAAAGAAGGTTTCGAAAAATTGATGAGATATAATAAACTTGATGCGTTAGTGACACCAGGATCACTTGTTTCCCATGTTCTTGCCATTGGAGGATTCCCTGGAATCAATGTGCCTTCAGGATATGATGAGAAAGGGGTTCCTTTTGGCATTAATTTTGGGGGGCTCAAATATTCAGAACCAACGCTCATAGAGATTGCATATGGTTTTGAGCAAGCAACTAAGATTAGGAAGCCTCCTATAATTTTATATTAATATTGAAACTTCCAATATGTATTAATATCACAAGCATAAAATCATAGTAAAATAAAGCTTGGATAAAATTTTAATATCTGAAGGATGGTTTTCTATAAGGTTTTTAATTTCTGATTGATGAGCATCAATAGTATGTTAAGAAAAGTATACATTACTCTTCTACGTACAATTATTAAAACATGATATATAAGTTTGAATAAACATCTTAAATAATTAAGAATTGATTGAATAAGTACTACTTGTTATATAAGCACTTATGTGTAGTTACTTTTATAATTGAAGAAATATTGTTAAACTGTTTTCACAAAAGTTGTATGTTATTTTCATAAACTATTATAACGAACTTATTAAAATAAATTAAAAACAGCTTATGCACATATTATAATTATTTTCATAAATTCTTTCAAATACTTATACAAGCGCTGATATTATATATAAGTCAAAATTTGCTATAAATAATTTTTTCAAACAAAACCATAACTCTTCAAACTTCTAAGTACTTAAGATGAGGTAATGTATGTATTACCTCTCTAAGTATTACTACCTCCAATCTTTTTTTTTATAAGAAATAAGTAATAGTGTATTTTACACTATAAATTGTTTTTTATAATAAAGACCGGAGAAAGTATTAAAATATTTTATGCCAATAATATGTTAATGTTTTCCTAATCTTCTATACAAGGTATTGTACCTCCAAGAGAGAAAATTCAGAGATTTGCTTTATATATATTTGTTGAATTACATACGGGAAATCAAATATGAAAGATTCAGGTTGGTTAATATATTATAGTAATGAACATAAGAATAAAAAATATATATTAAGGAATAATATATTCAATATTTTTTTATTAATTATTTCATAACTCATGAGTATAAATGCTATTTTCACTAAAAATAACTTTCGTTAATTTAGAAAAGTCAATCATAACTTAATTTGATATTCTTATACACATGAAATTAACATATATTAGAAAAGCCAATAATAACATGTGAAGTGCAATGATAGAATACTCAACTCGCAAATATTTATTTATTTATTTAACAGAACGTGTTAAGTATATACTGATTTATTGGCAGGTTTAGTATTGATATTTATGAAAGCCCTAAACCCAGATTTCCAGATTTTCAATTATTTTAATTTTGACGATATTGCTGTAGTAAGTCATTAGACCCTTACCTTTTCATTATCTAGTTAGTCCTGCCCTCGCTACAATCTATACACGTACATCATATCATTACAGCTAGGTGCATTTCAATTCCTATGTGTATCACATTGTACAATTTTTTTTTAAAGGCAAAAAGAAACTTTATTAATGGACCTGGCTAACACAAGATGTGTTGCAGGTTGAAACAAAAAATTCATTGTTATATTCTAAGACCATCAAAACCCTAGACAGCAATATATACATCAGTTGAACTGTATAAAATCATCCCCTGCCATATGATTGTACATGTTAATTATTAATCAGCGCAAGTATCGCTAATTGGAACTTATATCTAGCTGAAAAATACTAAACATATACACATTTATTCCATCTATTAATTTTTTTTTCTCTATAATCCATTCTCTTCTTTTCACTAATATATCCAATTTCCAAAAATAAGGTGTACAAGAAGGTGTGGAAGAAAGCTGAGCCGCCCGTTGGAGGCCTATAGATTGGCCCGTTTAAGGCCTGGCTCGGCCTGGCTCTTTTAACAAAAAGGTCAGACTCAAGCTTTTTAAAAAGTTTTTTTAGTTAAATAGGTCAGGCCATAGGCTTTAAAAAAAACTATTATGCCTGACGAACTGACCTGATTAACAACAATATTATTTTTAATAAAAATATTATTATTAATATGATATATAATTATTATAATAATGAAATTACAAAATTATTTTAGTGGTTTGACGATTTGAATTATTTTAATGCTTGGAATAGGTTAATTCCTATACGCATAGATATAGATAGGTCACAGGAATAGGGACTGATCATTTTTTTTGTGGGAGTTAAAAGGCTTTGGTAATCTGTCATGTGTAATGTTTGTAGACAAGTTTTGGCCGCATCTTTTGGTTTAAAATTGCCTTGTTGTTTTTAATGAAAATCTTTGGTTTTGTTAAATAAATAAAAAAGTAAATAGAAATACAACGCATCCAATTTTGGATAACATGTTAGTCATTGCTTCACACTTTAATACTTCAATGCATAATAATTTTACTATTATACAACAATTTTTTACACTTTTTAATATGAAACAGGCCTTTAAATAGGCTAACGGGTCAGGCCGAGCTTATATAAAGGTCAGACCCAGGTCTAAAAATTAAGCTCGTGATAGGTAACAGGCCCAGACTTGAGCTGTAGAAGTATAAAGTAGGTCAGGTCAGGCTTAGGTAGGGTCGAGCCTGCCCTAGCCCATTTCCACCCCTACATACGAGTATTAGGCTATTACTATATCCACTCCCTTTTTTGCTAAGTACACTCCCCTTCATTTTTTCTAAAATTAAATTAATTAAATAACCTTCCCCTTTAAACCTTCTTCTCTCCCTTGCATACTCCCCTTTTCAACGCAACAACACACTCCTTTTTTTTCATAGCAACAATACATTCTCCTCTCTTTCATCACACTCCCTCATCTCTTTCACTCTCTTCATCCCTTCGATCTCTTGCTCTAGTCTCCCTTTGTTCCTTCTTTGCTTAGTCTCTTGCTTTAGCATTAGGATTTTTTCATCTTCCAAACTTTGAGTTGCTGCAGTGGCGCGCCTCTTAGAGTCTTTCAGATTGAATGGCCAATATTAATTATATGCTTTCTTCACTTCAATTGTTTCACTATTGTACAATTTTTCCTTTATATGAGATTTTTAATGGTTATAGTGTTCTGTTGGAATTTTTTTAGATGTTTTTCTTAACATTCTAGAAAGTACTTTTCGGAATACAATTTTATTTTTAGCATTATGGAAAGTACTTTCCGGAACACAAAAAATAGTATTCTGGAAAGTACTTTCTAGAATGTTAAAAATAAAATTTTGTTCTGAAAAGTACTTTTCGGAATGTTAAAATCAAAATATTGTTCCGGAAAGTACATTCCGGAATAATGATTTGTAGAAATGATATGTGTATAAAGGATATATATGATAAAAGAAAAAGAGAAAAAAATTCAATGGGAGTATACTTAGCAAAAAAGAGGAGTGGATATAGCAAAAGTCCCAGTATTATTACTCTATCTAACTGTGGGCTCACTGTTTGTGATTGAGGGTGCCAAGCCGCCAAATAATTAGAAGTAAATATAGCATAATGATACTCATACACCTTAACTAGCAATAAGCAAGTAGCATATTAAGGCCCAAACTCTCTCTTAAACTTGAAGCTGGGCTCCTCCAACTCTCATCATCTTAATTAGGTAGCAGATTATGTATTTACAAATTAAAGTGCTTCATTTGCCACCCTTAAAGGACAATTGGTCTAAGATCGACGGGTCAATTGGACATACACACCCGAACTTGTGAGGGGGTATTACAAGGTGCATATGTTGAGCATGACACGAAGGATAGCACAAGGAAGCAATGCATGCATGCATGGCTTCATGCAAATAAGGTTTTCATAGTCATTGGGAAACCATGATGACTCAGCCTGCTGTGGTTACATTTACATTTCATTTCTGTTACGTTTATTTCTAATAAGTTTTTTTTTTTTTGACAGATGTAATAAGTTTTTTTTTTTTTTGACAGATGTAATAAGTTATTTGTAATAAGTTATTATGTGTGTTTATTTTTCTTCATATGATTATTCATTTGTATCATACAACTCATATGATTATTCCTTCATATGATTATTGCTTTGTATCTTGTATATAGTGCATTAATTGGCTATGGTGGTTGATAATAATAATGAATAATAAACTTGTTTCTTATTGTTATCTTTACTTTTCTCTCTTTAACGAGTTCATCATCTCTTAAAGATGAGTGTGTTTGTGTGGGTAACTTATAATTTACTTAACTACTTTATAATTTTTTTTTTGAGTAAATATCCATCCAAACATCCTTCACCTTATAAACACTTATACAAGTAAATATAGATGTATTTATTAAAATATTTAATAAAGTGAGTAAATATAGATGTATTTAATAAATGAGTAGATATTTTTATAAACTCTCCCGAATACTTGTACAAGTACTTATGTCATAAGATAACTCAAAATTTGCTATAAGTTTTTTTTTTTTTTCCAAACAGAACTAGGGACAAATTTAAGAGGGGGCAAGTAGGGGCCTTGGGCCCCTCCCTCAAGACCCTTTACATATATGAGAAGAAGAAACAAACTAAAGAAATATATTAATAGAGGAAAATAAATAAATAAAAAAATAAGATGTTGTGTTGATGTTTACTTAATTTCCTTCTGTAGTGGATCTTATTCCTAATTTTATACATAAAATTAATCATAAATGTTTTTGTCAAACTCATTAATTATTTATTAAAAGTTAAATACTTAAATAATTGTGTAAAAAAAGTTTTCAGCCTCCTTTGATACATTTATGGATCTCCTTGAATAAAACTATAACCCTTAATTAAAAACTTCTAGACTGTGTTATAGAAGTACTTAAAATGAGTATGTATTACCTCTCTAAATATTAGTTGTTAGAATGTTTTTATGTTTCGTTCCCCAAATTTTAGCTAATAATAATAGTTTTCTATAAAGTTATTGCACCTCAATGAGATAGTTCAAATTAATTAATTTGCTATATATCTGTTTTAGTCCCTATATGTGGGATGCGGACAAGTTTGTTTTTGTCCCCGAATTAAAAAATAATTTTTTTGTCTCCAAAATTTGTGTAACTAATGGTGTCCACTCATCACATGACACGTAGAAATATTAAAGGTTTAAATATTTCTTTGATCCTTTTCAAAAAAAAAATAATTCTTTGGTCACTCGAATTTGAGCCAAGTTTCCTTTGTCACCCAAATTTTAAATGAATTCTTTAGTTCTCCAAAATTTAAAAGTGATTTTTTACTCCCCAAATTTAAAATTAATTTTTTAGTTCCCAAATTTAACCATAATTATTTTAATCCCAAAATTTTAAAATGATTTTTAAGTCCCCTAAATTGGAAATAACTCATTTTGGTTCTCAAAGAAGTTGATTGTTGTTAAAAATATTTGTTGTTGTGGCTAACGACGTGTTTTCTGGAAGTTTAAAAATGTGATTTATGATGATTTTAAAGTCCCAAAATTTAATTTGTTTGGGAATACTCAAAAGAGGAAAACAATATGGTAATGCATTGATAAAAAAAAAAGTATATTCTGAGTTGTCATGTTGGATTACTAATTAATTTACATTATCATAATCACAATCTTAATATGATGCATATTAAAAAAAAAACACATGTGAGAGTGTGGTGGGAATGTTTTAGAACATGAAGGACCTTCACCAGTGTTTGGTGGCAATTATTTCGAGTTTTAGCGGCAATAATAATAGCCACTAAAACATTTAACATCAGGATCCTGTTAAAGTTTTATGGGCTAGAATGATGAGTGTCGGTAAAAGCTGTTTTTTACTGCACCTAAAAAAACATGTACATTTAACAGCAATACCAGTGACAATTGAAATGATCAGCAGCTTTCCAATTCGCATTGGTTTTTATTATTGCCGGTAAAAAGCTATTTTATTGCTAGGAAAAAATGGTACAAAGCTTAAAACTAGTCATGTATAAAATAAACGCTAAATTATTGTTTTGGTCTTCTAATTTATTTTCGATATTCAATTTAGTCCTCTAAGTTTTAAATGGTTCAATTTGGTCATCTAATTTTTAAAATCCATTCAATTAAGTTATTCCGTCCAAATTGAAGTTAACAGCGTTAACCAAGTAGGAACATGAGTAACTTTTACACTTTCTGGCGGTCTTGTAAGCGCTAGTAAGTAGTTTTCACATACTGGTAGCTTTAAAACCGCCACTAATTATTATTATTTTTATTTTATAATCAACGTTCAAAACCCTTTTTGCGACGACGAGCGATTGTAGATCTCCCACGTTTGCAATAGCGGTTTCGATGCAACATGTCAGCAACAGAGCGAACGAGTTGAGGGTTGAAGAACCCTCGTTTGTGGTGACTGAGCGATTGCAAATCTTCCTTGTTTGCAGCTACGGTTTTGACACAGATCTTGTGCCGTAGTTGCAAATCCGCATAGATCTGGTGCCGTTTTGACTCCGACACCGTTCTCGGGTTACCAAAGGGCGGTCCTCAAGTCACGTTCAACGCTGATGCGCCTCTGCGTGAGAGAATCTTCAGCTTCAACTGCAAAGCAATTTAGAAGCTCAAAGCCAAAGCGAACAACTAGTGCACTGGTGGCCAGAAAACAACAACGTCACCGAGTTGATGTGGAAGCAAAGCAACGATAATCAACTAAAGGAGAACATGGCCACGACAATGCTCAAGAATTGGTACAAGGTGAATTCGCATTCGAAACCACAAACTAACAGGCCTTTTTCATTTGGTTGATTTCAAATATATATATATATATATATATATATATATATATATATATATATAAACCATTTACTAGCGGTTTTTAAACCACCAGAAAATGTAAAAGTGACACTTGTATATTAATTTAACAGCGTTAGCTTCAATTTGGACGGAATGACATGACTTAATTGAATGGATTTTAAAAATTAGAGGACCAAATTGAACCATTTAAAAATTAGATGACCAAATCGAATATCGAAAATAAATTAGAGAACCAAAACAGTAATTTAGCCTAAAATAAAAACCATAGTGTGCACTACTGTCATGATCTCATACAAACAATGAAACAAACCAAACAAATAAATAGTAAATTACATAAAAGACCAATTGGTCATCATGGTCTACATCTTA
Organism: Pueraria montana var. lobata; assembly: GCA_026413185.1. NCBI lineage: Eukaryota > Viridiplantae > Streptophyta > Magnoliopsida > Fabales > Fabaceae > Pueraria > Pueraria montana. The sequence continues at coordinate 7,034,125 of CM048647.1, forward strand.
CACACGCCAAGCAAATAAATTATGAATGCAAACATCAAAGCTTTATCCTGTCTCTGCTCTGTTCTTCATTAAGGGTTGCTTGGGAATAATCCCAATGTATTAATAGCTATGTTGTTATCAGCATGTACAAGTGGTGTGCAGCAAAGGCCAACACTCCCACAAATGGTTCAACCCAAAAAATCCACTGCAACCAAACCATATAAAATATATATCACCTAGTCAGTTAATTAAAATAATACAACCATGCACGTAAATTAATTAATCTCATGAAAATATCAGATTCAAAGAGACATATATACATGCATGGTCATCCCAAACTTTGCTATCGTTGTAGATAATAACAGCACACCAAGCTCCTAGCTAGACTAATCCCATACGACAATTCATGTATATATATACACACACACATTAAGCTAAGTTGGATAAACTTAATTAAGTAAAATTAAAATAAAACCAATTGAATAATTATTACCTTCTGTTGTGGAATGTGGATCATCTTTCTGGGGTGTAAAGTCCTTTCCAACAACACTTTCTAAAACTGAAGATTTTTCAGAACTCTGTAAATTAAAAATAATTGTTAAATTGTATACATTTTTTACAAGAAGAAATATAAAATGAAAACATTAAATTTTATCAGAAAAAAATATGACAGAGAGAACAAGAGCTCGAATATAATAATGTTAGATTAAATGGATCACAATATGATACAATAAGCAATATATCAATAAATAAAAAAATCCAATGCAATTGCGTCATTTTGAATTATAATTGTAATTGAAGAATTAACTGCATCTTATGAATCAAAATGGACACGTTCATAAGAAACAATAACAAATTGCAAAATATGCTTTTAAAACCCATTATCCCTGGCAATTGAAAAATTAATTCAGTCCACTGCTTATCTGTGCTAATAAATATACCTTCAAAGATCAACAATAGAAAAATTGGTTAAATCCAAACATAAATAAGCCAATGCAAAGGTTTCACTTGAACAGAGGTACGTAACTATGTATATTTACTAGCTTTTTTGTACACCAAATACTAGTTTTTTAATTAAGGACCCTACTTGGCTCATTTACTGGCTAGACAGTCTTTAGAGAATCCTGAGTTTAATATCTTCCATTATAACCCTCTATGTATTCAACATATTATTGAAATGGAAAAGCAGTGATTCTCTTCTGTCAAAAAAAAAATTAAGGACCCTGCTGATCCAATTCCTAGACATAGTTGGGACAGGTACAAAACAAACCTCATTCATATCAAGGGCCAGATTCTTCAAGATATCCTATTCCTCTTATGATATCAAGTCCTTCATCCTGTACAAATAAAAAATTTCAATCATTAGAATTGTGCAAACTTGAGTGATTAGATTCTCATCCGTGGGAAGCCTGAGGTCATCCTTAGTGTTCCCATTTTCAGTATAAAGAGAAATATGAACTCACAAATCCATCATTAGAAATATCAATGAGTTGGTAGTCAGTATGATTCATGTGGAAAACCTGAAAAAGTGACATCAAAGGTGGATTTCATCTTCTTATAATTATATATGGAATAAGAAGACCCAAAATCTAAATAACAACTATATTTGCTGCACCAAATAAAATTGATATACTGAGATGAAAAAAGGGACAGGATGCAAGGTAATAGAAGGAAAAAGGGGGAAAAATAGACACATTTTTCTTTTGGCCAATTCAATTGCTCAAATCAAAAAGGAATCTCAGCAAGTTACCATCTCTTTTTTATGGCTAGCAAAGAAGCAGTATAGTACATGTAAGTGACCTGAAACACATCATAAAGATAAATAATATAGAAATTATATGTATATATAAATTGTCAATCATATGTTGGTTGAACCATGCCTGCTTGATAAGAATTAATACAGTAAATTTTCACCTGGATATGAAACAAATTTGAAGCATACAGAATATATATTGTTTAGACTTAAAACAAGTGATAATATATCAGGCTATACTATATATTTTCAAACAGAAAATTTGTGACATTGAAGGCACCATCATGGTCCTGCCAAGTGTGAAAGAGGAGAAAATATTATGTTCCTACATGATGTGTTTCAAGAAGCAGAAACTTGCCTGAATTGTTCATGTTCTTTAGCTTCTTTTAACTGTCAGAGTTTAGTGCTTAGCATGTAGTGCTTACACACCTCTGGTGTAACACAGGTTGCCACATACTTAAAATTTTGAAACATAAATAGAAATTTAAAAATCATAATAAAATCATCCCATTTTCCATGATCAACATGCCCATAAAATGCAAAATACCCAATATCATTAATCAACTTGTATGTGTATCATAAGAAACTAGTCTGTCATATATGAAATGTGAACCGTAAAGCCACTTTTGTGGCATAAGTCAAAAAAGGCATGGAGTGAAAAATCAAACTCTACTATGCTAGGCTTGTAAAATTAGTTGGAGGGTAGAAAAATATTGCAATGCATTAAATGCTTGAGCTCCCATCTTTGCCTATAAATAGCAAGCCATTTTGCTCATCTTAGCATCCCACTACAATTGTAGTAATCTTAGAGAGAGAGTTAGCAACACTAGTGGTGTGCGTGTTCTCCTATTATAAGAGAGAGTGTAATTGTTCTCTCCTTATAATTAGAGAGAGTTGTAATTTTCTTCCACTTAGTAAAAATATTTCTCTGGTCTTGTCCGTGGTTTTTCCCTTATCCGTTGAGGGTTTTCCACATTAAAATATTGTGTGTCAATTCCTATTTTTCTCATCTCTTATTTTAGTTGTGAGTTATTATTTTGTTACTCCGGTGCCCAACAGTGGTATCAAAGCCAATAGGTTCTGATATTGTTCCGCTGCGATACACGCTGGTACGCTGTTATAGTGCCGGAGAAAATTCTTAGTATGCTTTGTGGTTGCGGTATAGTCTGATCTACCACATCAGAAAAGAATTATTCTTATTACTAGATATAGAGTGAGGTAGTGTGAAAGTGCATGTCTAGGAAAGTTCTGGCTAAGGAAAGACTTGGTATTTAAGCGTGTTCGTTGGTGACCCACCTCTCTTTCATGGGAACTTACCTGGTGCACTGGTTTACGGTCTACAATCACTATTCCAGTAGGCGGTACTATATAGGGTGGAAGTTGTATAAGTCAGTTCTTTAATGTGAAACCATGGCAGCAAAATAAGAGATTGAGAAGTTCAACGGGAATAGTTTCTCCCTGTGGAAATTGAGGATAAAAGCAATTTTGAGGAAGGACAATTGTCAAGATGCAATTGAAGGCTGACCTGCAAATATCACTAATGAAAGGTGGAAAGAGATGGATGACAATGTTGTTGCCAATTTGCACTTAGCAATGGCAGATTCGGTTTTGTCTAGTGTTGCAGAGAAGAAGACTGCAAAGGAGATTTGGGATACTCTCCATAAATTGTACGAGGTCAAGTCACTTCACACTAGAATATTCTTGAAGAGGAAACTTTACATTCTTTGAATGAGTGAGTCCACTTCGATGATGGACCACATCAACAATCTAAATACTTTATTCGCTCAACTTTCTGCGTCAAATTTCAACGTAAAAGAAAATGAGCAGGCGGAGCTTCTACTTCAAAGTTTACCAGATTCGTATGATCAACTCATCATCAACATAACGAACAATAATGTTGTCGGTCGTCTAACCTTTGATGATGTTGCTAGAGCTATTCTTGAAGAAGAATCCAGGAGAAAGAATAAGGAAGATAGGCTGGAAAATTCCAAGCAAGCAGAGGCTTTAACGGTGACAAGAGGCAGATCAACGGAACGTGGCTCTAGTGGGAGTCAAAATCATGGTAGATCAAAGTCTCGAAGAAGGAAGAATGTCAAATGCTATAATTGTGGCATGAGATGGCACTTGAAGAAAGATTGTTGGCACAAGAAGAATGGAGGAAAGAATTCTGAAGCATCAAGCTCTTAAGGTTGCGTTGCAAGTACCTCAGATAATGGAGAAATCCTGTATAGTGAAGCAGCAATTAGTTCTAAAGGTGGAAGACAACTTCATGATTATTGGATATTGGATTCGAGTGCAACCTGGCACATGACTCCACGTCGAGATAGGTTTTGCACTTATGAGCCTATCTTAGAAGGATCTGTATTCGTGGGAAATGATCATGCCTTGGAAATTGCTGGAGTCGATACTGTCAAATTAAAAATGTACGATGGTACTGTTCGCACACTTCAAGGGGTACGACATGTGAAGGGCTTGTAGAAGAACTTATTGTCTGTTGGGCAATTGGATGACCTCGGGTGCAAGATCCATACTGAAGGTGGGATCTTAAAGGTAGTGAAAGGCAATCTTGTAGTGATGAAAGCTGAGAAGATCACAGCTAATCTATACATGCTTTTGGGAGATACGTTGCAAGAAGCAAATGCATCAGTTGCAGCAACAAATCAAGAAGAAGCAACGATGATGTGGCATCGTAGACTTGGACATATGTCAGAGCGAGGCCTGAAAGTCCTTGCCAAACATAATCTCCTGCCTGGGCTCAAAATGATCAATTTACTATTTTGTGAGGATTGTGTGATAAGTAAGCAACATAGATTGAAGTTTGCTAAAGTAACTACTAGAAGCAAACACATACTAGACTTGGTCCATTCGGATGTGTGGGAATCACCAGAAGTATCCCTAGGAGGAGCAAAGTATTTGTATCATTCATTGATGATTATTCCAGGAGATTGTGGGTGTACCCAATCAAGAAGAAGTCAGATGTGTTTCCAGTATTCAAGGAATTCAAAGCACAAGTGGAGCTTGAAACTGGAAAAAGAATTAAGTGCTTGAAGACAGACAATGGAGGAGAATATGTAGATGGTAACTTTCTAGTATTATGCAAACAAGAGGGTAATTTAAGACAATTCACAGTTCTACATACACCTCAACAGAATGGTGTGGCAGAGCGGATGAATAGAACTCTCCTAGATAGAACAAGAGCTATGTTGAAAACAGTGGGAGTAGCCAAATCTTTATGGGCAGAAAACCTCCTATTTCGTGATAAATCGATCACCATCAACAGCGATTGGTTTAAAGATGCCGATGGAGATGTGGAAAGGCAAACCAGCTGATTATTCTTCCTTACATGTGTTTGGATGTCCTGTGTATGTGATGTACAACTCCCAAGAAAGAACAAAGTTGGATCCAAAATCCAGGAAATGTATATTATTGGGTTATGCTGACAATATTAAGGGGTATCGCTTGTGGGATCCCATTGCCCGCAAGGTTGTTGTTAGCGAGGATGTAATTTTTGGAGAAAATGAATTGCAAAGTGAGCAAAAAAATGACAGCACTACCAAAGACACTACTATAGTACAGATAGAGAAGATATCTGGAGAAGATGACTTTTCTGAATCAGAACAGGAGGATGAAGAACAAAAGCCAAATAAGGTCAATGACGAAGGAGGTCTTCGACGATCAACACGACAAAAATCTAAACCAAGTTGGCACTCACAGTTTGTCATGGCAAGCCATGATGCATACTGTCTTCTACCTGAAGAAGGAGAACCATCAACCTTTCAAGAGCCCTGAGTAGTTCGGATGCTTCTCAATGGATGGCAGCAATGCATAAAGAAATGGAAGCCTTGCATAGAAATAATTCATGGGAACTTGTTGAACTTCCAAAGGGTCAAAAAGCCATCGGAACAAATGGGTATACAAGATCAAACGAGATGGCAATGATCAAGTGGAACGATATCGTGCAAGACTGGTGGTCAAAGGATATGCTCAAAAAGAAGGTGTTGATTTCAATGAGATATTCTCGCCAGTTGTTCGATTGATAACAACTAGAGTTGTTCTGGCTATGTGTGCTGGATTTGATTTACATCTTGAGCAACTTGATGTAAAGACTGCTTTTCTCCATGAAGAACTTGAAAAGGAGATATATATGCTCCAACCAGAAGGCTTTAAAGAACAAGGAAAAGAAAACTTGGTTTGTAAGTTGACCAAATCTCTGTACTGTCTAAAGCAAGGCCAAGATGTTGGTACAAGAGATTTGATACCTTCATTATTAGCCTTGGTTACAACAGACTGAGTTCAGACCATTGTACGTACTACAATAGGTTTGATGATAACGATTTCATCATTTTGCTGTTGTATGTGGATGACATGTTAGTGGTAGGCCCCAACAAAGATTGAATCCAAGAATTGAAGGAAGAGTTGGCTAGGGAGTTTGATATGAAGGACTTGGGACCAGCAAACAAGATTTTAGGGATGCAAATTCACCTAGACAGAAAAGATAGGAAACTTTGGCTTTCTCAAAAGAATTACTTACAGAAGGTCTTGCGACGCTTCAACATGCAAGACTGTAAGCCAATTTCTACCTTATTTCCTGTCAATTATAAGTTATCCTCAAATATAAGTCCTAGCAATGAAGTAGAGAGGATGGAAATGTCTCGAGTACCGTATGCATCAGCGGTGGGAAGCCTTATGTACGCCATGGTTTGTACAAGACCAGACATTGCACAAGCAGTGGGAGTGGTTAGTAGGTTCATGGCAGATCTTGGTAGAGAGCACTGGAATGCTGTTAAGAGGACACTTAAATACATCAAAGGATCCTCGGATGTTGCATTATGTTTTGAAGGATTGGAATTTATTGTCAGGGGCTATGTTGATTTAGATTTTGCAGGTCATCTTGATAAAATAAAGTCTACTACTGGCTATGTGTTTACACTTGCAGGAGGGGCGGTGAGCTGGTTATCCAAATTATAGACTGTTGTAGCTTTGTCTACTACAGAAGCTAAGTACATGGCAGCTACCCAAGCATGCAAGGAAGCTATTTGGATACAAAGGCTATTGGAAGAACTTGGGCACAAGCAGCAGAAGACTACTGTGTATTGTGACAGTCAAAGTGCCTTGCACATTGCAAGGAATCCAGCCTTTCATTCCAGGACAAAGCACATAGGTGTTCAATATCACTTTGTCAGAGAAGTAGTAGAGGAAGGAACCGTGGACATGCAGAAGATTCACACCAAAGATAACCTAGCAGATGTTATGACGAAGCCAATCAATACAAACAAGTTTACATGGTGTTGATCCTCCTTTGGCCTATCAGAAACGTAAGCAGCAAGGAAATGGCAAGATAGAGAGATATTTGAAAACTCACAAAAGTAGCTTTAAGTGGGAGATTATGAACCGTAAAGCCACTTTTGTGGCATAAGTTAAAAAAGGCATGGAGTGAAAAATCAAACTCTACTATGCTAGGCTTGTAAAATTGGTTGGAGGGTAAAAAAATATTGCAATGCATTAAATGCTTGAGCTCCCATCTTTGCCTATAAATAGTAAGCCATTTTGCTCATCTTAGCATCCCACTACAATTGTAGTAATCTTAGAGAGAGAGTTAGCAACACTAGTGGTGTGTGTGTTCTCCTATTATAAGAGAGGGTGTAATTGTTCTCTCCTTATAGTTAGAGAGAGGTTGTAATTTTCTTCCACTTAGTAAAAATATTTCTCTGGTCTTGCCCGTGGTTTTTCCCTTATCCGTTGAGGGTTTTCCACATTAAAATATTGTGTGTCAATTCCTATTTTTCTCATCTCTTATTTTAGTTGTGAGTTATTATTTTGTTACTTTGGTGCCCAACATGAAAGACCAAAAATAAAACTAACACAACTATAGAGATAAATGTCAGGCAACCAACCTTACCACAGTCTAGTAAACTCAAGCGATCTGAACACCTGCCCTTATCCAGATCTTCTTTGTATGCTCCATAGCCTACCGAGAGTCCTGGGGATTCTTTAGAGTATACAATAGTTAGTGGAACCCTTACACCAATATGGGCAATAATTACTTCATCCCTCTAACAACAATATACTTGAATAAAAATTCATGGCACACTCTTTCTTATCATATATGCCTATTGAATTTTACTCTTATTTAGCTCATAAGTTGGGATGCATGACTGACCAACAAAATCACAGTTCACTTTAATTTACGAGTTGTTTTTTAATTGGAATCTCACATTACTGTGCGCAGGAATTTCAAATCCCAAGTTTGTGGCAAGTTTAAATTATATTTATTTGTTTTTGCTTAATGTGGTGCTCGTTTTCAATTCATGTATTCTGTTTGGTTAAAGCTGAGTTTGAATTTCCTATTTTTGATTCGTAGATTATTGGTTTGTTTGACGCCAGTTCCTATGTGAATCAATTATCAACGTGTTTGGAGAACCGTTTGCAGGTGGCAAAGGTAAGTTGTGAGAAGTAACAAAGGTGTTACTTTTGCCCCAAACGTAATTTTGGAGGCTGCCCACCGAATTTCCAAACATGCACTATATGTGTAGAGTTTAATTTTTAAGGTTCATGAGTTTTCAAAATGAAGCAATCTCTGACGGCTAAAAGCCGCTAGAAGTCATTTAATCCGAAAAACACTTTGCCTAAGCAATTTCTGGCGGTTCATTTCTAGCAGTTTTGAACCGCCAAAAATTCTAACCGCCACAAAATGTAATAAGATTAATGATGTTTTTCAACATGGACAGTGGCAATTGCAACAGCTGGCATCTCAACTTCCTTCAGATCTCAAACAAACAAAGTATTTATAATATGCAGCCTAATTTTAATCCACAAGTCCCTGACATGTTTATTTGGAGTGAGAACATAATTGGAGCTTACACTACTAAGTCAGCTTATCAATGGCTTCTTAAGCAAATTAAAGGCTAGGAATGACTTTATTTATGGCTGGAATTGGATATGGAAGTTAAAAGCCCCGGAGAACATCAAATTCTTTATTTGGCTCTCAGCTCATAAATCAGTCCCCACACTTCAGCTATTACATCATAGAGGTATAACTCATAAGCAACATGTCCTTGTTGTTTGAAAGAGGATGAAACTTTTCTTCATTGTGTAAGAGATTGTACTCCTCTGATCCAGAATATCAGAGATCAACTGCAACTCCCTTGGAATGTTGGCATTCATCACACTCATCGTGAAGGAAACTAGTGTGCAGATTTTCTGGCCAAGAGAGGTGCTAATGAGAATAGTGCTTTGGTGTTCTATGATTCCCCCTGTCAACATGGGCTTGCTATTATTAGCTGATGCAACAAGGGTTGTGTTTCCCAGGATGTAATTAGTTTTGTTTTTGTTTTCTTTCCTTTTTGACAAAAAAAAAAAAAAAAACTTACTGTCTTATTAAAAAAAAAATGTAAATACACAGGCACAATAGTGTAATAATTATATACACATGGTATATTCAGCAACGCTATTTTTTTTCTCTATAACAACTTTTTATGTTATTGCATGGATAGTGATAAAAAAATTAAAAAGAAATAATATACACATCAATATATAATAAGAGAAATTGTTATAATATATTAACTTTAGCACAATAGAAATGTGGATACATAGGCACAATAGTGTTTGTCTCTATGCTAGCTATAATAATCTTAAAATATAATTCCTCTCAAAAAAAAAAATCTTAAAATTTAATTTATCTAAAATAATATCTTTAATTTGATAGAATATAATAATATTTAAAATTAAAAATAAATCAACTTTAAATTATAATTAATTAAATTTAAATGAAAAATTAAAAAGAAATAAAAAATTATAATAAAAAAATTAATATAAAATAAGCTTCATTGTATTTTTGGTCTCTTATTATTTATCAAATGAGTTATTTTAGTCTCTCTAGTTTCAAACATTCAATTGCTCAAATCAAGTACTCATACTTTTAAAATTGATGAAATTTAGTCCAACACTTAAAGATAATATTTTAATATTTAAAATTAAAAAACTAAATCATATTTAAATTATAATTAGTTAAATTTAAATAATAATATTTAAAAGGGAAAAAATATTTGTGCTTGTTTAAATTAAATTGAAATTTCAATTAACATAATTTTAAATAAATATTCCCATATTTAATATCACATTTAAAAAATTAATTTTAAAATAAAACAACTTTAAATAACCTCAACATTAAATAACAAATTTTATAATAAATTCTATCACTAATCTATATCAAAATCAATTTCACTAAGTCCTGGGGATTCGTTGGGACAAGGCATGTCCCAAGATTATTGAAAGTTTATAGAAATATTTACATATCGTCCAACAATAAAGATTTACTTATGTCTATATCCATAAATGATAATCTATCCTCATGTTTCACTTGTTGTATTTTACAAGATTCCCATTTACTTTAATTTTTTTTTTTTTATATCACATGTTCCGATATTTTATAATTTTGAGAAATAATAATCGGAGAGAAAGATAATGAAGAGGTGTGGTGTCCAATGGAGACCCATCATCACCACCACTTCCACCAGTGCTGCCACGGTTCCAAATTTCTGGGTCACCCTCTTCCACCTTCTCAACCCTCTTCATGGCGACCCCTTCTAGCCAGACCCTTTTCCCCTTCTCTCGTCTCTTGCTCCTCCAACAACAACTTCCCGCGTTGGGACTCCAACGCAGAAACCTTTCGACCCCGAAATTTCACCTCCAACGGTGCCAGAAAGGGACAAGAACAAGAACAAGGGTTCGGGAAGAAGAGACGCTGGTGGTCTGATGAGGATAGAGAATTCGAGGAAGAAGAAGAAGAAGAAGTAGAAGAAACTTCTAGTGGGATTTTGGAAGAGGCCATTGACAGTGTCTGGTTTCTCCAGGTGAAAAGAAAAACCAATTTGAGTTTGATTTTCAGTCTAGAGATTTTTATTATACTGTCTATGTGTTAATAAGTGTGTGTTTGGTTTTTTTTTTTTTTTTCTTTGTCACGTGTGTAACAACTTCCTACTACTGGATAACCAAACATACCCTGAGAGTGTGAGACTTGGCACTTACTATTTTGGTTATTTGAGTGACGCCCTTTTTATTTTTATGTGGAAGATGTAAGTAGTTTATAAGGAAATTTGGAATTTTTTTTTTAATTAAAGTTTTTGCTTAGAGAATGATTTTTTTAGAATATATGGATATAGATGGAAGTATAAAGTTTTAAGATTAGTTGCATGCGTACGTCTAAATATATTGACATCTAATAGGATTTGATCATTTTATTACATAATCCTGTTCATTGATATGATGTGGCAATAGAATAAATTCCCATTTGGTGTTTATGTAAAAAAGTTTAATGTTGACAATGCGTTATAAATTAAACTCTATACTCTATTATAAAAACCTGAATAGGTTGGGCGAGTGAAATAAAACAGTGTCTCACATTTGATAGGTCATCAATTCAATCCCCCACCCGTCTCTTTAGGATAAAGTAAATGTAAATTTTTCTATAAGTGTTCTTTGAACTTGGAAGCTTTCCTTGCTTTAGACTAGAGCACCATCCCCTCCTCTAAAATTTCAGTTACCACATCTTCTATTATATAGATTTTGTATTTCTTTCTTGTTTCCTTGCCATTCATTATGAAATCAGGACAGAGATTAGTCATAGGATAACTGTTAAAGTGTGATAATAGGTGTTAAACTGTTAAAGATACTATTGATTTCATGATTTCCGATTATTCGGGCATGCTGCTAATGACTGTGATCAGCTTGTAAAGTAGTATAATTGCATATTTTCTGTTAGTATTCACGAACTGAGTGCAACTCTATTGGATATAACTTTTTTTTACTAAAAGAGAGAGAGGGAGGGGGGGACTCTTGTATAAAAGCATGTGCTTTTTTTGCTCTGGACCTTAAATGTCACTGATATTTTCTAGTAAGCTGTTGTAATACATGGAACTGAAGCAAGAACACAGTATGTCATATGCACAAAATCTGGAACAGTTGGGACAGGCATATTAGTACATATCATTTGATTTTATTATCAGACATACCACAAGTAATGCCTTAACCCTTAACCTAAATGTCTTATTTGAACCATGGCTTCTGTTGAAGCTTTTATGTAATGTATTTTGTTTGGTACTTGGCCCAATGGGCCAGTTTGTGACTTCTGTTAGTGAGGGATCTAGAGTTAGTTAGTGATTGTTAATTAAACTTCTAACAGATTTTGACAGAGACAGGCTATAAATAGATAGTGAGAGAAGATTAGGGGCATTCAGTTAAGTGAGAGATAGGTTTGCGGAAGAGATCTCAGGCTTTTGAAATCCTGAGAGGAACACTTATATTCATTTTTTCTCTATTATTCAAAGTTTTCTTAATGGTAGTGTATAATAGTATAATATTGTTCAGATTACCATCAAAATTCCAAACTTGTAACCAATGTAATGGGAAATATAGCTGTGAGTTGAGTGCCATAGGAAGAAACCATTCCTCACATTCATATATTTCTATTGGAAAAAAAAAATAAAAAAAAATACTGCATGATAAAGTATGACAGATTTCGATAATGAGTATATTTTTCTATGTCTAATTTAGAGCAAAATGGTTGTTTATATAATTGGCAGACAAATGATTTTCAGTGGATTCTTTGTTGAAGTCGTCTCTTGAGCTATCGAAGCAGTGCATCCTGATGAGAATTGTCTCAGCTAAGCTACAGTGATTTTAGGTAGTTCCTATAGTGAATTTCGATTACTAGAGACAAGGACTTGTCGTGCAGATTCACTTGGCAGTATAAGTGCTTCAAGATTTAGGAATATACTTATGTATGCTAAATTCTGATCAACATATTTTATTCAGGAAACTAAGATGGCCTTACTCGGTTGCTAGAGCATCCACCAGTAGGGAATGAAACCTTGCAGTTAAAGAAGTTACTAGTGATGGATACCAGTTTCCATTTCCTCCAGAACACCTCAAGTTTAATTCCTAGTATATAAAAGCATGTGTTTTGCTTTGATATTAAGCACGACACAGACTACAAAACAGCATTGCATAACCAAGATATGAGGAAGATTAAGGCACCAGGCCCACCATGCAGAAAGATCTTGACAGTTTTCTCTAGATCTAAGGCATGAACTCACCAAGCAGATTTTAATTGTAAAAAAAATGTATGTTTAAATCACAGTTGTTTGTCTAGACGTAAATAGGTGAAGATTGTCAATGGATCTAACAATTTTTAATTACAATCCTAGGCAAATAGAACTGAAAATGCTTAGATTGGGGGACTGAAACCTACTCTGTTATTGCTCTATAAACATATCACATTTAATATGTTGAACCATTACTTACTAATAATTGTTGCTGCCATTAAATCCTGAATCCATCATAGAGCAGAGAGGTCACTGTTTTATAATAGTCACCAAATTGCTTGGTTTTCTAGGCAGCTCTTAGAGCATTTTTTGGTAATCTTTCTATTGGGTGAGAAGTACTATGATGGGTAACTAACTTTCTAGGAAGTGTTCATGTTGCACCTCTTTTAACACCTAGTGGGTTAAGACTTTTGTTGTTGCTGTTGTTTCAATTGTGTAAACTCACAGCATCTTACCTGTGTCTACATATGCATTGAAATATTTTTGTTGGCATGAAGTGTTGCAATGTATTTCATTTTTCTCTAAATGCAGATTTTCAAATCCTATGGTTGGACGCTGCCTGTCATCCTCGCATCATGGTTGCTAAATAGTGGTCCGAAAGCTTTCCTCATGGCATTAATTCTTCCCCTTGGTCAATCAGCACTTGCACTAGCATTTGAGAAATTATGGGGACCGTCCGAGAGCAAACCAAAACGCAAGTACAGAAGGAGGAGGAAACCCCGTGCTAGAAACAGCACTAGGGTTGAGGACGAACCAGAAGAAAAACAGAAAACCAGAAAGGGGTACCAATCATGGGTAGCTGAGGACAATGGTTCAGTTGACAGGGGCAGCCGAGAAGAAGCGCCGAGTTTTGGTGGATGGGATGACTTGGAGAGGTCAAGACCAGCGACAAAGTCTTCCCGCACCATGGATGGATCACGAAGAATGCCTATGGAAGGTGGTAGGTTGAGTAGGAGAGAAAGAACAAGCGACACACCTCTGCTGTTGCGAGTGCTTATTGCTATTTTTCCATTTTTGGGCTCATGGACAAAGATGCTGTAACAGTCTATACCATAACTTGAGCTTGGATGAGTTGGATGTGATTGTTTACATCTTCCTCGGATGAAAAGAAACCAAGTAGTTATTTTATGTTGTTTGTCAACATATATATGTGTAGTCTTTGATTAAATTAGATGATGAATTAAGTCCATCAACATCAGCAAATTTACATTCTTTATCTGTCTCATTTTTGGCAGAAGAGAATTTTGCAGACCCCCATTTTGGTTGTTGGGTTTGCTGTGATTGAAGTAATACTTTTTAGACAGCTTTTGTGATCTTAACCTTGCAGTGTGCACTGCTAAGTCTCATGTACAATTCTGCAGTTATGAATGTTACTCTGTGCAATAGCATTGTCCATTTTCAACTGTGTAAATATCAATCCATTTTTAAGAAAAATGCTAATAGGCCTCAAACAAAATGAAAAGTGAAGCAAGTAACTAACAGGTATGGAATTGGATCAGGCTACTCGTCAGAACTTATGATCTAACTCTGATTAGACCAATCTGTTAAATAAATAAGTCACGCAAGACTTTTTTTAAACCTTATTTAGTTAAAAAGTCAAATTTTGAGTTAACAAATCTTTTAGTTCCAAGTTCCAACATATTAATCTATTTAACTAAATACAAATAATATAGTAATTAGTTTAAAAAAATACTACATCAATTATTCATTGTCTTTTTTCCTACTTTTTTATCCTATCAAATAAATTGAGAGAAAATTCAACTTTTTTTCTTTTCTTTTCCTTTTTTTTTTTTTTTCTATAAATGAGTCTTGGAAGAAAGTACTCAACGTAATCCAAAAATGAGCGATCATCAATGGAAAGTTCATGAATCAACTAGCATAAAATTATTTTAACTTAACAAGTGATCTTAAATTAGAACTTTAAGTATGTTGCAACATAAAATACTCAAAATGAAAACCTTATCAGCGCATGTTTGGATACCAGTTGAAAATCCGTTCAACGAAAAAAATACACTTTCCTAGACATAAACACAAAAGCAACTCCCCTCTTGCTTTCAACAAAACGTTGGTTACGTTTTTATCAACCCAAATCCAAACATACACTCAGTTGTTACTTATAAGCTCAGTTTGAAATGCTTGATTTCGGACGGACGAAATATTGACAGACAAAAAAGAGAAGTTACAACCGTCCTTCCAATAGCAGTAAAAGAGAAAAAAAAAATCACAAAATACATACAATTTTCAGAATCCTCCAAAAGTGGACGGAGTGTGGAGGGAAATGTAATATTGAGGAATGAAAATACAAAAATGCTTTTATTTTTGTATATTTTTTATTATGGATATTTATGTAATTATATATATATTATGATTTTCTATATAATTAAAAATAATTTTTTATTTTTTTTCTTACCAAACAAATTACATGTAAGTTTCTTTTTTTTTTATGCGTAATTACATGTAAGTTTCTAAACATGTTGAATAATTATCCAAACCGTCCAAAAGTTGCTGGTTGGTTTTTGACGACGGAAAGTTGTTTGTTGTGTGTTGAATTCTATTTTTCCATTAATATAATATAGTAATAAAAGATCTTGTGGACAATGATTGCGACGTCGCCGCTTACATTGACTCTCAGTACATGTTTACCATTATTTTGTTTACTTTTTTTTTCGAAATTAATTAAAATATACAACATCTAATTACACATTCTTGATTTAGTAGTGTATTTTTTTTATTTTAATTTGAGGTGAAATTTATTACTATTTTCTCTAAAGGGGAAAAGCACGAAACTAGCATGGGCAACCCGTTTAATCACATTGCAGGGGGGAAAAAAAAGGAGATTTTCGTCCTAAAGAAATGTACTCTCTTCCCAATACAAATCACAAATAAAATAAGATTTACTTCGCATGGGGCAAACCATTCAACCACGTTGCAAAAAAACTATAACAATAAACCAACTTACACTTGCATGTGTTTCTAATTACAAATCAAAGTACTTAGATTATCTTCTCAACCAAACATATGCTGAACAACTAATTTATTATTGGCCTAAAAGACCATTGTTTTCCAATTGCTTCATTTTTTCGGTATGTAACATAATCTGGTTTTGAAGGCACGCACCCCTTGCATTTAATTGGAGACTTTAATAAGCAAGTGTTTCATACCCAACGAAGCCTCGCACGTGATCTAGTCTAAGAAAATAGAACTTTATGAAGAATAGTGTAGTCAAGTTTGCATCCAATGTTTCTATATAAAAGGTCGTTCCAAGGTGTGAAGTGTATATATAAAGTTTTAATGTGTCTCTTTTTTTACCACAAATCTCAAGAACCATTTAGGTCACAATAAATTATATACCACAAATCAAATGATCATAACCCATCATGATTCAAGCTCAACAAAATTATAGACATTGTATAGCATAATACATTCAATAAAACAGTAACATACCACAACTTTTCAAAGCTCAAAACACGGAAGAATCAAACTTTTTTTCCAATAAACATTGCATCTTTGACCAGAACAAACACTCAAAGCCATAACTCTTAATTCAGGGTCCACCAAAACACAAAAACAAGCACAAAGCACACAAAGTTCATTATGTCTCCTTGGACTTGTGTCTTCATCTCCCCTAACCTTAAAGAAATTCCAAGAAGTTGCTAGCTTGAGTCTTTGCCAAAATCTCCAAATACCACAAAGATCCTATCACTTTTGGATCAAGTATCAAGCTTTTGAAACAAAAAAGGAGAATAGAAGGGGAAAAGGGTTACACGAACTTGATAAGAGAAGAAAAGAAAAAATAAAGTTTACCCCCTTTAATTAGAACATGAAGAGGATGAAGAATCTTGCAAGCAAATAACTTGGTTCATACTTTAAGATTTTCACTAGCTATAGAGGCTTGAGCTCAAAAATGGAGGCTTTGGGAGAGAATGGGGTTTGGCCAAATGGAGAGGGAAAGGAGAGAAATGAGAGTGTCTTAACTTAGATGAGAGAGAATGAATGTCTAAAATGAACTTGTAAGACAAATTTTTTGGTTATTAGTAATAGGAATTGTTTGTAATTTAAAATTTGAATCTAATTGATCAAATAAAAAAAAATAAAAAAAAGAATTTGTTTCCTTCTCTTTGACTCCCTTGAATCCGTGTCAATCATAGGATAGACCGATAGTGTGAATTCTTCAAAAAATGGACAACTTGAGCTTATGCTAAATGATTTTTTATCTTGTGCAACCTTGCACAAATTAAGGTTCATTAATTATCCACTTTTAACCAATTTTCATTAGCTAATTAATTATGATTCTTTGAGAAAAGCAATTTTTTCTCTCATATTTATTTTATGAACTCACCTCGATATAATCTCTCTCTCCCCCATCAAAATAATAATAATTAATAGTTTTTTATTATTTTACAGAGTAAATTCATAAAATAAATAAGAAATGAAAATTATTTTTTTAGAAAAGAATCAGGACTAATATTCATAAAATATTTGTTTCATAAAATGCAGAAAGCAAAAAATATAAAAATAAAAATTAATGATGTTGTTTATGCAAAGAAAAAAGGGATAAAAACAAAAGGCAACAAAAAGACAAATTGCGATATAAGTTTCAATTATTTCTAGGTTATGCTAGGATTATATACGGTTTCTGCATAAAACGATAAAGTTCATGTCCTTCACATCCTCAGGAGAAGTTATCCAGTAAATGGATTGTAGGGGGATTCTAGGGTGGGAAAGTAGTGTAGGTCTCCCACCACGGGAGAATGTTTTAGAACCGTTAGATTACTTTATTTTTAAATCAACGATTCAGATATTTTTTCTTTTATTCTTTTTTCTTTTCTCTTTTTCTCCCACTTTTCCCAGTCTACCCCTCTTTCTACAACACCAACCTAACCCTAAATGCCAAACGGAGAAAGATTGAGGGGGAGGAGGAAAGCAGAACGCGGCATCGCTGTCGCCTCGACAATGACAGCTTCGGTAACAGCGGGGGCGGCAGTTGGAGGTTGAGAGTCCTTCGTCATGTCAGACCGCGCCTAATGCGTCGTGCGAGCCGGCCAGCTCTGAGATCCTCTACCTCGTCGGCCCAACTGCGATGAGGCGCGCGAGTGAGGAAGACGCAAATGGAGTCCCCGACGGGACTCGCGGAGGCTTGCCATGAGGGCGCCTTGCCGACGCCGCTGGGATTGCTAACGATGATGATGAGGGCGTCCTTACCCCCATTTGGTTTTCTGAATTTTATTGTGTAAAAATTGGAAATTTAGGGCAATGGGTGATTTTTGAGATCTGGATATTGTTCTCTTTGTTGGATCTGTGATTATCATAAAGGTATTTTTGTTTGGTGGTGTTGTGTCTTGATCCGCGTCATCAGCATTAATATAGGTGGCGTAGTTGTTCGCGCGGCATCGTGTTGTCCGCGGCGGTGGCCGGTCATCTGCGGCAGTGTTGTGGGTGGTCTGTGGCAAAGGAAGGGCAGCGACGTTTGTGGTTGTCCATGGGGGAGGAAGGTCAAGCGGTGGAAGGTAGGTGAAGAAAGAAAGAAGGGGTAAACGGGAAAGAGAAAAAGAAAAAATGAAAAAAATTTGAACTGTTGATGTAAATTTTATTTTATCTAATGGTTCAAAATAATTTTTTCACCGTGAGAAACATGCCACACTTTCCCACGGTAGAATCCCCCATGGATTGTATGGAGGCTACTAGTTTATTGAATGTAACAGGCTAATGTTTTTACCCGTTTTTTCCTTGCATGAACAGCATCATTAATTTTTATTTTTTATTTTTTTGCTTTCTGCATTTTATGAAACAAGTATTTTATAAATATTAATCCTGATTTTTTTTTTAAAAAAATCGTTTCTTATTTATTTTATGAATTTACTCTCTAAAATAATAAGAAACTATTAATTATTATTATTTTGGTGGGAAGAGAGATTACATTGAGGCCAGTTCATAAAGTGAATAGGAGAAAGAAAATTGCTTTTCTCAGAGAATCATAATTAACTAGATAATAAAAATTGATTAAAAATAAATAATTAATGAGCCTTAATCTGTGTAAGGTTATACAGGATAAAAAAAAAATTGTAAGCTAAAAATCATATTGTATTCTATGGTGAGTAAAAGTAACATGTCATTTTAGTACAAGATCCTTTTGTAATTAAGATTAATGTGAATCTTTGTCCTACTAATTAATTTGAGACAAATTAGGGGTATTTTGATAATTTTTTGGGTGTTTGAGACAGTACAATGTACATAGTATATGATCTAGTGTTGCTTTTTGTAATGCATATATTCAACGATAAAATAATTATATTTTATTCTAGATTTCATAATTTTTTTTTCTAAATTTCTAGATTAAACATTATTAATTTTCATCGATCACTCTTAAATCATCATACTAATTGGACTTTTTATATACAGAAGTCATTATAATTTTATATTGTCAACTTATCATAGTTTAAGTTTCAGTTGAATTAAGATCTAAAATACAATTAAAAATCACAGTAAATTGAATTAATTAAATTTTGTAATTTAATTATCATTCTCACTTATTAAATAATACGAACAAGTCATTTAATAAAAATAACAATATCTAGAATGTCACAACATGGATGTCCACAAAAAACATGGCCTAGATTCCAAATCAGAAGAGTTCCCAAGTCATTTTCCAAACACATTCTTTATAGACTATCTCTTTCTACAAAGTCTTCTGTAACAAAGAAATGGAATTTGCGCAGTTGTAATTTGAACAAAAATTCCTCATCCGACGACATCACTTTGAGAAACAATTAATAAAGGGCTTCCTTTCCAACGCTTATTTATCTTTTCAAAAAATGAGTCTTATTAATTGGTATTTTAGGAATAATAGTTAAAAATAATAAATATACATTATTAAAGTTATACTACCAACACAGGATATCACTGTGGTGATTGGAACACTGAAAATATGAGAGAGAAACTAGAGAGAGAGGGTGTGAGAGAGAATGTGAGTCAGGGGTTTACGATGGGGCTAAGGAAGAATTTCTTTGTTTTTCTTCTCTAAATTCCCAGAAAGCTTCAATGAGGAGGATATGTGGAATATATTCCAACGATATAGTAGGGTATGGGGAGTGTATATTTCCAGAAGGAAAGACAAGTGGGGAAATCGCTACGGTTTCGTTCGCTTCATCGATGTGCAGAATGTCAAATTTCTGGAGAAGCAGCTTGATCAAATACGTATAGGGAACGTTAAGATGAACGTTAACATCCCTAAATACAAGAGGTACACAACAGATCGTGTAGGATATAAGCAAGAAATTAGAGAAGTGGGTAGCAGAAGCAATGAGGTGGACCTAGGACCTCGAAACTCTGAAATTGTTAAGGGCACAGGAAAACAAATTGAGGGAACAAAGACGTATGCACAAATGGTGAAAAAACCAAATGGTGTGAGGTGGCAGGAGAAGAAGGGGAAGTTTGATGAGAAGAAAGAACATAAGTGGTGGGGAAAAGAGATTTGTGTGATGGAGAAGAACACTGATTGGCTAAAGAATAGTTGGATAGGGAGATTGAGAGATCTAGCAATGTTCAATAGATTGAATGATGTGTTTATATCTGAAGAAGCTGGAAACGTGAAGATGAGATATATGGGTGATGATGCAGTGCTCATAACAGGAATCACAAAAGAGCTTTTAACAGAGAAAGCAATAAATGAAGATGGTTTGTTCTCAATATTTCATTCTATTCAAAAATAGGAGGCGGAGATCAGGTTTGGTAACAGACTAACATGGATTCGTTGCTCTAGAATTCCATTACAAGTTTGGGGAGATGAATGTTTTGCTGCATTAGTGAGCCAGGTCGGAGAGTTTGTGACTGTTGATAAAGAAACAAATGATAAGGTAAGGGTAGATGTCGCAAGGTTGTTAGTGAAAGTTTCATCCCCACAACACGTGTTCTATAATGAGAAGGTGAAGATTAATGGCTGTGTATACACTATAAGGGCAGTGGAAGAAATCCCAACTACAGAACAGAAATGTGGATGCTGAAGGTGGGAAGATAAAGGCAGCGAGTCGGGAGAAGACTCAATGGGAAGTATTATAGGCCTGGATATAAATTCATCTGAGTCTGATAACGATAATGATGTCGCAGAGGTGAATGTGTATGGGGAAGATGAAGTTAAGGGGCAAGAAGCACCAGTAAAACCAAACGGTGGCTGCCAGACAGAGGATAGAGGAGAATTTTCAAAATGGGAACCACAAGGCAATACCCTACGGGTAATGGAAGGGGAGGAGGAGGGAGACTTAATAGATTGCCCATTGGACAATGACAGTGGCGTGTTACATAAGCTAAAAAGTTTAGAAGATAAGGGTGGTCTAGGAAACAATCACGAGGTTCGAAAGGAAAATGGGGATGTGGGGCTAGGAAACGCTGACAGAAATGGTAAGGAAGAACTAATACAATTGGTACACGTGGAGTGCAAGTCTGTAGATGAAGGGAAAGACGACCACAAAGAGCAACATCAGGAAAAAGAAGTGGAATTGGGCCAGCACAGTTTAGAGGCCCAAGTTTTTAAAAGCCTTGAAGATGAAAGTATTGCATCCCATTATACGAAGGAGTATGGGCCAAATCAAACGCTTTTCTCGGCCTCACTGTGCAACGACACTTTTATTCGAGAAAGTTGTGAGGGGGAGCCTAAGGATTATAAGGGAGAAAGAACTACACAAAAGAAAAAGGGACAGATATGTGGAAGTCCAAGAAAAGAGACCCGTAAGGTATACGTTGGTGAAGGAAATAGATTATGGTCGTTGGTGAGAGGGGTTAAACGTGGACCCATCAGAGGCAGTTCAATACTAGAAGAAGGGTCTACGTCGGGCCATAATCATAGGGAAAAAGGCTCTAACATAAAGGAGATTAACAGAAAGAAGGAGGAGAAAGGGGAGGAATAATTTAGTAATTTTCTCTCTGACAACTGCATCCAAAATTGCAACAGGTTGGTGTGGATTAAAAATGATAAGAAAGAGACACTGAAGATGTGGGAGGTGGGGAAAAAGATACGTGTGTCATATGAGGGGGAAGAACAAGACATGGTGGAAAAATTAGAAGAGTTGGAGCATAGAGACCAACATGGGCTTTCAGCTGCACAAAAGAAGCACATGGAGGGAAGAAGAGAGGTGAACAAATGAAGTTGCTATCATACAATATAAGGGGATTAGGGGGTAGGTTGAAGAGGAAATTTCTGCAGAAAATAATTCAAAAAGAGGAGATCCAATTTTTATGCATTCAAGAAACCAAGAAGGAAGTAATCGATGATAAATTTTGTTATTTGTTATGGGGAGATTCAAAAATGCTATGGGTAGCGTCACCATCAATAGGATTTGCAGGAGGTGTATTGAGTATCTAGGACACTAATTGTTTTCAATTAAGAGCCCAATTTGTGGGAACTGGATTTGTAGGGGTGGAAGGAGTATGGAAGGAAAATGAAAGGCACATTATGATAGTCAACATCTATGCATCCAATGATAAAATGGGGAGGAGAATTATGTGGGAAGAATTAAAAGAGATAAAAGAAGGTAGTCATGTCTCTTGTTGGAGACTTTAATTGTATTAGAAGAGCTTGTGAGAGAGTGGGTGTTAGTGGAGAAGATGAAGGAGTTGGAGAAAGAGATGAGTTTAATAATTTTATTCTACAGATGGGGTTGGAAGATTTGTCATGCGTGGGAAGAAGGTTCACTTGGTATAGGCCAAACGGGAAGGCTAGTAGTAGGATTGATAGGGGGTTGGTAACAAATGATTGGTACAATTCTTGGCTAGGATGCTTCGAATATATTCTTGATAAAAATGTGTTGGATCATTGTCCTATATTAATCAAGAATAATATTGTTGATTGGGGACCTAAGCCTTTTAGGGTCCTAAATTATTGGTTCTTGGATAACATGTTCATTAAATATATGGAAGGTGTATAGGGAGAGATAAAAGTTGAAGGTTGGGGATCTTTTGTGCTTAAAGAAAAATTGAAGGCATTGAAGAAGGGATTAAAAGTGTGGAATGCGGAACACTTTGGGCATTTGGAGAGAAGACAAAAACAAATACAAAGAGAATTGAAGGAATTGGAGGAAAAAGAGGATGACATGGATCTCAATGAAGAGGAGGCATTTAGGAAAAAAGTACTACAAGAGGAGTTTTAGAGAGTAGTCACTTGTAATGAATTTCTAGCAAGACAAAAATCAAGAGTCAAGTGGGAGGTAGAGGGGGGCCTAAATTCAAAATACTTCCATGCTCAAGTGAATTGGAAGAGGAGAAAAAATATGTTGAAAGGGTTGTCTCTTGAAAGGGAATGGGTGGAGGAACCACGACTTGTGAAGGAGGGAGTGGAGAAGTTTTTTAAAGAAAGATTTA
Organism: Pueraria montana var. lobata; assembly: GCA_026413185.1. Lineage (NCBI taxonomy): Eukaryota > Viridiplantae > Streptophyta > Magnoliopsida > Fabales > Fabaceae > Pueraria > Pueraria montana. The sequence continues at coordinate 7,057,309 of CM048647.1, forward strand.
GAGAAACGGAGGTGAATAGGCCGAAGTTGGATGGGGTGGACTTCAACAAAATATCACTTGAAGATAACATTATGCTCTTAGCAAATTTTGATGAAAGGGAGGTTACGGAAGCAGTTTGGGAATGTGGTGATTCCAAAAGCCCGGGACCGGATGGTTTTAATTTTCGTTTCATCAAAGCATTTTGGGAGTTATTAAAGGCCGATGTGATGAGGTTTCTTCAAGAATACCGTGTCCATGGAACTTTCCCCAAAGGTAGTAATTCCTCTTTCATTTCTCTTATTCCTAAAGTGCTTGATCCACAAAATTTGGGAGAATTTAGGCCAATATCTTTAGTTGGGTGCATGTATAAAATTTTGGCAAAAATTCTCTCAAATAGGCTTAAAAGGATTCTACCTAAAGTCATTGATCAAAGGCAAAGTGCATTTTTAAGAGGGAGGCATTTGTTAGATAGTGCACTAGTAGCTAATGAGGTGGTTGAGGAGGCAAAGAGGCTAAAAAAGAAATGTTTGATCTTCAAAGTGGACTACCAAAAAGCCTATGACTCAGTAAGCTGGGAATTTTTGTTATATATTCTCCATAGATTGGGCTTTGAGGAAAAGTGGATTAAATGGATCAAGGGATGTTTGGTAAGTAATAGTGTCTCAGTGTTGGTGAATGGAAGTCCAACTAAGAAATTCACGGTTTCAAAAGGATTAAGACAAGGAGACCCTCTTGCTCCCTTTTTGTTTAATATTGTGGCTGAAGGGTTATGTGGGATGATGAGACAAGCTCTTAAGAAGAATCTTTATACAAGTTTCCTTGTTGGTGAGAAGAGGGTGGAGGTAAACTTCCTTCAATACGCGGATGACACAATCTTCTTGGGGGAGGCTTCATTGGCTAATGTGGTGACTATTAAAAGCATTTTAAGATGCTTTGAACTAGTTTCCGGTCTTAAGGTGAATTTCTTCAAGAGTAGGTTTGGTGCTTTAGGGGTGGACAAGGAGGTCATAGAAAGATTTGCACACTTGTTGAATTGTAAGTTACTTCTTTTCCCTTTTGTGTATCTTGGCATCCCCATAGGCGCAAACCCTAGGCTAGTTGATTCTTGGCAACCCATAATTCTAAAATTTTAAAATAAATTGTCGGGGTGGAAACACAAAATCTTGTCCTTTACGGGTAGAGTTTGCCTCATAAATTTGGTGTTGTCATCTTTGCCTTTGTTCTTCTTGTCGTTCTATAAAATTCCTAAAAAAGTGGGTAAAATTCTAGTTAATATTCAAAGTAATTTCTTGTGGGGTGGAGTAGAGGGAAATAGGAAAGTGTGTTGGGAAAGTTGGGATAACTTGTGTCTACCAAAAGAAAGAGGTGGCCTTGGGATTAAAAACATTTTCTTTTTCAATGATGCTCTCATAGCAAAATGGAGATGGGAACTTATGCATGAGAGGGGATACTTGTGGAGTGAAGTCCTAGAGTCAAAATATGGGGGGTGGAGAGGTCTTCTAAATGGGGAGGTGTCAAAAAAGTTGTCTATTTGGTGGAGGGACTTGAGTTATGCATGTGGTGGTGCAAACACAACAAAATGGTTTGATAGTTTAGTGAATTGGAAAGTGGGGAGAGGTGACAAGATTATGTTTTGGAATGACAATTGGGTGGGAGACCAATCATTGGCATCCAAATATCCTAGATTATATCTAAATTCTTGTTATAGGAAGGAGACAATACAAAATGTGGGAGAGTGGGTAGGTGATATGTGGAAGTGGAAATTGGAGTGGCGTAGGGAGAGGTTTGAGTGGGAGAAACAATTGGAAGAACGGCTCCAAAGAGAAATTTGGGGGTTTGTTTAAAAAAAGAGGAGACGGATTCATGGAAGTGGTCATATAGTCAAAGTGGAGAGTATGATGTAAAATATGCGTATAAAGTTCTATGTGGGCTTGATTTTGGTCTTGTTCATGATGACACTTTTTTTCATATATGGAGTCTGAAGGTCCCTCCAAAGATAAGTATATTCATGTGGAGATTACTCAGGGATAGGCTACCTAGTGGGGACAATTTGAGAAGGAGAAATGTGGAAGTTAATGGAGGAGAATTTCTTTGCCCTTTTTGTGGAAATCACGAGGAAACCATATCTCACACACTGCTCTGCTGTAAAACTGTTGTTGATATATGGAATTCTTATTATTCATGGTTGGATCTCATTGTGGTACTGCCAGCATCGGTGACAATGCATTTCAGGCAACATGCAATATTTTTTGGGAACAAAACAACTCACTTTAGATGGAGATACATTTGGTGTGGAATCACATGGGTATTATGGAATACTAGGAACAACATTGTCTTCAAGGGGAAAGTATTTCACAGAGAAACTGTCACACAGGAAATTTTGTTTCATACGTGGTCTTGGCTCAAGAACTATGATAAATCGTTTGGTTACTCCTTTGTTCAATGGAGTCTTAATCCAGGAGCATGTCTAAAGGGATAAACTAGAAAAGATTGATAAAGAATATGTGATTACGGGTTCTAGTGGAAATGAAGATTTTGTTTGTGGTATTAACTAATCACGCTGATAAGGATGCATTGGAATTTATTCTTGATTCACTGCTGGTCTTGGCTCTGTGTATTGGGTTGCAGAAGTTTCATATTAAATCAAAGGTACCTAATTATGAATTGTAGTGTTGGTGGTTTGGGAGTGCGGGATTATATCGCGGGTTTTCGGGGGAGACTTCGATTTTTGTTGGTACATCTGCAATTGTATGGACGTTAATTATCTCATTCATTTTTTATGAAACTGTTGACTTGGTCATCAAAAGCTGATTGGTGCGAGGAAGCTTTTATCACCTCATTCATATTCAGCACAGGTTGGATGAGGGAAGTTGTATTGGTGGGTATGACTTCAATAGGTTACCATTTATTTATGAGGATGTTTAATCATTAATAAGCTGTAACCTGTTCTTCTGGTGGTTTTGTAAAGAACTATATCTTCTTGGGTACTGCTGGTACCAACTTATAAATATAATTATCTTTTGCTGACAAAAAAAAAAACTAATAAGGAAATATTATAAATCATGAGAACATATATTAGTAATATTTTTTATAATTTTTTAAGGCTTAAATATTTGTTTGGTTCTTTAAATTTGGGCCTAATTTCCATTTTGTCCTCCAAATTTAAAAATGATTGTTTTCGTCTCTCTAATATAAAAATATATAATTGGCTTTTAGTCTTTAAGCTTATTCTTTTTTTTAATCATTTTAGTCTCCCGATAAGAATCAAAAGTGAATTATTTCTAAATTAGGGAACGGAAATAACCTTTTTAATTTTTGGGTAACTAAAAAGAAATTAGGCCCAAACTAAAGAAAAAAAGATATTTAAATAATTTTATAAAAATATAAATAAATAGTCTATACACTAACTGTATAAAAAGTCTTTACATTATCATCTAATCATAAATTGACATATATGATAAGTTTGTTAATTTTCAATAATTATTTTAAAAGTTATATTTAACATGATTTTCTAAATATAGTTGAAATTCAATAACAAATTGTCATTGTCATATATATAATAAATGAGAAACAAACTATGCACTAATAGTATAAAAGAATTTTACACTATCGTCTAACAATAAATTAAGAGTTATAAGGTTAACTTTGTGATAGAGGAAGCAGGAAGAGATTGTGGGTTCGAATCTTCTTCACTAACAAAAACTAACAACTAACAAATTAAGATGGATATATAAAAAAAATCTAATAACAAATTAATATGTATGATAAGTTTGTTAAGATTTACAATAAATATTTTAGTCCCTAAAACTAAGCAAAACTCAAATATGTTTCTGAAATTTTTTAGGATTTCATTTAACTCCTTAAAATTATATATTTTTTCTCTTTTTTTTTTGTGATGATTTATTTTTTCTCATTTTGGTCTCTAGTTTGGAGACTTTAGTGATAATAATAATAATATAAATTTAAGGACTAAAATAAGAAAAAAAAAAAGAGTTAATTTTAGATATTTAAATAAAACTCTAAAAAAATTAATTTTTTTTTTTAATTTTAAAAATAAAAACTAAAATACCAACGAAGTACAAATTGAGAGACTAAATAATTTTCTCGATAAGTCGATAGAGATACGTGTAAGTTTCTACACACGCTTAACATTATCCGTACCGTGCAAAAGTTGATGGTTGGTTTGTGACGGAAAGTTGCTTCTTGTTGAATCCCATTTTTTTAATAATAATAATAAAAGAACTTTATGGGCAATGATTGCGATTTCGCCGCCTACATTGACTACCATATTGCTTGTTTAACATTTTTTTATTCAAAACTCCTTAACTTTTCCATTATTCACAAAATTAAATAAAAAAGAACTTTGACTTTTTAAAATAACAATGTTATGAATGGTTAAAAAATACATCCATCATTCCCTCAAAAAAAAAAAAAAATACATCCATCTTTTAATGACTATGCATCATTACTTATATATTCCTTTCACTTTAAATTATTGATCACTTTGAATGTTTTAATTTATTTCAAAGTATTATTTTTTTAAAAATAGGAAAGGATTTCAAAAAAAAAAAAAGGAAAGTGTGAAAATTTTAAAAGACATTATTTTTATTAATATTTTTTCTAAATATTTAACTAATTCATAAAAAATTAGCTTTGTTATTAGAAAATAAAATTTATTCAATATGTATTTTTTTAATAATTTAAAGCATTTAATAGAATTTATTTAACGTTCAATTAAGTAATGTTTAATAAAATAATTAAAATATAAAATATACATGCGTTGAACATTTTGTGATTTTAAAAATTCATTTATTTAATTAAAGGTTATTTTAATAATAATAATAATAATAATTTATGAATACCTAATTATATCTAACTTTAATTGAAAATTTTGACTATTGATTAAATAAAATAAGGGATATTCTTTGTTATATGCTCATAGACACACCATAAAAATATTAAATGCATATGACTAAATGCTTTAAATTATCTTAAAAGGCAAGTATTAGATGTCTTTCTGTGTTTTGAAGATAGTAAATACTAGTTTCTTTTCTAATAATTTGTTTCTATTTTTAACTTTTTTACAGTGCATATGGACATACCATAAGAAATTCAAAATAAAACTATGTTTTCAATGAACAATTAATTTAAAAATAATTTAAGTTTATGTAAAATAAACCTCATTATAGGGGTTATAATTTTTTTTTAAAAAAAATATACATAATTATATCACAAGAATATCAATTCCAGTATAATATATTAACCCACTAAAATCAGGTTACTAATAAGAAAATTATCTAGTTCACATAAAATCTTAAGTTCAAATCTTATTAATTACTACCTATTATACCGATTAAATGCTAAACCCACATCTAAAACCTATTCCAAGTTTGGTCTTGTTTGGCAACTCTACCTGTACTAGAGAAGTCAAGTCTCTTGCTAAAGGGGCTTCTTGTCGAGGTTTCCTTACATTCTGCAGGAAGTGGAGAGTGATTATAAAGGACAATTACGTGGATTGCTTAATTATGGCTCCCATACCCAAGTCTTACAACAATAAAGCCTTAGTCAAGATAGGTTGGTGCACTTTCAACTTATTGTGACTTTGTTAGAATTCATATACCTATTTAAAGATCGATGTACTTTTACTTTGTAAGTATTTATAATGCATTTAGAATGGTTTATTTAAACTTACTGTAAGACATAAATATTGGTATGAGTGTTTTATTAAAGTTTATTATTATTTTTTTTCTTTAGTCCTAATTATAATCAACCATTACTAGTTTTTAAAGTAAATTTCTTTTGTACCCTTACTTTATTGTTTACTCTATTCCCTATGCACTATAACAACCACTTAAAACAAAGGGTATTCTTGGAATAAAAATTGAATTTATAGCAGGATTAATTGAAAAAAATTGTAATAATTACTTTTCTTGGTATTGATGATTTGTCCTATGTTACTTATAATTAGGATCAGAAGTAGTATTATTTTGCCAAAGGGGGAAAACACGAAACAAGCAATTTTTCAACTAAGAATTTAAAATAAAAAGGGTAAATGGACCAATACTCCATTTATTATAGGTTAAATTAATTTGTAGGTCCCTATACTATTTGACAATTTTTAATTAGATTCCTGAACTATTTTTTTTAATTGGATCCCTGAACTTTTATTTAATTTTTAATTAGGTCCTTACCGTTAACTATCATTAACTCCATTAACTGTAGGGACCTAATTAAAAATAAATAGAAGTTTAGGAATCCTATTAAAAAAATTGTTTAGGGACCTAATTATTATTTTTTAAATAGTTCAGGACCTACTAAATAAATTAAAAGTAAATTGAAAATCATACAAAAAATATCACTTAATTGAAGAATATATTTAGAAAGAGTGCATTAGGTTTGTTCGAACAGAATCTGTAAGGGAAAACTAGAAGTGCAGTAAGGAAATTGATGCTTCCAGAGTTTGAGAATACTAGTTGAAGAACCTGCAGAGGTTGAGACTACTGAGTTTAGAATACGTAAATGTGAGAATACTGGACTGGAGATGTGAGAATAATAACTTAGAGAGTTAAGAATACAAAGTGCAGATCTGTAGAATGAACAATACTAAATTTAGAAGTAGTCTACATATGTTTGAGAAGTATAATGTGATAGTCTGAGTAGAATTTGAGAATTACTCAGTAAGTCCATGAACTATTTAAATTTTTTTAATTAGGATCCTAAACATTTTTTTCAATTATGTCCCTAAATTTCTATTTATTTTTTAATTAGGTCTCTGTCGTTAATGGAGCTAACGGTAATTAACGACAGAAACCTAATTAAAAAATAAATAAAAGTTCAGGAACCTAATTGAAGAAAAAAAATAATTCAGAGACCTAATTAAAAATTCTCGAATAATATAGGGACCTATATATTAATTTAACCTTTATTATAATTAGGTTTTTATCACGTAACAATAATTAGATAGTGAAATCCAAAGAGAGAGAGGAATATTAGGAACAGAGAACATGTGGAATTAACACATAAAACACATACACAGCTAGCCAGAGAGGCATTAACCACTAACACAGTGAAATTGGTGATAGAGAGAGAGAAGGAACTTACAAAGAAACAGATGAATTAACAGAACATGGGGCGAACGAATTAGGAGTAACAACAGTGGAGAGAAGTAGCCCGTGAAACAGAGGAAGAGATGGGTAAAAAAGATTAACACTGTTAATAATATAGTTAAAGATAAAAATAAAAAAAAAAACTAATTATCAAACTTGTAGATTAACTGGTCTGAGATTTTTTTTTTGTCAACATTTATTGTGCGAAATATTCATGGGCTAATTTCTATCAGGTAACTTAGTTGATTTGTAGTCTCCCCTCCCAAACCTAACTGATCAAATTTGAGATCTTATTTAAGGAATTCAAGATCAGTTATACTCAATTTTAAGAACTAGATATACAATTATGTTAAATATTCAAAATAATAATTTTGTCACTTATAATAATTTTACACTATTCAAGAATTTTTTTTTTTTTTTAAAAAGCAAAACATTACTATTCTATCAACTTTGCAAGGCCACAGGGTTACAAACAAATAAATAAATAAATAACATATACATTTTAAATGACATGACAAATTTTTATTAGTAGGACAGACAATGAGACACCAATATAAAAAAGATGTTTTTCGTCCTAAAGAAAGATACTCTTCAGTCTTTCCAATATAAATCACAAATAAAATAAGATTTACTTCACATGGGGCAATCCATTCAACATTCAACAACATTGCAGAAGGCTACTAGCACTAAACCAACTTACGAATCAAAGCAATTAGAATCTTAGATTACCTTCCCGACCAAACATACGCTGAACTACTAATTTATTATAGGCCAAAAAGAGTAAAAGACCGTTGCGAAATGCTTCATTTTAGGGGGGTAGCATATGATCTGGTTTTGAAAGGCACCTCTTTCATTTAATATGAGACTTTAATAAGCAAGTGTTTCATACCTAACCATTGCACGTGATCTAGCCTAGATATATACTACAGAGTACTGAACTTTGTGAAGGGTAACGTTTGAATCCTGTACTCTCTTTTTTAAGATATATCCTTCCTGTGTGTTTAAAAACCCCAACTATATCTCGTGTAGGAGAGGATCTGAAGAAATAAATGCAAGTTTCAAAAAGCATTAGAATGATCAGATGATGTGTAACACTGATTAAAAGGTAAAAAAGACAATACCAAATAATAATAAACAAAAATATTGAGAAAACTGTTTTACACTGTCAGATTAAACTCATAAATTATTATATATAATAAGATTATTAACTTTTATAATAATCAATTTAAAAATCATATATAAGATATATTTGTTGATATTTATATTGCGGAGTAATTTTTATAGTGTTTTTTGTTGATGAGGTGGAAAAGGTTAAACCGGGTCACTGCATCTATTTTGACATTTTAAGTCCCACGGTTTTGTCCTTAATAGGTGATGGGAAAATTCCAACACAATAACAGAAACTAAATAACAGAGCAATAAGTAGCGAAAAAATATTCCTCCAAACTCTTGCAAGAATCTGCGAGGAGTAGCAACAAAAATAATGTATTTCACTCTAATGAACCTCTCTTCCAACCCTAATTTTCTTACCCCTCTCCACTAATTTAAGTGAAACATAATGGGCATACATATTTGCACCTTTTCTCCACATAGGAAGGGAATCCAAAAACCAACAAAAGACACATCAATGAATTAATGGAGAATGATGTTTATAAATTACTCCCTCCATTCCTAAACTCTTAATGTTTAAGGTTAATGTACACAGCTTAAGAAACATTTAATACAACTCTCAAATAATAAATTTAGTCTAAAATACCCTCATTTAATATCTATGATAAAAGAAATTGTGAAAATCTAGGTCATGTTAAATAGGGGTATGTGTGGAAGAAAATAATTAATGGGCATTGAAATATGTAAAACATCAAAAGTTTAGGAACAAAAACAAGAAGCTGAAAACATCAAGAGTTTAGGAACAAAGGAAGTACCTTTAACTTTGATTTCTAAACCACGTGAGACTTTTTTAATATATTGGAACATTTCTACTTTAATCTTCGCGGAGCAATACCTTAAAGTCCTAAACACATAATTTGGGTACTCAATAAATCACCTAGGATTTATTGATTTATCTAACATTTGACCACGGCTAAGGTGGACTAGTTTATTAAGTGGTTTATGGTGAACCATTTTTATTTACCATTGGATTTATCTGATCTCATGCCCATAACATACATCCTCCCACGCTAGATTCCAACTCCTCCACATCCCCTCACCGCCCCTTCCACATCCCGTCATCCCTTCTCTGTTGCGCCTCCTCCGACGCCTTGTCGCCGCTTCTCCGCCACGCCTCCTCCGACTCCACGAAGCCCGTTGCCTCCTTCGCCGCATCAGTTAGTAGTCGCTAAACCCGTTTTTCACTATACCATCACACCACCGCTTTAGATTTTCCGAAAATCGTCACCAACATCGGAACCACGAACACAAGTGCGCACTCTTCCTTTGTTGATTGACCCGACGCAACCCCCTTGTCTCCGTTGTTTCTCTAATGCGTGTCTGAAGCGTCTAGGGATTTCAATTCCCTCTTCTCTTTTGGATTTTATTTCCTTTGGTTTTATTTGGTGTTGCTTTTGTACTCTCTTGATCACTTGGTTGTTGGGCTAGTGATGCGGGCCTAACACATGATGGGTTATGGAAGGAGAAGTGATTCTGGTTTCTTCTCCGACATCCCCTCCCTTGTCCATTCTATTGCGCAAGACGACGTCATTCTCAATCCCCTCCCTTGTTGAGGTGATGCTTTGCGACTACGAGTGGTGACGGAGGAGGTTATGAGGGAGTTTTGACTTGTTGCGGCAGGGAAGGAAGAGATTTTTGTGGTGTCAAGGAAGATGGTGGGGGTTCGTCGACGACGAAGGTGTAGACAGGCAAAGGAAAAGAATAGGGAGGGAAAATAATCTGGTGTTGAGAGTGCATTGTAATAACATACATATCAAATTAATCTAATGATTAACTGATGTGGTTCATTATGAACCACCTATAAAGGTGGTCCACGGTAGAAGCTGCCCTAACATTTAGTTGAAAGTGGAAGGAATGGCCAATCAACTCCCTGTAAAACCAGGAGTGCAATGTAGTATTTGGACCATTGTTTGTCTCCACTACTTATATCTTTTTTTTATTTGCTTAAATTTCTCGCTTGTGACAACCCAAGTAGTGTCTTTCCATGAATCAATCATTGAGTTCAATTAGTACTTATCATCCCAAAGATAGTTGTTAGCAAAGTTCAAAATTCAAATGGGTAGCCAATCAGAAATTCTCGTAATGCTACTATAAAACCAAAAGCTTCTTGGCATGTGAATGTAAAAGGTTGGTATGAACAAGTGGTCACGGTCGTAATTCCGTGATTTATTCAATCACTATACTATAGTGGCGTGCCTTCATTTCAAAGTCATATCACAATATTGGTAAATTAGTATTTTTCAACGTGCACTGTTCAGCAGTTACCGGAAACTAAACATTTTAATTTTGCACGGTTTGACATCAAACTTTCTGCAGAGAAAAGTGAAGGCACAATATATTTGGAAATGACAACAACCTTTTATGCATATGTTAACTCTCAAAATACAAAACAGTTTTCATATCCAAATAAAAACCATCAAAGATGACAGCTAACACCCGCCCGAAGTCACACATATACCCACATGGCCTTTTAATGGAGTGTGCTTAAAAAGAGTGGTTGAGAGTGAAACTGTAGCTTTCCTCTTTAACATATATACATTACTTCCACGAAACACATACGGTGTCTCCATATAAAATAAAAACAAACCTTCAGCCAGGAAAAATTAAAAGCTACTTCCATATTGACATATTTACATACCCATGATGAAAATTTACAAAGTTCAGCATTAAAGTCACAAATTTGTGCTGTCAAAAAAAAAAGTCACAAATTTGTAAAAAAAAAAAATGGAGATACAACTTTCAGGCTTCACGGCCAAGCAGTATATATACGAATATTCCTTTTTTGTTTTATAGAAAAAACAAATAAACTCTCAATTTCATCTCCAAATATTAAAAAATCTTTCAATATATTTAGAGACCAAACTAATTAATATTCAATATTTGAGATATTACTTATATAATTTTATTATTTTGTAAATTACTTAGGAGAAATAGTAATAATTAATGATTATTTATTCTAGACAAAACTACGAAAATAAACCCCACAAATCAAATAATTTTACTCCCTTGTCATGTCGAGAAACAACATTGGAAGTGAACGACAACCCCGACAGGCCGACACAAACGTACATATATCTTTTAATAGAATTTTTTACTTGTTTTTTATTGGGTGAACTGTCACTTTGGTCCCCGAAGGTGTAATCTACTGTCACTTAAGTCCCTGAAAGTATGAAACTGTCACTTTAGTCCCTGAAAGTGCAATTTATCCGTCAATTTGGTCCTTTTCGTTAAAAAAATTTCTTTAAAATTAACGTTTGTATCTACATTACACGCTATCTAACTACATAAATAACATGTCACGTAGGTAAATATCATATCACGTACGCACGAATGCTAATTTTAAAGAATTTTTTTTATCAAAAGGACTAAAGTGACATACAAATTGCACTTTCAGGGACTAAAGTGACAGTTTCATACTTTCAGAGACTTAAGTGACAGTGGACTACACTTTCAGGTACTAAAAAGGTAGTTTACCCTTTTTTATTTATATTTATATTATAATACTAAGGCTCTGTTCGGTTGAACAGGCGGAAATAATATACTGCGGATGGAAATGCGATCTGAGTGTTTGGTATTAAAGAGTTTGAAGAGAATTAAGTTATAAATTTCTATCTTCTAAAAATCATTTCAAACAGTAAAAATCAATTATTTCATTTAAATAATCGATTTTTTGACCAATTTAATTGATTATTTATACATTATAATTGATTTTAAGGGTTACAGTATAAAAAAATCGATTATTTATGTATCATAATCAATTATTTACGTATTTTAATCAATTATTTGTGCATCATAATCATTTTTTTATGTCTATTTCTCACTCATTTCTCTTAAAACAAATAATACAACATACAACTTTATTTCTATTATATTTCTTCTTTTTCAAATTATCTCGCTTCTATTTTCATCTATTCTATTTTTCTCCTGGAAACCAAATACAGCATAAAAGTCTAAAACTAGAATCTTTTGCTTCTAGCAGCATCCACCTATGCACGACCGATAAAAATTAAAATTACAATGCCCATAGTACAGAGCAAAATCTAAATGATAGAACCAAGACAAAAAGAAAATACTAAATTATCATCATCCATTTGTGTGATGGGCGTGGAAGGCGCGTTCGGTTCAATCTTCCTCAACAAAAATCATCAAACACCCTGAAGTCACATACGTTAAGTGCATGTTTGGAATATCATCATGTTAATTTGGCCCAAAATCATGGAAGCTATAAGTATAACTATTGTGTGTGTTTGAGTTTCTGTTAATAAAATTGATTTTTTTTTATACATTTTGAATGAAATTAATTATCTAAATTGATTTTGAAGTGATATAATTTATGTTAAATGTTTTTATTCTTTTTTTTTGTGATTAAATGTTTTTATTCTAAAAACATGTTAATGGTAAAATTTAGTATCCAACACAAAATTATTTTAAATCATAATTAATTTTACTATAATCAATTTTCAAACAAAATTAACACTTTTAGTTAAACATGGAAAACCGCACAATTTATGAGAGTTTGTTGCATTACGTTTAAAGGGCACCGATACATATTTTGTGAGAAATTTTAATTGGAAGTTTTTGCTTGAATATCCATTTGAGAGGCTCTCAACCGCAAAACTAACACACTATATAACAACCCACGTCACCTTTTAACTTACATTACTTCCACGTAATACACACAATCTCCATATAACCACATAACAAGAAAAACAAACCTTCAGATAGTAAAATTTAAAAACTAATTCCATATATATTTACATACCCATAATGAGAAATTACAAAGTTCAACATAAAAGTCCCAAATTCAGAAAAAAAAAAAAAAAAAAAACCTCCATGCCTCACGGCCAAGCATCAAAAACTACTACTACCATATACTCCGATTCTTTTTTTTTTTTTTTTTTTTTGACAAACTCCGATTCTTCCTCCTTTCACAGCGAAAACTAAGAAAATAAATCCCAAAATAAAATATTTCCATTTTCCACAGCGAATTGTCATTTCCAGGACCAACATGCGTAGTCAACAACCACCCCCCACAGAAACGTACGCATCTTCCAGAGGAATCTTTTACTTCCAGCATCCACCAATGTAGGACCAATATCAATTACAATCCCCAATTGCCCATCGTACAAAGAAAAATCTAATAATTTTTAAAAAAAAAAATGCAAAATCATGATAATCATTCATCAGTGGTGGGTGTGGACGAGGAGTTGTGTTCAACCTTCCTCAACTGAATCCCATGCTTCTGCGTCTCATCATCCTCATAAGCATAAGCGAACCCTCCGTGTCGGGTCAGATCCATACCCGCAAGCTCATCCTCGGAAGAAATCCTTAACAACTTCAGTTTGTTCAATCCCCAAAACAAGGGTCCCATGGTCGCACTAACCCACCCGACAATAACCAAAATCTGAATCACGTGCGCCGCCAACAACTTCCCTCTACCACCCATGAACAACCCGTGCCCCCTCCCCGTACCGTAAACTTGTGCCACGTACTCCTCCTTCGCAAACAAAGCAGTGAATATCACCCCCCACGCGCCGCACCCTCCGTGCAACTGCGCCGCTTCTAACGGATCGTCGAATTTAACCTTCTCTGCTAATTTGTTGCACGCAATCAAAACCATAGAAGCAACGAATCCACACACTATCGCCGCCCAGGGCTCCACAACCGAGCAACCGGCTGTTATGGCGGCGAAGCCGCCTAACAAACCGTTGCAAACGTCGGTCACGTTCCAGTGACCGGATATCACTCGTTTCCCGAACAACGTGGTCAACGCAGCCGTAGACCCGGCTAAAGTAGTTGTTACCGCGGTTCTCCCAACCGCGCTCCATTGACCGTAGTAATTTCCTGAGTCACCGTAGGTAACCAGGATTTTATTGAAGGAACCGGGGTTGAAGCCGTACCAGCCGAACCAAAGCATGAAGGTTCCGAGGACTACCAAGGACGCGCTGTGGCCCCGCAGGGTCACGGCGCGTCCTGCGTGATCGAAGCGTCCGATTCTCGGACCTTCGATCAGTGCTCCCCAGAGGCCGGCTACTCCGCCGACCATATGGACTACGCCGGAGCCGGCGAAGTCTATCACGCCGGTGGAGAATAGCCGGTCGCTGGGTTTGAAGGCGGAGGCCCAGCCGTCGGGGGACCAGAACCAGTGGGAGACGACGGGGTAGACGAAGCCGGTGAGGAAGGAGGAGTAGATGAGGTACGCGACGAACTGGGTGCGTTCGGCAATGGAGCCGCTGGTGATGCCGGCGGCGGCGATGGCGAAGGCCCATTGGTAGAGGAAGTTGCTGTAGTCGAAGGAGGAAGATGGAAGGTCCTTGAGGCCGAAGAAGTGTTTGCCGATGAAGCCGTTGGAGGGGGCTCCGAAGGCGAAGGCGAAGCCGAAGAGGTAGTAGAAGAGGCCACCGGCGGCGGCGTCGAGGACGTTGGTGAGCATGATGTTCATGGTGTTCTTGGCGCGGACGGAGCCGGCGCAGAGCATGGCGAAGCCGAGCTGCATCGAGAAGACGAGGTACGCGGAGAAAAGGAGATAGGTGTTGTCAATCGCGAAGGCCGTGTCGGTGAACTTGTTTCCCACGGCGGTGAACTGGTTGCAGATGAGGGAGGCGGCGCCGGACGCGTCTGTGGTGTTTGGGCCGAGGAATTGGGCCAGTTGGGCCGCGGGACAATCTGACAACGACATGGTTATTGGTTGGTTGGTTGGTTGCGCCGCGACCGAAGGTGGTGGTCGAAACGACGGCGTTTGAGGGGTGGGAGGTTTGGGGACCGGAAAAGGGTTCGGCGCTCTGTTTAATTAGGCGAGTGAGAACTGTGTGTGTGTTTGTATATATAGAGAAAGTGGGGACTGAGAAGTCAAATTGTGTGCGCTATCGGAGTGGGGGGGACGAGAGAGAGAGAGATAAAGTGGACTTTTCAAAGGTTCAAATTCGTGGAATATTGAAGTTGGAAATTTGGAATCACGGTTTCTTTAATATTTTTTAATTTTATTTTTTCTTTATTTTCTCACCTACTTTATTTTATAAGTATTTGTTTTGGTAATCATTATTATATCTCTATATTGGATTTGTCTTTTTTTCTTCTTCTATTTTTTTAATTACATCCCTATGTTCATGTACATATAAGTTAGAAGAGCACTACTAGCAACATATTCTCTGACACATTTCTTCCAATACATATTCTGAGTTGTTGAAATTTATTGAATCAGGAGAGAGTCATTAAATAACAAGTGGAACTCATAAAATTTTGTGATTTTTAATAAATTTTAACTAACCATGGAGACTGTATTTAAAAGAGTGTGATAGAGAATATATTGCTAGTATTTCTTAAGTTAGAATAATTATTCTGAACGAAAATATGTTTAGCACTTGTTATTTAACGAGAGTATTTTTAGACTTTTTTTAACACAAGCATTTTTAAAGATTTTTTTTAACATTTTATATCTTTCGACATATCATTTTCTTTTTATTTCTATATTCCATACACTTAATAACCACCGAGTATGTAGATAAATTTGTGTGAGGTTGTTATAATCTAACCAAAAGTCTTGAGTTTGAGTCCTCATATACAACCGCATTACATTTTTTTTTGTCCTGGGTCAAAGGCCACAGATGTCCCTTAACCCACTAGGTCAGATACTAATTCCGCTCGAGGTGTGTGGTTGTCGCATTACATTTTAATTCTTATGTTGAGAAATTACTCATTTTAGTTATATATAATTACTCATTTTAGTTATATATATATATATATATATATATATATATATATATATATATATATATATATAAACTTGTTTTAGTTCCTCTAAAAAAAACTTAATTTTGTTGTTCAAAATTATAGAGACTAAAACAAATTAAGAAATGTATATATAAAGAATAAAATAAAATTTTTAAGTATACAAAATAAAATGTAAAGATTATATAAATATAAGGATTAAATGAGTGGCTGATTGACCCTTTTTGGTCACTTTTAAAAAGTTTTTACTAAAATGGGTCATTTTTAAAAGATATTATCGGTATAAGTCTGTTTTGACCAAAGACTCGGTCAAACTTTTAGTTTGACCATGTGGCATGCCATGTAGGCATCAGATTTGTAATGAAATAGCAATTCTTATTTACTACTTCAATGTACTATTCTGATGCATAAAAAGTGAAGTAGCAAATAAGAATTGCTACTTTCATGTCTACAAAGAAGTAACAATTCTTATTTGCTACTTCAATGTACTTTTTCGAGGCACAAAAAGTGAAGTATCAAATAAGAATAAGAATTGTTACTTCTTAGTTGACATGAAAGTAGCAATTCTTATTTACTACTTCATTTACTTTTTTTTTAATGGACACAGTGAATTCTCATATATAAAATAATTTACCAAAAATTCTTACAATTCACAAAAAAATATCTCATATATAGAATAATTTATCAAAAATTGCGTACTCTAACAAATATAAATATTACATAAAATATATCAAAAATAAAATATACACTTTTATTCAACTTAAAAAAAACTAACACATAAAGCTTCAAAGAAAAAAATACACAATAAAATGACTAAAATGCATATATTAAATATGCATGTAATTTTACAAACACATTATATATATATATATATATATATATATATATATATATATATATATATATGCTAACATATAAAAATAAACAAATAATATGTTAGAAAATTCTCAACCAACAAATATCTATTGAATGCGTGAAGAAGATGAGAAATGAGCTATATTTATACGTGGAAGAGTCGTTTGTGCGAATTTCCCTTTGCCCACGAGGTTTGCACGTTTCACTAAACTAGCTAATACGAATTTCCACTTCATTGTGTGTGTCAAAAAAAGTAAATGAAGTAGCAAATAAAAATTATTACTTTCGAGCCAACAAAGGTTGATCCAGTTGGTAAGGAATGGATTCATATCCCACAAGGATGTGGGGTCGATTCCTGCCAATGTGAAGACCTTGTTGGTGGGTAATTTGTAAGTATCTCTGTAAGTATTCATCGAGCCTTAAGGTCTATCCTGGCCCTGGTGAGCCCCTGAGACCTAACTTACCTAAACTTTTTCTTACAAAAAAAAAATTATTACTTTCACATTAACAAAGAAGTAACAATTCTTATTTGTCACTTACTTGTTGTGCGTTAGAAAAAAGTATATTGAAGTAGCAAATAAGAATTGCTACTTCTTTGTAGACATGAAAGTAACAATTCTTATTTGTTATTTCAATGTACTTTTCTAATGCACAAAAAGTGAAGTAGCAAATAAGAATTGTTACTTCTTTGTAGACATGAAAGTAGCAATTATTATTTGCTACTTCACTTTTTGTGCATCAGAAAAGTACATTGAAATAACAAATCAGAATTACTACTTCATACAATTTGATGCCTACATGGCATGTCACGTAATCAAATTGAAAGTTCGATCGGATCTTTGGTCAAAACAGATCCATGCCCGTAATGTCTTTTAAAAGTGATCCATTTTGGTAATTTTTTTTAAAAATGATCTAAAATGATCAATCAGCCTAAATGAGTATTTCAACCTTTTAATCTTTCTTTCATTTCTAATGTTCACTTCCTAGTCAGTCCTTTTTTTTTTTTTAAAAAAAAAAGGGTCTATCTTTATGTTAATATTTCCTAAAAAAAATCTTTATGTTAATATAAATAAAATTTCTAAGTTTTATAATGAACAAGAAGTTAAAAAAACAGTAGTAACATATTTTTTCAACATACTTTTTATTATTTATTAAAATTTATTAAAACCATAAATTATAGAAGTACCATTCTATAATTCTTTTGTATTTGTGTTTTTAATCTAATAAAACAACGAAGAGACTTGGGATGGGAGACGTAATTTTATAATATTATATTTGGTGGCTTGAATCTTTTTGTTTTGGAGCTAATGGGCGTACGGGCACTGCTAAGCCTGATGCGAATATGACATCTTGATCTCGTTCAGTCGTTCTATTGAAAATTATTACGATGCTAGTGATAACTTAATACTATTATTTTTTTGATGTGATAGTTGTAATAAATTATTGATTATTGATGTCTAAAAGCAAAAGTTAAACAAAAAAAAGGAAAAGGTTTCATGATGCCTCTCTTATCGTAGATACCAGATTTTATTGTAGTCACCACGAGAGATAAGTGATTTTTTTTAAGTATATTATTAGTATAAAATATTTATTGGTTTTTTTGAGTTAAAATATTTATTGATTTTTGGTGATTATTAAGAAAGATAAATGATTAATATTTACACGTATTGCATTATATATATATATATATATATATATATATATATATATATATATATATATACACACACGTATTGTATTTACCGACATCATCAATATTTTCACATATTTGAGTAGGACATATGTTGTTTGCAACTTGCAAATTTGTAGTCTCCCGAGATGGGTTTTCTTTACCTTGTGTTTGGATGAGGAATTTCAAAATTTCAAGAAATTTGAAATGCTAGAAAATTGAATTGTTGTTATTTAGATTTCTTTCATTTTTTAAATGATTTGTTTGGATGAATCAATTCAAATTTATGGGATTTCAAATTTTTAGTTTAGATGGGGCAATTCAATTTCTTTTATATGCAAAATTTTATTTTTAAATATATATTTAAAAAAAAATTCAATATTAAAATGAAACTGAGTCACAAATGTCCCTAAATTGTGACAAATTTTACAAGAACTATGACCACTAAAAAAGAATTAAATTGACATCTAGATTAAATCAAATTTTCAATTTTTTTCGACCAATTCACCAAATCTACACACTACTACAACCACTTTTCTTTAATTCTAGGCTGCTACAATCGTTTGTCTTTATGGTTCAGTGATATCTCAGGGATAGTTGCAAGCAGCAAAGTTCATTTTTACTTCAGTCTCAATCAAAAGTGTTCCGGAATAGGGTTTTACAAAAAGTAATTGGGCATCCTAAACTGTTGCATCAGTTTTCTTCACATGCTTCTCATCTTCAACATCCTGAAAGTTTCAATAACATGATATATCAAAATCATCTCATCAAGAAAAGCTGCATGAATCAAAATGATAAACTTCATGGTATAAACCTCAAGCATATGCCAATGTTTTATAATGGTTTATTACTTCTTCTAAGCTATAAAAACAGTTCAAGGATCAAGTATATCATGCAAGCCAGGGACAATTCTATGTACAAGCACCAATTCAAATTGAAAACTGTTTTAGTGAGCAAATCAGCAATAGGGCTCCCCTCTCCTGGCATGTAAACAGTCATAAACCCAAGTATATCAAACCAATTCATATTGCCTTACATCTTGAGTTTCAATATATTAATCCAGACAAGATTTATATTCCTTTTTTTTTTTTTAATTCAACTTGAGCTATCTCCAACTGAAAACTGAAGGGGTTTGCTAATTAAGAGTTCAAGGGGCTTTCAAATCCACCAATCCTATAGCATACAAAATAATATAGAGACACTTTAAAGGCATTACACAAAACTCATATTCAAACTAGTCATTAAAAAATAAGAGGAATAACAGTAATGACAATGATTAAAACCATATAAGTTTAAGCTCATCATAACTATGAAAGGGGAGCTCCAATTCAATAAGATCCATTGAATGAAGAATAAAAGGCTTTACCAAGGACACAAATTTATATACAGTGAACCTAAAGTAAATAGGGACTAGAAAGAATTTAAGAAAACTCAAATATCACACATCACAGCTGAGCAATATGTCATTTTCTACTAGTCCTTTCTCTGTGTTCTACTTCAATTCATTTAGTGGTAGTAACATTTTCTGTTGACTATGCCAACTGGTGCACCAATCCTGTAAATAGTATAAAGCTCTGTCTCACAGCACCACTTGCACACAACATTCTTGCACAGAGCACCAATTGCATTCGGAAAAACATAGCCATAACCATTTAACCAAGGTTTTAAATTGCGGTCGCGTTAAGGTTTTCACGGTTACGATAATTGCGGATTCTGCGATACGGATTGCGGTCATCACGGCGTGAATGCTTCACAATTTCATACAAAACTATATTAAAATATTTTTTATCATTATATAATTTATAATAACCTATAATTAATATATTTTTTTCATCCCAATGAGATATCCAAAGTAAAAAAACTAATTAAAGTATTAAAATGAAATTAAATTAGTACATACTAATATCGGTGTTACGTTGCATCCGGGTAACGTTCGTCGCGGTCGGGTAACGTTCACCGCTGCCGGATAACGTTTGTGGCGACCGAAACGGCGTTACGTTGCGTCCGATATATGTGATTTTTGTTCTCACTGCAATATCGGTGCATAACGGTAACGCCACGGTCCGATACCGAGATGTCGCGGACGATATTGCCGTTACGCACCGATTTTTAAAACCTTGCATTTAACCAATTATTATCTCATTCATTTAATTCAAAATCACCTAGAAACATCTTTTATTCCATAAACATAAACAATAGATATCAGTAACAAACAAGGGAGGTAGAAATGTAAAAAGTGAAATCATAACATGAGACATTAGATCCTACTTTACAACATAAGAGGCTTAATATGTAAAAAGGTGAAGTCAATCACCTTTGATTGAATGTTCCATTGAAGAGATTGAAGCATAAAGGCCAGGATTTTTGTAAGGACCACAAATGAAATTGGGCTGATTAATTTATGACAAGTTCAGGAAAGCATTGACAAAAACATTAGAATTTGAAAACTTCAAGTAAAATTGTTACATGTCATATACTTAGTTTGAGCATTAGCCTTATTCTCCTACATTCTCATATCCACTAGCTCTGAGTTTGATCAATCCCAGTATACTCACAAATTGCATTCATAATCAACAATGAAATCAAATAAACACAAATGCAACCAACACAGTTTGGTGGAAATTCAACGTTCAAACCCTAGATTATAGACTTGAAATGCAAATTAATGAAATCAAACAGTGAAAACAAAATTGAAACACAAATGAACAAGAACAAAACTTGGATGAACCACCGAGAGAGAGATTGAGTGCTCTTTGAACCAAAGAGAAGAGCGATAGAGTAATCGTTGTTGTGAGAGAGAAAGGAGCGAGAGAATGATCGTCGTTGTGAGAGAGAGAGAGAGAAAGGAGCGAGAGAACGATTGTGAGAGAGAAGCGAAGACTGAGAGCGCAAGCGTTGGTTGCAACAGTGAGAGAAGCGGAGCATACCGAGCCGAGAGCGACTCCGCATTAAGAATTTCAATTTCTTTAATTTTTGGAGGAATTTGAAATCCTAGGATTTTAGTTAATCAAAATACCTTGCTAAAATACTAACATGAGAAAAATGATTATGCACTGATAGTGTAAAATAATATTTTTTACACCGTCATCCAATCACAACCCACCATGTATGGTAAGTTTGTTGACTTTAATAAAATTATCTTAAAAGTCATACTAACGATGATTTATGATTGGATGACTGTGTAAAAAATTTTACACCGTCAATGTAACACCATTAAACTCTACTAACATTTCAAATTCTTCTTAAATTCTTTATCCAAACACCTTATTTTACTAAGAAGCAATTTAAATTCTTTAAAAAATTGAATTACTCTATTAAATTCCCCCATCCAAACACAGGGTTAAAGATCTCTCGCAATGGCGTTGTATATATATAGGTTGTGCCGAGAGTTAGGCTTTATTAGGTTTTACACTCGTTTAGTTAGAAGTATATAGTTTGAGTCTGACTTGTTTACCTGTTAAAGATTTTTTTTTTTAAATATGTGGGTTTGAGCTATATGAAAAGCCTAGCTCGATCTACAAGCCTATTTAAGGGTCTATTTTGTGATAATTTAACACCAAAATAGAGGTTAAAATATGTATGTTAGGCTTTATGAGAATCGAATTTATCTTGTTTATAAGATATTTTTAAGGTTTAATATAATATTCACGATAACTTATATATATAAAAAAAATTTGTAATAAGACTTTTAAATAAGACATAAATTTATCTTTCAATAAAATTAATTATAAGCTTTAGCTTGACTTTTCATGTAAATTAACATGTTTAATATTTAAAAAGATAAAATAAATGTAAGATTTAATAA
The DNA here is from genome assembly GCA_026413185.1 of Pueraria montana var. lobata. NCBI lineage: Eukaryota > Viridiplantae > Streptophyta > Magnoliopsida > Fabales > Fabaceae > Pueraria > Pueraria montana. The sequence continues at coordinate 7,079,621 of CM048647.1, forward strand.
TAATAATAATAATAAAAATAAAAATAAAATATATATTTATTTATTTATCTATTTTTAAATAAGTTATTTTTTGAATAGCCTAGGACCTGACATTTTTAATTAAATATGTTTTAATAAAAGTTTTGACCTGATTTATTTTTTGAAAAAGCCTAAGCTAGCTTGAGCCTGATATAGGCTAAACATAGGCCCTGTCAAGCGACTTGACCTATTTCCACCTGTAGCGCTGTACAACCAAAACCAACGTTGCGGACCTGCTAATTACAATGGTGTAGCAGTATATTTTAAAATATTTTCAACGGAAAAATAACTATTGGGATCCATAAATCATATTAGAACAATGTCTATATTTTTTTCAATGGACTATTAATTTTTTTAAATATTATTTTCTCTTAATATTTTTAGAGGAGGGATCAAGTGTAACTTACACCAATTGTTACATCATTCAATAACTTTCAATTGGATGATGTTTTCTTAAAACCCACCATTGGATTGAAAGTTCCTTCCACAAAGATCATATATACAAAATTTCATATTAATAAAAAATTATTTGCTACCTCATTCATATAGATTAAAATCGACATAATATAAACTTTTCAAAATATACTAAAATATGGATCATTTGATTACCTTCTTATTGTTGTTCAATTTTGACAAAATTTGACACAGACAATCTTGGTAATATATAGATACAATTCAACGGTTGGATCGATAAAAATCACATTTTATATCAAGTTATTGAATGGTGTAACAATTTATGTAAATTATACTGGTGTCATTTTATCCCTTTTCGTATTTTTAAAGAGAGTACTGATTTGTCCTAAGATTTAACATCTATTGATAATGACAACTTGTAGTGGATTTTTCTCTATTATTGAACATTTTTAGCATTCGGTAGCGACAAATTTTCTTATAATGTATAAGTTGAAATTATGAAAAATAATTTATTGTAATTAAATTGTTTTTACTAGTCTCTTTTTATCATAAGTTCAAAACTGTTTTTCCTTTTTCTTTAAAAAAAAACTACAAATATTCTCTACTGAAAATAATCTTATTAGTTGAATAAGACTATTAACAAAACATCCTCTCTAAAGTTAACACAAATGCATACAGAGAATTTAAACTCAAAATTACCGATTAAAATAAAATAATTATATACTAATTAATCCATGTGCTTGGTGACTGTAGAACTCCAACTTCATAAATGGACTTTTTTCCATCAATATTTAGTTTTGTTTTTTTAATTCCTCAACTAACCTTCTCCTAATATTATTTCCTTGAATGACATTTTTTCCTGTAGCAAGTATGAATTCAGTTGTAGCAAACCTGAATTCATACTATTGTTTTCAATTTTTTTTTAAAAAATTTGGTTATGAATTCGGTGGTTTCAAATCCGAATTCTAACCTTATTTTTTTAATAATTAAAAGTATTTTATTATTAAAATTATTAATAATATATATTAATATATTAAATTAATATATTAAAAAGTTGATTTAAATAACATAAATAATTATTAAATTTGTGAAATATAAACAAATCATATAACCAAATAATATAATCAATTTTTTGTAATTAAATGTAAAAAATAATTAAATTAATTTCTTTACATTAAATTCTATTATAATGTTTATTAAATTTAATTATATTTTTTCCAACTATATTTAAAATATAAATTTGTACATTTAAGTATAATTCCAGTTTACAATAAAAGTTATTATTTAAATTGCTATTATAAATTTTTAAAAAATAAACCTAATTTATATTATTGTACCAATGATAAGAGAATTGATTACAAAAATTATAATAAAATAATATTGATCTAAATTTTAATTAATTATATTTTAAAAATTAATAAATAAAATATAAAATATTAAAAGTTCATTACCCAATGACAATTCAATATCTATAATTTACAAAGACTTTTTATAAGAAACCGTCATTTGCAAAAATAAAATATATTATTTAAATATATAAATGTATTATTGATTAAATAGGAAAAATTAAAATTAAAATTATTTATATATATTGAATTTAAAAATGAATTATATTATTAGTTTATATTTTACAAATTTAATAATTAATTATTTTCTTTAAATCATTTTTTAACATATTAACCTAATATATTATTAACAATTTTAATATATTTTAGTAATAAAATACTTTTAATTATAAAAAAAAAAAATGTTAGAATTCGGATTTGCAATCACCGAATTGACAATCAAGTTTAAAAAAAAAAAATGAGAACAGCAATATGAATTCGGATTTGTCACAACCGAATTCATACTTGCTACAGGAAAAAGAGTCATTCAAGGAAATAGTATTAGGGGAGGGTCAGTTGAAGAATTAAAAAAACAAAACTAAATATTGATGAAAAAAAGTCTCATAAATGAACACATACACAAAATTGGTGAATGCACGCCATAGAGAATAAATTTAACACCTCATATTATCAAAACAAGAATATTGTTAACATCATCCTAAATAGCTTTGGAGTTTTCCTGGAAAATGAATACTACTTCTTTTGTCCCATACAATACATTTATGTTGACGAGACAAGATAAACGCACGACTTATAGCCCTTCTTTGTCACATTTTTGTTTTACACAGAGAAGATAAAACATGAAAACTTGTTTTGAACCACATAATGATATTGTGGTGGTGTAGCCTTCGTGACACAAGGGTTTTACATCTAATCTGCATTTTATTTTATTTTATTGATAAAAATTGTAATTTTCTTATTGGTTCCCTTAACTTGGGAGTTGATGGAAGAGAAAATGTCACTTTTGTTCCATTAGGAGCACAAATTGGAAAATTTATTTCGTGTGCATATGATATCAGATAAATTAATTTAACTAACAATTTAGCGATTTGGTGTTGAAAATTGAATTTTTATACATTTTAATAAAAAAAACCTCTTTTTAATGTAAATTTATGTCTAAGACTAATTTGGATATACATGAATAAAAAAAAATGGAAGAAGACTAATTTGGATATACATATTTATGTTTAATGGTTCAAAATTTTATAACATTAACAAAATGAATTTTATCCACCTATAAAATAAACAGAATCTTAAATATAGTGACAAACGAGACTCAAGTGCTTGAATTGAACAAGTGTTAAAGGCAAGTTATAAAAAATATTTTTAATGCCCGCAGTGGAATTAGGACGCTGGTACTAAATATGCATAGAAAGTATCAACCTATCTATTTATTTTAAATTTAGAAAACATTGTTTTTTGGTAGATAGTTTAGAAAACATTTAAACATATAAGTACTATTCTAGATTATCTATTATTTGAGGACCACAATCCACAAATATTTTGACGGACCACATATGTTTTGGTTTTGACTAAGTAAATGGTTATGAAGAACTAAGAGGGAGCTACATGCCGAAATTATATGAACCTCACATAAGAATGATAAGATCAAAACGATAAAAAAAAAAAAAGTTATATAAGATGTCAGGTTTTTTTTTTTTTTTTTTGATAATATATGATGTCAACTTTATATAATTTATTCAAAATTTCCAGTTTATTATAATTATAGCTAATTTTTTAAGAATTTTATTTCCGATAATCACAGTAACTATATATAAATTCTAATAATTAATTTCTATGAAATTATTGTTCCTTATAATACATATTTGCAATTTTTGGATTGTGCAAAGGTGTGACAGAAAATTTGATCATGTAGTCGATTCATTACCAGCCGAACAATTCAATTAGACAATTATGATAAGATAGAGATTTTGTTTCTTAACTTCGTAATTAAGTTTCTAAAGAAAGTACTTAATTAGATATGTAATTTGGCAAACTTAAACTTTTAGAGAAATACAAATGAAAAATTAAAAATAAAGGAAGTTTATATAAAAAAAACAATATCACTAAATTTGACTACCTTAATCCCCTTAACCCTATGTCTTGTGTAATGATATGGACTATGGAGTCATGGAAGACAATGGTGAAGATAACTGTCATTTGTAATCATAAATTCCAAGTGACAGCTAGGATTTCATCTAGATAATAAGCTGATGTTGTAGTTACAATCTCATCTAAAAAGGATGGTGTTTCACATTAATATTTAGCTGTATTACAAGCACAAGTCAAAATCTTGAGAACCGATAATGAGAAAACTACCTGTTTCAGCTTTGATCTTTTTTCCATAAAATGTACGAATTGGTTATGTGAATTCCTCCCTTTTTTTTCTTCACCATGACAATGCAAAGTATTCACTAATTGACTAATCTTTGTCAGAAATCTGATTAGTCACTTTTAATGGAGTGACGTCTCTCCTTCCAACTACATTTTTTTTTTCCATTTACGAAGATTTGAAACCTGAAACTTAGAAGATCGGAGTTTAGTTTCACTATGACCAATCACAACTTGGTTGATTATTCCTCCCTTTGTTTGTTTGGTCAAACTCCTATTAATTAGTCTTAAATAATTGAGACATTTTTACCTTAGAAACGGTTACCTTAGAGAAAAATTGTCATTTTTTTCAATCTCCAAATTAAATACCTCGATGCAACCAGCTGGATTCACCTCCATCGGGTAGAAGATTCCTTGATTGAGTTTTTTCAGCTTAAACTTCTTATTCGCTTTGACTGTGACTTGCCTGATTAGTAATTGATTAGCTTCTGACTAGTTTCACATTCGAATGATAATTGGTTAGGTTGGCGATTGATGAATGCTTCCTCTAAAGTCTAAACCACTTTTTCTTCACTCTGTCGGTTAAACACTTAAACCAAAATTTCGTTTTTCAGTTAATATTGCAAGGCCGAAGAGGTTGTTTCTAATGCTAAACACAATGTCTGTCTCTACTTACTATATTGGTTTTGCAAATACTTCGTTTGTTCTACCAACTCTATAGCAGTTGTGTCTGAGTGTACTCACATTTTGTGTCCATGTTCACCTCTAGTGCCCTTATTTTTGTCTCTTTAATTGTACAGGTGCTTCTTCACCATCTTGGATGATTAATGGTTCCTCAAATTAGTCTCGCAACTCAAAGAAAGTTTCCTCAATAACTGTCCTAGTAGAAAAGAATGGCAAGGCACCCAATTGGCATAGGACGCCAACCTTGCAAAGGGTAATCGGTTGATTATGTTGTTCTGTAACAAACATTGGCTAACTTGAAACAACTTCTTTTTTGCATAAAAGTTATGATTAATGTGGAGATGTTCAACAGCTCCCCGGAGGCATATATCAATTGGAAGACATATAAATCTATAATTGATAGGTTTTTTTTTTTTACCAGGTTATTAATACGGAGTATCCACCGACTTTGTGGATGACTAATCTCCATCTGAAAACCTGATTGGTCACCTTTAGGATTTCCCCTCCTAACCACGTTTTTTTCCATCCACAAGGCTCGAACCGAGACCTTGCTTAAGGGAATCGAGCCCAGCACCACTCGAATCAACGACTTGTTGCTAATTGATAGGTTTAATTGCACATTTTGCCACTCAATTATAATTATTTTATGAATTTTATCACCTAATTTTTTTTTCTGCACATTTTATCATTATGTTTAATAACAAAAGGACATCCTTTTGTAAAAATTAGTGACAAAACCAAGTCGTTTTTTAGGAACATACAAGTACTTTGTTACACATTTAATAAATCGGTAAAATACTCTAAAATTGAAAAATATGATGGTAAAATGCGTGAAAAAAAAAACTTGGATTGTAAAATTAGTGAAATGATGATAGTTGGATGATAAAATATACAATTAAGCTTAACTGAGATAGATTTGTTGCGTATTTTTTGTCTTTAAAATTAGAATTCTAGCTTTTTATATTTATATTCTTGCATAAAAATTCATATTTTCATCTTTTAATATCTTCTTGAAGCTAATTCTTATTTTTAGTATTTTTTTTTATAACATTTTCACATGAATTAGCATGAAACATGTACGGGGATCCTCTTCAGTTCTAGAAATTATCAGTATGAGAGAAATATACACAAATTTCTTTGTGTGTTTCTCTTTCCTATTGAAAATTTTTAGTATGGGAGAGAATACACACTCTGAAACAATGGGGCGTTAAGTGCCAAGCACATTCAAACCTAGGGTGTCAGGCACCCTCGACAGAGATACTTCGTTTTGTAGTGCTAGGCAGTTACACTCGCACGCTAGCCATTAGAGCTAGAACAAATCATTATTTGAAGTCTAGAGAAATTGAGAAAGAAGTTATATGAGACTTTTGGACGATTTTCAGAGTTCACAACCAAAAATTAATGAATCTCTGGAACAATTTTCAGGAAGTTCTCTAGAGCGATTTAGGAACCAAAAGTTTTAAAAGACGTGAAGAAAGCAAATGTTTTCATCCTCAACTTCCTTTGAATTGTCCAGTACGATAGTACCTGCATGCATATGTAACTAAAACCCTTCATGCTAGGGTTGATAAACTTAATAGGGATATTTATATAGTTGGTTGTTTTTATTTTAATAAAATTTGATTTTTGGTTTGTCCATCTATCTCAGCACTCCTTATGATTCTTTAATTTCCATAGCTGTAAGAATTGATCTTTGGTTTGGGAAGCAATTAGAAAATTGGCATAAGCTAAAATTAGGATATTTTGCCATTGATCAATGTGTATCTAAGAATAACTTGTGAGTTTCTAGGAATCTTTGTTCTTATCGCTTAACCATATTGAATATTACCTTAAAAATAAGGACTAATTTCAGTAATTTGGATGAAAGAGTTTTGACTAGAATTGATTGAATTAATTTTGTATACTTCTTTTATAATTTTACATGTTTTCACCTTAACTAATTTTCCTTTAATGTTTACTTTTTAAATTTTAGTATAATGTTTACTTTTTTAAATTTTAAATGAATTAAAAAATTAATTTAAAATTTAAAAGTATAAATAATTTCCCAATAATAAATTACATATCTTGCAAAAGAGAATATAAAATAAAATCATGTTATATTCTTAAAAAAAAATAAATTTTTTATATTATTAAATAAACGTCAAACAAATATGTTATTATCATTGTGGCATGAATTTCCTTCGGAAGGCTTTGCTACAATTTGCTACAATTTGCATCCATTTATGCTTTACCTGCATAAATAGTTTATAACCATTCACCTTGATGTACTCATGAAAGGCTAGTCTTAGTTGACTTTTGTATTTGCTTTGGGTACTCCTTATACCCAAGTTTAAATATATATATATATATATATATATATATATATATATATATATATATATATATAATGAATTATCTTTGCTGATAAAAAAAAAAAAAAAAAAGTACTGAAAAGTAAGTTAGAACATGCATGACAGGGCATCTAATTAATTCAGATGAGAAATTTCCTTGGTGTGACTTTCAATTTGTCAACATCTTGATCTAATTTTGGAAAAAAAGAGTGAGTTTTTAATTAATATTTCAATAAGAAAATGTTACTGTGTATGTTGGGATTTCTCTAATATATTATATGGTGCTTGTCGATTTCTACCGTATCAAAATGAAAATGGATGCCCATATCCTTCCATACATCAATTGAAGATCCAGTAATACATTCCGTAACACATTTATTCTAACACACTTTTTATTATATGTTTAAATTTATTTATTATAGGTTTAAATTTATTGAAAAGAATAAAGTTATGAGAGAAATTTATTAAATAAGGTGAGACTCATAAAATTTTGTAATTTTTAATAAATTTTAATTAATAAGAAAAAATATATTCAAAATAATAGTATATTAAAAATGCGTTACTAGTATTTTTTTTTTTTTGATAAAAGTTACTAATATTTTTCTTAACTGAATATACAATGAAAACATAAATAATTAAATATATTAAGTCATCTATATTATTAATTAAAAATTTAATCAGTCTAGTATTTTTTTTTTATACATTTTAATCAGTCTAGTATGTTCAATTTAAATACATGAAACTTATGTAAATATGTTTTTATTAAGGATATGTTACCTATGGTTTTTATTAAGGATATTAAAAATTAAAATTCAAATAAAATAACCTTCGATTTATCATTTGTGGGTGATTTTCCCTCCGTACATTGATTGTGTACACATTGGAGAGGTTGAATTTTGTTTTAGTTTACTTTCTTGAAGACAATAATGAAATTATGGAAAGATACTCATACTGACATATACAACAACGTCAACAAATTTGTCTTAAATTATGACATGAGAAATATTCACATTTAAATGAGCAATCTTCTGTCGACTGCTGCGATTATTATTTATTTGGATTCATAAACTAAACTTCTATCAACATCATTTTTTTTCCTTACTTTTTTTCTTAAACATAGTCTATGATTATTGTATTTATTATCATCAATTGTGAACTATCGAAGTTTTTGCATTAATGTGTAAAACAAAATAATATAATTTTTGGACCATTTAGCTAAGTACGTCGATTGAGCATAACAAGCACTCACGCCTTTCAAGCCAACGCTTGAGGGGTTGTGAATCATCCAACCAAGTAGGCCGACCTAATATAGTGAGTGAGTTATCCATAGTAGAATAATTGAGCCTCTAACTTTGGGCCTAATGACATTCTCTAACATAGGATGATTAAACCTTAGACCTTTGATTCAATCACATCCAATAAATAAGAGTGACCCCTTGGTCACCCTAGATTTACATAATTCTAGAATTTCGCTTAGGTTTCTTGAGTCTTCAGCTTTAAGGCTTCTAAGATCTGGACGTGAACAATTTTAATTATTTATAAGGAGAAAAATCAGAATAAATTTAAGCAATTCTTCCCCTCTCTCTTTTTTTTTTATCCGTAAAAATTTATAAGGAGGAAAAAATACGGATACATTTAAATAAAAGAGCATATGATAAAGTTTTCGTGTATAAGAAATGGAAGAGGTCGAAGGTGGAAATTTCAGTTTCTTCTACGAGTTTCCAATCTTTTAAAAACAATTTATTCTAAAAAAAATTAAATTTCTCTGATTTCGTAGCACACCAAACTATCTCCATAAAAAATATGATGCATTTTTTTTGTCCTGATTCAGAGATCACGGGTGTTCTCCAACTCATTGGGTCAGAGACCAGTCTCGTTCGTGATGCGTGGCTGCCTCTGATCCAAGGAAATTTTATACACAAAGAAAATCGAATATGAATTTTTCCGTTAAATAGATCGTTCTCTTTCATATGAATGCAGCGGGACCTTACACCACTGTATCAACCATTTGAATTAAAAAAAAAAAATGATGCATTAATCTGTTCAGAATTGATCTCAAATAGCAAATAGAAAAATAGAAGCCGCGAATTTGGTCTATATATATAAAAAAAAACTTGACGGTCACGCCATCATTTTACTCAATGGATGAGACCACAGTTAATGTGGATTGTATTAGATGAGGTCACATTTGATAGCAAATATGGTTCATGATTCAAATGTCAACGGTACGGTTAACAATAAAGCCATTATTTACAAAATAAAAATGATGCGTAAAGGCTAAAAGCTTGATAAAAAATTAAAAAAAAAATGATGCCTAAAAGTCAATACAAAATGCCGATCCACAAGTCTAGAAGATCTAACAGCAGCTTTTTTTTGACAGTGGGATCTAACAGCAGCTTAAAGAAAAGTCAGAACGAAGAAATATGCAAAGAACGTAATAATCCAACTAAGATTACCCAGCTTTGCCGTTTTATGACCAAATCATTAAATTCGATGTTTTTAGCGGTTGGGTACGGTGCGAAATTGTCAAAAAAAAAAAAAAAAGTTTTAAGCGGTTGAATGCTCCTTAAGAATTTTATAATGTAATATATATTTTTTTAATTTTATAATGTAAATTTGAAATCGTATTGAAATGTGCAGGTGTTGAAAAATTCAAATAATTTTTTTTGTTAACAAAATATTGTAATAAATTTCAGTATTGAGGTGCGTTTTTTTGGGGGCCCATAACTATGGTGTCTTAAGAAAAAGAAAAGCGGAGATGTCTCAACTTTAGAGTACCGGTACCCTGGGCCCTGGCGGCCCAAGCCTGTCAGTTTCAACAAACACATGAAGGTAAATTATTTACTTCCAAATAAAAGAAAAAGTAGCCTTGTAAATATGATTAACCCGAAGGACATTGTAAAAAGGTGCAAAACAGTGTCACTGAAGAAACCTTTTCATTTTTAAGCATTTTTTTTAGACCACAGGTATTCATTTATGCATTATTTTCATTTTTAAGAATGTTGTCAAGGTTCAATTCTCAAGTCTATGTATATGAAAAAAAGTATATTTTAAGAGAATCAACCCTTAAATGCTTCTCAATATCTTAAAAAATTAATATCTAAATCTCAGCTAAAACATATCTTAGGTTCATCCCAAAAGAAAACTTTTCATTTTCAAGTTATTCAACGCCGTTTTCTGTTCATATTAAACATTTTCATTCCCGTACTTGTGTAAAAAATTTAAACCAAATAAACAAATAAACTATTTTGGTTAACCAAGTAGAATTGCATATACCAAACACTTAAGAATTAAGAAAGATGTTCTACACAGCAAGAGACAAATAAGCCAAAGAGAAATTGACATTTAGATTCAATTTGGATACATCACTTATAAGAAAATAAAGAAAATTTAAGATTTAAAATTTAAAATAAATTTAACTTCTTTTGTAAGTTAAAATCAATTTATATTCTTCAATTTTTTATACAAAAAAATGTCATTTCTATTATTTGATGCAGCACCAAACACGCATAAAATTTGGGTCAGCTCAACCTGAAAATTTGTCACTATAAACAGGATTTAGTGATTTACTTTTCAAAGGAGAGTGTTTAGAATCAAGTTTTGGTGTGTGTGTGTGTCTCTCTCTATATATAAAAGGAAATGAGTATGATAGATTTGTTCAAGAGGTGTAAAAGTATAAGTTCGGATTAATTTTGATTTTTTTTTTCCTTTTGCAATTTTCTAATAGAATATTTAAAAAAATCTTATTTAAAAAAAACACTACAAGAAAAACTCTAATTACCGACGAAAATTTATTGACGGACTAAAATTCGTAGGTAATTTTAATTTTCCGACGGAAAATTACCGACGACACATAATCTGCAGGTAATTTTATTTTTCCGACGGAAATTTACCGACGACCTTTAAATCCGTCGGTAATTTTATTTTTCCGACGGAGTATAAATTTGCAGGTAATTTTAATTTTCTGACGAAAATTTACCGATAGATTTATATACGTAGGTAATTTTGTATTTATTGACGAAAATTTACCAATGGATTTTTGTCCGTAGGTAATATATGCCTTCCGATTGATTTTCTGTGGGTAATATATATCCATGGGTAATATATGGAAAGTTTAAATATATGTTAAATTTGCATATATGTTAAATATGGAGTTGTTTTTTAAAATATAAAAATTGAAATATATATTATAGAAATATAGATTAAATGATAAATATATAATATAATTGATTTTTATAATTTCTACTCTTAATTATAATTTTAAATAAATTGCTATATAAATTATTTTAGCTTTAAATAAATTACTCTTAATTATACTATAAATTACTATAAATTAACATATGTAGTTAACCATTTGCGCAATCGCCTTCCTATGATTAATTAATCCTATAGTTAAATCCCTTCTATTATATAAATATATATATATATATATATATATATATATATATATATATATATATAATATTCTCTATAATTATTGTAGTATTTTACTACTTCTTTGGGAAATATGGCTTTTACGGGGCCTACAAATTGGAACCAGTGGAACCAGGTGGGTAATTCATTGGGAAGAGAATTTTTAAAACTGATATACCAAGAATGATTGGGATTTGGTTCAAGTAGAACTTTATTCCAGGCTTCTTGATAATCAAAATAATTATATGAAAGGGGATCCAATGGTCTAGAAAATTTCTTTGCTATTAAGGGATTCTGAGACCATTCAGAAAAATTCAAAACTCTCAATATTTTCAAACTAGAGAAGCTGTTAATAGAAGGATCATTTTGATTTTTATTGTGAACTATTTCAACTGATTTAGTGTCTATCAGGATAAATTGATAAAATTTCATGGATTTTTTTTCTTCAGATTTTGGTCTTTTGGAATTCGGGAATTCTGAGGAGTCTTTTTAACTTGTTGGGAATAGGATGGGGCAAAATTATCCAGTGATAATGCCTTTGAACTAGATGGGGTAGTGGGCCTCATCTTAATGGCTTATTTCCCTGTAAAAATTCACGAGTTAAAAAATCAGGAATAGAATTATTTTTTCCTTTGATAAATTCTATTTCAAAATCAAAACAGGACAAAAGACTTTGCCATTTGGCAAAGATTTGCTTTGAAATAATATTTTTAACATCTTTTTCTAAAACATTTTTTGCCGACTGGCAATCAATTCTTAATAAAAATTTCTTATTTACTAAATCACTTTGAAATTTCATAATACAAAGTACTATAGATAAAATTTCTTTTTTAATAGTATTGTATTTCAATTGGGCTTCCATCCAAGCACCAGAATCATATCTGACAATTTGTTCTTTTGGATTTTCTGAGAATTTCTGTTTAAGAATTCCTCCAAATCCAACTTCAGAGGCATCAGTTTCCACTATCATAAAGGCATCTGGATGAGCAATGCCTAGACAGGGAAGGCTTTTGACTAGGGCTTTCACCTTAATTACTACTTGGGTTAATTTAGGAGACCAAGGCTTAGGATTTTTTCAAAGCCTATTAAACAGAGGTTTACGGATAATTCTAATATTGGGAATAAAATCAGACACATAATTCAGACATCCAAAAATCTCTGTAATTGATTTTTATCCTTAATTTCATCAGAAAATTTAGAGGCAAATTCTATACTTCTTGTTATGGGAGTGATTTTTCCTTGATATATTTCATGGCCTAAGAATCTCATTCTAGTTTGGGCTAGTTTCATTTTCTTTTGTGATATAACAATTCCATTTTGTTTAATTTAATTATATTTTAAAAAAATTTTAGATGTTTAAGATGTTGATCTACCGAGTTAGAGTAGATTAACACATCATCCAAATAAACTAAAGCAAATTGGCTGTAAGGGTTTATTATTGAGTTCATAATGTTCTGAAATTCGGATGGGGCATTTTTTAGTCCCATGGGCATTACATTCCATTCATAATGTCCGAATGGTATAGCAAAAGTTGTTTTGTATTTATCCTTTTCTTCTATTTTTATTTGATAATATCCTGATTTCATGTCAAATTTCAAAAATATTGTGGCATCACATAATCTTCCAATTAAATCCTTTTTATTTGGTAATGGATATCTTATCCATTTTAATGCATTATTTAAGGGTTTATAATTAATAACCATCCTAGGTTCTCCTCTTTTGATTTCAGAGGCGTTTTGCACATAGAATGCAGCACAACTCCATGGAGATTTACTAGGTCTAATTAATCCTTTATCTAAAAATTCTTGCATTTCTTTCTTGCAATATTCTACGGTTTCTTTATTCATTTGAACAGGTCTTGCTTTAGTAGGAATTTTGCTTTCATGAAAATCTTTTTCGTAAGGTAGACTTACAGTAAAAGTTTTCCTATTCCAAAAAGCATTGGTTATTTCCGCACAGACTTCTTTGATAAAAGAGTTTTCGATTTCTTTAATTTTTTCTTTTATTACTTTAGTTTTTAATTGTTCTTCTATATGATTATAGGTTATTTCTTTTTGTAATAAGGCTATTTGATTAGTTTTATTACTTATTTTATTTATAAAGGTATTTTCTTCAACTTCTTTTATATTATGTAATTCTTTCTGTCTTATTGGTTTAAAAAATTCAAAGAAAATTTCTTGATCCTGTATTTTGGTTTTAATTCCCTATTCAGATACTTCAGAAGGATATATTTGGGTTAAGAAAGGAGTTCCTAGAATCATTTCTTCAGTAATATCTCTGGTTAATATAAAAGTATTTTTAAAACATTTTCCTTTGTTACATATGCTTGCTTTAGACAATTTATATTGTACCTTTAAATTTGCATTATTTGTTGCACTTAATTTTTGAATTGTTTTTTCATAATATTGGGTAGGAACTAATCCTTCTTGGATACAATTAAGGTCAAATCCTGAGTCTATTAAAGCAATAAAGGATTTATGAAATGTTTTTCCTATTCTTAAGGTTACTTTTGCTTGCCACTTTTGTTGTAGAGTTTTAATTCGATTTATTGTTTCAACTTCTATTTCTGGTTTTGTTTCTACTTCTTCTTTTAAGGCATCGGTTAACTGTAATAATGCTATATCTTGTACCAAATCATTTTCTTTTAATTTGTTTAATTCTATTTTTATAGTTTGTATTTCAGATTTTAAATCATTTATTTCTTTCTGTAAGTCACTTATAGTGACTTTTCTTTTTTGTATTTCGGCTTTCTTTAGTATACTTGCAAAATCAAAACTTTCAAATTTTTTAAGTTTAGGTATTGCTTCTTCTTCCTTTTGTTCTAATAGCATCTTCTTAATTTTTGTTAAATATTCATATCTTTCCTCTTCATTAGATATTCTATCAACCATTTCTAATGCTAGTTTAGTTTCTGCTCTAATCATATTAATTTGGTAAGAACATTCACAGTTATCTGAATCACAGTTATCTAATTCATTTTCATTCTCATTTTCAGAAGTGCTGTTTTCTTGTGCCATTAGTTTTTCATTGTCTTCTTCTTCAGAACTTTTTGAATCATTTAACATTATTTTAGCTATTTGTCCCTTTAATTCTTCACTCATGTTTAATTCATTAATTTTTTCTCTTACTCTACAGTCTTTTTTCATATGACCAAAGCGGCCACAATTATAGCAAACAATATTAGGTTTTCTTTTATTAGTAGAGGTACTAGTGTTTTCTTGGTTAGTATCTAGTTTTTTCTGAGGATAATTCTTTCTTCTTTTATAGGGTTGTTTGTAATTAGTTGTTGTTGGTTTAGATGTATTTCTTTTAATAGTTTTCTTTGTTTTTGCTGAAGGGGGAGAAGGTGTTTCATACCCATATTGAGCATAAAAGTTTCCTAATTCTTTTATCCCTCTTGATTGATTTTTCTTAATCCTATTTTCTATTTTCATATTATTACATAATTCAAATCCGGAATTTTTTACAGTTGAAATTATTCTTCCATAGGTTAAGTCATTTATAGGCATATTGGGGTATTCTTGTTTTAAGTGTTCTCGAACCTTATCTCCAAATACTAAAGGTAATCCTGCTATAAATTTTTCTTTCCAATTGGTTTCTTGGAAGTCTTCTCTAGTTAATACCATTGCCATAAAATTATCAGTGTACCACCTAAAATCTCCTAATGTAGGACATCTTAAATTATGTAATAATGTTGAAGTTCTTTCATTAAATAATTTAGTATCTCCTATAAAATTATGAATTATTGCAATAATTAAAGTTTCTACCATTATGGGGATTGTATGTTCATTTTCTTATTTAACGCTGGAGGTAATATAAAGTTTGTTTTCAATCGTTAAGTAATTATCCCACCAATCTTTTAATAATCCTGTAAATCCAACAATAATGAGTTTTAGGGTTTGTTCTTCTGAATGTTTAACCCTATATGCACTTGCTACCATAGTCATTTCATTGGTTTTTCGTAGAATTTGATGGTTAGTCATCCCATCAATATTCCATTAAGTAATTGTTGATCCATCGAAGGCTGACGGATGCTCTAGCTCTCATTCTTCAAACTGAATATCAGGAAGCGTAGGCTTGTTATAAAAATTTCTTATATATATATTACCCTGCTTGATTTCTTATTCCATTTCTAGCACCTTTTTCTTATTAAGTAATCTTATATGATCATCTTCATTGCCATCTATTTGGTCTATTTCAGAGCAGATCTGGTCCAGGAGAAAGAAACGATCTAGATCGATAGATCTCGATGTTGAACCAAACGACAGAGCACGATGGTGGAGTATAACAACGGTGGTGAAGTACCTGCAAGCACTTCGATGCTTAATTTAGTGTGAGTATGAGGTGAATAGTGGATAATGAGAATTGGATCAGTTTCATACCTGAGACTTGCTTTATATATATAGTCGAGTTTAAGTGAGAAAGTTAGTTAGGCAGTTAGGGTCAAACTTTCTTTGTGACTTAATTGGAGGGTCACGCATTCCACACATGCCCCTTGTCGGTACAGGTGTCTCGGGGTTGTCAGTGGGGGACCAACTCCAAGAACCGGTTATGAGATGCCACTCCATAACACCATCAATAGCATTAAATTGTGTCAATTTATTTAAAATTCATATATTCATTAAACCCATAGTCTCCATACGCTACAAAGTCACAAACATAATCACCACACACTAAAATTCAAAATTTATAACCAAAATTTAATAATATAACATTTATAAATTTATAATAATAAATTACTATTTTGGTCATCTAATTTATTTTTTTGGTTCAATTTGGTTCTCTTATTTTTAAAAGGTTCAATTTGTTCCCTTAAATTCTTTATTAGGTTCAATTTAGTCCATTTGTTTTGAAAATGTTCAATTAGATCCTTTATTTTTTTAGGATAGTTCAATTTAATTGGTCTCATATTTCTTCCATCAGCTCTGAACATTTTGAAAAAATGGGACCAAATTTGATTTTAAATGAAACCAAATTAAACACATTTTGACAAATAAGGGACTTAATTGAAATTTTAAAAATAAAAGTACCAAATTGAATCTAATTATCAAATTAAGGAATTAAATTGAATCTTTTAAAAATAAAAGGATCAAATTTAATTTAAAAAATTAATTAGAGAATCAAAATAATAATTAATTAAACCTATATTATATATTAATAGTTTATATCAGTGTTGTGAAAATCGGATCGGTCATCGACCCGGTCAAGGCACTGGGTTGATGGGTCAGTGGTCGAACCGGTGGGTCACTAATTGACCCAGTATATATTAAAAAATTAAAAAATATATATAATATAGCTAACAAAATGTGATCAATCCATAATTCATACTCTAAAATTAAAATCAATCATGATCAAACTATAAATATTACATAATCATTTATTACTATAAATTATTTTGTTGGGTATTATCATTAAATTACTAAAGAAACTGTTGTTATTTTTCACGGCTAAGTATAAAAGTTGTCAAAGACTCATTAGCAAGTATGGTAAAGATGTATAAAACACATAAATATTAAATCATATCAAGATCAAGATAATAATAATTAGTTATTATATATTATTGTCAACATCAAAATAATATTATAGGAACATATTATTATATACTATTAAGCAATTAGCTATTAACAATTTAATTAAAATATTATAGGAGCATATTATTATATTATACTATTTAGCAATTAACTTTTGCCATGGATTTCAAATGGTACTATGAAAAGAATTCCAAATAACTACATTGTTTACAAGAATTGTAAACAAAAAAAAAAAAAAACTCAGCTGAGCCTGGTCAACTGGGTCCGGGTCACCGATTTTTTGCCAAACCCGGCCGGGTCAAACCGGGCTGATCCGGGTCAAACCGGGTCGATTGCATATCTGGTCCGATAGCTCAACCTGACCGATCAGGTCACCGGTTCCCGGTCGAACCGGTCCGACCGGCCGGTCCGGTCTGATTTTTATAACTATGGTTTATATATATATATATATATATATATATATATATATATAAGGAAAAAGATATAGGCAAAATGTTAGTGCGTGAGACTATTATTTAAAATTCAGAATTAAATTATTAATTTGAAATCAACAAATTTTTGATAAATAATTTAATAACAAAGTTACTACAGTTTTTTTATTAGTATATATCGAAAAGATTACAAAGTTACAAGTATTAGTATGGTATTATTAGTAATTACTAATTCAATATACAATCTGTGGGTGCCAGTAATTCAATAATAATAATAATTAACTAACAATTGAAAATCTAAAAGAACCCACCGAATTTTCTTACTCTTGCATCTCTTCACTGTGACCTAGCCTAAAAGGAACTATGCAAACCACTATTGCAACTCCGCACCCCCATTGCAAATCCACCGCATCGCACCTCTGCCTTCGTCTGATAGTTCCGTTTCTTTTTCAGGTGGTCTAGTTTCACGCTGCCGCCACCTCGTCCAACCTCGACACCGCATTGCTCACTCTGAGGTAATATCATATTCGTGCCTTCGTCCAGTTTGTCTTACAATATAAATTTTCGTGTAATGGCCAAGTGATAAAAATTGAGGGATTCTTAATTTTCGTGTATATGTCTCAAATGGCTGTCAACTTTTGCTGTTGCTTTTCAAAAATCTTCACCCCAATCGTCAGATTTCCCACAAACTAGTGAGAGTTGATTTATTTATTTTACATTAATTTAAAATATTGGCTAATAAGCTAGGAAATTTTCACAAATAAGCAGTCAATCTCGGTTGTATATGAAAACTTTTCTTACAGCCATTTTACTCTACCATTCCACATAGGTTCCATTGCAGATGGAAGCATTCTAGGCACTCAACAACCTCCTACTGCTTCTTGCTTCCTTTTGGTATGCAAACTATTTTCACTTCCTTTCTATATTCAATTTTATTTCAAGAGTATATAAAAGCCTGCAGTTTTCTATTGTTATTGTCTATCAAGAGTCTTATTTTTTATTTGTTTCGGAGGTGTTAATACTCCCATGTTGTGTGTAATCCCAATTTGAATTGTTACTTATTGTATCATTAAAGTCCCCAAGGGGAAGTTGATATATGTAGTATCTTGGGCATATTTTTGGTATGTCCTTTTGGACTTTGTTTGTAGCCTCTAGGAAGATTTTAAGATACTTTGGAAGGAAGTGCACTATTTTATTATTTTAATGCCCACCTCTGGAGGGTCATGTATGATGCAAAAGAAATAGAAATACATTAAAATATGCAAAAGAATCATGAAATACATGCCAAAATTATAAATGCAGTGGGTAAATCATACCCTGTTTATGTTATGATAGTGTTAAACCTTAGTTGGGTTCTTGGATTTGGAATTCCAAGGAATCATATAAATTATTACTATGTATAATTTTTAAATATATATATATATATATATATATATATATATATATGTATATATATATATGAAGAAGTACTATTAGCAAGGATGGGGAGAGTAAAAAATAGGTGAAAGAAACATTTTTTCGCATGCTGCACATTCTGTACATAACTTTTTAATTCCCATAATGCAAGGAGAATAACAATATAATGGCGAAAAGGATTGGAGAACATTTTGGAAGGAGCATATGAAACTGCAACTAGGTTCTCTAATCCTGCAGCAGTATTGGAAGGTTCTAGCAAATCGCCTCTATCAATTTAAAGTTATACATAGTAATAATTTTAAATCTCCGACAAAGATTTAAAATTATACATAGTGTTCTATAATCTGTGTGCTATTACAAGCTTATATGGTTGAGTAACTAAATTGATGTCAATTTTCTTCAAGGACATAATTGATATTGCTTTATATGGTTGAGGGTCTAAATTAATGTTGGAATTGTTTAAAGGATTGAACCAAAGTGATAGTTTTTATATCTTCAGAGGATTGCTACAAGGGTTTACTCTACTATTAACCTTTTTTGCGCTGCCCCACAATGGTTTTGCATGTTTGGAAAGTAAAAGCTATGTGTTTGGAATTGGATTTATTAAAACTTAAAACACTTTATAAGCTGACCTCCTTGGTCAATCAATGCACAACTACTTGGTAGTACACATGACTCAAGTTTCTTACTCGCTCCTTCTGCCATAGTTTAGAATAAATAGAAGCACACTGCATAAAGTTCTTCTATTTTACCCTTTTGTCTCTTGAATGCCAATTTCCTTGTTTCTTCCAGATGCTATATGTAGGTCTTGGAAGAATTGTTACTTTGTTAGAAGCCATTATTCCCAATTGGATTATATCTTCATGATTATCATCTTTTTGTTCAAACATATATTGATATACATCCTTGGTTCACTGGTTGTTTGCCTTTTCTTACATTCACATTTATTTCATGCAGAGCTTCTATACTTGAGAAAGCCTCAAAATCAGTTTGGGATTTAATTTTAGAAAAGCACAAGGAATCACTCTTGGTATGCTAACTTTATTTATATGCACAAGAATGTAGGATTATTTGATTCATCCATATCAGAGACTTCTTTATGGAGAAATTTCTTAACTGATTTGTCTAGTTGCTCATGACAATTTGAGATTTTCGCCATTTGGTTACTACACTGGACATTGCTAGGAGACATTACTGCATAACACTGGACATACAAGGTAAGTTCTCCATTCATATTTTTTTAATTGAAATTGAAATCTCATCTTATACTTCCAAATAATTTTTAAAGATTGGTATTTTGCTTACAAATTGGTTTGGTTTGCTGTCCTTCTTACATTGATTAGTGATATGCATATTTCTCTATGTTTCCTTTGTCTCTTTTTTATTGGCAAGTGCCTTAGTTAATGCATCCAGCTAGGTTCTGTATTAGAGGCACATTATATGCAAGCTACATTGTTTCAAATGAGTGTTCTATGCAATTTCTGTGGGTGCCATTGTAAATTCTTCAATGTTGGCTGAATTTTATCAATCAAACAAGACAATTTAACTGAAAAATTTGAAGCTAAACTTAATTGTAAATTTACAGAATTGTTATTTTCCATGTTGATCATTAAGTGTTTTATTAAGCCTTGGTTCACAAAGAGCATTAAGTGTTACTTTTCTGTGCTTGTTTTGAACTTTTTTTAACATGTGAAATTGTTTTGAATATACAGAACATGGATTCTTTTTCTATGAATCGTGGTTGGATGTACGATAGGTGTTATAGTTGTAGAAGAGGTTTGAAAGAATCTTTTGTATTGGGGGTTGAAGAGTTTGTAAACAAAGCTCGACAACACAAATATTATAAACTTGATGGGGGGGATTAGATGTTTGAGCCTTAAATGTGATTGTACAAGGATTCTGAAGGATGAAATTGTGAAGGTTCAACTTTACAAAGTTGGGTTCAAACCTAATTATTGGATTTAGACTGATCATGGTGAAGAGATGCCATATGTTAAAGATAATTGTGTGGGAGCTTCAAGCAGTGGTGTACATGCGGCTCGAGGGGAATAACTTATATCAATGTAGGACATGGTGTCTGATGCTCTCGGGCAGCATGAGTTTTTTGAAGCACCGGAGTCAAATAACATGGATGAGCCTCCAAATGAAGCAACTCAGAGATTTTATAATCTGTTGGAAGAGTCAAATAAGCCGTTGTTTGAAGGAGCTTCAGACTCTAAATTGTCAATATGCGTCAGGCTTTTAGCTTTTAAGTCCAATTGGAATGTTCCCGATCAATGCTTACAGTTTATTGCACAAATGCTTTTAGACGTAACACCCAAGGAGAGTTTGCCAAAAAGTTATTATGATGCCAAGAGATTAGTATCAAAGCTGGGATTGGAAGCTAAGAGGATTGATTATTGTGTGGATGGCTGTATGCTCTTTTATGACAATGAATAAGGAAAAAAATGATGGAGCATTAGTTGAATGCAAATTTTGTCACAAGCCGAGGTATCAAGATTGCAACACTGGAACAAGTAACAAAAAAAAGTTCCAGTCAAGGCAATGTTCTATTTGCCTATAATTCCTCGGTTACAGAGAATGTTTGCATCAATGCAAACTGCAAGACAAATGACATGGCATCATGAAAATAGAAGAAGTTTGTGAGTGTTACGCCATCCATCTGATGGGGAAGCTTGGAAGCACTTTGATCGGGTACATCCAACTTTTGCTGTTGATCCACGTAATGTACGACTTGGTTTATGCTTTGATGGGTTTAACCTGTATATCCAAGCATCATCGTCACCTTATTCTTGTTAGCTTGTAATTGTTACCCCATACAATCTTCCTCCTGAAATGTGCATGTCAAAAGCTTATATGTTCTTGAGTTGCCTAATACCAGGCCCATCTAATCCGAAGGCCATTATTGATGTTTATTTAGAGCCTTTGATTGACGATCTGAAGAAGTTATGGAGTGGTGTTTTGACATATGATGTTTCAAGGAAACAAAATTTTATGATGAAGGTAGCTTTGATGTGGACTATTAATGACTTCCCTGCTTATGGCATGTTGTCTGGTTAAGGGACTCATGGTAGATTTGCCTGTCCACATTGCATAGAGCATAGAAAATCGTTTACATTACATTACAGGAGGAAAAGTTGTTGGTTTGACTCGCATCGTAGGTTCTTACCCAATGATCATCGACTTAGAAATAACATAAAAGCATTTAGAAAAGGGGAAGAAGAACACAATGGGCCGCCACCTAGGTTGATACTTGGTCAAGTGTGGCGTAGAGTCAGGAATTTGCCAAAGGTCACAAAAAGTGGTGTCTCAATAATGGAAGGACATGGGGAGTGGCATAACTGGAAAAAAAGAAGTATTTTTTGGGATCTTCCATACTGGAAAGATAATATGTTGAGACACAATCTTGTTGTTATGCACATAGAGAAAAAAAATTTTGATAACATATTCAACACTGTGATGAATGTGAGTGGCAAGATGAAAGACAATGAGAAGGCAAGGAAGGATTTAGCTTTGCATTGTAGGCAACCAGACTTGGAGTTGCAGCCACATGCTAACTGGAAGATGTTAAAGCCAAAGGCAAATTACACTTTAACTCCAGCGGAAGCAAAGTTAGTTTGTTGTTGGATAAAAGAACTAAGGATGCCCGATGGTTATTCTTCTAACTTGGCAAAATGTGCTGATGTTGAGAAGGGAAGGATGCTCGGGATGAAGAGCCATGATTGTCATGTATTCATGGAGTGTTTACTTCCTATTGTATTCAGTTCCTTGCCGATGCATGTGTTAAATCCACTTATTGAAATTAGTCATTTCTTCAAAGATTTATGCTCTGCAACGTTGAAGGAGGATGACCTAGCTAGGATAGAAGAGAACATTCCAATAATTCTCTACAAGTTGGAAAGAATATTCCCTCCTGGATTTTTTGATTCAATGAAGCATCTTCCTATTCATCTTGCATATAAAGCAAGACTTGGTGGATCGGTGTAGTATAGGTGGATGTATTCATTTGAGAGGTAATACAATTATCACCATATTTGATTTAAATTTCATTTTTTATACTTACCAATCATCACCTAGTTATTTTAATTTTATAGATTCATGGGAATTTCTAAACGATTAGTGAAAAATAAGGCGAGGGTTGAAGGATCAATTTGTGCGGCTTACTTGCATCGTGAGACAACTCATTTTTGTTCCCATTATTTCAACAACTTCATGTTGTCACCGAGGAGTACTAGAAATGAAATGGAAATTCAAAGTGAAAGCCTAAAGAAGGCACTTAGTTGAAATTTAGTTACATATAAACAGTTTTTGTTTTTAACTCAGATTGATGTTTGTCTCGCAATATCCTTTATGAATCCTTTTCTTTTACACCAATCATCAATAACTTCATATTCCAGTTGATGGTACCACAATATAGCAGATAATGTTTAGCAAATTATGTAGTTATAGAAAGTGATTTATCCCAATCAGTTTGATATCCCTTTAAAACTATGTAATATTTCAAGGATGAGTTTGTCATTAACTTTTTCATATAAAGCTCATCCCTGATTTTTTTTCACCCCCATTTTTAAAAGGACATCAAATTGAACCTTAGAATAGAGAGTTTGTATCATCATCTTTTACCTTCTCTGAAAGATATCCAAGGAATTAAAATTGAAATTCAATATCCATTAGCTAAAAATCTGGTTAGCCAAATAATAACTAGTTACTTATTATTCCAAGGGTTTAAGTAATAAAACATAGTCAGATAGATGGCCAAAAGTCATTAATTAAGCCCCTTAAAGCTGCAGTCAGCTCTGGAACATTTACAAGGGTGTATGCATTGGAGTTTTCATACTTTTCATTATATTAGTGAAGCACCAAGAGTTAATCTTGCATGGTTCAACACTCAACAATTTGACCCCCTAAAGTTACATACTGTGGCATAAATTTAATCTCTTGTACATGTGCAGAAAACCCCCCTTATAGAGTCAATAAGCACAACTTGGTAAGTTCAAGTAGTTGAGTTGCAGACTTTTGAATGACAATAGGTATGCTTGTATTCCCGTTAGAGCACATTGAATGTGAATCCACGTGAGACATGGATTAACATTCAACATGCTTTGGAATGTGTGATAGCCCCAAAACACACACACTAAATGACGTTTATGCAATTGACCTATATAGTTTACAGGAGTTCCTTACATTTTAGCCACTACATATTGAAGGACACTTGTAGAATCCTAAACTAAAACTGTTTTTAGTTCTTACCCTTTCACAATTCAATACAATTTATTGCATTTAGTTTTTATTAAATTCTACTAAAACTAAAACTAAATCCAGACGGTAGAAAAATTCAATCTCATAATTACTAATAAGTGAAGTATTTGAGTTAAACTCAACCATTTCATACTAAAAGACTCCATTTCTAGTACTAGATTATTGAAATCTCTTCAGATCCCTATCCAATGAGAATTGGACTACTCCCATTTCCCATACAAAGGTTTGTGTTATGATGCTGCCTAAAGAATGTAGTTAGTTGAAATTTAGTTATATATAAATAGTTTCTGTTTTTAACTCAGAATGATGTTGTTGGATTATATGATTAGAACTTAAAACTCAATATAACTAAATGTTCTCTGTCCATTAATGTGATTCTTGAGTGAGTGGCGGTGGTGATTGTATATTTGTGTAGAACTTTTGACTGGTTTTCTTAAAAGGGAATAATTAAATTCTAGTGTTCTTGGCCTTTTTCTTTTTCCAAATTACTACAATGATGTCTTCCACCACCCCAGCTACCTTTTTTTTTTTT
This sequence comes from Pueraria montana var. lobata, assembly GCA_026413185.1. Taxonomy (NCBI): domain Eukaryota; kingdom Viridiplantae; phylum Streptophyta; class Magnoliopsida; order Fabales; family Fabaceae; genus Pueraria; species Pueraria montana. The sequence goes on from CM048647.1 coordinate 7,104,365, forward strand.
CTTTCTATCCTAGGCCTTTTTCTGTGCAATGACACCTCTGATTGGTTTTGAGTGAATCAATGATGGCTTGGAACAAATTTGAGATTGTGTAAATATTTTCCCTATCTAATTATGAACAATGATTCATTTTGTTTTTATCACTTGAGGAACTTAGTTTTGAATGTGTAGAGCTTAACCCACTCTACACTCAGCCAAAGCTTCTTTATAAGAAGGAAAAACATCAAAGTCAACAATTACAACTGAGGTGCAGACTCAGCACCTCTACAGAACAGCTATAATCAGAAAATACACCATTTTAACTTAACACTCCCCCTCAAGCTGGAGCATATAAATCATATGCTCCAAGCTTGGTACATATGAATTGAATCCGAGGCCCTCTCAAGGATTTAGTCAGAATATCTGCAAGTTGATTATTTGAGTTGACAAACTCAGTGTTAATCTCCTTGGACAACAGCTTCTCCCTTACAAAATGGCAGTCAATCTCTATATGTTTAGTTCTCTCATGAAATACTGGATTAGAAGCAATGTGGAGGGCTGCCTGGTTATCACAATACAACTTCATTGGCTGAATTTCACAGAATTTTAGCTCTTGAAGGAGTTGTTTGATCCACACCAATTCACATGTGGCAGAGGCCATAGCCCTATATTCTGCTTCTGCACTAGACCGAGCAACATTGTTTTGTTTCTTGCTTTTCCAAGAGATAACATTTCCTCCAATGGACACACAAAATCCTGTAGTAGAACGTCTGTCTATAGGAGAACCTGCCCAATCAGCATCACAGTATCCAAAAATTTGAGTGTCTCCTTTATCCTCATATAACAATCCTTGACCTGGAGTTTTCTTGATATATCTGAGAATGCGAATCACTGCATTCCAGTGATCAACATGAGGAGCCTGCATGAACTGACTAACAACTCCCACTGCAAATGAAATATCAGGCCTGGTAATAGTGAGATTGATGAGTTTCCCAACTAGTCTTCTATACCTTTCTGGATTTGAATATGGCTCACCTTGGTCTGCCATTAACTTTTGATTTGGGTCCATAGGACTATCAATGGGTCTACAGTTAATCATACCTGTCTCTTCCAGAATATCCAAGGCATACTTTCTCTGTGAAATAACAATACCTTCCTTGGATTGAGCAACCTCTATACCAAGGAAGTATTTCAGGTGACCAAGATCCTTAGTCTGAAAGTGACTAAATAAATGTTGTTTCAGCTGAGAGATTCTAGCATCATCATTCCCAGTAATTACTATATCATCAACATAAACAACTAAGTAAACACATTTTCTAGGAGAAGTGTGACAATAAAAAATAGAGTGATCTGCCTCACTGCGTTTCATCCCAAAACTCTGCACAACATGGCTAAATTTTCCAAACCAAGCTCTTGTAGACTGTTTAAGCCCATAGAGAGAACGATGAAGTCGACAAACTAGACTAGACTCCCCCTGAGCAACAAATCCAGGAGGTTGCTCCATGTAAATCTCCTCCTCCAACTCTCCATGAAGAAAGGCATTTTTAATGTCTAACTGATGGAGAAGCCAATGACGGATAGCAACTATGGCAAGAAAGAGACGAACAGTGGTGATCTTAGCCACAGGAGAAAAAGTATCCCCATAATCAAGACCATATATCTGAGTGTAGCCTTTGGCTACCAAGCGAGCCTTAAGACGGTCAATTTCACCATTAGGACCAACTTTGATAGCATATACCCACCGACAACCAACTGCTTTCTTCCCAGGAGGAAGGGAAACCAACTCCCATGTACCACTATGTTCAAGAGCCTGCATTTCAACAATCATAGCTTGTCGCCATCCAGGGTGAGCAAGTGCTTCATGAACATTCTTTGGAATAGTAATGGAAGACAAGGAGGAAACAAGGGAAAAGTATAAAGGAGATAAACGATGGTAACTCAAAAAATTATAATTAGGATTAGTGTTTCGAGTAGATCGAATACCTTTCCTAAGAGCAATAGGCCAACCTAATGTTGCATCAGGGAAAGGTGATGATGGAGAAGGATCCGTTGTAGAGGCGACTGAGGGAGAAGGACATGAATCCAGAGGACTTTTGTGCATCGTGGGACTAGCTCCTTGTGTCCTGCTCTGGTAGGTAGGAAGAGGAGATGAAGGAGATGGAGATAATTCAGCTTGACTGTTGATTTGAGAAAGAGGCTGAATTTCTCCTTGGTTAGATGTTACCTGAGTAGGAGAAACTACTGGGCTGAAAAGGGGAATAGGCAAAACTTGTTGTATAGAATTAGAATCTTGCTTAGAGGAGAAGAACAAGGTGTCTTCAAAGAAAGTAACATCAGCAGACATGTAGTATCTTTTAGAGGTTGGAGAGTAACATTTGTATCCCTTTTGAAGACGCGAATATCCAAGGAACACACATTTGATAGCTCGTGCTGAAAGCTTATCAAGACCTGGAGAGACATCATGAACAAAACATGTACAACCAAAGACCTTTGGGGAAACATGATACAAGGGTTCCTTGGGAAAAATAATCGAGTGAGGAATTTTATTTTCAAGGGATGAAGAGGGCATCCTATTTATTAAAAAACAAGCAGTGAGAACTGCATCACCCCAATGGTGAACAGGAACATTTGCATTAAGCAGTAAGGTTCGTGCAGTCTCAACTAAATGTCTATTTTTTCTTTCAGCAATTCCATTTTGTTGTGGTGTGTGAGGACATGTGGACTGATGTAAGATGCCCTGTGAAGATAAAAAAGAAGAAAGTTTTGAAGAGAAATATTCCTTGGCATTGTCACTTCTAAGAATTTTAATTATCTTCCCAAATTGATTTTTAATCTCATTAAAGAAAGACATGAAAATAGACAAAAGTTCAGATCTATCTTTCATTAAATAAACCCAAGTACATCGAGAATATTCATCAATAAAAGTAACAAAATATCTGAATCCAAAAGATGTTACACGGCTTGGTCCCCAAATATCTGAATGAATGGTAGAGAAAACGGAGTTGCATCTTTTTTTAGTTTGCTTGGGAAAAGATGATCTAATATGTTTGCCTAATTGACATGATTCACAATCTAAAATATGTAATTTGTTGAGACTTGGGACCATTATCTTCAATTTTGCTAGACTTGGGTGACCGAGACGGTCATGCAAAAGCTTTGGAGATGAGGCTACAAAACAGGACACAGAAGGGCTGATTTCCAAATAGTAGAGGCCTCGTGATTCATGTCCTACGCCAATCAGACGGCCCGTACCACGTTCCTGTATGACAAAGGAATCAGCATCAAATGTCACTGAACAATTTAAGGAGCGAGTCAATTGACTCAATGAGATCAAGTTATAAGGACAATTAGGAATATATAAAACAAAATTTAGATTTAAGGAGGAAGAAAGGGGAACTTGACCAACTCCTTTAGATGCAACTTTGGACCCATTGGCTAGTGTAACAAGGTGAGGAAATTTAGGTGGAGAAATAGATGAGAACCAGGAGTTATTACCAGAAATATGATCAGAAGCACCTGAATCAACTATCCATGGACCTTGACTCTCCACAGATTGAGAGATGCATGCCGTTGAAACACTTGGCATTGAGGAAGATTGGGCTTGACTGCTAGATTTTAGCCTCAGGTATTCTTGATATTCTTCATCAGAAAACTTAGGTTCAGCTTTCTCAGATGTGGAGACATTTGCTGCCTTGTCAGGAAAACCATGCAGAGAGTAACACTTATCTTGAGTATGACCCATTCTTTGACAGTATGAGCACTTGGGACAACCACCTCTACCACCACGTCCTCCTCTATTACCACGGCCCCCTCTACCACGAGATGCTGCCATGGCTGAAGTTTCAATTGCTTCGGTTGAATTCTCACCTTTCACCAAGGTAGGGACACGAAGGAGTCTAGTGACTAAGCTGTTCATTGAGGGGATTTGATCACCTGCTAGAATTTGGTCACGCACATGATCAAATTCTGAGTGTAGACTCCGCAAGATCAGGACCATAAATAGCTTATCAAGTTTCTTCTTCATTTCTTCAGAAGAATCACATACAATAAGCTTTCTTAATTCTTCAACTGCAGCTTTGGCTTTGGCTATGTGTGGGACCATATCATGGTTAGTCTGTTGAAGGGAAACAACTCTTTGGGTTGAGCCAAACAAACGTTGAATATCATTAGCAAAAACCTCCTGGGCATTCTTCTAGAAAGAGCAACAAGTCTTGAATGATCTGAGTGTCTCTAATAACTCAGGATCTACGGACTGCCATAGTACAACACACAGCTGGAAATCAATTTTCTGCCACTGAGCTATATTTTCATCTGGAACTTCACTGACTTCCTTCTCCAAATGATCATGGTATCCTTGACCAAGGAACCACAACTCAACTGAGGCAGACCAAGACGGGTAATTCTTCCAGTTGAGTTTTTCAGTTGAAATAGTGGGAGTTCCAGAAAAGAGAGGAGTAGAAGTGAGAGTGGAGCCCGTAGAAGTCATCTTAAGAAAGACAAAGATAAGGAATCCTTCACAGAGACACAACTTTCACGGAAGGAGGTGGAGATGAAGACCCAAAATTGAAAACAAGGTAAAACTATGACTTGAGACTTGGAAAGGGCTCAAAAAGTGCCGACGAACACAACCCAGGAGGCGCGACGAAGATCCGGTCAGTGGAAGCCGGCGCGTGAGACTCACGCGCCTGAAGGAGCTCGAGACTGTGACGGCGCATGAGAGCGCGTGGAGTCGCTTCTGCTCACGAGACTTGTTGGGTTGGGTCGCGCTCAGAGAGGCGCTCCAAACCCTGAGTTCGCCGTGAAAAATGCCGCTGGTCAACGCTGGTCAACGGCGGCGGACGGTGGTCGGCGACGGTGGACAACGGTGGGAAAGCAGAGCGGGATCGTTCTGCTCTGATACCAACTTGAGGAACTTAGTTTTGAATGTGTAGAGCTTAACCCACTCTACACTCAGCCAAAGCTTCTTTATAAGAAGGAAAAACATCAAAGTCAACAATTACAACTGAGGTGCAGACTCAGCACCTCTACAGAACAACTATAATAAGAAAATACACCATTTTAACTTAACATTATCTTTTGGTTGTTAATATGTAGCATATTTTGGTTCACTACAATATACTCATACTTGTATTATCTACATATATTTTCTTTATTTTGAGTTTGGTTTTAGTTAGTTTGTTCAATATTAAGACTGCTCTTGCTGTTGGCAGGTTTTTTATATATGTATTTTCCTCCTTAAGTCCTAACCTTGACATGTTTCTCCCTAGCCTTTTTAAAATATTTTATGGTCTCATAAAATTCTTTCTATTTGTCTTGATTCCTAAATCAGCAAATAAATATTTAAATTTTGTTTTGTTCTTTGCCTATCCAAATGGGTAGAAGCTTTTTTATATTGACATTAATTTTTTCTCCTCATACAGAGGATGGTGATGTGGAGACTTGAGCATGAGGATCAAATCAGGAGAAATTTTCAATCCAAAGCTTCTCATAGATTGTCTGAAATGTTTAGGGATGCTCGATTGACTAATGAGAGGCCATATTGGCTTGGAGATGATGTGTGGAACAGTTTGTTAGCATATTGGAATTCAGCTTCTTTCTGGTTAAAGCTGCACAAGCCTCCAAAAATCGGGGGTCCAAAAAGGGTGGGACCCTACATACAGGTGGCTCCATTAGCACGCATGATCATGCCATGCGCATGGTGTGTACATCAAATATTTCAGTGGTATTTGTTTAAAACTTAATAATTGTATATTAAATGTGTATAATTAATTATCAATGTTTTTTTTTATTTTTGCAGGCAAAGGAGTTTGGTCGGTCTGTATATATTGATGAGGTCTTTCAACAGACACATATAAGAAAGGATACTGGTGAATTTGTAGATGAAAGATCTAGGAAAACACATGTGAGTCTGTTGAATGATATCTTTATTTTTCATTATTTTATTAATGTTTACTATATTAATGAAATAACGCCTTTTCTTTTGTGAAACACAGGAAGATTTTCAAACTAAACTTTCTCAGGCTAGGTCCGAGGCTTCATCATCTGTTGGTGAATCAGAGACCAGCCCTCTTGACCCTACTTTGGAGGAAAGTATTAGGACTTGGTGTTGGGTCCAAGATGCTGGTGGCAAGCATAAGGGACGACTCTATGGGGCTGGAGAGCTTGCTCGCAGTTATCGAGATGGGGATAGTAGCCTCATGCTTAAAAGGAAAGCACCGAGTAGTAGCTCAAATGATTCAGATGAGATTAACCAACTGAGACAAGAGGTTCGTCAAACGAGGGAGGATAATGATTGGTTGACTCGTCAGTTTCAGTCATTTGTTGGTGTTATCTTACAGTTCCTACTAGCTGTTGCACAAACTATCGTTAAACAACACCAACAACAGTATAACCAACAAGACCAGCAAAACCACAGCCAAAACTAGCAAGACGACCATCAGGACTAGCAACAGGATGACTAGCACCAATAGGATGACCAACACCAATAGGATGATCAGCAGTAGCAACAACATGATAACCAGCAGCAACAACAACAACATTCTCCAGATTATTTTGATTATTAAGATTGTATCGTGAAAAATAAATTACTTATCGTTTTAATCTTTTTTATGTAGTTTTTAAATTTGACATGTTTTAAATTATGAATATTTGGACTTGATAAACATAATTTATATATGATTCTAATTATTATAACACCAAGTGACTTTTTAAATGCTAATATAGTTATTTTATATTATTATTATTATTATTATTATTATTATTATTATTATGCAGGTTATGTATATATTTAAGTGATATTATCAAAATTTATAAATGGAAAAAAAAAATGAAAATACATTACCGACATATTTATCCATCAGTAATTACCGACGACTTTTCCGTCGAAAATTACCTATAGAAAATCCCGTATGTAATTACCTACGGAAAAGCCCGTCAGTAATTATCTACGGAAAAGCCCGTCGGTAATTACCGACGGATATTTTCGTAGATAAATTTCTACTTTACCGAAGGATAAGTCCCCGGAAATTACCGACGGTTATTTTCGTCGGAAAAGAAGAAATTTGTTTTCTAGGGAAATATCCGTCGATAATTATCGACGGGATTTTCTGTAGATAATTACCTATCAATAATACCTACAGAAATATTCGTTGGTAATTACCGATGGATACTAAATATCCGTTGGTAAATATTTTTCGATGAGTAAATTACCGATAGAAGTTTACTCATTAGTAATCCGTTGGTAAAAAAGAATTACCGACGGGTTTTCATAGTTTCCGGCGGATTTTGCCCATCGGTAATTACGACTTTTCTTGTAGTGACTCTTACAAAACATTTATGCACAAAATATGTTTTCATACCCTGAATGCCTAATTAAAATTTTACTAATTGAGAAGATATATAACATAAGTATTATTTAGGCACCAAAACACAAACCAACGTCACTTAAAGCATCATCTAAACACCATGCATATTGTGCATGAGATTACTTAGACACTACACCATTTACCAGGCACCAACATCACACTTACACCACACTGGACACTAACACTACAAGACACCTTGCTAGGCATCGACATAACTTAAACATCACACACCAGTTGACAACATCTCACAGGTACTACCATATCGGACACCAACACTGTTAAGGCACCACACCAGATGATTACAAAACATTTATGCACAAAAAGTACCAAACACCTAATTAGTAAATTGGTTTTAACTCCTTAATGTTGAATCTTCTGTTAAAATTTGTTTTAGTTATTATATTTTGAAAATGATGATTTTGTTTTTTGTATTTTTTTATAGGTTTAAATATATTTTTCGTCCCTGCAATTTAGCGTATTTTTGTTTTTCGTAATTGCACTTTTTTTTTCTTTTAGTCTTTGCAAATTATGTTTATTTTATTTTTTGTCCTTAAAGCGCTTTAGATAACGCTCTTTTCATTGTTCAAAGCACTATCTAAAGCGTTTTAAGGACGAAAAACAAAACAAACATAATTTGTAAGGACTAAAAGTAATTTTTTTTTGCAAGGACAAAAAACAAAAAAACGCTAAATTTGTATTTTTTTTATAATTAGTAAGTTATTTTTCTCTTTATAACTTAAATACTAGGATAAGGGACGAAAGTCACTTCCCTTCTTAGCTTTGTGATTTGCAGATATCATATGAAACTATCATAGTATGAATTTACATCAAATCAAAAAGGGTGATGGACGAAATCTACCAATTATAAGAAATATCTAAACTAAAATCATTGTTTTTCAAAGGGTGAGGATATTTAGATACTAACAAATTACCAACGTTTCATCGACACTTCTAATTTCTCTTCATTTCTTTCTGTCTACCACATTACATCATAATCAAATCAATCATATCTCTCATCTTTTTCTATCTCTTTTAAGGTATAGACACGTAAGGAGTGTCCAAGAATATTTCCCCTTTTAAAATATAGGGATTAAGACTAAATTTAACCGCAAGAGACCTAATTAGAATTTTACTAATTTAGAAAATATTAACCGGGAAAGGAGGGGGGGGGGGGGGTTTGTATTTCCCTCTTAAACGTCAGATTCAGAAAACCATCATTTAAAAATAAATAAAATATAGTTATTACAGAATATTGGAATCCATGATATATACTTCTGTTGATAAGTTCAGAGCATAATCAACACGTACATAGATGATTTGCGAAATTAAAAAAGATATCGTGTGAGATATCTGTGACTTTTCAAGAATCCAGTTCTGTCTTAGTTTAAGCCTAAACCCCAATTGATTAATTTGAAACAATGTAAAAAGAAATAAGAAAGCATTTGTACGACTATGTGTGGATTAAACAAACAGAAAGATTATGACGACAAAGATGTGAATTATGTATTGGGTTGTACTAGCACGAAAAGTGTCCCATAATCTATTCTTAAAGGGATTTCTTTATGTTCTAATGCCATGCTCTGATTTTAAATACATATCTTTCTCATCCAAATCAAACATCGGGTACTTCGTTAGTTCTTTTTAAGTGCTTTACGGAATTTGAGTATAATTTTTTTTATCATTTGGTTGCACTATGTTTAATTTCAGACAAATGTAAGAAAAGCAAAAATGCTGAGAATCTTTATTAAGATTGTGGCAAGGTGTTAGAGATGAAATAAAAAATTACTCGTGTCTTCACTTAAGATGATATTCCACAAAATGGTTTTATATGACATAATATTATGTCACAATGGCTCTAATATTTGAGGAAGTTTTTATCCCAAAATGGTTTTATGACATAATATTAGAGCCATTGTGACCGAATGATTTACAAATCTGTCACTTCATCACTTGCTATTCTTTTAATAAAAAGCATAAAGTTTAGATCCCCCTCCCATGTTTTTTAACAAAATGTTGAATTTCAACAGATGATAGGTGCAAACTAAATGACTATTTTGTTTTTTTCAATAAGCAAACTAAAACGAAGCTATGGATGAGAAGATTAATTAAAAATGTAATATAAAACTATTCATGTGGGGTTACTCAATAGCTCAGTTAAGCCTTTGGGATAAATGCAAAGGAATAGTCCCCTTTATCAATTTCTTGTTCTTCCTGTTTCTTTCTTGTTTTCCTAGACGCTGGAAAGTTGTCATTAGTGTTTGTTATCCAAAAGAATGACCAAAGCAAAAAAGCAAAGTTCATTTTAGTTTCATAAGCAAAAATGAGACACTTTATTGACAGATTACAAAGCATGTTGCCTTCAGAACATCATTTACTACGTCTAGTACACACCTTATGCAACAATAACTAATCCAAACTCCAAAGCTCCTGATTTTTGGAGCCTTATGAAAACTAAACTATAGTATCATGTTGTGGGAAGACTCCTCACTATGCGAAGGTATAGGGGAGTGTTCATTGTACACAGCCTTATCCTTACATATACAAGAAGGTTATTTTTAGATTCGAACACATGATTAACTGGTTACCAAGGCGCAACTTTACCGTTGCGCTAGTACTCGCCCTCCTGGAGCCTTATGAAACTACGACTTAAATTAGCTAGGAGTACTTTGCTTAACTAAAAACATTAACAGAAGGGAGCAACTAAATTGTATAGACCAACTTTGCTTGCTGCACTAGCTAGACTAAAATTGCCATGAACATCATCTATGTTCCACAGACCATCCCACAGAGTTTCTTCAGCTGAGGTCTCTGGTGCAGAAGGAGCAGAAGAGTTGCCATTGAGCATAGAGTACAAGTATCCTTGCTCTTCTGTGGTGTTTTGGTGCATGTTGACCACTTCTTGTCTAGATTGAGATATATAAGGTGCTCTATGGCTGTTGTCCTCAAGCAAGGCCATGATCCCTTTCATGTCAAAGTTGAATTGAATTTGTTGTTGTGCCTGCTGCTGCTGCTGCAACTGTTGTTGTTGTTGCTGGTGAAATTGCTGCTTCCTCAGGAGTCTATTTCTTGCCTTCTCTGCTGCATCAGAGGGACTTTTTGTCTTTTTCTTGAAATGAGTCCTCCAATAATTTTTTATCTCATTGTCAGTTCTCCCTGGCAAGCTCCTTGCAATTGTTGACCACCTGAAGTTTTAGGTTTAGCAATCAAGGCCTTGGAATAAATGTGTTGTCAATTATAGGGACATGCAAGTTCAAGAGAATGGGTATTGAAATTTTACCTGTTTCCCCACTTTGCATGCAAATCTAGAATTATGCTCTCTTCTTGTGGTGTTATCTGTGTCCTCTTGAGGTCAGGTCTCAGATAATTCACCCATCTCAATCTGCAGCTCTTCCCATTTCTTTTCAATCCTGTCAATGGACAACAACAATAATACATAATTAATCACTTGGATACATAATCACTTGATCAGAAAACTAATCACTTGACCTTAATATTAAGGAAAAATATGATTAATATAAGAAGAAAAAAGCCTTAAAGGGAAATTATTATATGGTCTGAGATTACAATGGTTCTAGCCAATCTTCACGTAATACTTAATTGAGTTTTATAATCTCTTTTTTGTGAATTGAAAAAACTCAACTATGTATCACATTGACGTTGAGATTGACTGAGACCGCAGATACATATATATCAGATCATATAATAATTTCTCCCAGATCATGGTATAATTTTCTAAATGAAGAACTTAAGCTACACATGAATGTAACCACTATGAAGAGTAGAAGTTGAAAACAATTTCACTTGTTTTTGGCTATAGGTGGATTGTTACTTATAAATGCAAAATCCAATCATATTAAGAAACAAAACAGTGAAAAAAGTTTGGTGATTGTTACCTGCAAGCCTAGCAACAGAGTTCCATCTGCCTTCACCATGCAACCTGACATACTCAACAAGCAACCTGTCCTCTTCAGCAGTCCAAGGTCCCTTCCTCCATACCTCCTCCTCTATCACACCCCGACCCATATGGCCAGCCATAACTTCCCCCCAATACATGGAATAAGGCTTCAAAGTTCGAGTTTGGATAAAATATTTTCTTCCAATTTCTGTGACACTGATTTGGGTCTAGTGTTTGGTGCATATTTTGGGTCTAGTGTTGCATATTTATACCTGCAGTTTTGCCCCCAACTTGATTCTATCGGTCAATCAAAGGTCACTTTCTTAACATCTTATGATCTCTATCCATTTCCCTGTTTAAGGTACTACGGGTAACACTTTTTTGAAAGATATAAATAAATAAACCAAAGGGGCCAAGTGACACTAAAAATGTTGCATGCTTGTCCATCAAGTGTGAATTGACCAAAATACCTTTACCCCTCTCTGTATATTATTTACATTTGGTTAATACTTAATGTTGGTCTTGCCCTTATGATTGGTCGCACTTCAAAGCAAAATCCACTGTCTCTCCAGCAAAATTTTGTGGGGTTGGATGATTAAGATCAATCAATAATGGAAAAACATGCTATTTTAACAAAAAGGCATATTTGGAAATTCAATAATGTGTTATGCTATTAGGTGACATGACTAAGGTTCTAAAATAAAATAGATTACATTATTAAGGTTGATGCCAAAATGGGACAAGGGAAAGAGAAATGTGGTTGCCTGAGGACACCTGTAAATTAGGCCCATTGCACCTGGACACAAAACTACAAGTTAAGAGGCATAATCCAAAGGAAGACACATAAAATATAGTGGTGGGCATTTTTTAAAATTAAAAATTACTAAAGGACTAATGGTCTTTCCCCAGCTGTTGGATTTGCTTACTTCTCAAGGGGACTATAATCTCTAAAATTTCATTAAATTATAGTATTGTTGGATACCATTTTGAGTATTGTGTGATATTTAAATATTAAGGCTATCATGCCTTGGACGTCATCTAAGGTTACAGGTGTTGTCTAAAGATCATATTTTTGGAAAGATGGAGCTGGTGGACTGCTGGAGCCTAGACGCATGAAGTCTTTCATGTTATAATAAACAATTAATTAATTAATTAATTTATATAAATCCAAGATCTTTCATGCAGTGACAAGAGAATGTTAACCTTTTCTTTCTTTTCTTGTTTTATAAATAAACAATCAATTCACTAAGTGTTTGTTTTCCTTTCTGCAAGATGTGTATTTTATTCAGTATAGTTTGTGAAATTAAAAAGTTTTCTCGATCTGCTTTGTCTTTCTTCTTTTTTTGGCACTGATTTCTTATTATTGTTGTTGTTGCAATCCTTTTAACCTTTTTTGTCACATTTACAAAGGAAATCCCCTAAAAAATCCTAAGTGCCTATTATAATAATACTATGCGTCTGTGCCTTAAGGTAAGGTAATGTTTCAAAAGTGAAATTGGATCTTCTGCTGTTTATTATAAGGTAACTGCATGATGATGTTTAATTTCTAACTCAATGGATCATATTTTTTGAGTTGTGCTTTCATTTTTTTCTGTTATAAAATAAATTATTTTTTCATCGCTGAGATTTGTGTACAGTTCTTAAACAGGAGACGAACTCTATGCCTCAAAATACCTCAAATATACAATAAAATAAAAAACATAAGAAATATTATTTCTTTTATTTTTATATAACATCAATAAATAATAAAATAAAACAGAAAAGATACAAGAGGTAGGCATACATTAACAGTAGTTGCTTAAAAGTAGAGATAAACGTGATTATGATATTTTTTAATGATCAAGTTATAGGTGTAAAGTATTTAATGGCATTATAATGAATAATCTCCATTAGGAATCTAGTTGAATACCTTTAGAAAAGTCTATCTCCCAATTACGGTTTTGTTTTGTTTTTTTTTTTGTTTTTTTTAAACTATAAGACTTGAACTTAAGACTACTTACTTAAAGGATCATTTGAGTCTAATTTCACCTGGACCAATGTGTAAACATGATTATGAGATTATTTACATTTGTATTAAAATAAGTTTTTTTAATATACATTTCTCAACAAATAATATATATTTTTATCAACTTAATTTTAAATTAATTATGCAGAGTTTTTTAATTGAAAATATATTTTAGTCTAATTTTTAAATTTAATCCAAAAAAATTCTGTAAAAAAAAAAAATCCAAATTTATAATTTCTAAAATTTTAAATTTGATCTAAAATTTACCTTTCCAACTTCAATTAACTTAACAGTTATTTTTGTCAAACATAACCTAATTTTCCTTGCAGAACTATAGAAGCTCACGAATGATACTCACTGTAAATTAACTCAAGGCGATGGGGATTATTAGTTTGTTTTATATTTAATGAAATACTATATAATATAGATATACCCTTGTAAACTCCAAATGTAACTCCGAAAGTGAAATCTCAATTAAAATGAATTTGTCTTGGGCAGTCAATTTTTGCACATTAATTGCAACTGTGCACTGGAATTTCATACAGGGCCACTTACATTTAATCATCGATCTTGTGTCGTTTTCTAAATGTTTAACAGCAAAAATACAATACAATAAAAAAAAATGAAAACAATAATTAAAAAATATTTTTAAAAAAAGAAAAGAAACCTTGAACGCATGCATAACCCCATTATCTCCCCACTTCCTTTTATTTAATTAATTGCATAACTAAATCTGGTAGATCCTACAAGTAATCCGTGTGTATTATTAGTATGGAACTAAAGTAAAAACTCTTTGACATATATACAACCAAAATATGATCAATCCAATTTTTATGCTAATTCAAACTTGAAACGGTTTCAAAAGGACGGCTACATGTGTACCAGTTCTACTAAAACGAGTTGTTTAACAGCTAGCGTATGTATGTGCACTAAAAAGAAGTATTAATTTAAGAGAAAGGTAAGAGAGGATCACATGTGATTCCCTTGTGCTGTTAACAATTTGATATGTATATATATAATGTTTTGTTCCTTTTGGGTGTCTTTTCAATATAGATTATGATCAAGGTTTTTGGATGTTGTGGGGTCACGTTACGAGTATTTAAATTAAACTAATTTGTCTTTCGGCTTAAATTGTTTAACATGGATAGAGTGATGTTCTGGCATGCCTAGTGTTTCTAGAAAACAATTTCTTAATAAGAAACTTTGACAATCATAAACTTAATTTGAGCTTTACTGAAATGAAGTTTAAAATTATGTCTTTTTAGATGGGATTTTTGGATGAGTAGTATGTGAATTCTTCCATCACCAACTCAACGCTAACTAGACCGAGTTAACTCCACGACATAACCCACTAAAATTTAGTTGATATTTATGTTGAGTTGGATTCTCACTAATTAAATGTTTTAGCTAGCTTTTAGTTGATTACATAGGTGATAGTAGAAAAGTGACGCAAGATGTTAATTATATGATTGTATCCAGATAGAAGATTTTCTTGAATGGAAAATCATCGGTGGATATGGGAATTCGTTGAGTTGCTTCTTCTGCTTGAATATTTTTTCACAAGATATGGTTGAAGAAGATCCATATATATTGCATATCATGTCTGAATTTGATCTTGGTGTTTAGGATTTGGTTGGACCAAGCGAAGTTTTCTAATGTAAATTTAAACAAAGTAAAAGATCCATTATAATAATAGAGAAAATAAAACATAAATCCTTCTCTCTCCTTGTTCCATATGTTTGCAATCAATGGAGAATAGATAAGATGTCACTCGAGGATAGATAAGACAGAACTAGATAATTATAACTGCAAAACTAGTTAAAACTAAGCACTGGTTGGTACGGGTTGAATATGTTCGGCTAAGCCCAATCTGAGTCTTCTCTCATGAACCTACCTTCTTATTACTTCTATCAGTCCTTATTTATGACGCTTAACGCTTTTAGTAAGGGAGGAATTATAGCAAATTGGGATCCCCATATCTCACTCAACACATAGGGGGCGTTTGTTTCACCGATAACTTTTTTAATTCCGAGAATACAAGAGGGAAAAAAATTATCCTACGTTTGTTATGAAGTAATAAAATATTTAATCTCGGACATATTTTATTCCTGGGTAAACTATAATTCCACCTTCAACCAATATTTAATCCCGACGGAGGGGGTAGAAAAAATTTATTCCCATGGGATAGAACCGTCTTTATGAGTAAAAATCCAAATATACCCTCTTTGTACCCATTACCCCACTACCCTATCAATGCTATTATTTCTTCGTTGTTGGGGAGGTTGACAGCAAATTCAAATTTATGATAGATATATTGATTGGGGTAGGCAATATAGGAAATGAATGTTACATATACATGAAGGGGTTACTTTACTATATAGGCTTTTTGATTACATGTTATGGATTTGTAGAGTTGTAGTTTCGGCATATTAGTTATATATTGGCAATTTGAATGTAACTCTTATGCGAAAATGAGTGATGTATCACTATGTTAAAAAAAAAATCATCTTTAACACAATAAGGATATTTTAGTAATTATAATATATATTTCCAGGAAAAAATAACTAAACCAAACACATGTTTTAATTATGCCTGGGAATATAAAAAATATTCCCAACCTATTTTAATAGTTAACCAAATACATTTTTTTAATTATACCCAGGAATAACATTCTCATGTTATATTCCTAGGAAAAAATATTCCCAGGATTAAAAAAGTTATCTGTGAAACAAACGCCCCCATAATGGGTTGGGAGAGGTTACAATCTCTTGATTTTCCTCTTAATATATTATGGCGGTGGTGACGACGATAATAATAATAATAATAATAATAATAATAATAATAATAATATTATTATTATTATTATTATTATTATTATTATTATTATGTAAATTACGGGTTACACTATTTTGGAATTAAAACATTAACACAATTAAGGCGTTTGGCTTTATTATGTTTGCAGATGACACGTTGGTGTTTGGGGAAAGAAGTTGGAAAATATATGGATAATTAAGGCAGTTTTCCAAATATTTGAGTTGGTGTTATGTTTGAAGGTAAATTTCCATAAGAGTGTGTTGGTGGGGATAAATGTGGGGGTGGAGTGGGTGGAAAAGGCAGCTATTGTTTTAAATTGTAAGGTGGGTAAATTGCCTATGAAATATTTGGGCTTACCCATCGGGGCAAATTCAGGAGGAAGGATACATGGAATTCGGTGTTGGAAGTTATTAGAAGACGGTTATCTGCATGGTCAAGTAGATATTTATCCATTGGGGGTAAGGTGGTCCTTCTTCAGAGCACCGGTAGGTATTATTTCTTCCATTGAATCTATTTTTTCTTTTAAATTATGGGGAGGGTGTCAAGAGGGTAGGAGAGTTAATTGGGTGGCATGGGATAAAGTTTGTAAGGATAAGGAAAAGGGGGGGGGGGGGGGGGGGGGGAGGGGGGGGGGGTTGGGGATTAAAAATCTGAAAGCATTTAATTTAATGCTTTTAAGGAAATGAAGGTGGAGAATATTGGTAGAGAAAGAGGGATTGTGGTATAAGGTTCTGGGGGCCTTATATGGAACAAATAGAGGAGAATTAAGGAAGAAAAAGAGGGTGGGGTCAGTATGGTGGCAACAAATATGGGAGATAGATGATGCTCATCAAAGGGATTGTAGGCCGAGTTGGTTTTGTGAATCTATCAAGAAAATGATTGGCAGTTGATAATTGTTGTGCATACTTACATTTGCACTTAATTTTCACAGCAATTATCTCACCTTCTTCTCATTTATTGCTTTGATTAGTCCCTTTTAGTTAGAAATTACTTCCTTTTAGGATTTAGTTTTCATGTAGTTAGTTTTAGGATCTTATTAGCTTTTTAACTATGTTTTTGCAGAGTCCTAGTACACTGGAAGAAAAGCTGAAGATGAGGAATTCAAGACAACTCGCTCAGCGAGCTGATGATGTCGCTTAGCGAGAAAGGTCGTTCTGAAGAGGACACGTGGCAAGTCGAAGGCTAAGCGAGAAGTTTTGTTCGCTTAGCGGGATTGGAAGCTGAAGAGGCAACTTGGACATGTTAAGGTCGCTTAGCGAGCTCATGCTCGCTAAGCGAATTAACCTTTATGCCTGAAGGAGAAATGAAATTTATTGTAATTTGCTAAGCGAGTTGTTGCTCGCTAAGCGAGTTGTTGCTCGCTAAGCGAGTTGTGCCTTTACGGAGAAGCAACAAAACAGAGATTCTCTGCCTATTTAAAGTGTCTTGTCATTGGGATCATCATCAGATCATTATAAGATTGTGTGTTGGCGGCTGAGGCTCTCACCTAACACATTTCTTCATTCCTTCACCATTTCTCTTCCATTTTCCTTTGTTCTTGTAATTTTTGGTGGCTTCTCATGACAATGAGTAGCTAACTTCTTTGTAGTTGGGGATTTGGTGTACTAGCAACTCTCATGTAATTACTCTTACTATCTATTTAATGAATATTCAGTGTTAATGCTATTCTCTGTGTTTAATGTTGGTTCTTGGCTTGATCACCTAAGCACTTTTCTATTTGTTTTTATTATCATTGGAAAATGCTTTGAAAATTGAGATTTGAGAATGGTGTCTAATGAATGTCTCATCTAGGAATGGAGTGATGTTTGTTAGTCTCTTAATGATACTTGTTCTTAAACAAATCATTTAACTTCACTTGCTAAGGGATTAGGAGTAGAGTTAAGTGCTTTAGCTTCTTTCACTTAAGGAATCAAGGTTAGAAGACTTAAGTGGGTTGAGATAGCACTAGAGTTTTCATTCAATGGAGAAAAATCATTTATATTACTGAGAAGTTTGCCAAGTATCACCAAATACCCCAACTAGTACATTTAATTATTGTTTTCAGCCGCTGCACACCAACTGTTTGATCTTTTGCTTACTTGAAATCTGTTCTATTTTTAGAAGTTTATTTTAGAACTTAGAGTTTATTTCCTAAAGCATTTTCACTAAAACAACATATTCTTTTGCCTAGATATTGATTTTACACAAAAAAACCTAGTACGAACAAGTCCCTGTGGAGACGACTTTGTACTCAAATTTCGAAAATACTACACCGATGGTGCGCTTGCCAACTAGGTGAACAACAGTGGAGACAACACTTGTTTTTGCTTGATCCATGGTGCGAAATGGGGATTTTGAAGGAATGATTTAGGAGGTTATATGCGGTGGCACAAAATAAAGAAGCTTTCATTAGTGATTTAGGCTTTTGGGAAGGGGAGGATTGGGTGTGGAATTAGGAGTGGAGGAGAGAATTATTTCAGTGGGCACTTGAAGTGTTGCAGAGTCTAAAAAAGGTGGTGGAAAATAAATTGGAGAAGAGTGATGGGGGTGGATGTATGGCGGTGGACAAAAGACCTAAAAGGGGGATATTCAGTAGGATCAACATATAAGGTAATCTTGGAGGGTGAAGCAACAAACAACTTGATATGATGGAGGAGAGTGTGGAATAAATTGGTTTCATTAAATGTAGGTGTCTTTGTGTGACAAGTTATTCAGGATAGAATCCCCTCAAAGGAAAACCTCAGGAAGCGGGACATTTTACAACAGGATCAGTGTATCTATGTGGGATGCAACATGAGGATTGAGACTTCTAAACATCTGTTTAATGAGTGTGACATATTTACTCAGGTATGGTCTTTGTGTTTCAATTGGGTTGGTGTGCCGTCTGTTATGCACAATGATATGTCTTGTCAGATGCAATAATTTAAAGGGCTAGTGAGGTGTTTTGGCAAGGATGGGGAGGTTTGGCACGTAGTTTGGTTTGCATTAGTAAGAGTGATTTGGTTTAGGAGGAATAAAATGGTATTCATAAACGAAGAAGTGTAGAGCTATGAAATACTGGAGATAACTAAAGTTTTGGCATGGAAATGGTCAAAGGCAAGGAAAAAAGGTTTTTGTTACTTAATGTCAACATAGCTGATGAACCAGGGTGCATGTCTTGGTTGCTAGGTGTTATAAGTAGAAGGCGATCACTTTGGTGTTTATACATATAAATTATGGCTCATGCTCGATGCTACTGGTGGGGGGTGTTTGTGATGAAATAAATTTTGTCTTTGGGATAGGTGTGCTGGTTGCTCACTCTGAATATATTTTGTCATGGTCGTGCTGGTGGTTGTGGTGGTATGTTTTGTTTTGCTAACCAATGGCTTTGGTCTCACCCAAAAATAATGTCTAGAACTCAAGATATGGTCGTTTTAGCAAGTAAAGGTCAAACTCCCCAAATTAAGCGATGATTTCATGTTTTTCCTAATTTTAGGCATAGTAGATGATAAAACAATATTTTGATGTCAACATAAGTTGAAGATAATTATCTTAGCTTTCTAACAAGATAAGAATAAACTTAAAAGGATTAACACAACTCTAGATATTATATTTACACTCTATTAAGGTCGTCGTAGTAGCATGGGAGAAAGCGTGATTATATGCTATGGAAATCTTAATGAATGATGGTATGATAGATGATGTTTATATATATGATTTATGAATGAAGTGATACTATGGTAATGCTATGAAACGAAAGGTATGTGCCCTTAGTCTATGTGTGGCAAGGTCCACCATGTGAGGAAATGTATGAAAAGCCGTGTATACCTTATATGTGTCATGCATCATGTCATGATATAGTTATTTCAAATGATGTTGTTGAGCTTAATCAAAAAGGCTATGAATGAGTTGAAGTATGACCTTGGCCTTGGAGGTGTTATCTAGTTTGTAATCTCAGTGTGGCTTATGTTGATTTCATGAGTTAGAGTATCCTTGCAATGTTGGGTAATTCTGATGCGTCGTCGGCAGTCTCATCTTGGTCAATAGTGTGGTGGAAAATTACCTATGGTGTGGAAATTTTTTGAATGCATGTCCTCCTAAGCTTCTTTCACAAGTCTTTTGACTGGTACCATATGCATATAAAGACACAAGTTAGTTAAGCATCATGATGCAAGTGTGCCTATGTGAATGGACGTGATCATGTGATTATGCCATGAATAAATGCTTTACCTGTGAATGCATGTCCCTAACTATTCTTCGTTTTCTTATACTATATACGTGAGTGAGACGTATCTCACTCTCTTTCTTGTTTGTGTCATTTGTCTTTGGGTTGATTGTCACTTGCAGGTAAGGTTCAACTGCATGTTGCTAGTGATGTAGGAGGAGAGACTTAGACCTTATTTATAGTAGTTTTGTTTATGTTTTATTATGGAATGTAGTGCTTTGATAGATTGTGACATTGGGGCTAGACTTTATAGTTGTCCTTTTGGATTTATATTTTAAAACTTGTAATAGTTTAGTTATGGATTTGTATGACCTTTGGAGTGCCAAAATGTTTATTTAGCTTCTATTTGTTTATGCTATATTTGGAAAACAAGACTATATGATGCTTTTTATTTTATGAGTAAGTTATGTTGAGAAAGTTTTTGAAAAATCCGCTTTAAATATATTCTGCCATGTGTTTTAATAAGGATAATCGTATTATGGGGTAAAGGGTGTCATAGGTGGTGGAAAGTATCGAAAGGGATGATGCAATTTCTAAAAACTTAAAGGCAAATGCTAACCAGTGCCTAAGGGCACTGGTTAAAGAATTCAAAATAGAAAGTTTTCATTAAAAATTGACATTAATGCACAATACACTCCCAATGTAAATTTCAATAAAACCCTTCTATTTTGAATTCCTTAACCATTGTCCTTAGAGCACTGATTTGCAAGACCCAAACTTAAAACTATAACTGTAATTTTGTTTCCAAACGTGAGATAAAATGGTTTTGAAATTCATTTAAAAATCATTTCAACTTCTTTTTATCCAAATAAGTTTTGTTTTAAATATATCCTAATATATTTGTGCATTTTTTATACCAAAAATATGTTACTAAATTATTTAATTTTTATAATATTTTCCATTGAATATTATTTCTATTTATTTTATATACTACTAACAAAAAATTTGGTTAGACATTTTGTGACTATCAAAACATTTACTTTAATTGTTTGTAATCCCTTATGAAGAGAAGCAATATTAATGTGTAGACAAAAGAAATATTAGGACATCAAGTAAGTGAAGCGTAACTTGATAAATTAAAAATATTTTAATATATTTTAAAATCTTTTAAAAAATATTTTTTAACGATATTAAGCTAATTGAATTAAAATGTATATTTCATCATAAGAAAAGATACTCACATCTCTCATGAAAGAATAATATAATTTACTTTAACAATATTAAGTTAAATAGATTAAATTTCGTTTCTTAAAAAAAAAGTTAAATAGATTAAATTTTGTATTTCAATATAAGAGAAGAAAGTAGTGTAATACAGTAATAATACTCATATTTTGCATAGGAGTATAATTTACTCTAATTATTTATTTATTTATTAGTTCCTTAGTTAAAACATTGATTAACAAAAGCCTTTAATTAATTAACATTGTGTGAATTGTAATTAATTTAAATGAAATCTTCATAAATAAAGAAATGGCTGTCTGTACGGAGAAAAAAGAAGAGTGAACATCAAGATATGTCTTGGTGGTAAAGATTTGATTACTACAACTACTATATAGTTGGATACTTTGAATCAGATATGTTAGATTGATTATGAAAGTGAAGAAATTTTTTAAATGAGAACCAATATGATGAGTTTCTATGTATACACAGTCGTCACACCCGGGTACATAAGTCTAGAATACATTATTGGCTGTCATGTAAATTGTATTATTATTTTTTTTACCGAAAAATTGAATTATTCTTCTTTAAATGATAAACACGAATTTTACAATTTTGGAAAGATATTATGATCTTTATGAATCTCACAGCATTACGTCTAACCAGAAATAGCATTGTGTAATATCCTTGATCCACTAATTAAGCCACTAACGCCACCCAACTTTATGCGTTTGGGAACGTAGAGATTAAAAAATATATTTTTCCCCCCTTTCTTACCAATTGCTTTTGTTATATTTTACCACTATTTTATTAAGAGAAATGCTAGTAACATTCTTTTTGTATATTTTTTTTCTAATACTCTTTTTGTGATTGACTGAAATTTATTGAAAATTATCAATTTTAGTAGATTCTACTTCTCATTTAATGATTTTCTCTCTTGATTTAGAAACGGTACTGCCAAAATTAGTAATTTTCAATCAATTTTAATCAATAGTAGGAAGAATATTGGAAAGAGAGTGTCAAAGAGATCAAGTGTTGTTAACATTCCTCTTATTTTAATTATTTTACTATTTTTACTATTCTTGAGTTATTTTTGTTAATAGTAAATTACTTAGTTCTACTTATTACACATTTTGCACTATTTATTTTAATTATTAATAAATATTTTATCTCCAAACAAAAACTAATAAGAGTTTAAATAAAAAAAATATAATTATATAGAAGTACATTATTTGTCTACAAAATAAAAAAAAAATTTGTAAATGTATCTTTTTATGATAGTTTATATTTATCAATTTATTCAAGAATTAATTTTATCCAACACTTCTAATTCACGTACCAAAAGAAAAATGCTTCTAATTCAACAAATTAGCTTAAACTACTTTCAACTAAAAAAATCAACTTTTCAACTAACTTTTTAATTTTTAACTACTTTTATATAACAAAATTTTCATAATTAACTTTGTGTCAAGCTGTATTAGCGTGAGATTTATTATATAAAGAGTAAAACTCATCTAATCAATAGTCTTTATATGAATTTTAATTAATATTAAGAGAAAATAGGCCATGTATTGACAATAGAAAACAACTTTACGCTATCATCATATCGCAAACTTCCATTTATGATAAATTTATTGAATTTTACAATAATTATCTTAAAATTCATATACTAATGATGATTTCTGATTGGTTAATGTGTAAAAGTCTACTACACAACATTGGCGACACGAGTGCAACACAATGGTGAGGGTTCGTGAGAGTGAAGGTTGTAAAGCACGAGGAAGAAGAAGACAAGGTTTGGAGGGCATGAAAGTGGGATGAAACTGAGTTGTCAGGTTTTAAAAGCCTATTTTACAAGTTGTCCTAAATTGCAAAAATGCCATTGCACATTGTTTTACATCGGTTCTTATATAATTGATGTTAAATCCTATTGTAAAATGTCATTTTTACATTAGTACAGATTGACCAAATTAGTGTGATAAACTGACAGAAGGACCAACTTAGTCTAACAGAAACACTACTTAAAGGGACTAAAGTAAAATATTTTAAATTTAAGGAAACAAACTAAAACTAAAATTAAATTAAAACGAAATATTAAAAATCAACATATGGATGAGACAAGCTCTGCTAGGGTTTCGAGTGAGTCATCCAAGGAGGAGGAAGACCTCCTTACATGAAGCACTCGAAAAGTCAAACGTAAGGTTGATGGAGTGGACCTTGATGTTGAAGGTGTGGAGTTTCCTGGTATGGAAGGTAAAGGGAAACATTCGTCATATATGGATAAGCTCTTGTGCAGTGAAGGTCCGGTGCCGTTTTCAGCATTTGATGGGAGATGTTTTGGCCAACAAGAGAAGGAGATTCCTCCTCCTCCTATCTCGTCTAAGGATTTGGAGAGGTATAAGAAAGTGCAAATAACGGATGAGGAGTTTAGCAACTAGTGCAAACCATGGAAGGGTTCTCTCATGGTCATAGTTCTTGGCAAAAAGGTTAGTTTTCGTATGTTGGAGGCAAAGTTGAAAAGGGAGTGGGCAAAGAAAGGTTCTATTAAAATTATTGATGTGCCTAGAGATTATTATTAGGTTCTTTTTACATCTGATGAGGATTATAATAGAGCTTTTTTTAAGGGCCCGTGGATGATAGCTAACCACTACATCTTAGTTTAGAGATGGAAACCTTTCTTCTTTGCCAATGCTTCGGTAAGTCGTAAGCTACCAGTGTGGATCCGCATTCCAGAGTTGCCAATTGAATTATATAATGATGAGTTTCTAAAGAGGGTTGGTTTGATGTTGGGAACTATGCTTAAGATTGATAGGGTTACTTCCATTCAGTCAAGAGGTCAGTTTGCAAGAATTTGTGTGGAAATTGACCTTGATCAACCACTCCAACCAAAGATCATAGTGCGAGGTTATCTGTTGAATTTACAATATGAAGGTCTACATTTAATTTGTTTTAAATGTGGCAAATATGGGCACAAGGATAGTGAGTGTGTGGGGAGCCTGGGTGGTTCAGGAGTGGTGGTGGATGATGGAGCTGTAGTTGGTAGGTTTGTGTGGAGTCATACTCTCCGAGAGGCTAATCAGGTTGCTGATATTCTTGCTATGTTTGGTCAGTCCTTAGGAAGTCAAATTAGGATGTTTGATTTTATTCCTTCCTTTTTGTATAACGCTGTTATGGCGGACTGTTGTTCTATCGTGTTTCCTTGTGGTTTTTAGTGTTGTTGGGGTTCTTTAGCCCCATTTATTCACAAAAAAAATGAAATATTAAATTTATATTTAAAACTATGAATATTATAAAAATATCATTGTGTCACTTTTACACTAAAAATTGATATAGGATGACAATATGTAAAATGTTTATTGGAGATTCCACATCGATTAGTGATATGGCCAAAATAATGTATATAAGTTGAGATAACTCTTATCTCACAAGCCGATTTTGTAGGGTTGAATTAAACCCATATCCAAAATTTTAAGTTATATATGAAGCACCAACTCTGACACAGATACAGACACGGACACCGTGACACTACTAATGTCCAAAATATAGGACCAAAATCTCACATCGACTAGTGATATGACCAAAATAGTATATATAAGTGGAAGACAATCCTCACCTTACAAGTTAATTTTGTAGAATTAAATTAGATCTAAATCCAAAATTCTAAGAGCGTCCTTGTAAGTAAACACATCAAGTGATATTCAATGTCTCGATCAGACCTCATATTGCACGTGGGGTGACATCAATGAAGATGATATTTAGATATTGGTGAACCAATTGCAAGTTGTTAAATTGTTTTATGGTAGGTAACTACAAGCCATTCTGAGTTTCTAATTCTGACCAACTGTCTAGTCTTTGACCATATATAGCAATCAAGGCAGGTGAAAAGTTGTGTAACAATTAGTGACATTTGTTTAAAAGATCAGAAGAACCAAAGTTTGCAACAAATTTGTGCACAACAGTGGCCGCAATTACAACATGAAACAACTTATAACTCATGCCATTGATCCTTGACCATACCTGCCATTTTTTGTTCCAGAAAATCCCCCAAAAAGGTAGGGCTTGTGGTACTTTTTAGAATTAATTAATTATTGTATTTTCTATCTGGGACCAAATTTGGGTTCCCTGGCATCATTATCTTCGGTTCATTTTGCAAACCTATTCTTACCATTTAAAGTGGATGAAGCGTGACCACACTGACCAATAACTTCGAAGAAAATATCCAAATTCAGTTTTTAATTTGAAGCTTCAAATAAAACATGGCTGCAAAATCCTTGCACGGAAAGGAACACTTCATCGCAAACACTCTTCTCCATAACCTTCTATAGTCAGAAGCTAGAAACAAACGAGATTCACATGAATTACAAAGTCGCATATGAAATCATTAATTTTGAGTATAAGTGGGTTAGTCATTAGTTGCATCTCCATCACCCAATTATGGAAATGTTAACTTTTTTTTTTTTTTGAAGCATGGAAATTTTAACTTTTGTACCCGTTTTTCACGTAATGTTTGAAATTCAAAACATTTATCAACTTTCGAAATATAAACTTTATTGCTTTATTATTAATTAAGAATATTCTGTGAACTAACATCACTCTTTTTTCCTTTTCTTTTATGAAGGGCCACTAACCCTAAAACTAAATATTATATTCATAAACTAACAAGAAGTGGATGGAAAAAATTGATTAAGAAAAGAGACTCTACTGAAAGTAGCCTAGCCAAGTTTCCTGACAGAGTTTATCATCTACAAAACAAATAAATATTTTGTACCAATGCTATGTTAACTCCCCTAAAAAAAATAACCAACAAGTGTCATTAAATGTAAAAATTAATTAATTAAACTATTTGATTCTGAGTATTTTTCAAATAAAATTAAAATTTATGACATTATTAATTAAAAATGAACTAATTTAACTATTTTTATTATTTTTTATGAATTAAATATTTGTTTCTTATATAGAGAATCAAACATAGTAACATTTTTTTTTGGTGATCGTTAGTGTTTTGGTCATACATATTTTAATGGAAGGAGCAAGATAAATAAGACAGAAAATTAGAACATGCATTTGGGTCCCATTAATAAATATTAGTCTTGCACCTATGGAATCACAAATATATAAAAAGGCTGCAACTTTTTGTTAAAGGCCAATTTGTTGAACACGCAAAAATAGTTATTTCCTTCTGGTCCTTTTTTTAAGAATCAAAATAGAGATTGTGTTTGACGCTTTTTATAAGAACCAATCTATAATGTCTTCTACATTAATTATTTTTTATAAAAATATTTTTAATTATGAATCATTTCTATGAATTTAATAAATAATATGTGGAATATATTAATGTCTTAAGCTTTTTAGGTGTTTAACTATGTCTTATATGAAGAGCATTTTCTGAATATTATTTTGCCTTTTCGCATGTATAGACATTTCAAAATTAAAGCAATGAATATATTAATGAGTAGAGAAATTAAAAGTTTTAAAGCTAAATAAAAATATTTGAATAAAGAATAAGACTATGTCTCATTAATGTTAGAGATAATTTTGAAAAAAACATATAAATTTAGAACAAATTTAACATATTATTATTATTATTATTATTATTATTATTATTATTATTATTATTATTATTATTATTATTATTATTTGTGATTTAACTTGTTTGATCATCCATATGAATGGGTCTAGTTCGATTGTTGAATAATGTGCGTGAATTGTTGTAAATTTTTTAATACTAGAGTTCAACTCCTCTCCCTTTAAAAGGAATGTTTGATCCATGCTAGTCTAAACTTTGAAAAAATATTTTGATAACCCGCAATTACTTGGAGTTGTCCCAAACATGGATATCATAAGCAAATGCAGTGGTAAACTCAATAAAAAAAAATGTTTTTCCTTGAGATTTCATTCTATTGTTGATATCAAATCAGGTTTTACATAGTTCCCCCAAAAAATGCTAGAAATTTAAGTAATTATTTAGAAATTTATATCCATTTCTTAAAGTGGCAATGCAGTAATCATCTACTAGAACCGACCTAGTGATAGGAAATCTAAATAATATGTATAAAATCTTAAGTTCAAACATAATTGACACCATTGTATAAAAAACAAAAAATTGTGGGAATGCTGTAGATCATCAATTTGATGCCAGAATTTTGAGATAAGCACTTACACAATCAACATCAAAAACTTTAGGACATAAAAGATCGTGGTGCAAACCAAACTAATTTGTATTCTTGATCTGATATTCCATATATACATTAGATGTTAACGTTTGGTATTGCCGACCAGTTTTGCTAATGCCAGCTTTATTTGGACAATAATGATATCGCTTGGAAAGTACGTTACTAGTTTATTAGAACTCCCACATTTTCTTCCATCTTTACACACTTTGCACTCAATTGATTTGATATTTGTGAGCCCATTTCAACCAAAGCACTCTTGCTTTACTTTGACCCACATCCTAATACAGAACCCTTTGTCTCCATTTGCGCAAACTTTTTAACTGAATGTGAAGGATAGGATCATGCATCATCCTCGGTCAACTAGTCAACATTCGGAACAAGCTAGTCACACGCTTGGGTAGGCATACATAGCCATCATACTAACCATTACCCACCATATTATGGTTGTCTTTGCTTGCCCAGCATCATCTAAAAGAGCTTTTATATATATATATATATATATATATATATATATATATATATATATATATATATATATATATATATATATATTTCAATTTGATTATCCATTGTTCATGATTGTTCATTTATTAATTTATTTTGGATCGAAATTGAGTACTATGAGAAATGTTAACAACATAGGCTATGTTCGACAAACCATTTCAGTTAGCTTCTAGCTTTTTTTTACTTGCTGAAAAGTATGTTTGACTGTTCGGTATACAACCTTTTTCTAATAGCCTCTAGCGTTTTTTGAAACGCTACTTGAAGTAGCGTTTTTTAAAACATTAGTTTTTAGCTTTTTATATTTTATTCCCTTTTTATCCTTGAAATATTTAGTAATTTCCTTGTTATCCTTAAAATATTTATTATTTATATGTTTTATTTTATTTTTGTTATTATATTTTATATTTTTATATTGCACTATTTATTTTAACCATTGTACTATTTATAATATTTAATTTATTATTTCTACATTATACATCACAAAATTGACAATGATAAATGTTAAATTTTTTTATTTTTTAAATGATTTTATATTAGACGATTTATTTTAACTATTATGCTAATTAACATAATAAAAGTATAAGCTGTAAAAAAAACATAATAAAAGTATAATGTCTACTTAAGTGTATATATTTTTTACTTTATTTCAAACTTGATGAAAAATATTTTAAGATATAGTATAAGATTAATAGTAGAATACTTACTATGAAAAAAATGTAATAATTGAAACTAAAAATGTAATGAAAATAATTTATCTATAAATAAAAATTACAAGAGTTTAAAATTATAACACCTCAAAATATATTTTTATCCATAAAATAAAATTAAAATTTATATAAAAATATCATATAAATATGTCCATTTATGTCATTTTATATTTTCCAGCTACTTCAAAAGGTAGCTTTACCAATCACTTATAATTTAGTAATCTAGCTTAACAGCTTTCAACTTTCAACTACCAGATAGTTTTTCAGCTTCCAAACTAGCTTTTCAGCTTTCAGCAAGCTTTTCAGCTAGTTTTGCTTAACATAGCCATAATTTCACACACTTTCAAAATATATTGTTGATCACGAATTTAGTGTAGATTATAAGAGGGTGTTTGGTAGGAGAATTCTTTTAAGTTTCCTAAGAACCATAAGTTAGAAATGTTAAATTTCTATGTTTGGTATGAATATTTTAAAAATCTTTTTCAGGAATCTAACATTCTCAAAAATTATTTTTTAATTAAGTTAAGTTTCCTACTAAAACTTTAGCTTAATTGCATATTTTACCATTCAACTATCATCATTTTATGAATTTTACCACCCGAGTTTTTTTCCACGCATTTTATCACCATGTTTTGCAATTTTTGCACATTTTACCGATTCATTAAATGTGCAACGAAGTGATGACGTGTCCCTAAAAAAGGTGTCATTTTGTCATTAATTTTTGCAAAATGACATTGTTTTGTTACCAATATAATGGTAAAATGAGTGGAAAAAAAAAACTTAGGTGGTAAATTGCACAAAAATTACAAAACATGATGGTAAAATGTGTGAAAAAAACACGGGTAGTAAAATTCGCGAAATGATGATATAATTAAGTAATAAAATGTGCAATTAAACCCAAAACTTTCTCATGAGGAGGTGAGAATCCATTAATCCAAGATTCCCATAAAAGAGGTTTTTTTTTTTTTTAATAATTATGGGTCTCATTTTCAGGAATATCTTAGACATATCAAATATATTTATGACATTTCCAAATAATATGATTCTTAGGTAATATAATTCCTAAAAAACATGATTCCTAATGATGAAAAAAATTCTATATACCAATCACCCCCTAAAAAAAGACATGGGTTAAACAAATAAAAGTTGAATGTTTTTATTGGATAAGCAAGAGAAAATTGATTGAGATGTTAAATTTGGAAAACTTTTTTTTTTTATTATCCTTTTACCTCTTATTTAGAAAACAAAAATGTGTTGTGTTTACCTCTTTAACATGCCTAGTTTTCTCAAAGAGAAATGTTCAAAATACACTTACGTATACTACCAACAATTTACCAATAAATCGTTGGTCCGAGTGGTGTTGGCTCGGTTCCCTTAAGCAAGGTTTTCGGTTCGAACCTTGTGGATGGAAAAAACGTTGTTGGGAGGGGAGAACCCCACTAAAGGTGGCCAATCAGGTTCTCCGACGGAGATTAGTCATCGACAAAGTTACTGAATACTTCGTACCAATAACATGGTAACAAAAAAAAAAAAATACTACAAACAATTTGGTCAAAAAGAATATATATTTGTATGTAAAAGAAAAACTTAGATATGTCCCTACAAATATATGTATGTATGCTAACTTATTTCTACGGAGAACATTCCAATAATAGAGTAGCATGATTGAAAGTTAATAAATACTTCGTCACATGACTTTCAATCATAAAGTAATTAACTCATCTAAGGTGATAATCAAATATGCGAAATTTAAGGCCCAATATTACAAATGTTATTTCACATATACTACTAAGGGGGTGTATTCAATTAAGATTTGAAAGGATTTTAAAAGACATTTTTTTTTATAAAAAAGTCTTGTGGTATTCAATCAGAATTTTTAAAGAAGATAAAAAAGTCTTATAGTATTCAATCACGACTTTCAAGATTTTTTTTTCATGACAACAAAATCCAATGATATTCAATTAAGATTTTTTACAACTTAAAAAAAGTCATCTGGTATTCAAAATCCTATAGATTTCATTGGATTGTTTTGTAAATTGGATTTTGATGGATTTTGTGTGACTTTTTAGTTATACGTATAAATACCACACACATCAAACAATCATGCCCAAACCCTTGGGATTTTTCTACTCTTCCATTCCAGACTTTTTCTTTTTTCCATTATCACGCATACTTTTCTCTCTGATGGCGGTAATATTGCTAGAGTAATTGGTCATCTCTTTCTTCTAATCCTACACACGCTCTTCATATGATCCTAACAGTGATGCGTTCATACCGCCAAATCACTACGAATCACCCTATCAGCCTACATCATCCAACCAAGTCTACCATCCCATTTCCTTTAGGTTTGGAGGTTTCCACTAAAAAATTAAGCTGTCATAAGAGGAGTAGATCTGAGCATGGATGGAGTTCTAGCTCATCATGACCAACAATCAAGTCAAAGTATTAGAAGACCTTTTTACTGGCATTGAGACTATTGCTTTCAATTTAAAAAAAAAAAAAAGAGAGAGAAAGAGATAGAGAAAGAAAAAAAATTGTATTGATTTTATTTTTTTTATCCAAATCTTATAATTTATTTGTTATCTTTTTCATCGACTCTGGTAATTTTGAATGTTTTCTAAAAATTCATGGAATCCTTTGAAATCTTGTAAATCCATAAAGTCCTTTCAAATCTAATGAATTCATATTTTATAAATCCATTAAAATCCAAACTACAAAATCCTAATCATAAAAGTCTTTTAAAAAAATCTTAAAAGTCATTACATTCCTACAAAATCTTTTAAAATTCACATGATTTTTTTATGCAAAAAAAGTTTGTTAAAATCTTAATTGAATACACCCCCTAAAGTTTGCCTTTTTATATTCAATTTGTTTTTCTAGGATTTACATAGTTGCATGTTTGGATTCATATACTTAAGGTCAAAAACACATTAAAATTTCACAAATAATGATAATAAAAACAAAGACACGAGAAGAAACCTAAAACAATATATGTGAAGAATTAATAGTGATAGGAAGAGAAAATATTTTTTAATGTGTCTCAAAATTCAAGTTATCAATATATATATATATATATATTACATTTGAGACTCATTTTGGAAGAAAGTTTTGTCACGTGTCATCATATGGTGTAATGTTTTCTAGGTTACTCTTGATAATTTATTTTCGCTTTTCTTGTGCATATTTGATTAAATATTTCTCATCCTAAATTATCACTTAAAAATGAAAATTCAGCCCTCAAAGATACCTGTAATTTTTTTTTGGAATGCAACTCAAAGATACCTGTAATAAATATTGACTACCACTAATAGTTAATTTTTGATTTCCTGTGCATATTTATTACGATAATATAAATGAAATATTTAAATTTGAACAGTTAACCTCTAACTTATAACTTGAAAACAAAAATTAAACCCTCATAGGTAGTTTGGGTACCCACAATAAATATTGACTATCCCTGATAGTTAATTTTCGATTTCCTGTACATATTTATTAAGGGTAATATAAATTAAATTTTTAAAATTGAATATTTAACATTTAAAAAATGAAATTTCAGCTCGATAATAAATTTTAAAAATTGAATATTATGGATTGATTAAAACTATAATAATTTAAAGATTTAATTTATGAGTTTAATAGTTATGCATTGACAATATAAAATAATTTTACATTGTCAATTAATCGGAAATCAAATCCATAGGATTGACGCAATGGTGTAACTTGTAAGGCCCGCTATGTTCACATATGGGAAGATGATCTATTTAGCGGGAGAATCCATCTTCGATTTCCTTTTGTATGCAAAATTCTCTTGAACCAGCGGCAACCACATCACACATTGCGAGCTGGATTAATCTCTTACTTAATGAAGGTATAAAACTATTTTACATTTTCAGTATATCACCTATTTTCCATTGCATCTATAAGAAAAAAAAAATGTCTTCAAATTGACACAGTATATCGATCAAGATTTAAAATTTGAATCAATTTAAAAATAATATTAGGAAAAGGTAAAAAAATATAAACAAAATATATAAAATAATTCATATTATACAATTATCTCAATTTTTATTTTTGAATATTTTTTTTACAAGAGGTAAAAAAGAAAAAAGAAAAAAGAAACCAAACAGAAACAAAAACAGCTAAAAACAAGGCACCCTAACTCCTGGGAAACTGAATTCCCTCAACATCTGCATGCAAGCTAACCAATAGGCACGAAGGAGGTTCATGCAGGAATGGATCATAAAAGAATCCGCACGTACTATAATTTCCTTCACGCTGCATATGATGAATGGAGCAATCCCAATCCCGTCCCAGGTAACCATTGATGAGATCAGCAATCTCATTGCTTTATCCGAGAAGTTCATCAGCTTTAAATATTTTATTAGGGTCTTGTTAAACAGTGCTATAAAATTTTTGACCTCCCAATAAAAATCTTTCTTCTTTTAGTTCCTTAACCAATGTCTTTAGGACACTAGTTAGCATTTGTCATTTTATTATGCCTTGAACATTTTCCTTTTCCTTATTTATAATTAAATTTGTAAGTGTAACTAGCAGTGTACAACTAGTGTATACACGAATACACTCAGTAAAAGATTTTACAAAGTTGTCTCATCATAAGAAGCCATAATTTTGTTGATTTTTTAAGAAGTATTTTAAAAATTATACATACTAACAATAATTTCTGATTGATTGACATTGTAATTTTTTTGTGTTGACAATAAATAAAAAATAAAGTATAATTTTAACACACCATATTAAAATGAAGATATATCTTTTAGATAAACTAAATTTCAAGATTACTGTAATTTGATTATTCTTAGTTTGAATTTAATTTTTGAATTTTAAATATTTGAGATATTATATTAAGATTACAATAAATATTTTTAAGATTGGTTAAGATTAGAGGTGGACAAACGGGTTGGCCCGCCCGTTTAGCCCGTTACCCGTTTAGCCCGCATTTAAAACGGTCTCGGATTTTTCAAACCCGTAACCAGCCCGTTTAGCCCGCGGGCTAAACGGGCCGGCCCGCAAATAATTTTTTTTTTTTTAAAAATTGAAAAATAAATTTTTTAAACTAAAATTTAACCATTTTTTTAAATCTTTCTTTTTTGAAAAAAAAAAGGCCAAAAAAATTTATATACATATGTAGCGGTACCTATCACAAAATCAATATCAAAGGTTTTGATATACACAAATCAATTAATACTCAAGCACTACTCAATCAATTAATACTCAAGCACTACTCAATCAATACTAAATCAAAATATTATATCACCAACCATATAAAAAGTAGTTAATTTGTCAAGTGTGTCAAGTCTAGATCCAAACAAGTCAAGTACAAATTTTAAATGTACACAAATATAATACAAATAGATAGTTCATTGAATATTTAAATAACAACATCCTAAATATAAAAAAAAAAAAAAAGTCCGCGGGCTACCCGTTTAACCCGCGGTTAAAACCCGTTTAGCCCGCAGGGTTAAACGGGCCGGGCTAAAAAGCCCGCATTTTAAACGGACTCGAAAAAATGCAGTCCGTATACCGTACGGGCTGCGGGTTAACGGGTTAGTCCGCGGGCCCGAGCCCATTTGCCCACCTCTAGTTAAGATTATAATAATTTTAAGATTTAATTTATCTGAAAAAAGTATCTTCAAATTGATACAATATATCAAAATTTAAAATTTAAATAAAATTAATATTTAAATAAATTTAGTAACAGTATTTGGAAGAGGTAAAAACTATAAACAATTCATTCATAATTCATATTCATATTATACAAATACCTTGTTTTTAATTTTAAATATTTTATTATCTCTTGAAGATTTTCCTCGTTTATATTAACTAATTAACTTAATATGCTTCGCCAAAGATGGTGAAATTTGGGGAACAGATGGTAGAGAAACATTAGTGAGACTTAATGACAAAGGGGAACTGCTTGAGCATCGCGCTTATGAGGAGATGGGAAGACTTATTGGTGCAGATTGTGTTATGTATAGAGAGAGTTTGCTATCACTTCCCGAACAAGCAATTGAAGATGGACAAGAACAACAGAAACAATAGACAACAAGAATTAATTTATGTAATGTTTTCCAATCCTCCATTTTATTACTATATACAACATGCATAACAAAAAAATTGAAATTAGATGCAGAATACATGATGCATGATTTGATTTCTTAGTATATCTTGTAATCTCCCATTCTTAGTACATGTTATTTAGCATCTTTATCTTTTTTCTTCTTAACATTGTATGTGTTGACAGTTAATTTGTCTCACAGACTTTTATGCTGTTTTCAAGTTCAAGCCCTACTTATAAGTTATTGTGCTGTTACTCATTTTGACTTGAAGTTAAGGAGATATGGATCTTGATCATTTCGTAGCTAACAGAAGGAATGATTTGAAAGGGTTTGAAACCAACCATGCTGTGATTGAATCTGTCTTGCTTGTATCTGGTTTAATTTGTTTCTCATTTTGATGTTAATAAGACTTCTGTCACATATAATTTCATGATATCCCTAAAGATACACGCATGTGCAGTGAATGAAGAAATTATAGCTCTTCAGCAGAACTTTACTAATATTTCTCTTCTTATGTAGAGATTTTACTTATCTGCACAAGACAAGAAACTTGCATAATTAGCAAATTAATACGAGGAATGCCTGATATATGAAAATTATGAATATTTAATTATATCTTTTTAATTCAGCATTTGATTCACCTACTTAATTACATCCAAACATAAAGGTAAATCTAGATAACTTACAACTTACAACAACATTAGGAGCTAATTTATATCATATACTATACATATCTATTTCTCTCTCTATATATAAAGTCTAATTAGTTTCAAAAAGTTTGCAAAATAAATACTTGGAAACTAAGACCCTTAATGCTGATTTGATAATTTTGTCAATTATATATATATATATATATATATATATATATATATATATACATTTTTTTTCTCAAAGGCATTTATCTTCAGTTTTTCAAATCCATAATCTCCATTATAGCAGCACCGTGTACTTGTAATGTCACACAGATGGATGTAGGTTCATTTTGCGTTCGCCAAATAGAAAGAAGTAATATCTGGATAAATAATGACAACCCTTTTCGTATTGTTCACATTGCTTACCAGTGTTTAGCTCAAGTTGTCGACTCATCAAGAAAATTCTGATGTTATACACTGTTCTAATATAAAATTGCTAACGTCTGCATAATATAAAAATTATGGTATGCCCTTTTTCTAATATTAACACCAATCTCAGTATATTTTTAGTTTTAGATAAATACTTTATTTTTATGATAGATGTATCAACATTAACCATGGCCTTGTTGCTTTTGAATGGGAAAGGGAACCTGTGATGTCATGGCAGTGCCAGTGCTTTAGTGCATAGTTATGAAACTCGGTTCGGACCGGTCGGTCCAACCGGAAACCGAACCGAGCCGAGTCAGTATTTAGATCGGTTATGCATAAGTATGATGTCATCAAACCGGCGAAAACCGGTTCCGGGCAGACCTGTGTGTGTTCCACAAGGCTGAGTGCAGTGTTCCATGTTGCACGCGGCCCAAGAGTGCTTGTTCCCCCAAATCCACGCTGTTGTGTTGTTATTATTTATTAAAACACAAA
Organism: Pueraria montana var. lobata; assembly: GCA_026413185.1. Classification (NCBI taxonomy): domain Eukaryota; kingdom Viridiplantae; phylum Streptophyta; class Magnoliopsida; order Fabales; family Fabaceae; genus Pueraria; species Pueraria montana. The sequence continues at coordinate 7,140,774 of CM048647.1, forward strand.
AATATTGTCACAAGCCAAGTTCGAACACCAGATCTCTAACTTAAGGTCTGAGGTTTAACCACTGAACCACCACAACAGTTTAGTAAATAAGTGCAAAAAATAATATATATACAATATTCTAATTTATATGTTATTTAGACCGGTTCATGCAGTTCAATTAATAATCCACCGGTTCGACCACTGACCCATTAATCCAGTACCTTCGTCAATGACCGATTCGGTTTTAATAACACTGCCTTAGTGTACAAGTTGTGAATAGTCTAAAATTTATTATTGCCGGCCTTAATTAGCGCAGTATAGCATCAGCAGTCAGTAGTTAAAAGATACAACAAATCCAGATCGTGAAAATACTTGATCAACGTATCCCTCCACCAATTAACAAGAAAGGACTGGAAGGTTCTGGGTTCCCATAATTGCCACATATGTTTATATAAGAGCCAAATGATTTTACAACTTTATAATATTCAGCATCAGCCTTCATGAAATGAAAAGATATGCATGTAAATTAAAGCATAACATTTTTTGGCACATTTCTGCCTCGGCATTTTTTATCCAAATCCTTTAAGCGACTGCCTATGTCATAGCTCTCTTTATAGTTCTTTCCCTTTCAAGCATGGATTTTGGGCTAGCAGGTTGTCATCTTCTGCAAAGTGCAAATGACTCAACCTGCTGCTCCAAATTTGCCAAAACCAACCAAAAACAATTTGCCTTCAATACCAAAACTGCCTCAGGGGAATGTTCCCCCTCTGCCTACCATCCCAACACTTCCACTGAAAATTATGACACAACGCCGAACGAAAATTCATGTATGCCCCGCTACCGCTACACTCTCTTCATTTTTTTCTGACTGTTTCTTTTTTCTTTCTCCTTCTTTTCTTTTTCTTTTGTTTTGAGTTTTTCTCAAACTCTCTTCTTTAATATTGGTGATGCGGTTTTCTTTTTCAGATTTATTATTTCAAAATTAAAATACAAATTGATTATTATCTTGAAACAAAAATAAATATAAAAATATAAAGATGTGAGGTAAAATATGAAAAACTCTTTTTTAAGTTCTTAAGTGATTTTACTGTTGAATTAAAAAAGTTACTGAGTTCTTAAATTTGATATGGTATGGTTGGACCACAAAATGAGTTAAGAACCCAAGAAAGAGTTTCTTAAATTCAAGTTTCTGTTGAAGATATTAATGCACTGCTGGTGGTAAGGTTAATGCTTCCTATGTTGCAACTAGCAAGCACCTCAGGAAAAAACTAAGCAAACCAATCAACAAAAAAAATAAAAAATAGAGGGCTTTCCCTTATGTTTATAGATTGATTTCACTGTCTTTATATCTTAATTTTGCTTTTCCTTTTAGCTGGTGGAAATGGAGCAGAGTTGGTTTTCAAATGCAAATGGCTTTCCCTTCTCATTCATGTCAAAGTAGATAACAAGTGTGTGTTTGCATGCCTTGTTAGAGTTGCATGTTGAAAGGAAATACTAACCTGAATATTTAGATTTCTATGTTCTGGTTAAGCATTTCTTATTACAACTCAAATATTTATCAAATTTTCTCCCCTTGCACGAAAAAAACTGGGCAGGGCTCAGTAATATTGGTCATAGAAAATCTGCTCAGACTTGATTCCATAACAAAATACAAAATGGGATCCTTAAGAAAGGGATTCTTTTATGGCTTTTGCATATATTTTCCATAAAATTTAAATACTTCTCATAAGGCCTAGAGCATCATTTGGCAGCTCCAGAATAAGACACCCTTGCTGCAGAAAAACAATGGTCAGCTGAGCATGATTAAGATGAAAGAAGCTGTCTCATCAATCCTCTGTTCAGTTAATAGGGGGAGATATAACTGTATTCTTCATCTTAAAACCAGGCTTGCTGCTCACACTCCAAAAACTAATGAAATATATTATTGAATACTAAAATCACACACAATACATTGATACAGCAATACACTTGTTGTCCTAGAGACAAAAGCCTCCTACAGAGAGTATTCTCTGTCCATAAACTGCAAACAACTACACACACTTCCTAATTACACAATCTACTATCACATATATACTCTTAATACATAACTAGCAGTGGTTGTTTTCTATGCATAACTGCTATCATGCAGTTTTTAATACTTTCTAATCGATTTACTATTAGATATATACTCCTAAATCTTAATACATAACTGCCCATAGTTTTTTTTTATGCATAACTGCCATTATGCAATTATAGAACTAGTTATATTTTATAACATATACTCCTAAATAGCTACCACCAATCCATTAATGGAACTAACTTGGATTTTAGTTCCCATCATATGAGTCTGGTCTTCGATGATTAATTTTCCCATCTCCATGGAGTGAAAGGAGAGCTAGAAATATCAATATAATAATTGATCTCCAAAGGTTTTTCCGCTGTCGAGTCACAAGATGATGTCTCCGCTCCCCAGAGATTATCTTGGAACATACTCTTGTTTTTCTCTTGGTTTGCTTCATGGTTAGAAGATGAAAAACATATGCCACCATGGACAGCATCATGTGATGATTTAAACCTTTTTGATGAATAGTATTCGTCTGAATTAGGATATTCATTACACACTGTTGAAATATCCACAGTATTGTCATCCTGTAATGATTTCAAAAGAAATAAAAAGATGAATTCAATTCTTGAAGTGCTCAAAATAAAGAAAACAAATATCAGAAACCCAAGAAAAGAGTAGTTCTGAAGTCCTAGGGTGTATGTTGGAGAAGAGATGCAAGGAAGGGTAAAAATGGGTACAGAAATAGATTGCTTTATCTCCATTTCCTTCCCTTTCCCAACTTTTCCCTTCATCCAAACATGCTCTAAGGTATCATGCTCTAAAGTATCAGTAATGTTATGAATCACAACAAAACATTAAACCCAACTCAAACTAAACATTTCACTTGAGTGTCTTTTCAGAATCTATAGGAGAAAATCACTAAACATTGCAAAAATATGGCAAAATTCACATCACCACAATGCACACTGCAATTTTAACCTATAGATCCAATGGCAGTTAACAAACAAATGGAGATACTCTCCCCAGTATTATTTGGACGTTGGACAATATATTTTACCAGTTTAGAGATGACTTCAGGATATGTATCACTGCTTTCACAGTATACCCTTTTCAACGAGTCTGATTGGGTGGAGCTATTGACAAAATCATTCTTGCTTTCTTCATTCATAACTATACTTTCATCAGCTATGATTGAATTTAGGAACTCATCTTCCTTTGTAGTTTCAAATGGAGTCTGCATAAGGTTGTCTTCATTTCTAAAATAGTCATTGTTAAATGCGTAGTTTGGAAAGGATGCTCCTTCCTGCTCAATACCAGTTGGGGACTGTTGTATTGAGGAGAAGAAATTCCCTGCCTGAGGGGTTGCTGGAGAGATTGTTTCCAATCCGGTAAAAGTACCTCCCTGAAAAAAATAATATACAAAACAAGTATCAGTTCTCAGCATGTTTCAAATGGCAGAGTGTAAATATGTCCATGAAGGATGCTTCAGCTTACAGATGGAATTCCTTCTGCTGTTGCTAGATTTTCATAGTCAGAAACCATGCTTCTACTGGGCTGCCCTTCATCACAGATCAGTGCATCAGTTTCACCTTCAGTTATTTTCCCAGGTTTCTTCATCAAGCAACATAAAGCAAAAGTCCTCTGCAAATTTTGGAGTATAATCAGCATTTATTTGATGCAATTCACACAAATAAAAGGCTAAGAAAAAACAGACTAATGTATACAGAATAAATTGTCAGTCTTTGTTGAACACTGATGATGAATTTTGAGAGTGCTTAGATAAAAGATTTAATTAAACACTTATCCAATAAGTCACATGAGAGATTATCCATAAGCTTTGTCGAGGAGCTCATTGGAATAAACTAAAAAGAGCTTGTTTTGATAAGCTTCCATGTAAAACTCATTGAAATAAGCTTAAAAAGAGGTCATAGGAAGGTCATCAGTCACATTTATAAGCTAAAATATTTCTTTCATGCCCCCTTTGTCATCAAGCAAGACCCTAAGTGGAGAAAATTGGGCCATTAACAGCAATATGAGACAGCCAAGAAAAACATGAGACTCAAACAAAGGATCCAATAACAGCAACCTTCTAAAGTCAGAAGAACCAACAAGATAGAAAATAAGGACACATATCTAGTGAGATTGCCTTTTTGATACGAGTGTAAGAAAAATAAATATTGACCATAAGATCTTATTATAAATAGTCAAGATTAAAACACATAAGTCATATGAGAATTTTTAAAATTCACATGACTCTTTTTTTTTAAGTGGTCACATGACATTAAATATTTATAAACCATGTATGCCTGTATGGCCATATTTACTCCTCTCATTCTTATATAAAAATAGCCCTCTAATATCAAAGCCTAAAAAGTACATACTAGTACTACATAAATATAGTAGAAAGTTTATTTCCAAGCAGTGTTAAAATTTCTTGAATAAAACTAACCAACCTGGCTTTCTTCAAAAGAAACAGCATGATATTCATGAATAACCCAGTTGGACTTGACACGAGTGGAAACACAGCCTTGATAGTAAACAAGGGTCTTCTTAGTCCCAATGACAGTGTTAGTGTCGGAGGTCCTAATGTCACGGTCTTTCCCAGTGGCTTTCCAGAATCCACGCTTGGTTTTCCTGTTAAACCTTTTACTTTTTGAATACTTGAAATCAACAGGGCTGAAGAAATACCAATCTGGGTCACCAAATCGTATATCTGATTTTGCCGATATCACTATTTGAGCACAAGGAAATTAAGAATCAGACAACATTGAAGTAGTAAAGATAAGAGCAAGAAAAAAATAAAGAGAAAAATTGTTTACTATTTACCTGGTACGTGCCAAGGTTCCACATGGCAAAGATCAATGTCAGGCATGACATGGACACGGGGATCATCACCAAGTAACCTGTGTTTGAGGTAAAAGTTCACAAGTTCTTCTTCAGTTGGACGGAAACCGTATCCTACAATATCCATTGCTTTTGGTCAACACTTAACTCAGTACTGTGTTTGTAGTTTGCAACAAAGATAGAGAGAAGGGAAGGGAAGATGATGAATAACAAAGGAGAAAGAAGGAAGAAAGTGCGTGTTTTCAGTGTTTGTGTTGTGTTCTCAATTTATAAAGCAAAACATTGACTCCTTAGCTAACAAGTAGTCGTTGGAAAAAAACATAGGAAACTGTCATGTACTGCATCATGAGCGTGTTTCTTTTAAAAAAAATTGCTACCTTTTTTTTTTTTTTTGCTTCGTTTTTTTTTTTTTAAAAGTTATTAATCTTTATAATTATTATTTTAAAAAATTATATTTAAAATTATTTCTAAATGAATAATATAGTAAAGAAATTATGTTAACAATTTATCAAAATTAAACCTTTTTCTTTTATGTTAACAATTTTTTTTTCTAATGAATAAAAATAATCTATTTTTTTAGTAAATATTTAGGAACTAAATTTTTTTTAGACTGCATTTAGGAACTAAATTATATACAACAAAACCAAAGATATATAGGATGCTACTTCCAGGAACCAACTTATATACTTATTCTAATCAATAAATGATAAGTATGTCTAAAAATTCATCAACTAGATTAATAACTTCACAAAAAACGACCATCTTTGTGATAGTCAGGTTTTTTTTTTGGATTAGTATTATTTAAGGTTTAATTAATTATTTAGTTTCTATACTTAATTAACAAGTATTAGTTCAGTTAATAACAATTAGAATCATATCTCGCAAGGATATTGATTTGAATTCCATTACTGATGTGAGAATTTTGTTAGTAAGCAATATATAAGTATTTTTGTAAGTCTTCTTTAAGTCTTGAGACATGTTTTGATCCTAATGAGTCCCAAGGACCCAACTCATCTAAACTTTCTTTGTACCAAAAAAATTTGGTCCATAAATTTGCATCTATTTTTCATTTTAGTCCATATAGGTAAAAACTCTAGGTTTTAGTCCACATGGTAGCATTTTTTTTTAATTTTATAAAAAATTTCAGCGCATAAGACTATTTATGAAAAAGAAAATGCATGAAATGTTATTCTTAATCTAAATCCAATTCATAAGTTTATGAAATTTTATTTTTCAAAAAAAAGAAAAAGGAAAATTTGAGATTTCACATTTGTGACGTTCAGTATAAAACACGATTTGATATATTTTTTCTAACATATTATTTACGGATTTATAAAATGATGTATGTTATTGTTTTATAATTTACAAATTGTTCTCTCTCCTTTTGATCACACTCAGTCCTCCATGTTATCTTTTAACTATTTTGCATTGGATCAATGAAAGTGCGAGCAAAAATACCTGTTAATAGAGGTAAAAGGGCTTCCACTAATGAGAAAAATAATGAATCATTTGCAGAGTTAATCAAAGAAGTTGTTGTTACAATATATTAAGGAATCCCGTGTTTAAGACAACTAAAAAATAGTTATTGTTCGGCATTTTTAGCTTTTTTTTCTTAAAAATATTTGTAATCATGCCGAACTATGAAACTGGGATAGAATTTTTATTTTAATTTACTTATTCCTATCCTTATTTCAGAATTACATTATTTGGACCAATGGTAGCATTAACTTTTTTTTTTTACCTGACTGCAATATTTGACTTGTTTCACGAACAATTATATTTGTTCTAATGTTTTTAAGATATAATTTGAATGCGAAATAACTATGCTTTTATCAGTAGGCATGTTTATCATAGAACTAGATTGTAAGGAAGTGGTTGATAGTCTCTCATGCAATTTATCTTATCCTTCGGAGTTTAGCCATATTGTCAATTGTCATGATATGTAAGGAAAAACTCTGTTTTACAAACGTTATGGTAAATTTTATTAGGAGATAAGTAAATTGCGTTTTTCTTATAAAAGTGTCAAGATTATATTCTAGCCGTCAAGTCTTTGATTTTGTTCTTACCTTTATTAATTTTTTTATTTTGAATGAAATGACATGAATTTCCTTTTGTTAATATATATATATATATATATATATATATATAGGCATGTTTAGATATAGTAAATAAGGAAGTCTCAAATTTTTTTCCTCACACAGCCCAGAGGTCACTTTCTACGAAATGGAACGAAAATCTTTTTAACTTATTTTCTCATTCTATACAGATAGAAGCTGTTATGAGTCTTTATCACTAAGATTAATGCCTTTCAAATCAATCTAATTTTTTAAAAAAAAATGTAACTACAAAGATTATGTGGATAATCTGATTGTAGATGAAATATAGAGAGGCAGTACTTTGATATGTGGTTTATCATTTTAGCCTTGATCCCCAAGTTTCTTCCTTGGCCCACCATTTCAACTCCTTGCTCTTTCAATCAACAAAAGACCAGAATATTGTTTAATCAATTTTTATTCATCTTTTGCTTTCTTTTGGTGGTTTGTTATGCTCCCCACTACTATGCTCGCACATGATTACAAAGTTTGATATCCTTTTCAAGCTTTTAGTACAGTCATGCTAACTTCCAAGTACTAACTTCTCCTAGCACTAATGAACTCAAGAGTTTCTTGTTAGCTACTCGACTTTTTGGGCCGTGAGAATGGGTGCAAGGTCTCACAATCCGCGTACATGGCTTTTTATTTTCCATGAGTTTGAGAAAATAAGTAAGAAAATAGATAAGTTAAAAATAAATAAATGCAAAAAACTTGTCTCTGAGGAAAAGAAGTGGGAGACAATTTGATCCTTAACAAATAAATAAATAAATTAACCATTAAATTCTTCAATATTAGAAGCAAGGACACATTAGTTTGTTTTTTTATTCATTTGAATTACCATTTTCAAGAATCAGTTTAAATTACTGATGATTTTGTCAAGAATTAAATTGATAAATGATTCACTTTTTTAGGGGGCTAATTATGTATTAAAAATGAAATAAAAATATCTAAAAATTGTGGTATATATCTCATATTTATAGTCTTGAAAATCTAAACAATTAATTTTAATTTTTTATCTTCAAAGACCAATTTGGATCTTTACTCTTAAAATAAAAAGAGAAGAGAGAAATGAGGAAAATAATAGAGACGTTAAAATAAAGAGAAAATAAGAGTTGATTTAATTTGAGAATTTTTTTACTTTATTTTCATTAATAAAGTAAAAGTAAAATATTTTTTGTAATTTTATATAAATAAAAATTGAAATTAAAAAACTTTTAATGAATATATATTAATTACTAGCTGCTATCGTCATCGGTGTAAATCAAGATAAATTAACAATTGTCATGGGTAAAATAGTGAATTAGTGATGGAGTAGGTTAAAAATTCCAAAGATGACGAATTACGTAGTGCGTCATGCATAGCGCGTACTATGTAATGTAGCTAACATGAGAAATTCTTTTAGGAAATCAAGGTGCATAGAAAATATAGATGAGAAATTCTATTGGTCAACACGCTTTTGCTTTACACACCATTGGTCTATGTAGCGTGCAACAAGGCAAGACACCAATCTTTGCAAGTGATCAATTGTCACTGCATCAGTCGTTGTACTAGAAAAAGTTAAAAAATCTAATGCTAACCCTCCTCTTATTACATGAATTGCCCAAAATTTAACGTGAAATGTTAACAGTTTTTAAAACTAACTATTGATTAAAAAAAAAATGTTGGGCACTAGGGTGAGATTTTATGCAAATCAAATTTCCTATGAATTTCCAAAAAGCAATTCGCAACAGTTAGTATTTCTAAAGTTGGTAGTACGAATTTATGAAACAGTAATACTTGCTCCCCAAGTTTACAATTTCATGTTGTGAACTCATTGTCCCTTGCATGTCCTTGTAACAGAACATAGAATCTTTTGAGTCAATTTTCATCGTTGCCCCCACCATCTCAAAGTCATTGTATCTGTCCTTAAGGTGCTTTTTATGACGGTGGTTAGTTATGCTCCTCACCAGCTTTTGTCCCCTAAAAATTGGAAATCCATTCTGTCAAAAAGGATAAACAGTTGTATGAGTACAAGATTAGAGTTTCTATTAAGATATTAAGATACTACTACACTGGTAGTAGTTATAATGTTATGCCTGCTTCATATGTTGCAAGCATCTGCAATAAGATTGAGTAAGAATTTGGTTCCTCTAAAGTGATCAAGCAAGATAGTAATACTTGAGATGCTAATTAATTTTAGAGTTTGTTATATATATGTATTTGATTTTATCATTATTCTCGATCGTCTTATCAACCATTATGAGTATACTTTATTTTTTAAAGTGTCTCACTTTAGAAAAACAAAATCCATTAAGAGAATCCATCAACCCAAAAATTTGAAAATTAATAAATAGAGGCAGTGAGCATAACATGTGTCTTTAATGTTATAAATTGATTTCACTCTTCTTCATGTGTGTTTGGATTGGTGATTGGTGATGAGGGACCCAAAATCACGGAAGTACCATTAAAAAATGAAAGCAACTCTCTGTTGCTTTGCCTTTAACATGAAAAATATGAATTGATTTTGGCAAAAATGTATCCAAACCAAACATGGTATTTATATCTTAATTGTGTATACCTTTTTTACCTGGTGCGGAAATGGAGCAATGGAGCAGCATTACATAAGTGGCTTTCCTTTCTCCTTCATATCAAAGATGATAAGTTGTGTGTTTGCATGCTATTAAAGTCGCATGTTGAAATGAAATATTAACCTGAATATTTAGATTTCTACATTATGGTTAAGCATTTCATCATGTTACAGCTCGAATCTGCATAAAGTATTCTCCCCTTGACCCAAAAAATTGGCCAGGGATTGTTAATTTCGGTCACAGAAAATCTGCTCAAAGATGATCCCATATACTAATAGTGGTAACAAGTTTACATTGAGATCAATTTCACAGCTCATGCACACGTTCTAATGTAAAATTCGTGACTGAAATGAATTTGGACATATATGTCAATCACATTCAACAATTCAAAATCAATTTTTATCAACTAATCCTACCAAAATCTAAAACAAACAGGCACAAAATACAATGGGATCCTTAAAAAAGGATACTTCCTGCTCACAATCCAAACTAGTGTCTTCCATACAGACAAGTTTTTCAGTTCAGGCTCTGCTATGCAATCTTCCATTGATTCTCACCATTTCCCTTTCTATAGTCAGTATGGGAAGCATATATCTGGAAGTTCTATTCTTGTAAGGAAAGCCAAGTGGGGTTGCAAGGTCGTTTCTCTTCATCTGACATGCAAAGTGACATTCATAGTACATAAAGTATTCAGCCAGAACTGCTCTTATATAAGGGGTAAGGTATTGTTTCAGCTACTATAAATCTATAATACCGTATTTCATTGCTCCTTGCCGCTTCTGAATTTAAAAGAATTTCTAAATGATGAGATACACAAGGCAAAGTTCACATGGTCATGCAATGGTGAAACTTACTGCACCTTTCTTATCATAACGAAATATCTAAAGCAGCAAGTAGTATTCAATAATTGCAATTTCAATGCCATGTGTAATTTAAATTTTTGTTATAGACCATATGCAGGCACCATTCCACTGTTGCATAATGTGCTCAGCTTATGTCAGCTTGTTTGACAGATTGTATCAGACTTTTGTATCTTAAAATGCTAAATAAATAAATGAAGCTTTGGATGGCTTAAATTTACGTATCTACTTGCTATTTCCTTCTTTTGAATAATGATATAGGTTACGTTTTACTTAGTGATATTTTTTAATTAGGCACATTAAGAACTTGGCCATGCATATTTTGATTGGACATAAGGGTACCTTTTTACTAGAATTGCAGCTAGCGTCCATTTTTAATAAATTTATGTGAAGATTTGCTTAAAGATCTTAATTAGATAAGAAAATGAGTCCTGATGCTGACTACATATTGAACAATTGACCTGAGACATACCAGCATGTTTTGCACAGCAACAAAACATTTTCAGTAAAGGCCACATGGGCTTACTAAGATATTTTATCATATGACTTGACACTGCTTTTAAGAACCACCAAGTAGATTAACTACAAATAAGAAAGTTTATCTCAATAGAATTGTTCAAAATCCATGAAACAAAAAATTTTTTTTAGCCTTAAGGTTTATGTTATCACTAAACCCCTAAATTCGTCTTCCAATTATTACGATGTCACCAAATTAGTCCCTCAAAGATTAAAAATGTCACCACATTTGTCTTTATGGAGAACTAAAGTGGAGACACAAAAGGACAAATTTGGTAACTATTTTGTATTCTTGAAAGACTAATTTGGTGATAAAAAATCTTCGAAGGACTACTATAGTGCTATGCTAATCTTTAGACAACCACTTTAGGGGTTTACTTCATATTTTAATTACACAGGTATCAAGATTGCAATTGCAAAAATAATGACTATGGAAAAGGAAACAAATGGTAAGCAGAGATATTTCATTATGATAAGAAAGATGCAATGAGCATGCAACAGCACAAAATACATGTGAACTATGTGCCTTACCTATCTTATGATGATGAAATTCCTAAAACAGAGCTTGCCATGTAGTAGCACTACATGAAAAGGAACCATGGTAACACTCACCAGCCCTTCATACACACTACCTGTACTTCTAAGTTGTAACATGATAATACTTCCCAATCCCATCTAATGACTATTAACAACAAACTACCACTACATTGACAAGACATATTACACGTTGAAATAGGCTTTGGCTTGATGAAGTAATCTCCACATAGATGAAAGAAGCTTTTCTATTGTCTTCGGAGGATTGATGGCTTCTGGTTTCTAAGTTCTCTCTTGAACTAGTATTTTGAGCATTTTTGTGATATTTTTTCTGATTTTACATTGAGCAATTCCTTCAGAGCCTGCAGAATAGATCACATGTCAATAGTATGTTAAAATGAAAATCAGTTCAAATGAAGCATCTGCCTACTTGGTCAAGAAAGGAATCTTCATTTTTCTAATGCAGCTGCTTAATTTTCTCACCTCTACATGCGATACTGCATTGTTTGAAACCTTCTTCTGTGTCTCACATCTTCATCAGTCTTTTGTGATGTGAAGTTGTCTGGTCTTGGATGATACTGATTTTTCCATCTCCTTTGAGTGGAAGGAGAACTAGAAATTTCAGTGTAATTGATCTCCAAAGGTTTATTTGCAATCGAGTCACAAGAGAATAGCTTCATTCCCCATAAATCATTTTGAAGTATACTCTCCATTTTCTCTTGGTTTGCTTCATGGTTAGTAGATAGAAGACATATGCCATCATGGATAGCACCATGTGATGATTCATACCTTTTTGATGAATAGTATTCGTCTGAATTAGGATATTCATTACACGCTGTTGAAATATCAACAATATTATCATCCTGTAATGATTTCAGAAGAAAACAAACTGATGAATTCAATTCTTGAAGTGCTCAAAATAAAGAAAACAAATATCACAAACCCAAGAAAAGAGTAGTTTTGAAGACCTAGGGTTTATGTTGGGGAAGAGATGCAAGGAAGGGTAAAAATGGGTACATAAATAGATTGCTTTATCTCCATTTCCATCCCTAACCCAAAATTTCCCTTTATCCAAGCTTGCACTAACTAAGTAATGTTCCATGAATCGATCATGTCTCACAACAAAACATCAAAACCAACTCCACCCAGACATTTCACTTAAGTGTCCTTTCAGAATCTATAGGAGAAAATCACTAAACAAGTAAACATTGAAAATATGTAGCAAAATTTACATCACCACAATGCACACTGCAATTTTAACTTATTAAACCAACATGACAGTTCAGAAACAAACGGAGATCCGCCTCCCCAATATTATTTGGACTTTGGACAATATATCTTTACCAGTTCAGAGACTACTTCAACATCCGTATCACTGCTTTCACAGTATACCCTTCTCAATGACTTTGATTGGTTGGAGCTATTGACAAAAGCATGCATACTTTCATCATTGATAACTGAATTCCCATCAACTAAAATTGAATTCAGGAACTCATCTTCCTCTGTAGTTTCAATTGGAGTATGCATAATGTTGTTTTCATTTCTAAAACAGGCATTGTTAAATGGGTAGTTTGTAAAGGATGGTATTGGGGAGAAGTATTTCTCTGGCTGATGCATTCCCTGAAAGGTTGTTTCCATTCCTGTAAAAGTACCTCCCTGAAAAAAAAAAAAAAAAATATATATATATATATATATATATATATATATATATATATATACACACACACAAAAACAAGTATCAGTTGTCAGCATGTTTCACATGTCAGAGTAAATATGCCCATGAAGGATGCTTCAGCTTACAGATGGAATTCCTTCTACTGTTGCTTGATTTTCATAGTCAGAAACTATGGGTCTACTGGGCTCCCCTTCATCACAGATCGGTGCATCAGTCCCCCCTTCAGTTGTTTTCCCAGGTTTCTTCATCAAGCGACATAAAACAAAAGTCCTCTGAAAATTTTTGAGGATAATCAGAATTTATTTGATACAATTCTCACAAAACAAAAGCCAAGACTAATCAGGCTAATGTTTCAAAATCAGAAACTTATTTCCTGAACAGTTATATTCACAGCAAAAGAATTATACAGCAAAATTAATGTTCATTTTCTTAAAAAGAATTATACAGAAGATATTGATAGTCGTGGATGAAAACTAATCATGAATTTTAAGTGCTTAGATAAAAGATTAAATTGAACACTTACCCAATAAGTCATGTGAGAGCTTATCCATAAGCTTAATGCAGGAGCTCATCGGAATAAACTAAAAAGACTGTTTTGATAAGCTTCCAAATAAATTTTATTGAAATAAGCTATAAAAAAGGTTCATAAGTCACTTTTATAAGCCCAAATAAGCTCTTCCATGCCCCCTTTGTCATCAAGCAAGACCAAGTGGAGAAAATTGGGCCACGAATAGTTTGACAAAAAAAATCATGGATTCAGACAAAGGATCCAATAACAATAACCTTCTAAAGTCAGAACAACCAATAGGATAGAAAATAAGGGGTCTCATCTACTGAGAGACTTCTTCTTTTTTTCTTTTTTCATGAGGGTAGGAAGAATAAATATCCACCATTAAATTTTAGGGAGTTGCTATTCTCACCCCTCATGTGCTGTGAATTTTTTTTTGTTGCAAAAATATCCTTTTCACGGAATTATGATTCCGTGGCAAAATACACTACGGAATTATGATTCTGCTGTGTACCTGGAGATGCAAAAAAAATACACAATGGAATCATGATTCTGTTGTGTATTTTACCAACGGAATCATGATTCCGTTTCGTATTTTGCCCACGGAATCACGATTCTGTTTCGTATTTTTTATGTACCCCCAGGTACATAATGGAATCATGATTCCATTGTATATTTTATACGACGGAATCATGATTCCTTGAAAAGGATATTTTCGGTATAAAAAAATTAAGCACGGGGGTGTGAATAGCAATTTTGGAGGTGAGAACAGCAATTCCCAAATTTTATCATAAATTGTTTATTAAATTACAAATCATGCACGATTTTTAACAGTCATGACTTTTTTAAGTGGGCTACTTGAAATTAAATCTTGATCATGTATAGCCTAGAGTTACTTTTTTATTCTAATATAAAAATGCCACTCTAATATCAAAGCCTAAAGAATACATACTGTAGTGAAGAAGAAAAAATCAGTAGACAGATTATTTCCAAGCAGTGTTAAAATTTGTTGAAAAAACAAACCAACCTGGCTTTCATGAAAGGTAACAGCGTGATATTCATGAATAACCCAGTTGGACTTGACACCACTGGAAACCTTGCCTTCATAGTAAACAAGAGTTTTCTTAGTCCCAATGACATTGTTGGTGTCCCTGCTCCTAATGTCACGGTCTTTTCCAGTGGGTTTCCAGAAGCCACACTTTGTTGTCCTGTTAACCCTTTTACTATTTGAATACTTGTAATCAACAGGACTGAAGAAAAAGCATTCTGGATCATTGAATCGTACAGCTGAATCTGCCAATAACACTATTTGAAACAAGAAAAGAATCAAACAACATTGAAGATAAGAGCAAGAAAAAGGACAAGTATTAATTGGTTTCATGAAGATGCATGGAGTGTTTAGTGTTTAGATTAATTACATACATGGTACGTCCCAAGGTTCCACATCGCAAAGGTCAATGTCGGGGATGACGTGGACACTAGGATCATCACCGAGCAACCTGTGTTTGAGGTAATAGTCCACAAGTTCTTCTTCTGTTGGACGGAAACCGAGTCCTACAATATCCATTATTGTTTTTGGTGAACACTTAACTCAGTGTGTTTGTAGTTTGCAACAAAAGATAGAAAGAGGGAAGGGAAGATGATGAAGCAGCAACTAACAAAGGAGAATGAAGCAAGCGAATGCGTGTTTGAGTTTGTGTTGTGTTGTGGATTCGGTCCTCAATTTATAATGCAAAGACTTTGACTGACTTTACTCCTTAGCTAACAAGTTATCGTTGGAAAATACAAAAACAAAAACATAGGAAACAATCTCGTACTGTTAAGTGATAGATATTTGTTGGCTTATCATGTGAATGAGTAAATGATATGTTACAAATGAAAATTGAACATTCTTGAAGTTATAAAATCGGTATCTCACTGGACAATTTTTTTAATTTACACGTAAGAAATCTTAACCGTTAGACTACAGAGAAGACTCTTTCCTCGTTATGTTATTATATCAAGACTTGGAGTTGAGGCATAAATTCAAACTTTATATAAAGTACACAAACTCTAACTTAGATTATATGTTTTTTTTAGCATAAAAAAAAGATTATATTTTTCTTGGTGGAGCAAATATTTTGTTTGGTGGAGTAACTTAAATTATAAGAGAAATGTTATTTGTATAACAATTTATTCAACAGTTTGTGATATACATATAATAATTATATAATATTAATTTATTGTGTCTATTTCTCACAATCATTATAACATGTAATAAATGATATGCATGAGAGATACACACAACAAATTATTGTTTCTTTTTGGGCTTTGCCCCTTTTCTACACCAAAAAAAAAAAAAAAACTGTTGTATGAATTTTGTGCAAATAATATTTTTTTAATTTTATTAAAATGTAAATAGACAGGTTATATGATTAATCTGATTGTACATGAAATTTTGAGAGACAGTACTTTGATTTGTGATTTACTAGTATTATTTTAGTCTTGATCCCCAAGTTTCTTCCTTGGCCCACCATTTCAACTCCTTGCTCTTTCAATCAACAAAAGACCAGAATATTGTTTAATCAATTTCTATGCATCTTTTGGTGGTTTGTTATGCTCCCCACTAATAAGCATGCACATGATTACAAAGTTTGATATACTTTCAAGATTTTAGTACATTCACGCTAACTTCCAAGTAAGCCTTCCTGAACTCAATAGTTTGATGCTAGCTACTCAATTATTCTTTCCTCTCGTCGACTTCTTGTGTCGTGGGAATGGGTGTAGGGTGTCCCCGTAAATAGCTTTTCATTTTCCATGAACTTGAGCAAATAAGAAAAAATAAAAAATAAAATAAAGAGTTAAATAAGTTTATAATATGTGAAATGAGCAAATTTTAGTTTTGACCGTTAATATATATATATATAAGAGACGTATCATATGAGAATGACCTTCTTATGTGAGAATGAGAATGGTTAATCTCATCCGTTAGATTAAAATGAAAGACTTAGATTAAATATTTTAAATTCAAATTAAAACTTCATGTAACCATAAAATCTTAAAAAGATTCATCAAACAGAAAAACAAATTTCTAAAAGATTTAAATTATCACATCTTAAAATATTTCAAATCTATCATCACCATTATCATGGTCACCACCACCGTCATGACCATGACCGCCACCACCACTGCAACTATTACCATGATCATCACTGCCACCATCACCATGATTGCCGCCATGACGACTATCGTCGGCACCAACATGACCGTCGTCGCCGTTGCTGCCGCAACCACCGTCGACGACGACGGCGGTGGTGGCGGCAGCAACAGCGACGATGGTCATGTTGGTGCCGACAATGGTGGTCAAGGTAGCAGTCATGGTGGCGACGACAATTGACGGTCATGGTGGTGGTGGCGGTAACGGCTGACCGTCATGGTGGTAGTTGCAGTGGCGGTCATGGTGGTACTTGCACTATGTCAGAAACCAGTCACATGATGGTTTATGTGGCACACAATTTATTGGAATCAACATTGTCAAAGCAACAAGTACCACATGCAGCTTCCTAAACCTGAGTTATCACCTTTGCCGGAAGTCCCTGAATTACAAAAAGCCAGAGTTTCCTTAGGATCCCCGAATTTCCAAAACCTGAGCTTCCTAAGGCTCCTGATATGTCTAAGGTCTCTGAATTGCCAAAGCAAGCAAGAACTGCCTAGGGTCCCAGAAATGCCTAAAGTATCCGAGCTGCCTAAGATCCCTAAATTGCCAAAACCTGAGTTGCCTAATGTAATATATTCTAGATATTCTGCTTCTAATGTAGTTTCTTAGGTTAGATTTTCCTGTTTTAACAAACTCAATATACAACTCCAAATTCATCTACCCAACTTCTCTATTCAGAAATCTTGCTTTCTGCAAAGCAAAGGAGACTGCGATCAGGGCATCATATCACATACGATTTATTATTTTCATATATAAAATTCTTACATTTAACATTGCATATATTAATTAATTAATTACTGCTATACCATAATTTTAAGATTGAACAACAGACTACAACATTATAATTTTCTTGATGAGTCTACAACTTGAACTAAATATCGGTATTCAATGTTAACAATAAGGAAAGGACCATCATTATTCTATCTAGTTATTATGTAATTCTTTCTATCTGGTGAAGGCAAAATGAACCTACATCCATTTGTGTGACATTTCATGTACACGGTGCTGCTATAATGGAGATTAGGGATTTGGGAAATTGTAGATAACTGCTTTTGGAAAAAAAATGTGAAAATGAAAACATAAAAATTCAGGGAATAAATATCATATCAGCGTCAACGGTATTGATTCCCCAGTATTTATTTGCAAACCTTTTGAAACTATAAAGACTAAATATAGAGAGAGGAAGATAGAGAGATATGTACAGTAAGTGATATAAATTAGCCCTTGGTTTTTGATATACTTTGTTTTGACTTTTTAATGTTGTTGTAAGTTATTTAGATTGATCTCTGATTGAATACACTATGATTGGATGAAAAATAAGTAGGTGGAATAATGAAAAATCAAATCTAATGGTCATAAATAGATTATGCAGATAAACAAAATCTGGATATAGGAAGAGAAAATATGAATTGAAATATTAGCAAAGTTCCACTGAAGCCATAATTTCTTCAGTCATTGCACGGATATTATGAAATTATATGTTGATCACAGAAGACTTCTCAAGAATCAAATTAAATCAAATACAATCGAGACAAACTCAATCACAACTAGATTAGTTTCAATCATGATAACAATGTAAAAGTCTGTAAGACAAATAAACTTTCAACACATTGAAGTTCACATTTTCCGTTATCAATGTTGAATAATAATAAAATGGTGAAAAGGTTTGGACAACATTAACAGTACATAAATTAATTCTTGTTGTCCATTGTTACTGTAGTTCTTGTTCATCCTCTCCAGTTGCTTCCTCAAATTCGCTCGTGAGTGATAGCAAACTCTCTCTATACATACCAAAATTTCGGAAACCAAAAAATCTATCTTTCTCCTTCTCAAGTAGTTTGCCTTTGTCATTAAGTCTCACTAAAGTTTGACGGCTACCTGATCCCAAAATTTCACCATTTTTGGAGAAACATATTGGGGAAAAACCAGAGACAATATTAGAATTGATAGCAGACAGAACAAATGACTTGGTCCAAGATGACTGCACTTTGTATTCCTTCATCGTCCACATTTCAGCAGTGCAGTGACCCAAGATAGAGAGACACAGACATCCTCCCATCTCCTTCAAACAACATCTTTCATATGCCAATTCAATGGCTAAATCAGGTGGCAGTGGAATCTCTGATAATCTCCTTTCCATCACATCAAATGCAATAATTACTTTAAGATCATCATAGGAATTAACCAACCAATGAAGAGCTCCTCCATTCAAGAGCAACCCGGGGTTGCATCCAGATCGAGGTCCGCATCCAGGTCCATGATAATATGGAAGGGTACCCTCAAGGCAGCTCCATGAATTGGTTCTGAAAGAGAAAAATTGGACCTCCGCCTGTCCATGAATCGGAACCCGTGGCATTGTTGCATGAACTACCACGTAGTCATCAGTTGATGAGTCATACCCAATGCCACAAAGATGTCCTTGCTCCGCCATGTTCACGTTTATTTGTTGATGGAGATTCATTTATGGATACCAGTTGCCGGATTCCATATGATGAAATAAAGGAGATTCAAGCACGCATTGGTCGCGGTTAAGAGTATAAATCCTCTCCATGAACCCACAACATCTATCCAGCATCCATATTTGGAAGTCGGTGATGGAAGTGGAATATCAAAGACCACATCCGCATAATCATCACGAAGTAGTGATGCCTCTATGTCTATGGCATTAACTTTTGGACTGTTAGCGTATCTGAGAAGTCGGTCGGTGGGTGCAGCGACTATGTCAAAATGGGATTTAGCGAATTGGGAATCGGAAATGAGAGAAAGCCACGACTTATATACACGTTTGAAACGCAATAGATATCTCATAGGTAACCTCAACAAGATTTCTACGATCAAATCATCAGGAAGGGTCGGAGTGAGAGATGAATTCACCTTTTAGTACATGTATATGTGGGAGTTTTTGCTTCTTATGGTACTTGGTCTTGCTACTAGCATGTTCTGTAAGCTGATGGTATTTTTGTTTGCTCTTTTACCATAGGCAGAGTGAACATACTAGTTGGAAAATGATTCTTATTAGGTACAGATTTTGCATGGGAAAGGATTGATGAACCAGTGATGAGATCTTATACCGAGGCTACAAACAGCTCCTATGTAGAGACCAAGGTGAGTGCCTTGGTATGGCATTGTCGTGATGCCGATCCTGATTTTGGATCTTGGCAAGCCATGGATCACCTTGAAAGTGTACTTGCAAATGAGCCATGTAGTTGTCAAAAAGGGACAACTTATCCTTGAACTCAAGCTTCAGGTATATACTTATCTCTTCACTTCTCAACCTATTATTGTTCTCAAAAGTTGTTGATCCTCCTGAAGTTCTTGTATTCTACCATGGCTACTTGCTGTTTGTCAACAGTGTTTTTTTCATTTGTAGTACTAACCTTATTATTTTGCATAGCAAGGAGTCTTCTGGAACTAGGGTGCATTAGTTTGGTTCTAACCTTATTGTCAGCAAGCAGTGAAACAATAATTGCTGGAGCACTCAATCTTCTGGAATCAGCTTTGTCAAAGCCAGAAGTGCCACTACTTCCCAACCTGAGTTGCACCTCTGCTACAAGTCCCTGAATTACCAAAACCGGGGTTGCCTAAGATCCCTGATTTCTCAAAACCAAAGCTCCTTAAGGTTCCTAAGATGCCTAAGCCTATAATGCCTAAAGTTTGCGAGTTGTCAAAAATTGAGCTGCCTAAGCCCTAAGGTTCCTGAGCTGGCTAAGGTCCCTGAAATGCCTAAAGTACCTGATCTGAATAAGGTCACTGATTTGCCAAAACCTGAACTGCCTAAAGTCCTAAAAAAAATTGCCTAAGGACCCTAAATTCCCTAAAGTTCCTGAAGTTTGAATTATGCCTTTTGTTGTCTTGTCCTCAAGTTATGTTCAGTTTGAAGTTGCCTAAATTGATTATAGTTATACCTCTGCATACTGATAGATTTATCCTTCATGTCTTAAGTGTTATGAATTTAAGAAGACTGCAATTTTTGTGTATAACTTTCTAGATATTCTGCTTTGAAAGTAGTTTTTGCACGGTTGCACTTTCTTGTTTTAACAAACTCAATATACAACTACAAATTCAGCTGCCCAAATTCTATTGAGAAATCTTGGTCTCTGCAAAACAAAGAAGGCTGAGATCAGGTAATCATATCACACACGATTTAACATTCGCATATATCAAATTCTTACATTTAACATTTGATATAATCTTAATTCGCTACTGTTATGCCTCAGGTAACTGCACCGGTGGGTCATAAGAGCATTATAATGAAAGTAGTTTCCTCTTCCCATGAGTAATGATGTTAACACATATTGATTCATTACACGATTACGATTGAAGAAGACTCTATATTATTGTATTTTTTCAGACATAAGGCACCAGAACTGCCATAACATCTCAGGGCTTGCTCTCCAATTCAACAAGCTAACAAGGTGAAGTTAATAATGACTGAATCAATATCCGGTTCAATGTTGACATATCTATCATAAGAATAAAATACTTAATTTAAATTAAAAATATATACCAAGATTGGTGTAATTAATAGTAAAAAAGCATACCATAATTTTTTATATTATGGAGATGTTGGCAATTAAAGATTGAAAAATAGAACATCAGAATTTTCTTGATGAGTCGACAACTTGAGCTAAACACTGGTATGCAATGTGAACAATACGAAAAAGGGCTGCCATTATTCTATCCCAGTTATCAGCTCTTTCTATTTGGCAAAGGCAAAATCAACCTACATTTGCGTGACATTACAAGTACATGGTGCTGCTATAATGGAGATTAGGGATTTGAGAAATTGTAGATAATTTTTTTTTTGGAAAAAAAATGTGAAAAATAAAAATTGAGGGGAAATCTTATCATATCAGCATCAACATTATTAGTTCCTAAGTAGTTATTTCTAAACTTTCTGAAACTACAAAGGCTTTAGAGAGAGAGAGAGAGAGAGAAAGATACGTATAGTATGTGATATAAATTAGTTCTTGATTTGTTATATTTTATGTTTTGAATGTTGTTGTAAGTTATCTAGATTGATCTATCATAAAAATAAAAATAAAGCTTTCTAGATTGATCTTTGTTTGAATATGCTATGATTGGATGTAAATAAATTGGAGGAAAAATAAAAAATCAAATGCAAAATTATAAAGACATAATAAGTATTCATAATTTTCATATATCCGGCATTCCTCATGTAAAGATTAAGTTTGCTAACTATGTAAGTTTCTTATCTTACAGTCATATATAGATTATGCAGATAAACAAAATCTGGACATAAGAAGAGAAAAATATGAATGGAAATATTAGCAAAGTTCCGCTGAAGCTATAATTTCTTAATTCATTTTGCACTTGTACGTATCCTTAGGGATATCATGAAATTATATGTGACAGAAGGCTTATCAACATCAATACGAGAAACACACTAAAGAGTAATTGAATCACAACTTGATTAGTTTCAACCCCATTCACCCTATCCCTTCTGTTAGCTTTGAGACGATCAAGATCAATATCTCTATATCTTCAATGAGTAAAAACCCAATAACCTACAAGGAGGGCTTGAACCTGAAAACTAGGTAAAAGTCTGTAAGACAAATAAAGCATCAACACATCGAATGTTGAATAGTGATAAAATGATGAAAAGGATCAGAGAACATTACCATTAGAAAATTAATTCTTGTAGTCTATTGTTGCCGTTGTTCTTATTCATCTCCCCGGGGAGTGATAGCAAATTCTCTCTATACATACCACGATGAAGACAGTGACAAAATGTGTTCAGCTCCTTCCTATTATATGTGCAATGCTCAAGCAGCTCCCCTTTGTCATTGAGTTTCACTAATGTTTTATTGCAACCAGATCCCAAAATTTCACCATTTTTGGTGAAGCATATTGAGGAAGAAGTAGAGAAAAGATCATTTAACAAAACAAATGACTTCCTCCAAGATGACTGCACTTTGTATTCATTCATCGTCCGATGACCCGTGATACAGAGACACAGACATCCTCCCATGTGTGTCAAACAACATCTTTTATATTTCAACCCAATGGCTAAATCATGTGGCAGGGGAATCTCAGATAATCTCCTTTCCACCACATCAAAGGCAATAATTAAGCGAAGATTATCATAGGATTTAACCAACCAATGAATAGCTCCATGCAAGAGAAACCCGGACTTCTCTCTAGTACGATATGGAACAGTACACTCAGTGCAACTTCATGAATTGGTTCTCAAAGAGAAGCATTGGACCTTCTTGCACCTCTTTGTTACATTCACACTACCACGTAATCATCAATTGATGAGTCATACCCAATGCCACATAAATCTGTGTGCATCATCGACTCTATCTTCTTAATTTGTGTATTGAGACCAGTTGACGGATTCCATACAACGAAATCTAAAAAACCCCAGTACTTATGAGTTAAAGAGTATAAATTCTGCAAGAACCCCACAACTTTTACTGTGCAGTATCCATATTCAGGAACACGCGACGGAGGTGGAATATTAAAGACCACAACCGCAGAATCATCATGAAATGGTTCTTCTATGTCTATGGAAATAACTTTAGAAACAGAATCCTTAGAGGGTTTCAGAAGAAGTCGGTGGGTGGGTGTGGCAGCTGTGTCATAATGAGATATGGCGAACTTAGGATCGGAAATAAGAGAAAGCCATGACTTACGCACGCACTTGAAACGCAACAGAGATCTCACCGGCAACCTCAACAGAATTTCTACTATCAAATCGTCAATAAGGATCAAAGGGAGAGTGGCCATCCTCTTCATTATCTTTGTCAACAGCTCAACAATAGAACGAGGTAAAACACTGAACGTAAACCCCATTTTTTTGTGTGTATGGTAGAAAGAAAAAAGATAAAGAGTATATATAGTAAAAGTTGAGTGTGTAATAATAACCCTAAAATGACTATATTTAGTGTAAACAAAAACATAAATAAGGAAAAACTTCAATGGGATAATAAAATATTTAAAATTATGAACAACATATTTATAGAATATGAATTATTTATAATTTTTATCCTTAAATTTAAATCTTGATACACTATATCAATTTGAAGATATTTTTAAGATAAATTGAATCTCAAAATTTTTATAATTATACTATAATTATAATCTTAATCAATTCTAACCATCTCTTATTATTAAAGCGAAGAAGTTTTGCAATTGTAATCTCCCGCCCAAATTGTAAAAAAATCTCGCCTAATACGTGCAAATATCCACTAATCATGCATTAAACAATTAAACACGCTTAAAATTACTTGATTGGCATTTATTTGTATTAATTGCATTAATTGATAAGCATGCATATATTTATATTTTCAATGAGATAATTAATGCAGTATTTGTAATTTCCAATTGATTGGCGTTTTGCATTTAGTGGATATTTTCACGTATACTTCCTGCTCAATCTCCCTCACCTAAAATGGAAGATGCTCAGATTTATACAAAAATGTATTCTTAAAAAATATATACACCAGAAGTTGAACCACTAGTGTATACAGCAGCCCTGACCCTGCTTTAGCCTCTCAAAAGGAAAACAAACAAGGACATTGCTATGACAGTTGAGAAACAAATATTGGCCTAGCCAAAATTTTAAAAAATTCCTCACTAATATAAAATTTAAATTTTCAGACATGTATGCCTAAAGTTCACTCTGTATAGAGATAATTGCAGTGAAGGCCAAACATGCAAAAGGAGAAGTTTAAGGGAAAGTGATTGTTATGTGTGCATATGTAGCCATGTTGAAGAACCAAGGCTTAATTATACTTGATTTTCACTTCTGAATTCCAATACTTGACCCAGCTACCATGATGTCTAACTTTTGAATGGGCAATTTTAATTTTAAGTAAATGAGCATTTGATTACAATAAATCAGTGATGGTTGCATAACATGACCAGCTGAAGAACTAACAGTTTACAATTTATATTACTCTGGTCATGCTATGTTCAGGAAAAATTACACAATTGAGAGCGATGAAGTCAGTGAACTGCAATATAGTCTCACTGGTGTGTCGTGGTAAAAAGGAAAAGAGAAAAAAACAGAGGGATTTGGCTGAAACAATAAAAATTTGAGTACCGTGGCGTGCAAGAAAATGAGTTTAAGAAAGTATATCTTAGTTCATGTTAACTTTAGAGATGCAGAGACAGACAGATATGACTAGTGAATAGAAAAATTGGTATAGGGAAGAGGCTTTGTGTGTGAATAATTTGAAAAATGACCTCCTCCCATTTTTCCAACTAGACTATGAATTGAAAACCACAACAAAGTTCAGGGTTTGCTCCAGAACTTCTGAAATAAACTATCAATTTGTCAGGAAAAATGCAAGGATTGTTTAATTGTATGTCCCTTTGTAAGTTATACTATTGCCATTCTCAGCATCATTAATGTGCAACAACCATAGTAATAGTAAATGTAGAAAACAAAACTAATTCCAAACTCACTCGTTTTATCAGCTCCACTGGTAGCATGGCAAGTCGAATCTCTTAAAGTAACTGAGTTGAGCTGCAATTAAAAATTTGAAATTTAAAATGAAGAACATATGATACAAATACTTGAGGCAAATTTGAGGCACTCTTGGTCACGGCGAAATATATTTTCTCTGAATTATACACATTCACTATCATTGCAGAAAATTTGTTCAGTTTTCACGTTTAAGGGTCGGTTAGCTGCTTTATGATGGCTGACTTCCTCATTCTTCCACTTAAGATTGTGCATATACTTCTGATTACTTGTTCAAGTATACTCTTATGTACATTAATACAAAGAAGACAGATGTAATTGGCAGAAATGCAAGTGCGAAATTTTTTATGTTCAGTGATGGAAAGAGTTTGGCGATGAGATATATTGGAGTTGATTTCTTTATACGGAAAGCGTCCCTGATCGAAATTGTTGCATTGCCTCACAGTCAGAGGCAATATTAAAAATTGATGAAAAAAATTACTTTTCATTTTATAACTTTGTTCTTCTTTTATTATTAACTTGGGCATATTTTATTAACTTTGTTCTTCAAACAGAAATATTAACAACCTACACTCTCTAACTTTGAATACAATCACAAATTTTAATTTAATGAGTCTCACCTCTTATTTAATGACTCTTGATTTTGTAATTTTTAATAAACTTTAACCAATAAAGAGTGTGTTGTTAGCACTATCCAGTGCAGGTTTGTTAACTACCATGTAGCACAAGATTTGTATTTTTAACTACCAGAGAGTGTATGGTTTATATTTGTACAAGATTTTAAAGGGTTGATTATCATCGAGCACAACCAATTCGAGAATATCTTGGGTCGTGTACAGAAAAACCAATCGGTGAAATAAGTATTGAAAACGAAAAATGTAAACTTCACTCAGTAAATATGAAGTTTAATATGCTGCACTCCACCTAAATATATAAAATTGGATTAAAAAAATCCACGTGCACGGTGCATCACTGAATTGGGTGCACATCTGTAATAGCCAAAAAACACTAATTTCATCTTTGAAAATCTCCAATCCACGTTCCCAATTGAGCATCCCAACCAATTAGGATGATGACTATGATAATAACTAAAATCTACAATCAAACACGGAGGAATGCACCAATACCAACTCTGTAGCTTTTGCATTCCTTAAATTGAATCTAATATCTACTTCCTCCAACAGCATGCAGTGGTCAGTTTTCCAAAGAGCAGTTCAACCTTTAGGTCAAAACTCAGATTTTCTTCAATGTTTCATCTGCAAAGAAGCCAAAAATTGTTAGTTCCCTAAACTACGGAAAAGTACAATTCAACCAAATCAATTGCATAATGCATACACTAAGAAAGGAAAAAGGCACACCTTGAGGCAATATTTCTTTTCCTTCCTTGCTTTTGTAATTAAAATTGTCAGACAAACATAAGGTAAGAGAAGTGTATGTCTGTTGAAGGAGGGAATTCAATTTTTCCAATATATTTGTGTTGATGAGAAAATTATTTCAAAGGGCATTTTAATTGTATTTATTATTGTGATATCATAGTATCAATTTTTTATTATTTTGTATAACACAGCTCAAAACAATCTTTAATCAAGTGTACGTATAATATAAATTTCCCATGACCAGAAATTGGTTTCGAACATGACTTAAAATTACTCGACAAATAACCAACTCAACAGGCTTACTCCACAGAAAAGGAAAAGAGAAAAAGTGAAAAATATATATAATGATGTTATACCCTGTCCAGCCAACATGTGGCATGGCTGGACAGTTTTTATATAGAGAGAGATAAGGATCCAAATAAAACTTTGTAAGCTAAGATAATCTAAGATTCTAATGAGTAGCCATGAGGCTAGACGGCAAGGGATCATCTCAAAGAATAATATATTCCATAAATTTAAATTATAGAACATATGATCTGCATAATACAAAGGATATAAGACATACCGTTTATTTAAAGTATGTGGAAGGCGACCATCAAATAATTAGGCTTGTCACATGCAATGCAGATGCAATAGTACGTAAATCACACCCAACATAGTTAAATTTAAACAAAATTCCATATATGAGGTCCAAAAAAGTAATTTGCACATAACAAATTCAAAGTATAAAAAGTGCATGCCTTTCGCTTCTTCTGTCTATTATTTCTTGTGCTATCATTAGAGCCCATTAGTTGCTCTCCAGACTTATCTTCAAAGGGTAATGTTTTAATTTCATCGTAGAAACTTTCTGTTAGACCTTGCAACCTGAAATAGAATAAACACAAACACTAAGTGGAAAAAAAAAAGTATTTAAATAAAAATGTTTTCACATATTTAATACATTTTAAGACTAGAAATATCATGCAAACATTCCAAACACTTCCCATACCCATTTCTTGATTTCTTCAAGTACTTTTCTCGCTTCCTCTCCTGTTTGGTAAGAGGAACACGAGTGAACAGCTCCTCCTCTTGCCGAGCTTGTTCCTCCATCTTCGCAATATATCTATCAACTTCTCTGCTCGCTCCCTCAAAATCTCTTATCTGAGTAGTGTAGTGAGCAGCCAAGACAGATCATTACATAAACTCATTAAGTCATTATGATTCAATACTAAAAATAACATTACCTCTTCAGGTCTTTCCTCCATATCATTCATCAATGTCCTGATATAATCACTCTGCTTAGCTTGTTTCAGAATTTCTTTTTCTCTTCACGAGGCATTTCTTTCGTGTTTTGAAGCTTTCTCTAGATCCATAGAAGTAGGCGCAAATTTAACAGGTTGATAATAATCATTCCCATCCTACAGCATACAAGTGTTATTTTAGATAGGCAAAGGAAAATATCTTTTGCATGATCCGTCCACCCTACAGTATACCAAAACTTTACACTATATTATCACATACACTCACCTGCGAGGTTAAGTCTACTTTGCTAACAAGCATGTCAGGATTGGGATGATACTTTGACGCATCCTCACTCTTATTGGACGCAACTGGCTCCTTGTTTTGAATATCACTTCGGGTTGCATTTTCACTAGCTTGCGTTAGTTTCTGGATTTGGTATTGTTGTTTTTTGTCAATTGGCCGAATCTGCAGTGGAAACCAGGATGTCAAATGTCTAACACACATTATACTATGTAAATATTCGCATGTAACCCTTAAGGATTAACACACAAAAGGATAAAACCAGACCTTTTCCAAAAACAATCTTATCTCTACAACACTTCGAACATGAGGATGGTCTTCTATTGATAATCCCTTAGCCTTCCGCAATAAATAATAAACAAGGGATTGACAATAATTCAAAAGCAGCGAATTTTTAGCTTCAAGGTAGCTAAATCCATTTGCTGTAGGATATTGACCTTCTTTCACCTGGCACAAGAGACATTAAGGGACACAACAAAAATCGAATTACTCATTGCTATTAAGATAAGTATATATCATCAATCATATTTAATTATAAAAGAATTTAATAGCATTCCAGAAAGGCCAAAGTAATAGCAGTAAAATAAAGTATCAATGAAAAAACAAGGCAAGAACCAAACTCCATGTCCAAACTACAGAAAGATTGAGCTGTAACATTATGAATTCGAAATTAAAGTCAATATTTGAAAGCGTTCAAGGAATGTTTAAAAAAAAAAAAAAAAAAGACTTGAATTGAAAAAAGTGCAACTCACCTTGGCAGTTAAAGATTGAATTTTAAGCTTTACGGTATCAAGTCCTTCCTTCATTTCTTTCAACAACAAAGTAAGCTGAGGCGCTTCTCTGCAAACACGAAAAAGAAATTGAATGAACTAACCTAACAAAGCTCCAATTTATTGGAAAATTTGAAATAAACAGAAATTGAAATTGATGCATGTTCAAGGAACAGAAATAATTAAACAAACTTACGCTTGCTTGCTATCACCGTTATGCAAATAGTTTGCAGTATTTTCCATGATTTGCCACAATTTTCAATACTCTCCAATCCTGCTATTTTTTTTTATTTTTTTTTTGAGAAATATGACTGGTTAGTTGAATAGTCAAAACCGGGATAAAATTTCACAACACCAGAAGTTAAATGATTGATACAGAAAAGTTAAGGAAAAAAAAAAATGTGCAGAGAACCAAGGCCAGAGCGAGCGGGGAACAAGAGACTTGAGTTGAGTCGTGGCGAGGCGGTGGATGGTGTTGAGAGTGAGATGGACCATGGTAGGGCATTGCTATTCTCACCTCTACTTTTGCTATTCACATCCCCAGGTGGTTTAGAAAACATGTTATTATGAAAAAATACCCTTTTCACGTAAACATGATTCCATTGATAAAATACACAACAGAATCATGTTTCCATTTTGGCACCCTTCTTACACAACGGAAACATGATTCTGTTGTGTATTTTGTCAACATAATCGTGTTTTTTCTGTGTGATTTTTTTTACTAGCTGTGTAATTTTTGTTACCCTCTTTTACACAATGGAAATATGTTTTTGTGGTGTATATTTTACAAATTTTTTTAATTAATTATAGATATAAGTTACTTTTTTTAAGGTAATCAAATTAATTGTGATATAAATTATCTTTTTTAAATCGAAATTAAATTAAGATACAATTTACCATTTTTAATAGTAGTCAGTATCATATAGATTATCTTTTTTAATTAAAATTGAATTAATTAGATATAAGTTACCTTTTATAAAAGCAATTAAATTAATTATATGAATTACCTTTATTAATAGTAATCGAATTAATTATGATACTAATTTGTACCAGAATTAATTTGATTACAATTAAAAAGGGTAATTTGTGTTATCATTAATTCAAATTTAAATAAAAAAAAAAAGGTAACTTATATCTACAATTGATTACAATTATTTTTCATTAAAATTTAACAAAAACGGAAACATATTTCCATTGTGTAAGAGGGGGTGTGAAAAAATACATAACAGAATATGTTTCCATTGTGTATTTTGTCAACGGAATCATATTTCCGTGGAAAGGGTATTTTTGGTATTTAGTAAAAAGCTGTCCACGTGGTGGTGAGAATAGCAATTTTGGATATGAGAATAGCAAGTTCCCAGTGGTATCAGAGGAATGGGCCATTATTTGGGCTCACCGGTTAAGCCCAATGAAACTTTTTTTGGAATTCCTATTTATACTCTTCTACTAATATTGTTAATTGTTTTTTTCAAAAATACCCAAGAAAGTACACTCTCCTTTGACTGTTTGTAATCCCTTTGTAAAATGTTTTTTTTTTCATTTAAATTAAAAATAAGATTCCAGCAGTCAAAAGTTACCAGAATTATAAATTCAATATTCCCTGTTTAGCATGCACTAATGAATATATTGAAAATGACTAAAAAAATATTTTACAAATTTGGAGAATTAAAAAAAGTAACTTTTAATTTGGGAGACTAAAATAGGAAGATCTCATTTAGAGGACTAAAAACATATTTAAGCCAAAATAAATAAAAGGAAATATTATGTTAGTCCATATTCAAAATATCAAAATTTAATTAGACAAGTCAAAAGATGGTTAAAGTAATTCCTTTTTGAAGTTCTATTTCTTATTGAGGGCAAGGCAATATGAATGTCCAATTATGTTCCACTTGTTGCGAAAGTAGGCCGAATGAACGACTTTCAACACTTGATTGGACCCAATTTAAAATCATGTAAGGGAATTTAAGCTAATTAAATAACCATTAATGGAAAAATGCGATAAAAGGTACAAATTTTTCATTAAACACTTGAAAGTGTAAAATTTCCTTGGGGCTATGAAACTGCTGAATTCACAAGAGATTCCAGAGTTCCTATTGTAACAATTAACTAGGGCAGTGTCATGGCAAATGAAAGATTGAAAGAAAAAAGAACGGAGGAATGAATAATCAAAATATGTTATGAATAATTATATTTATGGTGGATGTACATTGGCTTTCCATATTCTATATTCATTACTATTTATATTTCTCCTTAATACCTTAAATGATTAGTAACATTTGAGTTGCATGTAACCTTTGAGTTGCAATATTTAAGTTACATTTTGTACTTATAAATACGTTACTTCCTTTTAGTGAGAATACACAAGAATATCATTTCATTCTCTCTATTCTTTCTTGTTCTCTCTTCTCTACATTTTCTACTCTTAAATTTATTTTTCATAACACGATATCAGCATGAAGAGCTCATAATTTCTAATTCATATTTTGAGGTCAGTTGTGATTCTACTTCTATTTCTTTTCGAATATTTTATTGCTACTGGCATGTTCCTACGATTGAAATTTTAGTAATACAATACTATATTCATGCTTTGTTGGTATATAAAATGTAATTTTTTTGTTCCAAATAAACAACGGTAACATAGTACCACAATATCACCGTTTTGACCATTTCATTAAAAGTGTTGCTATAGCTTATTCTTTTGCAGCACTTGAATGAACGAAGAGATTATTTTTGGTTTATATATATGTTTTCAAAATGATAATGATGTTTTGTTGTGCCTATATTGTTTGTGCGTCTTTTCTTATGCCATTTCCAATTTATTTCCCTTATTCATTTTTAATTCTCTGCTTGAGCGTCATTTCTTTTTCTTAATTGCACGTGTCTTCATAAGTTTTGTGCTTGCGCATTATTCCAGACTTTGGATTCTCTTTCGTCTTTTTCTTGGTCTATGCGCGTGTTCAAATTGGTACATGTTTCCTTGTTTATATCCTTGTTTTGGCATTGAATCTTGTTTATCCATGTGCCTGATTGTGGTTCGTTCTTGCGCCAATTAATTGAGTTGTTGCTACTGATCTGTTTTTGGTGCTTTGCATCTCACAAAGGATTTGGTATATCACATCTTAAAAGTTCCTTCATTCTTAACAAATATTCCGAACAAGTATATTAAATATGCATATTATGATTGTTAATTTACATTGATTTGATATGTTAATATGCATATTTTTTTAATTAATTTCTTGCCTCATTGGTTGAGCAAAACAACAAGCTTTTAATGAAAAATCATGAGGCCCGTCTAATTGGTTATGCTACAGTCCCATAAGTGAATACAGTAATATTTGATTATTATGCTTATGGACAATCGTGTGGTCGGAGTCGTGATAATGATCATGGTCGTGGACATGGTCATGAAAGAAGTTTTAAGAATGCATTTTCCACCAGAAGTGGAAAAGTGATGTGAAATATTGATCACCTCATTAGTGATGGGTTTTTGTTTGAAAGGTCATGGCCGCAGTTAATTTCGAATTGGATAAAAGGACTTACAATAACGTTGATACATTTTCGAGATTCACGAATTGATGTAGTGCACCTTTAGGCTTTGGTAAAATATAGTTTAAGTATAGTATTGATATTTAGTTATTTAATTATAAATATGATGCACTGCTCTTGATCAATAGCTGATGTTGGTAGTACTATTGTGTTGTCATAGTTTGACTTTTGAGAATTTTTTTTATTGGTGTATAAAGTTTGAGAGCTCAATTAATAGTCATCGAGGATGACATATTTTTGTTATTGTAAGAGTCAATCATTAATCTGGGAAGGAATGACTGTATACATTCTATTTGAGGAATAAGACAAGGGATATTACCATTTGGGATGGAATATCAAATTGTTGAAAATATCCACATCTAGGTGGGATATTAGATACTTCCATCTAGAATGAGGAAGGCAGTGGAACGTCATTGTATGTATTTGAGTTCATAGACCTTAGTGAATCTGGGATTCACGGTGGATTTGGGATCCACATCTGTTCCGGGAACCAAAGAGTCAAGTCAAGTGATTATGGGAATCGCCACTAATGACGGATCAAAATAATAAGTTTTGATAATAAAAAAAAATTTATAAGATTCATTCGATTGGCATTGCTCCATTCCCTGAAGTGAATATAACAGCATATGTATGAGTTTTAATCATTGTTGTCAATATTACCGTTTTTATTAGATATGATTAACGCTCATTATTTGTGGTTTGAATATTTTAAATTAATTTGAAATTACATTTCAATAGCTATTAAATGGTAAAAGATTTCAATTCCAAGTTGATTACAATTTAATCAGATTTTCTCACATTGATTATTTATACTCTTTGTTTCTATGAAAAATAATAATATTTTCTCACATTGATTATTTATACTTCTTGTTTCTAAAAGCTAAATACAATTGAAATACATGTTGTCGTAAACCAGAAGTTTACGAATCCAAATAAATTTGTTGTTTGGCATGACCGGTTGGGCCATCCCGGGTTTATCATGATGTGAAAAATAGTTGAAAATTCATATGGACACCCATTGAAGAGCCAGAAGATTCTTCAGTCCAATGATTTCTCATGTATTGCATATTTCCAAGGAAATATGATAATTAAACCATCACCAGGAAAAATTTGGAATGAGTCCATTTCATCTTTAGAATGAATATAGGGTGATTTTTGTGGACCAATACACCCACCATGTGGATCATTTAGATA
The DNA here is from genome assembly GCA_026413185.1 of Pueraria montana var. lobata. Taxonomy (NCBI): domain Eukaryota; kingdom Viridiplantae; phylum Streptophyta; class Magnoliopsida; order Fabales; family Fabaceae; genus Pueraria; species Pueraria montana. The sequence continues at coordinate 7,174,452 of CM048647.1, forward strand.
TTTCATGGTTTTAATTGATGCATCAACTAGATGATCACATGTTTGCATGTTGTCAACTCGCAACCAGAAGTTTGCGAGATTGTTAGCTCAATTAATTTGACTAAGAGCATATTTCCCGATTACGCTGGTGAGTTTACATCTTATGCTTATAATGAGTATTGATTTGCATCACGCCAACAAGTTATAATTAGTTCTCCCCTTTGAAATTGATTTTTCGTGAGCAACCTAATATTTCCCATTTGAGAATTTGTGGATGTGTTGTGTATTCCAATTATTCCATCACAACACACAAAGATGAGTCCTAAAAGAAGGTTGGGAATATATGTTGAGAATGAATATGACTCAATTTGTCAATTGTCAATTTGAATCAGTTGTCCCAACATTAAGGAGAGAGAATAACCAGTTGGAAAAGGATTGGAATGAATTATCATCTTGATCCTCGAACGAAACAATGTGAACTAGAAGTTCAAAAGATAATTCATTTACAAAGTTTAGTAAAAAGGAATGACTAAATTGTATGTACCAACTGCTAATGCTCCAATAAAATTTAATGTCCTTGTTGGACAATATAATATTGCAAAACGAGTCTCAGACACGCCTGAAGCATAGTAGACCCATTGGTTCCAAAGATAAAATCCTCAATTAAGAAAAGGAGCTAAAAAGTTAGATGGCCAAATTGAGGTTATGAGAACTCGAAAAGATTCCTCTGACATAATTAATATTTTAGTTCCAGAATAACTCAGGTACCTGAAATTGTTGAAGATAAAGAGATCTCAATAAATTATGTCATGAGTGGAATGCGATGAAACCAAAATGAAGTCAACGTTGACGATATGTTTGCATATAATATAGTGCTAAATGTAATAAATGATATTGAGGATCAAGGACTAAAGTTCATTAGTGATTGTCGACAAATGATTGGCCAAAATGAAAATATGCATTTGAAGCAAAATTAGACTCGTTTGCTAAGCGAAAGGTTTTTTGGACCTGTAGTCACCTAATGGTGTAAAACAAGTTGGATACAAATGGGTTTTTGTGCAAAAATTAAATGAGAATGGGAAATTGTGAAATATAAAGCATGACTAGTTGCTCACAAATTTTCACAAAGACCCAATATTGATTTTAAAGAGACATATCCACCTGTAGTGGATGCAAGTATTTTTTTGATATTTAATGGTTGCTCATGAATGACTCAATGTACATCTAATGGATGTTGTTACAGCCAATTCGTATGGCTCCCTGGAAAATGACACTTATATGGAACTCCCTGAAGGATTTAATTTGCCCAGCAGTGCAAGTTCAAAAGAAGAATATTCAATCAAATTGAATAAGTCTCTCTATGGATTAAAATAATCAGGATGCATGTGGATCTTAGTGAGTATTTCCTAAAAGAATGGTATAGAAATGATTCCATTTGTCCTTGTATTTTTATGAAAAGATCCGAAAATGGATTTTCCATAATTATTGTTTATGCAGATGACATAAACATCATTAGAGCTCCTGAAGAGCTTCCAAAAGCTATACAGTTTTTGTGCATCAAAAGACTTATATAATAAAAACGCTTATAAGGTTATAAATAGATAAATCACATCTGTTGTACACTCTAATGGTTGTAAGGTCTTTAGATGTGGACAAAGATCCTTTTAGATCTCAAGAAAAGGATGAAGAGCTACTTGGTCCTAAAGTACCATATCTTAGTGCTATAGGAGCACTAATGTATCTTGCTAATTATACACTACCTGATATAGCATCTATTGTCAATTTACTAATAAGATATAGTTCTTCACCTATACAAATATATTACAATAGAGTGAAGTATATACTATGTTATCAATTAGAAGAACAATGAATATTGACTTATTTTACTCAAAATTTTCAAGTCAAATCTAATTGGTTATGCAGATGCAGATTATTTGTAAAGATAATTATAGGCAGGTTATTTCAACATGTACAAGAAACTTGTAGTTTATCTTCAGGAAAAATGACATTGACAATCATATGTGAAGACAATGTTGCATGTATTGCTTAGTTGAAAGAATGATACATTAAAGAAGATAGAACAAAACAAATTCTTCCAAAATTCTTTTCACTCGTGATCTTCCAAGGAATGGTGATATAAACATTCAACAGGTTCGTTCATGTGAGAATCTAGCAAATCTCTTCGCAAAGTATTTGTCAAGGATAACTTTTGAGCAATTGGTGCACGAGATTATACTTCGCTAACTTAAAGATGATTGTCTACATGAGGGAGAGAAATAAATACGTTCTGCACTCTTTTTTCCTTCGCCATGATTTTGTCCCATTGGATTTTCCTGACAAGGTTTTAAATGAGGCAAATGATAACGTATTGAAGAATGATGTACTCTTTTTCCTCCACTAAGTTTTTATCCCACAGGATTTTTCCTAATAAGGTTTTAACGAGGAACATTCTCTGTTATGAATAATTATATTTATGGTGGATGTCCATTGACTTTTCATATTCTATATTCATTACTATTTATATTTCTCCTTAATACCCTTAAATGATTGGTAATCTTTGAATTGCATATAACCTTTGAGTTGCAACCTTTAAGTTACATTTTGTACTTATAAATATGTTACTTCCTCTTAAAGAGAATACACAAAAAAATCATTTCATTCTCTTTATTCTTTCTTTTTCTCTCTTCTCTATATTTTCTACTCTTAAGTTTATTTTTCATAACAAAATACTTATTATAGTAATTTTAACTAAAATTAAGAAGGATTTAAACAAAAAATGTTAATAATATTTATTAGAAATAAAAATTTTACCCTGTCTTCCCTTTTCCTCCAAAATCTAACTCGGAGTCATACGCTAATATATATATAGTAGTAGCTTCCATCTATATTTCATAACAATAATGCCTTGATCCTCACTCCACAATTGCTGCCTTCATACAATTTTCATGACACCATGCTTCTTGAAAAGTAACAGTGAAAAGTAAGAAGATACAATCAAACAAGATCAAGAAAGATGGTACATTATTTATTTTATTTTTAAAAATATAAAGAAAACAAAAGTAGAAGATGAGTAATGGTATCAAACTATCAATCACAAATTCTGTCTGTAAGAAAGATTCCTTTATAACATAAGCTATGGAAATCTTAAAGATGCTATACAGTGTACACTAATGACTACTAATTGTCCCATTATGTATTTAAATCAGCATGTCAACTTTCACTTGATATCAGAGAATATATAAAGTCAAGCTTGAGAGGAAGTTGTTCCATTTTTCTCCAATTCTCTTTGTCTTGCTCTCTCCATCTTCCTCTTTCGCCATTCCTCCAAAGCTGAGAACCATAAACATCAAAGGGGATTAACACCAATGCCAATATAATTTTGTTGGTATGATTTAAAGCAAGGAATGTTTCTTTACTGAAATACCGTAGGATTCAGGGATTCAGCTTTCAAAATGAGAAGCTTGAAATTGGAACAATGGATATATTGTAAACCAAATTCTAGAAGAACAAATTGTATACAACAAAAGCAAAAGCCCTTACATGGATCAAATGATGCCATTGTAGTTTGTAGAAAACATAGTCTTTAAAGAGAACAAATCCGATATTGTGAAATAATGCTTTAAGCTTTGTTTAAATCAACTTTAGAACACCAATTAAATCATGTCAGCTAAGTTTTGTAAGTTTTACTTTGGATGACACAAGAGAGGGACATATAAAGATTAAAAAAAAAAAAAAAAAAGTGAACACAAAGGAAAACTTGAAAAAATTATCAATGAACTGTAAAGTTCACTGGAATCCATTTTAAATGTTGAGCTGGCATAAATTACTTGCTGGCACAAGTAAGGTTATTATTTCAGTTGGAAACCTTCATAGAATTGATTGCTAATCGCCTAATCCTATAAGCCTTTAAACACAAATCATGTCCCTATTACAAAAAGCACTAATGAAGGATCCTCACATAAATGGCTATGTTGTTCAACTTATAACTACAGTTTTCTGTGATTCTATTGCTACATCACTATGATAATCCAAAATTCCAAATATAATGGAGTTGAAATAATTATTAAGTAATATTCCATGGAAAAACTTCCTGAATAAATTATTTTTTCGGACAAGTGACAATTGGGAAATGATGAGCATGCACACTTTGTTTCTTGTATATTTGCACACAAAAGTGGGTTATGATTTGAGATAGGTCTGTTAGGGAGAAAAGAGAAACACCTTTCAAGCTGGCAGCATCATTCAAGGAACGGAAATCCTTTAACCTTTTAGACAGATCAACTGCAGCAGTCTGCTTTGTGTATTTCTTCTGGGCTGTTTCTGGTTCAGTGTATACTTCCTGCTCAATCTCCCTCACCTAAAATGGAAGACACTCAGATTTATAGAAAAATGTATTCTAAAAAATATATATATACCAGAAGTTGAACCACTGGTGTATACAGCAGCCATGGCCCAGCCTTAGCCTCTCAAAAGGAAAACAAACTAGAACATTGCTGACAGTTGAGAAACAAATCTTGGCCTACCCAAAAGATTAAAAAAATCCTCACTAATATAGAAGTTAAATTTTCAGATATGTATGCCTAAAGCCCACACTGTATAGAGATGATTGCAGTGAAGGCCAAACATGCAAAAGGGCAAATTTAAGGAAGGAAAGTGATTATAATTTGTGCATATGTAGCCATGTTGAAGAAACAAGGCTCAATTATACTAGATTTTCACTTCTGAATTCCAATACTTGACCCAGCTACCATGATGTCTAACTTTTGAATGTTAGACTCTGGGCAATTTTAATTTTAAGTAAATGAGCATCTGAATACAATAGATATGATGAGGCATATCAGTGATGGTTGCATGTTCTATTAACATGACCAGCTGAAGAACTAAGTTTACAATTTATATTACTCTGATCAAGCTATTTTCAGGAAAAATGAAGATTTACACAATTGAGAGCAATGAAGTCAGTGGACTGCAGAATAGTCTCACTGGTGTGTCGTGGTAAAAAAATTAAAAAAAAAAAAAAGATAAACAAACAGAGGGATTTGGCTGAAACAATGAAAATTTGAGTATTGTGCAAAATGAGTTTAAAAAAGTATATCTTAATTCATGTTAACTTTAGAGATGCAGAGACAGACAGATAAAGCTTTCAAGTCACTAGTGAATAGAAAAATTGGTATAGGGCAGAGGCTTTGTATGTGAATAATTTGAAAAATGGCCTCCTCCTAGTTTTCCAACTAGATGATGAATTGTAAACCACAACAAAGTTAAAGGTTTGTTCCTGAACTTCTGAAATAAACTATCAATTTGTCAGGAAAAATGCAAGTTTGTTTAATTGTATGTCCCTCTGTATGTTATACTATTGGCATCTTCAGCATCATTAATGTGCAACAACCATAGTAATAACAAATATAATATAGAGAACAAAACTAATTCCCAACTCACTCTTTTTATCAGCTCCACTGGTAGCATGGCAAGTCGAATCTCTTCAGATTCCTTAATGTAACGGACTTGAGCTGGAATTAAAATTTTGAAAATTTAAAATGAAGAACATATGATACAAGCAAGTTTAACAAATACTTCACAGTATATCACTATCAGTCTATTATAGGCATTTCAAAAGTAGAATCAGTGTCATTATAAGATAACTGTTTTGTCCAATGTTCAAAAATAGAATCTTTTCATTTTTTTTCTTTCTGTCCATAAGGTGGAAAATGCACTTGTGCTTTGCTACACTTTAAGAAGAGAAAAACAAAAAGGCCAATCTCAGATAACTGTTTTGTGTCTTTCTCTCTGAAGTTGTCTGAGATTAGCCTTTGTTCAAGTGAGTCCCTTTGTTCCACGGAATAAGGGAGACGACCAGTAATCATTTCAAGTTTGAGATTAGACTGAAGTTTGAACAAAGAGACTCTCTCATAACATGCAAGGATTCAAATCCAAACCCATGTCACAAAATTCAAGCACTAGCCACAAGTTCAAACTTCATCACTTAAGGACCACCCACAAAGCTAATCTCAGAAAATATTGAACAAAACGCACATATAACTGTGGACAGCAAGCAAATAAAATATGACAACCACTTGCCAAGAAATCCATCTTCTGATTTTAAACATCAGTACATTACACAACCATGACAACTCAAACTCACAATTCTAAGGTCTAAGAACCACCAGATACAAAAATCATTAAAATTTTTAAGAATACCCCAAATCACAATCTATCAAAAAAAGAATAAATTAAAAAAATCGTAAGAACAACAAAACCCATCCCCCTTTCCCCTTAATCCAATCACACAAAAAGCAACAACCTTTACCCAAAAAATCTCAACTTTAGGACATGATCAACGAAATCACCGAATACCCATTATCCAATTCAACTACAAGGTTACAAATTTCCACAGGAAATAGAAAAATTGGACAGAAAGGACTAGCCTGAGTTTGAGTTAGCGTTGGAGAATTTGTTGCGGGTGTAGGCAGAGGTGAGAAAAGCATGAAGCAAGAAGATTGCAGTGATTATGTTGAGGAAACACACGACCATGGTTGCATTCCTGAAGGAGAATCTGAGCCTCCACCATTGCTGCACCTCCATTTTTTTTTTTTTTTTTTTTGTTAACTTCAAAGACTCAGATTATGACAATCACATTTTTATTTGCTATATTAACGGTGTGGGACCTCAACGTGACTCCAAATCTGCGCACTTGCGAAGGGAAAGGAAAGTGGTAGCTACTCATGTCAACGTGGCTTCAGAAAACATTCCATCAGCTGAATTTTCGGGGATTATTAAAGGCACCCCTAACTTGCTAAACCCACCCCCACCTTTTAAAAAAAGTCCTGAAATATTCCATGAGCTGAATTTTCTCTTTCCCTTCCCTTTTCTATTCTCTCGCACCCCTTTCTCACGCATCCATCGCCGGAGAAACGCAGCAACTTCATCTTCGTCTTCTTTAGTTGGTCTTCGCATGTACGTTTTATTATTATTATTATTATTATTATTAGGATAAAATATGTTTTTAATCACTCATTTTATCTTGATCTCTATTTTTAATCCCTAATAGATTTTTTCTCTGTTTTTAGTCCCTAAAAAATGGTTTCATTTTGTTTGTAGTCACTGACATTAATTTCAACGGTTAAGTGATGTCATAACGAACATAATTTACGCTTGAAAAATTTCTGTTTAAGTTTTTAGTTTTTAATTGCTGCAAATTTTCTGACAGACTAAAACCGTCAAAAATATTAAAAAATATAAAATAAAAAAAAATTAAAACCTCGAACACTAATATTTTTGAAATCACATAAAATGTTACAAAAGTAAACATTTCTGATTGCCAAAAATTTGTAACGGTTAAAAGTCACTAGAACTTAATCAGAAAATTTTCATACACACAATTTATGTTCGTTGTGTCATTACTTAACAGTTGAAATTAACGTCAGGGACTAAAAATAGAACAAAATAATTAATGAGGGACTAAAAACAGAACAATTTACATATGAAGGACTAAAAATAGAAAAAAAAAATCAAGAAAAAAATAAGAGACCAAAATCATATTTTATCCTCATTATTTATTATTATTATTATTATTATTATTATTATTATTATTTTACAGTTCACATGTTTAAATAAAAACATATTTTCATGTGAATTATTCACAACAAGAACACATTTTGTTGTGTTTGATTTTGAATCACACAACAGAAACGTATTTCCTTTGTAGATAGTTCACACGAAAACACATTCCGTTGTGAGTCTGGTTGGTGACTAATACACACGGAAACATGTTTACATTGTAAGTTTATGTTGTGCTTCAGGTTAAAAAAAAAAGGAGTAAATTATACAAACGTCCCTGAGATTTGATAAAATTACACAAGTCTCTCCTGTGTTTTCACACGTTACTTTTACCCCTCATCTCAAACGGTGTTGAGTGACAAAAACTACTAAAATTAATTAAATTTAAAAAGCATTTATCTTTCTGTGTTATTCCGATTGTGCCCTTCTTGTTTATCACTTTGATTCTCTCTTTTGAACTTCTAAGGACATTAGGAACTCTGAAATCCAAATAGCTAAGTTTAGGACTTTTTAAATAGGGGGAAATTTCAAATGGATTACAGAAGTTGAAGAAGCAGATTTTTGTGGTTGTAAGTAGGGGTGTGCAAAAAAATCGGTTCGAACTGAATCGGTTTCGAACCGAACCTAAACCGAACTAGTTTGGAGTAGAACTGGTTTCTTTAAAACGAACCGAATTGGTTTTCAAAACAAGTTTGGTTCGAACCGAATTGTTTTTGTAAACCAATTCGGTTCACTTAATAACTGAACTGTTTTTCTTTCTTATTTAAAACAATTCGAAAATAGTTCGGAAGCGGTTCGGAACCAGTTCGAAACCGGTTCGGAACCGAACCGATTCTTTAAAAACAATTCGATTCCGAACCGGTTCAACAAACCAATTCGCAAATATAGATTTAAAAACCGAACCTATTAAAATGGTTCGGTTCGGTTTGATTTTTTTTACCGAAACGGTTTTTGAACACCCCTAGTTGTAAGGGGTTCAAAGCGTGAAGACATCTGAAGCTTGAACGTGTGTTGTTAGGTCTTGGGCTTGGGCTGCGCCAGCGCAGTTTAAGCGATAAGGAAAACGAAGAGGAAGAACATGATGAGTGAAATCTTTTAGTTGATTTTCCATCTCCCTTTCCTTCCTCCGTTCCTGCCGTGGCGCCACCGTCATTCACCGCTGCTGTAATCTCTTAATTGGCGGCCTGAACGTTTCCGCCCACCATGGAAGGAGGGAATGGAGCTATTCGCATCGATCTTCCTTTTCTCTGATTTATTTTTCCTTTTTTTTTTTTTTAATTTTTTTTCTTCATTTTGGGTTTTGATTCCGCATCCTACTGCATCCAAATTCTACATTTCAATTCTTAATATTCATTGCAATTAAAACAGGCTTGTATTATTTGTTTATATTTATTAATAGCATAAATTGTGTTTGTGGTGTTGTGATGGAAACATGGAGTGTCATGATTGATCCGGAGAGAGGATTCCATTGTTGTCTCTGGATTTCATTTTTCTTGGAAGAGATAAGGTGATAGATTGGGTTTGGAAGAAAATGGTGCAGGTGTTAAAAAGTAAAAAGGTTTTGCCTTATTGGCTGGCACTCTTGTCCCACGAACAAGATCTTCATTTTTTTTTCTTTCAAAAGTCCAATATTTTTTATGTTGAAGAAGGGGGTATTTTAGGAAACAAAATTCATCAAAAGTCAGGTGTGATGCACGTGACCTTTTTTTGTCAAATTTTAAAACGGTGTTAATAGTGAGGGGAGGTTTGTGTAATGGTTGGTAAATATTTAGGGGTTTTTTTGTAAGGGATTGAAAATGGATGGGAGGTTTGTGTAATATTGTTAAATCTCAGGAAAGATTTGTGTAATTTACTAAAAAAAATCAGGTTTGTTTTTAAATATTTTTAAGATTATAAATATTTCTAACTATACTTTTTAAAGTTATAATATTATAATTTGTAATATTTTTATTTTTGTTATATTTTTTATGTGATATTATAATTTTTATTTTATAATATTATAATTTGTAGTTTTTAAATGTTTCGAATTTGCTAATGTTATTTTATTTTTAAATTGTTAATGTTATTATCTGAGGTATGGCACCATGCATAATCATTGTCTGTAAACGATGCGTTCAACGTTCACATGTCGAGCGGGTACCACCCACTGCATTAACGGAGATAGTGACACAGTGCTTGTTGAGGCACCACAAGAGTTGGATGTTGCTGAGCTTGTTGAAGCTGATGCACAGCTTGTTGATGCTGTTGTTGAGCCTACACATGTTGCTAATGTTGTTACTGAGCCAATTGTTGATTAGTGGGAGAATGGGGCCCCCTTAATTGGGAGGTCTTGTAGACCATTTTGTGTTGAGGCCCTTTGTGAACCATGTTGTCTTGCACGTACACGTGGGGAGGAAACCTCCACAAGAAGCTAAAGTTTGTGAGCCACAAGGGTAAGGTAAGATGAACAGGCGAGGCACCGGCGGATCCACGTTATTGTGTGTGGGGACAATTGTCCCACAAGATTTTTTTTTATTTGTATATGTGTAATAAAAAAAAAATTTGCCCCCATAAAAAAATAGGTATTACCCTATAAAATAATTTTTTTAAAAATGAAAGTAAAAAATATAAGAAATAAAAAAAAGAATAAATTGATATTAATCTTACTACTTTATCCTTTTAATTTTTTATAATATTGACAATGAAAAAATTATAGAACATTTTCAAAGTATGAAAATGCATAGAGGACAATTGTAATTTATAAAAGCTTAAGTATTTTTTATTTCTTTTGTCATGATATTATGTATTTTGTAAAAACATTATATTTTTCTTTTGTGAAAATATTATATACTATTTTTTGCACCCACTCAAAAAAAATTTTGGATCCGTGATAATTGCTTTTTACATCTTATGTTTTAAGCAATTATCTTAACTTTTCTTTAGGATAAATCTTTAGTTTTCATAGTTAGTTGATAAAAATTGAAGGAAAACAATATAACATAAAAAAGTTGTATTACATGGAATAATGGAGCCAATTAATTGATTTTTGGATAATTCTTTCATGAAGGAATGAAGGTGGAAAAGAATCAATCCACACTTAAGCCAAAGGTTTTCACACTTAAGCCATGGAGCTTCCAGAGACCAGATGAAGAATGGCGCTTAAGCCAGATGGAGTGGCGCTTAAGCCACGAGAGTTCCAGAAACTAAATGAAAAATGGCGCTTAAGCCTAATAGAGTGGCGCTTAAGCCACACGAGCTTCCAGAGAATAGATAAAGTTGGTGCTTAAGCTTAAGGGAATGGCGCTTAATCCACGTGAGTATTGCCGACATGGCAGATTTTTAAAGAAAGCTCTCTTTAAGTAGAGAAAGCGCGAAATGAAGAGGCATTTAGTTTTAGAAGTTCGTTAGAGAGGATTTGGGAACGAAGAACTCTCTGAAGAGCTTCCATGGCTGGATCTTCCATTTTCATCCATTTCTCCTTGATTCTTGCTTTTATTTTGGTTAGGAATAGCTAAATTCCTTTGTTGTTGGAGTTGAATCTATAATAGGAGCCAAATCCATGTAACTCTTATGTATCTCAGATCTATTTTCATATTCAATGTATTGGATTTCTACTTCTATGCTGAAATTTCTCTCTTGACTTGATCAATCTTGAGTTTGTGAATTAACAAGTGTTGGAAAACATATTTTAATTCTGGATCTGAAGTAGGAACATGTTGAATCTTGATTTTAGAGATAAAATTAGGGTTTTTCATCTCTTGAAATCCTTTTCTTTTAATCTGATTTCTATGTTACATCTTTTAAGGGATTAGGCATTTAACATAGGAATTAAGTCTCAAATCGTTGAGGAATTGATGTTTTGAGAACTTTAGTTGGATTGAGAATACATTGGATTGGAAATATGTTCTTAGATGTTAGTTACAAGCAGAGCTGTCAAAATTGGCCCGGCCCGACGGGCCGTCAGGCCAGGCCGGGCCAGGCTAAAAAAATTTGACCTAAAAAAAATATAGGCTATTTTGGCCCGGCCTAACGGGCCAAACGGGCCAGGCCGGGCCTAAAAATTTTGGCCCGATCTTTTTTTATTTTTTTTCTTTTAAAATTAGGTTAATTTAAGCAAAAAAAAAATTGGGCCAATTAGGCCCGGCCTAACAGGCCAAACGGGCCAGGCCGGGCCTAAAAAAATTTGGCCTACAATACATTCGGGCCGGGCCGGGCCAGCCCGTTTCAGCAACTTGGCCCGACGGGCCGGGCCGGCCCATTTGACACCTCTAGTTACAAGTGGTAAGGTTCTTGTGAAAGATCAACTCCAACAACACTTCTCTTATTGAATTACTTCTTCTTCTTTACGCACACTAACTGCTCAATAAAATTACATAAACAATTTGACTTGATTTTCACATTGGCTTTCATAATGATTCATTTGTTTACAGTTTTTTATAGCCTTAATTAGTGATTTAGTATAATTTTTGAATGTTATACAAGTCTCTTGGGATACGACACTCTTATACTCATCGTTTTACTTCATGCGATTGGTCATCTTGCCATTGTTGTGAACAATCCACCATTGAGGTGAGGCATTTGGTGGATGAGTTAGGGCTGACCTTTCTCATCTAGGAAAGCTACACCAATACAAACACAACATTGGTGTAAGCTTTTGTTGAGCAATGACACAAGGAGACTAGCTTATTCCACCTACCAACAAGGGAGATGACCATCACTCTAGATGATGTGTCATCTCTCCTACACTTACCTATTATCGGTGCCTTCATTCACCATGACTAGTTGAGTTGTAAGGAGGCGATGGCCATCATATTGATGAAAGTAATAATTTATGATCTTTTTTTGTAGACGTTGTTTGAGAGGATGGCTAGGAATGTTCAGAAGATGATTGATCTAGGAGAGTTTGATCTTTAGTGGTTACAGTAGAGAAAAACCTGCCATGAGTGACTTTGTTTTGTATCATGATCTTTGTATTTTGTGTAAACTTATTGGTTCATATTATTGTAAACTTATTTTGTACTAATGTGCATTTACTTTTTTTTTATTTCACTTTGGCATTTGAGTTTTTTTGTTAGTGGTTGAATCGAGTAAATCAAAATCGTTGATTTTTTTGGTGCAATCTCATTCGTTTTCTTCTCCGACTCAGAGGACAATTGACATAATGATGCACTCATGCATGAATAGTGCACACATACAAATCAGGGAAATCATATATATATATATTTGAAGGAGGGGCAAGGCCCCCCAAAGGTTACAAACTAACAGACAGGGACAGAGCCAGGTTCGGTTGGTTGGGGGGGCAATTATAAAACTAAAGTCTACAATAAACACCAAATTTTATAAATAAAAAAATTACAATTATATATATTTTTAAAAATAATCTAAAAACATATAGAAAATATATTTATATGTAAAAAAGACTAATATTTTTCCTGTAAAGACTGAATATTACAAATGCCAGTCATCATTTCATTTGTCATTAAGAATCTTCATGAATTTGTAATAAAAAGTAATATCTAAGTTATCAATATTTTTTTACGAATTTTTTTTATTAATTATGTTCTAAAAATCTACTAACTTGGAATAAATTATGTAGGAAACCAAATTATCTTTTACGACAATAGTAGTCAATAATCACGGAAGAAGAGAAGAATTTGTCTTTTGATAGTTGAAAAATAGAAAAAGAATGTTTTGTGATTGCAAAAACTAATACTTTGCAAGCAATTTTTCGTAGACTTTTGGTGTAACCCGATATTCCATATTGCTTTTTCAAGGGTTATATAATGACATGTTTGGACTTGACACTCAAGACCAAAAACACAATAGAACCTCACAAACAATAACAAGAAGAACGAACACAAAATGAGAAAAACAAAAAAATGAAAATAATAGTGATAGAAAATGAAAATATTTATTAATGTGCCTCAATATTCAAGTAGTCAAGTTTATTCATTAACAAAAGTTAATAAATAGGCTTTAATTATTAAATATATTATAATTAAATTGATATAAAGAAAATACTTATAAAGTCATTTGATTGTAAATTCAATCATTATAAATAATGGAAAAGACTATTAAAAGGAATATAAATGATACTCAAATATTTTAACATTAAAAAATATTATTATCTCTATAATAAAGACTATAAAAAAGAATAAAATGTTTTATGAAAAATAGAAAGATAAACAACACTTAAATATAATATTTTTATAGTCAAATTCCAAACAAAAATACTGAATAAAAGTAATAACCTGATTTTTTTTTTCTATATATGGGCTAAACAACCCAAAAATACAAGACTATATACTGCCTATTGAGAAGCTAAAACATCGTCCAACAACAGTGAAGACACAAACTGAGTATGAGAAGAAAAAAAAAAGACAATTTCCAACCTAAGGTTCAAATCAAGCTTGGCAAAAAAAAAAAACCTAATATACATATAAAAAAGGTTTAAATATATTTTTAGTTCTTGCAATTTAGTATTTTTTTTATTTTCGTCCTTACAATTTTTTTTTTGTTTTAGTCTTTGCAAATTATGTTTGTTTTATTTTTTGTCCTTAAAGTGATTTAGATAACGCTTTGAATAGTGAAAAAAACGTTATCTAAATTGCTATAAGGATAAAAAACAAAACAAACATAATTTGTAAGGACTAAAACAAAAAAAATTACAAGGATAAAAAACAAAAAAACACTAAATTACAAGGACTAAAAATATATTTAAACCTATAAAAAAATTATTAAAAAATTCCAGGGGGCAAGGCCCCTACAGGTACAAATAGCTCCGTCCCTGCTAACAGATGTGGGCATAGTCATGCCCATTACATCATATAAAAGAAGCTGTATACAGGCAGCAGGAGGATTCGAAAGATAATGAAAACCAAAATTCTGCATATGAGCCATTGAAGCAAAGTAATCTGCAACAAAATTCCTCTCCCTATGCACATGCTCAACTTTAACTTTCCAATCCCTGGAAAGCCACTGGCGAACAGTATCAACCAGCTGTTTATAAGGATGAGAGGCAAGCACTCCGTCATTAACAAAATTGACCACAATTGGAGAGTCATAATATTCCACCACCAAATGCTTATGACCAGCATCCCAAGCAACTTACAAACCAGAATATAAACCCCACAATTCTACTGTAATAACACCAGAGGATCCCAAATTCCTTAGGAAACCACCACTCCATCTACCATAATGATCACGTAACACACTTGCACAAGATGCCTTTTTCCCATTGTCTAAGACTGAGCCATCACATCAGTATTTATTCAGTTTAGTCCAACCAAAAAGAGGAGGATACCAACACAACTCAGTGATAACTGCTGAATTTTGAACACCAAAACTGCATCTTTCTGAAGCTTGAACACCTCCAAAAGCTTCCATCATGGCCCTGCACATGACCAGTAGCAGATCTAGGACCTAAATTAGGGGGACAAAATATACAAATTCAAAATAGGAGTAGAAAATTAGGAGTGGGAGGTTCAAATATATAAAATTAGGAGGAGCAAAATATACATATTTAAGATATTTATATGTAATTTTTTAAAAGAGAGTGCAACTGCATCCCTGAAATATATATGCATCCGCCACTGCACATGACAGTAATAGGAACAATAGGTTGATTTTCAAATAGAAACTTGTTCCTAACTTGCCAAATATTTGTCAAGAAATGCGTGAACAGGATACCCCACTGCACACACCATCACCAATTGCACGTGTATCCTTGAGGTTATGCATCAGCCACTCAAATAAGTTCTGAGAGAAGAAATTAGTTGGCAAATGCTGTTGCATTGTAGCCCAAATATCTTTCACCACAACACAATCCCTTAGTGTGTGTTTGGATGGAGGATTTTGGAATTCCAAAGAATTTTAAATTCTAGGAATTTCAATTGCTTCAATTGAAATTCCTTCATTTTCAAATTTTCTTGTTTGGATAAAAAAATTAAATTCCTCCATTTTCAAAATCTTGTGTTTGGATAAAACAATTAAAATTCTCCATTTCTAAAATTTCTTAATTTTATAAAATAATCAAAATCCTTCTAAAATTGTGTTTGAATCAAACATTTTCATTTATAAAATATTTTATTCGAAATAAAATAATTAAATTTCTTCCTTTATAAATTATATTATTTAAATAAAGTAATTATTTTTTTCTTCTTCAATTATATTTTAAAAATATAAACTTAGAATAAAGCACAAAAAATATATATTTTCCAACAAGAAAGAAAAACTAAAACATAAAAAGATCAAGAAGTAACTTTAATCATTTTGTCATCATCAGTTTCATTAAAAAAAAAAACATAAAAATGAGAAATGCTCACATGTAAATATGAGATTCACATCTTTCAATCTCAACAAACTTCCATGTAACCATAAGTTTATCATAGACAACTAAAAACTAGCCTGAATCTCAGTTATATAACCAAAATATGAGACAAGTTTAAAAGTAAAATTAAAGTTGATGTTATCAACATCATTGCCCGTTCACCCTCAATTGCTTAGTGACTATTCAAAGCAATAACCTGTAAAAAAAGAAAGCAATAACAATTATCAATTGCTGCTATTTTTTTCTTTTTTTGTTAGAATGCAAACAAATAAGTTCTTAATATGAACTACAACCAAACATAAAATTTTTAATAAAATCAATAAAAAAAAATATACATGAGGGAAGGAATTGCTTAAGCTTGCTTATGAGCGTAATATCTATCTTGAAGGTTACTTGAGGGGTTGACAACTAATAAAACTTGAACTAATTAAGCTATATCTGTAAACTTCGATGATTGCCACATGGAAAGATAACTACACAAATAGATGGATCATGGATTTCTTATGCCTTTGTACGTTGTGACACACTTGGCCAACACAAATAGAAAGATAACTACACAAATAAATAATAACCAAAGTTCCAAATAAAATTGGTTCATTAGAAAATCCATGACATAAGCTCCACTACTGGCAGGTACATCACTACCGAAAGAAAACCCCACCCAAGCAACAAAGTCATCATTCACCAACCTACAATGGTGAGTTTGAATCTATGCAGAAATTAGAATAAAAATGCACCAAATAGTTGGGTTTTATTTCATGTAGGCTGTTGCATCAAGGTGATATATTCAGTTCAATAAAACTGCGCACAAGAAAAGAATGACTGCTACAGCAGAGTATCCATCTCAATGTGATCTTATGATTTTAATGTTCTCATTTTTATGCTATCAGTGCCTATTGTCAAAAATAATTTATAATATTGATGCCCATCTTCAATGGTCCACACTTAGTCCTACAAACAACACGTAACAATAGCATGAATTTTGAGT
Source organism: Pueraria montana var. lobata (assembly GCA_026413185.1). Taxonomy (NCBI): domain Eukaryota; kingdom Viridiplantae; phylum Streptophyta; class Magnoliopsida; order Fabales; family Fabaceae; genus Pueraria; species Pueraria montana. The sequence goes on from CM048647.1 coordinate 7,191,284, forward strand.
ATGGGTTGCTTCATAGCAGCTATTTAGATCTACATCAATATTTAGAGTCCAGCAAAATAAAAGCTCAACTTATGAATACATGACAGAATCTAGGGCACAGTATTAAGAAAAATCACTTTAAAAGGCCTTTCCTAGTATCAAAACTAACATATTGCAGAAGTATAACATAATCTGCACACTTGAACAAAGTCTTGTGATCCAAATCTATTAAGCTACAACATGTTGCAACATGCAGAATTACACTTCAATAATAATAAAAAAAAAAAGGTAATGAATGGGAGAATTACCTCCAACTTGGCATCAAGACATAAAACCCAAGATGTACTCCTCCTTCTTATCCAATGGAAGAGATTTTAGAATCACTAACTTACTGGGATTTTCTGTCAACCAATCAATGGCTTTCAGTTGAAGTCCACTTTCAAGATTAGGTACATTCTTCAACTCATTCTGCACTTCCTCTACCATTTCTTCAGCTTCTTTCATCACCATCCTCCTTTTAGTCTCCATCTTTTGCATAGTTACTTCTGCAAAAACTTTCAATGATGCGGCCACTTCATTCATTGAGGCAACTATCCCTTCTTTCTATCCACTCCTACTACTTGTGCGAGTCTTTTTCTTTGTTGCAGAACTTGACTACTCTAAGTCAATACTCACACTATGAACTCCTTCCTCTTCATTTGCTTCCTTGCTCATGATATCATCTGCATCTAATGCATTTTCTGCTCCAATTCCAGTAGCTCTATCCTTGGCACATAGGTCTACAATATCATCCCAATTAGGAATGACCTTGAATCGGAATCGTTTAGCTTCTTCATGTGACTTGAAAACAAAAGGAAACATGTTAATAATAATAATAATACAAAATAAGTTCAATTGAATAGTAATTAACATTAAAAAGATGATTACCTTGACATATTCATTCCATGCATTTTCATTTTCAACATTAATCATGTATTTTGTGCTATCCTAGTCAAATCCACTTTGACTAAGAATGTCACTAACAATTCCATACCATGTTCTCCAAAGTTTAAAACGATTCTTAACATTATCTCCTATGAGGTGAACTCCAAAATGCTTAGATAAAACTTGAGCTGCAGTGTTGTATGCCACTGCTTTCCAATTTCCATCACCTTTGTTACCCAAATTCCTTTGGTCTCTAAGTACTTCAGCTAATACACGCTCCATTTCCAAATTCCATGAGAAGTAACTTCTTGTGTCCTCCCTTTCGCTTGTCGTTTTTCTTTTTCCTATTGACTTGCTATTTACATTGCTTGGCTCCATTTCTCTAGATCAAGAAAAACAATCACAAATATATAATTGCATATACATAGAGGTAAAACATGTCAAATTGGCATTTTACAAGAGTGTATTAGGAAATCTTTGTCACAGCTTCAGTTGTAGGGACATTTCTTGTTCTTACTAATTGTCCTTTCTCTTCTAAAATTCTACAAAGCTTAAAAAATGCCCTTTTATTGACCCTTAGTTGTTCAATCCAATCCGTTTCAGCTCCTCTGTATAGATGATTAAGGTTACTGCGTCTTTCCAATTCCCAATTTCGGGCCGGTTCCTTAACTAAGTACATGTCAAGATACCAAGCCATTACACCCAAAAGCATAGTAACAACACTAATAACAATAAATGTTGCTTGCTCTTCATACTCCTCTTCCTCCTCCTCCTCCTCTTCATCTCTTCTATGTTTTCTTGAAGCATTTGAAGTATCAACTACACTAGTTTCCATTTCTTGACTATCCACAACATATAGCATAACATTAATAGCCATTAACAATTTAGAATAATAACCATAGAATAGAAGAAACACCAAATAAAATAGAGGCAAGAGGTTCACTTCAATACTCCTAGCAAGAAGTACTAAGGTACATAAACTTTATTAGTTTAGAGCAATATACTACTCATAACCAATGGATACATGGGGGGCTCTATGAGTCTGATATTGTGCAACTCCATCAAAGAAAAAGGTAATATGCAACTCCATTTCATTGACAACTTGTTAGAGGTTATTTCTGAATGATACCACATTTCTCTTATGAGCTAACAAGATCATGTATTTACATGTCTATAGTGAGTGAAACATAACTTATAGACAGCTTTTGTATACACACAAAAAAATAGTCATCATAGAATATATTTAACTTGCTCAAACCAAAAACACAGCTAAGCATGCATAGGTCACTCCAAGATCCATAGACTTGGCAGAAAAAAAGTAGAAAGTTGAAGCTCCAACTAATAAAATAAAATTGAAGTAACAATAGATTCTAAATGATGAAATTGAAGCTCCCTAATAAAATAAAATGCATGATAATTGAAAATTGAAACCAAATAAGCAGTAGCAATAGCTTCTAAATCATAAAATTGATGAGTAAGACCATGAAATTAAACAAATTACCAGTAAATTAATTCTCCATGCCTGTTCCAGCGAAACACGAAGCAGAAGAAGAACTTGAAGCTGTGCAATTAATTAAAGTTAATAAAAAAAAAGTTTAATAAAAATCAAGAGAGGGATAGATAACCTAAGAGCGAGGGAAGAGAGAAAGAGAAAAAAAGAAGAACATCACGAATTAAACCTAAATCAAAACCTAGGAAGAAACCCTAATCAAACCCTAGGAAAGTGAGATGCACCAGAGAGAAAGAGAGTTCGAGTGAGAGAGACGAACCAGAGAGCGAGAACGAACGAGAGAGAGTGACAATTCGCGAGAGCGAACGAGGAACGTGTCACGAGGATCTGTGAGAACGAGTGAGGGTCGCGTCCATGTGTTTGCGAGAGAGAGGGGTCTGCCCCCCCCCAAGTGCAACGAGAATTTTAAAATTCTCTACTTTTAGACGGAATTTACAATTCCCCACTTTTAGTTACTTAAAATTACTTTTTTAAAATTCCCGAATTTTACAATTCTTTTATAAAACACATCCAAACAGATTATTTTAACTTCAAAAATTTTAAACTCCCTAAATAATTACTTTCCCCACTTAAAATACCTTACCCAAACACACTATTAAGGCATGCACACTAGTTCATTATACTGCTGGCACAAGGAACACATAGCATTATTAGACATATTCCAAGCCTCCCGAAATTCATTAGTAACAACTAGGCCATCTTGTAAAATTCTCCAGAGAAAGCACTGCTGTCTAGGCTGGAATGAAGGTGACCAAATCCGAGTCCAGTGTCAGCTAGGATGAACACTAGTTGGTTTTGTCACTAGCTCATAAGCGATTTTGTCGAAACATCAGGTGTGAGAGACCATATGAACAACATTTGTAGAACAGCCATACTTACTCCTCAGCAGCACTGTACTATCTTGCCTGATTGTTGCGATGTTCCCCTCGGAGGTACCTGGATTGGAACCAATGGCAAATCCTAGCGACTGTGAAAAATGCAATCAAACGCAACACTTTACCATGCAACGATTTGCAAGATTCTTTCATATACAATTCGTAATCCAAAGCAGAGAGAGAGAGAGAATTCACATATATGAAACTGTTCTCCACTTCTCCTGCGCTTGGTTTCCATCTTCCAACACTGTCATTATCACAATTTCACTGTCACAACACTATGTGTGTGTATAGAGAGAGTACCGTGGGAAGTGTCAACGTCAATGGAAGGAACTTTAGGAGGAATGAGCATGAGAAGGAACCTACATTACAGAAGAGTAATGGCACTTTTGCTTAAATTTTTCACAACACTTTACATAGGAAGAGAGAGAGAGAGAGAGAGAGAAAATTGTGAGATAAAAGGAATGGTGTGATGAAAAATAATTTCAAATAAGATACCAAAAAAATAAAAGTTATGAAATTTTTAAATAAGAATAATATTGCTCATTTTAGAAAATCTCAACATTTGAACTTCAAATAAATAAATTTAAAGAGTGTTCTCTTTTCTCAGACAATTAAAGAAAAGTATGGAAAGTAGCATGCAAATATCAACCCGCTTACATGGCTACATATAATATTTAGCCTAATATTTATTACACAATTCTTTAAACATTTCCATTAAGTAGATTAAAAAGCAGATTAAAAAAGTAGATTCCAATACGCTCTTTACCTTGTGAGTATAAACCCAATATAATTCTTAATAATACAAGGTGAAGTCGTTGGCTGCTAATATATAACTCGACTAATTAGTTGCTAGTGTTTGCAGTGATCTTAACAACACTGTTTATTGTCAGTGGCAGGGGAAATTACATCTTTGGCTTATTATGTTCTGTATTGTGAAAATTTGAATTCACCTTTTAGTACATGTGTATGTTGGGAATTTTTTCTTCTTATGGTAGTCCGTGAAATGCCTAAAGTACCTGAGCTGCCTAAGGTCCCAGAATTGCAAAAAATTGAGCTTCCTAAAGTCCCAGAATTGCCTAAGCCTGAGTTGCCTAAAGCACCTGAGATGCTTAGTAATAAGGTCCCTGGATAATGTTCCTGAAGTTCCTAAAACATTTTCAACCACCAATCCTTGAGTTTGAATTATGCCTTTTGCTGTCTTGTCCTCAGGTCATAACTGGCTTGATTCAGGTGCCTAGTTCATGCAGTTTGATGGTTGTGAATGTCTCGGTTTACTAGTATTTTGAACCTTACTATAAGTTATGTTCAGTTTGAAGTTGTTTAAATCGATTAGTTATACCACTGCATACTGATAGATATATCCTTCATGTCTTAAGTGTTGTGAATTTAATAAGATTGTAATTTTTGAGTATAACTTTCTAGATATTCTGCTTCTAATGTAGTTTCTGCCATTTCGCTTCTTGTTTTAACAAACTCGATATACAATTCCAAATTCATCTACCCAATTTTATTCAGAAATCTTGCTTTCTGCAAAGCAAAGGAGACTGCGATCAGGGGATCATATCACACACGATTTAACATTTGCATATCAAATTCTTACATTTATCATTTGCTATGATCATAATTTGTTACTGTTCTCCCCCCCCCCCCCCCTCTCCTCCCCGGCGGCAACTGCACCATTCATAAGAGCAGTATAATGAAAGTAGTTTCCACTTTCCACATGTAATTCTCTTAACACATATTGATTCATGAAATCAATACTAATTGGAAACAACTAGGATTGAAGAATTATATTATTTTTATGGAAACAATTAAGAGCAAGCAAGAATTAAAAAGAAATGAAATTATAAATATTAACAACGCATAATTTTGTATATAATAAAATTGCAAATTTATTTGGCTCTTATTTAAACTTGTGTGGCAACTATGTGGATCCCAAAACCTTTCTGTCCTTTCTTTTTAATTGGTGGAGGCATATGGTGTGATGATCAAGTATTTTCAATATTTTGGATTTGTTGCGTCTTTTAGCAACTGATGAAGGTGATGCTATATACTGTAATAAGGAAATCATAAATTTAGACTTTTCACAACTTTTGAACTTGTACGTTAAAGCTCCGGCACTGCCATGACATTGGCAAAACACCGGTGTTAATAATCAGTATCCATTTCAATGCTGACACATCTATCATAAAAATACAATATTTATTTAAAAATAAAAATATACCAAAAATGGTGTTATTATTAGACATACAGCATACCATAATTTTTATATTATGCAGACATTGGCAATTTTATGATTGAAGAACAGAATAACATCAGAATTTTCTTGATGAGTTGACAACTTGAGCTAAACACCGGTATGCAATGTGAACAATACGAAAAAGGTTCATCATTATTCTATCAAGTTATTACTTCTTTCTATTTGGTGAAGGCAAAATGGACCTACATCCATTTCGTGACATCACAGGTAGATGGTGCTGCTATAATGTAGATTAGAGATTTAAGAAATTGTAGATAAATACTTTTGGAAAAAAAAAATATGCAAAAGGGGGGAAAAATATCATATCAGCGTCAATATTAGCTCCCAAGTATTTATTTGCAAACCTTTTGAAACTATAAAGACTTTATAGAGGAGAGAAAGATAGATAGATAGATATGTATAGTATGTGATATAAATTAGCTCTTGATTTGTACATTTTTTGTTTTGATCGTTGTTGTAAGTCGTCTAGATTTCTTTTTTTTATCGGCAAATGTTAGTTGTTAATTCTTAGTTTTTATTAGTAGGGGGATTCGAACCCACGATCTCTTCCCCCTTCCCTTCTCCCTTCACCACCAAGCCAACCTTATAACTCCTGTAAGTCATCTAGATTGGTCTATGTTTGAACATGCTATGTTTGGATATAAAAAATTGGTGGAATAATGAAAAATCAAATGCAGAATTAAAATGCATAATTAAATATTCATAATTTAATATATCAGGCATTCTTCGTATAAAGATTAAGTTTGCTAACTATGTAAGTTTCTTGTCTCATAGTCATATATAGATTATGCAGATAAATAAAATGTAGACATAGGAAGAGAAAATATGACAGGAAATATAAGCCAAGTTCTGCTAAAGCAATAATTTCTTGATTCATTGCCTATGCATGTATCTTTAGGGATATCATGAAATTATATGTGACAGAAGGCTTATCAACATCAATATGAGAAACAAATTAAACCAAATACATTCAAGACAAATTCAATCACAGCAGGATTAGTTTCAACCCCTTTCAAACTATTCCTTCTATTAGGTACCAGAGACTATCAAGGTCTATATCTCCATAACTTAAAGTCAAAATGAGTAACAGCACAATAATAACCTATAAGTAAGGCTTGACCCGGAAAAAAGTCTGTATGACAAATTAACTGTCAAAACATACGACATTAAGAAGACAGGGAGATAAAGATGCTAAATAGCATGTAGTAACTTCAGCCAGGATTTACAAGATAGGCTAAGGAATCAAATCACGCATCATGTATTTCGGCATATAAAAAATGGTGACAAGGATAAAAAACATTACATAAATTAATTATTATTGTCTATTGTTACTGTTGTTCTTGTTCATCTTCAGTTGCTTCCTCAAATTCCCCGCGGAAGTGTTAGCAAACTCTCTCTATACATACCGTATTGTAGTAAACAATTGAATCTGCCCATCACCCGCCGCCTATACGTGCGATGCTCAAGCAGCTCCCCTTTGCCATTAAGTCTCACTAATGTTTCCTTGTTATCTGATCCCCAAATTTTACCATTTTTGGTGAAGCATATTGGGGAAAAAATAGAGAAACGATGATAATAATTAGCAGACACAACAAATGATGACTTGGTCCAAGATGAATGCACTCTGTATTCCTTCATTGTCCACATTTCAGGCATTGCAGCCAAGTAACCCTCGGAACAGATACACAGACATCCTCCCACGACTCTCAAACGATATAATTTAGATTCGAACCCAACGGTTGCATCATGTGGCAGTGAAATCTCTGATAATCTTCTTTCCATCACATCAAATGCAATAATTACGCCAATATTATTATTGGATATAGCCAACCAATGAATAGCACCATTCAAGAACAACCCATGGCAGAATGCAGCTCTGCAATAATATTCAACAGTAAGCTCAATGCAGCTCCATGAATTGGTTCTCAAAGAGAAACATTCGACCTTCGTACACCTCCGTAATGTTACCTTCACTACTACGTAGTCATCAGTTGATGAGTCATACCCAATACCACATAGATATGGATAAGTCCACATATTGTTAATTTGTTTACTTAGACCGGTTGATGGATTCCATATGATGAAATCAAAGAGAAAAGAGTTCTCATACGTCAAGAGAATAAACCCTCTACAAGAACCCACGATAGCTGCGCAACATTGATATTTGGTAACCAGTGACGGAAGTGACATACTAAAGACCACATTCGCAGAATCATTGTTAAGTGGTGCCTCTGTGTCTACGGAATTAACTTCAGAACCATCATAGAATTTCAAAAGAAGTCGGTTGGTGGGTGCGGCCGCAATGTCAAAATGGGATTTGGCGATTTGAGGATTGGAAATGAGAGAAAGCCATGATTTACACACGCACTTGAAACGCAATAGAGATTTCACCGGTAACCTTAACAGAATTTCTATGATCAAATCCTCTGGTAGGGTGAGAGGAGTGGTCTTCCTCTTCATCTTCTTTACCAATCGCTCAACAATGGAATGAATATACATGGAAAAACTAGAAGTACACCCCATTTTTGGGTGAATGAATGGGGTGGGAGGTGATGAATGAATGAATGAATGCATACACAGTGGAGGTAATTTTTATCTCTTTCAAATACTATTTCCGAATTTATTTTAAATTTTAAATCTTGATGTACTGTATAAGATATTTTTTGGATAAATTAAATCTTAAAATTCTTATAATCTTAATTGATCCTCAGAATAAAATAAAATAAAAATCTTAATTGATCCTAAAGTTTTTATTGTAATCTTAATATGATATGTCAAAATTTAAAATTTAAAAATTGAATTCAAAATAAGACTAATGAAAATTACAATAATCTTAACATTTACTTTATCCAAAAAAATAAAGGGCTTAAATGCAATTTTGGTCCCTCTATTTTACACAATCCACAATTTTAGTCATTCTATTTTAAAATAGAGACATTTAGTCCCTCTATTTTGCACAATCCGCAATTTTAGTCCCCCTATTTTAAAATATAGACATTTAGTCCTTCCATTTTGCACAATTCGTAATTTTAGTCCCCATATTTTAAAATAAAGACATTTAATCTCTCAATTTTGTAAAATCCATGATTTTTGTCCTTCCATCAAATTAAAAGCGTTGAACATTAAGAGATTAACGTTGATTACGACGTGGTATGTGCTTTAGTGATGTGGAATTTGTTTAAAATAAATTATTAAGACTCGTGATTTTCATATTAGGACTTACGACTACTCTCGGCCATTAAAATAAATGATTTTACCTTTTTTTAAAATATATTTTTCATCAATTATTCTACTTAGTATTTAGAATAATTAAAAAATAAACAAATAATTTTGTATCACATCACTATATTTGGGCCACGTCAAGGTTGACGTTAATCTTTTAACGGTCAATGCTTTCAATTTGATGGAAGGACCAAAATTACGGATTTTACAAAATTGAGGGACTAAATGTATCTATTTTAAAATAAAGGGACCAAAATTGCGGATTGTGCAAAATAGAGGGACTAAATGTCTTTATTTTAAAATAGGGGGACTAAAATTGCGGATTGTGAAAAATAGGGGACCAAAATTGCATTTAAGCCAAAATAAAAATATCTTCAATTTCATATGGCATATCAAGATTTAAAATTTAAATTAAAGTAAAATTAGTTTTTATTTATTTATTTCTATGCACTATTAGTGTATATAGTTTTAAATTCTCAATTAACCAGAAATTATCATTACTTATCATTATAAATTTGAACTAGTATTTTAGTCTGTGCATTGCACAACATAAATATTTATTTTATACAACTAGTATTTTAACCCATGCATTGCACAGGATATTTGAACAACTAAAATTTATAATAAAAAAACATTTTTAAATATATAAATAATATTATAATTAAAATATGTAATAATAAATATATTTGTACTTATAAATTATATTTTAGATTTATTATAAATAATTTATATTGTGATATATTATTATTTTAATTATTGATAATTTCTTTTAAAAAATATTGAAATTCAAGTTAGAATTAAAGATATTTTTTAAAAGGTAAGAACTAAAGATATTAAAAATGATATTGAAAAAAAAAAGATAAAATGTTATTTTAAATAATTCAATTGATATTAAAAGCATAAAGGGATATACAAGATACATATTAAGAGTGTATTTAAATTTTAAAGATAAAATATATATTTGAAATTAATTTCTAATATTCAGTTACATTTAAATTGTTTGATTGATATAAAAGTAGAAGAAGATATACTAGATGCATGTTAGGAGAGTGAATGTGAGGGAGAGTGAGGAGGGTAGAACAATGAAAGTACAAATAAACTTTTATATATATATATATATATATAGGTCCCGTTTGGATGAACTTATGAATAACTTATTTTTACTTATCTTCTACTCTAAGTGAAGAGTGTTTGGAATACCTTTTAAAAATATCTTATAAGTTATCCATAAGATTTTTTAAGCTTATTTTCATAAGTTGTACAAGATAGCTTATGAATAACAGCTTATGCGGCACTCTTCTAACAGCCATGGTTCGAATCCTGATTCTGGCACTCCCAATATTAAGCTTCTTTTTTTTTTTCCTTCCACTTATTATTGAGCGTATCAGTTTTACTCCATCATTTTTCACTTTCCTCTTATTTTTATTAGTGCTTCTGTGTTATTTATTTTCTTTATGTGAGAAAATGTTCATTGCCTCAGTGTATCCATTCTTCCAAGCCTATAAACTATCGTGTCATGTATATATGGTTGGCTAATAGTTTAGAAATAGTAATAATAGATTTTAGAAATAATTTTAATTTTATTTTTATTTATAAATTACACTATTCTTAATTTTTGTTTTACGAACTAAAAATAAATAAATGATGACCAGTTTTTTTATTTTTAATATTTTTATATATAATGTTATTTTTTAATTATTTAAATATGGCTTAAATATCTTTTTAGTCATTGCAATTTAGTATTTTTTTATTTTTCGTCCTTGCAATTTTTTTTTGTTTTAGTCCTTACGAATTATATTTGTTTTATTTTTCGTCCTTAAAGCGGTTTAGATAGCACTTTGAACAGTGAAAAAGCGCTACCTAAACCGCTTTAAGGACGAAAAACAAAACAAACATAATTTGCAAGGACTAAAACAAACAAAAATTGTAAGGACGAAAAATAAAAAAATACTAAATTGCAAGGACTTAAAAGATATTTAAATCTTTAAATATTTTTTAAATTTTAATTTTAATCTTAATTTTTTAATTTGTAAAATAAGACATTTTATATGTGCTTATGTATCCAAACGTTTTAAAATTGTGTAAGCACTTTTTAGTTTTTAGTATGCATATCCAAACGTAAATAACTTAGGGGGGCGTTTGTTTCACGAAATCTCATTGGATTCCTGAGAATGTAAAGATGGGAAAATATATTCCCATGTTTGTTAGAAGGTAATCAAAAAATATTCTCAGACATAATTCATTCCCGGGAATCCTTATTATACATGTTTCTCCATCTTCCTATTCCCATGTAAAATGGTGGGAATCTTATATTCCCATGGGAATGTTTAAAATAATTTCTCACTTCCCTCTTATTGTACCCCATTTATTTAATATTTTTGTTTTAAATTAAAATAAATTTAAAAACATTCCCAGGAATTAGAAGTATTTACCAAACACCTTTGATGAGAATAACATTCCCAGTAATAACATTCCAAGGAATATGATTCCCGGGAATATAATCAAATCTGTGAAACATAAGCTCTTATGTAATAAGAACTTATTAAATAAGATCTTAATTAAGTTGTTTATCCAAACGGGCCCATATAAGGAGATTAAAATTTATAGCTTATAATAAATAAATATTTCCCAATATATAAATTATATTATAATTAATTTTATAAATATTTTTAAACATAAAGTATATTTTATATTTATGATAAATAATTTGTGTTGTGATATATTGTTATTTTAATTAGAGTAATGCTAGCGACACTCTCCTTTCAACACTCTCTCTATGATTGGTTGAAATTGGTTAGAAATCATAAATTTTGGTAGGTCCACTTATCATTTAATGATTCTCTCTCCTAATCTATAAGTAAGACCCACCAAAATTGATCATTTCCCACAAATTTCAATCATAGGGAGAGTGTTGGAAGGAGAGTGTTAGAGAGAGTGTCACTAACATTACTCTTTTAATTATTGATAATTTCTTAAAAAATATTCAAATTCAAGTTAAAAATAAAGAGGTTGAAAATGATAGATGGAAAGAGATAAGAAGTTAAATTGTTTAGTTGATATTAAGTATAATATGATATATCATATAGGAGCATATTTGAATTTTGAATATAAAATATATTTAGAATTGGTTTCTAATATTCGGTTACTTTGATATTAAAATTTGAAAACTTAAGAGGATATACCATATACATGTTAGGAGAGTGAAGTTCACCACTTCATAAAATGAGAGTATTCAAATGGGAGTGAATGTGAGGGAGAGTGAGGATAGTAGAGCCTTGAGGAAACATATAGACTTATTTTTATAAACCTATTTTATAATTAATTTAAGGAGACGGTTGGTAGGGGAGAAGTTTTTGATTTCCTGAAAATCTTAGATTGAGAATCTTAGTTTTCCATGTTTAGTATCTATTTTTAAAAATAAACATTCCGGGAAAGAATGTTTCCCATTAATGTTTTTAGTTAGGTTTCCCACAAAAACTTTCCCATGAAGGGAGGTGGGAATATAATTTTCCCGACTAGGGACAAAGTTTAATAATATGAAAAGATTACATTACCCCTATTTCAAGTACAATATATCCTCACCTATGATTCATTTTTATCCAGAAGCTTATCTCCATTGTTGAATGTTGCACTTATCCACGTGATTTTATCTTTCTTTAATTTTGAAAAAATTATTAATTTTAAAATTTGTAAAGATTCTTTGTTTATTTTTATCTTTTTTTTAAAATATATATATATATATATATATATATATATATATAGAGAGAGATCTCAACTACTTTATATCTAAGCTTATCTCATTATTTATTATTTCTTCTTTTGCATTATTTTGTAATTGTTAAATAATCTCAACGATTCTTATAGTAAAAATATATTTAATGAAGTTATTTTAATAAAGGATATATTTGTAAAAAAATCTTATATACTCAGTAAAGTTCTGCTATAACCAAACAAGGAACACTTTAATTCCTAGAAAACATACTATTACTAACCAAACGGTATATATTTTAACCATTAGCTGGAATCGACTTTTCCAAGAATCATGATTTCCGGGTATGAAAAAATTTCTATCTTAACAAATGCCTCCTAAGGGTAAATTATGTCGTGCCTGAACTTTTCGTCATTTATGATTTTGGTCCTTAAACTTTTTGACAACCAGTCAATGTAGTGGCAATTTTGCTTCTGGCGTTTTGGTCGATGTTCACCGGCATCGTCTCACTCCGTTGGTCTGGCACTCTCAATTCCCTTTCTAACGACATCGACATTCCCATCCACAACAACCTTGATGTTCTCGTGAATTTCTTCTCTTCTTTTGAGTGAATTTGGTTGTGCTATGTGCGCAATGTTGTTTTGAAGCCCTACTACTTCCTCTTCTGATGGGTTGCTGCCATTGCTGCCGGCGACCCAGAAACAGCCGCCGCAATTACATCTATGGGGGACACGATTCCAGCGGGGACGTGCCATAAAATTACTATTGAACAATCCCTTAGTGCTCAAGGGATTACAAGTATGTTGCACGCATGGGCCCAAATTCCTGTCCAATCTTCATGATCAATATTATCCATAGGCTTATCAAAATTAAGACTTATCCAATCTTGCTGCAATTTGCCTGCCCCAATTGATACCATACCTAGGGGACAATCTAGCAAAACATGAAAATTATTGATCCTTTCTGGTGCTTTAGTTCTCCAAATTTTCTTCCATGTGTCATTTGCCTGCAAATTATGAAAATTATTGATCCTATGATATTCACTTGTTACTGTAAACTCTCCCAATCTATTCCCTGGCCACATCCTCTTGTGCTGCCCTGCATTCTCCCGAGGAGGAAGGGTTGCCATAATACAATGTACTATTTGCTGATATTAACAATTGATTAAGGAGTCCCTTATTCCAATCACCATATTAGCAAGATCTCCATCGATGATCGACCCATTTATGAGACTAAACATTAACTATTGAGCCATTTAGCTATAGCCAAGAATTCCCCATCAACAATATAGACGTTGGAAATTTTAAGATTGAAGAACCATGTACAACATGCGAATTTTCTTGATGAGTAGATAACTTGAGCTAAACACCTATGTATGCTATGTGAACAATACAAAAAAGTGCCGTCATTATTCTGTCCAGTTAATAGTTATTACTTCTTTCTGTTTGGCGAAGGCTAAATTAACCTATATCCATTTACGTGACAATAAAAGTGCATGGTGCTGTTATAAATGGAGATTAGGGATTTGAGAAATTGAAGATAAATGATTTTGGGAAAAAAATGTGAAAAATAAAAATAAAAATAAAATTGAGGGAAAAAATATCATATCAGCATCAATGATATTAGTTCCCAAGTATTTTTATTAGCAAACTATTTCAAACTAAAAAGACTTTATATAGAGAGAGAAAGATAAATTATATCTTGATTTGTTATAATTTTTGTTTTGAATGATGTTGTAAGTTATCTAGATTGATCTGTTTGAATATGTTTTGGATATAAATAAGTAGGTGGAATAATGAAAAATCAAATGTATAATTAAAAGAGCACTGCTATATGTTACGAAAATTTAAAATACGAAATGCACGAATCATTGAAAATGGATTACCTGTAATTATTTTTATAAAATAATAAATTAAAACGTTAAAAGAAAAATAAATAAAACTAAAATGAATAAATTTATAATCAAATCCCGTTGATCCCGGAAGTTATCCCACCAAAATCAAAACAAATTAAACGTAATCCAAATAATAATTACTCCCGCAAATTCTAACCATGGACGTGTTGCTTACGAGTTTAAAGTGCTATGTATTACTCATCAGCAATTGACAACTGCTGCTATTGCTTATGGGTTGGACAAGAAGGGTTCACGAAGCAACGAACAAAATGTGATTATATTCGATTTGGATGGCGGCACCTTCAATGTTTTGATTTTAATAATTGTCCATTGAGAAGGAGATTTTTTAAGTTAAGGCCATAAAAGAAGACTTAAATCGGTTATGTTTGGAATTAAAATTGCGCAAAAAAAGGTACACGTCATTCGTGTGTTTAGTACAAATGAAAATTCGTACTAAACAGCATTTTCCTAATTAAAAAGATGTAATTAAATATTCATAACTTTCATATATCACGCATTCCTCCTATAAAGATTAAGTTTACGAACTATGTAAGTTTCTTGTCTCATGGTCATATATAGATTATGCAGATAAATAAAATTTGGACATTGGAAGAGAATATATGAATGGAAATATTAACACAGTTGTGCTAAAGCTATAATTTCTTGATTCATTGCCCATGCATGTCTTTAGGGATATCATGAAATTATATGTGACAGAAGGCTTATCAATGTCAATATGAGAAACAAATTAAACCAAATACATTCAAGACAATTTCAATCCAGCATGATTAGTTTCAACCCTTTTCAAACTATTCCTTCTATTAGGCACCAGACGATCAAGATCAATATCTCCATAACTTCATGTCAAAATGAGTAACATCACAATAACCTATAAGTAGGGCTTGAACCTGAAAAAAAGTCTGTATGACAAATTAACTGTCAAAACATACGATATTAAGAAGAAAAAGAGATAACGATGCTAAATAGCACGTACTAGCTCTGGCCAGGTTTACAAGATAGGCTAAGGAACCAATGTGAATGTCAAAGGAAAGGAAAACATTAATTAATTAATGTTTTGATCTCATAATGAAAAAAAAAAAAGTTCATTTGTAAAATAATAGAAGATGAAGATGCAAACTTAGAGGTGTGTTGATTTCATAGTCACCATCCATGTTCTCTTGGCTTGGAAGCAGGAATTTGAAAACGGAAGCGTTGTTTTTGTTGGTGGAATTTGTTTAACACCGATAACCCTTGGAAAGTGAATGGGAGTAGTCATGTGACTTTTTTTATTTGGGTTTCAATCTCATCCATTAAATATTTTAAAATATGATCCAATGGTTGAAATTGATAGTTCTCACTATAATTAATATACGGGGTGTCAAGTGTCAACCTATAATACACAACGAAAACTTTCCGTTGTATATTTTGACTGAAATATACAACGGAAAGTTTTCGTTGTGTATTTAGTACACATATAAAGCGAAAACTTGCTTTTGTCAATGATATTTTTTTAAAAGAAAAAACACAAAAAAGGTGGGTGGTGGGGGCAGGAAGATCAAACAGGGGAAGCAAAAGGTAATCCTGCTATTAAAGTCTTTAGCAAAAAAAGAAAAATGACTGTAGAAGATGAAGAAGAGAGAAACTTGATCAACTAATACAGAAGATAGTATCTGATACTATCATGCTAGCTGCTTGTGAAATTATTCAAGAAGCTGCAAAAGTGGTGGCAGTCGAAGAAGCTAAAAGGGAAATGCAACTACGTACAATTAATTGTATATCCTGAAAAAGCTATAGTTGCTATCCCTGATCTAGATATAACTACCGATGAACCTACTATGGTTGTTGGTTGAGTGGCTGAAATAGAGAAGACTGAGATTCTTCATATCTCAAAGGAAGATGAAATATCTTCTCAAAGAAGAATTGAATATATTGAGATGCTTGAGGTAAAAGAAAGTCAAAGGAGGAAATGTTGGAAGATCAGATTGTAGACTTGAAACATTATCTAACGTGTAACTTATGGCCAAAGATTTACTCAATTAAGATCTGCAAGAGCTTCAAAAGTAGTAGTGTATGATATTCATATGCCAGGAAAAACTACTAGGACACTCTCGCTCTAAAGTACCAAAAGAAAAGGCGTATAGAAACTAAACTGAACATACTTGTATGCATATCACACCCCACAGCTACGATACAGATCAAAATAACACAATAAAAATACAAAAATATTGAACAGTAAGTCCTCCATTGCCGACAAAATATTTCCCATGGTTTGAGAGGGCGCCTAACAAAATTTGCATCGTGGACATGTTGGTTTCTCCACAACCACAAGTAAATTATAGCACGCATGAGCCTAAATTCCTGTCCAAGCTTCATGATCAATATTATCCATAAGCTTATCTAAATTAAGACTTATCCAATCTGCTGCAATTTTCCTACACCAAATGATAAACCATACCTAGGGGCAATCTCGCAAAACTTGAAGGGTTGTCTCCTCAATTTGGAGACAATCCCCAACAAGCTATTCGCTTATAGGTTGGGAGTCTATCATGCGCCATCTGCCAACTGAAAACTTTGATCCTTTCTGGTGCTCCAAGTTTTCTTCAATGTGTCATTTACCTGCAAATTATGAAAATTATTGATCCTATGATATGCACTTGTTACTGTAAACTCTCCCAATCTATTCCCTGGCCGCATCCTCTTGTCCTGCCCTGTTAATGCAGCTGAATTTCTGATGTACTGCAGTATTTTTACTGATATGTATTTATTTTTATGCTTTATGCAGTGCAGTTGTTGTGTTTTCTGACTTAGAGTGTTGACTTGTACCTTTGGAGTGTGTTTTAAGCCTTGTAATTAGGATGGGCAGCTGGCTCATTAACTTGTTAGGTAGTAGAAGGCTTTTGTTCTGCTTTTTAGTCATATATGTATCATAAACAATTGTATACTGCAGCTGGATGAATGAAATATTTTTACGTTTCTGATTTCCTTAGAGCTTCTTGTGCCAACAATTGGTATCTAGAGCTTATTTGATCTTGAGGGACTGTGAGAGGACCTGAGAGAAGAGAGAAAACCAGAAACAGAAAACTAGAAAACAGAGAGGAGAGACAATCAAAAACCCAATCTGTTTTCAGAATACCCAACTTCTAAATGGCTTCCAACAATGTCTCACTACCAGCACCTCCTGTATTCACAGGAAAGAACTACGAAATTTGGGCTGTGAAGATGAGAGCTCAGTTGAAAGCTTATGATCTTTGGGAAGCAGTGGAGACAGCTGAACCACCAGCTTTGGAAGAAAATCCCACTATTGCTCAGATGAGAGTTCACAATGAGCAAGTTTCCAAAAGAGCAAAGGCTCTTACCATCTTGCATTCAGCTGTGGATGATGATGTTTTTATGAGAATCTCAAACTTGGATACAGCAAAGGAAGTTTGGGAGAAGCTTGAAGAAGAGTTTTTTGGAAATGAGAGGACTAAGCAAATGCAAGTTCTGAACCTCAAAAGAGAGTTTGAAGCCTTGAAGATGAATGAGGCTGAAAACATCAAAGATTTCATGACTAGATTGATGAAGGTTGTGAACCAGATCAGATTGCTAGGGGAGAAATTTCCAGACAGCAGAATAGTTGAGAAAGTCTTGGTTGTCTTACCGGAAAGGTTTGAATCCAAGATTTCTTCACTTGAAGAGTCAAAGGATCTCTCTAAGATAAGCTTGACAGAGCTTATAAATGCTCTTCAAGCTCAAGAACAGCGGAGGCTTCTCAGACAAGAGGAAGCATCAGAATCTGCACTACAAGTCAAACACAAAGGGAAGGCAGTAGCAGCAAAAGGAGAGAAGAAATATGTTGGAGAGCACTCTGGAAATGATTCCAAGAGAAGAGAAAAATTTCCAAAGTGTGGGATTTGCAAAAGAACTAGTCATAAGGAGAGTGATTGCTGGTACAAAGGGAAGACACCACCACCTATCCAATGTAGATATTGCAAACAAAATGGCCACATAGAGAGGTTTTGTAGGCTGAAACAGCAGCAGCAAAATCAACAAAATCAGACCACTCAAAAGGCAAATGTCACTGAAGCTGAAAATGATGAAGATCTATTGTTCATGGCCCAGACTACAAGGAGTTTGGAGGATGAAAATACATGGTTTATTGACAGTGGCTGCACTCAACACATGACAAGCATACCAGAATTTTTTTCTGAGCTGAAACCCGCTGGAGGATCGGTAAAGATTGGAAATGGAGACAAACTTGTCATCACTGGTAAAGGAGTTGTGGGAATTCATACTGCAACATGTATTAAGCATATTTTTGATGTTCTTTTAGTGCCTGAACTTGATCAAAACCTGTTGAGTGTGGGTCAAATGATGCAAAGTGGTTATTGCTTGTTGTTTAAAGAAAAAAGTTGTGTAGTTACTGATGTTGATGGTCATGAATTGTTTGAAGTAGAGATGAAAAAAAGAAGTTTTCCTGTTAATTGGAATTTAATTTCTGAACATGAGTGCAACATTAGCAAGACTGAACTTGATTCTAAGCTATGGCACAAGAGGTTTGGTCACTTTAATTTGAGATCCATTCAGTTTGCTCAAAAGCATGAGTTAGTCAAAGATTTGCCAAATATTCAAGTTTTTTCAGAAGTATGTGAAGGCTGTCAACTTGGTAAGCAACATAGATTGCCTTTTCCAAGTTCATCTACATGGAGAGCAAGTGAAAAGCTTGAGTTAGTGCACTCTGATGTTTGTGGACCTATGAAAACTAGTTCACTCAATGGCAACAAGTATTTTATTCTCTTCATAGATGATTTTACAAGAATGACTTGGGTTTACTTTCTTAAACAGAAATCTAAAGTTTTTTCTATTTTTAAGAAGTTTAAAGCCCTTGTTGAAGCTGAAAGTGGTTGTCTTTTGAAGAAACTCAGAACCGACAATGGGAAGGAGTATACCTCTGCTGAATTTAATTCATTTTGTGAAGATTTGGGAGTTGAGCGCCAACTTACAGTGAGTTATTCACCCCAACAAAATGGAGTGGCAGAGAGGAAAAATAGATCAGTTCTTGAGATGGCTAGATGCATGATTTTTGAGAAGAAAATGCCAAAGTCTTTTTGGGCAGAAGCTGTAAACACAGCTGTCTACCTCCAAAATAGACTTCCTACAAGAGCAGTAGAAGGAATGACACCCATTGAAGCCTGGGGAGGAATTAAGCCATCCATTAGACATCTAAAAGTGTTTGGTTCACCTTGTTACTGTCATGTACCAGATGTGAAAAGAAGCAAATTGGATGAGAAAGCTGAAAAAGGAATTTTAATAGGCTATAGCTCAAAGTCTAAGGGCTATAAAGTCTATGGAATTGATTCAGGAAAAGTTTTTGTCAGTAGAGATGTGAAGGTGGATGAAGATTCTTTTTGGAATTGGGAGACTTCTCAAATGGAAAGGCATGCAGTTTTGCCTTCTTTGGAGAGCACCATTGAAGATCAAGAAGGAGAGGTTGATGATGATTTTGCTGTGAGAGGCACTAGACCTCTTTCAGAAATTTATCATAGATGTAATGTTGCTGTAGTTGAACCTAGCAGCTTTGAAGAAGCTAGTAAGGTTGAAGAATGGAACCAAGCAATGAAGGAGGAGATCACCACCATTGAAGACAACAAGACATGGCAGCTGGTTGACAAACCAGAGGACAAAAATGCTATTGGAGTTAAATGGGTCTATAAGGTAAAGCTGAATCCTAATGGATCCATTAACAAATACAAGGCCAGACTTGTTGTTAAAGGCTATGCACAACAGCCAGGAATTGATTATGCAGAAACATTTGCTCCGGTTGCAAGAATGGACACTATTCGCATTCTTGTAGCTTTGGCAGCTCAAATGAAATGGAAAATTTGGCATTTAGATGTCAAATCTGCATTCTTAAATGGGAACTTGACTGAAAAAATTTATGTAGCTCAACCTGAAGGTTTTGTTGTGAAAGGGAGTGAAGACAAGGTGTATAAGCTTCATAAAGCTTTGTATGGGTTGAAACAAGCTCCTAGAGCTTGGTACAGTAGAATTGATGGCTATTTTTGCAGTCAAGGTTTCAGGAGGAGTGAAAATGATGCAACTCTTTATGTGAAAAGGTTGTTGGATGGTGGCTCTTTAATTGTTTCTTTGTATGTTGATGATTTGCTAGTGACTAGCAATAATCAACAAGAAGTGCAGCAACTTATGGAGGAGATGCAGAATCAGTTTCAGATGTCTAGCTTGGGAGAAATGAATTATTTTCTAGGCTTGGAAGTGCATCAAACTGAAGATGGAATTTTTCTGAATCAAGAGAAGTATGCTAATGAAGTTTTGAAGAAGTTCAGAATGGAAAGTTGCAAATCTGTCCCAACTCCTCTGGTGCAGAATTTGAAATTGTCCAAAGATGATGGAAATGAAAAAATGGATGCTTCTCTTTATAGAAGTTTAATAGGAAGTTTGCTTTATCTCACTTCATCTAGACCTGATCTTACGTATGCAGCCAGCTTACTCTCAAGATTTATGCAGAGTCCAAGTGTGATTCATTTTGCAGCAGCCAAGAGAGTGCTTAGGTACTTGAAAGGCACTACTCAACTTGGAATCTGGTATAAGCCAAGTGAAAATGGAAATTTATTTGGCTATGTTGACAATGATTGGGCTGGAAACCTTGATGACATGAAGAGCACTACTGGTTATGTTTTTTCCTTAGGCTCTGGCATGTTTTCTTGGAACTCAAAGAAGCAAGAAATTGTAGCTCAGTCCACTGCAGAGGCAGAATATGTTGCAGCAGCTGTAGCAGCAAAACAAGCTATTTGGTTGAAGAAAATTTTATTTGATTTGGGAGTAGAGCAGCTAGAAGCTACTGAAATTTACTGTGATAGCAAATCAGCAATTGCCATTGCAGAAAATCCAGTTCAGCATGGAAAGACCAAGCACATTCAAGTGAAGTTTCATGTTGTTCGTGAGGCTGTTAAGAATTGTGAGATCAAGCTAATTCATTGCTGTTCTGATGTTCAAGTTGCTGATATTCTGACTAAAGCTCTACCTAGAGCAAGATTTGAAAGACTAAGAGGCTTGCTTGGAATCTCCATCAAAAATTTCAAGGAGGAGTGTTAATGCAGCTGAATTTCTGATGTACTGCAGTATTTTTACTGATATGTATTTATTTTTATGCTTTATGCAGTGCAGTTGTTGTGTTTTCTGACTTAGTGTGTTGACTTGTACCTTTGGAGTGTGTTTTAAGCCTTGTAATTAAGATGGGCAGCTGGCTCATTAACTTGTTAGGTAGTAGAAGGCTTTTGTTCTGCTTTTTAGTCATATATGTATCATAAACAATTGTATACTGCAGCTGGATGAATGAAATATTTTTACGTTTCTGATTTCCTTAGAGCTTCTTGTGCCAACATGCCCTAATACGGTGTACTATTTGCTGAGATTAACAATTGATTAAGGAGTCCCTTATTCCAATCACCTTCATCTCCCACTAGATCTCTCACTGTCAAATGAATCCACTGATCCGGAATATGTTCCACCATATCAGCAAGTTTTATATCTCCATCGATGATCGACCCATTTATGAGACCAAACATTAACTATTGAGCCATTTCCTATAGCCAAGAATTCCCCATCAACAATATAGACGCTGGAAATTTTAAGATTGAAGAACGGTGTACAACATGAGAATTTTCTTGATGAGTGGACATCTATGTATGCTATGTGAACAACACAAAAAAGGGCCGTCATTATTCTATCCAGTTTATAGTTATTACTTATTTCTATTTGGCGAAGGCTAAATTAACCTATATCCATTTACGTGACAATAAAAGCGCATGGTGCTGTTATAAATGGAGATTAGGGATTTGAGAAATTGAAGATAAATGATTTTGGAAAAAAAATGTGAAAAATAAAAATAAAAATAAAATTGAGGGAAAAAATATCATATCAGCATCAATGATATTAGTTCCCAAGTATTTTTATTAGCAAACTATTTGAAACTAAAAAGACTTTATATAGAGAGAGAAAGATAAATTATATCTTGATTTGTTATATTTTTTGTTTTGAATGATGTTGTAAGTTATCTAGATTGAACTGTTTGAATATGTTTTGGATATAAATAAGTAGGTGGAACAATGAAAAATCAAATGTATAATAAAAAGATGTAATTAAATATTCACAACTTTCATATATCACGCATTCCTCCTATAAAGATTAAGTTTACGAACTATGTAAGTTTCTTGTCTCATGGTCATATATAGATTATGCAGATAAATAAAATCTGGACATAGGAAGAGAAAATATGAATGGAAATATTAACACAGTTGTGCTAAAGCTATAATTTCTTGATTCATTGCCCATGCATGTCTTTAGGGATATCATGAAATTATATGTGACCGAAGGCTTATCAACGTCAATATGAGAAACAAATTAAACCAAATACATTCAAGACAATTTCAATCACAGCATGATTAGTTTCAACCCTTTTCAAACTATTCCTTCTATTAGGCACTAGACGATCAAGATCAATATCTCCATAACTTCAATTCAAAATGAGTAACAACATACAATAACCTATAGGGCTTGACCTGAAAAAATAAAAGTCTGTATGACAAATTAACTGTCAAAACATACGATATTAAGAAGAAAAAGAGATAAAGTTGCTAAATAGCATGTACTAGCTCCAGCCAGGATTTACAAGATAGGCTAAGGAATCAAATCACGCATCATGTATTCAGCATATAACTTGACAGCTTTCGCTATGCACGTTTAATAGTATTAAAATGGTGAAAAGGAAAGAAAAATATTACATAAAATAATTCTTATAGTCTATTGTTACTGTTATTCTTGTTCATCTTCAGTTGCTTCCTCAAATTCCCCTATAAGTGTTAGCAAACTCTCTCTATGCATGGCACAATGTAGTAAACAATCAAATCTGCCCATCTCCTGCCCATACGTGCAACGCTCAAGCAGCTCCCCTTTGCCATTAAGTCTCACTAATGTTTTCTTGCCATCTGATCCCCAAATTTCACCATTTTCGAAGAAGCATATTGGGGAAAAAATAGAGAAAAGATTATAATAATTAGCAGACAGAACAAATGATGACTTGATCCAAGATGAATGCACTTGTATTCCTTCATTATCCACATTTCAGGCATTGCAGACCGGCTGGTGACCCTTGGAACAGATACACAGACATCCTCCCAACACTTTCAAATAATAAAATTTAGATTCCAACCCAACAGCTACATCATGCGGCAGCAAAATCTCTGATAATCTTCTCTCCATCGCATCAAATGCAATAATTACACCAATATTATTATTGGATTTAACCCACCAATGAAGAGCACCATTCAAGTGCAACCCATTGTTGGTACCTCTGCAATAATATTGAACAATAAGCTCAATGCAGCTCCATGAATTGGTTCTCAAAGAGAAACATTTGACCTTCTTCGTACACCTCCCTAATGTTACCTCTTCACTGTCACTATCACGTAGTCATCAGTTGATAAGTCATATCCAATGCCACGTAGATATGGATAAATCAGCATATTCTTAATTCGTTTCGATAGACCGGTTGACGGATTCCATATGATAAAATCAAAGTACTGATCCATTAAAAGTATATATCCTCTACAAGAACCCATGATAGCTGCCCAACTTCGATATTTGGTAACTAGTGGCGGAAGTTGAACATTAAAGACCACATTCGCATAATCATCGTGAAGTGGTGCTTCTATGTGTAAGGAATTAACTTCAGAACCTTCATAGAATCTCAAAAGAAGTCCGTGGGTGGGTGTGTGCGGCCACAATGTCAAAATGGGATTTGGCGAATTGAGGATCGGAAATGAAAGAAAGCCATGATTTACACACGCATTTGAAAAGTAATAGAGATATCCTCGGTAACCTTAACAAAATTTCCACGATCAAATCATCAGGGAGGATAAGAGGGGGAGTGGTCTTCCTCTTCATCTTCTTTACCAATGGCTCAACAATGGAATGAATACACAATGGACGTAATTTTTATCTTTTTCAAATACTATTTTAAATATTTTAATTATTATAATTATAATCTTAATCAATCCTAAAAAATTTATTGTAATCTTAATATGATATGTCTAAATTTAAAGTTTAAAATTTGAATTCAAATTAAGATAAATCAAAATTCCAGTAATCTTAAAATTTAATTTATCTAAAAAAACAAAAATATTTTCAATTTAATATGGTGTATCAAGATTTAAAATTTCAGTGATCTTAAAATTTAATTTATCTAAAAAACAAAAATATCTTCAATTTGATATGGTGTATCAAGATTTAAATTATTGTTACTTATCGTTATGAATTTGAATCTTTTTAATATCATGTTATAGATGCGAACTGCGAAGTATTAACTAACTTTGGCTGACCACCTTTAGTGGTCTCCCTTCTCAACATCTTTTCCATTAAATACTCGTATTCGAGACTGTACTTAACAAATTCAAGTCCGGTACGACTCCAACCAACGTAATGTTGGTGCTACATGTCTTATTCTTTTGGGTCACCATGACATCAGTACGAAGTATCCACCACTAGCTTTGCTAATGACTAATTTATGTCGAGAAACTGGTTGACCACCTTTAGTGGGGTCTCTCCCAACCATGTTTTTTTCATCCACAAGACCTTGCTTAAGGGGCTCAGTACCACTTGCACCAACGACTTGTTGGTTCTACATGTCTTATTCTAATTCTATATATTAAAATTTTCTTTAATTTTACATGACTCAAATAATAGAGTAGTTGGAGATCTACGTTTAAAAAAAGAAAAGATAAAAATAAAGTTTATTTTACAAATTTTAAAATTAATATTTTTCAAAAAAAAAAAGATAGAATCACAATGGAGATAAGCTCATGGATAAAAATGAACCTGGACGAAGATATTTTGTACTTGAAAAATGGGTAATATAATCTTTTCATATCATTAAAACATTTCCCCTAGTTAGGAAAGTTAGATTCCTACATCCTATGCAAAAGTTTACCTAAAATAGAAACCAAACATAGAAAACTTAAGATTCCTAATATAAGATTATCAGGAACCATAAATTTCTCCCCTACCAAAAGGTTCTGATTTTTAGTCGAGAAAGTTCACATATTTATTGCTGAAGAGAAATTGGATTGAATTGGCCTGTTAGTCCATGGCCATGTTCATATTTAACAAACTTATTATATGTGTAGATAAAGATAAAGATAACTTATTCTATTTTTCTAGATAAGGATAATTATCTTATTCCTATTTTTTAGGCTTTCCTTCTTGCAAGAATAAACTTGAGATATGGGGGGATTTCTCCTAACAGTATCACTCATAGAATACACTAATAAAGGACCAAGAAACATGCGCAATATGGCATGCCCATCTTTCTATAAATCTATCAATGACATTTTCCTAAAAAGACCATTAGCTAAACACCACAGAAGCTAGAAGAACTGCTCAATCCCAAATGAATGTTTGCTGAAATTTCTGCTGATGCTTTGTGTCGATTATTGATCTGAAGGACAATTTCTTCAAAGTGGTGGAGTGAAAAACCAATTTTGGTGAAAGTGGATAGGATTTCTAGAAGTTCTATTGGCACTTATATATGTTTTGTATTATACCTGGAAGAAACAACATTTTTGCATTTGATTTTCTACGCTGTTTTATATTATGTTATAAGAATATAATCATGATTACTGACAATTTGGTATGCATATGTGCAGATACATTCACGGTTTTCTACTAATACATTCATGGTATTGTTGAACACTGATATTCTTTTATCTAGTTGTCAACCTACACAAAAATTGGCTTGTTGCGGTTCATGATGTGACAACTACAAGAAGACATAATCATCTTTGATGGGATGCTTGACACATACTTAACTATCTTGGTTAGTGCACTTTCATGCCGTTTCTCCTTGGCCTTGCTCTTTGTTGTTCCTGTTTGCAAAGTTTACAACAATGTGCATGCCATTTTACATTTAAGACAAAATCAATTGAGTTTCAATTGAATGCTACATTGTTATTTCAAATTGTTATAACCAACACTTTTACTAGACATTGTGTGTTGTCAAATTCTTGTGCATTGCAGGCTTTTGCAAGTTATTTCAAATTGTTATAACCAACACTTTGTATTAATTTTTTTTTAAGGATTCAATACAAGGGAAAATAATGAGTTTAATGGTGATACACTGACGATGTAAAATTATTTTACACAATTATCCAATCATAAATCACCGTTGATATTACTTTTAAGGTAATTTTGTCAAAGTCAACAAACTTACCATACATGGTGGGTTGTGATTGGACGACAGTGTAAATTTTTTTTACACTATCAGTGCATAGCCCTTTTTCTCAAATAATATTCACTTCCTATCGTACTACATTATATCAAATGCTTATTTTATTCACCACATGGCATATCCAATAATCCACTATGGCACTAGAAAATTCAGAATTATCTTATAACAATATCTACCTTTTTTTCAATCTTATTAAAATCGTTGATGCAACTATGATTGTTTGGTTTATGTTCAATCTTTGCTCTTGATTTCTTAGATGGGTGAGTTAGACTATTAGTATGACAGATTTGAGCCTTCAATATTAGAAATTCATAAGCTGAATGTTAGTGCTGACTTACAAACCTGTTTCATTTCTTCTTCATTCTCTTCTGATTTCTCTCAAGATTGAAGGTCAGATTCTTCTCTTTCCATTTAGGATCGAATTTGTTTACTTGACTTCTATGTTTCTTTGATTCTTCCATTGGTTATGCTGAACATTGGTTAAGGAAAATAATTAAATTTGGTTCCAATTTGTTGTTAGAACAATGGTTATTGATCGAATGTTGGTAAGTTCAAGTTTGTGCTTAAGGAATTTAATTTTCCATGTACAAATCAAAAAGAACTCCAAAGAGGGGGAGAATTGGGATGAGAACCTTCAACTTCTAGGAATGGGAACATGAATATGAAGTCCTTCTCAGTGGTTCAAGTTATTTTATTCAAGTATTCATAGACTCATACATTGTGGTTCAAGTAATTTTATTCTCCTTCCCAAGTCCTTTTCTACAGCTATGCTAGAAAAGAGAAATTGATAAAGAAAAAGTTAGAATGAAGAGATTTAATATTTGAGTCAAAGACCAAATCAAGCCAAAACCTTAGGCTGTTAGATCCAAACAGAGAAAAGATTTTTATCTCTTGCACTTGCATAATCAGGTGAATAAAAAGTTGGAGCATAAATCCCAGAGTACAGAACTAAAAACAATAAAAACTTTCAAAAAGTTTGTTCATGGTATGGAATGTTTGGTGCGTAAAATGCTTTCGCAAAGGGCAATCATACCCTATGCAGTAGTAATAGTGGACTCTAGGAGTTCGGATATTGAACCCAAAGGACCAGTCGCGTTTCCAAATAATTAATTTCGCAAATAATCAAACAATCCAGAATTTAAAACCAAATTGAGGGGAATGGTGTTTAATTATTCTTTTCAAAAGAAAGAGAATCAGAGCATAAAGATTTTTGTGAGAACAATTATAATAAAGAAGCCTAGGATTGTGATTTCACATGTACCCCATTTTCCCCCTATTCTAATCTCAATAAAATCCCTAAATGCGTTACTTGTTAGCAACCTCTTAAATTCGTTAATTAACAATTGATCATAGTTTTTTTTTTAGGAGAACAATTTATCATAGTTAATAATACTATTTTCCCTAATTTATTTCCTAATTGATCATAGGTGAATTAATTTAGGACAAACGATGAATCTCAGAGAGGTTGATTAATAGGGTTAATCTACTAGAAATTCATACAATAGGTTTGATCATGCAAATTGTACGAATCCATTCACAATTAATCGCAAGCAATTGATCATAGACAAGAGATTAACTTATGTTTAGACTAATCTGTCCTAAAAAGCAATAAAAGCAGTGAAGAGATACAAATAACTAAATAACATCGATGATTTATTAAAATCAGAATAGGGATACAAAGATACAGTTACATCACAATCTTGGGCTAAGAGAAACTAGTCACTCATATTCATCATTAAGCCAAAAAACTTAAAAGAAGGCATAAAGATTACGAAAGAGAAGAAACTTTACAGTGATGATCCCCTATAGTACTCTCTACGTCCTCCCGCAGCTCAGAGTTTCTCGCAAGACCTCTTTCTCACTCAGAACCCTCAGTTTTCAAAATAAAACAAAAGATAAAGAAAAAAGGGTTTCTCAGCCCCTATTTATAATAATTCAAAATTCAAATTAATGGGCTGATAGCGCAACTTACCACGACCATGGTAAAATGACCACGGCCATGACATGGTACTCAAGGTCCAATTCTGCTACGCAACCAACATGGCCATGGTCAATTTACCATGGCCATGGTCTTTGTGTTACTTCAATTCTGGCCTTTTTTTCTTAGTCATCCAGACAGTGGCATTTTTGCTTCAAAAAGTGCAATTTTCAACTATTTTCCTCATGAAATCTCTTGAGTACCTGTCTTGCATCAACTAATACCAAACAATGAGTTTTGCCAATAAAATATATTCAAAATGTATGAAAATGGCATCTAAACTCATATCAAAATACAATCAAAATCTGATTTATCAATGTTTCATATACTCTACTCATCACAGGGAAAATGATTAAATAGAAGTACCATTCAAAATTGCAGTGGAAACTCCTAAGTTCACCAGTAAAAAAGATAGACATAAGCATGAATAGGAGAGGAAAGCTTACAATTTATTCAGAACAAATTCAAATTTTAAGCACTTCTTCGGATGTTTAACTTAAGAGATGAAAATTGACAAACTGAAGATAAGGTTCACACGAACAGTGATCAGTTCAAAATGATTAATGATGTACCCTACCTGATTTAGAAAGTTTGGTATTCAAGAAATTTTCTTCTATATTCTCATATTCTTGCCAGCTCTGATTTTTGTTAAAAGTAACTATCAAGCCAATGACCAAGGATTATACATAAATAGTGCTACTATAAAATCTCAACTTATTCCAATTGGCTCTGTCTTAATTTTTAAGCAACCCCAACACCTGTACATCTGCACCCAAAGGAAATTCAGTAGCTACAAGATAAATGATGTTTGAAACACAAGCAGCAATGAGGACTTAGAAGCAACAGCTACATCAACGAAGAACAATGCTTAGTAACATAACATTCTTTTCACATGTGATTCTAAGCATATCTCGTTGATGTTGTAAATGTGTAATCTACATTGATATTGATATTTTATATACAATATTATTGTACTTATAATGTACATTTTTTAAAAGATAGACAAATAACAAGCCTTGAGAAGAAAAGTCTGTCATTTTATATATAAGGTGTCTATTTGGTTTTATTCTCTTCTTAACTCGTTATAATTATGCATCTTCAGGTGTTAACAGCAAAGTCACATTCTGTCCAAAAAAAAAAAATTGCAAAGTCACATTCTCCGAAAATATCAAAGGCCTAAAAGAAATGTGGGCAAATTGGAGTGAATAAAATACCTGCAAAGTCACATTATCCTTAAGAGGTTGGTTTATTAGGTTAAAATTTGCAAAAAAGAAAAATAATTATTTTATAATCTAAAAGTTTTCTTCCATTAAGTGCACCCTAAATTTAGAAGGAAGAAAATTGAGGTTAAGCAATGAAATAAAATGAATCATAATTCATCTTCTTTCATTATATATATATTTTATTTCTATTTTTACAAACTAAACTATCAAACAATTTTCTCTTCCACTTCATTTCTCTTCATTTTACCCTCTACCATCAATTCAAACATAATCTAAAAAATTAATAATTAATATTTTAACATATTCATAATTTATTATGCATATATATAACTATAAATTAATTGTTAATTTTCTCACTAACTATTAAAATTGTTTACTTTATACTATAATAACATGTTGTTTTCTTCACACACAAAAAAAAAACATGTCTTTAATCTAATAATCTTAGTGAAATGAGCTTGGATCTTTAAAGGTCTCGAGTCGAAGATTTATTATAAGAAAACACTTAGCTGACCACTTTTATTGGGATCTTTCATTCCAATCACTTTTTTTTTTTATCCATAAGGATCGAACTTGTGACCTTGTTTAAGAGTTTCGAGTCCAATACCACATACGACTCAGACCAACGACTTGTTGGTTCATAAGAAAACACTTGATAAAGGTGATAGGAGACAAAAGTGAAAATCAACCAGAACAGAAAAAGAAAAATCATAGTATATTAAAAAAAAAACAAAAAACATCACAAATAAAGTTCAGAGTCACACAAAGATAAACCGTTAGATCATATGAGTGGTCCTGATCTTGCCACGTGTTCTAAGTTTTTACCACAGTAAAGCGTTTTACTTCTCTGTTTTCACAACTTGTTCACGCGAACGTGGAAATTTGGGGTACGTATCTATTATTGTCAGTGTTTTAAAAATCGGACCGGACCGGCCGGTCCGACCGGAATCCGATGGTATAATCGGTTCAGTTCGATGATAGGATCGGATATGTATCTGACCTGGTACGATCCAGGTTGAACCGGCCGGTTTTTGTAAAATACCGGTGACTCGGATTGAACCGGGTTGAATCGGGTTGTGATATGATTTTTTTTTTTTTAAAAAAAGTGCTGAAATTATGTGTTTCAATTTATTTTTTATTTTTTTTGTGCATGAAACTTATTTATGGACTTGTATTGTCATGATTATTGGTTGTTATTTCTTATTTGGAATATTAGGTACTTTATAATGACAATAATTTAAAATTTGAATTGTTAAATGATTAAATTATGTTAGCTATATTATATTTTTTTAATTTTTTAATATATATCGAGTCAAACCGGTCCGACCAGTGACCCACCGGTTCGACCAATGACCCATTAACCCAGTACCTCGACCGGTTCGATGACCGGTCCAGTTCTTAAAACACTGATTATTGTTGAGTTCCTTCCTCTTCTTCTTCTTCTTCTTCTTCTTCTTCTTCCCACAGGACTCCTTATACCCTTTTACTTCATGCTGAACCGGTGATTCAGTGAACAACGTGCCAACTGCTACAATATCAGATTTGCAATTAGAACGGTGACGCGTTCAATGGTGAGTGTGTTTCGCCGCAAATTCCCCAACCCTGACGCCGAGTGTCTCCCATGCGCCGCCGCAACGGCATTCTCGACGGTGGCGGTCTTTGAACTTCCAAGTTAAAAGAGGGATTTTATTTTTCTGTTTTGAGAACGTGAAGCACGAAGACGGTGTAAAAAAAAAATGTGAGATACGTGGCACGATCAGGGTCATTCACATAATCCAACGGTTGAAGATCCGTTCCGATAAACGCACGGACAAAAAAACATAGTTTAAATATAAGACACAGAACCTCAACCCACACTACTCTCTTTGTTCATCACAGCTTCAACATCGAGTAATCAATGGCTTCCTCTCTTCTCTCTCCATCATTCACTTCCTTCCTTCGCACCAAGGTTTGTTCTTCACTCCCAAACCCAGCGCATCATCATCAATCTCATTCCCCTCTTTCTCATACTTCAAAACACTTCATTTTTCTGCACCCCTTTTGTCCAAAGGGGTTAACTTTGCCCCCAACTTACCCCTTTTTTCTTATTTTGTTTGTCTCTCAGAAGGATCTCTCTCTCTCTGCTTTCTCTTCTCAGCGATGCCTCAAAGCGGTTCCGAGGAGAATCCGTTGTGCCGTGACGGCGCCTCAGCGCCAACCTTCTACCACTGGATCAGTTCTGTTTTTGGGGTACCCTTTTGGATTTTTGGGTTGGTTTTTGAGTTTTTGTTGGTGATTGTGGATTGTTTTGATGGGTTTCAGGTGAGGACTGCAATGACCATGACTGAGAAGATATTGGCCAGAGCTTCTGAGAAGGCCCAGTTGAGCCCTGGGGATAATGTTTGGGTCAATGTTGATATTTTGATGACACATGATGTGTGTGGCCCTGGTTCTATTGGGATTTTCAAGAGGGAGTTTGGTGAGGATGCCAAGGTAAGTTTGCTAATTGGCTTTGCTGGTGTTACTCAAGAGTCTCTTTTTTGGGGGGTTTTGATATTTCTGATGGTTGTGGAGTTGGTTGGGTTGGTTATTCATAGATATGCTTTGTGAATATGCATTCTATGTGGTTGGATTGGATGTCTATTGGAATTGTGAGGTGAGGATTGTTGAAGAATGTAGGATCCGGGTTGAGTAGTGAAATTGATTTTAGGAACAATCTGAGTGATAGTTTCCGTTTATCGAATGAAGTTATGTGCTTTCTGCTTGGGAGTTTTGTCAATTTAGAAGTCATGTTAGTGGTGCTAGCATTGTAAGTGCTGAAAAGGGATGTAAAATGATGATGATTTTTGCAAGCAAGAACTTTAAAATGCATTTGCTGGTTTAATTGTGCATTTGTTCATGTTCGTTATATAGTTGATTCTTTTACCTTGAAAATTATCTGTGCAGAAAAATTATCTTGGGTTTAGTTCTTATATGTGGCTCATAGAATGATTGTAATTTTTCTATGATTGCTTTGGCAGTCAATCTCATTACATGCTGAGACCTAAGTTCTGTAATTTCCTGATTGTGTTGTTCCTTTGAAGGTTTGGGACCGTGAAAAGCTTGTAATAATACCTGACCACTATATATTCACAAGTGATGAACGTGCCAATCGCAATGTAGACATATTAAGAGATTTCTGCCACGAGCAGAATATCAAGTACTTTTATGATATTAAGGATCTTAGTAATTTTAAGGTATGAATTCTTTTAATTTTTTTCAATCTTGATTTGTTCATTTCAATTCTTAAAGAGCATTGTAATGCACAATGTCCAAGAACATTGACTGTGAGATTATAAAATACAGGTAAATCCAGACTATAAGGGTGTTTGCCACATTGCTCTTGCTCAGGAAGGTCATTGTAGGCCAGGAGAGGTTTGTTTAGTTTAAAAAGTTATTTTTGCTATAGTGAAGTATTGTTCATTTGTTTGACAGTAGTTTGGTTCCTGCTTTGCTAATTTCACTCTGTTACCTGCAGGTTCTCTTAGGTACTGATTCTCACACTTGTACTGCTGGAGCATTTGGTCAATTTGCTACAGGGATTGGTAATACTGATGCCGGTTTTGTGCTGGGAGCTGGGAAGCTTCTGCTCAAGGTAATTTCTGCTCAAGACCCATTCTAACTTGAGGGTTCCAACCAGAAACAAGCTATAGATACCCTCAGAAGATAGGGAGAGAAGGAGAGAGACCTCTCTTTAATTATTGGGGTCACCGATCTTACTGATTAGGCTCTGTATCTATATATTATGCATAGACAAGGGTTTCAACTTACAAGAGCATTAGCCCCCTACTCGTCCCTAACACTTGTGGCTCACACCTCTTAGTTTTTAATAAAAGATATGTTGCAGAATCATTATATTTTTTACCTTAATCATCAACTCCACCCTAAGGTTTTATATTTGTAGTTATAGACCCAAATATGTTTAATATGTATTAGTTTTTGCTTTTCACATCATTTTGCTCTTATTAGCTTGGCAGACGAAATTTGCTGCAAACTTTGTTGTATCTCTTTCTTTAAACTGCCTATTATATTTAAATATTTGAAAGAACATATTATAGCTTTTGTTGTTAGCCATTTTCCATTGGCTGCTTAATGTATTTCCAAGAGTTATCTGCTCATTTTGAGCGAAAAAGAATTGGAGATACTATGAGAGCAAAACAGGAAAAGCAGAAATTAATAAAGATTTTTGTGAATATTTTGAGACAAGAACAAAGATGGAAAAGTACCTTTTTGTTTGATTTATTAATAGTAGATAGATCATTTTTTTCATAATATATCTTATTCAAATGTAGGTGCCCCCAACTTTGAGATTTGTAATGGATGGAGAAATGCCTGATTATTTGCTTTCAAAGGATTTGATTCTGCAAGTAAGTGCCTTGATCCTGTACTTTTGTTTCTGTTGGACATATCATAGTAATTAGGTGACTGTGATTGTTTGCTCATTTTCATGTAGCAAATATAAAATTTACATCCTTACATGAGTGAATGATTTACCTTACAGATTATTGGGGATATAACTGTGGCTGGTGCAACATATAAATCGATGGAGTTTGTCGGTACAACCGTTGAAAGTTTAACTGTAAGTATGTACAGCAAGATGTTTAATGTTATGTTAGGAGGTAACTCTATTACTCTGAATGTTTCTTCAATCTCTGAACTCCTTTTCTTTTGATTGTAAATGTTTTGGTTATTTGTTCCTCTTGGATAGATGGAAGAACGGATGACATTGTGCAACATGGTTGTTGAAGCTGGTGGAAAGAATGGTGTTGTTCCTGCTGATAGCACTACATTTAAATATCTTGAGGTTTGTGCAACTGAGTAGATGCACTGAAATTGATATCTTGCCTCTAAAGTTATATGTTTTCATCATCTTTCTCATTAGGTTTTATTAACAGAAGATTGTATTAGCATTTGGTCATTGTTAAATATGTCATAAATATTTCATAATATCACGATGTATCTCAGAATCATTTTGAGTACCTTAGATGCTCTTTACACTAAGATTCAAAATTTGTAATTATTTGGCTCTGTTATCTTAAGACGAATGTGCAGTATTTTGTCTATCGTGGATAATGTTGATTGGTTTTTGGTAGTGACAGTATTATGTTTTTCTTTTTTATTGGTTTGATTTCCAATAATTAATCTTGCCTGCTGAATTACATCTCATTCAATTTTGATGTATTAACATAGTGGGTGGCTATGTGTGGTTCCTGGTCTTTGCATATTATGCCCATGTTTATTCCAGCATTGGTTTTAATATTGTTTCCTTTTCTTTTGCAGGGCAAGACATCTCTGCCATATGAACCTGTTTATAGTGACCAGCAAGCAAGGTAGTTATAGTTTTCTAATTTCTTCTTGTTTTCCTTCATTTTATTCAGTGTTTAGGAAAATCCAATGCTGAGTGTATCACCTTGTATTCAATAAATTACATTTTATCTGTTGAAAGTTTTGATGGACAAAGCCTATCATGTTGCTTTTACTTATGGAGTCATGGTAGGAAAAAGCCTATGGTGTTGCTTTTACTTATCAACATTTCAATGTGGGTATAGTATAATTTCAGCTTTTTGTTACTCTTATTCTGTCATTAAGCAAATAAAAGCTTAAAAAGGAGTATGAAGAAAGGAATTTATATTCACTAGCCATTTGTGGGAAGAACAGCTTGGGATTGCATTTTGACTTTTGGGATTTTACATGGAAAATGTTTCATTTTGTGAGGATGATATGGTAGTCATGAAGAAAGTTAAACATAGACTATTACTTATCCTTCTGTTTTGGTGTGTTGTGGTTATGATAGCTGCTTGATGGTACTGTTATATTGAAATTGGCTTGCTTTATAGATCGAATTATAATCACCTCCTTGGATTCTCATGTTGCCTATGGGTTTAATTTATCAAACCAAGCTTTGATGCATGACTTTTGTTTGTTAACACAATTTCAGCCAAATTAACCACAGTGAAGGAATACAATGTCTGCAATATTAATACTGGAGAAAAACTGGATTTAGCTATGGAAATATTAGTATCCATTAGTAATCAGTTTCATCCATTACTAACATCCTTTTTTCTTGCTATCTAGATTTCTCTCCGAGTATAGATTTGATGTCTCAAAATTGGAGCCAGTGGTGGCCAAGGTTAGTTGTTTGATTGCATTTCCAGTGAGGTTTTGTTCTGTGTTTATTTTCCATGCAGCTGTGTTGTTATTATATGATGCTGCCACTAGGTTCCTCAGCTAATATAATCCTTACAAATGTCGCAGCCTCATTCTCCGGATAACCGTGCTTTGGCAAGAGAGTGCAAGGATGTGAAAATTGACAGAGTATACATAGGATCTTGTACAGGTGGGAAAACAGAGGATTTCATGGCTGCAGCAAAAGTTTTTCTGGCATCAGTAAGTATCATATTCTCCTATTTCATATCTATGATCAAAGTTATAAAAGATGTTAACTTAAGTTTTGATAAGATATTATTGCAGCTTTTCTAGCCGAGTCCTAGACTTGTTTGCTATATTTATGTACTTTTCACTTGTTAGTATGGTATAACCAATATGTATCCTAAAATGTGTAAGACTGGTCTGCATGTTTTCTTGTATGGTGTTTTATCTTGTATTGCAGTTAGAATTTACTAGCTTTTTGTGTCATTTGTGCCAATGTCTCTCCTATGAATTTTTGAATTTAGAGGGGGGAAAGAAAGAGATAGGACAGAATATTTTAGTGAGAATATAGAAAATGAGATTATGGGAATGATTTCTTATTCAGTAGAATGTGTTACATGGGTTATGCAAGACATCCATATATATATATATATATGGGTTCTGAATAGACTTAGTGGAGACTATTTCCTAGGCTACTATTAATTGAATGCAACTTCCTAGACGCTAATATCCATAAGTACTAAATGCATTTTATCAATTTGATACATGAACATATTATTTCCTAAATGCATTAACTATTATTATTTCCAACATGAATCCTACAACTATTTCCCCTAATGTAGAACATGATGTCTGCATCTGCAGGGTAAAAAGGTCAAAGTTCCCACATTTCTTGTGCCTGCAACACAAAAGGTCTGAAAATTTTCATATTTATATATCTTCATAGCAGTTGATTTAGAGTTATTAAGAAAATTCTCTTGGGAAATCATGGTGGATGATTATTTTCCAACTTATCTCTATTAATGGAATTTCAGGTTTGGATGGACTTATACTCCCTCCCAGTCCCTGGATCTGGTGGTAAGACATGCTCACAGATATTTGAAGAAGCTGGGTGTGACACACCTGCTAGTCCTAGTTGCGGTGCTTGTTTGGGTGGCCCAAAAGATACTTATGCACGCATGAATGAACCTAAGGCAAGTTCCTTGCTTCTGCCCCCAGCATCTTGTAATATACAAGTGTAGTTCAAATTCTGCCTCTGTTACTTTTATCAGTAGGTCCTTGAACTATTTCGGAATTTTTAATTAGGTCCTTAAACTAAAAGAATTTGTACTTGGATCCTTGATCTTCTCCCATTTTTGTAATTTGATCCCTGGAGTTAGTAAAACTGCCACAAATTGTTATTTTTCTGGCAGTTTCAAGCCGTTGTAAACTAATTCCAGAAATTCAATTACAAAAATTGTAGAAGACGAAGGACCCAATTACAATTTTTTTTAGTTCAGAGACCTAATTAAAAATTCTTAAAAAATTTAGGGACCTACTGATTTATTAAATCTTATTTTTAAAATCTTTTCTAGAATTGTATTTGACATAGCATAGAGAAGCAGAAGCCTAAAAAAGTTATAGACTGAACATTACTAAAATGAAAGGCCAAGAGAAGTTTGTGCTCTTTATATAATAGTATTACATGCAATCATTATATCTTGTAGTTCTAAAGATTTTTGTAGATCATAAAGATGTGTGCTTCTGAATGTTCAAGCAAGTGGCACTGTTATGTTTTTATTTTGTGTTGAATGGTTGTTCATCTACCATATGGTTGCATTTACATGCTTTCTACATAATTGATGAGATTGAGAATCTGAGTAATTTACTCCATTGCTTACGTGCTGGTTGTGCAGGTTTGTGTTTCAACTACAAACAGGAACTTCCCGGGCCGAATGGGACACAAGGAAGGTCAAATATATTTGGCTTCTCCATATACAGCTGCTGCATCTGCATTAACCGGTTATGTTACTGATCCTAGAGAGTTCTTGCAGTAGGATGTTTGTTACAATCCTCCCATTGTGTTTGTACACGTTGGTTAGTTGTGTATTCTCTAGTCATAAGTTAAAACTGGAAGCTATTTAAGCTGACCAATCTTTTAGTATTTTTTGTCCAAAGAAATTTTATGTGACTATTATTGAATTGGCACGCAGTTTTAGTTACTAAAAAAGATTGGTTCATTTTGTGCTTGTTGACTATAACTTGGTCGTTGCTGTTATAGTTGCAAGTATGACTTCATATGGATTTTCTTGTCAATCCGAGTTTTAGTAACTCTGCTTTTTGTTTGTTCTAAGTTGATCTTCAGAATCATTCATATATGTGGGTAGATCAATTCAGATTAACATAAAGTTCAATTTCAAATTTAGAAGTGTTTGGTACTTTTTTTCTTGGCTTCTCTTGTTCTTAAAAGTAGAAGCTCCTTTAATTAGCTTTTTTTAAAAGTTTTTATTTTTGAATAATTCTAAATCCTCCTACTCCATCCTCTACTACCTTTTTATTGTAAGTTTTAAATGTGTTTTATACTTCCAAAACATTAAATGCTTTTACTTTTCATTCAATACTTACCATAAAATGTAGTAGGAGGATTTGAAGATGAAGTAGAAGGATATAGCATTATTCTTTATTTTTTGGGCCTTTTTTCATTTAAAAAAAATACTTTTAAAAACATTTTTAACTGTGTTTAGCCAGACTTTTTCTTTTAAGAATTAAAAGAAAAATTGAGTCAAACGCTACCTTAGACAGTCTCTTTTACCTCTATTTTGAGACTTAAGTATTAGAGTAAGTTTAACCGCGTAAGTTTTGCTCTTTCCCCAATTTAGTGAATTTACTCTGAAAAGTATACTTGGGGTTCAGTTTTTTCAATTAGCAATGTCTATTCTATTGCTTGTAGAGGCAACCGTATTTCCACTTGGTTATTCCTTTTTTTTTTTTAAATGGAGGTAAGAGACAGCACTGAAGCTGTTCTTGGTGGCATAAAAGTAATAACAATGAAAGTGACGGGAATTTTATCTTCAGACAAACCACCACATCTCAACATACTTATTAATACTACAAATAGATTTTGTTCAGTATTTTATTTCATTAATCAGTTAAAATCTAAACAACCCGTAAACCAACTCATCACAACTGAATTCTATTGTTTTTGGATACACTTGCCTATCTCAAGTCTCACTGTTCTTTTCACATTTGATTTGAGAAAAACATGGAAGCTGTTCTTTGTAGCTTTTGCTTGACAAGAATCTTATGTTAGCAAACGGATTACCAAACAAGCATTTGGGGGTTTTACATATTCAATGAAGCACCCTCTGTTGCAATAGCTTAGATCAATTCAAATATGAAAGCTGTTATTTTTTAACAAAAAAAAATAATTCCAAAAGTGAATGTAATACAGTTTTCTAACAATTTTATATAAAAGTTAAATGAGTGAATATCCTGAATTTCTTTTACAAGTGAAAAAATTGCTTATTTTACAAATCAACTCTTTTCTTAACATCATATCCACCACCTTCAAAACCCAAAATTAAACGAATTCATCATCAAAGTAACATCTAAAATTGTATTATACAGCATGAGCAAACAAATATCTAATGATTGGAAAGGGAAATCCATTAGAAAGACAAGGGAGTACAAAAGAATTAGCTTACAATAAATATAAAAAGAACAATGAATAAAGGAAAAAGAGTTTAGTCAATTTCCACATATTATTTCCTATCTTCACGTTCAACCAGCCATGCATACAATTCAATATGCCTCTTCTGATAGATAGCTTTCATTGTCCACTGACTGAACTCGGCGGCGCCGGTTCTTCTTGCCGCCACCGCCACCACAAACAATGGAGCACTCAACACCACATATAACACTAAAGCAAGAGAACAAGCCATTCCCACTATTTGTTTGCCTACGTGAATGCTTCCCTTTCTTGCTTGACATCGTCAATTTCGACCTCTCGCTACTGTCATACACCGGCGGCAACTCCGTCTGCCACCTCTCCACTTTAGGTTGCAATCCTTCAACACTATCATCCAAGCTCCACCCTCCCACTGTAGAATTCTCTCCCTCCTCCACCGGTAGTCTCGCCATCACCGCTGCTACCTCCGAAGTTGACGGACCCAATTCAGAGTCCGTCATAAAGGGACGACGTCCCAAGTTTGACCGATATGGGGTGCCATATTCCAATGCAGCGTTTGTCACTGCAAACGCGTGCAATGGAGTGGCTCTCACGTTACCTTTATAATTATTATTGTTGTTATTATTATTGTTGTTGTAAGTCCTCACAGGAGAGTTTTGAAACTCCCGCTTTGGCGTGGACTTTACTTGGTAATCAACATTGACCCTTGCATTGAAGTTGTTTTGTGAGTCATGAGATGTTATTTTTGTCTTCTTTCTACCCAATTTACCCCTCTTTGGGGTTGCCTTCACATCTGAGCCACTCAATGTGGAGCTAGCCTTGTTTTTACTCTTATTGCTTACCTCGGAAGGGGCAACTTGGGAGCTTGCTTTTCCCTTTTTAGCCTTGGCTTGGTGCTCAGGAGCTACGGCTTCCAAGCCGAGCATTGAGCTGGAGTCACTCTTTGTGCGTCGAAGCTCCGGCTTGGCTTGATGGCTTGGCTTATTGAGATCATCATGACTATATCCAACGGCTGGGGAGTTTTGTGTGTAGAGAGGCATGCTCCTCATGGAGCTGTCAATTATAGTTGCACCAATGTTCAAAATCCCTTTGGGGCGACCCGAGGGCCTTTGGACTTGGAGCCCTATAAACTGCATACCCGTGGATTTGTATGTATTTCTTTGGGGTTGTGTTGGTGGTGGAAAAAGGTCACCCGAAAGCACTTGGGCGGTTCCCACGTGGATGTCTCGGAACCAATGAAGGGCATAAATGTCAATGGTAATTACAGACTCCTCATCATATAAAAAATCCTCGTCAACTCGAAAGACAAACTTGTCATTCCAAGTCGGGTTAGTTCCACCTTGAGAATCAACCCGGGTGGAGAGTTTGCGGTCTGGGTCGATCCATGCGACCGCGTAGGTCCGCATGGAACGACCTGCTGGAGCCAAGTCTTGTGCGGATATGACATTGAGTTCTAGAAGTTGGTAACATGCTAAAACGTTAGACATGATACAACTACTAACAAGGACAACGAAATTGCATCAACAAGATGAGCAAAATTGGAAAATGCAAGGTTTGTTTGAGCTAGTGATGATGCAATTGCAACAAGAACAAGAGGGTGGTGGAAATGAAATTATTTGTGCTCTAGTTTATCACAAGCTCTCTTTTGCTTTAATGTTGGAAAGAAAGGAAATTGTGAGTGGGTTGCGTGGTGAAGGTGGAGGAAAGGGAAATAAGGGATTAATTTGCTGAAGAAGGGAGAATAATATTGTTGCATTAATATTAACGACAGCAAATCAAAGGGGTGTTCAAAAATTTTAGACCCTTAATTTGGTCCTTTATTTAGGGGTGATGATATGGAAAATTCTGTTCTTATGATTTCAGTCTATATCAGGATTAGTTTGTTAGTAAAGCTATCTTGCAAGACTTGCACCTGTGTCATTACAAAGCATACCCACCTATTTTAAAATGTCGCAACTTTCCACGACTTAGTTTGGGTTTAGCTATGTGTAATTGCGACATATATAGTAAACATCGATCATTAGGTACAGCTATGGATTTACTAATTAGAGCTCCATAATTAGCTTGCAGAGGTGGCGAAAGTGACGACTGTTTAAGCTGAAATTAACTTCACAAATAAGTGAAATAATGGTATTGAATTTTTCTTGACTAATATATATGCAACATCTAGTCCTAGTATTATATTTTAATGCTTATTTTGATTATGGACGCATCAGGAGACAAACTTAGACCTTTGAGTTTTTATTTAGAGTGTGTTTGGAAACATGTTCAAACCTCGTTCAACGGAGAAATTTGGCTTTCCAAGGCAAAAACGTCAAAGCAATGTGAGGGAAGCTTTCCCGTGAACGTTGGTTGCGTTGGAGTTAACTCCTTCGCAAACACTCTTACTAGAATAACTGCGTGTTTGGTTTCATAATTCTGGGATAAAAATTATTTTTCTTCGAAATCTCTATTAATAACACCTAATCTATAAATTATCTTAAATATAGAATAAATTAGGTCAAACATATTTTTAGCTATCAACATAAAACACTGAAATCTTAATTAGGTCATCTCCATCCGCGAAGCTAAATCGGTTCTTTCTATTAAACACTGAATCTTGATAAAATGTAATACTTTGGAGACGGATCTTATCATGCATCGGGTGCTTATTTAAACACTGGTGTTTCTTGTTGTGTGTAAAATCAATATGGTACAATGTAAGGATGTGTGGTTACTTATGAAACTTATTTAGTAAAAGTTTTTAAAAAAAAAATTGTTAGATTAGATAATTGCTTAAATTATAAAAAATAAGAATAAGTAACGTGTAATAATAAGATCCATTTAAGATTGGTAAAAAGTAAAATAGTGAGGTGATGGGTTAGAAATGATCTTACTTTTCATTCCATATATATCTCGACAATTTACATTTCATTTTAAAATTTAACATGGCAAAATCAATATGTATGATTTAAAAATTAAAGGGTAAAATATGTTTTTGGTCCCTATACTTTCAGAAAAATTTGGTTTTAGTCCCTCTCCTCTAATGGTGTTAATACTGTTAACGGAAATACAGTTTTCGATGGCTATAAACTGTCACAAAATACATATTCTTCATGTATTTAAACTCAACATCATTGGTGGTTAATAACCACCATAGATTATCAAAAAAAATAGACACATAATGTGTCATCGGTAATGGAAGAGACGAGTTTCTCGTTAAGTTTGAGTATATTTTTTTAATAATTTGTATGATGTTGAGTTTAAATATATGAAGAATGTGTATTTTGTGACAGTTTATAGCCACTGGAAACTGTATTTCCGTTAACAGTATTGACATCATTAGAGGAGAGGGGCTAAAATCAATTTTTTCTAAAAGTATAAGAACTAAAATGGTTAATTCGAAAGTACAGGGACTAAAACCAAATTTTTCTGAAAGTACAGGGACTAAAAACATATTTTACTCAAAATTAAATCTATCATTGAAATAGAAAAAGCACAAATTCATGGTTTAAGTTCAACTATAATTAAACTCTGATCAAACCAACAATGATTAAACATGTATTTTTAATATTATATTATCTTCGATCTTATATATAAAAAAAAAAAAAGACTAAATCATCATCAAGATCAAGAAAAGTGATTATATTAGTCATAAATTCAAAAATATCCTTAAGATAATTAATTGGTTTAAGTGATAGTTAGATATAATGACATTACTCATAATCCAAAAAACATTTTTGAACCAATGAGAATAAGTTATATTGTTTTTTTTTTTTTACTGCAGAATAAGTTATATTGTTAATAACTCATTAAATGTATCAACTTTCATGGAAAATAAGTGATATTTCATTAATAAACTTCACAATAAATTAAGAGTATAAAAGGAAACTAGTCATCAATATATTTAATAGCGGTCATATGTTTCTTATACAACAAAAAAAATACTACTATTTGTTTCTTATATAAAAGACCGGAAGTAGTATAATATATTAATAAGAAATATATTAATAAGAAAACAACAAAACTATAAGAAATTCAAGATAGGAAATTTTAATATAATATAAAAAAAAACATGTCTTGTAAAAATTTAAAAAAAAAATCCTAAAATAGAACTGAAACCTGTTTGAGTAGACTTTGATTAGTTTTTCATTTCACCAGTTTCCCAGATTGTTCACACGGATGACCTAGCTGATCCACTAGTTTTCTTGTTAACTGGCCAATCCCAGCTTAATATTTCCGTCTATTGATCAACAAAAACACAGTAGAATAGAGTGTAAGCCGAGGCAATGAAAAATGCCAGACATTAACAAGAGAAATTGATCCACCAATATCAAAGAACTGTTAACGAAACAACTAGATTTCAAATTTCAATTGGGAATAAATAAATGTCAGGTGTTTTAAACACATTTCC
The DNA here is from genome assembly GCA_026413185.1 of Pueraria montana var. lobata. Lineage (NCBI taxonomy): Eukaryota > Viridiplantae > Streptophyta > Magnoliopsida > Fabales > Fabaceae > Pueraria > Pueraria montana. The sequence goes on from CM048647.1 coordinate 7,235,369, forward strand.
AGCTAAGCATTTAATTCATGGAGAAACAAATGAAACAAGAAACCCCTTGGAACAAAATTTATCAAAAACGAAAATATCTCATCCATATTCCCTGAACAACTTAATTTAAGACATGAAAAATATCAATATTTGGTCTAATCTACTGAAGTTGACTATTTAGAGCTGAAATATCTGGACCCAAAATTGGATTCTCTAGCTTAAGTTTTTTTTTTTTTGTTGACTCAGGACTCGGCAAGATTCTGCCCATTTCTTGGTACTTGATGATGCCCTGAATTTCCCCTCGGACTTGGTCGATAGAAACCATTTCCTTTTGATTTGTTATACTCCCTATCACCACCATCTTGGCTATTTCCTCTGCCAAAGTTCCTTGAATTGAAACGCCCTCTTGGTGCATCTGACTGATAGCTACCTCTGCCTCTACCCCGTCCTGATGACAATACAGTGAAAACGAGTATGATGAAACAAAGCCGGAAGAAACGTGGCTTAAAAATGTAGAATTATGCAGAGAAAAACAGGGAGACTTTTGGGAAAACAAAAGGTGTCATACACCTCTCCAGTATCATCATTGATACATAATATTGCTAGCCAAATTGTGTTAGACAGATCATTTTGAATAATTTATGATACGTAATTGAATGAAGCATGAGGCTGGTCAAATCAGAATTTTACATATCTTCATCAACATCAGAGGTAACAGCCACCAAACAGTGAGTAGTAACAAATTAGAACTAGAAGAAATCATGGTAACCTAATGTCATCCTTTGACAAAATTTAGCATATTATAGCTAAATTTGTATTTGTTAAAAAATGTAAGTCACGTGGGAATCCATTATCAGTCCCATCAATTCATACCTCAATTAGCAAAAGTGGCTACACAGATTCACTGTTTTACCACATCTATATGTCAAAACCAATAAGTTGGGGACATTCATGATTAAGAAATTTCAAGAAAAAAAACAAAGGCAGAAGAAAAAAAAGCCATACTTCCTCCTCGAGAAGGGATGTTACTGTTTGGTCTTCGTTCTTCAATGTATACTTGTCTTCCAACTATTTGAACAGATCCTGCCTGCAAACATAAAAAACAAACATGATATTACATTTATTGAGACCAAGTAGCAAGTTCAGTATTAGCTTTGGCTCAAGGTGCATTACTACATCACAATTCATGAGTAATGCATATCCCAAACTAATCATTTAAAAGCAAATCCAAACCTTGACTGCATTATGAACGCCAGTCATATCTTCAAATTCAACAAATGCGTAACAAACACCAACATCCTGGATACGAGTGAAAAGTTTAGATTCAAAAATCATAATTAATATAGGTATTTGGAGATGAAGAGATATGAACCTTGCGACTTCTAATTACAACACCATCAGGCCTGATTCTACCAAAATTCTTGAATTCCTCTTCAATTTCAGAAGGAGACACTGTAGGTGACAAGTTTCTCACATAAACAGATTTGATTTCATCTGAAAGCAATCCCAAATAAATCAAGATTAGTGGTAGTGACCAATGAATACATGATAAATACTACACAAAGCACTGTCTTCTTTAAACAAACTAATTTATTAGGTTATCAAGCAATGAGCCAGGAAAATGTGCTGAATAATTAATCAATTCTCAACAAGTACACACAGTAACCTTCATCTTCTGTTGCAGGAAACTCCTCCACTGCATCAGTTTCAGACCTTTCAAATGCATTTGCCGAAGCAGTCGTTTGCTGTTGCTGACCACTACTCTGTGGAGCATGATCCCATTCGGAAGGGGACACATTCTTATGAGAAGGCTGAGAGGCTACAGATGGTGTAGATTGTCCTTTAGCAACCTGTAACTTTCAACAATCCATAACATTGTCAGTTCTAATGTGACAACAGAATCCCAAAAGAAAAAACTATTTGGAAATTAATATAAAGGCTAGCCAGTACATACAATGGAAGCATAAGTGTGCTTTTGCGGCTCCCCAGCAGGTTCATCAGGAGAAGCAGGTACATGGTCTTGCACTGCATTCACCGAAGATTGAAGTGAACCATTTGACTCTTCAACAGCATTATCCTCCCTCATATGCTCAGAATCAGGGACCCGCTGCATTCTTTGCTCTGAAAATCCATAATTATCAACTACACCATTTTCTTTGACCTCATTTGTTGCAACATAGTCCCTAACTTGGATATCTCCACCCAGAAGGTAGTTGGACACTGTAAAATCCATGGCTCTAAATTATATCCAGAGAAACAGTTTTACCTTTTCTTTATTTTTTAATTGCAATAAGTGATAATTTTTCATTGGACAAAACTTAGATAAAGTTTCTTATATTCGCACCATCAAGCTCTCAAATCAAACAATAACATGTGGATATTTTTCCAACACTAAATAGAACCCATTAAGATTGTTACTTAATTAGATAAAAATATCCATATATCATTGTTCGATTTGAAAGATGCAAGTTTTGCCCTTTTTCAATTCAGGACCTTCAGGTACATGAACACAACTGGCACAAGAACTTACCTGGCTTATTGATTGCACTTGAAGCATTCAATTTTGAATCAAGATTGCTCTGAGGTAACAAGACTGCATGTTGTTGGTGAACTGGATCCTCTTCAACAAAGTGAAAAATATCATTGAGCACAAAAAAGCCTTTCTCTTGGGGAGCAAGGAAGAATGTCTGCATAAATTTCCTCCTCCGGCTGTAGTCCTTAATTTGCACAGATCCAGAAACCATCACAAGAACACCACCACTCCAAGATTCTAGAGACTGTGCGGTCTTGATTTCAATTCCAGTGTAACTGAGTGACATAATCAGTGCATGGATTTGCTGCCCATGGAAAAGTATTTTTAGTTTGGGGAAAATGACAGCTATACTATTAATTGTATATGCATAAACAATTGCAGATAATGCCAAGTCCCTTCAAACAATTAAGGACATAATAAAATGTAAGAAATCTAAATCAGCATAGAGAATGGCTTATCACTTTAACTCTAAGTCTCTAACAAAATAAGTTTTTAATAGAATGCTAAGAGTGCATTATAGACAAAGCATCCAAGAAAAAGTGAGATGATAGGGAAGATAAAAATGCTTTATGCCTCATCCCAAATATCTAATTTATCATTAGAAGGAAAACTTATATAACATGTAGATAAACAAGAAAAAATAGAAATACTAAGGATTTAAGTTGAACTAAGAATTTCATAAGACAGGGCCATTTCAAATGAGGTTGTAATTGTAAACACTACATAATCACATGGCCGCACTACAATCAATAAATCCTACCCACACGCAATAAATTCCCAATCTCTATATTTTATCCAATTTAAATACAAAGGCTTCATGCCCTCCAATTTTATTTTTTTTTTTGCGTTTCTTGCAAGCATCCTCCTTTGGAAGCAATCTTGTCCGAAGCACGGTCACATTAAATTTGGGCACCCCTCCAACTGACACCCACACTCCAATTGAAAGTTTTCAACTTAAAAAGTCTGCTCCATATTCTGACACATCACCCCTTCTCATCATCAATACACTAACAAGAAGCATACTACAAAATTCTCTCTCTCATAGCCACGCCGCAAAAACACTACACGACACAGCCACGCAAATTCCATGCGTATTTGGAAACCAGTTTCCCGCCAACGTGAACGGACGTTTACTCAATGACACGATAGTGTCGCTTCTACATTTACTGCCTCAGAAAGTGGGAATATGTCCATTAGAGGTGCTTAAAACGGCACTCCAAACACACCTTCCCTCTTCCCATCCACAGCAAAACCTTTCATCTCTTACACCTACATTCACCAAACTTCTCAACCACAGTTTTTTCTTTTATTTTTTATCCATTTTAAATACCATCCCCCAACAGCTCTTTTCCCCTCAAAATTTAACACACCACTCCTTTGACTCAACACAACAGCACGCAGCACACTACAGCAACAACAATAACCTAACAATTCTCAAACCACAACAAAAAACAAAATCCCAAAAAATAAGGGTCAACAGATCAACAAAAATACAGAAATTACAAGCATTGCCGCTGCAGTTTCCCTGGAGTTGCCGTCAATACGGAGCATGGTGCTGGCATCGGAGTAAAACTGGTGCACAAACTCGGGTTGGCTCTGAAGCACCTGATAGTACTGTCCCACGAAGTACGTTCCAACCTGAAAGAACAAAAACCCAAAAAACAACCACGTGATTCGATTTTTTGATATGAATTGATATGAATTGAATCAGAGAAGAGAAGAAGAAGAGGAGAGGAAGAAGAACCTGAGCTGCAGTGACGGGAATGGGAAAGGGCGTGGCCATTGGAGAAAATGGAAAAACCCTTCAAAACCCTAACAACGCGAATTCAGATCCGCAATGAACCCTCTCCCTTTCTTTCTTTCTTTCTTTCTTTCTTTCCAGATCCACACGCACGCACGCACAGACAAAAGGGGTAAACGTGTTTGTTTCGTTTGCTTTTTTATTATTTTTGCTTTGCTCCTTCCTTCACGGGTCAGATTTCTTTCTTTTTTTCTGCTGCAGATGAATGAAGATGCTGCTATGCTATGCTGTGTGCTGTAATGTGTTCTTATGTGTGCTCCTTTTCACCAATAAGCTCCCCTCCATCAATTTTCAAATACATAAATAAATCTCAAAATATATAAATCTACTCTCATTTCATAATTACTCTCACAGTTAGATAAAACAAAAAAAAAATAGAGTAAAATAATTTTATATCAACATCTAATTATAAATGAGTTTAATTAACAATCATGTATTGATAGTATAAAATAATTAAAAGGTAAAATATGTTTTTAGTCCATATATTTTCAGAAAAATTTTGTTTTAGTTCCTGTTCTTTCAAATCAACCATTTTACTCTCTGCACTTTCAGAAAAATTTGGTTTTAATCTCTCTACACTAATGGTGTTAATACTATTAACGGAAATACAATTTTCGATTGTTATAAACTATCACAAAAGACACAATGCTCATGTTTAAATACATGAGCAGTGTGTCTTTTGTGACAGTTTATAGCAATCGAAAATTGTATTTCCGTTAATAGTATTAACACCATTAGAGTAGAGAGATTAAAACCAAATTTTTCTGAAAATACGGAGACTAAAATGGTTGATTTGAAAGAACAGGAACTAAAACTAAGTTTTTCAGAAAGTATAGGGACCAAAAACATATTTTACTCTTAATTAAACTTATCATACTGATTTGTGATTACAAGATAGTGTATAACTATTTTATACTATCAATGCATAGTCTTTCTTCTCATTATAAATTATAATATATTGTAATTTTATTGACTTTTAAAATAACTATTTTAAAAATCATAATCATTAATGACTAAACTTATAAAAAAGTTCTATGTCTACCATTTTTCTATCGATCGCTTAGATTATTTGACACATAATTATTTAAGTTTAACTAACTGTTTTAAGGTTTTTTTTATGTCTTATATCAAAAACAACCTTCTTTATCTTTCATCTCAAAAAAAAAAAAAAAAAACCTTCTATATCTTTATTTTGTTTATGTATTTAATCTTTTTAACGGTTAATTATTTTTTCACAAAAGTATATTTTTAGACGGTTCTCTCTGAAGCACAGGTGAATACTAATTCTAAATACCCCTCTTAGAAAAAGATTTTAATCTTAATCCATCTAATTGTGAGGAACACCTTCTTAATAGATATTTGAACCTTAATTTATTACATTGTGGGGAATTAAATTAAAGAAATTATCATCTTTTATCTTTATTTTAAATTAAATTTTAATATTTTTTAAATATAATTATCAATAACTTTTTATATTATAATTTAAATTATTTATTATAAATTTAAAATATAATTTATAATTATATATATTTATATATAAAGCAAAAATATAATTTTTTTATATTTTAAAAATTATTTAATAAAAATTTTAATTATAATTTAATTTATATATTAAGATTTGTATTTGTTATAAACTTTAATTACATAAAATAAGCATTTATATTATGTGATGTATAAAATATTAGTAATAGATAAATCGAAAATATTTTGGTACTTACTAGTATTTTTTTTTTCTAGATGGCACAACACAGCTATTATTTTCGATGAAAAAGAGTTGGTCTGACTTTTTTTTTAGTTTTATTTAAAAAAAAAAAACGGAAAGAAAACAAACAGTAAATTGATCATTGATTGATGTACTAAAAGCGTGAAAAACATGGAATTTAACTTTTGTGGGTACAAAACCATTGCGGGAAGCTGCTGCAAAATTTGAGGTCTGTCTCGCGCTACTTAATACTTCCAAATCATTGTTTTTAAATTTAAAAATTCGGTGATTAAATTATCCAGATGTTTGTTATATACAATAGAAGAAGAAGATGACGTGAGAGATAAATTTAAATTTAAATTAAGAAAATAAAAAGGAGAAAATTATATATTTTTATTTTTAAAATTATTTTTTAATTTTTAATTTTTAATTAAATAAAATAAAATGAATTATTATTTTTATTTTTATTTTCTTATTATTCAAAAATATCATTAATTATTGTAAAAAATATTGTTAAATAAATTATACTTTAATTCTCTCTTCTTCTTTTTTTATAAAAAATAACTTATGTCATTTCATTCATAATAAGATAATAGATACAAGTATACAAGTAGGTATTTGATCAAAAACTTTGCTGTTAGCATACAATCTTGACGCTTTTACTATTGAATGAGCGATATGATTTGTTTTTCTTGTTACAAAACTCATCACTGAGTTGTTAAAGTAGAAAAGAGAATCTCTACACTTTAACAATGCCTTGAGTTGTCTACTTAGAAAGTCAAGTGCTGAGTTTTCTGAAATGGCATCAACAACAGCTTTTGCAGTTAAGTTCAAAGATTACATTGTACACGTTGAGTTCCTTCAACCAAGCCATTGCTTGCAAAAGACCCCATGCTTCAACTTCTATTGGATCACTTGAATTTTAATTTTAGCATACTTTAATTCTCTTAGTTAACAGATAACTTAAACTAGTATTTTAATTTGTACATCACACATGATAAATATTTAATTTTATATAATTAAAAATCATAATAATTTATAATAAATAAATATTTTTAATATATCAATTATGTTATAATTAAAATCATAATAAATAAATATACTTAAATGTATAAATTATGTTTTGAATTTATAATTAATTAATAATTTAAATTATAACATGTGATTATTTTTAATTATTGAGAGAAAAAATAAACTATTGAGATTTAATTTAGAAATAAAGATGAAAGATAGTAGAATCAAAGAGATAGTTGTAACGACTTGTTATCGCTACGTTGACAATGACAACCCATAACTTACGCTTATTTTGTTGGTCCATTTTATTGTAGAAAACTCTTTATTAGTTAGGTTATGAAAATACGTATGATTTTTTTGCGAGTCATGCAATGTACATTTTGTCTCATACATATTTGTCCACACATGCAACAAGATACAACATATTGAAATACCACACAAATATATCATATTTGTCCACACATGCAATAAGATACAACACACTAAAATACCACATAAATATATCACAAACATCGCAAAAGCATCACAGGTAAGGATATGTGTGCCTTATGGCACTTACAAACTAACAAATCATAATTGTATCTCAAAAGTTATGATGTGTGCATTCAAAAGATGCACCAATAAGGGAACTATATCAAAAGGAGAGAGGGATACATTCCTATCTCAACGGGATACTAGAACAAAGCATAAAGGTCAATGTCAATCACGCCTCATGAAGATCCTATCCAAGCAATCTTCACCATCACACATTTTGATTCTTCATCATACATTCAACTAATGAATACTGTATGGTTTTAGTTTTATGGTAGGAATTTAGAATTACATTATCAGTCTTATTAAATATTTTATCTTGACATTTTATCTATTTTAACCCTTAATTGACCATAGGTCGTGTCTCTCCACTAAATTATCTTTCTCAAAAACCATCATGAATCTAGTTAAAGTTTTATAATCTGCCACCTAGGGTAACTCAACTATGACTCTAAAAGGAACACAAGGATTTAGTGCTTAATAGTTTGGATAGGCCATTCGATGGTAAAGTTGTTCTTGGTGGTGACTTTAGGCAAATTTTACTTGTTATCCCGAATGCCACTCGTGCTGAAATTGTCATGGCTACCATTAACTCTTCAAGGTTGTGGAAGTATTTTAAAATTGATGCGAATTTTATATTTTTAAATAACAGTAGAATCCTAATTTTAAAAAAAAATCTATGTTGATATCTTTGGTTCACTTTTTAACTATAATGACCACAAACATATTTTTTTTTTAATGCATTCTTTGGTTTAATGACTCTTTAGATGCACAGTTGATACCTTATTTAATCAATAAAAAAAATTCATTCAAATTAGAAATGTAACACATTTTACGGTATATCAGCTATGCTATTAAAACTTTTATAGAAAAAAAAATTAAATTTATTTATATGCAATTTCAACATATAAAGATATTTAAATTTTATTTGTGTAACTTTATAACTTATCTAATAGGGAAGCTACTGCCATTACAATTGCTATTGCGAGAAGATATTAAAAATATAACTTATGTCCAGTAAATAAAATAAAATAAATTATATAACTTCTACACACTAACCACCGTGTTTGTAAATAAATTCATTAGTCAAACTGTTAAGTCCATTTACGTACAAAAGCAAATGCAAGTAGTGGTTGAGTACAATTAAATTTACAATTGGAATGCACATCTTAATACGTATAAATCGAGTAACTTCTCCAGTATTTTTTTCCCGCCTAAAATCAAGAAGAGCTTCTCATCTTTCTTCCAATGTAAACGTAATAAATGCTTTGACGCTCTTACTATTGAATGCACATCTTATGACTTAATTAATTTGGCATGTGTTTCTTGAGAAAGAATAAGGCTCTTCGTTTGTGCTGCAATTCAACATTTATGATAGTTATTAACAAGTTTCAAAACCTGCACATATACTTATGAGAAAAAGGGTGATGCAAACTATTTTACACTGTCATCCAATCACAACCCACCATTTATGGTAAGTTTGTTGACTTTTACAAAACTATCTTAAAAGTCATGCAAACGGTGATTTGTGATTGGATGACAGTGTAAAATAGATTTGTGATTGGATGACAGTGTAAAACTATTTTACACTGTCAGTGCATCACCATTAAACTCTATACTTATTCACTTTCCTGCCTGTTTTCTTTCCAATCACACTAATCCATACTTAATTTGATCACTCCCCTTCCCAAAATATATATTTCTCTCTCTTTTTTCTAATCTAAAACCCTATTTGCATTTTCGCATGTTCTTCCTTACCATTCTCTCTTTCCCATCGTTCTTAGCAAATTTTGCTCTTTGTTTCGAAATCTGTCCTTCTCTTTATCATTTGACATGCCATTCATCCATGATTCTTCCTTCCTCCATTGTATACAAGTCAAGCTCCTCAAACCCACCAACGCACTCAAGCGATGAAATGGTTACCCGTGCATTGCTTGCGAATGATTTCTCCTTAGAAAGAAGGTTTCATCTTATGCTCAACAAGAATTGTTGTAATATATTGAAGTCATGATAATTTCCCCACTGATAAGTTCTTAATACGTGAATGTTTTATCTGAAATCATAAAAAATGAAGGGCCTTTTTACATTGTTGTAATATATTCTACGGAAAGATATATATATCCACACGGACCACGCTTAATCACTTTTCTTTTGTTTGTTGCATTGTTCACAACAAATCAATGTCTCTCGCATATCCCATAAGCAATGTCGAGTTATATCATTAAATGGAAATCGACGATCTCGACTTCTTTGAGAAACTCTCAATTCTTGATGAGATTGAAAAATAAAGGGTGGTTGATGAAGAAATTGTCGGAGAGATTGAGCTTGCGAAGTTTGGGTAGCGTTGGAAGAGAAAGAGTATAGAGAGAAATTACAGAATTGGAAATTGTGACTAAAGTACCAAACCCAAAATCTTTGTTATTTCTTTTTATTTTGCATTCAAATTTGATTGCTATTTTTTAGCCTTTTAAAACTACTATTGTATATCAAAGGAGGAAACCCCATATTTCTTGCTACATGGACAATTTAAAAAGGTTGTTTTTATTTGGTTCATTCATTTCCAATGAAAGTACAACAACATGAAGCATATAAAGAGGAATGCATATTTCTTTATGAACCTGTAGGTAGAAATAGTTGGTCTGTGGTGGTTGCAAGTCTTTTGCGTTCCTTTGTCACTTTTATTTATTTATTTCTGAATTATAGAAAAATTTTCAATGTTATGCAGGCACCACCAACATGGCAGACAATAAGAAAGGGATGAGGCAAAACACATATGATATGAAACCAATTTCTGAAATTTGACACTGCATAAATATGTCAATGAAGATATCTTACTTGGTGCCTGATTCATAGGTTTGAAATTGATGTAATATGGTTATTTTTGTCTAAAATTCAATTTGCTACATGTTCTATTTCAAAAAAAAAATGTGGTGATCACGAGAGTATGTTGATTATAAGTAGTTTTGAACCTTTCTTTCGTTGCAGGGTAAAAATAATGAGCTTTGTCATGATAAAGAAAAGTTGGAGCAAGAGTTCATTTTTGAATGTGTACTAATTTTTTCATTTTCTTTCCTCTTATATCTCAGAGATTTTTTTTTTCTATGAAAAAAACTTTTTACATCAAGGAGAAGAATAAACAGTATTTTTTTCCTTTTCCTTTTTTTTGTTTAAAGAATTAAAGACTTACTCAATCAGGTTAGTTATTAGCCTACCCATTCAAATTTCTTTTATTGATATGAACTGATCTTTTCCTCTTAAATTTTAATTTGTTGTGTTCTAACTTCAGTCACAGACTTTTTTCTCAGAATACAAGATGTTGTTTAACTTGAAAATCTAGAAATGGTAATTTACATTACTCATACTTGTACATTTATTGCTAACATGTATTTTGTAGTAATTCACGTTTCCCATTTCTTTTCAGTCCACACCAACATGGTAAGACCGTCAACATAATTGTTTATTACTTATGACGAATTTTTTTATTTTGTATGCATTGAAAATGATCACTTGTTCATTATATAACTACAGTGTTTTGGATAATATGGTGGAATTCAAAAACTTATACCCTTAATGAAAGGTATAATGAATACTATTTGACTAATGGTTTTCTTCTTTTGTTCCTGATTTTGTTTCTTCTGTGTGGATGATGTTTGCTAAAAATGTTTTAAATTGTAACTTACAGTGATTTGCATTTTTTTTAAATCATTTAGAAATTCCTTAGGTTGCTAAAAGGCTTAGATCTGTGCCCACTGTTATAGCTTGACAAATGCATTCCCACTTCAAATGATATACTGCTACGCATTTTGTTATAATTGGGTTTAATATATTAACAAAATATGAAATCAACTCCTGAAATTTTGTGGCCAATCAAAATTTTTCTCAATTTAAAAATATTATTCAAAAGTGTGATTGGAAATTATATTCTCTAGCTTTTTATGAAATCAATTCATGCTGGTTTTTTACATCACATCTCTCATTTCTTTTTCTTCTCTTTCTATCTCTATATTCTCCCTGCTCATCTCACGTGGAGATTCTAATGAAAGATCAGAGTTCTTTTTTTTCTGATAAAAAAAGTTTTTACTTCATGAAGTTAAAGAATTAAAGACTTACATGAGATGTTTAAGTATCATAGCATTAATAGGAGATTATCGGGGAGAGGGCTCTGTGGGATGCAAACCTGACATACGCTTACAAAGTAATAATGTCATTATGTAGTAATAGTGTTGATACATGAGAGGATGAAATGCTTGATATACCTTGGTAGTGTACTCTGCCTAAAGCATGTCATGAGTGTACAATGTGTTTATTCTGACGCAATATATTATGTGATTAGTATACTCGATTTCAGGCATATTGAAAATCTGTTAGCTTTTAAAAGTTTTATCAAGTTAGCTTTTGAAAATCTATTATTATAGACCTAGATAAAGTCATGCAATTTGTCATGCTGCAAATGCTAATTCTTTCATTCAAGGATTACCTGATGATTACCAAACTTAAGTGACTCTTCTGGTACCCACAACTGGGAAATACAGGTTAAATTGTGTCCTTTGTCATAGCTTTTTTGACATGTGAAATTGTGTAAATTACCTTATTTATCTTCAGAATACCTTTCTTGTACTAGAGATGAATCAGTTGCCAACTATAAAATTATAAATTTGGAAAAAAATTATCTTCATCTAAGGTTCCCCTCTTACTTCTTTGGTTAGAGTTAGTAGTTACCTACACTCCTATTCAAGGTCCGCTATGAAAAGATGTATTGTTTTCTAACTAATTTTGAGTATACTTATTGCTATGTGTTAGGTTATGGTGTTGCAACCCTCTTTCGAAGTGAGAAGTTTAGATTAAGTTTGATCAGATGAATGTTGTTTGGATGCTAACTGGCTTAAGCCTTCATTCTACTTACTGTTATATATGCATTGGATTATGGTGTTGCAGCAAATAGCATAATCCTTTTTTTTGTGGTCCTACAATTCTGTTTTTTGGTGCCCTCAGTTCTGTTTTTGTTCTATTGGGTGGGCTCTTCAAAGCTTGTATTCATGTTCCTTATCTTGAATGAGTTCTACTTCTAATAGTCATTCATATAAGGATTTTTATTTACAGCATATAAGAATGAGTTCTATTCCTACAATAAGATTACTTAAACTATTAAGAAGTGCAAGGACTCTAGACTCAACACGATTTGGTGATCGGAGATTGAAGAAACTACTGTAGTTGAAAGTGGTAGTGACATCCATGGAATAAGCTTGCCTCTAAGTTGAAAGGACCTCACTGAGAACTAAAGCAAGAGCTTAAAAAGCTTCAAGAATTTCTGGAAAATATAGGCTATTCCTAGTCCTCAGCTACCTCAGATTGATTTTCTCAAACGGCTCAATGGTCTCAACTTATACTATTATGCTTTTGTTTTGCAACATTTTGGGATTTTGTGAAATAAGCTCAATTTGATGAAATTGAATTAGTGTCATTTTTGTTTTACAGATGAAACCCAGAGGAAATATGTCAAGAATAATGCAAGAATTTAATCATCCCCTTACTGAAGAAACTGCCTCAGCAATCCAAAGTTGAATAGATGAATAGACCACTTTTCTGCAAATTTCATGTTTTAAAAAATCCTTAAGCAAATATTGATTGTAATATACTGGTCAATGAATAATAGTTACGTTAGCTTTTATACCAAGTGGTCAAGAATATTGATTGTAAAATTGATAGATTGTAAAAGTTCAAATGTTTAGAAGATAGAAGTATGTGTACACAGTCGGAGTAAAGCTAAAAAAAAGGAGAAAAAGAAAAAATAATAAATCTCACATGTGATATATAAGAAGAAGACAAGCAATATAATATAAATGTAAAAACATTACTAAGTGATTGGTTTAAATAGTAATTCATGAGATTTATACGTGAAAAATTATTTATCAAAGAGAAGTAATCTTTGAATTAAGAAATTCTTTGCTAAGAGAACTAATCTTAGCATATTGTCAATGTTTCCTCTTGGGACATTCATGAAACCTTCCTCCTATTAGTTTTCCCGACGTAGTGCTATATTTGATTCCCTTTAGTTATTGATTATTGTTTTTCTTTTTTCCAGCTTTTGTCCTCCTTCTTATCTTTGAAAGCTCATTTTGAGATAAAAATTTCTTTTGTGTGTCTGTGTCAGGATTATATTAATGGTATTTATATTATTGAAAATCTATATTTACATGAAAGTTTATTAATGTTTAATATGAAAGTCTATTGATTTTTAAATTACAATGTAAAAATATATTATAGGATTAAATGTTTTACATAAAAGAACATTAATACTTACTGAGTACAATATGTGACATCATATTTTAAATATGTTATAAAAATGTAATATGATTATGTTGTTATATTTAAATTTTTAATCTTATATATTTAAGGAGATACTCATCAAGTAATACAATAATCCACCCATGTATCGCACGAGTCACACTTGCTTTTATCATGATTTGAAGTCCTTTTTTTAGGTACTCTATCGTGAAATAGAAAGCTGCTTGATAAATTTAATCTAAATTATAAATAAATGAAATATCAAAACATAAAACATAAATATAAATAATCGAATTTGATCAAAATGATTTGACCAAATTAAAAAGAAATAAGGCTCAATGCATAGATTAGTCATTTATTTGTCATGAAGGGTTAAAATTGATAAAATAAAATCAATTTATTTCATGATATTTTATGCAGTTTTCCATTATATACTTCAAATTAAATCAATACCAAATAAGTTCTTTTAGATCAAAGTCTTAAAAAATATACAAAAATGTTTAACTAGGACCCCGTGCATCGCACGGATCACTAAGCTAGTATATATAAATCGAAGAACTTCTCCAGCATTTGTTTCCCGTCCAAAAACTAATCAGATATGTCATCTTTCATCCAATTAAATACGCATTTAATTTTCTGATATCATTTCAATTCATTTGATAAAATAATGCATGCAATTATAGAAGGAAGATACCTTGACTTTTCGTTTCTGCAACAATTAAATACTATGGGATGTCTTTTCGGTAAATGCAATGTGATTTGCCACAATGATCTAATTCTCAAGTTAGCTTTGAGTGCTTTAAAGAGTCCCTTCGTTGCCATTGAAAACTAGTGACTCTTAATGGATCAACAAATTTATGTCTGCAACTCTTCCAATTCCTCCCTTCTCACCTTATTTATCTAACCATATATATTTACCTACATATATCCCTTCCTAATCAAGACCAAGACCAGATCACAAGAACATTTTCCTGTACGACCTTACATCTTTTTCCACTACTGCTTCACTATCCAAAAAGGAAAGTAGTAGTGTTTATTCGATTATTACTATGGCATATGAACCTATATTCTCAATAGTTAGTCGTGAGCAATGGAAGACAACCAATATTCTCAGTAGTTACCCATCAACAATGGAAGACAACCATGAAGAACCTATATTCGGCTATTTGTTAGTGTGAAAAATCGTGTCTAGTAGTTTATAAGTCATAATAAGATTCAGGTAATTTTTATAAATTATATCATTATATTATATATAATACATTGTTCATGGTGGTACCATTTGTCTTTATGATTGTTAGAATTGCAACCATGAACAAGAGGCTAACTTCATTGACATTATTAACCAATTAATTGATGACAAAGCCATTGGTAATTTTGTTAAACTTCTTATTGAGTTTTATTATGAAACTATTTTTAATAATTTTTTGTCAAATTATCGAGTTTTTGTGGTTATGTAAACTGCCATTGAAGATGGTGATTTAAATAGCAAAACATCTTTGGCTCTTCCTGTTGTAGAACAAACTCCAACTATCAAATTATCAGCAGAAAAATCAACTTCACCACTGAAAGAAGAGGAATGTATTGACCTTGGTCAAACTCAATCATCTACTACCAAAGAGCCAAAGAAGACTTCTGATAAGATTGTATCTACCAGCAAATTAATTCGGAAAGATTAATTGCAGAACTGGAGGAAGAGGAATGCATAAAAGTATTCAAATCAGTATTGTTAAAAATGACTGACAATCATGCAAATATTTTTTTTTATTGAGTTGCTTTACAAAATATTATCAATATGCCAAATCCTCACACATTTTCCACCCTTTCTTAAAGTATTAACTAATGTTAAATAATATTTGCATGATTATTTTTTCCTTAATATGTTTCCATTCATTGACAGTCACAATTGCTTCATAGATTGTCACAAATTTTTTCGATCTTCTCTGCATCTGATGTGAAAACTGTTTACCTCATTGCAATCATTCATAACCTGCAGCAATTTTGTTTTTAAAGGATTTGAAGACATACGAAGAAGTGCATTTCTATCATGTTAGATTAGCTTTTCATTATTCCATAATACTAATATATTATCTTTTTTTTTGTTTAAATACATATTTTGACAGCTACTTCTTATGAAACATGGAATACTTTAAGAGCTAAAAAATAAAATCTCTTCTACATGGATAATGCTTACAAGGACAAATTAAGTAATTTCATATAAAAAAAAGGACCAAGAAATCTAAGAATTGTCATCAAACCAGTGCAGATTGTGGTTTAAGAGGAAATAATCATCTTTTCTGTAAACTCCCGCAACAGTTACCTTTATTTATTTTTGATATGTTTGACATTATCAATATGATACGTGTTTTACTAATTGTTATTCTCTTTTAGAAATATAGGAACCAATATTAGTGTAAGCAGTCAAGCAAGAGGAAGGTCAATGATGATTCCCTTTACTGATATTACAAATGGTAAGTACTGAATATAGATCTATCCAATTTTTATGTTTTTAAAAAAGTACACATAATGAATCAGTTGACTAATTTATTAAATAATATTTTTATCTCCTATATTCAGTTTCGTCTCCAACGTCATTAAATTATGCATCAAACAGATCAATATTACGTTGTAAAAAGTGGAAAACCAACAATGAAAATCAAGACACCATGACTTCTAATATTGTCTACGAAGAAGCTTTTTAAAATTTTTAATAGGTGAGATAATACAACAATATGAGACAATCATGTTGATTTCAAACCGAGTATATATTAAGATGTATTCATTTTATTGTTCATTATGTGAAAAATAATCAATCATGTTGATTGGAAACTGACATGTAATGAGTTGAATTAAATGACATTTTTCTGAACATGAACTGAGAATGGCTCACCAAAGGAATTCAGTCAAGAGAGGGCCATTGTAGTATGAATACTATCATCAAAATATCAAAATAAGAAAAAAAAAATTGTATTGTAATAAAAATTGGACGTTGAAGGACTATACTATAGCTGCAATTTTATCAATGAGGTGGGATTATATGACATTATAAATGTTATCTTTATACTCATTATTCATGCCTCAATATGAAAAGAAATTATATATCATACACTGAAAATTTTGATTAATTGTGGCAATGAATACATTGAAAGCAAATCTTCTGCATGAGGGGCCCTATCTTGAGTTAGGGAGGTTGGCCATGAAAATAAAAATTATATATCATACACTGAAAAAATTTGATTAATTGTGACAATGAATACATTGAGAGCAAATCTTCTGCATGAGGGACCCTATCTTGAGTTGGGGAGGTTGGCCACAAAATTTTTTTTGGCTTGCAATGGAAGGCCTACAGGGGCAACCAGGAAGGGTAGAAGTCTGTGATTTTAATCAAAAAATGTTGACAATGGCCCAATTAGAAGCTGGTATAATTGGGAGAGCGGGTTAATGCTTTGTAAATTAAGGGTAGCAACTTTGTGAATGTAGCTTTAGCATAAATAATCAGATTTAAAACATGTTATATTTTTTTGCTATTAATAACTTGCATAATTTTAAATATTATTTTTCCTAGTCTTTTAAGAATTGATTCATTTTACGTTTATGTAAGAATTGGTAAGATTTGCTTAAAGGAAAACATGTTATATTTTCTTTGTTGGAAATTTTAAAAATTATGAGTAATGTATAATGTATGTATTTACTATCTTTTTTGTCAAGGGTCATTTTAGAAGGAAATGTGTTACTGACTGAGTGAGTTTTCACGAATTGAATGTTTTTATTTGGTTCAATTTATGCAATTCATTTAAATTCTAAATAATCTACATAATTTGAAAGTTTATTAACTTTTATTTTCATTTGAGTAATTTCATTGAAGTGGGATTATTTAAAACATCCCAAATTTATATATATAATAAATAATAATAACTTATATTGTGTTTATTATTTCCAAATAATGTATATATGAAATATAGTTAGAATTTCTAGTAATAATTTTTTTTTCTTTTCCTATAAAACATTTGTGATCACTAAAAGCAAGGCTGGATAATATACATTGTCATATATATTCCGATAACCATATATCATACTTACATATCTATTTGTCAAAATAAGAGTAGAAAATATATACAACCCAGAGTCTGGCCAAAATAAAGAAACCACCCAGTGTTATCAGACCTGGCTTGGACCGGCCGGGTTGACCCGTTGACCCGGGAACCAGTCACCTAACCGGTAAGAGTCACCAATTGGATCGGTCATGCAATAGACTCGGTGTGACCCGGTTTGACTCGGCGGGTTTAGAGGTTGAACAGGTTATTTATAGATTTGCTTACTTTTTTTTACCAAGCATAACCGCATCTTAGAATTTGAGATGATAAAACTATTGTCACTTCCAATTTGGCTTTTTCTCCTTGGCTTATATTGTTATCTATGAGTAAAACTTATATTTATCTTATCTCACCCAATATACTTATTGGTTTGAAAAATGATTATTCTTTATCAGAGCAATAATGGGATGAATGGAAAAATTGTATTGTCTAAATGAAATAGGTTTATATATATTAGATTATATATTATATTATGTCTGTCAGTGTATAACAATGATAGTTTTAATAAATAGATGATAATGATATATTTCAAATTATAACTTAAGGTTGTGTATATTGAATTATGAAAGAATATGTTGCTCAAATTTTTTAAATAAGTTCATAACTATGCTTCTAAATATGTTGAATTTTGTTAAACTTTACATCTTTAAGTGTATAAGTTTACAAGCTATCTTTTCTGCACCAAAAAAAAGTGTACAAGTTTACAGGTTATGAAATTATTTAGAATTTTTTTAATATAGACCGAGTCATGCGGGTCAACTAGTGACTCACTCAGTGACCCAGTACCCCGACCGAATCGATGACCGGTCCGAGTATGATAACATTGAAACCACCTACTTCATGTTAGGAGTCATACTATCCATACAGTCAGCTTCAGTACTGACACTAAAAAAAAAGAAACCAACACTACACGTTGGTCAACAAGCTATGACTTCATCTACTGAGTTCCAGATGGATCTGGAATATCCATATTGGGATCTTCCTCGGGTGTACTCGGTGTAAGAGTAGGGTTCCTATTGGCTTCTCGTTGTGCTTGTTGACGTCGTCGAGCCATTGCTCCTCTAGGAACAGAGGGTGTGACGATAGTCTTGGCTCTCCTCCTACGATACACCCTTCAGGGTGTACTAGTCTCAGCATCAGTATGATTGGCTACAGGCTCAGGCCAAAGAGCAGCAGCAGGTAAGGGTATAAGCATCATAAAGATTCCTTCAATCTTAAAGGAAGGTGCAGAAGAGGGGTCAAACTCTAAAGCCAGAGGTCCAGAATAAATATCCATTGAAGAATGGGGTTTCACCCTCCATCCATCCTCATCATAACATTGAAGCTCAATGATCGTGGTATGTTATGGGTCCATCGTCTAAATATTAAATAAATAAAAGAAAACATACACAGAAGGAAAAGACAGGGAGTGAGGTTCTAACTTAAGGCATCAATATGGTAATAACATCCACGGGTCCTAATCTAACAAGCAATCACAAACAATTATAAAAATAATTCATATTACAACAAAGATATTAATTAATGTGACACAATGTATGAATACGTGGAAGTTGACTCTTCTCAATATAAGGACGTTGACTCATTTCAACAAACAGATACTGACTCATCTCCATGGAGGACTTTACAATAGAGTAGCATAATCAGGAGCTCTTACTCCATCGACCCAACCATGGAAATCAATATCAATATCAATATTTACCTAATCTAGAATGGGAATAACATTAGGTGAATCACCAACCAAATCTAGAATGGGAATAGCCTTTGGTGGCATACTAACCAAAGCTAGAATGGGAATAGCCTTTGGTGAAAACGAGTATGCAGAAATACACTACATTGATTGTGGATAAATTATAATGATCAGTCAGGAATGCTAGTGCATCAATCGCCTTACCGATGACACAGAGTCGCGACCCTTTGGTTGTCTGTGGGATGATGTGCCCTAAACATCCTCAAGGTCACCTCGGCCTTAAATACAAAATTCACACCCCATCACAGGGTGTAGCTACTCCGGACAGACTATGATACAATTACATCCAATCTTATTAGAGTTGATATCCATCAATAGTTTCACTAGGGAAATCTCCCTTTCCTCAATAAAATTAGCCATATGCCAATAACAGGTTTCTCAACAAGTCCTCTTTTAACCAGAGGTATCAATTTTCTTGATATCAACTATAACCAAAAAGACTAACAGTCATGTATACGACAATATGTCAACTCACTCAAAGAATCTAATCACCATAATAATAAGGAATTAAATCTATTTATAGAATTCCTATGCGAAATCGTTTCTTTCACTCGTCTCTTTAAGATTTAGTTTTATTGTCACTTAATAAATTTTATGAGAAGAGTTTACCCTTAACAAAATAACTTATCTTTTAGCATCTTTTTAAGTTTTATAGAATCCTCACTTTACACTCATTTTTCCTTAATTTATTTTATTAAGTAATTATTATTATTATTATTATTATTATTATTATTATTATTATTATTATTATTATTATTCGGTGGTGGGTATACATATGTATATACATACCTTTTCATATAAACCCATTCTTTTTATTTGTTCCTATTATACTTTAACTAAGTTTTAGTAAACTAAAATTTTTGATTTTCCATTGTACTGTGTTTAAATGTTATGGGGATATTTTGTGAGTAAAAAAAAACGTAAATTGCTAGCAAGGAAAATGGTTTTCAATTGGCTTATACATGAAGCACATGCTATAGGTCAGTAAAGCTAGTCAAAAACTCCATTTGGTCTCCACCGAAACTCAGACTTACACGGCCTAGAGAATTTTTTTTTTTCCTCTTTTCATGCTTTATTGCTTTTGCTTTAGCACCCCGTATTCCTACTTCTTCATCCACAGTTACATGCCAATTGAGCTCTGTCACTTTTCTCGTACAAGCAACAGATGACACAAATTTTTAATGCAATATTCAAGTTTCTCTCTCACGGTCTACTCTGTTGTAAAAAAAATAACTTTCTTTCTATTTTGATTATGGTTTCACACAACAGAGAAAGAGGGAAAGAAAACTACAAAAACTCAATCCCACAACACAAACTTCAAGTACAATGAACAAATCAAAACAGAACACAAACATAAATTTAAGGGAAGAGCAAAGGTCTAATATAACATCAATTCCAAACAACAGTAATCCAACAAGAATTTAACTACTTTCAACACCAAGTAGCAACTCAGTGATTGAAACAAAATTTTATCATCTCTTCTTGGTTCATAATGTGACAGGAACAGAGGGAAAAGAAAGTTTCCCTGCAATTCTAACCATGGTTACAACTGAACAATGATAAACTACTAAGTTTACATCAACCAAATCATCAACATGGAATTTAAGATAAATCATAACCTATCATCACATATAACAAACAGTTTATCAAACCTAGAAGAAAATAGCACAACAAAACTCAACGAACTATTAAACATCTAAAATTACCAATTGGGGCCTAAACCTCCTCCCCCACCTTGATTTTTTTTTCTTCTAGAGAATGAAATTGCCACTCCTTTTCCACGTACGTAGTGACCCTTTGTTAGGCTCAACCAGTTACATGTACATCCACTGCTGCAAGAGAGAAGGGAAAGTCAATGCCCCTCGTTGACATATAATGAGGGAGAAGTGGGGTTTTATCCTAATTTCAATCGTAGTCAACAAGCTAAAAAGAAACGTTGAATGCTAGCATCGACTTTGAACAGTGGAAAAACTTCTCCAACAAAATGATCCAACGCTCAAAAGTTGCCCATATATTTCTTACCGTTGGGTGCTACTTATGGGATACGTGTTACTAATTGGGCTATCAGCTATGTGTGTATATATATTTCCTTATTTTTTCTTTCTAAATTTATAATATATGTATATATATAATATAAAATCTTATTTATTGTAAACTCTTTTAATTATTTGAACTCAGTTAAAATTGTTAGATAAAATGGCTTAAAATACAGTAAATCCAAGAGGGGGTGAATTGGATTCTTTCAAATTTTCTTTAAGTTTCAATTTACTTAGTGAAAACTTTTGCAACTTTCAAATTCTTTTTGAATCCTTTTAGAAGTTGAGAGTGTATGTTTAACTTGTGTTAACCATCTCTTATTTCCAATACTAGTTTTTTTTACCAAAAAGATCAAGATCAAATATGAGCAAGTAAGATCAAGATATTTAAGAGATAAGGAAAGAAGGAGAAGGTGACACAAGAATTTATACTGGTTCGATTTCAACATGAAATCTACATCAGTGTTATCCAAAACAAACCTAGCTTGGACCTTTTCCACTATTAGAATTTGTACACACAAACTCACAAGCACATGCAGCACATACGCTATGCAACTTCTTGAAAACCTATCAAGAAACACTGCAATGTAGAAAACCTATCTACATGCAATGCAGCTAGGGAAACCTACCATATATCTCAATTAACAGCAAAAGTAAAAGGAAAGAAATCACCTAAAACGTGAAGATATGAAAAGTTGAAGTTCTTCCTTATTTGCCTTCTTATTCCCTTCATGTAGCTCCAAAGAGATTCATTGTTTTCTTGAGAATTAGAAAAAGTTTGATTCAATGAATCTTTGTGAAGATGACACACTTTCAGAGTTCTCTCAAATGAAAAAGATGAAGTAAAATGAGAGAGAATTGTGTCACTTGCGATTTCCATTTGAAAGGTTAGTTATATAGATCTCAAAACAGAGATAATCGATTATTGCTTAAGATAATCGATTATTTCGTTCTTATCAAAATCTGGAAACGCTGAAGATCAAAATAGTTGATTATATCCTGAGATAATTGATTAACTACGAAAGGCTCATTTTTCTTTCAGAGCTAGATAATCGATTATTTTAAGTGGATAATCGATTATCTGCGAACGAGTGACAAATTTATAAAAATAAAACCACGAGATAATCGATTAATTTGTTCATGTAATCGATTATTTTGTTTTTGGATTGAAATCTTAGAATTTTACTAAAGGTTTTCGCCCAAATTCAATCCTTGAACAAAATATATAGAGATACAATGATTAATTGATGCATTCATGAGGGAATAGAAGTATAACTAGCCTAGATGCATGAAGCACACACATTCACACAATTAAAGCTATAACAAGCAACTTACTAGGACTAGTATTCTCAAAATTTATAAGGAACAAATCTAAACTATTACAATTTCATCATCATCAAAACAAAATAGAGATGAATACAAGGCTAAGGGGTCTTCATAGATTTACAAAAATATAATTTTATTATTAATTGCAAATACCATTATTAAAATATTAACTAAGACAATAACAAGCAAAATAAAATACATTGTCTTTAAATAATAATAAATAACTTTACTTTCAAATTCTTATTTATAAAAACATAACTTCAAAAACTGTTACAAAATCAACAATACTATTTATTATTAAAATAATATTATATTTTCATATTACTTAAATTAAAAAAATAGAATGTTATATTATTGCTCTTATCTAATGATAAATTTGTCTATTCCATTCGCAGATTAGAAAGAAGTGTCTTTTTAATTTAATTTTACTTTTGTAAATAGATCTTTTCAATTTGTTATTACTGCACCGAAATTTAAAATTTAAGTTTAAATTTATTAAGTTTAAGTAATAGCTTTTGGGAGGAAATAGAATAGAGAAATAAAAAAATAGAATTAGAAACTTAATGGGAAAGATGATATGTTTCTTAAAAATGTTATTGTTCAAGAGTAAAGACTCAAATTTACAATATAAAATAGACTTGAAGAGTTAAAGTGATTAGTTTGATGAATTTTAAATTTATATTTTATTTTTAAAAACACTTTAAATTATGAAAAAATGACATTATAAATTTTTTGAAAAAAAATTTAGATAATAAATCCTTAGTAAATACCTTTTTTTTTTAGATAAGTAAATTCCTATTTTAAAAATAAATGAGTCACTGTCAAGGAGGCTAATTACTTGCAATAAATGAAAATACCGATTTTAGAATGACTAATTATTTTCCTATTAACATTTATGCCTAACTTACAAATTAGACAAAACATTCTAATTTAATTTCTTTCATTATCAATTCTTCCAACTAGGTACCATATGTTGTTAACCTTCTAGATAACACACTTATAAAGTCATGTTCTTGCCCAAACATATCATTGTTTTTTTTCCATCATGATATGCCATGAATAATTAATTATGTTTTTTTTTTTTTTTAAATTTGATTTGTGAACTTTAGTGAAATTCTTTCAATTTGCCAAAATTAATGTACAAGTTTTTATCTCAATATTTTCTCAAACAATTTTTTTAACAATTTAAAAAACAATAATATATAAAATATTAGTAGCTAACAAATTAAATGAACAATTAAAATGTCTCGTGCATCGCACGGGTCACTACACTAGTTGTATTAATTGCTCTATACTATCCATATTTAATTTACATTTATTTGCCTAATAAAAAATCTCTTTATATACTTCATTCCCATGATTCAATTCATCCCCACATTCCCATATGAACAAATAAAAAGTCCAATCATCACATCCAGCATCCTTGAGGAGTCCCATGTCTCCAACCTGAATCTGTGTTCGATCATTCGAGTCAGGATGGGACGCACCACGCAGAAGCAGAACACAATGAACAACAAGGTGCATATTGATGAGAGGAGTGGTTTTCCACCCTCATGGGAATAGGGAATCAAGATTGAGAACAAAATCCACCCATATGTATCAATTAACATGGCTGCTGTTAAGGCATCTTTGCCAAGCCTTGTGTAGAGGATCTTGAGCCCTGATAGGAGCCTAGCAAGGACTGGAAAACCTGTGACAGCAAGAACTGCACAGCAAAAGAAATACCCTTTATTGGTAACGAAAGTGTTTGGTGCACCTCCTGATACCCTATGCTCTAGAGCAAGAAAACCAGCACCCCCCACAATTGGAATGAGAAGGCAAGCAATGGCAATGGTTATAGCCTTCTTGCTTGATCTCAGAATGGTGTCACAGTTCATCTCCAACCCATTAAGGAACACATAGTACATAACTCCCAGATTTGCAAAGGTTTCAACTGCCAGGATTCCTTCTGTACGGTAAACCGAGTTAAAAATTCCAGGGATTCTTCCCAAAAATGATGAACTCAAAATAACACCACCCTGCATATAAAATATCAACTTCAGAAATTCTTTTCTCATTTATGTAATTGTAAGTGATTGATACCTAAGTTTAATTTTCATGCACTATCGGAGTAAAAGATTTTACACTATCAACCATCATAAAATAGTTATTGTAAAAGTCATTAATCTCAGTATACATGACAATCTATAATTGGGGTTAATAGAATAAAAAAATCTTTACAATGTTAGTGTATTTTAATTAAATACCCAGACAATGTAAAGATTTTTTTAACAAATTAACAGAAATGCTATTTGTTATGAGAAAAATTGACACGAAAAGCAACAAATTAGTGGTTAAACAGATCAGGAAATTAATAATCACACATGGATGGTTGGATAAAAGTTAAGTTTCTATAAAATTCATCAGCATATCTTTTCTCCCAAATTAAATAAAAGCAAAGAGAAAATACTGAAAGATACAAATTATTGTTACAAATTCGTGAAACACAGGAAAGGAGCCTTTCTGCAAACAAATTCTCTCTCTCTTATAACACTTTTTGCTTCACTTATATACTCATTCATAATTCCTTTCACAAAAAATCATTCCAAGCAAATAATATTGCTGTAGAGTAAAAATAAACAACCCTATTTGATACTAATGACGTTTTAGGGGGGAATATAGTGTTACAAATGACATTCTAAGGACAGGTATATAAGTTGGAGACAAAAAGAAAAAAAAAATAGTACAAAAATCTTTGCAATATTTTTCTTTCATTTTTTAACTTATCATTTCATGAATAAAATCCAGCCACCATGTGTTAGAGAGAGAATGTTATGTAAACTGCAAAGAGAAATTTTATAGCATGTTTGGTTTCGTGTTGCGTCAGAAAACACTCTCCTTAGAGCATCTTTAATGGAGCAACTCACTATAAGTGCTTCCAATGGGACCCACTTGTACACATCATTCATTTTTACTTTTCCCAATACAAGCATCTCTAAGCACTTAATTCCTCCAATGGAACAACTCTCCTTGGGTGCTTCCAATGGGTCCCACCAAAAAGTTTACATATTTACATTTTATTAATTATTTATTAAATTATAATTATTTTATAAATAAAATAATTATTTTTTAAAAATTAATGGATTTATTTATGCTATTATTTTGAAAAATATTTTTTTAATAATACAAAATATTTTTTTTTTTAAAAAAGCCAGTTGAGAATTTTATGAGAATAAAAATAAGAAAAAAATGATAGGTTTAATTGTGTAAGAAAATTTTGAAGTACTCCTTATTTATATGAATGTTGATATACAATAGTAAAATTAAAAAAAAAACAGTAAAATAACAATCAAATTTTGCTAATTGTCGATTGATATCCAAACTGCACAAATTGAGAAATAATATTTTAATGATATTTTTTTTTAATTTAATAAGCTAAAGCACCGGAGTTTTAATTTTTTAATTTGGTTCCTGAACTTCTATTTATTTTTTTATTAGGTCCCTACTGTTAATGGAGTTAACGGTAGTTAACGGCAATGACTTAATTAAAAATTAAATAAAAATTCAGGAACCCAATTGAAAAAAAAATAGTTCAGGGACCTAATTAAAAATTGTCGAATAGTATAAGGACTTACAGATTAATTTAACCTAAATTATAATATTATTATTTGTCAATAAAAAAGTTTTTATTTTTTATTATAATATTATTATTTGTCAGTAAAAAAAAATTATTTTATTTTAAAACTCTAAAGCACCGGTGCTTCCTAAAGCAACGCTCCTTCACTCGCACAACGGCACAATGCTTCCCAGGCAACGATGCTTCCAAATGTGGGTTGCTTCCCTGCAGGCGTTAAAGATGCTCTTAGGTTCCCACATCATGAGAGAACCTATATGGATTTACTTCTGATTCTCACGTTTTCATCCACACTTTTGACACACAACCAAACATACATTTATACTTTTTACGTGATTTTGTATGTTCTAATTAAAAAATGTAATGCTAGAAGACTCCTACAAAGAGGCTATTTTCGGATTTGAAAACATGACCAAACTGGTCACCAAGACACAACTTTACCGCCTCATCAAGCCACACACTCAATTAAAATAAACAAAAATATTAATACAAGGTACACACATATGAACACTTACAAGCATCTGGGTAACCATAAGAGGCAGGTGGAATGGCTTGAAGATGCGGTGAAAAAAAGTAGAAAGCAGGACATTGTAGGCAATTTGAATAGATAAAAGAGGAACACGATCTCCAATGACATTACTACTTCTCCAGATTTTGTTGGAAAGATCCATTGTTGTATTGTAACATGCAAGTTCTGGTATTGAATCCGGAGGAAAATTCGCCACAGTTGCCATCCCAATCTTCTTCTATCAGGCCTTAATTAATTTTCTCATGTTTTGATTTTTTTTTGCATCCTCGTTTAAACAAAGCCATATACCAGAACAATATGCAAGTTATTGCCATTACATTTAAAGTTGGCACAGTTCAAATTGCTGCTGTTGGCCGTTTGCTAGAATATCCTTTTTTTTTTTTGCTGAATGTTTGCTAGAATATCTTACATACATTGCTGTATTTTGTTTTGTTTTTTTATCTCCTTCGTTTATGGAAATGGCTGTTGCTCTAGTCCACCCTGAATGCACACTAAAAATAGGCATTTGGTTGCAATCCGTTTACTTAAAAAAATTAAAATAAGTTCAACTGAATGACAAATTAAGATATTTATTTCTGTCTCAAACAAAAGGCTATCAAAACCTTCGGAACTAGAAGAATATAATACACCATTCCAATTTCTTCGGATGAAACGGGAACGAAAATAAAATAAATAAATAAAAGGCAAGTGTTTCTCTCACATGTTTAGAAGGAGAGAAAATAAAAAGGAAAATAAGATAAAAAAAAAAAATGGATATCTTATCTGGTATGATTGGATTTTTGTTTTTTAAAAAAAGGTGAATAAAAAGGCAAATAAGAGATAAAGAAGGAAAATAAGATAAAAATAAATCTCTTATCCTAACTGGATAGAAAACAAGATAAATAAATTAAAAAGAATAAACAGGATAAACTCTCATTTCTTGTAATTAATACTACCTCCGATCCTATATATAAGAAATAAATATCTAAAAATGGTTAGATTGGTTAATTTGTCATAAATTTTAATTTTATTCCAAGACTACCCATGACATTAAATTATTTAAGATGTGGTTATTTTTAAAAGATAATTTTTTCAACTAGTGAATATATCTTGTTTTGTTGATAACTCAATAAATGCATTCACTTTCATGAAAAAATGAGTGTATATCATTAATAGACCTCACAATTAATTAGCGGTAAAAAGGGAAAATTAGCAATAAATATACTTAAAAATAGTTATAGGTATCTTATAATTAAGACCAAGAAAATGTTGTCTTTTGTTTCTTATATATAGGACTGGATGAAGTATAAATTAAGAAGAACAATTAAATTTTTATTAATACCCAAGCTTTTTTGGTCCATAATTATATAAAAATACATGTTTCTAGTGCTTTCTCATTAGTTTTATTTCGTTAAGGGATGTCATGATAAATGAATCATTATACGTGATGTAACGTAACATGATTATCTCACATTATCATTTAATAAATAAAGACTAACAATATGAACTACAAATGTGTATTTTTATAAAATTAGAGATTAAATAGAAAAAAATCATAGAGATTAAAATCAAAATTAACTAAACTTTTAGGGGTAAAAAATTTTAAAGTTTTGGTTTTCTTCAAATATTGCTAGCTAATTCTTGAATGATCTAACCTCGTGATTTGCATTGTTTTCGTCTTTGTAGGTGTGATACCTACCAGCTGCATAAATGGTTGGTTTAAAACACATAACATCGGGAAATCAAATCACCTACTCCTTTTGAACTTCTATTTTTTTTTTCCACTTCAATTAAAAATAGCATATCAGTAAAAAGAATTAACAATTAAGAAAAAAAATATTAGTATTATCTAAGAGAGAATTTTTAAAATAATGTATCTTTTTCAACTGAAGAAACAAAAAAGGAAATAGACAATTTCAATCTTATTATTATTATTATTACACACACACACACACACATATACACTTTAAAGACCATTTAGGAAAGAAAATAATACTTTAACAATGAAATTGAGAGTTTATTCTATAATGCCCACAGGATATTGTGGAGCAGCAAGCACCAGGCTAAGGCTTGTATGAAAAGTGAAAACACATTTTCAATTCGGGGTATATGCACAGAGGCATCCACTTATTGAGTATAAGATAACACAAATAAAGATACATGTTATAAAGAACCGTTTGTTCAACTTAAAAAAAGTGATTATAAAAAATATAATTCTTAAAAAATCATTTTAAAACAAACAGATAGAAATTGCTTCTTAAAAAAAGTATAAAAAAAAAACTTAAAAAAAAAAACAATTTAGCCAAACTCAAAAAAAGAAAAAAAAAATCCTTATTTTATTAAAAAAAATACGTTTAAACAAACAGGTCCAAATTCTAAATTCTATTATCGGGTTTGCTTTAATCCAGATTTTAAGGCTGTCATAGTTTTCCATCTTATCCATTTTTATTTATTTTTGTGGCTGCATAACCCTACTTTTTTTAAGAGTGCTAATAAGTGTTCTCAAGACATTGACTAATGAATCAAAATGAAAAATGTTGTGGAAAAGTAATATCAATACACTCTCACAATCGTTTTTAATAAATAAAAAATTATTGCTTTTTATATTTCATTTGAACTTTTAACCATTTTAACCTTTGCTGGTAAAGAACATAATAAAACACAAAATAGAAAGGTGATTGGAGACATCAATGAGGATAGTAGATTGTATAGTTGCTAGACTTGTAAAAAGAGATAGAAAAAAACCAAAGACATTGGAGAAAATTATTAAAAGGGATCTCATAGTGACTGATATCCCTAAGAATTTGATCTTAATTGAGCTCAATGACATGTAGCGGACCTCACTTAATGAAGATAAGGCCACTGTTGGTGGTGGTGGTCTTGAAAATCACATTGCATATCAAACAGTCTTGCTGAATGGCCTGTCAGATGAAAGTTTAAATTCATAACCTTGAATAATTTCCTCCACAATTTTATTGATGGCGTTTCCTTTAACCAGCATCTATTGGAATATAATGACGAACTCAGTAATCCAAAATCCACAAAAAAAAAAAAAAAAAAGAAGATAAACCCAAAATAACTTAGGATAGATTATAGTGATATTCTGAGGCATGATCAAGTAACATGGATTCCTTGCCTGTTTCCAACAATGAAAAAAGTTTTCTCAACATCAATTATAACATTTTGAACCTGGTGAAATGATGTTAAATGTTCTTACTCTTAGGTATGATTGTACTACTAGGTATCCGGACTGAAGGATTAGCAATAAGGGGGTTTATATTGAAAATTGAAAAGTGTCAAGTGTTAACAATACACTCTTTCTATCGCATTCTCTATTAGTAATTAAAATTTATTGAAAAAATGCAAAATCTTGAATGAAACTCTTCAATAGTTAACGGGACTCATTATTGAGTCCCAATAAATTTCAGCCAATGTTAGTGTGTTTAAAAGAATGTGTACCAACAAGTCGTTGGTCCGAGTGGTGCTGGACTCGGTCCCCTTAAGCAAGGTCTTGGGTTCAAGTCTTGTGGATGAAAAAAACATGATTGGGAGGGGAGAACTCCACTAAAGGTAGTTAGGTTCCCCGACGGAAATTAGTCATCGGTAAAGCTAGTGGATACTCCGTACCAATAACATGGTAACCAAAAAAAAAAAAAAAGAATTTGTTACAAACATTTCTTTTGAAAATTAAAAGAGAAAATGAGAAAACCATATAACTTGGTCATTCCTCGAGGGAGATTGTTGCAATTTTTCCCAAAAAAAAATGTGTCATGAAAAAGGACTTATGTGCATGTTTAGATTAACCTATTAAGAAAACAATCTATTTTTTTTATTTGTAACTTTTTGAGAACTTTTAAAAAATTATATTCTAAAAGTAGCAGAACCAAACATGATATAAGTCTAGTGGGAGGCCAGGACCTCACCTTAATTCCAATAGCAATGGCAGTTTTCAATTGAACAAATTCACCTAATCTCAAAGAACCTTCTTTGTTATCTCTAACAAAGATCAGGGGCACACTCCTTGATGAAGCCACATTTAGCAGATGCTTTGTCAGCCATCAAGGGCTGCAATCAGAAGGTACAAGCACAGTCTGCATAACACAAAATGTAAATAAAGTCTCTTTAGGACTATATAAAGCAAAGCCACACACCCACAGCAGCTGGAGGCATGTACTACTACTACTAAGTACAGACAAAAATTGTTACAAACTTTTTCATTTATTACAAAGGAAAACTAATTAGTATTCGCAGGGATCAGCAAAAACATAAAGCCTAACTAGTAGTGACTTTGCAGTAACATGAAAAGGTTAAATCATCAGAAGAAGAGCAAGTTGGATGATTTACTTAAAGTGATGAACTAATAAGAAAAGGTACAGCTACTAAATAAGTGATTAACTAAAGATTTACACATTCTACATATAGCAGAAGTAACACAGGAAAACAATCTGAAGTTTAACTGAAGATATTTTATGATTGCTTCTGATTAAAGGAGCAAGTTGAGCAGACCTTTCCAACTCAGCGCATGGTTTCATACCATTCCCAGAATTATTTGTAAAATCTATAGGTATAGACTTGTTTCACTCATGCTGATCGCAAGACATATAGGTATATACTTGTGAGACATTCACATGCTGCTTACTTATTTTCTCAAGTTAGCATGTACCTGGAAATGAAGCAGAAATCATATGTACAAATCAGGAGAGTTCTCATTTGAACAGAATGAAATGAATAGTAAGTAGTCAGTAACACAAACTCAGCACAAATCGAATTTCATTTCTAATCTACCATAACCATACACATCTTAGAATAACATGTAATCAAATAAATTTGCTTATCAAGAACCACTCAACATATGAAATCGTAGATATACATTACATTAGCTTCACTATGAAGTTCATCCATAATAGCATACAAGACCTGTTTGGACAAATTTCTCCATAAGCACTTATAGGAAGAGAAATTAAGAAGGAAAAATGTAATAAGCTTCTCCATAAGCTTATGCACAAGCTAAAAATCAGTTTTTGGATATGCTAATATGAGAAATCTTCTACAAATTGACTTATGCATAAGCTGATTTTAGTTTATAGAGAAGTTTATTTCATTTTTTTCTTCTTATTTTCTTCTCTCATACATAGTTGTCAATAGCGGCCGGAGCGGCCGCGATAGCGGTGGAGCGCGGAGCGGAGCGGAGGCTTGGTGCGACAAAGATGTTGTAGTGTTGCGTTTTAGTGTTACAGTCGGAGCGGCCGCAATAGCGGCGGAGCGGTGCGGCCGCAATCCCGCTCCTGGGTCGTTTTTGTGTTCACAACATAGAAGATATTTGTTTTTTCGAAAGGAGAAGATTAGAAGGTGGGGACCGATGGGAGAAAGAGAAAGAGAAAAGACTAGGGTTTCAGTCTTTCAGAACTTTTTCTGAATGAAGAAGACAGTAGACGTGTCTATCTTTGACTGCTGATGTGAGAGAAAAATAAACTAGGGTTACTTTTGTTATTTTGGATGAGTGGGTTTTGGGCCTACAGCCCAAATTGGGAACTCTTCATCCTATCCCAAATAATCCTAAAATAGGGAGGTTATTTTACTGTTTTTATAATTAATCATATATATTATACTATTATTATAATTATAAAAGTAATAAAACTATAAAATACCCTATAATATTTAAGAAAAATTTAAAAATATAGAGACAAATATATAACATATAAATATATATAAGAAAAATATATATAAATAAAAATGTAATAATTTAATAAAATCAATATAGTAATAAGAATTATATAATATAATAAGTATAAAGAATATAAAATATCATTATATATATATTGTTATATAATATAATAGAAAATATATATATATTAAAATAGCGGTCATCCCGCTATCCGCTATCCCACTATCCCACTTTTGGGGTCGGCCGCTCCGCTCCGCTACGACGGGATTGACAACTATGCTCTCATAAGTGTTTATGGGGAAGTTTATCCAAACAAATCAATTTAAATCACAGCAAAAATGTTCACTTGCAATGCATCCCAGAAGAATTTTCTAGGGTAGATGGTAAGGTACAATTGTCACAATATATAGCAAACAGGTAATGACTTTACCAGACATAAAATAAACACACAAGCACAATGACTTTACTAGAACAAATATGCCTAGACTATATACAACATAAATTTTTTTTTTGGTAAATTATATACAACGTAAGTAATTCATGATTCACAATAGGGAGATTCCCTGCCAGGATTTAACATACGAAACTCGAGGTTTGTCCAGTATCTTTCCTTTTTGTGAGGGTACCAGTAATCCACTAACCCTTAGCAATTAGCGGCCTATATTTAGCCATTAGTCCACTCATTTGAAATATAAAATAATACAAGTGCTAAAGGGAGTCCAAGAAAAACTATAGGCAGAACTATAAAAAAGGATTTAGAGGTCAACAGTTTATCTATAGATATGATTTTTGACTACATATTATGGCATCATTTGATGCAAGTAACAGATCCCAGCTACTGGGAAAAGGCTTGAATGTTGTTGTTGTTGTTGTATTTTTATATTTGTATTTAAAATGAGACACAGTTAAATACTTAAATATTAACCACTAATTGCTAAGTGTACCAAAGAGAACAGGTCAATATTCATACTGCTAATTATCATAGATAATATCCTTACCTCTTATGATTACACTTTAGGCATGCCTTTTGTTAGGGATCTGATTTCTAATCAGATTGTATGGCCTGAGAGGAAATCTTTCAGCCATTTCCATGTATTTAGAAAAGTTCGTGTTGTCTAGAGCCTCCTTCTCTCCCTGGTCATGATCGACTTTGGTCACTTCTGTGAACAAATCTGACTAAATCCCACTTCAGTGAAATACTCCAGTAATGTCTCTAATCACCAAACTCGGGTATGTAAAATTTATCGACAAATAAGAAAATGAGAAGGTTTGTATATTACCCAACACCATAATATTTGTACATTCAATTGTATCAGCTTCCAAGCTCTAATTTGTTATTGTGGAAGATGGATTTTTTCCATACAGGTTTTTGCTGGGGCTTCAAGGACAAAATCATCATGTATGTACCGCCTTCCTGTGTGAGAGTGACAAACCAGTGTTTGGCAAGCTCGAGTTATCAGAAGTGTTTATTTTCAGTTCCCCATACTCATTTTGTTTCACAGCAGCATGAGAACTGGGTTTATGAAGGCTACCAACAAGTGCAGCGAAAACTCTATCATCAGGTACTAGACCCATTCTCATCATCTCATCATACAACTTAAAAGCTTCATCTGCTCTCCCCTCCTTGGATAAACCAGAAATAATTGCCGTATATGTCTTCATGTTTCCTCTTATACCCTTTACCAACATTTCATTGAAAAGCTTCAGAGCCTCATCTACCCTGTCAACAATACATTCCCCATGTATCAGTGATGTGTATGTAAATACATCTGGCAGTAGCCCCTTCTCTATCATTTCAGTTTTTAACATATGAGCTCGCTTTACTTTTTCATTCTTGCTATATGCATCTATTAGAGTATTATAAGTAACAATATTAGGCACCACTCCCTTTTTCTCCATATTCCTTAAGAACCTATCAGCTTCTGCAAGGTTTCCTTCCTTGCAATATATCTCAATAAACGTAGCGCAAGTCACAACGTTTGGAGCCACTCCTTTCTCCACCATCACATTTAACATCCTCTTGGCTTCCTCATACCTATGCAATTTACACAGCCCACTAGCAAGAATGCTGTACGTAAACACATCCGCTTCAAACCCTTTCCTTTCCATGATAACTTGCAGCCTGAAAGCTTCATCCATCATCCCTCTTTTACAATAACCATCCATCATCGTGTTAAATATTACCACAT
This sequence comes from Pueraria montana var. lobata, assembly GCA_026413185.1. Classification (NCBI taxonomy): domain Eukaryota; kingdom Viridiplantae; phylum Streptophyta; class Magnoliopsida; order Fabales; family Fabaceae; genus Pueraria; species Pueraria montana. Next base: position 7,270,389 of record CM048647.1, read on the forward strand.
TCATATCAACCCCCTTACTCTGCATCTCTTCCAACAAGATTTCCGCAGCCTCCATTTGGCCTGCCTTGCACACGCCACTAATCATCGCCCCAAAAGTATGAGTATTCGGAACAATGCCCCTCCAAATCATCTCGTCAAACAAAGCCGACGCTCTTCTAACATTCCCCACCCTACAATTCCAACTTATCATTGACGTGTAGACGTAAACATCCATCTCCACGTTCCTATCGCACATTTCCTCAAACACCTTCTCCGCGTCCCCAATTCTCCCGGAACTCGCATACCACTCAATCAAAATAGTATACGTTGCCAAACTAGGCACCACTCCCTCCTTCTCCATCAACCCCAGCATCTCATCTACCCCCTTCCGATCCTTCCTCACAACACAAGCATTCAACAACGTATTATAAGTAAACACCGTAGGCCTCACGACGCCTCTCGTGGCCATCTCGTCCATCAACTCCTTAGCTCTCCCAACCTCCCCTCTCCTACACAACACATCCACCGCAAGTGTCAAAGACTGAACACCGACGTCAACGCGGCCGGACTCAACCATCCGGCGAAAGAACCTCACACACAACTCCACCTCGTTACACCTCTTCAAAGCAAGCAAAAGCACAAAGCAAGACCTACCCTCTATGACCAACCCCTTTGTGATTACATAGTCAAACACCCTAAAGGCATCTTCAAACATCCTATTATCAGCACACACCCTGAACAGCATGTCACATAGTTTCTCAACAAAATAGGACTCACTCTCACATTCAAATTCACATTCATCAAGCAAAGAAGCGAGACCCGAAACGGGGCGTTTGGTTTCCACTTCGGTGATGACAAGGGAATTCAAGAGGGTTCTCATTGAGGCGAATTTGTGGGCTGCGAAGAGTCTGTAGAGGAGGATGAGGTGAGCCTTGAGGTCGGGTTTGTGAGGGGTTTGTGATGTGAGGAAGTGGAAGAAGGTTAAGCAGGAGCGAGGTGGGAGAGTGGGGTCGGAGAGGATACGGTAAGTGACGTGGGGCGCGATGCAGGGGATCGAGGAGTGGAGTTTGGAATGGGGGGTGTTGAGGAGGGTGTGAGTTATGGTGTGGGCGAGTTGGAGGTGTTGGGGGGTTGGAGGGAAGGAGGTGAATTTGGTGAGGATTCTCGAGAGGGTCTTCTGGGAATGGGAACTCATTGGGTTTTTACAGAGGAGAAAAAGGGAGTGAGAATTTGGGATTGTAACAGAGAGAAGAACACTACTGTTGGGGAAGAAGGATGCTTGCTTGCACTCTACTCAGCTTCTGCACTAAAGAGAGAGAGGGGTTGAAGTTGAAGGTTGATGCTCTCTAGTCTACAAATAGTCAAACACAATCCGTGCATAAATTTTGGGAATTAGAGCAAAATGGCGAATATACCATCAAGAGTTTCGGGGAAAAAAAAAATTATCGTGTCAATATAAAATAAAATAAGTCATTGTGTGCTAAAAATTTAATTAATATCAAATGAATTTAAAAAAAATTAATTTTTTTTGGTGAAGATAAAAAAATTAATAATTTAAGTTATTGTGTGGTAAAAATATGTGGTCTATATGAAAATCGGCCTAACCTATATTGTTTTTCACACCTTGACATGCTGAGTCGAGCTAAGCAACCTATTTTGACATCTATGACTTTAATTCTTGCTCTCTTAGTCTTAATAAGTAGGATATTAATTAATTAATTAATTTTACTCATTGATAGGGTTGTTTTGTCATAACTAAACCTAAGTAAGAATTCAAGAGAGTAATAGCAATGACAAAACAAATTAATCTGACTTGTTTGGTACCTGGCCATTTGCTCCCTCCTGATGAGCTAGGGTGACTTGGCCCACTTTTAATACATGAGCTAAAAAATTAACCACCTCTTTGGATGAAAGGAAGGAGGAGAAAAAGGAAGGGAAATTTTTAAAATTTATTTAGTGTGGGTTCCACACTTCCATCACACTATTTTAATTCAAATATTTCTTCTCAATTTTATTCTATTATTTTCTATTCTACACAACCAAACTCATCCTAAGTGACAGAGGCATTGAAATCCTCTAACTAGAATGGGGTACTAAAAGAATAGCAAAAGGTAAAAAAGGTAAAGTACTTTTTTTTTTGTCCTGGACCAGAGACCACAGGTGTCCTCCAACCTACTAGATCAGAGATCCTGCTTGCGGTACGTGGCTGCCGCTGGTCCAAGGAAATTTTGCACATCGTTCCCCATCATGTGAACGCAACGGGACTTTACACCACTGCGTCAACCCTTTAGATTAAGGTAAAGTACTTTTTACACCTTTATATAAAATTAGAAAATAAAAACAAGTAAAAAATATTATAAAAAGCTAAATGTATGGTTTGTGCATTGACGAATTCCATCTAGTATTAAAATAGATTTTCAAGATTTTTTAAATCATAAATTTATTTTCAAATTTAACATATTTAAAGTAAAAATGTGTAAAGTAAAAAATTAAAGACATATTCAAAGTCAATTTAAGTGTATTATATTTAAATTAAATATACCTTAATTCAACCTAATAATGAATAAAGTCTCACCTTCTTATTCTAGATATCTCTTCACTTTAAATATTTAAATTTTGTTCATGATTTTGTTTACAATTATCTTTAAAAATAATAGTCAAAGAATAAAAATTATTTTTTCCTTAAAAGCATTTTATTTAATATTTTACCAATACATCCTTATCATTATTTTCAATAAACTTTTTTAATTTTTTATCAACTATAATAAACTATTAATGATATTCTTGATATGAAACATAAGAAAAGAACATTAAAGAAATACCCTCATTTAATATCAAGATTTTAAATTCTTTTTTGAGTGTCATATATTTTTCAAGATTTTTATATTCAATATTATACATTAAATACATTTGACCAAGTAAAAAAAATATTATGATGTATAGCCCGTGGAGGCTTTTTGACCATCATGGTAATTAAAAAATAACTAATTATCAAACTAAAATACAAAAAAAAACTATTTACCTGGAGTGGGTGGTTTTGGACATGTAGGCGTCGTAAAGAGTCATGACAGTTGACGCTTTAAGAAAACGACAAATTTTTCCCCTGATCATTTGAGGTTTACGTGTTTATTTATTTATTTTTTAAATAGTTAATATATGACGTCAACACTCTTGACTCTTTAAGTTTGATTTTATCAAGGCCCTTTCTGTGTACGTAGGGAGCGTTTATCGTTTTCTGGAAGAGTCAATTATTATGACACTTTGAGTGTTAGTTTACTCATTGGATAGTAAAGTATAAAATTTAACGGATGTAGTTTTAGTAAACAAGTGATATATATTAAAGTAAGTGTTTTTTTTGTTGAAAAAATTAGGGAAAATATGTTTTCAGTCCCTGTACTTTATAAATTTTTTTGTTTTAGTCCCTATATTTTACCATTGAATATTTTGGTCCCTGAACTTTTAACAAAAAAGTGGTTTTAGACTTTAGTCCCTTAAGACAGACACCACGTAGGAAATGATATTAACAGTTTCTGTTATGAGGGACTAAACACACTGATTTTTTAAAAGTTCAGGATCAAAATGTTCGATGGTGAAGTACATGGACTAAAACCAAGAATTTTATAAAGTACAAGGACTAAAAACATATTTTTTCCAAAAAAAATATGTAGATAAAACCATATGGTAGCAGACATATTAATTTTTAAAACATGATGAAATGTTTTTTTTCTCTTGATACATAAATTAAAAATATATATTAAAGTAAGTTTTTTTTATAAAAAAAATACATGATATATAAACAAAAATAGCTATGTAGTTTAGGCACAAGGGGACAGCCTAAACGTGTACAAAGCATCAACAGTGGTGACTCTACACAAATATAATGCAAGGAGTCAACACAGTTGACACCATACATTAACTATTTTAAAAAATAAATAAACAAACACATAAACCTCAAATGTTCGGAAACAAATTTGTCTTTTTCTTAAAGCGTCAACTGTCATGACTCTTTACTATGCCTACGTGTCAAAAATCATCCATCCTAGATATATAGTTTTTTTTTTTATATTTTAGTTTGGTAATTAGTTTTTTTATTACCATAATGGTCAAAAAGCTAGCCCGTGGATCCAATAGATTCTTTTTTTGACAGAGGATCGAATAGATTCTAGACTAGTAATAAAATATATTTTCAAGAATTTTTAAATTATAAATGTATTTTTAGATTTAACTTATTTAAAGTAAAAATGTGTAATTAAAAAATTAAAGATATATCAAAATCAATTTAATCAAGTTGTATTTAAAATTACTTTTATTTAATCTAATGGTAAATGATTTTCTAGTTTTTAATTTTACTTATATCTGCACTTTATATGAATATTTAAATTTTATTGATGATTTTGTTTGCTATCATTTCTAAAAATAATAGTCAAAGAATAAAATAATTTTTTTCATTAAAACATGATATTTAATATTTTATTAATATATTCTTATCATTATTTCAATAAATGTTTTTTTAACAAAATATAATAAACTATTTATGATATTCTTGATGTGATATATAAGAAAAAAGCATTAAAGTAATGTCATTATTTAGTACTTAAGATTTTAAATTCCTTATGTCATATATTTGTCAAGATTTATATTCAATATTATGCATTAAATACACTTAATTAATTAAAAATAAAATACCTTTAATTGATTAGAAATAATAAAGAAATTGCTAATAAGTTGGTAAAGTAAAAAGTAAAAAATAAATGGAAAATGTTAAAATTGTTAATTAATTTATATATTTTTTATATAATAATTTTATTTTAATTAATCTTAACGGAGCCAAGTGAAATATTATTTGGTTTTACACAAGCATTTTTTCGTAAATAATAATCTCAAACTATCATTTTTTTTATCTTTATCTCTTTTATCTTTATATAAAATAATTTTTAATAATTTTTAAAAAAACGTCAGTAATTAAAAGTAATTTTACATAACAATTTAAATTATTTATTATAAACATAAAATATAATTTAACCCACAGGACAAAATACTAGCTATATTAATTTCATGACAATTATTTGTAGTTATGAGTTATTTACTTCGTTAATTTTTGAACAATATCAAATGTGAGTAGTCAACAAATATTTAATGTTTAAAACTTGAAACAATAAATATTTCAAATCTTTGACACATTAAATATTTATTCACATTTAACATTTTTTTTTCAAAGTTAAATTATATTTGATGAACTTTGTCTAAAAAGTGAGAGAAATTCCTAGTCAAAATCCCAACAGCTTAGGAAGAAATGTAAAAGGCAACCCATTACTCTGGTCCCATTCAAAATTGGAAGAAAATCCTTTTTCTTTTTCTTCCCTTTTCAAGCTTGCAAGATAGATTTGGTAAATTCTCAAGATTTGACCATGGCACACATCACAAAAAACAAACACCCACCCCTCACACCTTTATTTAATCCCATTTTCAAACTCAACACTACACACTATCTCTTATTTCTATTGGCATTATTTTTTCTTTCTTTGAGTCTTTCCCTTTGTTTAACATTCCAACATTTTCCGTGGAGTTCAAATATCGTGCTAACCAAAACCAAAGGACACCATCACTAATGCCACGCCCTTTTTCCACTATTGCCTACGTATCCGGAAACTCATTAGGAGGTAACACTTGCTTGCTTTTCTTCACTTCCTTTCAAGATACCCATTTGTGTTTTTTTTTAAACAAAGCTTTTCTAACACTAGTTCATTTCTAGGGTTTGAATTTGTGCCAGATGGGTTTTCCAGTAATGTTCCAACACCCAATGTTTTCCCAACTCTGGTGCCAGTCATTGCTGACGAAGTGTTCCAACGAGAGTTGGAGCAAGAGCAAACACGATGTGAACTGGAGAAAGAGGAAATCAGGAGAAAGATATTTGCTGAGGAGATGACATTGGGACGACGATGAGAGATGGAGGAAGAAGTTAGGAGACAAATGGCGTTGGGAATTCCGTTAGGATTCTCATTTCGAGAACCAGTTTCTGTGTCTTTTAATCAAAGACGAAGCAATCGGGGTAACAACATTTTCGATGCGCCACAATACCAATTAATGCGCCAAGTTGATACCAAACAATGTCTTACGCGAACTAACAATAACAATAATGTGTTCATATCGGTTAGTATACTTGCATCCTAATTGTTTGACTAATCACTACTTAACAATACATTTTCTTCATAATATACTTGCATTACTATAATTTTACTGGCAATGTTGGTCAATCATTATATGTATATATATCTTATTCATACATCAACATCCTAAAAGAAGATGGAGTCAATATATAGGGAATGTTAAAGCTCTTAGTTGGTCGCTGAGCATATATTATTTTGTTTATCCCATTGTAGGCTAAGCCAGATGTTCGTCTTTATGGTACAAAGCGCAAAGCGGTGCCATCTTGTACAATTGATGACAACAACAATTCTCCACTCATTTTACCAAAGAAACCCAAACAAGAATGGAGTTGTGCATTATGCCAGATTACTACTACAAGTGAAAAAGGGCTGAACGACCATCTTCAAGGCAAAAAGCACAAGGCAAAAGAAGCATCTCTGAGATGTTAGCAAATTAATGAATTTATATGCTTCTTAGATATTGAATTTATATTTGTATTTCTAATTATACAAAGATGATTGAAATGTTTTTATTTATTTAAATTTGGAAAAAAAACTTCACAAGACTAAATAAATTAAGATTTCTTAAAATTTGGCACTTTTCCAAAATTACCCTCGTTGAATTTTGTAGGGCAAATAGTCAAAATAAAATGGGTGTGGTTGATATAGGATTTTACTCCTTTATAATGGTGGTATTGTCTATAAAGCATGTGGTAATGTAACTCACATCTAGTTCATTCACATGCTAAAGATATTTGATTAAAATTAAATTTTAAAGAAACTAAATTTGAAAATATATTTTAAAAAATTAATATTAAAATTTGCATCAAGAAAGAGTCTCAAATGTTAGTTAAAAATAAAGTTATTAAATTAAAAAATAAAATATTTTTCTTTTTCACCACAACAATTGCATCCCAAACATGATTAAAAAGTGTGAGAATCTAATGGGATACTGATTAGATAGATAAACATTGTAGACTCCATAGTTCTGCCTAGTAGCTAGCTACAGGCCTACATCGTAGGGATTTGCTGATAATAACACAATGATGAATGGTGTAAAGGTTTGAAAGAGGGAGGGAGAGAGAAGGTAATGTTTAAAAATAGAGGTGAAATATTGTTTAATAAGCCAACAGACAACAAGAAAATTTGTGTTTGTTTTCCTATCATGGATGTATGACTAGAGAGAAGAGTCCTTAAGTATATATTATAGCCATCTCTTTCTCTTCTGGAGCAAAGATAAACGATCACCAGAAATAACTAATATTTACACGGCATATAATGGATTAGTGAAAGAGAGGGAGAAGTGTCATTTTTTTTAACAACAATTTCTTTGTACTAAGAACAAAATATGTTTAATAACAATTTGTACTAAGAACATCTCCACAGCATATATATATATATATATATATATATATATATATATATATGTAGGAATAGGCTTCTAGAAACAGAATACCACAAGTCATCTCTTACTACATAGACTATTTAATGTACTGAGAGAGACATTTGAAACCATCTCCGTAACCCATTTTCTTCACAATGCTGCACATGAAAACCTCCATTGGACGGATGTTAGAGTCTGACAAATTTACATTGCCCTTGCCTCTGGTGAAATTGGTCAAGCCCAAATGGTAACACAACTCTTCTTCTGAGGCAGCATATGGAATATCTATCTTGTTTCCAAGGATAAGGAAAGGGACTATAGTCAAAGACTATCAGAGAGCAGTGCATCCAACTCTTTTTTACACTAAGCAAATCTTTCCTTGTCATTTTTTTTTGTCTTGGGTCAGAGACCACGACTATCCCTCCAACCTATTGAGTCAAAGCCTAATCTCGCTCATGGTGTGTGTGACTGCTACTGGCCCAAACAAATTTTACACACGGAAGGAATCAAACATGGGTTCACCTACTAAATAGATCTTTTCTTATCATATATATGCATCTACCAAGTAGACCACTGTATCTATACCTGCATTAAAGAAGGATGATGCTTACTCTAAAGTCTCTCAAAGTAAAATGGGTGAGTAAATAATAAACCTCAAGCAAGAGAATAAGTACTCCTCTGTCAAAATGTTAAAGTAACTCAAAAGTCAAGGTGCACGTTACACACATACCAAAGTCAAGACATGCTTAATGCTTGAGAATAATAATGCAAGTAACAATTAATTAAAAAACCAAAAAAAAGGAAACCAACTTCTAAGAATGCGAGATTTGTTTAGGGTATCTTTTTTTTTCAAAGAGGTATAGCATTAGCAGCCAGAATTATGAAGGCATGAGTATCGAGATGTCCCTTAATTTAAGTATATTATGCTCAACAAGACACTCCATAGGAAAAATAGTATCAGCAGCAGATATATTTGATAAAATATTAGGAAAAGTTTCAACGTACACCCGCACAGTACAAACACCCCTCTAACACCCATCGTTTATTAATTTTTCATTGCTGACTCATTAAGTGAATCTTATGTGGAGTTTTATTAAAAAAAAAAACAAATTGTTAAAAAAATCAAAATTCACAAAATAATAACACAGGGAAGAATAATTCATGAGAAGCAAACAATGAAATTTTGACTATCATCGGAATTCCAAGAATTGACTTGGAGCATTAGGAGAGCATTTTGGGAGACCTTCCACACCGAGACAGAGTCATCAACGACGAGAAGAGCTCGATTGGCAGCAGCGGCGAAGTCAGCATGTTCGATTGTGAGTTTAAGGTTTGGGGGTAGAGGGGATGGGTTTTGAGGAAGGAAAGGACGAACGGTGTTTGGGAATGAAAAAGACGACGACAGTAGCTAGAAGAAGACATTGTTGAGGTTCGTGACATTTTGGGGCTGCGATAGTAGTTGGAAGAAAAAGTGGTAAGGGATTGGGACGTTTGTGGACTACTGCAGCGGCAGAGTAATTGAAATTGGGTTAACTTTATTAGTGAAAGTGGTTAATTATGTTAGGTGGATGGTTACTAGAAATTCTCTATTGGTTGGTTAACGATGTTAGTAAGAAAGGTTAATTTTATGAATTAAAGGGGTAGTATTGTAGAGTAATTCGAAGTGGGTTAACTCTGTTAATGAGAGTAGTTAATTCTATTTAGTTAAGGATTAATTGATGTTATTCAGTATGGTTTATATGTTGTGTAATTACTAACAAAAAAATTCTTTTGCATTCAATAATGTGTCTTATATTTGGGACATACATTATCATAATTGATAATGATCCTTCAACATTCTTAAAATGAAGAAAAAGATATTCAAGGAGAAGGAGAATGGTTAATGTGGTGTCTTGGGAAACTTTAAATTTAGGGGTAGTGTTGCATAATAATTGAAAGTGGGTTAACTCTATTAGTGGGATGGTTAATTTTGTTTAGTGAATGGTTAATAGAGACTATCTGGTATAATTTATATGTTATTACTAATAAAAGTTCTTTTATATTTAATATCATATGATATGTTAGGGACATACATTATCATAATTGATAATGATTGTTAAACATTATTAAAATGAAGAGCGGGAGATTCAAGAAGTTGAAGAGAATGAATATTAGATAATTGATTTGTTATACAATTTTTTATTGTCACTTTGTTGTAAATCATTCTTGATTCTTGATTTGTTTATCAGCATTTTGCAGGTGCGTCTAAGATATGAATGCAAAACGAAGTGGCTTGCTAAAGTTAATAACAATTTAACAAATGTGCAAAGGTGTTGAATTGAGATGACACTGTTTAGTGAAGGGTTAGTAGAGTCCAGATGATATGAGACTTGTAAGAATACATATATTTAGTTATCTGTAGTACACAATATATGGACAACAAAAATTGCTTCTTGATCTTCTTAATTTTTGTGAGTGTATGAGTTTTCTCTCTTATATTCAACAAAGAATATGGAAAAATGAAAGTTAGTAACCACAAATACATTGATCAATGTTTGTATTGGGTTAACCATTTTAATATGAACAATTAATCATGAAGTTTAAAATTTAAGTTTTGCATTGTATGTCATTTAATTAATAGTTAGTAAATATTTTAATGTAAAAATTATTCAATTATTTATGTAAAATGATACTTTCAAAAAGTGAAACTTTAATAATATAATGTCAATTTATTTTTTGAACAAAATATTAATTAACCAGATAGAGCGCATGATTAATCCTTTATTTACAACCAGTTAACAACTTTTATGATTGAACACTTAAATAACCATTGAATGATTAAATGCAATCTCACATGTAAGTATAAATTTGTAGGAGAAACTACTATCTTGTGATGAAGCTTTATTGTTCACAATTTGCATTACACTTAGACATTTTGACAAATTTATTAAAATAAAATCATTGACAAATTTTTATATTAAGTTAACCAATTTACTATGATCAACTAACCACGAAAGTCTAAAATTGATTTATGTATTGCATGTCAATCAAATTAACCAATTTACTATGACTAATTAACCACATATTTACACTTAGTTAATCATGAGTTTTTTTTTTTACAATAAGATCGTTAATCAATATGTACAATTATTTAACTTTTTTGCAACAAACAATTAACCACTGAATTTAGACAGAGTTTTGCATGCTAGTAGAAATGAAACTTTAACCACATATGATGCACAATAAAACTATGTATAGAAATTGCTAAGTTAGTCTCACAAATAATTTAAATGCTATGAACTTTATTGTATATGGTTATGAGATTGTACCTAATACAATTAATGCATTTGATAACTGTTGGTAGTTAATTTTGTTTCACAAGGATTATTAACTACATTTGTATGGATGATCAACTTTGACTTACATGTGGTATAATGTTATTAATTGTAATACATGGTTAACTACATATAAATTTAATGGTAATATTGCATAGAAAGTGGTTATCAATAAATTAAGGTCATTGGAACAGTTATACAGGTTTTACATTGTGTTCAACTTTTCGAAATTTGTAACAACGATTAACTTTGGCTCACAAGTGAATTAGGATTACATATGTGAACAACTACCTCAACCAATAAAATACTATTGAGCAATAATTGATTTAGTCAATTAGTTATTTATAACCACTTCCAAAGAAAAGTTGACTGTGTTTAGATACATAGCTAATCACATATGACGCACAACAAGATTATGTATATAAATTGTTAATTTAGTCTCACAAATGGTTTGAACGCTATGAACTTTGTTGTATATGATTATGAGGTTATACCTAATACGATCAATGCATTTAAATGACTGTTGGTAGTTAACATTGCTTCACAATGATTGTTAATCACACTTGTATGGATGATCAACTTTGACTTACATGTGGTAAATTATTATTAATTATAATACGTGGTTAACTACGTATAAAATTAATGTTAACATTGCATAGAAAGTGATTATCCATAAATTAAGGTTATTGAATAAGTTATCGAGGTTTTAATAACTTGTTCAACCTTTCGAAATTTGTAACGATGATTAACTTCGTCTCCCAAGTGAATTAGGATTACATTTGTGAACAACTACCTCAACCAAAAACATACTATTGAGCACAAGAATAGTTGATTTAGTCAATCATTTATTTATAACCATTTATGAAGCAAAGTTGACTATGTTTACACATATAGCTAACCACATATCCACAATAAGACTGTGTATATAAATTGTTAATTTATTCTCACAGATAATTTAAATACTATGAACTTTACTGTATATGGTTATGAGGTTACCTAATACAGTCAATGCATTTGAATGACTGTTGATAGTTAACTTTGTTTCACAAAATTGTTAACCACACTTGTATGGATGGTCAACTTTGACTTACATGTGGTAAAATATTATTAATTATAATACATGGTTAACTACATATAAAATTAATGTTAACATTGCATAGAAAGTGGTTATCCATAAATTAAGGTCATTGAATAAGTTATGGTTTTAATAACTTGTTCAACTTTTCAAAATTTGTAACGATGATTTACTTCGTCTCCCAAGTGAATTAGGATTACATTTGTGAATAACTACCACAACCAAAAAAATACTATTGAGCACAAAAATAATTGATTTAGTTAATCATTTATTTATAACCAATTGCAAAGCAAAGTTGACTATGTTTACATATATAGTTAACCACATATGATGCACATTAAGATTATGTATATAAATTGTTAAATTAGTCTCACAAATAATTTAAATACTATGAACTTTATTGTATATGGTTATGAGCTTATACCTAATATAGTCAATGCATTTTAATGACTGTTGGTAGTTAACATTGCTTCACAAGGATTGTTAACCACACTTGTATGAATGGTCAACTTTAACTTACATGTGGTATAATGTTATTAATTTTTATACATGGTTAACTACATATAAAATTAATGTTAATATTGCATAGAAAATGTTTATCAATAAATTAAGATCATTGTATTAGTTATACATATTTTTATAACTTTGTTTTACAAGGATAATTAACTACATTTATATATATGGTTAACTTTGACTAACACGTGATTGATACTTCTATAATGTTATTAATTTTTATACGTGGTTAACTACATATAAAATTAATGTTAATATTGTATAGAAAATGGTTATCAATAAATTAAGGTCATTATATCAGTTATATAGGTTTTAACAACTTTGTTTCACAAGGATAGTTAACTACATTTCTATGTATGGTCAACTTTGACTAACACATGATTAATACTTCTATAATGTTATTAATTTTTATACGTGGTTAACTACATATAAAATTAATGTTAACATTGCATAGAAAGTGGTTATCAATAAATTAAGGTCATTGAATCAGTTATCGAGGTTTTAATAACTTTATTTTATAAGGATAGTTAACTACATTTGTATGTATGGTTAACTTTGACTAACACATAATTAATACTACTATAATGTTACTAATTTTTATACATGGTTAATTACATATAAAATTAATATTAACATTGCATAGAAAGTGGTTATCAATAAATTAAGGTCATTGAATCAGTTATCAAGGTTTCAGTAACTTTGTTTCACAAGGATAGTTAACTACATTTATATGTATGGTTAACTTTGACTAACATGTGATTAATACTTCTATAATGTTATTAAATTTTATACGTGGTTAACTACATATAAAATTAATATTAACATTGTATAGAAAGTGATTATCAATAAATTATGGTCATTGTATCAGTTATACAGGTTTTAATGACTTTGTTTCACAAGAATAATTAACTACATTTCTATGTATGGTTAACTTTGACTAACACGTGATTAATACTTTTATAATGTTATTAATTTTTATACGTGGTTAACTATATATAAAATTCATGTTGACATTGCATAGAAAGTGATTATCAATAAATTAAGGTCATCGAATCAGTTATCGATGTTTTAATAACTTTGTTTCACTAGTTAACTACATTTGTATGTATGGTTAACTTTGACTAACATGTGATTAATACTTCTATAATGTTATTAATTTTTATACATGGTTAACTACATATAAAAATAATGTTAACATTGCATAGAAAGTGGTTATCAATAAATTAAAGTCAGTGAATCAGTTATTGAGGTTTTAATAACTTTGTTTCACCAGGATTGTTAACTACATTTGTATGTATGGTTAACTTTGACCAACATGTGATTAATACTTCTATAATGTTATTAATTTTTATACGTGATTAACTACATATAAATTTAATGTTAACATTGCATAGAAAGTGGTTATCAATAAATTAAAATCATTGTATCAATTATACAGGTTTTACATTGTCTTCAACTTTTTGAAATTTGTAACGACAATTAACATTGGTTCACAAGTGAATTAGTATTACATATATGAACAACTACTTTAACCGAAAAAATACTATTGAGCACAACAATAATTGATTTAGTCAATCATTTATTTATAACCACATGTGAAGCAAAGTTGACTATGTGTACATACATAGTTAACCACATGTGACGCACAATAAGATTATTAATGACTTGTAAATGAAAGTTAACCATATTGAAGCCAACAATTATATTTTCATTTAGAAAGTTTCACAATTACAAGTGACTTGAAAATTGTTATCATTTATTTGTAGTTGTTCCCATTTATAATTTGTGTTTAATTCTGTTTACAAAATGGTTACATGTAATAGTATACGCAACATTGGTGCCCATGCCAGCTTTACCCAAATGGATATAATCAATATTTAACATAGTTAATATCATCTCCATGACATATCTGTAATGAGTTTTCACAAAACGAAAGTTTTATTGTCAATATTAGCACATTGTACGTCATTTACTATTAATATAATTACATTCCAAAAAAATATAAAAGTTTTCCAACATTCAAATTGAAACTTGACTTTCATCACTTTTGAGTCATTTTCCAAGTCATCAAATAGGTAGCCTTAACTTGTGACAAACTATATTGTCCACGATTAGCTTGGTCAATACTCTGTCAATCTCTCTGAGAACAAGAAGGTTAATCAATTTGTATGTATAATTAACCATTTTTATTTGAAAATCATTGTGGTCTATAATTGAGTTTTAATTCTCATTTAAAGTAAATAACTTTTTGTCAAAGTTTTACTTCTCAAATTACACATTTAACTTAATTTTGTAAATCATTCAAAGGTAAAAAGTGAAACAATCCAAAACCATGCATATTTTTGGATGAATCCTTAATTAACCAAATGTTGCACATGGTTAACCACATATTTACATTCAATCATGTTTAAAGACTTAAGTAACCATTCATCAAATGATGTCGTTAATCGTGGTTAACCACACATATTAACTAAAAGTACTTTTGAACAAAATTTTACATGTAATATGAAAGGTAATACAATTTAACCACATAATTCACTATATTAACCCTATTTACAAAAGTCATTAACCATCAAATGTAGCAGGCGTGCTTTCCAAAGCAAACAATCCCAAGGATTCCTTCACATGTTCGGATACATTGGAATATCATTATAAACTTTTGCAGACTTTAGGCATGCGACTCCCTGTAATGCCATAATGGTATGACATTAGAGCAATAATATGAGAAATTGTTAGTTAACCATGATTGTTCTCAATTAACTAGTAAATATCATTTACTTAACCACAATATTGAAATTTTAAAAATGTTTTCAATCTATAAAACTTGTTTTCATTTGTTACATATTGTATGTCTCATGACAATAGTTTGTAGATAAGAATTAATCGCTGAATGGGTGCAAAACTACTTGGCCATTGTGACTTTTTGTCCCTTATCTTGTTTCTTATTCTAAATTTTAAATGCTATTGTAATCTATGACATTATTTCTATAAATGGATTTCATTTGAAATTTATATTATTCTGTTAGTGATCAAACAAAGATAAACCATTTATGCTTTGATTGCAAAGATCATGACACTGCAGTACAAATTTGAGGAAGACAAAAAGCGGCTTCAACAGTTAAGAACTACTAGGAAATTTATACCATATTAAATAGTTTCTAACATGGTTGGTACAATGTTTTTTTTTTATCATAGGATACATGACTGCTAAACTTAGCTAACAAAATTGGAGTGCTAAGTTTGTCTAAATTTAGTAGTCATGCTGCTAATATGGTTTAGCAGTCTTAACACTCCAATTTTTTCTAATGTAGTTGACCATTTAGTGTAGCTAATAGTTATTGTATTTTAAGTTAAGGAAATCCAAGACAAAAAATATTGTTGCACTGGGTCAAATTGAAGATGCACATATAATTAAGCTAGCCTTAATTTATGAATAGGCTATATTGTGCACAATTACCATGGTCAATTATGTATATGGCAATCTCAGGAAATTATGGTTAACCAATTAGTAAGTTAAATTAATCATCTTTATATGAAAAGTTAACAATAGATGTCTAAAACTAAAATTTAAACTACATATGAACCTAAAACATTAACAGCACCAAAAAGTCAAATATGAATTGAGTTCTCTATTAACAACATCATTTGCATCACTTCTCTTAAAAAAATTAAGACAAATGTTAAAGCCGGTTGTGTTGAATATAAAGTCTCAAATTCCTTTTTTATTAAACCATGTGAGTATAACATGATATCCAACATTTGAATTATAAAACAAAGGTTCCCAAACATATATAAAAGACTATATAAATTAAAAGGAAAAATTTTTTCTATAACTTCTAGACTTTCAACTCCAACAATTATGCACTAACACAAGCTAAGAAGACTGGCAGATTGTTAGACCAACTAAAACTAGCAATCCCAGCAAATTAGGTATTTAACAAAAATGAAGATAAGAGTTGTTTCATCAAGTTAACACTTAACAGCCGTGTGATGTGGAGGATAAAATCCAAGCATTCAGAAAGAGCATTAGGAACTTGCTAACTGGTGATCACTAGGGACCAAGCACTTATGTAATAAGACTTTGAATCATCATTATCTTATGATGTGAAACACACCTACTACTAATGGTCTTTTTATACTGAAAATCTAGATCAAGCACAAGTGTAGTACAACTAACGCAAGCTGAACCTAAAACCACTCTTAATATAATAAGAATCCTAACTCAATAATACTTTTAATAAAAAATTATTGTTCTGTGTAGGTTAGGTACTTTAGATGGATCTACAAAAGTATGAGAAAAAAGCTTAAATATCTCTTGTGCACCATAACAAACTAAAAGAAAGGAAGAATCCAAAAGTCAGCATAAGTGTTACTTTTCAACATTGATTAAGCAAAAGTAATTGCCATATAAGAAATAATTAAAAGCCAATTGTGCTGAATTTAAAGTCTCAAATTCCTTTTTTCTTAAACCACGTGACTATAACATGATGTCCAATATACAAGAAAGGTTCCCAAACATATATAAAATATTGCATAAATTAAAATGAAAAAATGGAAAAACTTCCAGACTTTCAACTCCAAGAATTATGCACTAACATAAGCTAAGAAGACTATAATATATTGTTAGACCAGCTAAAACTATCAGTCCCAGCAAACTAGGTGTTTAACAGTTTAAAATGAAGATGAAAGTCAAGTTAACACTTAATAGTAGTAATATATGGATGATAAAGTTTAGGGATTCGAAAAGACCATTAGGAACTTGCTGACTGGTTCTATAAAAGTTATCAAACTAAACACTATGAGAATTGTCAACATTCAGTAGTCACGTAAATAATCTACACTTCCCCCATTTTTTCCTCACAAGGTAAAAGAACTTGTTCTTCCATCAAGCTCAAACAAAACATATTCAATGATTACTAATCAAAAGTGGTTGCATGTGTTTGTTACTAATGACGTTTGGTTACTAATCAAGTGGTGGTATGTGTTGATTATTAATATCATCTGGTTGATTATGAATAATAAAGTGGTTAACTCATAACTCATGTTGGTCACTAATGACCTTAGGCTCTATTTAGGAAGTTTTTATTTGTTTTTACCTTACTATGTAGCATACAATGATTATTGAAACATATTTAACATTTCTAATGAAA
This sequence comes from Pueraria montana var. lobata, assembly GCA_026413185.1. Lineage (NCBI taxonomy): Eukaryota > Viridiplantae > Streptophyta > Magnoliopsida > Fabales > Fabaceae > Pueraria > Pueraria montana. Next base: position 7,287,950 of record CM048647.1, read on the forward strand.
GCATGTGTTAGGATAATTGTGAGTCTAGACTTCCAAATGACAAGAAAATAGATGAGTGCTTTTGATAGGTCAAAGTTGAAAAATGTAAAAATTATATTACCCCATTTATGATGCATATTTAATAGTACCCCCGTGGACTCAAATAGATAGGCATTTTGGTACCTTGCACAAAGTATCAATTATATAACAGATGCTAACAAAAGAAATGTGCAATCCAAGGAAATAAGAAATCTGCACAAGCTATCAATTGTATATCAGATTGGCATTTCCTCATCATTTATTGCCTTGCATAAATGTGTATGTAACAAATAGAAAGCTTTAATGGCACGACATCTTTTTGGAAGTTCCTTCAATCACCAAGCAAAACATAGACAATGACAAACCAAATGTAAATCATCTACATACTAGGCCTAACAACCTCCCTAAGGTCTGAGTTGATAAGGAGTTGTCGGCTAAGTTAGCACAAAAAACATAAGAGAAACAAAGACCCACGAATCTTGTAAATGAAAATTTATTGAAAATTTATCATACACGCACACAGTGAAACCCCTTAGTCCCCAAATTCCCACCCCCATTATCCCCTTCCCGCACATGACCACAACCATCCATCTCACGCATACGCCCACCCAAGTCACACACAAAGGACTCCCCCCCCCCCCCCCCCCCCACACACACACACACACATAAAAGTGAGATTAATTGTGAGAATTTTGACTAAGAGTCATAATTATTGGCAACACAATCAGAATGATGAACAACTAGACAAACTATTTCACACGACTCTTTCCAAATAGACACCCAAGTCAGAACGACAACAACCAAACAAACAAAAGAGGAAAAGAACGATGAATAAGAAACAAACAGAAACCAAACCTGTGAAAAAGCTTTTTAATCCTTCACAATGCTAGAAATCGAACGCGGAAGTGAACACTAAGAGTCGATACAGGGAGTGGAGACAAAAACGCGCAGAGAAGAGGGTGGGAATGATTTGAACGCACAGAGGAAATGAGAGAAGCGTTTTACCCTAAATGAGCCAAATATCCCTTTTCATTTGAAAATTTTCTTTTATTTTTCTTTTTTCTTTTATTAAATATTAAGTAATAAAATAATATAATCTATGTCACATCAGCGGGTGTTGGAAGGGTGGTTTTACTGTTTGGTGGTACGTCTATCATTGCTCAAAATATTATTAGCAACCCTCTAATGAGAAAGGGCACGCGCTATCAGCGAATTATCGTGTATAGTATAATTTCTGCCTCCCATGAATCAGATAAACAATAAATAACTTTTTGGCTGGGATTATGAAGGTATATATCCTTTAACTAAGCCCTGCCATCTGAGCTACATCCCCATGTTGAAATCAAATAAATAAATAGGAGACTTATAGAAAGAGTAAACTTCAAATGCAAAATAAACCATGGTGACACCATGGTTATGAATAGTGATCAAGTTCTAACATAATTGTTAAGTGTAATATTAGTTAGAAATTAGCTCTATAAATAGAGCACTTAGGTCCTATCATTTCATCTTTTATCATCTTAATCAAATACAATAAGTTACTTTGTTGGTATTCTTTGTCTTTTCTTTGAGATCTATAATATGTGGCCACATCAACTTAGAGTCACTTGCATCTCCTCTCATAATTCTGATAATATAGTTTTGTGGAAATCACAAGAAAAATTAATGCATACAGCCCCCAATAATCTGAGTCAATTTTCCGTGAAAACAAAACATATGGCTAGACAAATAAATAAATAAAAATAATAAAGACTTTAGGAATTGAATATTTAGTAATTTAAAAATAAACAATTCATCGACATACTATTTTAATAGCCTAAAAATTTCTTGGGACGTTATCAACACATCAATATATGTTCACCGATCACCGTTTCTGGGTGTTTCTGGGCTGAATTCTCGTGTTGATATTGGAAAAGGCTTCATATACATTCTATACATTGACAACATTCATGGTCTTAGTGGGTGGGGATAATGTCGTTATCAGTTTGTGGATCTTCTTCATGTGATTTGATCATTGTATATGGGTGATGGTATACATATACATCGTCACGCATTTGGTATAGTTGCTCAGAACAGTAAGCTTGCTGTGCTGCACGATTCTGAAAGGTTGGTGGAGGGGTAAATATGTGTGAACCGGTTCGGAACCGAACTGATTTTTAAAAACACAGTGTGGTTATCATATATTTATGTATGCATAAATATAAATAACCACTTCAGGGGTGAGTAGTCAGAAAAAGTTACATAGTAACTATTTTTTGTATATGTGGACTGTGGGTATATCTTGTATCTATTTTATATCCTTATAAAAATATATTTTTTTTACCGATAAAAAAAAAAATTATTCACCAATCACACGTCAGGTTCCAAAAACCTTTATCCCAAGCCAAGCTTAGGCCATGCAGAAGAGCCACAACCTCAGCTTTCATGGGATCTCCGAAGCCATCAAACGTAGAAAAACCCAACTTCCAGTTTGAGGAGGATGACCGTGATCCATAATAGCTAGAGATCATATCATCCTTCAACAGTTGAATGTTCTTCAAAACATGAGTAATGTCCCACCTTGTATCATCAAAGATACTATTAAGACGCAGCCATATACTTCCCTAGCATGAGGACAATCTCTCAGGCAATGAAGAGAATCCTCATTAGGGCAAGAACAAGAATGACAAGAAGCCGAAGAGGCAATGTTCCTCTGATGACGAATACTGTTTGTGGGGAGAGATTCATGAAGTACAAGCCAAATCATAATGCGTGTCTTTTCTAGAATTTTAAGTTTCCAGAGCCAACATAATTTTTCATGTATAACACATTTAATAATTTTGAATATATCATTAATTATTTTGAATCCCTTAAAATATGTTCAAGATCCAATAATACCGATAGGGAGAGAATGAGTTGAAATATATATATATATATTATTTTTAAGTGTGATAATAAGGTATGAAAATAATGTTCTAAAATACATTATTAAAATTTGATGGACAAGGTCTTACTTTTATGATATAGTGGTTATCTGTTTTGTTTTACTGATTTAGTTCCCTGTTTTTTAAGAATTTATTAAGTTTTTTAAAGATTTTTTTTTTTTGAGAAAATGTTTTTTAAAGTTAAGAAAAACTAAATTAACATGATTTTTCAAAGTTTAAAAACCAAATTCATCGCTACAAATACAAAAATATAACAAACTTGACACCAAAAATATAGAAGCTAAAAATATATTTTTCCTTTATTCTATTTTACCATTATACCTTTATATTGTAACAACAGATACAATGCATGATATTGATATGTACAATGAATGATATATGTAGGCTAACGAAACTAGATGAAGGAAGTATATTACAGCAAGTAGAAATTGCAATGAGTTTAGAAGATGTACCAGTCACTGTTGATGCCCGTTTCTCTGCTCCTCTGCTCGTGAATGATCTCTCCAACTCACTTTTGTTTTTGTCTTTTTTTAAATCTTCTCCCTAAAGCTTGTAACCTCCTCTTCTGTCTCTTAAATCTTAATTGGTCCAATTTTTAAGCCACATATTCTTATGGTTTGGGAACCAAAATCTTATGTTGTCCTTTGCTTATTCAGAGAAGATGAACATTTGTAGATGGGGTTGCTTAATTCATCACAGTTCTGACTTTCTATTCCAGTGCTTGTTTCCCCATCTCTCATTTTATTTAATCCTTCACAGTTCACGCAGTCATGCTTTGTTTAGCTCACTTATTTAAATTTTGTTTTTGTCTCCGCTATCTGTGGCATGCCTGATTCAATTGCTGATCAAACTTGCTTTATTTATATTGACTTTGCCTTTCATTCATTTTTACGGGACCTCTGCCTTGTTTCTCAATAAAAAATATAAGGCTTAAATATGTTTTAAGTCTGATAAATTATCGATTTTTGATATATCAGGGATCCAATGCATTATGAAAAAATTTATTAGGAACCAAAAATAAAAATCGGTCATTTATTATGGATCTAAAATATATTTAAGCCAAAATATAATATGAAAATTTGATTCTCATCCTTAATTAATCTTGCTCTTTTCCTTGTTTCAGGGAGCTGGTCTACTGCTTCAATTCTGCTACTAGCCTGTCCCTCCTTTTGTTATTTTTTTTTCTTTTGTTCTTTTTTATTTAATTATACTGCGAGTTCTCATATTTTTACCAAATTTTTAATTAGGTTCCTGAAGCTTTTTTTTAATTGGGTCCTTGATTTTTTTTCAATTGGTTCCTCCCGTTTAATTGTTGTTATGAAAATTAATCTCAGACACCTAATTAGATGCGTAGACAATAGACTGGTTGTTCTGGGTGCGTTGAACTGAGTCAATTGACTCAATTGTGAGAGTTTTCTGCACAACACACTCCAGAAGCATCTGTTTGCACCTCTAATTAGGTTCTATGGTTAATTTTTCATAACGACAATTAGACGGAAGGATCAATTAAAAAATGATAAAAGTTCAGGGACTAATTGAAGCTTTTTTATTTGCAATTCTACTACTAGCCTACACCTCCTTTTGTTAATTTTTTTTTGCTTAAATATGTTTTAGGTCCATCATAAATTAGCGAATTTTGTTTTGAATCCCTAATAAAATTTTGCTTTGCGTTGAGTCCCTAATAAAACAAAAAATTTGTTATGAGTTCTTGTTATTTTGTCTTAGTCATTCTCATATATCAATTTTTTCGTTGAGTTCCTAAAATATGTAGATAATTTGTTATTAGTCCCTATCAAATAATTTTCAAAGGGACCATTACAAAATGAACAAAATATTATAAGGACTCAAATGAAAAAATAGATATATTAGAAGGACTAAGACAAAATAACAAGGACTCAAAACAAAGAAAAAATTTATTAGGAATCCATAACAAAATTTCCTAATTTACGAGGGATCCAAAATATATTTAAACTTTTTTTTTCTTTTGTTCTTTTTTGTTTAATTATATTGCAGGTGTCCTCATATTTTTACCAAAGTTTTAAGAGAAAAAGGATTATGCATTGACAGTGTAAAATTATTTTAAACTGTCATCCAATCACAAACCATCATTTATGGTAAGTCTGTTGACTTTTACGAAACTACCTTAAAAGTCATGCAAACGGTGATTTGTAATTGGATGACAGTGTAAAATTATTTTACGCAGTTAGTGCATTATTACTTAATGTCTCTATTTATTTATTTCAGATTATCATTTCCATTATTACTTAATGAAAGTGAAAATGAATAATTACAGCAATGATTTGTTTATATCAATTTGGTTAATGAGAAAAAAATATTATGTGCTGACAGTGTAAAATAGTTTTACACTATCATCTAATCATAAACCACTATTTATGATAAGTTTATTGACTTTTACAAAATTATCTCAAAAGTCATACCAATTGTGATTTGTGATTGGATAACAGTATAAAACTATTTTACACTATTAGTGCATCACCATTAAACTCTCGGTTAATTATCTTTCTTGTTCAATTTCTTAACCACTTAGCTGGGAAAAGGACAAATTGAGCTATTGGAATTGACACCAAAGAATTAGCAATAAAAAGGTTGTAACAAGTTGTAGACTCTATCTTATAATTTTCTTTCCTTTTTTCTTGTAATAAAATAAAATATTTACGTAATTCATGAATTTTGTTAATTTTTGGAATAAAGAAAAAATAGAAAATGAGACAAATGGATATAATGAATAACTATGAACAAAAGTTAATTTCCTCACTCGATAGGAAAAATTAGCAAATGATATAACTAAACACATTAAGAAAAGGGTAGGCAAAATATAGTGTTCACAGTATTTACTTTTTCTTTTTTTTATTCGGTTCATTAAACATATTTAACTTATTATTATGAGTTTTCTTAACCTATTTAAACGAGACATTTGAATTTTAGACATCAAAAAAAGAAAAAGAAAATTGCATATAACCATAGAAGGAAAAAATAGATAACCATTAGGTAAAATATTTTTTTTACCTTTATATTTAATTTGAAAATAAAAAATAAGTAATTTTTTTTATCAAAGCTGATTGTATGATTTGTGAAAAGAAAGAAAGTAAAGTACTTTTTCACCTTTATATTTGATTAGAAAATAAAAAAATAAGTAAAAAAACTATTATCAAAGTTGAATGTATGATTTATGCATAGCACAAATTCCATATGATACTAAATAGATTTTCAAGAATTTTTAAAATGATATTTTTTTTAATTTTAATTTATTTAAAGTAAAAATAAGTAAAGTGAAAAACCAAAGACATATTTAAAGTCATCTAACGATGAATAAATTTTCTCTTTCTTTTTGGAGTAAAAAAAAAGTCCCACCTTCTTATTTTACATATTTCTTCACTTTAACAATTTAAATTTTATTCATAATTTTTTTTACAGTTATCTTTAAAAATAATAATCAAAGAATAAAAATGATTTTTTTTCTTAAAAACATTATATTTAATGTATTACAAATTCATCCTTATCATTATTTTCAATAAACTTTTCTTTAAAAAAATTATTAGCTATAATAAACTATTAATAGTATTCTTTTTTTTTTTTTTTTGTGAACCCTCAAGATATTGAGATTCATTTAAGGAGTTGACCTCTCCCAACAATTGTTTTCTATCAGCACAAAAATCAGGAATCAAGGTTATGTACCAACCATGACACTCTATGTTGCCATGTTGGTAATAATGATATTCTTGATATTAAACATAAGAAAAAAAAACATTAAAGTAATGCCCTTATTTAATAATCAAGATTCTAAATTCATTTTTTGGTGACATATATTTGTCGAGATTTATATTTAATATTATACATTAAATACATTATATATCATGTTGAATGTATTGTTCGTGCATTGCATGGGTTCCATACTAGTAATACAATATATTTTTAAGAATTTTTAAATTATAAATTTATTTTTAAATTTAACTAATTTGAAGTAAAAAAATGTGTAAAGTAAAAAATTAAAGATATATCCAAAATTAATTTAATCAAGTTATATTTAAACTTACTGTAATTCAATCTAATGATGAATGATTTTTCAGTTTTCAATTTTACTTATCTCTGCATATAAATATTTAAATTTTATTAAAGATTTTGTTTACTTTTATCTTTAAAAATAATAGTCAAAGAATAAAAAAAATTCATTAAAAGATTATATTTAATATTTTAACAATATATCATATTCATTATTTAAAAAAAAACATATTTTTTTAACAAAAAGACTTATCAATTATAATAAACTATTAATGATATCTTGATATGAAGCTTAAGGAAAAAGCATTAAAGTGATGCCCTAATTTTTTAATCAAGATTTTATATTCCTTTTTTGATGTCATATATTTGTCAAGATTTATATTCAATATTATGCATTAAATACATTTAATTAATTAAAATAAAATACCTTTAATTGAATAGAAAAAAATAAAGAAATTGCTAATAAGTTGGTAGAGTAAAAAGTAAAAAATCAAATGAAAAATGTTACATTTTTTAACTAATTTATATATTTCTAATAAAAATATTTTATTAATAATTCTTTAATTAATCTTGATAGATCCAAGTGAAATATTATCTGGTTTAACACAAGTATTTTTTTCGTAAATAATAATCTCAAACTACCACTTTTTTTTATCTTTATCTCTTTTATCTCTCTATATAGATTAATTTAAAAAATACTTTTTAAAAAATCAATAATTAAAACTAATATTATATTACAATTAATTGTTTATTATAAATATAAATTATAATTTAACCCATGAGTCAAAATACTAGTTATATTAGTTTCATGACAATTATTTGTAGTTATGAGTTATTCACTTTGTTAATTTTTTAATATTATCAAATACGTGTAGTCAATAAATATTTAATGCTTAAAATTTGAAACAATTGATATTTCAAATCTTTAAAATATTAAATATTTATTCATATTTTTTAAAAAATTCAATATCAAATTATTTTTTATGAACTTTGACTAAAAAGTGAGAAAATTTCTGGTCAAAATTCCAATAGTTTATGAAAAAACGCAAAAGGCAACCCCATTATTCTGGCCCCATTCAAAATTGAAAGATTTTTTTTTTTCCTTTTTCTTCCCTTTTCAAGTGAAAGATAGAATAGTTTTAAGTTCTTACTAACTATTACGGGTGTATTTGAATAGTAATTGTCACACGTTCTACTATACTCAAATAGGAAAGTTTTTCTCTCGGTGGATTGGGATGAACAAACATTTAAGATGCTGGAAGTAAATACAAACACACACTATCTCTTTTATCCACTTAATAGATTTTAGGAAAAAAATATGTTTTTAGTTCTTGTATTTTATAAAATTCTTGGTTTTAGTTCCTATTACCATCGAACATTTTGATCCCAAACTTTTTAAAAATCAGTGTTTTTAGTCCTTCAGTACAGACGCCGCGTGGGAAATGTTGTTAACATATTCTGTCCTGAGGGACTAAAAATATTTATTTTTTTAAGTTTACGACCAAAATGTTCAATGATAAAGTAAACAGACTAAAACAAAAAAAACTTATAAAGTATAGGAAATAAAAACATATTTTTTCCTAATTTTTAACTATATCATTCTATCTAACTCGTATGACCAGTGTTATTAAACCTGGCTCGGCCTGGCCGGTCGAACCGGTTAGACCGGGAACCGGGCCTAGAGCCGGGTCGGTTTAGTTGTCTGATCGGTTATGTTATTCATCCGGTGCCACATCATCAAACCGGTATCAAACCGGAAAAAACCGGCCAATTTACTTGAATCGGACCACTAAAAAACCGGTTGAACTACTCCCAATTCTAATTTGCGTGTTCTAAGCTTGTTCCGATTTCCAAGTCTGACTCTACTCTTACACCTACACCTGCATGTATGCAACAATTGCCTGAGTAGTCATGTCTCTTACCTGCTGCACGCGTTCGGATCCTCTCCATTTCCTTAGGAAATGGACATTTCCATTTCGTTGAATCCCTATCAGACACGTGGCTTAAAAAAATTTAATGGCTGAGATTGAATTTGTTTAACACCCGTTGTTGTTGGGTGCACTCCACTTAGGCACTTAACCACCTACAACGACGATGTAGAGAGGCCAATCGATTCGCTGAAGCTGTCGCCGCCGGTGACCATGGGGCGAGAGGAGGGCACCAATTCCGGTAACGATGATGATGTCGAAGTAATCGGCAATTTTGGCATGGGGTCAGAGGTTTGGGGCGGATCCGGTTCTTGAGATGGATAAGGGCAACGCCGGCGACAACGGCGGTGGTTCCTCCACCGTCAATGCCTAGAATGCGGTTATTGGTTGTGGCTGTGAGTTGTAAGGAAAAGCGAGTAAGCGGCAAGACGTTGAGTTCAGTGGTGTATTTTTTTTTCTATTCATTGGTGAAATCAATCTGGTTGCCAGTCTTGAACTCTGATAGAGATTAATTAGCAGATTAACTATTTTGATTGCTTATATTTCGTCTCCTTTTATTTCACTGTGCTCACATTTAAAAAGTTATTGATAACATAAACTAATTCCAAATTTGATAATCCGAGAATTATTTATATTTATTCATTCAATGGAAAAAGGAAAATAAAAAATGGTGTGAATCCAATAACAACACACATAAAAGAAAAGAAGAGAGGAATTGGTAACCAAGTTTTTAACCATTTGGGTGTTTGACAAAAAAAGCATGAACAAGAAGCACCAAACAACAAGCACAACTTGCTTCAACCTTACACGTTGTGCGTTGTTGAGAGGAGAGAGATGGGGAATTTGTTTGGATGTTCGGATTTCGGGAAGAGGCTGCGGCGAGGGACGGCAACTTGGTTGAGAATCATTTTTGCGCGTTGTTCTCACGCGTTTTAACTTTTTCTTTTTAAATTGAAATTGAAATTGAAATTTAATTAAATAAATTAAATCTCAACCGTTCAAAAGCTTTAACGCTCAAGATTTAATAAACTGGAAATGTCCATTTGCTTAAGAAAATGGAGAGGATCCGAACGCCTGCTGCACGTAAGCATTTTCTCTCACTTGCTGAAAAATTAAAAATAGACAAAATGCCCATGAACCATTAGATCTTCTATAATGATCAACTGCAAAGCATAGTTATAAAAATCGGATCGGACCGGCCGGTCGGATCGGACCGGCCGGTCGGACCGGTTTGACCGGAAACTGGAGTCCTGTCCGATCCGGTTTAGTTATCAGACCGGAAATGTCATCGACCCCGGTTTGACCCGGCGGTTTTGGTCAAAACCGGTGACCCGAACCGGTTGGTCGACCCGGTTTTTTTTTTCAATTTTTTTTTTTACATTTCTTGTAACAAATGTTGTTATTTGGAATTCTTTTTATAGTACCATTTAAAATTTGAAACCATAACAAAAATTAATTTCTAAATAATATATAATATAATAATATACTCCTATAACATTTTAATTAAATTGTTAATAGTTAATTACTGAATAGTATATAATAATATGCTCATATAATATTATTTTGATGTTGACACTAATATATAATAGCTAATTATTATTATTTTAATCTTGATATGCTATGGTCCTCTGACAATTTTTATATTTAGCCGTGAAAAATAACAAGAGTTTCCTTAATAATTTAATGATAACATCCAAAAAAATAATTTATAGTAATAAATAATTATGTAAAATTTATAGTTTGATCATGATTGATGTTAATTTTAGAGTATGAATTATGGAATGGTCACATTTTGTTAGATATATTATATTTTTTTATATTTTTTTAATATACACCGGGTCAAATCGGGTCAATTAGTGACCCACTGATTTGACCACTGACCCATCAACTCAGTACCTCGACCGGATCGATGACCGGTCCGATTTTCACAACACTGGTACAAAGTGCGAATCAAACATGTGGTGCTTCCTTTGCACTTTCCGTTGCAGCCTTGTATCCATGTAGCTATATTATTCAATTTGTGTTTACGCTAAATCTTATTCGGTTTGTGTTTAAATATTACAAAAAAATTATGTGTTAATTTTGTGTTATTATTATGTAGCTATATTAAAATAATTATTTTAATAATTATATTAAATAGTTTATGTTAACTATATTGTTTAAAATTATTTTTTATATAAATATCTTTGCAAGAACTTATGAAGAAAATTATTTTATATAAATGATTTTTATATATATCTTAATTTTAAAATTAATAATTTAGTAATATATTAATTTAATCAAAACATTAATTTAATCATCTATTCCTTAGTAATTTAATGATAATATCCAATAAAATAATTTATAATAATAAATGATTATGTAATATTTATAGTTTGATCATGATTGATTTTAATTTTAGAGTATGAATTATGGATTGATCACATTTTGTTAGCTATATTATATATATGTTTTAATTTTTTAATATATATCGGATCAAACCGGATTAATTAGTAACCCACCGGTTTGATCACTGATCCATTAACCTAGTACCTCGATCGGGTCGATGACCGATCCGGTTTTCACAACATTGCGTATGACTAATTTATCTCTAATACTAACAAAAATTGTTAAGAGACACACTTACCTTCGATGACCATCTCCTATAACTTAAAATAACGAGTCTTAAATATAATATCACTTTAATACCAAAATAAAACAAAAATCCTATGCTATTTTTTTATTATGTTTTTACCTATTTTAAGAAAAATATTGGCCTAACGAGCTCACTCCTTCACCCGACTAAAAGCTTTTCTCAACAAGACAAAGGGCCTGCTTGTTTAACCTTTTTTTTTTTAAAGCGCATTTTTATTAAAATAAAACAATTCTTTGCTTTTTTACGTGTCTATCTAAATTATTATTTTTACAAAAATAGTTTTCGACTTTTTTTTTAAGAAGCAACTTTTATCTGATTCTTAAAAAAATATATTTTTTAAATTTAAACAAGTTGATCCAAAATGGATTAATGAGTTGAACAACTCGTTTTACCTTTTAAAAAATAGGTTAAACAACTCTATTTGTTTTTTTTTTTTTTACAATAACAACTCTATTTTTTAAATTGATCATTTCTTTTTTATTTTTCAATTATTTATTGAAAAATATTTTTTAATTTTTATTCTAAAATATTTTTTAAATAAATAGAAACTCACATTTAAATTTACATAGTAATTATTTATTATAGTTTTTTATTTTATATGATAATATGAAACTTATATCAATTTAAATTTTACTTATCTTAATCTTTTTACAATTTGCTTATAAAAAAAATATACATTTAATCATCATTTAACTCTCAAGTCTCGATCCTTATTCCTTCGTAGGAACGCACCGTGAATAAACCAAAAACGACACGTTTTATGTTAGCGTCGCATAGTTCATATAAAACCCTAATTTGACGCTCGAATTGTTTAGAGAGAGAGAGATGATGAGAGCAATGGAACTATTCGGAGAGATGGACGGACTACTCAAGTTTAGCCAATCAGAGCCATAAATACAAATCTGGATAAAATAAGTGTTAATAATAGAAACAAGTTTTCTATAAAAACCTAAACAAAGACAAACATGTCAGAAAAATTAGGGATAGCAAAACTTTCCATTAGTTACTTCGGTAAAATAAAGGAATTTACACAAGATTACCTCATGTATGCTTCTATAGCAGGAGGCTTCATGGACAAAAACCTAGGAGAAAAACTGTCTGGTGTTGGAATTTGTTCTCCTAAAAAAAATATATTTTTTAAATTTAAACAAGTTGATCCAAAATGGATTAATGAGTTGAACAACTCGTTTTACCTTTTAAAAAATAGGTTAAACAACTCTATTTGTTTTTTTTTTTTTTACAATAACAACTCTATTTTTTAAATTGATCATTTCTTTTTTATTTTTCAATTATTTATTGAAAAATATTTTTTTAATTTTTATTCTAAAATATTTTTTAAATAAATAGAAACTCACATTTAAATTTACATAGTAATTATTTATTATAGTTTTTTATTTTATATGATAATATGAAACTTATATCAATTTAAATTTTACTTATCTTAATCTTTTTACAATTTGCTTATAAAAAAAATATACATTTAATCATCATTTAACTCTCAAGTCTCGATCCTTATTCCTTCGTAGGAACGCACCGTGAATAAACCAAAAACGACACGTTTTATGTTAGCGTCGCATAGTTCATATAAAACCCTAATTTGACGCTCGAATTGTTTAGAGAGAGAGAGATGATGAGAGCAATGGAACTATTCGGAGAGATGGACGAGCAGGTATCGTCGATGGCGATGGACGTGGACGACGTCGACCCTCTCGAGATTTTCGCCGAGGGCGTCATCGCCGCCGATCACAAACTCGCCGATGCCGATTTCTTCAACAACTTCCAAGACGATTTCGATGATTCTGATATCAACTAACACCCCCTTTCTTCGTATTCATCATCGGTATTCTTGGGGTTAAATAATTTCTCGGTTAGGGTTTCGGTATTTTGTAGTTTCCTCTTCCTCATGGAGAAGGAAAAAGAAAAAGAAAAAAACAGTTTGTACTTTGTTTCTGGGATTTTTATGTTAATATGATAATGGCTCTTTCGTGATGAACCACCCTTTTATCCTCAATTTCTTTTATGGGTTGTTTTAATTTTCGTGATTTAATTTTTTTTTATTGTTGCGTGTTGGGTGATTATTGTGTTCCTTAGTTTTTTGTCGTTGATGGTGCTGAGGTTAGTTATTCTATCTCAGTTTTTGTATAAGTGTTTGTTCTGTTTTAATGGGTTTTGTATGACAAAGCTTAAGCCACCTGGGAAAAGGTTCTTTGCTTTTCTTTAAAGCGAGCAACTAAAAAATAAATAAAAATTCTAAGGTGTGTTCATTATTGAATTTTAGTGATCTGAGATTACCATGTATTTTAAATCAAATAAATGAGAGATACATCTTTAGTGGTGTTTCTTGTATCTGCTGAATGTTTGAATTGAGGCACTCTAGGCTTCTCGCCGTTTGTTTGATGGCTTCCTTTTAGTAAGACAAAGTTTACTTAGAGTGCTCTTGTAAAGTAAATAAATAATATAGTATCAGTTATTCATAAGAAAAATAACTGTTAATTTTTTAACATATTCATGATTTGGTAAAATTTACTTGTAATATTGGCTGTTGATTTTCTGGCCTTAGAAGAGCAGCTCCTTGTAAATTAGTTTCTAAAGCAATTATTACTTCGAAATTATACTATTGATGATTTTTTAGCAAGGTTACAATGCAAGCATTATAGCAGGCAGATGGAAGGTCGCAATTACTAACAGAATTGGTTTGTGTAATTTCTAATGGAACATTCATTTACGTACGAACTTAGAGGAATTTGTTTTAAATCACATTATGTGAACATCACATACTGATTCTGCTTCACCAGGTATCTATAGTTTTGATATGGTAAAGATGCATGTGAGGGGAATTGTAGTGAGATGAAGTTTTACGATATCTTGAATTTTATTTATACATTTGAATTTGTGGTGGTTTCTATGTTGTGTATTTAATTCAACATTGTGTGGTGGTCTAAACTGCCTTAGGTTACTTGTTCTTGGGTTGATTTATGACAAAAGTGATTTTGGTAAATTGTTAGTTAGTTCCTCACTGGTTTTGGATAAGCTGGGTGAAATTTTCTCCAATTTAGTCGTTAAAAATTCTGTTTGAACGTGGAGCTATTTTGCATTTTTCCTTGAAATAGTGATATATTGATCTTTGTCTGTCTGGGTCTGATAGATAGTTAGCTTAATCACTAATGAGTGATGGAGAACTATCAGTTTTCTTTGCTTTTCTCTAGGTATCGTCTTAGCATCTGAATTTGCAGCATGTGGAAGTGGTTGAGAAATTCCTTTCTGTAACATTTTTTTAATCTTAAAGATGGGGACTGAAATGGCCTGAATGGGTTCCGTTCAGGGATTGTGATAGTTGCTGGGTTGTTTACTGATGAAAATTTGCCGTTTTCTTTTCCTTCAAACTTAACAGAGAAAAAGCTTATGACTATGATCCTCTACGGAAACTGCGCTGGTCTTTTAAGTGACTAGTTTTGTCAGCACTCCTCGTATATGATACTAAAAATCTTGTCAAGACTAATATGTTTAAGCGGAAACTTGCTAATATGTTTGAGCGTAAGTGTTACTCTGCGTGTTGGGTTAACCATAGTTCTTTGGAAAATAAGTAAGCTTTTCATCCAAGTTTACTTTTGATTATTAAAGTATAGTACTTACATAGTAACAACCAAGGGGTCTAGTTCAGTTGATTGAAAAATGTGTGAATTGTTGTAAATCTTTCAATATTTGTCTTTGATTCCTACAGATCAAAAGAACTTACAGAGTAACAGAGGACAAGTTATTGATGCTCTTCACATTGTTGTTAGATTACAATGAGACTTTCTAAATTTTTTCCAGGTTGTGCATTTTTTTTTTTTCACTTTCTCTAATAACTCTTTAATTGTTTGAAAAATATTATACTAATATTTTTTATACATTACATTAACCTCCCTTGATTGTTTTGAAAAACATTGTATCATATACTCCTATAAAAGTGATTGTTGTAAACATTAACAAAGCAAGGAGATTATTTGCAATATCAAAAATCCTAAGGAGATATTACACTACAGTTGTTACTATATTATGTGTTTTTGTCTAGAACTGCGTATGGTTTAATTCGCTTAAGATAAAACCGAACCAAATTGCATTGAACCAACACATATTTATGAAATCTGACCTGAACTTTTGTTTCGGCTAGCCTTTACCCAATTAACCAGTATCTAATTTATGACAATTTTAGGTTCCATACTCCAGCTGCCCATGAACAAAAATGGAATATAAAAATTGAAAATTATCCGAAACGAACACATACCCTGTCACCAACAAGCGCTCCAACTTCGTTGACAGTTGGAGCGATGAAAAGATGTACATACCTTGTAGAGTTCCATTTGACCTATTAAGGCTAATTTTTGGTTAACTAAACTGCACTTCTAAATATTATACAATCTAAGAGAAACCACTTAGTGTATATTTTTCCTAAAACATTGAACCTTTTTTTTTTTTTTGTGGTGTCTTTTAGTTCGGTTCAGTTTACTTCTTTAGGAAATGGTAATGTAGCTCTTGATCTAAATAAATACAAGCAACATCGTAATTGCTGAATCTTTCAACAACAATAACTGAACCTTTCAACAATATATAATGAATACAAGACAATCCAACAATAACATGTAACCCCCAAGAACAAGAAAGAAAACACTTTATATAAGCATATTTACAACATACATTACATTATGCATGAGACTATAAATGCTCGAGATCAGAACAAGAATTAGACATGATTGGTCTATCTTTGAATATTTGACATTCATGCTATAACATCCATCACAAGGCAAACAACTATAATAAAACTATAAAATTCGTTAGTAAGTTTTGCTCCTTGCAGTCTCTAGCAACTCATCAGGCCTTATCAGTTCCATTTGCAAACTATACTGGACATACTGCAATGCTGCCATTTTCCTCGCTGCCAATTCATGCAAGTTTTATAAATAAAACAGAAAATGTTCTTCCAGAGAAAATTAACCATGCCACATATAGCCACATTTCCTTAATGAGGAAAAGATTAATAAGTTTTACTCTCAGTTCTGGAAAATGACTTGAAACATTCTAAAACTTCACTAAACGAAATGAAAAAAAAAAAAAAGTCACAAGATTACACTAGTTTCAGAGAGGAAATTCAGGATATACTGAGGTGATGCTTACGTATGATTCATCTGTCATAAACTCACAATGTGAACCAATTAAAGCTGCAGCTTATCATTCAAGTTGAAATATAGTGGAGTTTAGTGAATTATGTACTACTAACTAACAAGGTTCAGTCAATCAACAGTAGATACAAGAAGCAGAAAACCAGTTTTTACTTTTCATACAACTATTGCAATCCAACGAAAAGACTATGTTAAAGCTTTTTTAAAAGGTAAACAAAATGTATGTTTAACAGTTAACAGTACAGCCCATCATACCAGTAAAGAATTGGCTGCAAGCCTGCAAGTGATCTCAACACCTTATATGCAATTGTATCAACTATACTTCTAGTTGGCCATGGAAGACTGTTGCTGGCCAGCCTCGTAAGAAAAAAACCTTGTTGGATCATTATAAGCTATAGTTTTGATCTTCTGACCTTGAGACAGCTTGGTAATTTGATCTTACATTCTGAACAATAATGCAATGCCAAACATTAATAACAGGAAAATAAAATGAAAGAAGAATGAACTATTTATATAAGAAAAGGAAATTGCATAATGACATCATTAAAAAAGGAGTCAATATCTATTTTAGTCCCCTTAAGATACAAGTGATGTTAATTTGGTCCTCTAAACAAAGTTGAACATCTTGATCCTTAATCATAGAAAACGACATCAATTTGGTTCTCTAAAGAAAATTGTTATCAATTTAGATTTTAGCCTCTCAATCAAATGTTCCATTAACGTCCTCATGGTCCACAAAAGGAAAATTTTGATGTCACTTCCATAATTGAAGGACTAAATTAAAGTTAACTTTCTCGAGGTCCTAATTGATGTCACTTGTATCTTTGGAGGACTAACATAACATCCATTTCAAATTTTCTTTGAATATTAATACTCACAAAATAGGGATTAAGAAGAAAATGGGGCTGAGGAGACCGGCCCAACCTCCTTCCTACAAATTTAGGTGATACAACTTCCTTATAGATGTTAAATATATGATTTGATATGATTTAATCTTGTGTAAATAGGGAAACTTGTATAGCTGATAATTGTCCTCTAAACAAAATTATGTATCCTTACTGATTATAAATAAAGGTTTTTCATGAGTGGTAAAACACACAACACAGTAAATACTTTTATTACATGATATCAGTAGTTTAGTTTTTTTTTCTTCCAGCGTTGCTCTTTTCAGGTGAACAGTAAATCCTATGTTTGGCCACCGCCGCCTTCTCCATTCGCCGGAGCAACCCAAAGACCAGCGTGGCCATCCACCGGCGACCCAAATGCTGAAGTCGCACCCCAAACCGCCGCCACACGCACCACCTCTTCTCGGCACGTGAGATGCACGTGCCTGCACCAAATCCGCGCGTAGAGTTTTTCCGTCGTGACCCACCTTCCGGCGACCCCACCGCCATGCTCTCCTTCCTTCGGCTACATATTTAGGCCCTATTTGGCTTGATCGCACATTGCTTTCGACAATTCCGCTTCTGATTCCACGTTTGTTATTACTTTTATGAAGGTGCCGCTGATCCCGTGCAAAAGATTAACCGGGGCAGCCAATTACAGCACATGGGCCGCTCCTGTCCAGTTATGGTTCCAAGGCCAAGGTCGTGTCACTCACTTGACCACCCAAGTGAAGGATGTTCCCACCGCGGACCGGGCTCGTTGGGAGCAAGTTGACACTCCCTTGTGTAGCGTCCATTGTCTCTATAGCGTCATTACCGCATGCAGACCTACCTTGGTAAGCTTGAACGTTTAATTGTTGATATAGCGCAGCCAGTTCTTCATGGTCCTTGCCCTTGCTGGTCTCACACCTGAAATTAGTCAGGTTCTGATGTTCCTACCTATGACACAGTTAGTGAACAACTGTTGTGCCTCTCCACTCCGCATGCCTTTGGCCCATCCTTTGCCCCTCCTGGAGATTCCTCTGCTCTCATCTCCCACTCTTCTAATCGTGGTGGACGAAGTGGAGGCCATGGTGGTCAATGACTAAACGCCGTTCTGGTTGCACTTATTGCAACCACCATAGTTACATTGAAGCTGAATGTCGCACCAAGGCTCTCGATCAGTCGAAGCAAGTGAATACGGCACAAGTTGTCTCCCCTGTCATGCCTATAGTTGCCTCCCTTGGCCCGATTGCAAATTTTTGCCACCGAGTACAATGAACTTCTTCTGCTTCGAGTGGGCCCAACCACTTGCATCACCTGTAACAGTTATGGCTCAGTCTGGTAACCCTGTAGCCTTTGTCTCTTAATCCCCATCTCTTGGACCCTGGATCCTTGACTCCGATGCCTCCGATCATATGATTGGTAATCAATCCCTTTTCTCTCACTTGTCTTTTTCAGATTCTCTACCCTCTGTTACACTCATAGATGGCTCTCGGACATCGGACAAACACACCTTCTCCCTAACTTGTCCCTAAATTTTGTCTTATTTGTTCCTGGTTGCCTTTTTAATTTAATTTCGATTAGCAAAATCACCCACACTCTTGACTATTCTGTTTTGTTTGTTAACAACTCTGTTCTTGTACAGGATCGGCGTACTGGACGGACAATTGGAGCATGACATGAGTTTGGGGGATTATACCAACTATCATCGCAGGTTGCTTGTGTCTCCACTGCTTCCCCAAAACTTGCTCATCAGCGCCTCGGCCACCCAACTCTCAGCAACCAATCGAGTTGGGTTTATTTATGCCCATTCTTGTACCTTGAGCTAGTTGAGAAATTGTACAAACAACGGGGAATTGGTGAGACATGTTGTTACTAGATTTGCCACTTCTTATCTAACTTTAAAAAGGCTTCATAAAGAGAAAGCTAATATTAGAAAGATGTTTATTTCTAAAGAATGGACCTTAAACAAGTTATCTAAGGAGGCTAAGGGGAAGGAAGCTGCAAAAGTGGTGCTCGTGCCTTCATTTTGGAGCAATGTGGTTTACACTCTTAAAGTCATGGTTCCACTTGTCAAAGTGCTTCGTCTTGTGGATGGTGAAAGGAAACCGGCCATGGGCTATATTTATGAAGCGATGGACAAGGCAAAAGAGATAATTATGAAGTCTTTCAACAACCAAGAAAGCAAATACAAAGATGTGTTTGCAATCATATTGATCAAAGATGGAATTGTCAGCTTCATAGGCCATTGCATGTGGCTGCCCACTTCTTAAATCCAGAGTTCTTTTATGACAACACTGATTTGGAGTTTGATCTTGAGGTCACCAATGGATTGTTTGATTGCATTAGGAAGTTGGTACCACAATCTGATGTGCAACACAATTCCAACTGAGTTGCATCTTTACAAGATTGGTGTTGAACACTTTGGTTCTGAATTTGCAATGGCACAAAGGAAAACCCATTCTCCTAGTAAGAAACTTCTACTAAATGATTTTTTAAATTTTTAAATTTTTTATGTTACAGTTCAGAATCAGAATTCAGAATTATAACTTAAGCCATGCTCTTGGTTGGTATTGTAGCTTATTGGTGGCGAATGTTTGGGTCCCAAACTCCAAATTAGCAGAGGCTAGCTATCAAGATTCTGAGTTTGACTTGCAATGCTTCAGGATGTGAAAGGAATTGAAGTGTATTTGAGCAAGTAATTGTCATAAGACTCTAACTATGCTTTTTATTTAATTTTGATGGTCAATTTTTATTTGGAGTGTATTTCTGATTTTGAGCAAGTTTAATTTATGTTATGTTTTAGATTCATTCCAAAAAAAGAAATAGGCTTGAGCACAAAAAAAGAAATAGGCTTGAGCACAAAAAAAGAAATATGTTTTAGATTCATTTGGTGTTTGTCAAATACAACCAACAACTCAAACAAACATATAATGCTAGAGATGAAATTGATCCAATTTCTCTCAAATGATATTTGTTAAAATAGGAGAAAACAGAGGTGTAATGGAGTGAAACCATGTGTCAGAGTACACAGCGGATGCGTGTTTATATAAGTTAATTACATATTACACATAAATAGAGGATATTTTGTTTCCTCTAAATCAAAGATTATGTACCTATAAACCGCTATTATTAATAGAATCAGAATATAATATTTTGATTTTCAACAATATTGATGTGTGCAATGCATGGTTAGTGGGAAAGATGGATGATGATGATAATGATGCTGAAAATGAGTTGGTATTTGAAGATGATGATGCATTAAATTGGGCAACTATGTATAAGGGCTTCAAGGGTTGGAGAGCCTAGGATATATACTAGGCAAAAAACAAAGGGAAGAAAGCAACCAACAAGTGGTGGTGTTACTCTTACTGTTGCTGCCCACACATCTAAAAAACAGGCAGTGGCTGTTCGATCTTCAACAAGGAAGCAAAAAGCGGTCCAACAAAAATGATGAGGATGTGGAGTTTGATAATGTGGAATCATAAGAGATCATGGTTAATTTTGAGGTGTTCAATGGAGAAGAGGGAGAGGGAGAGGGAGATGCTCCACTACTTGATGATAACAATGAAGAGGATTATGTTGGGGTTGCAGAAGATGATTAGAGTCTTTATTTTGTGTTTGCATTATGCTTTTATCATTTTGTTATTTTGAACTCTTGAATGAGTTTGTTAGGCGTTGGTTATTGTGAACTCATGAAACTTGTCATGTTTTTCATTTATATTTATTGTTATATCTACTGTTTTTTAGTTTGTTTTTTTTTTCCATTTATATGTACTGTTTTTTTAGTTTTTAATTTATATTTATTGTTATTTATATGTATATATTTTTTTTTTGGTCCGCCATGGCTTCTGCCATTTTCTGCTACGCCATCCGCCATATATATATGGCGGATTTTTGGCTTTCCACCATGCTCCGCCATCCGCCATAAACAACACTGCGCCAAGATTTTTTGTTACTCTATGTTGATTGGGCAGGATCACCATCAGACAAGAGGTCCACTTCTGGATATTGTGTTCTTATTGGAGGGAACCTGATCTCATGGAGGAGCAAGAAGTAGAACACCATTGCTAGATCCAGCACCGAGTTTAAGTACCGTGAGATGGCAGCAGCTGCATGTGAGATCACATGGCTTAGGCAACTTCTCCAACAATTAAAATTTGGAGACATGCGGGATACTAGACTTATATGTAACAATTAAGCTGCTCTCCACATTGCGTCAAATCCGGTCTTCCATGAGCGGACTAAACACATAGAGATTGATTGTCACTTTGTGCAAAGAGAAGATGCTCTCAAGAGAAATCATTATTGACTCTGTCAGCTCTAGTGACCAACTAGCAAACATGTTCACTAAATCCCTTAAGGGCTCTCGGGTTGACAACATTTGTAACAAGCTTGGTTCATATGACATCTATACTCCAGCTTGAGGGGGAGTGTTAAATATATGATTTGATATGATTTAATCTTCTGTAAATAGGGAAACTTGTATAGCTGATAATTAGGGATTCTACTCATTATTTCTTACCTTATTTATGCATCTTTACAGATTATAGATAAAGGTTTTTCATGTGTGGTAAAACACACAACACAGTATATACTTTTATTACAATACATTTCCATATCTCAAGAGGGACAATATAACCAACAATCAAATAATGTGCTGTACTGTATGAATTAAAACATAATACTTATGGATAAGCACAACATATTAGTTGGTATTTGTAATATACAAAATTAATATAATTATGGAAAGGAGTTGATTATATACCTAAACCGAATGATTTGAAAAGGCCAGAAAGAATATCAAAATATGCATCCTAGTTCTTAAGAAATTTATTTTTTTGTTCAAAGAAATAATGCAGTAAAAGACAGAAAACTTTCAATTTGTATATTCCATTCTTTAAATATTCCTATTATCAATGCTTACTTTAAAAAAAATCCATCGGAACTACTTAATTAGTATTTCCCCCCAAAGACATAGTATTTTTTCCCAAGCTAAACTACCAGTAAAATCAGACAAAAATGATAATAACAGAAGGGAAGAATTAGGCAAGTAATACATTGAATAGTTTTACGAGATTGCACTGTACCTCTAGTAATGTGATGTAATAGAAATCCTCCATATGCTGCATCAGAGCACTTCCATCTCTGATTGAGCGGAATATATTTATTTCAGTTTGTAACAACTTCTCAATAAGCTCCTTCTCACCCTTCAGCTGGATATATCAAAGTTGGGAATGGTGAATATAAATATATGTAGGATTGAGAAGAATATGTCAATGTGACTAATAAAACTAGCACATTTCGATAGATTGAGAAGAATGCATACTCTAATACAGTGAATATCTATCATGTTAGACCATATGCTATAACGGCGTCAGAGCCAGGATTTATAGTTTCCAGGTGCCAAAACTACACCTATTTGAGGCCAAAATATTAAACTACAATTTTATTTTATTTTTTTAATGAAAAAATTGGAAACATGGCAAAATTGTAAAGGTGTGCAGTGTGCTTTAAAGCTTGGGTGCCCCTTTCTTTCATCCCTGGCTGCCCAATGAATTAGCCATCATAGAAACTAACTTGAAATTTTAAGAGGAATGGGTCATCACATCTGACATGTATTTCTGACTTTTCTTAATTAAATTTATCAAGGATCTTTAGCTTCCATTGCAACACCAAAAAAAGAAAAACCAGAAACATATGTAGCATCTTTATTAGAAAAATACTGAAGACAAGCATAGACTAAGGTTACATTAAACCAGAGGTCAGGAAAAAAGTTAGAAAAGATGGAAATTTTATTAAGATTTAAGAATAGCTTCTCCAACTCTGGATCAATGAAAGGGTCAACGTTAAGCCTTATAAGGCTAGGAGTTAGAAAACATTGGGACTCACATTGGCTAGGAGTATGACCAGGATACTACTTATAAGCTTTGGCTAATCCTCCCTTCTTGTGCTAGCTTTTGGGGTTGAGTTAAAGCTAATCTACTTTTAAAATGGTATTAAGAGGCTATCCAATCCCAATGTTAGGCCATTTTCATATGTCTAATCCTACACTTCACACTCTAGATGTCCAATCCTGGGCATAAGAAGTATTTGTTAAGATGTCTCACATAAGCTAGGAATATAACTAAAATCATTATAAGGCTCAGACAATCCTCCCCCATTAGCTAACTTTTGGGGTTGAGTTAAGCCTAGTCCATTTCTAATAATCAAGAAGGAAAAAATGTTTACAGCACTCTTCTCAGGAATTCAATAGCCTGATTCTATCCCACCAAAACCAACTACTACCAAACTCAAAACTTCCCTCTTACTTTCACCTTATTACTTATATATATCCCACCTTTCTAACTATATCAAACTAACTGATTCCAAGTTCCAACTAACAAGTTCGGTGGGGGTTTACCTAACAATATATTGTCTGGGGTACAGACTAAGTGACATTAGTATAAATTATAAAATTTCGTACACTTACACCAATCAATAACTTCTTCTAGAAAATGATATTGATTGACCTAGAGGTTGAAACTATCTACCATATCAATCTTGCATGTCAAATTGTAGGAACAAAAATAAGTACATGATCAAGTGGTTGATATCTTGCTGTTTCCGTTGAAGTATGTTAAAACTTTAAATTTTAAGACACAACAATAGAGTAGAAAATGATGTTGGGTTTACGTAAAAGTTTACAAGCATGATGTGAACCATGCATACAATCAAACGGTGAACTATATATAAACACTACTTCTGCAGAAAATATTTTCTACAGAAATGAAAAATAAATGGAACCAAAAGTAAAAATAATAACCAAATGTGGACCATAATTATCTCATCTGCAAAAGCCAAGTGCAATTAGTGAAAACCAGATATCACGTAGAATTTCTTGATAATAAAAGAGATACAACAATAACAACAAAAAACAACAACCAAGCCTTTTAAAAGAGAGAAACACATGATTAAAAGTACAGCTACAAACCTAGTCAGAGTACTCCAAGAAAGCCAAAAAAATACTAGAGTATGAAATTAGGGATTAATTTTTAACCTCTTTACAACCTTGACCTCTCAATAAATGTATGGTGTCTACAATCAGATAGAAACTGACATTTGAATGAGAAATAATCTGTTAGGAATTACAAATTCTCATTTGACCTCAATGAAGAGGTGAGTGAAATGCATGACGTTAAAATTCCTGGGATTGTTACTATTTATTTTTTTTAAAAAAATCTATCATAAAATATTTAAAAATGTCTTTTAAATTAAATTTTTTTTCTTATATAATAGCACAAACAAACGACCCCTTAGTGTGTTTGGAAATCCGTTGAACGGAATTTTTACACTTTCCAATGCACAAACGGAAAAGCTATGTGAGAGATGGATTGAGTTTAACGTGGGCTCAGTCTGCAATCCAAACACACCCTTAATATCTATTTGGAATAACATGTATATGCATGTGAAATCAAAATGCACGACTAAAAGTGAATTTGTGGATAAAACAGAATAAACATTTACTTGAAAGTTAGAAAAGAAGAACATACAAATTCACTGACAATAACATCCGGTGTTGATTCCCCAAGAACATCACCTTCATAACCATCTCCCAAAATATCTTTGTTTTCCTGGATGACATGCATTTGATATATTAGTAAAAGTAGACATCAGAAAATGTCCAATCCATTTAAAATTCAAGAAATCATTCCTGTCAGTCTCAAACAACTAAC
This sequence comes from Pueraria montana var. lobata, assembly GCA_026413185.1. Lineage (NCBI taxonomy): Eukaryota > Viridiplantae > Streptophyta > Magnoliopsida > Fabales > Fabaceae > Pueraria > Pueraria montana. Next base: position 7,313,215 of record CM048647.1, read on the forward strand.
TTTAATATGTATCGTTTTCCTAGATGACATGCATTTGATATATTAGTAAAAGTAGACATCAGAAAATGTCCAATCCATTTAAAATTAAAGAAATTATTCCTGTTAGTTTCAAACAACTAACTTTCATATGTATTGCCTTGCTCTTGATAAGAGTGTAAAACTGTAAATTACATAGTATAACTATTGATGCCAGTGTCACCCAAAATGATACACACACACATAAATATAAATATAAGTATAAAAGAGAGAACAAGAAATTCCTCATATATGGTGACAAATTTTTCCTCAAAACATCAAATTATTTAATGAGATCAAATGAATTAAAAATGATCTCAATTTATCTTTACAGTTTCTAAACTACCTAATGGTTTCATTCATTATGTCTTGATTGTTTAAGAAACAATATCCAAAAGCATCTATATTTAAGAAGTATTGTCAACAAGTGTGGTAATTATTCAAATAATAAGCACAAAAGGAAAACAAATCTCAAGTTTAATTAATAATGAACAGGTAAAATTAAAAGATAAGAAAATTTGGCAAAATTGTTTACGGTTTCAGAACAACTAACTACTTGATTGGTTGACAATGCTCACCAGTGGTAAATGAATAGCCACTTATGGAACAGTAAACCACTTAAGCGTTTAATTGTTTCTATTTTTTTTCCTGAGAACTCCATTTCAGTAATTTTCCCTAAATATTGCCATTAATATTGTCAACAAAAGCCTGAGTGCCTGACAAGACAGTAGATGATACAGAAAAGAGTATACTCTTATATTTTAATTTTAAACAAAGAGGTATGTGAGTGCAAAGCATTATAATAACCACTCACTAGGGCATGTCTTAAAACCCCTGCAGCAAGAAACACAGGTCGCTCAACATGACAATAACCCATTAACCGTGGAACTGTAGGTATAATATCTCTGTGATTCACAACTCGCCAGCTATCTTTAATTCTCTGCAGATAGAGGAGCAAAACAGTTAACAGTTTTGCAAATGTAAACAGAGAAACAAACACGTCTACTTTATCTAACATGATAATTGAGAATACAAAATGCTTCTAGGTTAAAGATTATAACATACAGGAGGATTCAGAATTTAAAAATTTGATTTGAAGGACATAATGGACAATCAATTCAATATAGTATGCAACAAGGCAATGAAAACATTAACAAAATAGTTATACTCTTTTCTAACCTCATTGTAAACTTCTGCAAATCTTTTGTTACCAACCCTAGGAGAACCAAAGTTATACATAGTAATAGAAATTGCTCCCCGCCTGGTAGACAAAAAAAAAAATGATTATTGCATACAGTAACTGCCATGAATATAAAATGGGGCAGACAGAGTGAATTTAAATATTACGGTAAATTAATAGGTCCTCATAGTTTCAGAAACTTCTTCAATGGGGTACCTTGATCCAGTCTATTGTTAGGTCCGTATAGATACCCAATTGAAAGTTATTGAAAATATACAGACCCATTTATAAACAATCCCAAAAAGTATTTTTCAAAAAAAAAAAAATACCCAAAAAGAACAAGACTCCAATTTAATTAAACAAAATGCTACATTTCAAGTTGCAGACTAAATAGGGGGAAAATATAGCAAATACAAAGGGTAAATAATATTAGCAAGCTTCAATGGTAGCTATCTGCATATAATGTATGAATATCATTGATGCAAAGGGCAATTTCACCAATGAAAAAATTTCTTTGAGAAAACTACGAAACAGGCAATTCATGCTCAAAATATTCAGTTTAGCAACAATAATCACTCAATTCAAGCAGTTACTTAAGTCAATAACTGCTCTTTGGACATCATTAACAGGTTGAAATGGGTAGCTGTTTATAAATTAGAAAGTGTTAACAAGAATTTCAAATTTTTTATTTTCCTTATTTGTTTTGATAAAAGAAGAATTTATTGAAAGAGAAGAGTACAGAAAAAGAATCAAAACTCATCCAGAAAGACAAAGAAACAGAGAAAAGAAAAAGAAAAAAAAAAATCTCATCTCAAAATATCTCCTCCAACTCCAAAAATTGAACATAAATCAACAAAGAAACTAAAAATGTCCTTATTTAAAAATATTATGCCAATGAAAAACTAAATCATGGTCAATAGTGAATCTCAGGACCAGTGGCAGTCCTTTGCAGCAGCAGGGGAAGCCAAAATAAAATCTCTATCTACTTTTGTATAAATATTATTTATACTTTATAGCACCCCCAAAATAATGTGTACAATATATATTACATGCAAAGTCCACATATAAATAGATATTTTGTTTTGTACAATATCATTGTGCCCATATTGGTTTAAAGATATCCATCTCCATTACTCTAATAGTCTAATTACTATTATCAATTAAAAAAATCATCTATAACTAAAATATGAGTCTGATATATCTTTGGAAAAATGAAAATCTCTTTGTCCATGTGATAGTGACATGATGACAGTAAAAGGCACAAGACTCGAGGGAGTTTTTGAATTTGGACTGGGTGTAACTCAACTCCAAAAACTAGCTCATGAGGTGAAGATTGCCCAAGCATTTACAAGCTCTGCTTTGGCCAATTTTGTAGTTCGTGTGGGACCTCAACACACACCTGTCACACCCAAGACTGGACATGTGGAGCATAGAGATCGTAGGACTGATTTTTTTTTTTTTTAATACTGCACTGGAAAAGCCATGGGGCAGGTAGATTACACTGGGAAAGATGCAGGGCCAGGTAGATAGCCCTGGGAAATTCACTGACCAAGTTGATAGCACTTGCTAATCCATGGGGCCAGGTTGATACTTGATACCATCTTGAATTTGAACTGGACCTAACTTAACCTTAAAAGCTCCATGAGGTGAGGATTGCCCAAGCATTTATAAGCTTTACTTAAACAATATCTGTATTCGATGTGGGATCTCAACAAAAAATTATCTCAGGCTCTCAGCTTCAGCCTTCTCCCTCAACAAGCAATAGCCACACACGAGTTAAAAAATCCCTCTCATCACTTCTCTCAAGGGACCAACAATTTTTTTATAAGAAAAGAGGTGATTATTGATTATCTCAAATTCATTATTTAAGTCTTTCTTATTGTTTTCTCTTCTAAATTCTGTATCTTCTAATCAACCGTTTTAATTTCTCTATTTGTTACTTCATTTTCTTTTAAATGTGACTGTACTTGTGCAGTTTCTATTAATACCTCATCATTCTTTAATAGCTTATTATTTAAATAAATATTATTAAGTTTTTCTCAAAAACTACTATATAATATAAGAACTTCTAAAAGAACAAGAAGCAACATTTTAAATGAAGCTACACCTTTTGTTTTATACATTTTATTGTTACATTGCATTAATATATTATTTTGAAACTCAATTGAAATTATGTATGATTAATTATGAATTGTGACTAAATCACTTAGAGGCCCCCAAACTTTATAGTAAAGATCTGTAACCACTAAATGCAGTGTGTGACATTGCCATGTTAGTCCTCTGTAATTAGAAATATGACTCTTCCTTTCTCTTTATCCCTCCCTCTTTTCTACTAAAAATATAAAGAACCATGACTATTTGACAACACACTATGGTAGAGATATACTTAAACGGTAGGTAACCAGATACATTATATTTAACATACTGAGTATAATCAACAGTAGAATTAATTAATGTAAATAAAACATTTTGCTCGTAAATGCATGCTCATTTGCATAAAAATAAGAACTTAAAACAAATTATAAATGGAAGAAATGCAAGTATGTGAGAAATAATAAACTTACTTTGCTAATTGATTAGATGAAAGTTCAAGAGCAAGCAAGGTTGCCAATGCACCACCCAAACTATGACCAGTCACATAAACATGCCATTTGTGGAGCGACTCAGAATGATCATCTCTGGCACAAAAAATACCTTCTGTTTGTCAATGCGAAATCAAATTTTGAGATGTACTATTGACATAGTGTTGGACTCAAGAATTAGAGACACAAAACAGTAATTTTATTATGTTAGGAAACTTAGCAATTTCTCTATTGAATTATCCTAAAGAATGGGAAGAAAAGAGGAAAGATTGGAAAAGATGATGAAAGTGTTATTTATTACTGAATAGGAAGTACAATACTCCTACCAAGGGAAAACTCCCTCCACCGAGCCTGAGCTCTAGGTACTCACTCTAACAGAATTCTAACTGACTAACCGTACAATTGTTTTTCTCTTATTTATAACAGTAACTCTCTCACTGTCATACTAATTCCCTCTTATTCCTTCGAGTATATACAAGTAGGGCCCTGCTATTATTGGGCCTAGTTTAACTATTGGGCTGGGCTTGACTCCTAACATATTACAGAAACAATCTGGTTTAATGACTAGGCTTGCAATACAAGCATTCAACACACAAGGGTTTCCCCTTACAAGGAGTTTCCTCCATCGAACACCATAAGCAACAAACTGAAACCTTAATCCCCTCCTACAAGCCTGTCAATCAAACCATGTGTATAACACTATAACTGTCATGTCATAAGTCATAACTGCCTAATACAAAATTATAACCTAATATAGAACCTATCACATAGTAACATGTAAAAAAACAAATGAACATAATCGACATTATGTGTCAACACTTTATGGCTGTGAGGAAAGTTTATACCAAATCACACAGAACAGCATAAGCAAAAAAAGAAGAAAATTACAATTCAATCCGACAGGCAATATGTGACCATCACTACTTTCTTCAGGAGAAAAATAATGGAAAATAATGAAATGTTCTGTTTGAGAGTCATGTGTTAAGAAATGTAATAAAATCATTCATGTGCCTTCACCCAAACAGCTTAACTTTTGGGAACCAAGTAGTCAGGATTTCAATCCTTCAACCGCACCCGATTCTTCTAAATAAAAAACCAATTTCAGCAAATGGTTAAAATGGGCCAGCAACACTTCAAGTCCAATGGGCTCTTGTGTGAGGTGTTTAGAGATGTAATTAAACCATTAATGTATTGATGTACCTACACCCAAAACTTAAGCTTTTGGGGTAGCTAGTTCATGACAATACGTAATTCATTTATGTCACATAATTCATAAAAACACTTAATGACTCACTTTAAAAGCTTCAAGTTGAAAGCAAAGGGATTTTCAAAATATATTAAGAAATACAGCATGGTTTTAAGGCAGTGTGCTCGGTGCAATAAAATTTCTTCACAAGTACAACTTACACATAACCAATTGCAAGTTGAATTAGAGAAATGAGCCTGGTCCTTACTGAATCATACGCACTTAGAAAACCACTGTGAACCTGCAATAATCGTACCATCGTCAACAACAGAAGAATCTTATGTTATTAAAGCCTTCTAGACTAGACATCTACTAAACATGTCAGACATATAAACCTTCCAACAGTTAACATACTTGAATCTCTTGCTTGAAATCTCCACCTATCCTTTCAGGATTTAGCCTATGAAAGTCATAGGAAAGTTAGTTGCGAAATGAAATCATCCGGTGAAATCAAAAAGCATTTTAATTCAATCCCTAAATTAATTATGATTTGACGCAGCACCAATGGATATTTTGAGGGGCCCTAAGATGGCATAACCTCAAAAACTGACGGGATATGAAAAAAGTGACATTTTTAAAACTTTTTGAAGTAATAATACTCAATAACAACAACAAAAACAATGATGATGTACGTTTAATGAACTAAATAAAATATCTTGCTGGTTGCAGTCCCCAAAGTATGCATCTATTGCTTTTTATAACTTTCTTACTTCTTATTTTTAATTTTATCTCTTTCAATTTTCACCAATTATTTTGTTATCAAATATATCAACAAAAAATAAAGCAGCATCTAATATAATTACACTTATCAAATATAATACAGGCACAATTTTTCACAAGATTAAAGTGAGATACTAGTTAGATACAATGACCTGAAAGCAACACCTTTTATGGCTAAAAATTAAACCAAAGCACTAAACAAGTCACAACTAGGTTGGAAATTAATGTTACCCGGCTGGCACAAGCATTAGATCAGTTCTTAAGTCCTTCCATTGAGTCTGAAAAATCAAAGTATAAGCATCTTTAACTGAAACCAGAAGCTGTACACAACCTAAAAGAAAAAGAATATGAACTACCTGTTCTGTTCCCCTAAAAGCAACCACTAACCTTCTTCGCGCAGAATCACGCCAAATTGCAACCTGAAAGTTCTAATGACTTAGAAACTAGAAAGCAGTGCATGGAATAAGACATTGACTATATATCACATAGATTTTTGAATGTTACATTACGAATTGAAAAAATCATAAAAAATAGAGAAGTGGACTTATTGAAGAGGATATAACAAAACACCTGTGTGTCTGTGGATGCATTATCTAAGAAACATATTTTTTCAAATTCAGACTTAATGAAACTAGGCTGGCCCAGTGAAGTGGCCAGCATTGCCCAAGCCTCCATGGCACTTTCAGCAGTAGAAAAAAGTTCTTTCATCTCTTCACTTTTTTTATCATCCAACACTAATCCATTCTGTGAGCTAGGAAACTTCTGACTAGTAGAATATTGTATATCATTGCCTCCTGCTTTGGTAGAATCTTCTTTGATTTTCCTCTCTTCTAAAGAACGCCCTTCATCTTTTATTTTGGAAACTGTTGCAGTCAAAAGCATTAAACCTCCTAAAATTGACTCAGTCTGCCTCATCAAATTCTGTGTTGCTTTTTTGACCTCTGGAACTGAAGACTGAAATGCAGCGATGGCAGGTTGGCCACTTGTTTTATCGTTTGTATCATCTGTGCCTCCAGGAATTGCAAGACCGGATTGAACATAAAAGCTTTCTGCAATATTTTGTGATTGTGAACCAATTTTGTTTAAAAACTCCAAACCATCCCACTTAAATTTCTCAGGAACAGAGAGACCTAGCTTTTGAGCAATACTAGAATTAATAACATTAGCAAAATTCCTCCAAAAAATTTGATTTGACAGCTCTTCCTCACTAACTTTTGATGATGATTCAGAAGCATGTCCATTTTCAGTATCACTGTCATGTTTGTGAAATTCATTTGAGTTCCGTTCAACGCAATCTTCATTGGAGGCTTCTGAACTATCAGCTTCGTTAGAAGGCATATTGAACATAGAAGCAGATTCGTTCAGTTCCCCTGTACCTTCAGTGTCATACTTATCATTATTAATATCGGACTGCTGGTCCTTCAGAAGATATGAATTGTTAAAAGACTTTAACTGCCCAAACGCATATTCCACAAATTGGCTGGCCTGTACTGTATCAGAACCCATAACCTTTCTAAATGCAGAATCAAAACCCTTTATCTTTAGAAAGTCTAAAACAAAAGGTATCTTCCACCACCTTTTCTCTTCATGAATTTCATCATAGCTTTTATATTTTACCTAAAATCCAAAATTTATTACAGAAATCAACAATCATGACTCATTAAAAATTTTAAATGTAACCTCTCATTATTTACACAACTGCATTTAAACCAAATTAAGTATATTACTAGTTAAATATTTCAAACATAAAGCATACAGCTTATCTCAAAAGTCTTGAATGAAGTTCAAGAAAAAAATCAAATTTTACATTAAAACCTATAGAGTTATTAAAAAATACAAGATCATTTAAGAGGAAACAGTTTAATGCAAGTGATAAAATATGTAAACGCATATATTGGCATATTGTAACAACTTATAACAGAGAAATAATTTTTCCACTAAATTATACACGAAATACAATGCATAGACATCATGCTGTCAACTAAAATTCAAATGGTCAATAACTTTTCCCATATTATAAATCTGTATTCTTGGGTTTTTTCTTTTCCAATAAAAGAAACATACCTCCAGCTGAACCTTTCCGCCACCACCCATTCCTTCCAACTCGACCAGTATTTCATGCACATCTCCTATAACAAATGCATTTTTGCTAAATTTTTGCAGCCATAAGTGTAACCATAAATCTCAACTTCATGAACTTTTACTAAATAAATTCATAAGTAAATTTTTACACTCCTTTTATTGACAGTTAAAATTCCACACAATCATGACAGTTGAACATGTATGAAAGAAAATGGAGTAGAAATTCAACCCATATTAAAATTTTAAGCACCATAAGAATCTTTCAACACTGCACCAACTATATTACACAAGATTTTCTGGTCCTCACCATCACAAAGCCACTCCAGATCAACACCTGCATTCCCCATGCGTTTGTGAGGAGTTACAAGGTTTGCATCCCAAGCTGCAACCTAAGATATACTGCCAGTTGTTAGAAGATTGACATGAACTTTTTAAGATAATTTTATTTTTGAAAATATATTTTCATGAATTTTCATTTTTGAATCCAGATGATATACCTCAGAGCAGATATTTGATTAATTTATGAGACAATACAATCCACACTATGGCATAATGACTTTAAGAGAAATAGTACAGGAGGGAGGAAATTTAAACATGGGACAAAGTTATATTATCACAATAAAGATGTCTGGAATGTAAAACGGAAAGTAAAAATCTAAATATGTTATAAATAACTTTATGCTTTTCATTTATTATGTTATATAATATAATTATATGACATACAACTTCTATTACTAGCAATCAGAAGCCAGAGAGCATAAAAAACAGAAAAGAAAAGCAAATGGACTTCTGCCCACGTGAAAGAGAAATACAAATGAACTTAGCATCACCAGCTAAACTATATACGGTAAAAGATCATTAATTCCTCTGATGTTATAGCCAGATAGATACAGCAATCCTCAAAGTTTCACTAATGCAATGAACATCAAATATATGAGTAAAGCTAGTAACACTTGCATATTACTAAATGTGCATGTGCTCACACTGGCACAACTGACAAAGTCAGGTCACAATTGGTCACACCTGCAGTTCTCCACACCTACACTTAGATGTTGCCACTTGTGCAGATGCAAACATACGTGTGTAAGTGATGTCTATCTAACTTCAGTAAGATTTTAATCCAACCCTATATTTTAATCCATGCAAGTTTCAATTCACTTTCAACTTATAAATAATTCTCTTTGTAGATTATCTTTTATGAAGAAGGGATTCTTGCGAGTGTGCATTCCACTGAATATGTATGTGCACATAGATGTAAGAGAGCGAGAGAGATCACACTTGTTAACCTGTAAAGGTTGGCTTGGAGGCTGCTTAATATTAAAAGTAAACTCCTCATTCCACGTTGGCTCTTTTTTCCTGCCATCAATTAATTTTACATGAATGAATCCAATGTAATGACTGGTTACAACAGTAATTTAAAAAGCAGTACATAATCGTACCACTGAAGTTAAGACATTTAATTTTATCAAAGGAAGTGGAAGAGATGTGTTCAGTGGGATTTTATGAATTAAAAAAATGGTCCCCACATATTATTCTTGTTTCAACTTAGCTAATACACAAATTTGAAAGAAAATGAAAATCCAAAATACTTCAAACTTAGCAAAATGCTTTCAGGGACAATATGAAAGATTTTTTAAAGAAAAGTCAAAAAGTCACATCATACAAATTTTGCAGTGACATTGGCTCTGAACCATTTAAGACCATTAAAATTCCTTTTTAACCATTAGATGGTGGCCTTTGAATTTGAACAAGTGAAATGACCAAAACAAAAATGAGACGAAAGCTCACCCCCATTTGATATTGCTTTTAGCAGTCTGAGAACCCATCTGTATGACCACATATGGGTCACTTGTTCCCTGGATCACACAAAAAGAATGAATATATAGCAATAACAGAAATCCTAGAGAAATAAGTAGTTGTATGAATTAGCTAAACAATTGAGACAGCAGGGATAACTGTCGGATACAAGGCAAAGTAAAAAGTAGTGCACATTTCATCTCATCACATTCAGGGCAGTAATTTAAATAAGATAACTAACCCATGGATCCATGGCAGGAAAATTGAACCCTTTTTTCAACTTTATGAAGAGTTGACCATCATAAATTTCATGAACAAATTCCCTGCATATACCAAAAAAAAATTCTTGTTAAACATGCCATTATTTTAATAAGGAAGGCATTTGAAATTAAATACAACAACAACATCAACATCAACAACAAGCCATATTTGATTAGATAAGGGCAACTACATAGATCAAATGACACCATTGAATATTTTAAACTGATGACAGAAAGAGCAGCTTTAAGTGCAATCATGAAAGGCAATTGATACATACTCAGAAAGGTAAACTGTCTTGCAACCACCAGCATCAACTTCACGCCTGCCCATGTTTTCCTGCAACATGTTATAAAGGGAAGAAAAAGAAAAGGATCGAAAACAAGTTAGAATTCATCATGAAAAAAAAAATTATGTCCATTGTAACATTATGATCCATTTATTCGATTCTACTCACAATCTCATGAAGAAACAGCAACAAAAATATAAGTTCCTGTCACATACCCTTGTTCATTGCATGTTTCTTAGCAAACACTGACAAGTTAAATAGGAAAAAATAGCAGCATACTTTTTTTTTTTTTTTCATTTAAGCCTCTCAAATTAAACCATATTTTTTAAACTTACTAATAATTTTAGGTTAGCTTATTTTTCACCACAGAAGAAAAGCGTAATATATCAAATTAATTCCTGAAACTTATTCTTTCAATTTAACAACCATTACTCGATTACATTAGAGATCAAATTAATTGACGAACAACAAAACCAAGAACCAAACCGAATATTGCACACCAAAGGGTCTAAAATGATTCAGTTATTAAAATTAGTAATCAAAATGACAGACCCAGGGATAATTGTCAATTTTCAAGGACTGAATTTTCTTTTTCTAAATTTCACAGAATAAAATTATTAATCATTAGTTTTTTTTTACAGTAATTATTAATCATTATAATTTTAGGGTCTACGGACTAATTTGATACTAAAAGAATCAGCAAAAGATAAAAGGATAAAAAAAAGCATATAATTCCATTGATATTATAATTTTATATAATTAACAAAAAATAAAAATTAGTATTAAATTAGTCCTTAAAACCTATAACTTTATAATGATAATAAAATGATCAATCATTATAAAATGATCAATCATCATAAAATGATCGATCAATATAATTTCAGGGACTAAAGAATCAGCAAAAAGAAACTCTTCTAGCAATTTCAACGACTAAAAGAATCAGCAAAAAAGGATAAAAGAAACTCTTCTAGCAGTTTCAGCGACTAAAGAATCTTTTATAAGCCCTTCTAGCAATTTCAGCGACTAAAAGAATCAGCAAAAAAGGATAAAAGAAACTCTTCTAGCAATTTCAGCGACTAAAGAATCAGCAAAAAGATAAAAGAAACTCTTCTAGCAAATTGAGCGACTAAAGAATCAGCAAAAAGGATAAAAAAAGAAACTCTTGTAGCAATTTCAGCGACTAAAGAATCAGCAAAAAGATAAAAGAAACTCTTCTAGCAATTTCAGCGACTTAAAAGAATCAGCAAGAAGGATAAAAGAAACTCTTTCAGCAATTTCAGAGACTAAGAATCAGTAAAAAGGATACAAGAAACTCTTCTAGCACTTCAATTATAAACTTTTCGTTACAATCAGCTTCACTATTCGCCGAAAGTTTATTTTCTTCCATTTTCTCCTGAACCAAACGAAAACAACAAAACGGAACACATACAGGGGGAGTAGTGTACGCTTCGAAAGCGAAACCCGCGAGAATAACCGCGAGATTGATATCGAACGGAGGCCGTTCATCTTCTTCGGGGAGAGAAACTCTCTGAAGCTGCGAACCGGTTTTGGAGGAGCAGCAGATTGAGAGAACTCGTCTCCTCCGCGCGAGAGAGAAAGCGCGCAATTTTCCCGGAAAACGCGGCGGGAAAGTGCGAGAAAATCTTGGCCCCGAGGGATGCGGAAGCGGAAGCGAGGGGGAAAGAGGAGAAGAGAGGACGTAACGGAATTGAAGAGAAGCCATTGAAAGTTACATTACACGAGACGAGAACTCGAGAAGAGAGGGTAGTAATAATAATAATAATAATAATAATAATGGGAGAAAATAGAAAGAAGAAGAAGAAGAAAAAGAAAGGTAGTGGCAAGTGGTGTAATTTAGATTAAGAGAAAGGGGTGAATGGTTGTTGTGAGAATAGATAGTGGGTTTTCCATGTACGGCCACGAGAAGAGAAGAGAAGTGTGTCATTATATTTAGGATAAACTATCACTTTAGTCTCCAAAAGTGTATTTCACTATCATTTTAGTCTCTAAAAGTATAAAAATGTCATATAGATTCCTGAAAGTATAATTTTTCTGTAACTTTAGTCCTACTAATAAAAAAATCTTCGTTCAAATGTAAAATACGTGTGTACTGAATTACTACTTGTTATCTATATGTGCACCGTCAACTATCACGTAAACAAATAACATGTCATGTGGACACGAATGTTAACTTTAATGAAATTTTTTGTAACGATATGATTAAAGTGACGGAAAAATTACACTTTCAGGAACCTATACCATATTTTGATACTTTCATGAACATGAACGACAGTAGATTACATATTCGACAATAAAAGTGACTGTTCACCCTTATTATTTATTCAGTTCGGGCAACGCCGGTTGGTTCCGGAAACAACGGTCAATGTTTCTGTCAATGGACGGTGACACGTTTGAATCATGAGTGTAATAATAAAGAAGAAAAGAAATAAAAAAAATAAAAAGAAAGAAAAAGTAATAATAAACATTCAATGGATGGTGTTTGGGAATGTGTAAAAAATCTCGTTTAACACGTACTTAACTTCTGAATTGAAAGAAATTAAACAAAAAAAGTTGTAAATCAACGATTATATTAGTCCAAAATTAAAAAAAAAACATATCATTTAAGTGATAAATTAACATATATTTAAGAACTAAAATGATATTAAGTAGTTAAGTTTAGAAATTTATTTGACATCCTAAAAATTTGTTTAACATTTTCTTAGTTTCAAGTACAAATATGACAGCATCTACCACTTTCAAGGACTCAAGTGTTGGTTTTCTCAAAAATAGAATAAAAAAAGTATGTTATTTAGATAGATAAAATAAAAAACATGAATTATTTTTTTTCTATTTGTTTAGATGAGTGAAAAAAATTATATTTTATAATAATTAAAAATTATAATTTTTCTATCAAAATATTGTTACTTTTAATTTAAGAGTTTAATGGTGATGCACTGTCAGTATAAAACAGTTTTACACTGTCATTCAATCACAAATCACCATTGTTATGACTTTTAAGATAATTTTTTAAAAGTCAATAAAGTTACCATACATTGTGGGTTGTGAATGGATAACCGTGTAAAATTATTTTATACCGCCAGTACATAATCCTCTTAATTTAATATTTTTTCTAACATAAAATTCTTTATTATTTTAAAATATATATTATAAAAAATTATAAAAATGAAAAATAACTTATCTTATGCTCATTTCATTTTAATTTGGGTGAATATCAAAATTGGTCCTTGAAAGGGCAAGTTATTTTAGTCCTAAAAAGTAATAAAATTCAAAATAAGTCCACTTTAGTCCCTGAAAATATGTTAATATTATCACATAAGTCATACGACTTTTTAAGTTTAGAACTAAAGTGAGTGACGGATTGCACTTTTAGATACTTTTTTTTTTTTAATTTGATTACTTTTATGGACCAAATTAACTCCCTCTTTATATTTCTCCTTTCAGACAAACGGTAAAAACCTTAATATTTTTATCCTATTTTCTCCTTCTTATTTCTTTTCATTTTATTTATACCCAAACAAATAAGAGATTAATGAAAAATTGAAAAATTATATATTATTTATTGTCATTAATATACTATAATTACCCATTTTCTAATTTCAAGTACACATTTTCAAATTTTAAGTTTCTTTTTGAAATAATATTGTGTTATAAATTAATTATTATCATTCTCTTTATCTTTAAAAAATAAAAAAATATTGTTTTTTATCCCGTTCAATTTGGTTAGTTATTGTTTCTTTTAGAAAGACGGAAATTATATTTAAATCTAAAGCTTCATATAAACTACTTAAATCTTATACCCAGTGTTATAAAAAACAAACTGATTGTTGGCTTGGCAATGTTACTAAGTTGATAGGTTATTGGTCGGACCGATGAGTTACTGGCTGAATTGCATGAACTGGTATAAATTACAAAATAATTATAACAATATATATGAATACATTTATATTTTTTCTTTTGTAATATGAATACATGTGTGTGTGTGTGTTATTTGTCTTAAGTATATCAAAATATTAACATGGTTGAGTGGTAATTTAAACATGTTTTTGAGAAAAGGGTCAAGGATCAAATCTAAAAGGTTGTTGTTTTGTGTTTATTTTCATTTGATTTTATTTTCACTTAAGAGAGAAAGTAGTGTGTTGCAATAAATTTAAACAAATGAACTATTTCGTTTATGGTCTAGTCCGAGTGGTTACACTAGTTTAATCTGGTTAGACACTGGTTTGATGATGCAAACATCGATTTAATAGCATAAACGATCAAATAAGTGACCTGACCCAGCTACAAGTATGAGACATTGTTTTTACCACTAAGTTGGTCCTAGTGGGTTGATTAATTATTGTTTCTAGCTAGTAACATGTATTAGAACCAACATGTCATTTGTCTGAGTGAAATTAGGCTCGAATCCCTTAAGTAAAGTTTCGAGTTCGAACCTTGTGAATAAAAAAACATCTTTGGGAGTGAAAACCTATTAAAGGTGGTTAGTTAGGTTCCTAACGAATATTAGTCATCATCAAAGTTGGTGGATATTTCGTACAAATGTTATGGTGACCCCCAAAAAAGGTAATGTGTATTAGAATGATGAAAAAAATAATTTTTTTTGATATATACACATTATTAAATATATATTATAAAGACTTCATTATGGTTTTAATCCCTTAAATTATGGGTTTGTTTTTTTTTAATTCCCAAATAAAATTTTGCATTTTTTAATCCTCAAATTCTAGCAAAGAGACTAAAAAGAACATTTTTTGAATTTGAAAGACTAAAAATACAAATTTTTATTTAGATGACTAAAAAGCAAACCCCTTAATTTGAGGATCTAAAAACATAATTAAGCCTATTATAAAAGGAAGAATAATTTATAAAGACAATATTTAAATTTTTTGTACACATTTTTGTAGATTCTTTCACTCTCTTATTACTACCTTGCAAATTATCCATCGTTATGTTTTAATCTCACTTTTCCTTGTTTTTTTTATTCAGCATTTTCTTTGTCTTTCAAAGCCTTTTTTTTCCCTCACCGTCACACGTCACTTATGTTTTTTTAGATTATCACGAGATTTAATATTTGTGCATTGTACGAATTTATTTGTATTATATATAATATAAATAAATAAATAAATTCGTACAACAGCTCCTGGTTCTTGCATCTAGTGAGAACTTATAATTTATCTGATACTGTGACTACTTTTCCTTTTTTTTTTAAAGAGTGACTACTTTTCTGATGGATGAGGAAGAACCGATTTTTTGCCCAAAAACAACCATAGTATATGGAATCTTAGCAGCTTTAACTGATTGGATGAATATGGAAATTCCAATAAAAGAAAGGCTTCTTCCTCCTGATCTGAAGAACAACAAGGTTTGAAGAACAGCAAGGTTCTTGCACCTCAAGGTGAACCTCTTAAGACACCACCTCCTCCACCTAAGATTTGTCGGAGACCGTGAACGCACACCAAATTAAGTATTCCTCTTTCAATATTGTTTATTCCATAGTCAAAGTGACATTATCAGGATTCGAATCCTGAACCACTTGGTTAAATGACATAAGCCGCCATCACTTGTACCAACCAATGTTGGTGGTTTCCCATTAAATTGATAATAATATTAAATATTATCTTAATAATGTTAAATATCATAGACAGTTATTGACAACTAGCAATGCATTATTAATTATAAGGTAAAATATGTTTTTATCACTCATTTTATCTAAATTTCTATTTTTAGTCCCTCATAATTTTTTTTCTATGTTTTTAGTCCCTCAAAAATTATTTTATTTTATTTTTAGTCCTTGACATTAATTTTAACTAAAAACAGAACAGAATAATTTATGAGAGACTAAAAATAGTAAAAAAATTTATGAGGAACTAAAAACAAAAATTAAGATAAAATGAAAGATCAAAAACATATTTTACCTTTAATTATATTATTAGTGTAAAATGCATTATTAATTATATTTAATTATATTATATTTATTTTCCTAAAATTTTAAAAAGAAATTACACAAAAATGAAAAATAATACAAAACTGAACAGAATAAATAAATAAATAACTAAAATACATATATATATATTTTAAACTAAACTATTTTGAATAATCAATAATAATAATAATTTAAAAAAAATCAATGTACTTAGAAGACACGAGAGAAGGAAAGATAGCTGCAAGGGAAGGAGACAGACATTCGGACACGGTCGTGTTCTAAATATCGTGTCAGAATCCTTCCCTCCTCGTGTGTGTCAACTGTGGCGGGAACTCACTCTGCTTGCTCTCTCTCGTTCCCTTTCACCGCAATGCACAGGGTAGCCACAAGAAACGTCGCCGTTTACTTGCCTCGTTGCTGCTCTCCTTCTCTATTTCCCTTTTTCATTTCATTCGCTCCCTCTCGTTTCCTTAGGTAATCTCTCTCTCTCTTTCATATCTTGTCATATAATTTGTAGTATTTAATATTATACCATACTGTTTAGTGATATTGTATTTAGTATTGTACTAATGATGTAATATTTTCTTGACACGTGAAATGCTAATGATGTAAACAACTATTCTTTTGTGGTATGACAAGACATCTAAAATGTGAAACTTGTTGATGAACAGAATAAATGAATGTGTAAAGAATGTATCGAGTTATACGGATAAGAAGGTTTCAAGAGGGAGTAGTAGTAGGGCCACCAAGAAGCCCAAAATACCAAATAACGTTTTAGATGATAAAGACCTTCCTCACATGTTGTGGTGGAAGGAGGTAGGTTCTTCTACTTTTTTGCATCTAGTTAAATTGCAAAATTAACTATTCTTGAAATTTGTTGTTTTGATTATAAACCGTGGGATCTCTAGAGAAAACTTTTCATTCTCATTCTTTGTTTCCTTTCCGAATTATGGCAGAGGTTGCAAATGTGCAGGAAGTTTTCAACTGTCCAGCTAATTGAAAGGCTTGATTTTTCTAATTTGCTTGGCCTGGATTCCAATTTGAAAAATGGAAGGTGAGCACTAATGAATTTGAGATTGTTACTTTATGTGTTTCTTTTAATTTTTGTAACCAAAAAATATGAAAACATTAATTGTGGTTTCTTTTTTAGAACACTTACCTACAAATTTATTGGGACATGACGGGTACATGTTCACATTCAAACTGTTGGCATGTTTTACCCTGCACTTTTATTCTATTCTCATAAAAAGGATTTATTTCCCCTGGCATAAGTTGCAACACAGATAAGTTCTTTACTGTTCAGATACAAGCTCACAACTAATGGACCAATGTCAACAAGAATGCAATTTATGACTTGTATAATTGATAATCCTTTATTCTTAGCCATTTACACTGGCTATTGTTCCATAAACTTGCTCATACGTACTTGAACTCCCTTATTCTCTATTTTGAGCGATGGTATTATTTTGAGAAAGTTGATGGAAGAGTCAATTTTCATTTGTGTAGTCTGAAGGAAGGAACACTCAACTATGAAGTATTGCAGTTCAAGTCAAAATTTCCACGTCAAGTATTGCTCTGCAGAGTAAGTAATAGCTATGCCATTTATTCAGACATTGGTGCTCTTGTAAATTTAGTTTGAAGGGAGCATGATTACCAATTCTTAATAAAATTTCTGTTTGCACTTTTGCTGGTTCACTAACATTCTATTTCTACCCTCCATGAAGTAAACTTTCTCTTGGTATTGTTTATTTATTTATTTATTTTCAAATTATTGCTTAGGTTGGGGATTTCTATGAAGCTTGGGGAATAGATGCTTGTGTCCTCGTTGAATACGCTGGTCTAAATCCCTTTGGTGGTCTGCGATTGGGTAGCATTCCAAGAGCTGGTTGTCCTGTTGTGGTATTGACATTTACTCTTGTGCATTATTTTCTCATGAAATTTAATTTTATGTTGACAATTGTGAATGAATTTCTTATATATTTAACAATCTCTTTCTTCTTTTCTTTGGTTATAGAATCTTCGACAGACTTTAGATGATTTGACACAAAATGGTTTTTCAGTGGTGAGTGCAACAATTAAATAATGTTCTATCATTTTTTCATTTTATTTAAATTTTCATTACTATGTGACTGAACTTATCTCATCTTTTGTTGTCTATCTGTTTGTATCGTTCTTCAAAATGAAACCCAAAGTGACTAACCCCTGTTTACTCTTACATGTTGTTTGTAGATTGTTATGATGCTTGCCATCTTACACGGGTTTATGAATACATGCTGCTAATAAATTTTGTTGTCTCAACAGTGCATTGTGGAGGAAGTTCAGGGCCCAACTCAAGTTCGATCAAGGAAACGTCGCTTTATTTCTGGGTAAGTACAGCAATCTCTATACCCAATCTCTATGCTTGTCTTTTTGCTAATGTTTGTTTTATTTGCGAGTTGAAAGTTGATGATTCGTGGATACGTTCTTGGGTCAGAATTCATATCTGTCTACAATAATTGATTAGCTGTAATTGAGTCAGCTTATCTACCTCACTATATATAGTCGGGTTTTGTATGGATGAGATCAGTTTTATGAAATAACAAAATCACATTTTCAGATCTCTAGTTTTGGTTCTCTTTCTTAGAACTCTTCTTTCACTTTTTCTGATTTTTCTTGAACTTTCAATTTGGTTATTATAATTATTATCTTTTTTTTTGGTGAATCTTGGTTGTTATAATTATTATTATTATTATTATAACATATTGGCTGACTCAAGGGCACACTTAATCATGGTCTGCTGTTCCAACCAGCAAATTTAGCTCAGCTCCTTGTTCTTCAGGCCTCATGTGATGTTGATTGGGCATTTGACCCAGATGTTGGGATCTTCGCATATTTGTCCTGCATATTTTTTGGTCCTAACTTAGTCTCTTGGTGGTCTAAGAAGCAAACTTTGGTGACCCAATTGAGCAAAGAGGTAGAGCATTTGAGTTTGACTCATACAGCAGAAAAAGTATTATGTCTGCAGTCTCTTCTCACAGAACTTGGGGTTGAATTCATTACAACTACTATTCTATGTTACAATCTTAGTACTGTGTCACTGGCCCATAATCCCATTCTTCATGCTAGAACAAAGCATGTGGAACTTGACCTATTATTAGTAAGGGAGGTTCACAACCAAAGCCTTCATGTATATTACGTTCCTGCTCTAGACAAATGTGCTAACATGCTAACCAAAGCTGTTACATTAGCATTTTGGAGAACTTCAACCCAAACTCTGTGTGAAGCCCCTTTTTCAGCTGGTTATTTCTTTGCAGGTGTTGTCAGCAAGCTAGCATCCAGGATTTGTCAGTGTTTTGTCCTTTTTGGGCTCCACAGCCCCTCATCTCCCTTGGACAACTTTGTTGAGTACTGTTTCTATCTCCTCCAAGCTTACCCATGGCTGGTTAGACTCTCAAAAGGCTGATTCTCTTGTTTTCACCAGCTATGTCAGCATCCTACTTGCTCCACTGGTATCAAAGCCTATCATTGATTTGATATTTGATCACCCCCAACTGTCCAAAAAACTACCTGGCCTTGTGACTTTCCTAATGCATTCTACCTGACCTCGTGGCTTTCCCAGTGCAATATTAAAATAATTAAATAAAATCTGTCCTACTTGGCCTTGTGGTTTTCCCAGTGCAATGAAAAATAAAACAAACCAGTCCTATAATCTCCATGCTCTAGTACTTTGAGTGTATTTTGTGATAACCATATTTACATTTTACATCACGTTTATAAGGTATAGAGCTCATGGAAATGAAATTTCTTCTTTTGCATATAATTTTTTATCTCAAATTAATTTTGTATTTTCCAAGTGTTATGTGATTGATTAAATGTTTTAACTTTCAGGCACGCTCATCCTGGAAACCCTTATGTGTATGGACTTGCTGCAGTTGATCACGATCTTAACTTTCCAGAACCAATGCCTGTAGTAGGTATTGATGTTATCTTTTTCTTACCTATTTATAGTTATACTACTCATAAGAATCTTAATATTCTAACAGTAACCTATTTATAGTTATACTACTCATTTGTAAATTATGTGTATATTTTAGAAAATCTACAAGGAGGATTTCTTTCTAAAACCTTTGTTCAGATCGTAAGTTCGGGTTGGTCAAATAGAGGAATGTTTATTAAAGTAGGACAACTATTACAGACCCATGTTACAATTTGGAAGAATTTCTCATTTGAATATGTCAATGTAAAGGTGGTGGGAACCAATAATAACTATCACGAGCAGTCATGTATTATAGCGTAATAACAACTGTTTGAATTTTCACAATGCTAATTTTTGGTTATTTGCAATTCTCCATTAACAATACATCTTTTGTTGCATTGGAATGATAAGTTTGAATTATTGCAGGAATATCTCATTCTGCGAGGGGCTACTGCATTAACATGGTACTAGAGACCATGAAGACATATTCTTCTGAAGATTGCTTGACAGAAGAAGCAGTTGTTACGAAGCTTCGTACTTGTCAATATCATTACTTATTTTTGCATACATCTTTGAGGCGGAATTCTTGTGGTTTGTACTTTCTCATTCTTTTCTATTTCTTTGATGAAAAAAATTGGGGAAAAATTTGGGCCTAACTTTGTTGCACAAGGTGACTTTATATGGAGGACATGTCAAAGATCACACTCTTAGATTTTTGTGTTCCTTGTTGTAACAAGTTTTTTCCATTTTGGTGGATCCTATTCTTTACTTAGTTGTATTTCTCCCTTATTTGTAATAATATTTATTTTGTATATAAAAATAAAAAAAAAACTTTTAATTATGACCATTGTTATTATGATTTATGTTGTTTACATAGTTGTTTTATAAGAAATATGGTGTCTGTGTAAAAGAGTATATAGAGAGATCATTGTTAGATATATATTTTTTGTTTTCTTCATCTTTATTATGTATTTGAATATTGTTTTTCTAGGAACCTGCAACTGGGGAGAATTTGGTGAGGGGGGCCTATTATGGGGAGAATGTAGTTCTAGACATTTTGAATGGTTTGATGGCAACCCTATCTCTGATCTTTTGGTCAAGGTATGATTTAAAAAAATTATATATAGCTTTTGCATTTTTTATTTTAAATGTACTGTATATAAACATATGAGTCAATTAAAATTGTTACACGGTTATTTCACTTTGGAACATAGGTAAAGGAACTTTATAGTATTGATGATGAGGTTACCTTTCGGAACACAACTGTGTCTTCAGGAAATAGGGCTCGACCTTTAACTCTTGGAACATCTACTCAAATTGGTTGGTATATTAATACTGAATACTGATGAATGCCCAATCCACTGATTATTTTCTTTTTCCTAAGTCAGTTTCTTTTGCATGTTTAGGTGCCATTCCAACAGAAGGAATACCTTCTTTGTTGAAGGTCTTACTTCCATCAAATTGCAATGGATTACCAGTGTTGTGAGTAATAGATTCTTTTTCTTTTTATGGCTGTGTGTTGTGTTTAGAAACTACTGGTAATTATTTGACCAACTCGCCCTTTAAATCTTTCATATTTATATATTTATCCCTTTCATTGTATATCATCGTGCATATTTTAGTTAAAACCTGTCTCTATGCTTTTTAATTTGTATTACCCCTTTTTTTTTATTATGAATGACCACCAGAAATTTCTTTTTCCTATGGATGCATTTTGCATTTTACTCTTTCTTGTGCAACATGGTTTATTTGTTTTCCTTTTCCTTTTTATTTTGCAACCAAAAGTTTTTGTGTTCCCTTTGACTCCTGAACCAAGCATAGAAAAGGAAAAAATATTAAAAGAGATTTAAGGCAGCATGAAGTTAGCCATGTTGGATTTGGGTATATTGTCTCGTTGTATTGAGTTTTAACTTTCAAACTTATTTATATTTTGTAGTTTTTTACCATTTAATTGTATAATTCATTGTCTCAATTGTACTATAATTTTCAATTTTCAATTTAAATTTTTTATTTCTCCCATTCTGTTTTTTGCTTTTTATTTTAGTTTTAATAATTTAATCTAGCTCAAAGTAGTGTTGTAGCAATTATTTCTAAATTAGATACCTAATTTATGTCATTGTGCTTCTCAGGTACATAAGGGACCTTCTTTTGAATCCTCCTTCATATGAGATTGCATCCAAAATTCAAGGTAATTTTCAATAGTTATAATTTTGATGTGTCTCTAATTTTATTTTATCTCACTTATGGACTGTACATTAGTATAATATTACCATCATTATGACATTTTATACTTAATTTTGGACTCATTTTGATCTGCTTTTGTTTGACAGCAACCTGCAAACTTATGAGCAGTGTAACGTGCTCAATTCCAGAATTTACATGTGTTTCCTCAGCAAAGGTTATTATTAGATTACTTTTTTGAATTGTCAATGAACTTCAAATGAAACTTATGCATGTTATCCTATTTCTTGTTAAGTAGTTTTTTTGAAAAATAAAACAGAGAGAATGGAAATTAGTTGTACTTTGTTTACAAACTTCAACTTGATGAATTGCAATTTAAATGTGCTCATAATGGTTGGCTGCAAATAATTATTATACATGTCATATTCAAGTACATCCTTTTTTGAAGGCTAGTCTTTCTGGTTCATCTTTCTCTTTAGTGTTAAGACATAGGCCTGAAAATAAAAGGGTACTAAGATTTTATATATCTGTTCACCATATGCTTCAATAAGAAGAACTAATGTTAGCTTTAATTCATATTGATTATAAAGATGGAAGCTCTAAGCTGTGATTAGATTTTTTTGTTTAAATATGCTACATGACACAAGCAGGACATAGTTCGTGATTTGCAACTGTTGGGTATCTAAACCATTTTAAAGGTACTTTTGGGGGCATTGCCCAGCAAGCTGGCCAAGAACAATTAGAAAAGAAGTTTCTTAGCATAAGTCTTTTGTGGCTATAAAGGCTGTTGTACTTGGATTATCTTGTTTTGGAGAAATAATTTTGTTTTGTTTTGTCATTTTCTAACCTTGCTTTTGAAAGAAATTATTGTTTCCTAGAAATATTATGTAGCCAAACATGCTATTATTACCATTATAGAACTAGATTGGGTAAGAAAGTGCTATGTTGTTAGCAGTGTTGTTAATGGCGGATGGCGGAGCATGGCGGAGAGCCCAAAATCTGCCATATAAAAATGGCGGATGGTGTAGCGGCAAATGGCGGAAGCCATGGCGGACATATATATATATAACTGCCTTGTAGAGGTAGCGTTGAGTAGTTACAGATGTCAAAGGGAACAAAAGAGAGGTTGAGAATAGAGACTGAGTCAAAGAAAAAAGGAGAAATAGAAAGGTCGAGGTTGCTAGAGAAGGGCAGATGCTAGAGATCGTCATCACTGGAGATCGTCGTTGCCGGAGATTGCCGTCGCCGGCGACGGTCATTGTTGGGTGGTCACCGGAGGTGGGTGGTCACTGATTAGATGCTGTTTGCTGGAGACAGCACAAGTAGCTAGGGTTTTTAGATGGGCAATTAATTTTTTTTTCTGTTTGGGGCATGAGTTGGGTCAGGTTTTGGGTATTTTAAATTTGGGCCTGAGTTGGGTTTTTAGGGTTTTTTAATTTAGGACTGGTTTGGGTCGGGTCAAATGACCCAAAACCCATTTTTTCTTTTTCCCTCTCCTCAGATTTCTGCCGCTGTCTCTCTTCTTTCATCTTCTTCTTCTTACCACTCCGCTATTTCCGCCATGTCTGTTGCTATCGCCATGGCCGTTACAGGAAAAGCGGCCGCCATAGCCAGCCATGCGAAACCCGCCACGCCACAGCCATAGAATGGCTGTCTGTGAAAAATCCGCCACCGCAACCCGCCATGGTGCCGCCATGGCCGCTATTTAACAACACTGGTTGCTGGTAACTAAATTGTGGCTTGAAACTTGGGCACTAGTAAAAGTTGTCTTAGGTGTTGAGCTGCTATGGAATTGGAAGAAAATCAAGCGGGTTAGTGAGAAGAAAGATAAAATACTTTGTGATATGTGTCATGCATAGGGATACATGAAGTTGAGAGAAGGTTGGGGAGTTAATAACTTGAAATATCAAAGAGCACCAAGGAGTTGTCTACAAGGATGTTACAAACAATTTTGTTATTCTGGGGGAGTATTAGTGGCCTGAGTTCTGATGTGTATTGTTCAAGAGTGTGACATCTGCAAACATAAAATGATGAGTTAAGGAGAGTAACATTGATACCCAATTTGGACTTCTTAGAAATGTAGGTTTGAGCTTAACTCAACCATACAAAATCGGCTTTTAAGGTGAGGGTTGCCTCCCACTTATATACACTATTTTGGTCTCATCACTAGTCGATGTGGGATCTTCAACACACCCCCCTTACACCGAGGACTATACATCTCGAGCGTGAAGTTTGCAGGATTGGACATCTGCAGGTGGTCCGATAGCGGCCCGATAGCGGGTGGCACGATAGGCTCAACAAACAGATTGCTAGGATAGGCTTTGATACCATCTTAGAAAGTGGGTTTGGGCCTAACTCAACCCTACAAAACCGGCTTGGAGGTCGCCGGAGATGGACGATGCTGGTCGTAGGTGGGCACCGACGAAATAGCGTCGGGAAGGCTGCCAAATAGGGGCAAAGGGCCGTGTGGTACTGTTCACCACGAAAAAGAAAAGCTGCGCATCAATAGGGATCGAATCCTATTCTGATACCATCTTAGAAATGTGGATTTGGGCCTAGCTCAACCCTACAAAACCGGCTGAGGGTTGCCTCCCACTTATATACACTATTTTGGCCTTATCATTAGTTGATGTGGGATCTCCAACAGGACTCAAGAATAACTAGAAAAGTACATTTAAAAGCATGGCTGACAATGACTAAGGAAACACCAGCTTGTGGGTTACAGTGACTGAGGAAGAAGCTTGTTGGACTGCTCTATGTTGAAGGTATTCCTTATACTAATTAGCTGAAAATGGATTAGGATGAGCTCCCTCGGACTTCAATTTTTGTTTAACAGCTTGTTCCAGGGATTGTATTACATTGGCAATCTTGTTTGAGGATCCATGTAGAGAGTAGCATCAATCATGAGGGTGTCAATCTCAATGACAAATGACAATAAGTATATTAAAGGCTTTTCTCTACCATCTCTACGACGATAACCACCATGTTAGTGTATCATGTGTATGTATTAGGATATGTACTTTGTTTACTGTATGTGTGTGTTTTGGCATTTAAACTCAGCTGCAGCCTTGCTAGTTGCTAATCTATCAGTGTGTTAGTTATGCTGAGTCAAAAAGGTAGTTATAACATCTGTAAGTACTAAGTTCTGATAGATTGCTGGTAGTTTGCTTATAATTGATTGGGCAACACCCATGTAAATTCCATAATATATGAATTTACTCAGCCATCAGCCATGTATAAGAATCACATACCCATTTAATGTTTTTAGATTTACAATATCAGATACCTGGTAACCAAATTAGAGATAAAAGCTGAAGAGTCTTGTTTTGTAACCAATATAATGTTTACAATATTATTGAAATGTAGAAATTCTTGAGATTTTGATTCCGAATAGTTTCAAAGTCTTTGTGGAGAATGTTAAGATGTCTCTCATTGGGGAGGACTGCCCAAGTCTTAAAAAGAATACTTTGGCAATATTCCTAGCCAATGTAGGACATCATAACAACAATGATCAACAGTATCCACATTAAATGGACTTACCAGGTACACTTGTGGTTGTGAACTTAATTTGTTTGGACTCTTGGGATTTGGATGATGAAAGGGATGAGATCAGTAAAGTGAAAAAAAGACACAAGGGAATTTAGGATGGGGTCACCCAAATTGTTGATGGAAACTTAGATGGAAACAGTTCCAGCAAAAAGGTTGTATGTCATGACTGTTGTTTCATATTATCGTTGATATTGGTTTTGCTTTCAACAGAGCAGTCAGACTAGCACTAATCCCTATTTATATCTCTTACATATAATCTATCATTCATCATGGAATAAAATTTTTCTACACTATTTTCAATATCTTTTATATTTAGCATTTTACACTTATTTTATATCTCTTAAATATAATCTATCATTCGTCATGGTTTTGCTTTCAATAGAGCAGTGAGACTAGCACTAACCATTTTGTTGTTTTCTTATGCACTTGTATTTTCCTGTCTGATCATTCACTGTATTTGTGCAGCTTGTAAAGCTACTTGAATGGAGGGAGGTCAATCATATGGAATTTTGTAGAATAAAGAATGTATTGGATGAAATTTTGCAGATGTACAGAACCTCTGAGCTCAATGAAATATTGAAACATTTAATTGAGCCCACTTGGGTGGCAACTGGGTTAGAAATTGACTTTGAAACCTTGGTGAGTGCCAGAAGTTGGAATTTTTTTTTTTTTTTTTTCCATTCTGTTCAGATAAAAAGGAGGGATAGTTTCACTCCCTTTTAGATGTGTATTAGGGACAAGTTGAGAAGTAATTGTTAAACTAGACATTATCTTTCTTAAGCTGCACTCCCTTTCTTCCAATCTCCAAATGTGAATTAACAGAGAAGATGTAATGAAAGAAACAGGATCTAATCTTATTATTCAGTTGAGAAATGAATTTAGGGATACAATGTAGTATATATAGGAGAACTGTGTTAGTGACAGCTGTCAACAACTAACTTGTAACTGACTAGCCTAACTAACTGAGGAATAGAAACTATTCTATTTACATATACTCACACACCCCCCCACAAACTCAAGGTGGCTGAGCTTTGGGAAGTTCAGACACTTTGAGTTTGCACTTAAGAAATAGAAACCGAGCTGTAGACAGGGGCTTGGTGAGGGCATCAGCCCATTGATCCTGAGCTGGGAGATGGAGAACCTTTAGCTGATTAGTAAGGACTTTTTCTCTGACAAAGAACAGATCTATTTCCATATGTTTAGTCCTGGCATGTAATACTGGATTATGTGCTAAGGAGACAGCACTCATGTTATCACAGTAGATAGTTGGTGCAGAGAATGGGATGCCAAGTTCAGTGAGCAAGGTTTGTATCCAGAGGACTTCAGCAGTAACCTGAGCAAGGCTTCTGTATTCAGCTTCTGTGCTGGATCTTGCAACAACTTGTTGTTTCCTGGACCACCAGGAAACAAGATTAGGTCCAAAATAAACAGCAGCCCCAGATGTAGAGCGCCTGTCATCAGGATCTGAGGCCCAATCAGCATCACACAGAGCTTGAATAGAGAAGGGAGAGCTGGAAGTAGCAGGATGAAGATGAAGGCCATGATGAAGTGTTCCCTTTAGGTACCTTAGAATGCGTTTAACAGCTAACCAATGAGAGTCAAGAGGGGCTGACATGAACTGACAAACTTTGTTAACAGCATAGCTTAGTTCTGGCCTGGTGATAGTAACATACTGCAAGGCCCCAACAACAGATCTGTACATAGTTGAATCCAAAAGATAATCTGAACCATTTTTGGATAGTTTGCAGTTGGAAGCCATTGGAGAGGGAAGTGGCTTTGCTTCAGACATATTAGTTCTCTGAAGTAAATCTCGATTGTATTTGCTTTGAGTTAGAAGGAGTGAACCATCAAGAAGATGATGAACCTTAATTCCCAAGAAATAATCAAGAGGGCCAAGCTGTTTTAGAGAGAAGCTGGAATTGAGTTTGTCAACAATCTGTTGAACAAATGTATCAGAACTACCAGTAACAATGATATCATCAACATAAACAAGGAGATAGACAACAACAGCTGAGGATTTATATACAAACAGTGAAGGATCACATTTGCTGGCCTTAAATCCAAAGCTGAAAAGAGTGTGTTGGAGCCTATCAAACCACTGGCGTGGTGCTTGCTTTAAACCATATAGAGCTTTATTGAGCTTGCATACTAGAGAGAGGTCAGAAGATTCAAACCTTGGAGGTTGCTGCATATACACCGTTTCATCTAGGAAGCCATTGAGGAACGCATTATTAACATCTAACTGATGTAAGGTCCATCTTTTGGTGAGAGCAAGAGTAAGGATCAAGCGAATAGTGACAGGTTTTATAACTGGAGAAAAAGTCTCTTTGAAATCAAACCCAGGAAGCTGGTGAAAGCCTTTTGCCACAAGTCTCGCTTTGTACTTGTTGATTGTACCATCAGGATTTTCTTTAATCCGAAAGACCCACTTACAACCAATGGCCTTCCTATTTGAAGGAAGAGAAACTAGAGTCCAGGTCTGATTTTTCAACGGAGCATCATATTCAGTTTTCATAGCCTCAAACCATTTTGGATCTTTAATAGCCTGTTTGACAGTTTTTGGTTCACAATGAGCAAGAAAAAGTGAGGAAGGAATGCGTTTTTTTTGTGATACCAGATTTGGACCTAGTTTGCATAGGGTGCATATTTTGAGACAAACTGGGGGTAGTAACATTAGACTGACCAGAGGCTGAACTGAAACTTGGAACAGAAGTTTCATCAGCAGGAGAAGTGTTGGACACAATGGGAACAGACTCATCAAGAGGAGGCTGTGGTAATGAAGTAGTAGGAGACACATCAGGAATAGATGGAGACTGAGACTGCAATGGTTGAGAATTAGAAACAGGTACAGGAATAGATACAGTTGGAACTGGTGCAGTAGTATTAGTGGGCCCGGTGGTTGGAATTGGTAAGTTAGGTGCTGTAACAATGGGTATAATAGAGGTGGGTAAAGGGAAAATGGAGGGACTGGTGGTACTAGCTGAAGGTGTGGGAGATTCTGAAAAAAGTTCTTTAAAGGGAAATCTGAACTCATTAAAAACAACATCTTTGGAGATGAAAAGTTTTCCAGTTGGTGATAAGCACCGATAGCCTTTATGAGATGGTGAATAACCAAGAAAGACACATTCATGAGACCTGAAATTAAGTTTATGAGAGTTATATGGTCTTAAGAATGGGAAACAAGCACAACCAAAGGTCTTTAGAAACATATAATCAGGCTGTTGTTTAAAAAGCACAGTGTATGGGACTGAAAAGTTTAGAGATGCAGTGGGGAGTCTATTTATTAAGTAAACTGCAGTAGTAAAGGCATAGTCCCAATATTTGAGAGGAAGGGATGCATGACTCAATAGGGTTAATCCAAGCTCAACTATGTGTCTGTGTTTTCTTTCAATAACACCATTTTGATGGTGAGTGTGAGGACAAATGAGTCGGTGATGAACACCTAAGTCTGCAAGATACTTGGTAAATGGTCTAAACTCACCACCCCAATCAGTTTGAATGGCTTTTAATTTGGTGTTAAATTGCAATTCCACCATAGATTTAAATTGCTTAAAGATAGTAAAGGTTTCAGATTTAGTTTTAAGCAGATAAATCCAAGTGAACCTAGAATGTGCATCAACAAAGGTTAGATAGTAAAGGAAATTATTTGTAGAAGGTATGTGAGAAGGGCCCCACAAATCACTGTAAACCAGTTCCAAAGGTGTTCCATACACAGTTTCAGAGATATTTGATGGGAGTCTATGAGACTTCCCAATACAGCAAGCTGAACAAAAATCAGATACAGCTTTAACAGGTATAGAAAGATTACAAGATTGCAAGACAAGTCTTATACATGGGAATTAGGGTGCCCTAGTCTGGCATGCCACAGGCCAGAGTTATTACAACTAGAAACAGTGGTATTTACAGAGGAAATACTATTGGAAGAAGTAGAAACTGGTGCAAAATGCTTGGACTGCTGCAACTGAAGTGTTGGAAAAGAATACAGACCATCTGGACCAACCAATCCATGCAGCAGCACTTCATTGTTGGCCTGAGATTTAACAAAACAGTGAGTGGCATGAAATTCAAAGAAAACAGAATTATCATGAGCAAATTTACTGACACTAATGAGGTTTTTGGTAATGGAAGGCACATGAAGGAGATTATGTAAGGCTAGATTCACTTTAGGATTATTGGTTGAGGGAAAATATGATGAACCAGAAGAATTAATGGCCAAACCTTGACCATTGCCGATGTAGATCTGGTCTGGTCCTTCAAAATTGCTTAGTTGTTGAATATTCTGTTGATCACCAGTGACATGGAATGAGGCACCTGAGTCAGGGTATCAAGTGTGAGAAGGAACAGAGACTGTGTTGGCAACCATTGCTGCTGGTTGGTGTTGAAAGTTAGATGTAGGTCTGAACTGAGCGGTGGCAAAATTGTTGTTCCATTGATTTTGTGAACCATAAGCAGAGTGAGCCTGAGACTGCTGATGTGATTGAATAGAGTTATTAGGAGCAGAAAATTGCTGATAATTCTGATTAGGTCTAGGAGGTGGTGGTTGATAGTTGTAATCAAATCGATGATAGCAAAAGGCAGCAGTGTGGCCGTACTTGAAGCACACTTGGCACTGAGTGTTAGCAAACCGGCCTCCACGAGCGCGACCACCACCACGCGGAAAGCCACGACCACCGCGACCGCTGCGAGAAAAGCTACGACCGCCGCCATGAAAATTGTCATCATCAGTGTTGTTCGACGCGGAATTCACCTGCGGCGACTCGTCAGAGGAATGTTGCGAAGAGGAGGAGGACACTCCTTTTGCTTGAGAATGAGTAAGGTTCAACGAAGGAGAATCAGAACTAATTTTCTTTCGAAACTTATCCAAACGCATCTCATGAGCAAGGAGAAGTGCTTCGATTTCTTCAATTGA
Organism: Pueraria montana var. lobata; assembly: GCA_026413185.1. NCBI lineage: Eukaryota > Viridiplantae > Streptophyta > Magnoliopsida > Fabales > Fabaceae > Pueraria > Pueraria montana. The sequence goes on from CM048647.1 coordinate 7,343,919, forward strand.
AAGCATATCATCAAATCGACTTTCAATAACAGAAATTACTGAACCATATTCTTGAGGTAAACCTTCAAGAATGACATCGATGTGCTCTTTCGTTTGAACAGGATTTCCGACGGAAGCAAGTGCGTCAACCAGTGCTTTGATTCGAAGCAAGAACTCAGTCATGGATTTCGTGTCGAGTGTCGTGGATCGAAGCTCAGTCTGAAGTTGACGAGCTTTGGCACGAGTGAGTTTGTGGAAATGATCATGAATCTTTTCCCAAACCTGAAAAGCATGAACGCTTCCTAGAACGCGAGTGAGAATCGAACTCGATAACGTGGACTGAAGCCACGAAAGGAGCATATGATCTTGAAGCTCCCATGCTGTATACGCTGGATTCACGATGCCAGCGTTACGATCATCTTCAGTAGTGAATCGAAGAGGAATTTTTGGTGCTGCAAGAAAATGCTGGAGTTGATGCGATTTGATTATCGGCTCAACTTGTTGACGCCATAGCAGAAAATTCTGATCATGAAGTTTCTCAGATATTGTGTGAGAAAAAACAGAGTGAGAAGCGGAAGACAAAACTGGTGGAGGAGGAGGAGGAGGAGTAGATTCGGCCATTACAGGATCAAAAAAGCTCTGGTTACCATGTGAATTAACAGAGAAGATGTAATGAAAGAAATAGGATCTAATCTTATTATTCAGTTGAGAAATGAATTTAGGGATACAATGTAGTATATATAAGAGAGCTGTGTTAGTGACAGCTGTCAACAACTAACTTGTAACTGACTAGCCTAACTAACTGAGGAATAGAAACTATTCTATTTACATATACTCACACACCAAACTATCCCATCCCTTCCTAAATAAATGTTTTTATTGTTTATTTCTGTAACTACTTCTAATGCTCTTAATGTAAATGAATTGAATCTCCATTGGAATTTGGAACGTTGAATACATTTTTATTTAGAGGGGGCAAACAAGGAAATGAAAGGAACTTCTTGATATAAACTGAGATGTTATAGTTACCTGTTGCATAACTTTCTATTTATGAAGACTTCCTCTTATGTTTCACAATTAGGTATTGAAGTTGTGGTTTTTTTGTTCTTCATTGCTTTTATGCTTCCTTTCATTGCAAATGTTACACGTCAGAGTTCTTAAAAACTCTGCTGCTTGATTGTGCCAAACTTCACTCATTGTCTTGGTTATGATAAACTGCAAATAGTTTAGGAGATATAAAGTTGGCTTGGTGGTTGGGAAGGGGGGGCTAAGGGTGAAGGGAGAAGGGAGGAGAGAGAGGTCGTGGGTTCGAATATCTCCCATTGACATTTCTAACAAAACTAACAAACTAACATTTGCTGATAAAAAAAAAAAACTGCAAATAGTTTGGATTGTCCTTCTGCATGCACACGTAAAACTTGATGCATTCTGGGGACTGTTAAATCATGAAAGACTGTTCAAATGAAATAGAATGTCTAGGCTTGTGCACTAATTTCTTATATATATCCACTAGCTAATTTACAGCTATCATATAAATACAGTTGGTTAAGTTTACATGCCCTAATTATGCTAAATTTCTAACACAAATGTAAATGTGTAATGTGTTGCTTTCTAACTTTGTACAATTAGTTTTTATTCTCCTTGGATTTTTTAATTACATTAACAGTTAGTTTTAAATCTTCTGATTTAATGTATTTTGAAATAGCATTTTTCTGGAGTTCCCTTAGAATTTCAGGCACTATTGAAATAATAATGCTTCAATCATTTCTCTTTTGGTTCATTTAATTGGATTGTAGACTTCCCTAATGTTATTTTGTTTCTAGGTTGCTGGATGTGAAGTTGCATCTAGTAAGATTGGTAAAATAATCTCTCTGGATGGTGAGAATGATCGGAAAATAAACTCTTTCTCTCTTATTCCTCACGAATTTTTTGAGGATATGGAGTCTAAATGGAAAGGTCGAATAAAAAGAATCCACATAGATGATGTATTTACTGCAGTGGAAAAAGCAGCTGAGGCCTTGCATACAGCAGTAGGTCTCTGTAACTCAACCTTTCCTATAGTTGTTTTCATGTAAAGTATGTTTAGAGAGTCTTGTTTATGCTTCATTAATGTTGTCCCAACATTATTGCAGGTCACTGAAGATTTTGTTCCTGTTGTTTCTAGAATAAAGGCTACTGTAGCCCCACTCGGAGGTCCAAAGGGAGAAATATCTTATGCTCGGGAGCAAGAGGCAGTTTGGTTCAAAGGCAAACGCTTTACACAAAATTTGTGGGCTGGTAGCCCTGGAGAGGAACAAATTAAACAGCTTAGGCATGCTTTAGATTCTAAAGGTAAAAAGGTAGGGGAGGAATGGTTTACCACACCGAAGGTAGAGGCTGCATTAACAAGGTGCATTTTGTTTTTTTTTTTTTCTTTTTTTTATAAAAAAACCATGAGCAATCCTATGTTTTTATTATTATTATTATTATTATTATTATTATTAGTTTGATCTTTTTTTTTAATTTGTCAAACACTTTTTCTTTCTCTTTTCTTAATCATATGTGTTGATATATTTATTTGTTTCAGGTACCATGAAGCAAATGCCAAGGCAAAAGAGAGAGTTTTGGAAATTTTAAGGGGACTTGCTGCTGAATTGGAATACAATATAAACATTCTTGTCTTTTCTTCCACGTTGCTTGTTATTGCCAAAGCTTTATTTGCTCATGCAAGGTTTGTAAACATCCGTAGTTGCTTCTGCTCTATTTTTGTGGATAAAATGCAATCGTATTTACATTGTCTTCAATTTGTTGATTGGATTTTAATTTGATTAGATTATTTTTAATGGGCATTTGTTTTCTAGTGCACTTTGGTTGAACAATGGTTTTATGATTGATTTGAAGCCTGAATCAGAATAATGAGAATTGTATATTGCATTACATGATTTGTACAATATACACATGGACAACGAAATCAGTCCCCAAAGTTTAGGGGTTAGGATAAGCTATCTAAGGAAACTAGGAAAGAATCAATGAATACAAATTCAAAACTGAATCTAATCTGAATAATATCTCAACAAAAACTAAAATATCAAATTGTCAAATGATAAATCTTCTCTACTATAGTGGTCAGATTTAATTAAAACTGTTATCTTTTTATGTGAATAGATGAAATATACCACAAAATAGTCATTCTCCAATGCTTCAAGGAGAATTTTGCAGAATTCTACCGTGTTTTGAAATTTGGGGTTGTAAAATGTCATATCAAAGTTTTATCTTACTGAAATGACAAAATTATTTGTGTTCTCTTGCAGTCTTGCTCTTGCAAGTTGTATTATACTAATTTTGTTCATTGATGCCTTGCAGTGAAGGGAGAAGAAGGAGATGGGTCTTTCCCACACTTGTAGAATCCCATGGGTTTGAGGTAGTATGTAACAACTTGATAATGTTGTTCATATTTTTTATTGACGGATAATGTTTATGTTGAAAGTTATTGTCTATTATATTATTTCATTATTTCTATTTGTATTCTATAAAAATCTGTTATTTTATTTTAATTTATTATGACAGTCTACTGATAAAAAATAAAAAAATTATTATGACAGTCTTGTTGCCGGCGTATAGCTCTATACCAGGCAAGTAGTTACTGGTGAATGAAAACAAGAGACAACTAAATCTGTGTGTCAATTACACAATGGAGCATATTATTATATACTATGGGCAATAAATAAAGAAATAATTATAGATGTCCTAGAATAGGCCCCTGACAAAAATGTCCATGCTACGGTATTTCTGAATATCTAACACTCCTCTTCAAGTTGAAGCATATATCATATGCATTGAGCTTGCTACATATGTAATTAATTCAAGGACCACTCAAAGGCTTGGTGAAGACATCTACCAATTGATCATTGGAATTGACAAAATTAGTTTTAATGTCACCCGATAAAATGTCCTTAGTGAAGTGACAATCTACCTCAATGTGTTTACTTCTCTCATTGAACATTGGATTTGAAACAATGTGCAAGGCAGCCTGTGAATGTTTTAAAAATAAGATTTGATCAGTATGACTTAGTCTCTATCCCAAGGAAATCATTTCTTTTGTGAATCTTCCAAATCCAAACTACATGCGGGAAGACAACTTTGATCTGTACAAAGTCATTTTTCTTATTTCCACCATTGGGGAAATCATATCTTGGATACCTTGTTAAATTTTCATATAAATTTCCTCCTCCAAGTCTCATGAACGAAGACATTTTTAACATCAAATCATTGCAACTCTTTCCCTGGCTTTATAGCAAATTAGTGTACCATCAGTCCAATATTTCATAGTGTATATCCATCTACACATGACTGACTTTTTTCTGCCTAGTCTTTCAATAACCTCTCATGTTCCATTCTTCTCAAATGCTCTCATGTTCTCATTCTTGACTTGAACTCAATTCTTATCCTTTAATGCCTCTTTGATAGCGATAGACCTTGGCATTAGACTCTAATACATAAGCTAGAATGACAAGAACCAAAATTTGGAAATTTACACTTGCAGGCCCAAAGCCAAGCAATTATAGGTGGAAGGGGTGCGTGTGTGTACATGGGGGGTGTCATTTACCTTGACATTCTATGTAATTGAAAGAGTTAGTTATTTTATTGGAATGGATGAAAGATAATGGTTATATGGGTAGCTGTGACTGGCATGGTATTGTTATTTTTACCTATGGACATTATGATTGGAATTTGGGAAATCATTCCTTTAGCTGGGTTGTTCTACTCTTTTATTTATTTATTTTAATTTGAATGATATACATTCTTTGGGGGTGCATTTTTGTACTAAAGGGTCCGAAACATATGAATATAGGAGGAGGTAGTTTTGAAATTGGGTTTTTATGGCAACATTTGTTGAGCTTAGATGTGTAATGTGTTTTAGTCTATCACCTAATAGCTGGTTATTCTTTATCAATAACTTGTTTAGATTTGTTATGTGATGGCTACATGTTAAATTTTTTGTTGCAGGATGTGAAGTCGTTGGACAAAATCCATGGGATGAAGATTGTTGGTTTATTGCCATATTGGTTCCACGTAGCAGAAGGTGTTGTGCGTAATGATGTTGATATGCAATCATTATTTCTTTTGACAGGACCAAATGGTGGTGGGAAATCAAGTTTACTTCGGTCAATTTGTGCTGCTGCACTACTTGGAATATGTGGACTCATGGTTCCTGCAGAATCAGCCCTGATTCCTTATTTTGACTCCATCACACTTCATATGAAGTCATATGATAGTCCAGCTGATAAAAAGAGTTCCTTTCAGGTTTGCTGTTGGCTCATGCTTTTCTCTTACGTTCATCCATAGTAAGATAATGGTGATTACACCCAAATACATGACACTAGAGAGTGTTCAAAATTGGGACAAAAGGAAAGAACGAGGTCATAACCTGAATGAAAATAACTAACTCCATCAAGTACACAAGTGGGTAACCTGCTTATTAAGTATGCAACAGCTAAAGCTTCTACCCAATGGAACTTAAGGGTTCTTAAATGCTCCAGTTCAGCTTTGCTAAGAGCAAGAAGTCATGGGGGCTCAGAGGTGCTGGTTGACCCCCATTAGGCTGTGGGATGGACTTGGGACCTTCTTCTTCAACCATTATAGCGATTTAAACACACCACTAGAAGCACTCAACGTGGGGTTGGATGAGTGACTTTTCAAACACATGTGCTTAGGGCTGCAACCCACCTAGATAGATAGATTAGGGCATGATGAGTCTGGTTGAACTATTGTGGGTCAAAATGATACGGGTATGGTGGCGTGTGAACAATAAGTGTCAAAAAATGCCTCGGGCAAGAATGCATGGGTGACAGTGTGAGGAGGCTGTTGGCTGTGAAACTCTGAGGTATGGCTGGTTTTGGAGGGCTGAACCACGGAGTGTGGTCTCTGGTCTGAACTGGAGTGGTGGTTAATGGTTAATGTTGACACAATGGTAGTTAATAGTAAAAAAGGCCAGTGAACATCAAACAACGTCATAATGAAAGTGACCGGTCATGGAGCCCTCAACTGAGTTGTTAGGTTCTAGAATTCCATTGAGACTTATGGGTTTCAGTTCGAAGGTTATAAAATGTGGTACGGGTTCATCTCTCTCAACCAGTTCAGGTTCAAAGGAAGGGTGATTGATGGGACCCTGACTTTAGATCTCTTTCTTCTCTATTTTATGGCGGGAAGTTTATTTTGTATTGAGAGTGTGCCAAAGGTGACCGACAGGCCCATGAGGCTGCAATATAAGCTGCCTTGTCTGGCTGCAATGAAGCCGTCTAGGGTTTGAATGCAGGAGTAGAGTCTCCTAGATTGGGAGCTCTGATACCAACTTGAAAAAGAACTAAATTGTATATGATATTCTGATAATTCTTACAGCAGCTAAGTACAACATATATAGACCTAATAATAAATGGTAACCTAGAAATTTTAGGCTACAAGTCTGTACATAATGATGAGATGCTAAACCTAATTGCTAAATAAGGGAAGAAATCTGTACAAATAAGGAAATAAAATAATTCATGCATTACAATATAGGACCCTCCAGCTGTAATTAGAGAAGTGGGGTGGACCTCAATAGAGGAGGTCAGCAGGATGACTGCTGAATGGAATGAGATGTTAGAGGAGTTAAAAGAGCAACTGTTGAAAGCCCAAAATTGCTTGAGTCAGCAAGCAAATAACAAAGGACGGAGGTTGAGTATTAGATCGGGAAAAGAGTATTTATAAAGATCCAGTCTTACAAACTGAGGAGTTTGGCCAGGATGGCAAATCAGAAGCTTAACCCCAGGTTCTATGGACCTTATGAGATCATAGAATAGTAGAAGTTTCCTGAAGGAAGTCAAGTGCATCCAGTTTTTCATGTCTCCCTACTTAAAATATCTGCTGCCGCTGAAACCACATGCCAGCCTTTACTTTCATTTCTAGCAGAAGATTGGGAGTTGAAGGTCCAGCAAGAGGAAGTGTTAAACTGTCAGGCAGAATTCACAGGGAATTATGGAAATTTTGATCAAATGAAAACACTTTCCCACTTATAATAATTCCTGGGAGAGTCTGAGTTGCAAGAGCATTTCCCTGATTTCCACCTTTGGGAGAATAGGAAAAAGGTACGATGTACCTGATCATGGCTAGGGGAGAGGAAGAAAATGATGACTAACTGCCTAGCTGGCAATGATAAGGGGAGGGTTTCATGTGAGCTTGTGGAGGGAGAGATTATAATCCCAGGGACCCTTACATTTTCTTTTCTGCATATTGTACAGAAATTATATGCCCAGAACCTTAATTCTTTTGATTCTGGTTTAATACTTGAAGTGCAATACAAATTAGTTTTTCTTTCCTTCTCTCTGTTTCTTTCACATTTTTTTTTTGCTGGTACCTATCAGACTAGTTGCCTGTGGCTTTATGAAACGTAAAATTAAATAGTTGTCTTTTGCTTTATAGAATTACTATTTTTATAAGTGCCTTGAACATTTCATCCATCTTAGTATCTATTTCAGGTTGAAATGTCAGAACTTCGATCCATCATTGGGGGAACCACCAACAAGAGCCTTGTACTTGTTGATGAAATTTGCCGAGGAACAGAACCTGCCAAAGGGACTTGTATTGCTGGTAGCATAATTGAAACTCTTGATAGAATTGGGTGTCTGGGTATTGTATCCACTCACTTGCATGGAATATTTACTTTGCCCCTAAACATCAAAAACACTGTGCACAAAGCAATGGGCACAACATCTATTGATGGACAAATAATGCCTACATGGAAGCTGACAGATGGAATCTGTAAAGAAAGTCTTGCTTTTGAAACTGCCAAGAGGGAAGGAATTCCTGAGCATATTATCAGAAGAGCTGAATATCTATATCAGTCAGTTTATGCTAAGGAAATGCTCTCTGAAGAAAATTTTCCAAATGAAGAAAAGTTTTCTACTTGCATCGATGTTAATAATTTGAATGGAACACATCTTCATTCAAAAAGGTTCTTATCAGGAGCTAATCAAATGGAAGTTTTACGCGAGGAAGTTGAGAGAGCTGTCACTGTGATATGCCAGGATCATATAATGGAACAAAAAAGCAAAAGGATTGCATTGGAGCTCACCGAGATAAAATTTCTACTAATTGGTGCAAGGGAGCAGCCACCTCCATCAGTTATAGGTTCTTCAAGCGTCTATGTGATGTTCAGACCAGATAAGAAACTCTATGTAGGAGAGGTAAATCCCAACTTTTAGTATGTTTTCATAATTTGAAGTGATCTTTTTCCTTATTTATTTTACTTCTTCCTTTATCTTTGAATGATACTAGAAAACGAGAAAAAAAAAATAGACACCATATAGACAAAATTAAGCTATATTTAAAGTTGGTTGTTGAATAAAACAAAGGGGTAGAGAATAGAGATCCCTAATTCATCCGGGAATCATTAATAACACCAACTCATTTTGATTACAATTCTATCATTAATTCTGACTATCTATCATTTTCCTCTCTTTCTGTTTCTTATGGAGTAGGAGCTGCTATAAAAAATGTTCTGAATACTTAGCCTATATCTTGTAGATAACAGAATTGATTCAATACCAAGTCGGGACACCTAATGGTTAATAGTAATTGTTTGTAGCCAAAAACAGTATTTAGTAGATAGCTCATAGCTGAACCTAGCAATTCTTGTGTAAGTTAGCTTATATTTGTACTTGTTAGGATGAGATCTGATTCTCTTCCATGAGTATCTCACATGAAAGATCATATGAAAAGACAGATGAACAAATAAAAATTCTATAATGGGACCCATATGCTCTTCATGCTGTCCTTAACTTGTATTTGTCATCGCTTTTAGCACAATCATAGGAAGTTGTAATTTATCAAAAATGTTATATGAATGTTGCAGATTACTGGCTTAGTTTGCATGCTATCATGATTTCATTCAGTTCTTTTTTTTATGAATGATTGTCAATTTAGTTGATCTCTTGTTGGGATGAACTGTTGATAGACTGATGATCTTGAGGGACGGGTCCGAAGACATCGATTAAAGGAAGGAATGCATGATGCATCATTCCTTTATTTTCTTGTCCCGGGAAAAAGCTTGGCATGCCAATTTGAATCTCTGCTCATCAACCAACTTTCTGGTCAAGGCTTCCAACTGAGCAATATAGCTGATGGTAAACATAGGAATTTTGGCACTTCCAACCTGTATACATAACTAGTTAATAGACATTGATAATATCTACCTCAATTTTGTCTTTTTGCCTCTTTTATATGGCTCAAAGACTTCAATCATCTTAGCGGTGTGCGTGTTGATGATGTTGAGTTTAGGAAGTAATGTCTGCAGCATTTTTGTTAGAATTAGTTGCTGCAGCTGCATTTATGTCCACATCTTCGAGTGTGGAAATTCTTGTTCATTAGCTTGTAGGTACAAAAATATTTAGTGTACATTTGGACTCCCGAGAGAATATACAAGTACAATTACAAATGAACAAACATACTAGTAATTGCACTGGATATTTTTCTCGCTATTTGGCTTTTGAGTGGAGTTTGATCATGTTTTGCACTTGCATCTAAAAAATACATAGCATCATTGGTTAGTTGACATGGACATTCACGCTAGATTGTGTAAAGTCTTCCAGCAATGGCTGTTTCAATAGAGATTATTTGCAAAATGTTTATTTTATCAAATATTTAATTTCTATTTAGTGTTTTCTTCATAAGATTAATAAAAATATATTGTACAAGATACTCAGTAATTCATTATTTACTGCACAACTCGTGGAGGATATATTTTGATAATGATACCTTTTCTACTGTTCTAGTTTTTTTGTCCTATGTTGGATTACTTGTGTTATTGAATTTTTCATGGTTTAAGACTTGACAAGATTTTCAATCTCATTGAATTGGAGGCTGAATCTTAATTTTGCTATTCATTTCCTATCTCATGGTGTTGATGAGTGTCATCTCCATACGCCTGTGTAACAATCTCTAATTTGAACAGTGCATTTGTTTTTAGGTTTATACTACTCAAATGAATGTTTGATCCACAGCAACTAGTTTTTACTTCTTTGTTTAGGTGCCTCAGAAGTTATTAGAAAAACAAATTCACACTTAGGCAATGATCTTTTTGAATGCTATATGAAGATATGATGATGACGACACCTTTCATTACCCCAACCATGGTTATCAAAATCACGATTTAACTCATAAAATCGCACGATTCTACGATTCAAGGAAGGGTTTTCATGCTGGATTGGAGATTGGATCATTGGGAGGTAAGATTGCTCGGTCCCCAACTCCTTTTGAATCGAAAGCTTATGGCCTTTTCCTGTATAGCATATGTAGACTATTATACACTTGTGTATGTACAATAGTCTACATGGACCAAAGCAGAGAAGTACAAATAAATAAAAGCATAAAGTCTTATAAGTGAATATTCCAGAAAGCTTAGCTCTAAAACAAGAAAAATAGAAAGAAGCTTTGTTTTATTACAACTGAAATTGGTTTTTCTTCAACAAAACTACACAATCATTAATCAATACATACTTAATTTGCTAATCCCTAACAACTAGGAAAAAGCATGAAACTCTAAAAACAAAGAAACTTGTTTATTCTTTTCTTCCATTTGAGTTGAAGGATCAGCTAAACGCTTTGACAAATAAACCAAGATCATGATCCCTAGTTATTAGTTAATTTCACTTCTTGTCCATTCCCAGTGTGTGCTTCACAGTATCCACAGCACCTTGAGCCATGTTCTTCACTTGCTCCCCAGTCTGCACCAAGAAGATATAATTAATGTTAAAATAACACATTCCAAATTTCATAATAAACACAATTCAACAAGTGTTTTATCAATGAGTGTCCTAAAGATACTAATTAAATAATTAATTAACAGATTTTTTTATTAAAATTCATGATGGAATATATTTATAACATTAAATGTTACACTTTATTATAAAAACTTTGATTCCTTAATCGGTGGACTCATTAGCATTCTCCATTCAACAAAAGTTCTACAACGAAAAATTTGTCCCCAAAATGTGATATATTATTGAGAAATTAGCCACCTGTTGGAGAAAACCAGCAGCTTCTTCCTTGTTTTGTTCAGCAGTTTGCCCTGTTGTGTTAGCAGCTGCATTAGCCTTGTCAGCAGCTGCCGAAGCTGATTCCTTTGTGGATTGGACAAGATTTTCTGCCTTAGCCTAAACCATGCATAATCAAAGAATATTAATTAAAACTAAGATATAAAGATAATAGAAAGTGTTAGATATTTGTGGTGTAAGTTGAGAAATGTAACATTGTGCTTTATTCACCTGAGTCTGGCCATGGGTTTGGCCTGCATTGAAGTTTTGCTGGGCACTTGACATGTTTGTTTGCTTGATTTGAAAAAGAAAAAATTACCAGAGTAATAGATGTAAGATGGTGTTATTGGTATTTGGTAGGTTTTATTGATCTTGTATCACAAGATGTGTGTGTGTGTATATATATATATATATAGTGTGTGGTGTGCTTGTACATGTGAGAGATGCATGCATAGTTATAGGATCACTCTGTTAATGAATGTGCGCATATTTCTGCTTCTGAAGTGGGCATTGGTTGAGGATATATGTGAGCCTCTAACACGAGACAATCACGCATCTCCAAGTTTAATTTACTATCACTTATAATTAGTTCTTGTATTTTTCTTCCCATTTTTTAGGTTTTTTTTTAAGGTAGTAGGAGAACCTAAATTTGTGTAATTTATCTGCATATTAGAAAAAAATATATATTTACATGCCATCAAACACATAATTATTTTTGCATTTTCAATTATATTCCTGATTTAATAAAAGCAATGAATTATATAGTGACATTATATAATAATAAATAAAAGGGTACAAAATCACTTTGCCATATAGTTGGAGTAAAGAGGGAAGAGGACTCCAAGCCATATATAGTGGGAGTAAAGAGGAAGAAATCCACACTAAAATATTAAAATATGAGAAATGCTAGCAACAAATGTCAAAAAAAAAAAAAAAAATGTTAGTAATATACTCTCAAACAAACTCTAGTATACATTTTATTATTAGTTGAAATTTACAAAATTATGTGGTTCTCATTTCTAGTTAATGAATATTGCTCATGATTTTATAATTTTTAAATGAATTAACAAGTATAATCAGAAGTCCAAGTAGGCAAAAGATCAAAATTAATCAAATGAATGAAAAAAAAAAAAAATAAGTAACTTCAGCCTTGTGGCCGGACAAGAGGGGCTTTTGCTATATTCACTCCCATTTTTTTGCTAAGTACACTCCCATTAAAATTTTTCTATTATTTTTTACCTTATATACCCTTAATACACATAATATTTATACAAAATCATTATTCTGGAATGTACTTTTTGGAACAATATTTTGATTTTAACATTCCAGAAAGTACTTTCTGGAACACAATTTTATTTTTTATATTTTGAAAAGTGCTTTTTGGAATATTATTTTGTGTTTTGGAAAATACTTTTTGGAATGTTAAAAAATAAAATTGTATTCCGGAAAGCACTTTCCAGAATATTAAGAAAAACATCTTAAAAAATTTAAACAAAATACTAGAACCATTAAAAATCTCATAAAAAGGAAAAATTGTACAATAGTGAAGCAATTGAAATGGAGAAAACATATAATTGGTATTGGTTCTTTAATATGAAAGACTCCAAGAGGCGTGCCACTGCAGCAACTCGAAGTTTGGAGAATGAAAAAATCCTAACGCTAAAGAAAGAGACTAAGCAAGGGAGGAGCAAAGGGAGACCAGAGCAAGAGATCAAAGGGATGAAAGGAGGAAAAAAGATGAGGGAGGGTGATGAAAGATAAGAGAATATGTTGTTACTATGAAAAAAGGGAGTGTGTTGTTGTGCTGAAAAGGGAAGTATGAGAGGGAGAGAAGAAGGTTTGAAGGGGAAGGTTATTTAAGTAATTTAATTTTAGAAAAAGGGAAGGGGAGTGTACTTAGCAGAGTAGGGAAGTGCGTATAGCAATAGCCGATATTATATTAAGGATGTTCAACAACGGGCCCAATGAAGTCGAGCCTCTTGGCCACGATGATCTAGTGGGCCAACCACTCTCTGGTGTTGTTATTGGCCAGGAGGAAGAGAGAGCTTGTCACTCTACAATTCCATTCTTAATTTGAAGTCATTATTTGAAGGAATTTAATTTTCTAGTATTAAATTTTGAGTGGCAGTGTAAATTATCTTTAGACTGTCATCTAATCTCATCAGTATTAATATAACTTTTAAGGTAGTTATTTTAAAAGTCAACAAATTTATCGTATATTATAGTTTATGATTGGATGACAGTGTAAAATTGTACTATACTATAAAACATTATCCCTTTACTTATCTGTTTTTTTTTTTTTTTTGAACTACAAGTTAATACTTCCCAGAACATTCTATTGTTGAATATCGTGCTGAATTGAATGTTATTCAATCACTGTGTTCTAGAGTCATGACTCATGAATAAACAAGTTAATTAGTCGTCTTCTTTTTTGTTTTTTATTTTTTATTTTTTATTTTTTACCGGATATTATATGCATTTTAAGGAAGTGTCAAATTTGGAATAAGGTCCCTGTGCTGTTATAGTTGATGCAGATGGAATAGTTTTTGATACCCCTATCCCTATGTGCTTCTTTGGCACATACCACTCCATTCAACTCTATTTCTTTCTCCTTTACCATTTCTGCATTCCATCAAATCCATTGAAAAAGGACTACCCTCATTTCATTTGTTCCACTTTCTTTGATTCACGTGCTCTGTTCTTCTTAGTATTATTTTCCCTCCAATCACTGATTTGTCCTCTGTTAGCCCATCACATGTTAATTCAGATTTTCTACTGCAGTTTTCACATATTAAGCTGGTTGAAATTGATGACAATAATAAATGATTTTGCCACATTTTCTAATAGCTTTTAAAAATACATTGAAAGAACACCAGAAAATTATCATAAAACTTTTTATTGATCAGATGATATATAAAATCCCTTATTTTTAGTTTTGGAATATAAATAAATAAAATCATTCTTGCAATCTTGCTTTTCGGCAATTATTATAATTTCTTTAAATTTAAACACTATATGTTTTGAAACTTAATTTGATAACTAGTTTGACTAATTAACTCACCTAAATTGGTGTGTCATTTTTCACTAGATACATAAGACTAATAGAGGAAGACAAGAAGGTGATGAAGTGATGATATATGCATGTCAAGTGGCGACATTTATTTATGTGATGAACTGATGGAGAATGGTCTTTTATTAAATGATACATGCAAGACATTAGCCATGTGTGTTTTCCATGTGCACTATATGATATATGAATGTCACTCTCAAGTTCCTCATAAGTAGGAGCAAACAACCCCCCACACATAAAGAAATCCTCTCTATATAGCAAGCTGAATTAATATTCTATGTAACAAAAGTTTGTGTGGTGGACCAGCTAGGAGTGACTCATTGAGTCATATGCAACAAAATTGATGCCATATGAGAGAGACTGTAGCTTCCTTGAATTGAATATAAATCAATTATCAAGGTCCTAGACGTTCAGAGTAATGTGATTCCATTTCCATGCAACACCGAACGTAAATAATGAGTTAGAGTTATTTTCAAATGGAACAAGGGAAGCAAATTCAAATGGCTCATTATGGCCACTGTGTCACTGTGTGAGGCCTTAATGAAAACTTAGCTCAAAACATTCAAAGCATCCACAAACCCACTACCCCATTCCTTTATACCTCAATGGCAATGCAATGCTGTCCATCACTTTCTGTACCATATGCAAAATCCACTACATGACCTCCCATTTTTAAGACACTCATTTATGTTTTGGCCATTCAATATTAACCCTCCAACTCTGATACGTTTTGCTATGACAATTATAAGTTTTTAACTGCTATTAACCTCTCTGTCATGAGCTGATATGATATGAAGAGAACAAGAGAATAAAGATATCAACTCAAATGGACGAACTACACGATGCTCATCATATGGCCTCCAACAAACTTTATCTGTGGTCAGCTCATCCAACTGTGAGCGATAATGGTTTACTGATAACAACTTCCCAGGCACCCAACGGCTGCATCGTGGTAATGACTCACTGTATCTCTTAGCAAGTGTCCTCAACCCAATAGTCGGGAAATGCTTGTAGATCCATCCCTGTGTCAAAAACAATTAAGCAAAAATTATGGTTAATACATATACTTAATACACATCGAATATAACATGTGTACCAAAATAGTACTTACCTATAGAAGAGCAACATAGCCGCCGACCTGCTTTGTCGTAGCAAAACAGGCATCACCTAGATGCTCATACATATGAACCAGTGCAGTTGCACCCCATGCATAACCACCACACAACTGAAGGTCATGGAAAAGTGGTAAGAATTTCACGCTAACAGCGCCGAAACTCTTGTCAGCAAATATGGTAGACCCCTCTAGATGCAACAAGTATGCTCTAGCAGCCTGCGTCCATTGCATCGTCGAGCACTTATTTGCATACACGTCTCGCAAAAACTTTAGGCGCACATGTCCCCCTCTCGTGAAGCTGGTCTCTGCATCTGCATCTTTCGATGACACTCCTAATAACTCCATAAGCACGGGATTAGCACTTGAAGCATCCAAATTACGGTAACTATAAAAAGCTCTAATAACGGGGATATGTAGCAAAGATGACACATCATCAAGTGTGATGGTCATCTCTCCGAAGGGCAAATGGAATGTGTTGGTCTCCTTATGCCACCTCTCACTAAAAGCACACACCAATCCCTTATCTGCAGTTTCATAAGTACATTCAGTCAATGTGAATAAGCCAGAATCCTTCACAATATCTATTATTTGCTCGTGTGGGGGGCCAAAGCGTTTCAATTTACGTCCGTGTGATACCACCTTTAACTCACCCCGTTCCTACAAGTAATTACAAATCATAAATAATTTAAATTAATAAATCAATGAAAATAAAACATGTATTATTTAATATTATTTAATAAAATTAATTATGGAAAGATGTATACCAATCCCTGCCACAAATCTCAGGCTACGTGATCAACATATAATGTCAAGATTGATGTGTCCTCAGGCCCGCCACCAAACTCACCAATATCAGCTGCTTCTGCCTGCTCATGTTGCTCCATCTCCTCATTCTCCTCATGCCGAACAACATCAACAGCTCATCCACGGCGCCTACGTGCAGATGCAGTGGGTCTCACATGTTCAGACCGATTGGCACTCCTACCTCTAGTGCGTGGCATTTCTGCACAAATATAAAATCCACTATATAACAACCACAACTAAATCACGTGTTAATGTATATAACAACAATCACATAGAAATTTCATTAATATTTGAATATTATCTAATGAGTGTATCTTAACTTTTGCCTTTTTTTTTTTTTACCAACCCATGACACCCCTCATTATATTTTCCTATACAATTACAATTTAATTTACTTTAATATCAACTTATACAATCACAAATTAAATCATACAATTACATATTAAATTATACAAGTTTACTTTCTTACGCATTACAAATTTAATTATATAAATCCAGAATTCAATTATATTATTACAATTACATATTAAATTACATAATTACAAATTAAATTACACAATTACAAATTAAATTAAATTATTACAAATTAAATTATATATTTTAAATTTATTATGGATTTACAAATCCGGAACATTTTTTAATTTTCTGGAAATGTATTACGGAATACCCATTCCGTAATACAATAATGTATTACGGATTCGGCATTCCGTAATACACATTTCCAGCTGCCCATTCCGGATTGTATAATCCGAAAGCCATGTTGTATTACGGAAAGGCAAATCCGTAACATAACAACATATATTACGGATTTGCTAATCTGTAATATATGTTGTTAAGTTATGGATTTCCCTTTCCGTATACAACAAGCCTTTTTCCTATTACGGATTATACAATCCGTTGTACAAAAAAAAAAATTAATTAAAGCACCAAACACTTACCTCGTGGCTTCAATGGCAGAGATTGAGGACGACGAAGACAACTCTCGTCTTCTACGAAGATGCTCCGGTGTGACTCTTGGTGCGAGGTGTTTCCACGAGTAAAGATAGGCGTTGGAAGAAAACTCAACAGGTGCTTGGGGTGCGTTGGGAACTGAAGCAACCAAGAGAGGTGCGGGTAAGAGAGGTGCTAGGGTTCATAGGGTGCGCTGAAGGTGAGGATTTAGAGTTATAAAAGGAAAAAGGGTAAAATAGTCAGTATAGTTGTTAATTAATTTTAATGGGGTGTACCGGAAAAAAACGGGAGGTGCCTTCAATAAATCCCATCTAATCTTAATTTGAAGTCATTATTTGAAGGAATTTAATTTTCTAGTATTAAATTTTGAGTGGCAGTGTAAATTATCTTTAGACTGTCATCTAATCTCATCAGTATTAATATAACTTTTAAGGTAGTTATTTTAAAAGTAAACAAACTTATCATATATGATAGTTTATGATTGGATGACAGTATAAAATTGTACTATACTATAAAACATTATCCCTTTACTTATCTGTTTTTTTTTTTGAATTACAAGTTAATACTTCCCAGAACATTCTATTGTTGAATTTCGTGCTGAATTGAATGTTATTCAATCACTGTGTTCTAGAGTCATGACTCACGAATAAACAAGTTAATTAGTCGTCTTCTTTTTTGTTTTTTATTTTTTATTTTTTACCGGATATTATATGCATTTTAAGGAAGTGTCAAATTTGGAATAAGGTCCCTGTGCTGTTATAGTTGATGCAGATGGAAAAGTTTTTGATACCCCTATCCCTATGTGCTTCTTTGGCACATACCACTCCATTCAACTCTATTTCTTTCTCCTTTACCATTTCTGCATTCCATCAAATCCATTGAAAAAGGACTACCCTCATTTCATTTGTTCCACTTTCTTTGATTCACGTGCTCTGTTCTTCTTAGTATTATTTTCCCTCCAATCAGTGATTTGTCCTCTGTTAGCCCATCACATGTTAATTCAGATTTTCTACTGCAGTTTTCACATATTAAGCTAGTTGAAATTGATGACAATAATAAATGATTTTGCCACATTTTCTAATAGCTTTTAAAAATACATTGAAAGAACACCAGAAAATTATCATAAAACTTTTTATTGATCAGATGATATATAAAATCCCTTATTTTTAGTTTTGGAATATAAATAAATAAAATCATTCTTGCTCATAGTCACATAATTCGTGGTACTATTTGATATGTGGTACGGGTTCGGGTACGCGGTACGCGACCTTGTAAAGTATTGGTACGTGGGGGGTATACATTCATAGATTAATTAATATAATTTTTATTGCAAAGTATTTTATTTCTATTAAAATATGTTTATTAATATAATTTTTCAAATACAAATTAATCAATAAATTGATTATTTTATTTTTAAGTTTCTACAATATAAGTTAACTTATTCTAATAAGTAATTTTATTTTTTAAATTAAAAATTCAATTAGTCATATAACTTATCCAGAAAGTGATAGATAGATGTAAAATAATTAATTTCTTTAATTTATTCAAATAAATAATTTTTTTGAAACCAGACTAAGCCACTAACTCCTTTATGAAACAAGCACTAATTAAAAAAAATCCTTTCATCTTCTGTCTTCTACTCTTCTTTTACAATCTTTTCTGTTCCTTTAGTGATGGGCGATGGCAAATTTCTTTTCCTAGTTTTCTGATGCAAGTTCCTGGAGTGCGCGACTGCCTTTCAACTCATTTTTTTCGATCTTCACTTTTCTGTCAATGGTTTTCTCTAAGTTTCCAGCAACATCTTGCAATCCTTTTTATCTTCCCTGGTTCGTCTCCTCAACGAATTCAATGACGGATTTCGACGTCCCGGTACGAAAACGTACCGCGAATTGGTTCGCACGAACCAATTCGTGGTTCTCAGTGAGATAAGCGAATTATGTTACTATGTTCTTGCTTTTCGGCAATTATTATAATTTCTTTAAATTTAAACACTATATGTTTTGAAACTTAATTTGATAACTAGTTTGACTAATTAACTCACCTAAATTGGTGTGTCATTTTTCACTAGATACATAAGACTAATAGAGGAAGACAAGAAGGTGATGAAGTGATGATATATGCATGTCAAGTGGCGACATTTATTTATGTGATGAAATGATGGAGAATGGTCTTTTATTACATGAAACATGCAAGACATTAGCCATGTGTGTTTTCCATGTGCACTATATGATATATGAATGTCACTCTCAAGTTCCTCATAAGTAGAAGCAAACAACCCTCCACACATAAAGAAATCCTCTCTATATAGCAAGCTGAATATTAATTCTATGTAACAAAAGTTTGTGTGGTGGACCAGCTAGGAGTAACTCATTGAGTCATATGCAACAAAATTGATGCCATATGAGAAAGAGACTGCAGCTTCCTTGAATGGAATATAAATCAATTATCAAGGTCCAAGACGTTCAGAGTAATGTGATTCCATTTCCATGCAACACCGAACGTAAATAATGAGTTTTTCAAATGGAACAAGGGAAGCAAATTCAAATGGCTCATTATGGCCACTGTGTCACTGTGCGAGGCCTTAATGAAAACTTAGCTCAAAACATTCAAAGCATCCACAAACCCACTACCCCATTCCTTTATACCTCAATGGCAATGCAATGCTGTCCATCACTTTCTGTACCATATGCAAAATCCACTACATGACCTCCCATTTTTAAGACACTCATTTATGTTTTGGCCATTCAATATTAACCCTCCAACTCTGATACGTTTTGCTATGACAATTATAAGTTTTTAACTGCTATTAACCTCTCTGTCTTGAGCTGATATGATATGAAGAGAACAAGAGACATGTTAAATTACATCCAAGAGAGCCACGTTAATAATATTTGTTTAGGCATATATTCACCGCCACCAACTCGCCAATAGAATTTTTTTTTTTTCAATTTAATGTTTATGATATCCTTAAACAATTGTGGTTATAATTTTTTTTTTCTGGGTCAGAGACAACAGGTGTCCCTCAACCTACTAGGTCAGATATTGATCCCACTCATGATGCGTGGTTGCCGTTGGTCTAAGAAAATTTTGCACACAGAGATAATCGAACACAATTTCTTCTGCTAAATAGATTGTTTTCCCTCGTGTGAACGTAGTGAGGCTTTTCATCACTGCATCAATACTACGGGTTAATTGTGGTGATAATTTACATGTGAGTAGAATATATTTTTTTTAATTACTAAATAAAGACTTATTAATTAATACTTCACTGACCTAATGAATTAAGGACAAAATTTGGGCAGGATGAGGCTCTATCAATTAAGTCTACTATTGGGTTCATGTTCATCACAAAGTATTTCAAGGCCAATGGCCCAATGCTAAGTCTCTTCTTTTCACCATTACTAATACACCGAGAATGCCATTTCCCAATCCATTTATTGAAGCTGTTAGCACCAACATCACCGTTTTCGACCATGGATTCGCCTTTTAATTACTTCCTATCAAATTTCATGTATGCCCTCTAAACTTTTATATTTCTTTTTGTTTTTTTCATGCCTAAATATTCTATCTATTTGTTTTAATTAATATTTTAGTTGAGGGTATTTGCAACTCAAAAAGTGTCAAATGATCATTATTTTTAAATTAAATGAGGAGATGCATAAAATATAATTGTATGAATCGAGTGATTTGTTCAGCTTATTTTAATTAATAACTATGATAAAATTATTTTAATTAATAATTTATTTACATAGTGGCCCAACCCCAGCATAATATGATCGAATAAAAGATAGATGAATAAATAAATAAAAGAGAAGAAGAGAACATCAACCGTACGTAAAGCTAGACTATTAATTTATTGAAACCAAGACACAATACCACCCAAAACAACTGGGAGGAAAAGCAAAACATAAATAAATAGTAGAAGAAAACACTAGCTGTATACTTCCATAAAAATAAAAAACACTAGCACATTCTATTAGTAAAGTTGAAGCAATGGACACCACCACTCACTTGAATGTCTTGGGTGCTTCAAACTTTTTGCTTCAAACTTTACTAATAGAATGTGGTGGTGTTTTCTTGTGCTGAGAATGCTTGGTTTGGTTTTCGTATGTAAGGGCTGGCTTTTATAGGTGGAATAATAAGAAGTTATATGTGGTGTGGCCTTTTCATTGTAATTGCTGCTGTGCCACTTATTGCACTCTAGCAAGCAAATACATGCATGTCAGATTGGTGAAATCACTCTTTGTTGGGTCAAAATAGTATATATTGGTAATTGGTGGTGAAGTACTTAGAGGATGATTTAACTTTCTCGATGTATCACTTAACTCTTATAATTAACAGTATTATTTCTATGTTTATTTTTCTCTTTGGTTCCAAATCGCTGTAAATGTAACAATTTTTCAATTTGGTTTATTTATTTGGACCTAAACTGTTGTACCTTTAATTCAATTTAGTTTCTGTCATTTACTCTTTCTGCTCGAAGCAATTCACATATAGGGTATCTTTATGATTGGCAACAATAAAACAATTACGTAAAGAAAGTTTACATAATAAAAGTACAAACATTTGTTGAATTGATGGTACTTGATATCTACCAATTAATGAAACGGAACATCCTATCACAGTGATGGACCCCAATATCTACCAATAGATTAATTACATTGTTGTCATATAGTATGTGATGATGACATAAATTTGATTCCCACTTATTGACATAGTGAGGCATTGGTGGCATATTTTTCTACATTTAAGTCAACAACACTTTAAACCATAAGATATGCATATTGGAAAAAGAACGAGGGAAAAGAAAGAGGAATCACAAACTAATGTATTTAGACAACAGCAGCAGAAAGGACTAATAAAAACTTATAGACCCTGCTTAAATCATGTGATGAGGCCATCTTTTAAATCATATCCTTGTGCTACCCATCACTTTAAACCCATTAACAATTGGAATCTAAGACTCAGCTAGCATGTGTAATCAGGGTTGACCCAAGAATAAAACAATTAAAGCCCAAGCTTTAGATCTATCATAAAAAATTATTTACTATTATTTTTTCAAAACAAAAAAAGGTCACACATATTAGCTAAAAGGCCACATATATTACTCTATTCTTTAAAGTAAAAATAGTCTCTCCTAATTTTGCTTTAGGCTTCACTTTCTGTTGGGTCAGCCTTGTGTGTAATGGAAAAAGTAGAACCAAACTTAGATGTACACTTGATATTATTGTTTGCAATTTATAAATTTAATGGTCCTCTGAATAATTTTAGATTCCCATTGTCTTAGAAACAAACAAATACTTCATAATAGACCTACCCAATAAATTTGTAGACCTCATTTGTCCTTGCTTAGGCCTCCAATTATTGGTCACAAACCTCTGGGAAAAACACCAAAACAAATCTGCTTACATATATAGATTCATGTGTAATATGTAGCGGGGACGGATTCAGGAAATCATTAAAGGGGGGCTAAATTTTTTTTTTTTACTTTGATTATTTAAATATCTAACTTTTAGCAAATAAATATTTAATAAATAATGACTTTTATAAAATTATTTAATAGTTTTACATGTAAAATTAAAATTGAATTTTATATCAAATAATACAAGAAGGAAATACATGTATTTATAACTCATACTATTTTTTTTTCAAATTTTGAAAGATTTTTTAATCTCACAAGCACAATAACAATCAAACAGGACTCACAATAGTAATCTCACAATAAAAAAGAGGAACAAACTCATCAAATATAATAATAACTAAAAGTCATCATATTTTATAACAATTATATATAATATATATAAATATGTTTATAATATAATGTTAATAATAATTAATGTTAATAATTAAATATATAGATAGATAAATGAGACTTATAATAATACACAAATCATAGTTAGTTTAGATAATAACAATTGATGGAAAGTCATAAAAATGTTATTCTTATCAAATCTATATATATATATATATATATATATATATATATATATATATATATATATATATATCTTTTGATTAGATTATAATTAGTGGCAACATATATTATTAAAAATCTACCCCCTCCCCCCTAAATCCGTCACTGATCTGTAGTTAAGTTTATATGTGCATCAGTGCATATTGTATTTTAATCCATAAAATGACTTGTTTTGGAAATCCTTCTTGTATTTCAAATAAATTTTTATTCAGAAAAGAAGGTTGAATGTGAAGTCAACCTGTCATGAAACTAAGAGTTTCCTTCATTTGTTAATACGAGCTTAATCTAATTGCCACACAGAAATACTTGAATGTACAAAAGTGTTGTTGAAGAGCCTGTTATACATCAGAGCCAGCAGAAATTTTTTGGTTCTCTTTAAATTAAAACACCCCTCTTTTTGTATAGTTATTTTTTTCCTTAGGTTTCCGATCGAGTTGAAAATAAAAAAAGTTACAAAATAAAGAAAGTTAATTATAAGAGAATACATGTTATAGGAGTATAAAAATTTGCTCTCATTACCAAAAAAAATCCTCCATTATTAATGTTTAACACGCTTGATAACAATTCCCCCACGTAACTAACAATAATCATAACTACACTGCCTGTCAACAACAACAAACAATAATAATAATAAATGATTATTATTATTATTCCCATGAAGCTATATCTTAATTAGTTTCGTAATGCCATTGAAGTCTAGCTCAATTAAGAATGTTTGGTAAAACATATGGACAGTGAATTCAAGTTATGCAAGTCACAAAAATGGAATTGCAAATTTCCTTCCACACAATATTGTACTCATGGCCTTTCTTTTCTCTTTCCCCATCTGTCTTCCCTCTTTTGCCGGTGCTCATCTCAATTTCAATCCTTCTCTCATGATTTAATCACAGACATGTATGTCACCAAACTTTGTGAACTTTTACGTTTTGCCAAGTGCCAAATGATCCTGCTTTTATAACCCTGTCAGTGTCATAGTACGGTAAACGGAGTGATTTGTTTGAGTTCCTCTAGCAATACCGTAGTAGTAGTAGACAGTATTATTAAAAAAAAAGGCTTAATTGCAAATTTTACCACCCAACTTTCATAATTTTGCGAATTTTATCACCCAAGTTTTAATTTTGCAAATTTTACCATCCAAGTTTTCAATTTTTTCACATTTTACCACTCTGATATTTTACCAAACAAAAAAGTTAAAGAATTAAAAAAAAAAAATTTGTGAAACATCAGGGTGGTAAAATGTGCAAAAATTGAAAACTTAGGTTGTAAAATTCACAAAATGATAAAAGTTAGGTGGTAAAATTCGTAAAAAAAAAAAAAATTTAGGTGGCAAAATTCGCAAAATTATGAAAGTTGAGTGGTAAAATTCGCAAAAAAAAAAACTTGGATGATAAAATTTACAAAATTATAAAAGTTGGGTGGTAAAATCTGCAATTAAGCAAAAAAAAAAAAGCATTAAAATTGATCGCCACAGGCAGAAGTGAAAAGTCATCACTCTTTACAGTTTTAATTTACATACTTTAATTATATAACAATAATAACAGTGAAGCAACAAAAACTTAAGCTAGGTCATTATCTTTTCCATGCTTTCCATGCCAAATAAATAATGACTATACTAGCGAACCACAAAGAAGAGAATATATTTAAAATCAAATTGTTATTAGCTATTAGGAGCCAGGAGGTAAAAGACAAATCTGCCAATTTGGAGAGCTCCAAACTTAACAAACTCATTTTGGTGACATGTTTGATTACTTCTAAAAATGCGTTTTTTGTATATAAATTTTTTATCTGAAAACTTAATTTTATAAAAACAAGACTTAAATTATTTTTATAAACTTTAATTCAAACATTGACTGAATCCTTAGAAAAAAGGGACACCCCAACTAGATCTAGTGCTAGTAGTGCACTCCATTCCACCAAATCCTTATTTATACACACCACACACCCTCAACCTCATTATTCTTTGCTCTCACTCTCACTCTCACCCCCAACCGAGTCACTCTCTTCATTCTTCTTTCTTACATTCACCCAGCCCAATATCTTTTTGAATCCCATCTTAGTTCTTTCAATTCCCAACCAAAAAGAAAAGGCATCACTCCTTTTCCCTATAAAAGCCCTTGCACCGTGCTCTCACCAGAACCAAATTAACCATAGTCACTGACTCACTGTCTTCCATCTTCTTTCTTCTTCACTACGTACCATATCTCTTCTTCGACTTGAACCACACACCCCTTTACCCTTAAATCACTGGCCTATATATATAACCCTCTTGTCTATAATCCAACCAACTTACTCGTTAATGAACGTTGTGTTATTCAAATGCAACCATGCCCAAGAGAGCTTGGAATAAGTACTCCTGAATCCTGATAATTTGTTGAATGCCAAATTTATCTCGTTGAGTCCTTGAGTAGTAGTAGTAGTAGTCCAACAATTAGGAATTTCACTAGATAACATGTTGCTTAAAAAGTCAAGGAGTGTATTTTGCACAACAAATTTGGAATGGAACCACTTATAAATAAGAGTGGGCGTCCATTAATTGCTTCAAACTTTACTAATACGGTGTCGGTTGACCATGTTGAAAAAGGTGAAGAGTACTGATGTACCAGAGCCCAATGAGAAGAGTGGACTGAGGAGCCTAGGCCCAAGAGGTCTATTGTTACACCACAAAAATGGAACGAACTATGTGCTCTATCATTAGTCATTCTGTATGTTAGTGAATCATAATAATAGGATGACTCAACTAGATTCTAGAAGGGTTATTGTTAGAAAGGATTGAGGCTTAATTAGATTTTATTCTATTTGTTGGTTAGGACGTATGCATGTGACCAAGCTTATATAATTATTCCTGTAATCTGTTGGAATGGGTAATGAGAATTAAGTCAATTCCTCTCTTCTTATCTTCTATTTTCCTTGGAGGCTCTCTGACCTTGAAACATCAAAGAGTGTATGTATGAGAAAGAGGCTTTGGGTCTGAGCATGCAAAAGGAAAAAAGGGCAATCTGAAATGCAGCAGACAAGCCATGATTATACTCACTCTTTGATTCTTGTATTTTTCTAAAAACATGGCTTGTTTATTTTTCTACTAAGCTTTTGTTGGCCTGCACATGCTATTCTGTCATCAATTTGGATCATTAGTTTACATGTTTATAACTATACCAGCCTGAATATTCTTCCAGAACTAGTTGTTAATTTAAGCATTATTAGCAAAAACTAACCAAACATTTATGCTACAAAGGTAAAAATATTGTCTTTCACTACGATTGGCTGATAATTAAAATGCATCTGAATTATTTACACTAAACAAGTAATAGAATCATTTCTCAGCAATTTACTGTTATTTTCTAATTATTTATATGTTGCTTGTGAAATTTCACCATGCGTTGAAAATAAAAAGCTGAATATGCCAGAAATTCAAAAACGCTCTCTATAACAATTCTAAAAACCTCTAATTTTTTTTATTAATTTACAAATTTATCATGAAAGTAGAAATAGAAAGAAAAAAAACTAATATGTATTTATTGTGGAATAGAAATAAAAAAGAGTAAGATGAGAAATTTCATAATTATTTTATTAAGATCGAAAATATTTATTACATTTTTAATTTTTACATAAAAATCTTAAAAAGACAAATAAAAAGTAATGGATGTACTGATTATTTATATGTTGCTCATGAAAATTTTCACTTGTGTTGAAAATAAAAAGTTGCTCAACCCCTTAAATGGATCTATGTATTTCGAGGGATTAGTTCTTGATTCTCGGTCAAGAGATACTCGAGTTCACCCAAAATATATAAAAAGTTGCATGAGCCAAAAATTTAAAAACTCTATCAAACAATTCTAAAAGAGGAAATATGTTATACACTTAGGAGGCATTTTTTTCATGGTCTATTTCTTTAATGACTTAATACCCAATTTGGTCCCTTAATTTTTTAAATATGCTCAATTAGGTCATCTTGTTTTTCGACTATGCAATTAGGTCTTTTTATTTTCAAAATTGATTCAATTGGGTCCTTTTCATCAAATTGGGACTGACGCTATTAGGTGGTGTTTTCCAACAGTTTAATTTTCAACTAGTGGCGGTTAAAAACCGCCGCTATCTTATTATTAAAAATCCAAAATTCTGAGAACAGAGAGAAGGTCTGTCGAGACAAGGAGCAAACCGCCAGGGAGGAACAACTCAAGTGCGAACAGGCTCGAAAATGCGACTCTGAGTTCTGCCTCGAGCCTCTTCGGGCCGCAAGAGGCTTGGCGCCGTTGATTCCGCCTCCAGAAACTGAACCTCAGCCTTCTTCCCACTCCGAACCCGAGCCTTCTTCTGACCCTGGCCACATCAACCTCTTCGAAGGGATCAAGATTTTTGACCCGATTCAGGTGCCTCAGAAGGACGGTTTACCGGCGAAGAAGAAGAAGAGGGAAGAGGGAGGGCTCAAGCCCAAGCCCGCCACTGTTGTGGGCCCGGAGGATCAGAAATATAGGCTTGGTTATGGGCTTGCAAGGAAGAGGGTTCAGTTGTCGTGGTATCTTCGGAAACCTATGTTGGTGATGATAAGGATGAAAGCGGTGATGGGGATAGGAGAGAGAATAAGGGTGAGAAGAAGAGGAAGACGATGCAGAGTCACAGAGATGTTTATGGCAGTAGGGAGAGAAAAGAGAAGGATAGGGAGAGGGCTTTGAACGACGCGGCGAAGGCAGAGGAGAGGGTTTCATGGAAAGTGATTTTGTGGAAAAAGAATATAAAATTTTATTTTAATTTTAATAATAAGATAGTGGCGGTTAAAAGCCGCCACTAGTTGAAAATTAAACTGTTGGAAAACACCATCTAACGGCGTCAGTCCCAATTTGATGGAAATGACCCAATTGAATCAATTTTGAAAATAAAAAGACCTAATTGCATAGTCGAAAAACAAGAGGACCTAATTGAGCATATTTAAAAAACTAAGGGACCAAATTGGGTATTAAGCCTTCTTTAATCCTGGGAATATTTTTTTCCAGGAATATAACAAGGGAATGTTATTCCCGGGTATTTTAAAGAAATGTATTATATATCCGGCAATAATTATTTTATTACCTCATAAAAAATGTGAGAATAAATTTTTCCAACTTCATATTTTCAAGAATAAATAAATAATCCGTGAAACAAACGCCCCCTTATATACTGACAATGTAAAATAATTTTATATTATTATTCAATCACAAACTACCATGATAAATTTATTGATTTTTACATTAACTATTTAAAAGTTATATTAATATTACTAGTGATTTCTAATTTATTAATTAACTTAATAAAATTATTTTATATTGTGAGTGTATAACCATTAAACTCATTCTAAAAACCACTAGATTCTCTTCAAACCAAACAATAGAAATAAATGTAAAATCATAAAAACTAGTAATGATTAAATATGATGAGACGAGAGAGTTTTTCTTTAGTATCATTAGATTTTTCTTGTCAATTTTTCATAAAACTGATAAGGCTCTTACACTTAATTATTACCTTTTTCCCTTTGGGTCGTGGATGGCTACAACAGTGGGTAGGCAAAGAAAAAACTAGTAGGTACGTAGGCAAAGCTTTTTTCAGTTAAGATTGTCACTTGAAATATAGATAATGCTTTACGTGATGCTTTGGAGATTTTCTCTATTGAAAAAGTTCTGTTCAAGGCTTAAATGGTGGATTCTAGCATGATTCTTTTATTTTATTCTCTCATTTGAACAGGAGATGCAATCCTCCACCGTTAGTAGTAGTAGTAGTGAGGTAAAAAAGACAAATCCAATTAAATCCTTGGTGAAAATGGGCACCCTAAGTTGGGAACAAAAAACAGATCTAGTGCACTCCATTCCACCAAATCCTTATTAATACACACCCTCAACCTCATTATTCCCTAGCTCTCACTCTCACCCCAATCACATTTTGAATCCCTTCTTGCCCAACCCAAATTAAAAAGAAAAAAGTTGAAAAGAAAAATAAATAAATAAATAAATAAAGGTCACAGGAGCACTCCACAACACTCCTTATTATCCCTATAAAAGCAACTAAACCATAGTCTCAGTCACATTCATTCACTCTCGATTGCCTAATTTCTCTAGTCTTCCACAACCATATATAGTCTCCATTTCTTCTATGATTCTTCAATTCATCACCTCACACTCCCTTCCCTCCCAGATCATATATTATAACCTTGATCTGTTTCTTGTCTATATATACCCACCACAGAAAATTTATGGCATCACTCGTTTATTGTTTACCTGAATCCGAAAGAGGTGGTTTTACGACTAGATGGGCCCAAATTGAAGATGAACAATTAATCCAACTGGTCAATCAACATGTTGCAAAGAAACCTAAGAGATGTGGGTCATTGCATCCAGCTTGCCTTCGCAAGCCCAATTAAATCGTTAATAAATGCCTCCATTTCGTCGAGAAGAATGTTGCAATGCTTATATTTCATGTAGATGGTAATAGAACAGTTCAAATCAACATGTTGCAAAGAAATTAAGGAGATGTGAAGGTGTATGAGTCCACTAGCTAGCCACACCAAGCACAATCTCCTTATATGGCAATTGGTAAGGTTTGTGGCTCTAACAGGTGCCTGCAACAAATTTTGTGCCTTACCAAGATGCACATCACTCATGTAAAGGTATATTGGAGTGATGAAAGTTGAGAAATCCAATAGATCAGTCATCAGCATATAGAAGAGAATTGAAGCTGAAATCTAGAAGGACCAATTTTGTGAGGTTTCCAAGATTGTAAGGGATCGATCCTGTTAGTTGCTTAATTTAAGTGTTGGAAAATAGTTCAAATTTGTAGTTGGTTCATGTTGCTCTTTTAGGGACAAACTCGTGTATCTACCCCGTGAACGGTGATAAATAGTATTGTATAAGGTTATTTATTGTATCAATAAATTTTATTAGATTTTCATGCAAAATATTTATCGTATATTTTTATTTATAATTACTTTTAGCACTTAAATATTCAAGTACTTTCATGTAATTTTTTAATTCCTACGTGATGAAAGTGTTTATCTCTAAAACTTAATACATTTTTATGTAAGATATATATATATATATATATATATATATATATATATATATATATATCTATTAATTGTAATTTGTATATTAATAAGTTTTCTTGCATGATTAATTATTAGTTAAAATTTACTCCATTAATTTGAAACACCAAACTCCGGAAATAAGAATTAAAATTAAAATATAATTTATTGAAAACCTGAAAATTGAATTTGAATTTGCTGAGTAAGATGCATTATTGGCTAAGTTTTTCTATCAGCTACAAAGCTATACATTTATTTTGAACCCTTGACTATATACTGGTATGATTTTTGTTTTTTGTTTTTCAATTTAATTTCTTTTTTTTTATTGCACTGCAATAATTATTATAGCTGAAAGCCATCTTTTTTTTTTTTTTTTTTTGAAAGGAAGCTGAAAGCCATCTTGAACAGTAGAAATCCTTCATTTCAGCTAAATAGGAGTAATACAGATCAAAGGGTGGAATTTTTGACTCCCTAGATTTATTATATTGGAGCTTAAATTAAATGATTTGCTGTCTTGTGTTGGATTCTTATACTAGCTACCTAGTATACCTATATGTCAACATCAAGGCCATTTCAATTATCAAAGCCTTTCCTTTTTAGGTGCGCTAAGTTTTCTTGTATTTTATACCAGCTTCTGTCATCAATTTGGATCATTATTGTTTTACATGTCACATATTTACATGTAAGAGAATAGAGATAAACCCAGAATTATTCTTACAGATTGGGCTAGTTAGTTGATAGAGCTTAGCAACTAACCAAACAATATTTATGCTAAATAAGTAAAAGATTGTTTTTCATTATGTATATTTGACTGATAATCAAGATGCATCTGAATTATTTATTCTAAACTGTCTAAATAAGTAAATAAATTTTTTAGGCCTAAATATCTTTTTAGTCCTTGAAAATTTGACCCAAATCTTGTTTTGGTCTCTGAAATTTAAAATTGCTCTTTTTAATCCTTGAAATTTTGAAAAATGTTGGTTTTGGTCGTTGAGGTCTGACGGCGTTAACTGGTTTTCGTATTATTAAACACTTTTCCACACTTGTGTTCATCATTTAAAGTGTTTCACCTAAATGCTTTCTCCCCGTAACCTTGCTACAATAGTGTTTAAAAGTGATCCAGTTAACACTGTCAGACCTCAGGGACCAAAACTAGCATTTTTTTTAAAAATTTCATGAACTAAAAAGAACAATTTTAAATTTCATGGACCAAAACAAGATTTAAATCAAATTTTAGGGACTAAAAAGATATTAAAGCCAATTATTTATTAGAAAATTACTGTTATCTTTTATTTATTTATACATTGCTCATGAAAATTTTCACCTGTGTTGAAAATAAAAAGCTGAATAATTCAAAAACCCTATCTTAAAATTCGAAAAACCTCTAGGTCCTCTCCAAACCAAACAATAGAAATAAATCCAAAATCATAAAACTAGTAGTAATGATTATGATGAGATGACGAGAGAGTTTTTCTTTGTGTCGGTATAGTATTATTAGATTTTTCTTCTTAATATAATTTTCATAAAACTAATAAGTTTCTTACTCTTGCCTTTTTCCCTTTTGATCGTGGATGGCTACTAGTGGGTAGGCAAAGCTTTCTTGACTATGATTGTAACTTGCCATATCTACTAGTGGAAATACCAATTTTTTTTTTAGTTTTAGTCTTTATGATTTTTTTTTAAAAATAGTTCTTGTAAATTGTTTTTTATTTTAATTTGTATTATTTTATTTTAATCTTTGTAATATATTGATTTTTTTGTTTTTATCCTTGTAATATGTGAATAATTTGTTTTTATATCCTACCATTTTTTTTTCTTCAAATGGACTAACTCAAAATGTACAAAATATTATAAGAAATAAAACAAAAAAATAGATATTTTTTTTGCTGACCATGGTATTGGTACGGATTATTCATCGCCGGAAGGAAAAACCCTAGACCACATGGTTAAGGGACACAAGCTGCTACCACTTATGCCAACCAATGTTGGTACGGAAAAATAGATATATTACAAAGACAAACAAAATAATAAAAACTAAAATGAAAAAATTACAAGAACTATTTAAAAAAATAATTTTACAAGGATAAAAATAAAAAAAATGATATATTATAAAGACAAAAATATATTTAAATTATCTTTAAATTAAAAGAAATTATATGTTTTGAAATTAAACTTAATTTTTTATCAGTAAAAAATATAACAAGGACAACAAACAGCAAAAGAAAAAACTACATCCTCAAATGCATCCTGCCAACTGCATTTTGAAACTTAATTTGATAGCTAATTTGATTAATTAACTCACCTAAATTGGTCTCTCATTTTTCGTTACTAATTATAAGGAAGACAAGAAGGTGGCAACATTTATTTATGTGATGGAATGGTAGAAAATTAATGGATGTTTATTACATGGTACATGCAAGCCTTGCGTGTTTGTCATGTTCACTATATTATAAGAATGTCACTCTCAGCTTCTGTAAAGCAATTAAAGGTTTCAAACGATGCCCCACACTCACTTTCTTTAGTAAAAGTGAAATATGTGAGAAATTGAGAAGGGAGAATAGAAACAGTAGAGATGTTAAAAATTGAAATGAATTAAGAATGAGAGAAATTTAAAAGTGGTGGTCCCACCATAAAAACCTCCCATGATGAAAATGGTATGGAAATTTTCATTGTGGCTTGGTTCTTTGATGTTAAATAACTGTGTGTGTACTACCAACAAGTCATTAGTCTGAGTGTTGCTGGACTCGGTCCTCTTAAACAAGGTCTCATGTTCGAGTCTCGTGAATAGAAAAAACGTGGTTGGGAGGGAAGAATCCCACTAAAGTGACCAGTCAGGTTTCCTGATGGAGATTAGTTATCAACAAAGCCGATGGATACTCTGTACCAATAACATGAAAACAAAAAAAAATTGTGTGTGTGCTTGTGAGATATACAAGGATATAATTGTAATTTTATTTTTAATATCATTTCTCTTCTTTTCCTTTATCTCAGACCAAACAAACTCACGATATTATTATCTTTAATTTGATTTTTAATTTTTTTTCAAACTAATAACAACCTGAAAATCTATCCTATTTTTTATTTATTTTTCTCTACTCCATTTCTCTCATTCCTATTTTTACTATCCTACTTCTTTCTACGCTCCATAGCAAGCTCAAGACGATCAAATGTTATTCCATTTCCATGCAACACCACACGTACACGTAAATAATGAGTTGGGTTGTTATTTTCGAACTATTTAAAATCATTTATTAAATATTGAGCAAATTACAACAATATTTTATGAGATTTTCATTAATTACACATGCATTCCTTCCTTTTTTTTACTCTACAAAAAATCTCCTAACTATTAGAGTCTCATTACAGTTGTACCCCCTCTCCATCAATTGATGTTAACTTTGTTAAAAAAGTAAGTCACATGATTGACACATGATTTTTCTTAAAAAATTTAACCAAAAATTGCCCCTTATCATCTTCCTTGGAAACCCATCACCAAATCCAATAGAGCTGTTTTTTTATTTTTTATTTTTATGATTAATCCAATAGAGCTGTTGATAACCCATCTAACACCTCACCCTTACAATTTCACGGTGCAGCACCCCACCCATAACACAACAGAAATTACTTTCTTGCATGTTCCAATACCAAAATTAAACTAAATTGGAATTTGATTATCTCTTGAATTTATTTGGGATGTACATAATATAATCAAGAGGAAGAAACAATTGTTAAGTGTTTTCAACACAAATTACATACATCAGAATCAATACAAAAAAATCTAAAAAAAAGTTCAAAAATAATAAAAACAATAACAAATTTCCAGAATTTAAGAAAGTAGATACAAAATCAGAAAAAGTCAAGAAAATCTAAAATGAAATCGTTGCAAAGTGAGCAATTTTGGAGACAAAACTTCCTCTTCGCAGACTACGTGGTGGAGGTGGAGTGCCTCTGCCACCTTCTTCATTTACAGCGCCCTCCCCTCCCCTGTCTTCTCAGTAGCAACGACCATGGGTTTCGTCCGCTACGGGCCATAGATCTTGGCGTTAGCGGCGACAAGGGAGCGCGATGCAGGGGATCTAATTGCGTGGGTTTGGTTTGGTTCTACGGTTCATGGCGACTATGTACATGTTTGGATTAAAGATTGAAAACTTAAGTTTGGGTTAAACTTAAGTTTGCAAACTGAGTTTGCAAAAGTATCTCAAGTCTTGCTTCTCCAAAATTAAGTTTGCAAGCAAAATTTTACTCTCAAACATACTTTTGAGGGGTAACCAAACATGATCTCAAACTAATTTTGCTCTAAAACATACTTTTGAACCCTCCCACCTGAAATTCAAACATGATCTATGACAGTGCGGCACTGGGCTCAACAAGTGCAAACCCAAAATCGCCTCCTCCAAACCCTTCTCTCGGATTAGATTTCGGAGAATGAAAGGCACTGTTACTAACTTAAGTCAAGGACAGTTTGGGATTTCTTGAAATTAGCTTGGGATATTTGGGTAATTGAACTTTGATAGTAAATGTTGAGTTAACACCGTTATAACAAGGGGTCCCAAAGTAATAATGTAAAAAAAGGAGGGTGCATGTGTAATTAGTGAAAACCCTAGGAGGTGTTGATGTAATTTAATATTAAATATTTACTCAATTCGTTTGATTACTTAAATAAATAACTTTAAATTTAGAGTTAAATTTGATCATAATAAAGATACAAACATTTGTATGACTTGGTGAAAGCCAAAGTTGGTTCAGCGTAGGAAGTGAAGGGATATGCGAGAGACCAAGAATGGAACATGGAAGCAAAATTCAAATGGCTCATTATGGTCACTGTGTTGTGACTTGTGAAGCCTTAAAACTTAGCTCAAAATATTCAAAGCAACCACAAACCCACTACCCCATTCCTTTACACCTCAATGGCAATTCTTCATGTCCATCGCTATCTGTACCATTTGGCTTATAATTAAGATGCAACTGAATCTAATAATATATATGTTGCCCATGCCCCATGAGACATTTCACCTGTACGTTGAAAACAAAAAGCTGCATAAAGCCAGAAATTCAAATACCATCTATCTTACAATTTGAAAAAGCTCTAGATACTACATGTCCAAACCAACCAATAGAAATAAATCTAAAATCATAAAACTGGTAATAATGATTATGTACGTTGAGACAAGAGAGTTTTTCTTTGTGTGAGTAATTAAGGTGTTATTAGATTTTTCTTGTCAATTTTTCATAAGACTAACAAGGCTCTTACACTTAGATAGTTAGATGCCTTTTTCCATTTGGGTCGTGGCACTACTACAAAAAAGGCATTTAACATCGGTTATTTTAGGCTTTTAACATCGGTTATTAACCGATGTTGTATCGAACGATGTTGAAAGTGGACAACTTTCAACATCGGTTGTTGAACCGATGTTAAAATACAATACAACATCGGTTCGGAGCACAACCGATGTTGTTTGTGCCAGAATAGTCAAAATATGTGTTGAAATCAACATCGGTTATGGCAAAAACCGATGTTGTTAGGTGACAAACAACATCGGTTGTCCCAGAACCGATGTTGTTTATGCACCTACCAACATCGGTTTTTGCCATAACCGATGTTGTTTGTGCGCAAATAACATCGGTTCTGGGACAACCGATGTTGTTTGTGCACTAACAACATCGGTTTTTACCATAACCGATGTTGTTTATGCAGTTTTTTTTTATTAGCGTTCTATTTTAGATTGAACCAAACCTGTAATTTCAAAGAAAAATCCAGACCAGGCAATTTGTATAATTAATAATCAATTATCTATGCTTTATATTGTTATAAATAAAATACTAATTAATGTATAAACAAACATTAAGCAATATATCCAATATACAAATAGAATCCATTAATAAGCTAACATTCTACTAATTTGTTCAGTGCTTCATTTCTAACTCTCAAAAAGTGTCGTGCCCACTGAATGCGAATATCTTCAATTGTCGTTGCCTCCAATGGTTGAGAATCGCAAAATGTCTACATCATATATAAACAAATGTTAGTTAATCACATCGAATATTAATAGTTATAATAAATGAAACCTGTTAAAGTAAACAAATATATTACCGTTTCCCAGTTATCCCTGAATCCCCCATGGATGATGGTCCACATCCAATGCATGACATAATAGCCACACTCAGTGCCTCCGCTTTGTAGATTACACTAAATTCAATATGAAATTTAATAGTGTTTAAGAAAAATTATTGTAAAAAAAAAAACTAAGTAAACATTTTGGATATTCAAACATTGGTTAAATTACTTACTTTTACATTTATCCAATCAATTTTCTTCGATTTACTTGGTTGGTTACCTTGCAAGCCCTTTAAAGCACTGGTTAATGAAACATGCAAATATAAGTGTAAGACCAAGATATTCATGTATAATAGGTTCAATACAATCAATTTGTTACAAATTTAAACGTACCCTATAACTGTGGCTTTGATGTCTACATCGGGCTTCTTGTGTAGGGAACAAAACCAGACAACAACATTGGACCTAGGACAAATAACCAGGAGTTGCCAATGTTGGCTGCATTGGAAAATAGTTATTAGTAACAATGCAATCATTATTTAAATGCATTTATTAATGAAATTTTACTTACTTATTTAAGTAAGCTCCTAGGTAGACTTCTTTTTGAGATTCATGTATCCATCTTTGAATGTAATTTTGAGCATGATCTCTCGTATTCCCTGATCTCTGTATGCTCTGAGGCTCAAGGAGTCCATAGACAGAACCATGCTCAAATTCCATACATAAGTCATTCAAAAACCTATTTTTGTTCAAATAAATGTAAATTGTTAATCACTTACAATTAAATAGGTAATTGACCTAAAATTAAAATGTACTTACGTCATCCACAACTGTATAATACTGATATTAAGATATTGATTGCCACTCAATATCTCCCCAACATCACTATGATTTATGTAGATGGGGAACTGTTCATTATGCACCCCAAACAATCTCGCATCCCACGACACCTGGAAAGGATGTCTGAAAAGTAACAGGCTAACCTGTACCAAATTTAATAATGGATCATCATCAGGGACCGACCTATCATGAGGTTCAACTGGTTCCTTTGGTCTCTGTTTACAATCCTACACAATTAATAAATACAAGTTACTTGTAGTCAACAATTTATTCTATTCAATTGTATTGATTATACCAAAAAATAAAATCAATTAAAGAAGCTACCTCCCGTGCTACCTCCCATGAAACAGGCTTCACAAGATGACTCGGCCATGCAATAAAGGTGTTGAGGGCGTCCCCCACTAATTGAACCTCATTAGTCGGTAAAGGGACTCGAGCAGTAGCATCTAGAACCTCTTCAACCCCCACCTTGACCATATCATCCGTCAAACACGTGTGGTGTATGATTGAAGCCCCATGATAAACTCTCCCAATGGCCACCAAGCGGGGAGGCTGCTCATCAACATAGAAGCCACACTGTTCAGCTGTTGTGTCAGTGCCAGGCTCCTCCCCTGAGGGATCAATATCAGTACCAGCACAACTCCCCTTCGTGCTAACACGGGCACCGGAAGGAGCTACATATGGGTGAACATGCTCAGGCGGCTGCTGGGAGGTCATCTGGCTCAACTCCATTAACAATTCTCTCTTTAGCTCATCTTTAAACTCCTCTTTTAACTGCACTTTAAACTCCTCTTTAAAATCCTCTCTGAAGCTCTCTTTCAAGCTCTCTTTCAACGAAGCCACAAGCTCTGCAGTGATGGATGAAGAAGTATGCGAGCCACGTGATAGTGGTCCAAAGTAATGGTTAATGGTCACACCATATCCAGCAGCACGAACACGACCACCGTGCTCCAGTCGACCAATAGCAGTGGTCAGTATATCCTGACGTCCATGGGGAACAAAGGTACCCTGTATGCACTCCTCCTCTAGGGAATCCTACAAGCAAAAACAGATAAAGGAGTCAACTTCTGTTGTTACTATATGTAGTTACATTTTAAGCTGCATAATAACTTACAATCCTATCAGCAACATGTTGTGCTGCCTCAGATGTCATCTGCCCAGAACGTTTTGTACGGGCCTTCTTCCACTTCACATGTCGTTTAATGGGAGATGGAGGATCAACTACACTTGTACTCCCAGATTCAGCAGCTTCAGCCTATTTTTTCTTCATCTTCTCGGCCATCATGTTTTCCTCAAGCCATTCATAACCCCCACGAGACATTACATGTGGCATGTTGTTCTGTTTCTGGATTTCTTGAGCCTTCTGTCTGATTTTCTGTGAATAATAAGACATACTTTCAGCAAAATAATTAATCAAATTTTGATATAGACAAATTAAAAAACATTGCCCACAACTTACCTGCCAAGCAGAAGTATTACGGCTGGCTTTAAATTCCCTCCACATGTCCTTCTCAATGCCAAATTTTACACAAGGAATGTCATCATCATCCTCATGTACCTCTTCCTCCTCATCACCCTTCTTTTTTTTAAGTGCATATTTCGTTGTAAGGTCTGCCTTAAACTGCCTCCATCTTGTTCCCACATGGGAAATAATTTTCCTCCTAGCCTTGGACGCTTCTGGAATATCAAATTGTTCCTTCAACAGAGAATCATATGTAACAGTCAATGACAATAATATGCAAGTTAAATACATACAATTACTATAACATAAAGAGTTTATTGCAAATACCAGAATGTCCTCCCAAATCATGTTCTTCTTAGTTTCCGGCATATGGTGCCAATCTTGATATGTAATATCAACCCTGTCTCGGGCAGCAATCCCCAAATAGGTCCTGAAATGTGATCTATTTGGACCTGAAGCTTTCCCAGTTGCAGGATCGACATCAACTCGTGGCTTCTCCCCAGACAAGCGTTTAGCAGTGAATTTTTTGAGTCGTGTGGATTGTCTAGTCCTCCTGGACGTAGACTCAGAAGGAGCTGATGACTCAGGATGAGGGGAACCTGGTGGTGTACCCATGTGCCTGTTCAAACAAACAAAAAATTAAGTGTTATTTGCAATTGTACAAAGTTTATAAATTGTAAATGGAGATAAAAAATAAGTTGACAAAATTATTAAAGTATACAATAACATAGACATTACTTATATATAACATGGTTAGGTAGGAATGTTCTCCCATAAGCCTTCATCATGATCATGACGATTTGCGTGTACGCCATCCTCCTCATTTTCTTCAATGATGGTAGGCATGCATGTGTAGAAAGAGGGAGGCTCACAAATATCAAGTGTTGAATCATCATTTTCATGAATAACACCGCTGGTTCTTCCTTGTAGAACCACTGACCACCTTGCATTACAGGGATCTTCGACATAAAACACTTGTTTTGCTTGTTCTGCCATGATGAAAGGCTCGTCCTTATAATCAACCTTTGTAAGGTCTACAAAAGTGAATCCCAAATCATCAGTCTTCACATCGGTGTTGCTATCAACCCAATTACACTTAAAAACAGGCACTTTGAAAATAGTATAATCAACCTCCCAGATTTCTTCAATCACTCCAAAGTAAGACATGGACCCCAATTTGGGGTTGTTATCTTTTGCACTAGAAAAGTGTTCTGATTCAGCCCGAAGACTAACCCCACTGTTTTGAACTGTACTCTTGTCATCTTGTGACTTCGTGTAGAATGAATACTTGTTGATATCATATGCCTTCCAAGTTGGAACATTTATCTTAGGCCCATTTGCTAACCACTTTAACGTTTCTGAAGGATCATCAAGAGCAAAAATGGTGTCTTTAAACCAGTTTAAGAAAGTTTTGTTATGCTCAATCAACACCCGATTCTTGTTCATTTTTGGGTTACTTGCCTTCACAAATTCTTTGTGTGCATTTATGTATGGGGTCACCTCATCGGTATTATTCAATATATACAAATGTGCTTCATTCAGTGCCTTGAGACCCATGGTTACAACAAGTAACCCTCGTGTACCCTTACCTCTCACTCTATTCTTGTGAAGAGACTCAGGAACCCCGACAGGTTTCGTCTTCTCCATGTACTCTGAACAAAACTCAATAGCTTCTTCTGCAATGTACCTTTCAACAATGGATGCCTCAGGACGGTATTGATTCTTCGTATACCCTTTTAAGATCTTCATGTATCGCTCAATTGGGTACATCCACCTTAAATAAACGGGTCCACATAATCTAATCTCCCTCACTAGATGAACAATTAAGTGAATCATGATGTCAAAAAATGAAGGAGGAAAATACATCTCCAACTGACACAAGATAATAGCAGCCTCATTTTCCAAGTCATCCAACTTTACAGGGTCAATTACTTTGCTACATATTGCATTGAAGAATAAGCACAGGCGAGTTATGGCAACCCTGACTTTGTTAGGCAAGATGTTTCGTATCGCCACGGCTAGAATTTGTTGCATCAAGACGTGGCAATCATGAGACTTTAAGCCAACTAATTTGAGATCCTTCATCGATACAAGACTCCTTACATTTGAAGAGTATCCCTGTGGCACCTTAACATCCCGTAGACACTGACAAAAACTTTTTCTCTCTTCTCTGGACAAAGTATGGCATGCTGGGGGCAAATATGTTCGTTTACCTTCTGACCTTGGATGTAACTGCTCACGTATACCCATCTCAACCAAATCTTGCCGAGCATTCAGACCATCCTTTGTCTTGCCTTTAATGTTAAGAAGCGTGCCGATTAAACTATCACACACATTTTTCTTCACATGCATAACATCTACACAATGTCTAACATCTAGATTGGACCAATATGGAAGATCAAAGAATATCGACCTCTTCTTCCATATTCTTTTCTCACTTGCATCCTTCTGTTGCGTCTTCCCAAAGATATTTTGGATTTCCTCCACCCGCTCATAAACCTGCTTTCCAGTCAAAGGTATCGGTGCACTTACATCCTCTTGTCTTCCATTGAAAGCTTTTTTCAATCGCCGATACGGGTGATATGGTTTGAGAAATCTTCGATGCCTAGTGTAGACTGTCTTTCTTCCATGCTTGAGTTGCACGTAGCTTGTGTTTTGTTCACATATAGGACATGCGTGATGCCCCTTAACACTATATCCACTCAAATTCCCATATGCTGGAAAGTCATTAATGGTACAAAATACCATTGCACGCAACTTGAAGGTTTCCTTGCGATTCCCATCAAAGACATCAACCCCTTCGTCCCACAACTTTCTCAAGTCTTCAATCAACGGACTTAGATAAACATCAATGTCATTTCCTGGCTGTCTTCGACCCGAAATCATCATAGACAACATAATGTATTTTCGCTTCATGCACAACCAAGGAGGCAGGTTGTAAATTACTAGCAAAACAGGCCATGAACTGTGGTTAGTACTTAAGTTACCAAAAGGATTCATTCCATCGGTAGCAAGTCCAAGCCTAAGGTTTCTTGACTCTTCCCCGAAATCTGGAAACAAATGATTAATATTGTCCCACTGGGGAGAATCAGCCGGATGCCGGAGCAATCCATCACATTTTCGACTATCTGCATGCCATGTCAGGTTTTTTGCGTCATCTCCATTAGCAAACAATCGTTTAAACCTTGGAATTATTGGAAGATACCAACACACCTTTGCTGGGGACTCTTTGTTTGTGCTTTCATCACTACCACACGCGTCATCCTTCAATTTGTACCGTGACACTCCACACATGGGGCATTTATGCATATGTTCAAACTCATTTCTGTACAATATGCAATCATTAGGGCATGCATGTATTTTCTGATACTCCATACCCACCGGACACAGTATCTTCTTTGCCTCATAGTTATTTTTCGGCAACGTGTTATTTTTTGGAAGCATCGTTTTCAACACCTCAAGCAAATCAGTGAAGCTTTTATCACTCCACCCATATCTTGCCTTCAAATTGACCAAAGTTAACACCGCTGACAACCGTGTGAAGTTGTTGCACCCTAGATACAGAGGCTTCTTCGAATCACTTTCCAATGCATCATACAAAGGGGCATGTGCTTCATGAAAAGACTCTTGTCCAACATCTCGGATCATATCCTCTAATCGATCTCCCATTTCAACATCAACAACAGACTCAGTTTGGGACACCGTCGGCATGTCTATGAATTCACCATGCCATATCCATCTTGTATATGTTTGAAGAATCCCGTCACAGAGAAGATGTGTCCTTATGTCATCCACGACATGTCGTCTCCCATTCAGACAGTTAACACAAGGACAATAATATTTTCCCCCCATATTTGGTGAATTTTGTTGAGCAAATTCCAAAAACTTTTCAACCCCATTCTCATACTCCTCAGTGATGCGAATAGCTTTCATCCAACTTCGATCCATCTTTCCTTTTCTGTGATACTCACAAAATTATATCATGCATGACGATCTCACTTTTTCATAAAGGTGTGGCCCTATCCCATTTAGGAAGACATTTTTTATACTTAATTTGTACGTAGAGGTTAAGTCTCTTTTGTTAAATTTGACGAAATTTCAGCAGCATTTCGCATTGATCTCCAAGTACACGACATGAAAGCAGTGACATCAATCCACCACAATCAAGTATGCACTTGGAGAAGAAAACGAAATACACTAAACCGAAATTTTGTCAAATTTAACAAATGAGACTCAACCTCTACGTATGAATCAAGTATAAAAAAATGTGTCTTCCCAAACTGTCCAAACGGACAATTCAAGATTCAATACAATGATTAATCCAAACTTTCCATTTTAATCATTGTATTGAACCTCAAACGGGAAATTAAGGTTCACTCAAAATGCTTAACTTGCATCTAAAATAATACTCATTAATTACACAAACAACTTATACAGCATTATTATAATTGTAACAAGCACTGAAGTGTTAGAATGAGATACGTACCTGAAAAGATGCTCACTAACAATAACAAAGAATACGGTGATGACGGTGGACACGACACAATCTCTGAAGGACAAGAACAACACCAACACAGGTACTCAATGCTCACTGCCTGTAGGTTAAGTTATTACAAAAATTATCATAATTATGATAATCATAATTATCGCAATAGAAATATTAGTTACAATGATAATTACATTTAATACACTTCAAACAGATGATGCGAAGCATACAATTCATAGATGACTGTAATTGTTTTAAAGACTAAAAATAAACATTGTCATATTCGGAAGGACTTAGAACATATTTTAGAGAAGGCTTTAAACTTAGAAAGTAGTACCAAAAGATTAATTCATTTAATTATCCACACTTTGAAGTTTCTTCCTTTTTCAATCATGGCAAATATGGAGTAATGGCAAATACAAGAGTGTAGAACACAGAGCAGTGACAAATAAGAACAACAGAAGGATTTCTTATGCATTACTTTTTTGCCCACAGGATGATGTGGAAGTTGAGCCCCTTGATCATATGATAGATTCTCATAACCCCAAGTTGTACCAGAAAGTCAGGTATGGAGATTATTTGAGACAATCTATGAAGAGAAAAATGGAGGGAAAAGCACACATAGATGTGGCAATGATAGAGGATTCTGAATCTGATTTGAGGAATAAAGATGAATAAGAGAAGAAAAAGGCCCAATTAGAGAAATTGAGAATAGAGAAGAAAGTTTAGAAGTGCTCTCTCATGCTGATTTATCAAAAGTCAATTGTGTTTGAATAATAATAAATACTACTATCATCTACATTAACTAGAGTAGAGTCCCTACTCTCTACTTAATGCAAGTCCTTGTCACTGAAATTT
Source organism: Pueraria montana var. lobata (assembly GCA_026413185.1). Lineage (NCBI taxonomy): Eukaryota > Viridiplantae > Streptophyta > Magnoliopsida > Fabales > Fabaceae > Pueraria > Pueraria montana. Next base: position 7,387,605 of record CM048647.1, read on the forward strand.
GGATTTCATTATGATCCAACTTCTATAATTTCTTCAGTTATTAATTCCACAAAGCATGCAATCCTCATCTCAAGTTATCCTGAGAAGCATGGTACGTACTTTCCTTTATGAATCAAATCTAAACCAATTTAATCATTGATTGCAAACTTTTCTTGACAGTCACATCAATTCAGGGTGGACTGGAGTGAAAGGGATAGAAAGACAAATTAAGGTTAAATTAGAATTTTGTCCACTCATTCTTCCCTAAATTCCCAAACAAAAAAAATCAAAATTTTCCCAAACTAATCTACAATGCAGGACAAGTATTATATGTCTAAATTTCCCTGAATTGATACAAAATGTACAAATAATTTGGACCAACAGACAGCAACAAACATGCGCAACAGACAGCAACAAAATGTTCCAAGTAGTTAACATTCAAGAAATTGCCAAATATGCAGGCAGCAGCAACAGAAAATGCCAATTCCAACAGTTTGCAGAGAAGAACACAATGGCATTTGTACCTGTTATTGGCGCGCGACAAGACATTCTTGCGAGAAGAACAATGGTGACACGTTCGCAAGCAGGACACCTAGCAACAGTACTGACAATGGTTTCGAACACCTTGCGAGATGAATAATCACGTTACGGTTTGGAACAAACAAGAAAAATCATGTTAGGGCCATGGTTTGGAACCAACAAAATGGGGAAAATGTTTCGTACCTCAATGTCACAAGCCACACCGACAACGGCGAAAATGCAAAAGGGGTTTAGCAATGAAGTGGACGATGAAGCAGTGGAGGCGCGACAATGGCGAAAAGGAACGTCGTGGAGGAGTCTGAGAACGACTAGGTCGTGGTCGCAAGGATTTCCACAGAAGAAAGAAGGGTTCAGGCGTGAAAGGGTTCAGGCGCGAGTCTGTGAAAACAAAAGAGAACTGGATACTTAACACATAGATAACATCGGTTATGAGGTATAACCGATGTTAACGAAGATGAATGACATCGTTTCACTAGAAAATCGATGTTAAATGCCTTATTTGTATCTCCTATCAACATCGTTTCACTAGAAAACTGATGTTGAGCATCTCCTATCAACATCGTTTTCTAGTGAAACGATGTTGATAACGATGTTGATAGGATATTTCAACATTGTTTCACACATAACCGATGTCAACATGTTGCTTATAATTTCAAAAATGCCACCGCGTTTCCATTGACATCGTTTTTTGGTCAACCGATGTTGATCCAGCGATGTAAAAACGCATTGTGTTAAATCCAAACAAAAAACCATACATTACTTACATTCATCAAATTCTAAACACAAATCCTAAGAAAGAGTGAGAGCAAAGAGACTTAGGACAGAGAGCAGGGCGAGTGAGGGCATAGAGCAAATACGAACCTGCGGCCACGAAGGGGGCAGGAAGCGGCGGACACGACAACGATGGAGACTCTGCGGCGTTGGCGGCACAAATGGTTCACGAGAGAGGAAGAATGTGTGAGTCTGAAGTGAGAGTGCTTGGGCGCGAGGAAGAAGTGAAGTCACAGTGTTTGAATTAAAAAATAGATCAACATCGGTCTCTCATATAACCGATGTTGAGGACAATTAACCACATCGGTTATATTAGAAACGATGTTATATAAGTTCCTTTTATTTACAAAAACGCCACCGTGCATTTTTGACATCGCAATCGACATCGGTTATATGAGAACCGATGTTATATAAGTTCCTTTTATTTACAAAAATGCCACCTCGCATTTTTTGACATCGGTTCTCGTATAACCGATGTCGATTGGACGATGTTGAATGCTTATTTTGTAGTAGTGTGGTCTCGTGATGGCTACAATAGTGGGTAGGAAAAGAAAAAAATAGTAGGTACATAGGGAAAGCTTTTCTTGGCTAAGGTTGTGACTTTGCAATATAATCCTTCACATGATGCTTTGGATGTTTTCTCTGTTAGAAAAGTTCCGTTCAAGGATTAAATGGTGGATTCTAGCATAATTCTTTTAAAATGGTTCACTATGGACCACTAAGACATGAGCGGATAGAGTCATAAGTGAGTGCACGATTTACTCGTAGATAAGCTGAACGAATATAGTATCTTGTTTTAATTTTTTTTGCTTGTTTCTTAGAGTATATTCTCACCTGCTCTGTGAGATGACTTGTTTTAAGTTAATAATGTAAGGGTCAGGCTAAAGTCAACTTTGTTTTGCTGAGGCACCGGTGAGAAAGCTTTGTTTACCTGCTACAACAGGTTAATCAATGTGTTTTTTATCTGCTGTAGCAGGTAAACATGGGAGAAAAAAATAAAAATAAAATTATTTAAAAAATAAAATTATATAAAATTATTATAATAAAAAGTAGAATAATTTTTTTTCTTTTTTTAAAACGTGGGAATCATCGGTGGTGCTTGAACAAATTACCTACTATAATAATAGGTTGATTAACCAGGAGAAGTGGTTCCTACTTTTTTAAAAAAAGAGAAAATTTTCAACCACAGATGGTGCTTGAACAAATTACCTACTAAAAAAAATTATTTTTTATTAAATAAAATCATATAAAAATTATTAAAAAATATATTTTTTTCTCCCGGTGGGAGCATAAGAGAAATAATTTTGCTCAAATTTTTTTATATAATTTCATTTAATAAAAAAATGATTTTTTTCTCCTGGTTAACCAACTTATTATAATAGGTAATTTGTTCAAGCACCACCAGTGGTTCCTACTTTTTTAAAAAAAGAGAATTTTTATTCTAATTTTTATTATAATAATTTTATATAATTTTATTTTTTAAATAATTTTATTTTATTTTTTTTCTTCAGTGTTTACCTGCTACAGCAGGTAAAAAACACATTGGTTAACCTGCTGCAGCAGGTAAATAAGGCTTTCTCACCGGTGCCTCAGCAAAACAAACTTCACTTTAGCCTGATCCAATAATGTAATTACCACTTGTTTGTAGTTTCCTTCGGGGCTTGTCCCTCCTCAGTATAAAAAAAAATGTAATTACCATTTTTTAACTAATCAAGTATAAGTATCTAATATTAACTTAAATTATTTTGTTACTTATTGATATGTTTTGGTCTGAGTGAAACTAGATTCGATTTCCTTAAAAAAGATTTTAGGTTTGAGATAGAAAAAAAAATGTGGATGGAATGAGAGACCCACTAAAGGTAGGGCTTTTCCTTCCATGCATCTTTGATGAGATTGTAACCACCAATGACAGATCTAGGACACCAAGTTAGAATGAACAATTTATTTGAAAAATAAAAGTTATTAATTATTAGTATGAAAGGAGTAGAAAATTAGGGTAGTAGGTTCAAATATACTAGAATAGGAAGGACAAAATATACACATTAAAATATTTATATGTAATTTTTAAAAGTAAAGGAGTGCACTCTAGAACTGCTACTGGTAGCCACTGCATGCTGTGACATGGAACAACCCCATTGGTCCAGTGTAACTTGCATCCACGTCAGTTAATGGTGTTTTTTTGAAGTTCTAGTATTTGTCAAGGAACGAATGCTCGCGTGTGTCACCTTCTCAAAGGAGGCACGGTGCGAGAGGGAAGTTTTGTGAGTTTCACACGGTGCGAAAATAATTGTAACCGTTAGATATTTAAAAAAATTAATCAATGGATGATATTTATTTTTCATTTTTTCTTTTTCTTTTCTGCTTTTTCTTTCTCTCTTTCCTAATCTACCCTTCTTCTTCCTCCTTCGTTCCCTTCTCTCCCCCTCCATCTCCTTCTCTACATCAGAACCACCATTGAACCTGCAACAATAAAAGCCAACTAAACCATCATTGCTCTACACCGCCACACTATTCCACGCACAAATCTCTCCCTCTCCCTCGCTCACTGCCTGTCTTACTCTCAAACGTCGCAACACTGTTCCACGCATCGCGCCAAACCAGCTCCTCCATCGCGCCAAGCCTTCAAGCCACCGTGAAGAGCACGACGATGACGAATTTCACGAATGAAAACGTGGGTCTCTTAGAGTGCGATTCTAGATCTGGAAAAATTTGGGCTTCTCCTTTCTAGATTTGGCAATTTTTCTTAAGTTTTTTCTGTGATGGGTTTTGAAGGATCTGAGTTTCTTCAATCTGGTTTTTGTGATGGGTTCGGACGGTAGTTCGTAATGGGGTTCGAGGTGAGTGGTTTCGCCTTGGGTCGCGGTGATTTTATGGTGTTTTTTTTTGTTTTCTGTAATTTCGTTCTCTGTAAGAATTATGTTGTATGAAACAACTTCAGATCCATGGAAGACATTGACTGTTTTTTTCCTTTGTAAAAAAAAATTCTCAGTAATAGTACTCTTGCATGTTCTTGTTCATCTTGAAAGAGTTGTTATATATTATATATAATAGTAATAATTAAAGTGAACTTTTTGTTGATCTGGGATTCATGCTCGGGTTAAAAAAAATTCAATTTTTGTTTGTGGATGGTGTTTTTTGATTTGGGTGTGCAAACCGGAAGGGAAGAGAAGACTGAGGGATAATACGGTAAAGAAAGAAAAAGAGGGAGGGTAAATTAGGAAAGAGTGAAAGAAAAGCTAAAAAAGAAATAGAAAAAAGGAAAAAAAATTCAACCATCAATTAAAAACGTAAAAAATCTAACGGCTAAAAACAAATCTCGCAATAATCATGCACCGTGCATCCTATCAAAACTACTCCTGTCACACCGTGCCTCCTACACAAGCGTGACGCACGCGAGCATTAGTTTTTGTCAAGGACCTATCTGCAATTTCAGTTGCACATTGTGGAAAACAGTGAGTCAGACAGTACTATCGATTAGAAACGGCAGATGAAATTTCATCAAATTGACGACATTACCTTACCAATTGAATGGTCGTACGATGCTTCCTCAGATAAACCCTAACAGGAACCCAAAAGGGACGCGCAAGGTGGGGGAACAGTGAAAAATGTGCAAGACATTGGCGATTGGAGAGCTTGGGGAATTCGTATTCGTAGTATAGCACCACGGTCACTGCACGACGGTCGAACAATCAAGCTTGCGCAACTGAAACCACGACATTGGGGAATTCCTAGTATAGCACCACAGTCATTGCACGACGGTCAAATCAAGCTTGCGCAGAGGAAACCACGAGATTTGGGATTCGAGATCTTGGGGAATTCGTAGTATAACACCACAGTCACTACACGTACTAGCCAACTTTTTCATGCCTTCCAAATAAATAACGATAAAATATGTTTTTAGTTCTTGTATTTTTAGAAAAATTAGATTTTAGTTTTTGTACTTTCGAATCAATCTTTTTTGTTTTCAAACTTTGAAAAACACTTGCTTTTAGTCATTCTCTCTGATGGTGTTAATACTATTAACGAAAATACAGTTTCTAGCAACTATAAACCATCACAAAATACACATTCCTCATGTATTTAAACTCAACATCATTGACGGTTAAAAACTGCCACAAAGATTATTAAAAAAAATAGACTTAAACTCAATGAGAAACTCGTCTCTTCTACTACTAACGACACATTATGTGATTATTTTTTTAAATAATGTGGCAATTTTTAGCCTCCAATGATGTTAAGTTTAAATACATGATGAATGTGTATTTTGTGACGGTTTATAGCCGCCGGAAACTGTATTTCTGTTAACAGCAACATTAACACCATTAGAGGGAAGGAACTAAAAGCAAGTGCTTTTCAAAATTTGAGGACTAAAATAGTTGATTCGAAAGTACAGAGACTAAAATCAAGTTTTTCTAAAAATACATTAACCAAAAATATATTTTACCCAATGAGTATACGTACTAGCCAACTACAAAGAAGAAAATATATTTAAAGAAAAATTATATATGCACTACTACAAAATAAGCATTCAACATCGTCAAATCGACATCGGTTATATGAGAACCGATGTCAAAAAATGCGAGGTGGCATTTTTGTAAATAAAAGGAATTTATATAACATCGGTTCTCATATAACCGATGTCGATTGCGATGTCAAAAATGCACGGTGGTGTTTTTGTAAACAAAAGGAACTTATATAACATCGTTTCTAATATAACCGATGTGGTTAATTGTCCTCAACATCGGTTATATGAGAGACCGATGTTGATCTATTTTTTAATTCAAACACTGTGACTTCACTTCTTCCTCGCGCCCAAGCACTCTCACTTCAGACTCACACATTCTTCCTCTCTCGTGAACCATTTGTGCTGCCAACGCCGCAGAGTCTCCATCGTTGTCGTGTCCGCCGCTTCCTGCCCCTTTCGTGGCCGCAGGTTCGTATTTGCTCTATGCCCTCACTCGCCCTGCTCTCTGCCCTAAGTCTCTTTGCTGTCACTCTTTCTTAGGATTTGTGTTTAGAATTTGATGAATGTGAGTAATGTATGGTTTTTTGTTTGGATTTAACACAATGCATTTTTACATCGCTGGATCAACATCGGTTGACCAAAAAACGATGTCAATTGAAACGCGGTGGCATTTTTGAAATTATAAGCAACATGTTGACATCGGTTATGTGTGAAACGATGTTGAAATATCCTATCAACATCGTTTCACTAGAAAACGATGTTGATAGGAGATGCTCAACATCGATTTTCTAGTGAAACGATGTTGATAGGAGATACAAATAAGGCATTTAACATCGATTTTCTAGTGAAACGATGTCATTCGTCTTCGTTAACATCGGTTATACCTCATAACCGATGTTATCTATGTGTTAAGTATCCAGTTCTCTTTTGTTTTCACAGACTCGCGCCTGAACCCTTTCACGCCTGAACCCTTCTTTCTTTTGTGGAAATCCTTGCGACCACGACCTCGTCGTTCTCAGACTCCTCCACGACGTTCCTTTTCGCCATTGTCGCGCCTCCATTGCTTCGTCGTCCACTTCATTGCTAAACCCCTTTTGCATTTTCGCCGTTGTCGGTGTGGCTTGTGACATTGAGGTACGAAACATTTTCCCCATTTTGTTGGTTCCAAACCATGGCCCTAACATGATTTTTCTTGTTTGTTCCAAACCGTAACATGATTATTCATCTCGCAAGGTGTTCGAAACCATTGTCAGTACTGTTGCTAGGTGTCCTGCTTGCGAACGTGTCACCATTGTTCTTCTCGCAAGAGTGTCTTGTCGCGCGCCAATAACAGGTACAAATGCCATTGTGTTCTTCTCTGCAAACTGTTGGAATTGGCATTTTCTGTTGCTGCTGCCTGCATATTTGGCAATTTCTTGAATGTTAACTACTTGGAACATTTTGTTGCTGTCTGTTGCGCATGTTTGTTGCTGTCTGTTGGTCCAAATTATTTGTACATTTTGTATCAATTTAGGGAAATTTTGACATATAATACTTGTCCTGCATTGTAGATTAGTTTGGAAAAATTTTGATTTTTTTTGTTTGGGAATTTAGGGAAGAATGAGTGGACAAAATTCTAATTTAACCTTAATTTGTCTTTCTATCCCTTTCACTCCAGTCCACCCTGAATTGATGTGAGTGTCAAGAAAAGTTTGCAATCAATGATTAAATTGGTTTAGATTTGATTCATAAAGGAAAGTACGTACCATGCTTCTCAGGATAACTTGAGATGAGGATTGCATGCTTTGTGGAATTAATAACCGAAGAAATTACAGAAGTTGGATCAGAATGAAATCCAAATTTCAGTGACAAGGACTTGCATTAAGTAGAGAGTAGGGACTCTACTCTAGTTCATGTAGATGATAGTAGTATTTATTATTATACAAACACAATTGACTTTTGATAAATCAGCATGAGAGAGCACTTCTAAACTTTCTTCTCTATTCTCAATTTCTCTAATTGGGCCTTTTTCTTCTCTTATTCATCTTTATTCCTCAAATCAGATTCAGAATCCTCTATCATTGCCACATCTATGTGTGCTTTTCCCTCCATTTTTCTCTTCATAGATTGTCTCAAATAATCTCCATACCTGACTTTCTGGTACAACTTGGGGTTATGAGAATCTATCATATGATCAAGGGGCTCAACTTCCACATCATCCTGTGGGCAAAAAAATAATGCATAAGAAATCCTTCTGTTGTTCTTATTTGTCACTGCTCTGTGTTCTACACTCTTGTATTTGCCATTACTCCATATCTGCCATGATTGAAAACGGAAGAAACTTCAAAGTGTGGATAATTAAATGAATTAATCTTTTGGTACTACTTTCTAAGTTTAAAGCCTTCTCTAAAATATGTTCTAAGTCCTTCCGAATAGGACAATGTTCGTTTTTAGTCTTTAAAACAATTACAGTCATCTATGAATTGTATGCTTCGCATCATCTGTTTGAAGTGTATTAAATGTAATTATCATTGTAACTAATATTTCTATTGCGATAATTATGATTATCATAATTATGATAATTTTTGTAATAACTTAACCTACAGGCAGTGAGCATTGGGTACGTGTGTTGGTGTTGTTCTTGTCCTTCAGAGATTGTGTCGTGTCCACCGTCATCACCGCATTCTTTGTTATTGTTAGTGAGCATCTTTTCAGGTACGTATCTCATTCTATCACTTCAGTGCTTGTTACAATTATAATAATGTTGTATAAGTTGTTTGTGTAATTAATGAGTATTATTTTATATGCAAGTTAAGCATTTTGAGTGAACCTTAGTTTCCCGTTTGAGGTTCAATACAATGATTAATACGGAAAGTTTGGATTAATCATTGTATTGAATCTTGAATTGTCCGTTTGGACAGTTTGGGAAGACACATGTTTTTATACTTGATTCATACGTAGAGGTTGAGTCTCATTTGTTAAATTTGACAAAATTTCGGTTTAGTGTATTTCGTTTTGTTCTCCAAGTGCATACTTGATTGTGGTGGAATTGATGTCACTGCTTTCATGTCGTGTACTTGGAGATCAATGCGAAATGCTGCTGAAATTTCGTCAAATTTAACAAAAGAGACTTAACCTCTATGTACAAATTAAGTATAAAAAATGTCTTCCTGAATGGGATAGGGCCACACCTTTATGAAAAAGTGAGATCGTCATGCATGATATAATTTTGTGAGTATCACAGAAAAGGAAAGATGGATCGAAGTTGGATGAAAGCTATTCGCATCACTGAGGAGTATGAGAATGGGGTTGAAAAGTTTTTGGAATTTGCTCAACAAAATTCACCAAATATGGGGGGAAAATATTATTGTCCTTGTGTTAACTGTCTGAATGGGAGACGACATGTCGTGGACGACATAAGGACACATCTTCTCTGTGACGGGATTCTTCAAACATATACAAGATGGATATGGCATGGTGAATTCGTAGACATGCCGACGGTGTCCCAAACTGAGTCTGTTGTTGATGTTGAAATGGGAGATCGATTAGAGGATATGATCCGAGATGTTGGACAAGAGTCTTTTCATGAAGCACATGCCCCTTTGTATGATGCATCGGAAAGTGATTCGAAGAAGCCTTTGTATCTAGGGTGCAACAACTTCACACGGTTGTCAGCGGTGTTAACTTTGGTCAATTTGAAGCCAAGATATGGGTGGAGTGATAAAAGCTTCACTGATTTGCTTGAGGTGTTGAAAACGATGCTTCCAAAAAATAACACGTTGCCGAAAAATAACTATGAGGCAAAGAAGATACTGTGTCCGGTGGGTATGGAGTATCAGAAAATACATGCATGCCCTAATGATAGCATATTGTACAGAAATGAGTTTGAACATATGCATAAATGCCCCACGTGTGGAGTGTCATGGTACAAATTGAAGGATGACGCGTGTGGTAGTGATGAAAGCACAAACAAAGAGTCCCCAGCAAAGGTGTGTTGGTATCTTCCAATAATTCCAAGGTTTAAACGATTGTTTGCTAATGGAGATGACGCAAAAAACTTGACATGGCATGCAGATAGTCGAAAATGTGATGGATTGCTCCGGCATCCGGCTGATTCTCCCCAGTGGGACAATATTAATCATTTGTTTCCAGATTTCGGGGAAGAGTTAAGAAACCTTAGGCTTGGACTTGCTACCGATGGAATGAATCCTTTTGGTAACTTAAGTACTAACCACAGTTCATGGCCTGTTTTGCTAGTAATTTACAACCTGCCTCCTTGGTTGTGCATGAAGCGAAAATACATTATGTTGTCTATGATGATTTCGAGTCCAAGATAGCCAGGAAATGACATTGATGTTTATCTAAGTCCGTTGATTGAAGACTTGAGAAAGTTGTGGGACGAAGGGGTTGATGTCTTTGATGGGAATCGCAAGGAAACCTTCAAGTTGCGTGCAATGGTATTTTGTACCATTAATGACTTTCCAGCATATGGGAATTTGAGTGGATATAGTGTTAAGGGGCATCACGCATGTCCTATATGTGAACAAAACACAAGCTACGTGCAACTCAAGCATGGAAGAAAGACAGTCTATACTAGGCATCGGAGATTTCTCAAACCATATCACCCGTATCGGCGATTGAAAAAAGCTTTCAATGGAAGACAAGAGGATGTAAGTGCACCGATACCTTTGACTGGAAAGCAGGTTTATGAGCGGGTGGAGGAAATCCAAAATATCTTTGGGAAGACGCAACAGAAGGATGCAAGTGAGAAAAGAATATGGAAGAAGAGGTCGATATTCTTTGATCTTCCATATTGGTCCGATCTAGATGTTAGACATTGTATAGATGCTATGCATGTGGAGAAAAATGTGTGTGATAGTTTAATCGGCATGCTTCTTAACATTAAAGGCAAGACAAAGGATGGTCTGAATGCTCGGCAAGATTTGGTTGAGATGGGTATACGTGAGCAGTTACATCCAAGGTCAGAAGGTAAACGAACATATTTGCCCCCAGCATGCCATACTTTGTCCAGAGAAGAGAGAAAAAGTTTTTGTCAGTGTCTACGGGATGTTAAGGTGCCACAGGGATACTCTTCAAATGTAAGGAGTCTTGTATCGATGAAGGATCTCAAATTAGTTGGCTTAAAGTCTCATGATTGTCACGTCTTGATGCAACAAATTCTAGTCGTGGCGATACGAAACATCTTGCCTAACAAAGTCAGGGTTGCCATAACTCGCCTGTGCTTATTCTTCAATGCAATATGTAGCAAAGTAATTGACCCTGTAAAGTTGGATGACTTGGAAAATGAGGCTGCTATTATCTTGTGTCAGTTGGAGATGTATTTTCCTCCTTCATTTTTTGACATCATGGTTCACTTAATTGTTCATCTAGTGAGGGAGATTAGATTATGTGGACCCGTTTATTTAAGGTGGATGTACCCAATTGAGCGATACATGAAGATCTTAAAAGGGTATACGAAGAATCAATACCGTCCTGAGGCATCCATTGTTGAAAGGTACATTGCAGAAGAAGCTATTGAGTTTTGTTCAGAGTACATGGAAAAGACGAAACCTGTCGGGGTTCCTGAGTCTCTTCACAAGAATAGAGTGAGAGGTAAGGGTACACGAGGGTTACTTGTTGTAACCATGGGTCTCAAGGCACTGAATGAAGCACATTTGTATATATTGAATAATACCGATGAGGTGACCCCATACATAAATGCACACAAAGAATTTGTGAAGGCAAGTAACCCAAAAATGAACAAGAATCGGGTGTTGATTGAGCATAACAAAACTTTCTTAAACTGGTTTAAAGACACCATTTTTGCTCTTGATGATCCTTCTGAAACGTTAAAGTGGTTAGCAAATGGGCCTAAGCTAAATGTTCCAACTTGGAAGGCATATGATATCAACAAGTATTCATTCTACACGAAGTCACAAGATGACAAGAGTACAGTTCAAAACAGTGGGGTTAGTCTTCGGGCTGAATCAGAACACTTTTCTAGTGCAAAAGATAACAACCCCAAATTGGGGTCCATGTCTTACTTTGGAGTGATTGAAGAAATCTGGGAGGTTGATTATACTATTTTCAAAGTGCCTGTTTTTAAGTGTAATTGGGTTGATAGCAACACCGGTGTGAAGACTGATGATTTGGGATTCACTTTTGTAGACCTTACAAAGGTTGCTTATAAGGACGAGCCTTTCATCATGGCAGAACAAGCAAAACAAGTGTTTTATGTCGAAGATCCCTGTAATGCAAGGTGGTCAGTGGTTCTACAAGGAAGAACCAGCGGTGTTATTCATGAAAATGATGATTCAACACTTGATATTTGTGAGCCTCCTTCTTTCTACACACGCATGCCTACCATCATTGAAGAAAATGAGGAGGATGGCGTACATGCAAATCGTCATGATCATGATGAAGGCTTATGGGAGAACATTCCTACCTAACCATGTTATATATAAGTAATGTCTATGTTATTGTATACTTTAATAATTTTGTCAACTTATTTTTTATCTCCATTTACAATTTATAAACTTTGTACAATTGCAAATAACACTTAATTTTTTGTTTGTTTGAACAGGCACATGGGTACACCACCAGGTTCCCCTCATCCTGAGTCATCAGCTCCTTCTGAGTCTACGTCCAGGAGGACTAGACAATCCACACGACTCAAAAAATTCACTGATAAACGCTTGTCTGGGGAGAAGCCCCGAGTTGATGTTGATCCTACAACCGGGAAAGCTTCAGGTCCAAATAGATCACATTTCAGGACCTATTTGGGGATTGCTGCCCGAGACAGGGTTGATATTACATATCAAGATTGGCACCATGTGCCGGAAACTAAGAAGAACATGATTTGGGAGGACATTCTGGTATTTGCAATAAACTCTTTATGTTATAGTAATTGTATGTATTTAACTTGCATATTATTGTCATTGACTGTTACATATGATTCTCTGTTGAAGGAACAATTTGATATTCCAGAAGCATCCAAGGCTAAGAGGAAAATTATTTCCCATGTGGGAACAAGATGGAGGCAGTTTAAGGCAGACCTTACAAGGAAATATGCACTTAAAAAAAAGAAGGGTGATGAGGAGGAAGAGGTACATGAGGATGATGATGACATTCCTTGTGTAAATTTTGGCATTGAGAAGGACATGTGGAGGGAATTTAAAGCCAGCCGTAATACTTCTGCTTGGCAGGTAAGTTGTGGGCAATGTTTTTTAATTTGTCTATATCAAAATTTGATTAATTATTTTGCTGAAAGTATGTCTTATTATTCACAGAAAATCAGACAGAAGGCTCAAGAAATCCAGAAACAGAACAACATGCCACATGTAATGTCTCGTGGGGGTTATGAATGGCTTGAGGAAAACATGATGGCCGAGAAGATGAAGAAAAAACAGGCTGAAGCTGCTGAATCTGGGAGTACAAGTGTAGTTGATCCTCCATCTCCCATTAAACGACATGTGAAGTGGAAGAAGGCCCGTACAAAACGTTCTGGGCAGATGACATATGAGGCAGCACAACATGTTGCTGATAGGATTGTAAGTTATTATGCAGCTTAAAATGTAACTACATATAGTAACAACAGAAGTTGACTCCTTTATCTGTTTTTGCTTGTAGGATTCCCTAGAGGAGGAGTGCATACAGGGTACCTTTGTTCCCCATGGACGTCAGGATATACTGACCACTGCTATTGGTCGACCGGAGCACGGTGGTCGTGTTCGTGCTGTTGGATATGGTGTGACCATTAACCATTACTTTGGACCACTATCACGTGGCTCGCATACTTCTTCATCCATCACTGCAGAGCTTGTGGCTTCGTTGAAAGAGAGCTTGAAAGAGAGCTTCAGAGAGGAGTTTAAAGAGGAGTTTAAAGAGCAGTTAAAAGAGGAGTTTAAAGATGAGCTAAAGAGAGAATTGTTAATGGAGTTGAGCCAGATGACCTCCCAGCAGCCGCCTGAGCATGTTCACCCATATGTAGCTCCTTCCGGTGCCCGTGTTAGCACGAAGGGGAGTTGTGCTGGTACTGATATTGATCCCTCAGGGGAGGAGCCTGGCACTGACACAACAGCTGAACAGTGTGGCTTCTATGTTGATGAGCAGCCTCCCCGCTTGGTGGCCATTGGGAGAGTTTATCATGGGGCTTCAATCATACACCACACGTGTTTGACGGATGATATGGTCAAGGTGGGGGTTGAAGAGGTTCTAGATGCTACTGCTCGAGTCCCTTTACCGACTAATGAGGTTCAATTAGTGGGGGACGCCCTCAACACCTTTATTGCATGGCCGAGTCATCTTGTGAAGCCTGTTTCATGGGAGGTAGCACGGGAGGTAGCTTCTTTAATTGATTTTATTTTTTGGTATAATCAATACAATTGAATAGAATAAATTGTTGACTACAAGTAACTTGTATTTATTAATTGTGTAGGATTGTAAACAGAGACCAAAGGAACCAGTTGAACCTCATGATAGGTCGGTCCCTGATGATGATCCATTATTAAATTTGGTACAGGTTAGCCTGTTACTTTTCAGACATCCTTTCCAGGTGTCGTGGGATGCGAGATTGTTTGGGGTGCATAATGAACAGTTCCCCATCTACATAAATCATAGTGATGTTGGGGAGATATTGAGTGGCAATCAATATCTTAATATCAGTATTATACAGTTGTGGATGACGTAAGTACATTTTAATTTTAGGTCAATTACCTATTTAATTGTAAGTGATTAACAATTTACATTTATTTGAACAAAAATAGGTTTTTGAATGACTTATGTATGGAATTCGAGCATGGTTCTGTCTATGGACTCCTTGAGCCTCAGAGCATACAGAGATCAGGGAATACGAGAGATCATGCTCAAAATTACATTCAAAGATGGATACATGAATCTCAAAAAGAAGTCTACCTAGGAGCTTACTTAAATAAGTAAGTAAAATTTCATTAATAAATGCATTTAAATAATGATTGCATTGTTACTAATAACTATTTTCCAATGCAGCCAACATTGGCAACTCCTGGTTATTTGTCCTAGGTCCAATGTTGTTGTCTGGTTTTGTTCCCTACACAAGAAGCCCGATGTAGACATCAAAGCCACAGTTATAGGGTACGTTTAAATTTGTAACAAATTGATTGTATCGAACCTATTATACATGAATATCTTGGTCTTACACTTATATTTGCATGTTTCATTAACCAGTGCTTTAAAGGGCTTGCAAGGTAACCAACCAAGTAAATCGAAGAAAATTGATTGGATAAATGTAAACGTAATTTAACCAATTTTTGAATATCCAAAATGTTTACTTAGTTTTTTTTTTTACAATAATTTGTCTTAAACACTATTAAATTTCATATTGAATTTAGTGTAATCTACAAAGCGGAGGCACTGAGTGTGGCCATTATGTCATGCATTGGATGTGGACCATCATCCATGGGGGATTCAGGGATAACTGGGAAACGGTAATATATTTGTTTACTTTAACAGGTTTCATTTATTATAACTATTAATATTCGATGTGATTAACTAACATTTGTTTATATATGATGTAGACATTTTGTGATTCTCAACCATTGGAGGCAACGACAATTGAAGATATTCGCATTCAGTGGGCACGATACTTTTTTAGAGTTAGAAATGAAGCACTGAACAAATTAGTAGAATGTTAGCTTATTAATGGATTCTATTTGTATATTGGATATATTGCTTAATGTTTGTTTATACATTAATTAGTATTTTATTTATAACAATATAAAGCATACATAATTGATTATTAATTATACAAATTGCTTGGGTCTGGATTTTTCTTTGAAATTACAGGTTTGGTTCAATCTAAAACAGAACGCTAATAAAAAAAAAACTGCATAAACAACATCGGTTATGGTAAAAACCGATGTTGTTAGTGCACAAACAACATCGGTTGTCCCAGAACCGATGTTATTTGCGCACAAACAACATCGGTTATGGCAAAAATCGATGTTGGTAGGTGCATAAACAACATCGGTTCTGGGACAACCGATGTTGTTTGTCACCTAACAACATCGGTTTTTGCCATAACCGATGTTGATTTCAACACATATTTTGACTATTCTGGCACAAACAACATCGGTTTTGGGATAACCGATGTTGTTTGTCACCTAACAACATCGGTTTTGGCAAAAACCGATGTTGTTTTCAACACATAATTTTCACTATGTGGGCATCCTTTTGACATCGGTTGTGCTCCGAACCGATGTTGTATTGTATTTTAACATCGGTTCAACAACCGATGTTGAAAGTTGTCCACTTTCAACATCGTTCGATACAACATCGGTTAATAACCGATGTTAAAAGCCTAAAATAACCGATGTTAAATGCCTTTTTTGTAGTAGTGATGGGCACCTTTTAATGACAATTACTTTGTCAACACCATTTATATTTCTTTATCTTTTTTTTATCACATTATATCACTGATTTTTTACTATTATTTTATCTACTAATTAAGTGTTGAATAGCATATAATGTCAACCAATAATTTTTTATATTTAAAATCAAATTGTGACAGGGGATAAAAGACAAATCCAGTTAAATGCTTGGTGAACTGTAAATAATAATAATAATAAAAATTCTTGGTGAAAACGGGCACCCTAAGTTAGGAACAAAAATTAGATGTAGTGCACTCCACTTCACCGAATTCTTATATATCCACAGTTCCACACTATCTCATTACTCTCGCTCGTTCTCACTCTCACCCCCCAAACCCCACTCACTCTCTTTCATCTTCTTTCTTCTCCCACTGTTCTCAGTGCACATGACATGATCAGATTCTCCCACCCCACTTTTTAATTATCTTACCCAAAGAAAAAAGAAACTGAAAAGTGAAAAGAAAAGAAAGCCACAGCATGCGTATCACTTGTCTGTTTTTCCTATAAAAAGCCAAACCAAGCATTCCCTTCCCACCACAATGCAAAACCACATCTCATCTCATCTCATCTCATCTCACTCACGAAAATGCCTTAATTAATCCTCTACTTAATTAATTAGTCTTCCACCACAACCATAGTCTCCAAAAATACCCTTACCAGACCAGAAATCATACATGAAATTAATTAACTCTCTCTGTTAGCCTAATTAGCTTCTTGCACTAATTGGAGGACCACACATTCTTCAATAATTTATTACCTCATGCATACTCCCTTCTCCTCCACATCATATTATCAAAGGTGGCTCTACGTACGACCCAAATAGAAGATGTTGGAACGTACATACGTACAACTAATCCAACTGGTTAATCAATATCCCTGTTCAATTCCTAGTCTCTGTCTCCGTAGAACCTTTCACTATTTAAGCTACACCAACCTTCACCAACTCATACAAATGTTTGTATCTTTATTATGTAAAATAAATAAAGCCTAGGTTGTAGACTAGCTAGCTAGGTTATCAACTACAATACTTTATACTTATTTATATAAGATTGCAGTGAAAGTGGGTGACAAGCATAGCTCAACTACTGATATTGGTGGTACATCTCAACTTCCTCCTGTGAAGTGTAGCTCTTGAGTGTACGTACAATTCATTTGGTAGAATATTAATTACAAACCCCCAACATGCAAGAGGTGCGTGCGTGGTTAGACCTTTGTTTATATATTTGTACAAGAAGGAACAAGTGTGCTGCAATTTGTAACTACGTACCATGACTATGACTTTGATTGATTACTAATTTATTTTTTAGATAATCTAGCTAGTATATCCCTTTAATTAATTGGGAAGAGGAGGAATTAATGTTCTGCTTAATTATAATAATGGTAAAAGACAAATTAATGTATAGTATGACATCAGTAGCATAAGGTATGCTATGAATTACATAACATAAAATCCACTCATTTAAGCTTTAAAGTTCCTAACCACCTGATCTAAAAAATTGAGAAAAAAGAAACAAACAAGTCCTAAATCTCTTTGCCTGGGCTGTATCAGTTTCAATTATTTCTCCCCAGTCCCCACTTCCGTGGAAGGCCTCCCCCATATAATATTACATAACACAATCTTCTATAGACTTGTTCTATCGCCAGTATAGTTAAAGGAAACCACGGAAGAAAGAGATGAACACCCACGTAACGGCGTGAACTTTCAAAATAAAAAAAGAATATAATATATTTTTTGGGTACAGTTTTTCAAAATTCACACCCCAAAAAGAATATAGTATATTAAAGATATATAAGTGAATGTTAATAAATAGTATTAGAAACATTGAAATAATAAAAATAGCATTATAAAAGTAAAATAAAATATTACTGTGCATGAATAAGAAACCAGATTGTATATACTTGAGGCCATGTATTCAAGGGAAGCGTAACCATAGGTGCCCATGACCAGCGTGGTTAAAATCGGACATTTAGGTTTGGGTTTGCGGGCCACCCGCAGCCTGTATAGTATATGAGCTTCAATTTTTTGAGCCAATTTAAATTATGGGCTTTCTAACCTGACCCGTTTAACTCGCAGGTTAAACGGGCTTGACCGCAGGCTTTGCGGACAGTCTGTGATTTTTTAAAGCCTTAATTAAAAAAAATATATTTTTGTGGTTTAGTAAAAGTAAAATAAAAATAGAAACTAGACTAATAAAATAAAAGAATTGTGACCATTCTACTTGAAATTAGATACATTTCAAAATAGTCAACACTAAACTAAAATCATAAAGAATAATTGTCATACATCTAATGATTAGTTGATTTGGTTTCCTTTTCTCTTAATCACTTTCAACTATGGATTTCTACTCTTCATCCCCAGCTAAGGTTTCAGTTGTCATGCATTTATGGTCATCCAGAGAACCAAATGAAATATCTTACCTGGAGATTGTTGAAGGAACTGAAAACAACACAGGATGTTCCTTGGTTGTGTTTTGGTGATTTCAGTGAGATGATGCATCCAGATGACAAGCAAGGAGGGTGTCCTATTGATTTGGAGAGAATACAGAATTTTATTGATACTGTTGAGGAATGTCAGTTACAAGACCTTGGTTTCACTGGACATAGATTCACATGGTCAAATAAACGGAAAGAGTCAGAGAATATACAAGAGAGGCTTGACCGAGCACTGGCGAACCCTGCATGGTATGAGTTTTGGAAGGAGTTTCAGGTCTCTCATCTAACGAGACATGGCTCTGACCATAACCCAATTTCGGTGGATTTTGATGTCAAAATTAAAAGACAGAAGAGGCATAGGAGGCTGTACATATTTGAAAAGCTTTGGCTACAAAAGGAAGATTGTGACGAAGTGGTTAATGGCTCGTGGATTCCAGGGGGCAATATTTTAACAAATCTGACTTGGACTGGGGAAAACCTTCAAATTTGGGGTAAGGAAGATTTTGGCAACCTAAAGAGAAAGATCAAGGAGGAAAAAAGCAAGTTAGACACCTTGCAAAATGCACCCCAACAGGCTGAAACCGTGTCAATGATAGCTGAGGTGGAAAAAGAGCTGGACTCACTACTAGAAAAATAGGAGATCTATTGGGGACAGCGGTCCAAAGCAAGTTGGTTGAAGGAGGGAGATAGTAACACCACATAATTTCATCGAAAGGCCTCTCAAAGGAATAAACGAAACAAAATAGAAAGGACCAAAGATGATGATGGAAGATCATATGATGAAGAGGATGACATCGCAAGTATTTTGACTAAATTTTATGTCAATCTATTCACATCTTCTGACCCCACAGGAATTGAAGAATTAACAGAACTGGTTGAGGGACAGATTTCAGAGGAGATGAGTGAGATTTTGAATGCAGAATTTACTCAAGAGGAGGTGTATGACGCTCTCCATCAGATGCACCCAACAAAAGCTCCTGGAGTTTATGGCACCCCGACCCTTTTCTACCAACATTATTGGAGTTTAGTTGGACCAGATGTCTTGAGATCTGTTCTTCATATCTTGAATGAGGGAGGTGACCCAACTGAGATGAATAAGACCTTGATAGCTTTGATTCCCAAGGTGAAGAAGCCTTCCCATGCATCTGAATTGAGACCCATAAGCTTGTGCAATGTCCTTTTTAAACTGGTTACAAAAACAATAGCGAACCGGTTAAAAAGAATATTGCCAGACATAATTGGTGAATCTCATAGTGCTTTCGTACCAGGAAGACTGATCATAGACAATGCGCTGGTGGCTTTTGAATGTTTCCACTATATGAAGAAAAGGATCACAGGTCGGAAAGGGGTAATGGGTCTTAAACTTGATATGTCCAAAGCGTATGATCGAGTGGAATGGCCTTTCTTGGAAAGTGTGCTAAGAAGAATGGGGTTCCCTTCACATAATTGGGTGAATCTCATAATAAGGTGTGTATCAACAGTCACTTTCTCTGTTCTAGTCAACAAAAAACCTTATGATGAGTTCCGGCCCCAATGAGGTTTGCAGTAAGGTGACCCTCTTTCACCGTATCTATTTATTTTGTGTGCTGAAGTATTCTCCAAGATGATTATGAAGGCAACAGAACAAGGGATGCTCCATGGTATTAAAATTTTTCATTCTGCACCTATTATTTCTCATTTGTTCTTTGCAGATGATAGCATTATTTTCACACAGGCTACACCGGTTGAAGCAAGTAATTTGTTGGATATCCTGCGAAGGTATGAAAACGCCTCTGGTCAACAGGTTAATTTGAACAAATCGAAACTTTCATGCAGCCAAAATGTACCTAGTACCCGCTTTGATGAGCTAACAAGGCTTCTTGGTGTTAAGGCAGTGGAAGTACACGACAAATACTTGGGATTACCTACTCTAGTGGGGAGATAAAAAACCCAAGTCTTTCAATTTGTTTGAGACCAAGTTTGGAAGAAGCTAAAGGGGTGGAAAGAAAAAGCATTATCCAGAGCAGGACGAGAGGTGTTGATTAAATCCATTGTGCAATCTATTCCCACTTACATCATGGGATGCTTTGAGCTGCCACGGTCCTTATGCAGGGAGATTGAGAGCCTTACAACAATGTTTTATTGGGGCGGTGACACAGATGGAAGGAAGATTCATTGGTTAAGTTGGGAGAAACTAACCAAGCAAAAGAAGAAGGGGGGTCTTGGATTTCGATATGTTAGAGCCTTCAACATGGCCCTCCTAGCAAAGCAGTGGTGGAGACTTATCCTGAATGAAGAATCTTTGCTGGCCAGGATTTTCAAATCCAGATACTACCCAAATGGTACACCACTGGGTGCATTAAAGGGATATAAACCAAGCTATGCTTGGTTAAGTATGCATGCAACACGATGGATTGTGGAGGCTGGCAGCTATTGGCGCATAGGATGTGGAAACCATGTAAAAGTGATGGGCGATAGGTAGATCACAAGTTTGCCAGGTTTCAGAATTCCTCCTTTTGAGGCAGCTAATGTGAGTCCTGATATGGTTGTATCTGACCTTATCATTCCAGAGATGAGGGAATGGAATATTCAACTTTTACAGCAACTGTTCTCCCAAGGTACAGTAGCTTCTATTATGTCCCTGCCCCTACGCCAATTTGTTGAGCCTGATATGTTGTTATGGCAATATAATGATGATGGAAAATACACGGTTAAATCAGGTCATCATTTGGCATGAGCAATCTATGGTGTTGATGCTGAATCTACAACACAGGCTCATGATCCTTTATGGCAGAAATTGTGGAATGTTAATTGCCCACCCAAGTGTAAGAATCTCGCCTGGCGTGCTTGTCTTAATGCTCTTCCAGTTTGTACCAATCTTCACCGCCATCATGTGGATGTGGATATTGTCTATGCACGATGTGGTGAGGAGCCAGAAACAATTGAACATGCTCTATTGAATTGTCCAGAATCAAGGAAAATTTGGTTCTCTTCCCATCTCTCAATTCGGATTGATAGTAGTCAGGGGATGTTGTTCATAGAATGGTTGAGGTCTTTTATGCTTCATGCTGATGAGGTAGCAACTGCAGATATATTCAATATTCTTTGGGCCATTTGGTTTAGCCGAAATCAACTGGTTTTCAAAGGCAGAAGATTGGAGGCTCAACATGTGATTTCAAAAGCTTTAAGTCAATCCCTTGATGCTAGTACACAGGAAACTCACGAACCTTCCCATCCAATTACATGGAAGAGACCAGATGTGGGCCATATCAAGATAAATTTTGATGCTTTTGTGCATAAACAAAATGGGATAGAAATGGGATTTGTTGCTCGTGATCATGATGGGGCGATTTTAGGAGCCGCTACTCGAAGAATTGACAGGGTCTTTGAACCCAAAATTGCCGAGGCTTTATGTTACAAATGGACCATCCATTTGGCATCTGATTTCTGCTTCACAAATGTGGTTTTTGAATCTGACTGCCTTCAGCTCGTGAATAAAAAAAATAGCTTAATGTCAAATAGTAGAAGCTATTTTGAAGGGATTGTTGCTGATTACAAGATTCTTAGCAATAGTGCATTACTTTTCACAAAAAGGGTAAGGAATAAAGTGGCACATAAATTAGCTAAATTAGCTTTCATTTTGGGAGAGAAATGTTGGGTAGAAGAGGTCCCTTATCAGTTGGACCCTTTAGTCAACTCTGATGTATAAGTTCTTCCTTCTGTTTCATAATAATACACCTTTTTCTCTCTTAAAAAAAATGATTCGTTGAACTATAAAATGATAACAAAAAGATTTTTAAAAGGGTTTTTAATTTGATTTTTAGTCACTTTTTTAATTTGATTTTTTTAGACAATTGTTTTTAAAAAGAGTTTGATAAATTGATTAAATTTCAAATTTTTAAAATTTGATTTTTTTTTTGTGGATACGGGCCGGCCCGTTTAGCTCATGGACTAAATGATGCGGTTGTGGGCTCGATAAAACAGAGTCTGTTTAAATTGAGGGCTTCATGGCCGGGCTTAACGGATTGCAGGTTTTGCAGGTGTGGACTTAAAAGAGCGGACTTACCCGTTTGTCTAGCTCTATGCGTGGTTAGGTGGGATATACAGTTGATAGGGCAAACTTTGCCAACCCAAAGTAGAGCTTCCCATTAAAATCCTGATAAATTAGTACTAATTGACAAAACAAATTAAACATCCCATCACAATTAATGATGGACCCTAATTATGTTACGTTGTTGTCATATTTGTGTTGACATAAATTTGATTCCCACATATTTGTTGGTGGGAAAAAAATTTAAAGAAATAGACAGTACAAAGTAGTATGCATAGGGTTAAGGTGTGGCGCTATAAGAGTAAACAAAATGAGGCAGAGATGAATGCGAACCACAACTGAGAGTAGGGGTGAGCAGAAAATATTCACCCGACCGAAACCCGACTATCCGAGAGATAA
This sequence comes from Pueraria montana var. lobata, assembly GCA_026413185.1. Lineage (NCBI taxonomy): Eukaryota > Viridiplantae > Streptophyta > Magnoliopsida > Fabales > Fabaceae > Pueraria > Pueraria montana. Next base: position 7,410,607 of record CM048647.1, read on the forward strand.
AACAAGGCCAACGGATCGGTCGGTTCAGACAGCGGGTATATGCAGGTTGAAATAATCCGGTTTAATCAGTTAAAGTGGTCGGATTCGGATTTGTTAAATTGATTTCTTCGGTACCCGACCCGACCGAGGCATGTATATACAAGGCTAAAACTAGCATGCAGCGTAGGTGCAGAACCAGCAGCTTTGCTTAGTGGCCATTGGTTGTCTCGCTTAATTAATATGCAAATTGACATACACAATTAAAATTTCAAAAAACAAAAAACAATGAGAAAAGTGTGAAAAGAAGAAAGTAGAAGGCCCAAGCCCAAATGCTTAAACAAACCCTACGCTCTATCAACTCCTTCAACAACGTTTTCTACTTGCGGCGGAGTGTAGACCAAATCAGTGGACAGCAAGCACAGCTTCTTCAATCCTTCTCCTTCAACGTTTTTTACTTTCTCTCCCTCAATCTTTACTCTTTCCTCTTCTTTTTGTGTCTACACTTTTTTTTCTTTTCTTTTAGATATTTCAGTTTTATAGCACGTTCTTTTTGCCTTCTTTGTTCTTCCGGCGATTTGTGAAGACCACCGTGAATGACCCTCCAACAGTGTTTTGAAGTTTCCGTTCAGTTTCCTTGACCATGAAGGACCACTGTAAACCGACACAACCCACCCGTAATACCTGTCATCCGCCTAATCCGAGACCCGACAAAACCGAGAGTCTAAACGGTCGGTTACGGTCTAATATTTTTCGCTCACGGTTTTCATCAGATTGAACTTTTTTAGCCCGAAATCGACCGTAACCGACCCGTGCTCAGGCCTAACTGAGAGTAATCAAATTAAAACGAGTGCAGCAATGGCTGGGAAAAAAATTCACCTCTTATTATTTTCACTCGTTTCTCTCTTCTTCTCTCTGCACGCCAAACTCCATACACACACCCTTCAGCTTGCGAAGCTCTCTTAAAAATCTTAAAGGAACTTGGAGTGAACGGTTAACTCAATTAAGGTGTGTTCTGTGAGAGGAGGCTCTTGAGCAAGGAAACCTACGTGCTCCGAATCACCAGACACGTGTTCAAATCGAAGCACTTGAATGGAGTGTTGTCCCCTGCCATAGGACGCCTCACAGAGCTCAAAGAACTCTATCTCTCTCCAACAACCAACTTGTTCTCCGGCAAAGTCCATTCATAGTTGTCCTCTCTCACGCGCCTCTGCATCTTGGACATCTCCAACAAATTCTCCGGCAACCTCCACTTCCTCATGTACTTTTGGCAGGCTTGAGATCCATATGAATTATGCGTGGAGTTAGACTCGATCGTGTGAATGTATTCGAGTCCATAAGCCACACCAAGTACAATTTTTTATCGTGCCAACCAATTCAACTCTCTCTCACCCTGTTAACAATAGCAATCGGAATTCTAAAGATTAGCGTAATCACACGCACACACACATACACGAGATTTAACGAGGTTCGACAAGTGTGCCTACGTCCTCGGGAACAGAGCCGCTATTTCTATTATTGTTATTTGGCCAATAGGATTACATCAGTTTATATAGAATAAACCATGATACAGACTTATAATATTATCCCTGTACCGTACTGCAGGGCTAAACCTCCGCACCCCCAACCCACTTATTTCGTAACCCAACAACAAGTGGCCCAAACCCAATCTGCTCACTCATAGAATATGAGCCATGCACAACAATCTCCACCTTGGCGAATATTCGACCCCGTGGAAGATTATAACAAGTCCACTTCATATCCTATATGTCTCTTGGGTTAGGGGGTCCAATCATGTCTAGCACCGAGCAACATTCAACAAGTCCAAGCAATGCTTGAACTTGTCAGCTGTGATCGCCTTGGTTAACATATCAGCTGCATTCTCTGAAGTGTGAACCTTCTTGAGCAAAATCTGACTAGATGCCATCAACTCCCTGATCTTGTGGAACCTCACATCAATATGCTTGGTTCTAGCATGATACACCTGATTCTTTGCCAAATCAGTAGCACTCTGACTATCACAATGCAACTAAACTCCACCTTGCTCAATGCCCAGCTCCTTTGCTAGCCCTGTGAGCCACACAGCTTCTTTACTAGCCTCTGCTACTGCCATGTACTCTGCTTCAGTTGTTGACATTGCCACAGTAGACTGAACAATGGACTTCCAACAAATAGGCCCACCTGCAAGAGTAAAAATATACCCTATTGTAGACCTTCTGTCATCCAAATCACCAGCATAGTCAGAATCCACATAAACCACAACTGAAGGATCACTCTGTTGACTGCCAAATATGATACCATGCCCTATTGTACCCTTTAGGTACCTGAAGATCCACTTCACTGCTTCCCAATGTCGCTTCCCTGGCTTCGACATAAACTTACAGACTTGGCTTACAGCATGTGCCAAATCTGGTCTAGTGCAAACCATAGCATACATCAAGCAACCAACTGCATTGGCATAGGGAATCTTTGACATGTATTCCACCTCTTCATCTGTCTTCGGGCACTGATCTACAGAAAGCTTGAAGTGGTTTGTAAGCGGAGTACTCACTGACTTAGCATTACTCATGCTAAACTTGTCCAACACCTTCTCAACATAGCCCTGTTGTGAGAGCCATAGTCTTCTGGACCTCCTATCCCTGTGAATCTCCATCCCAAGAATCTTCTTGGCAAGACCCAAGTCCTTCATGTCAAACTCCTTGCCCAGCATGGATTTCAACTCATTCACATCATGCAAATGGTTACCAGCAATCAACATATCATCCACATAAAGTAGCAGAAAAATAAAAGAGCCATCATCAAGGCTCCTCACATAAACACAGCAGTCATACTCACATCGCCTATAGCCAATCTGAAGCATGTAAGAATCAAACGCTTGTACCACTGCCTTGGAGATTGCTTCAATCCATACAGAGACCTCTTCAACTTACAAACTAGCCGGCCCGGTCCATTTTTACGGAACCCCTCTGGCTGCTCCATGTAAATTTGCTCCTCTAGATCACCGTGAAGAAAAGCTATCTTCACATCCATCTGCTCCAAGTGCATATCTCGACAGGCTACTAAGGCTAACATTGCCCTGATAGTAGTATGCCTCACGACTGGGGAGAAAACCTCATCATAGTCAATCCCCTTCTGCTGTGAATATCCTTTTGCTACTAGGCGAGCCTTGAACTTTTCCCCTTCTTTTTCTGATACTGGAGGTTTCCTCTTGTACACCCATTTGCACCCTAAGGCTCTCTTGCCTAGAGGAAGCTCAACTAGCTCCCATGTCTGATTCTTTCGCAAAGACTCCATCTCCTCCACCATAGCACCCATCCATCTATCTTTCTCCTGGCTATTCATAGCCTCTTGAAAGGTAGACGGGTCTCCTGAACTGGTGAAAAGTGCAAAAGAAGCCAACTTTTCAAACCCATATCGGACAACGGGTTTAATAGTGCGACGTTCTCTATCTCTGACAATAGTGTACTCATGTAGTCCTGCTGGACTATCTGGTATAGCCTCAGCAGGTGTGGCCTCAGGTCTTGGACTGCATGATTTTTCCCTCTCAGGAATCACCAGCAGATGCTCAAAGTCCACCTGAACCTCCACCGAGCTAGGGGAAGCTCCATTTGACACTGGCTCATTTGTCTCAACTGTCTGTGGTATCATGAACTGCTCATCAAACACTGCATCCCTGCTGATCACCTTCTTCTTGGAAGTTGGATCCCAAAACTTGAACCACTTCACGCCTTTGGAATAACCTAGGAAAACACACTTTTTTGACTTTGGATCAAGTTTAGATCTTTCATCACTGGATATATGCACAAAAGCAGGACACCTAAATATTCTTAAATTATTAAAATCAACCGGGTTACCTGTCCAGACTTCCTCTGCAACTTTCCCATCCAATGAAGCTCGTGGTGATCGGTTGAGCAGATAACACGCCATGTTCACCGCCTCTGCCCAAAAGCCTTTGGAAAGGCCAGCATTCAACCTCATACACGGGCCCTTTCAGTAAGGGACCTATTCATCCTCTCTGCAACACCATTCTGTTGTGGTGTTTTTCGCACTGAGAAGTGTCTCTGAATGCCATGTGCCTCACAGAATTTCTGAAACTGTGAGTTTGTGTACTCCCTGCCATTATCAGACCTCAAGTACCTGCTTTTTTGCCTGTCTGGTTCTCCACCTCTGCCTTCCACAACTTGAACTTTTCAAAGACTTCGGATTTCTGTTTCATGAAGTACACCCAGACCTTGCGAGAAAAATCGTCAATGAAGGTGAAAAAATAATGGGAACCACCCAAGGACGGATCTCTAGTAGGACCCCACACATCAGTATGCACATAATCAAGGATCCCCTTAGTGGTGTGCTTTGCAGCTTTAAATCGCACTCTGGACTATTTGCCAAGCACACAATACTCACACAAGTCTAACTTGTAGCTCCGAACTCCCTTCAAGAGTCCTCTCTTATGAAGCTCCACCATCCCACGCTCACTGAGATGGCCCAAATGCATGTGCCATAATCTAGTAGCATCATCATCAGACTCAACAGATGCAATGTGACCTACAACTGTGCTCCCCAACAGTCTGTAAATATTACCTACAGTCCGTTGTGCTTTCATCACAGTCAACGCACCCTTACACACTCTGAGGGTATCCCGATCTCCATCAGTCCTGTAACTGAAACCATTGGCCTGCAAAGTACCAAGTGAGATCAGATTCTTCCTCAACTCAGGGATATGCCGAACATCACACAACTTTCTCACTCCACCATCATCTATAGCAATCTGCACCTGTCCCATTCCAACAACAGCACAAGCTTCGTCGTCACCCAAATAGACACTGCTAAAATTGCCCGACCTGTATGTGGTGAACCATTCCCTATTGGGCGTCATATGGTAAGAACATCCGGAATCAAGAATCCACGCATATGTAAGCTGACTGCATGAAATCGAGAGAACATCTCCCTCACTGTAGTAGTCTGAGTCGTCAGTCTCTGCCACATTCGCAGAGCGGGATGCCCCTTCACCAGACTGCTTCAACTTTGGATAATTATTTCTGAAATGCCCTTGTCGTTTGCAATTATAACACATAACTGATTTGCCGTGTCTGGTTTTGGACTTATTCCTCTTCCCAAAACCCCCTTTGCCTTTCATCCTCCCACGTTCTTTATTCCCCTTTGCATACAAACCCTCGCCTTGAGATCACTCCCCTGCATTCTGTTTCTGTTGACAATGGGACATAAGTGCAGCCGTGATCTCCTCCAAACTAATGGTGTATTTCCCGTATGTTAGGGTGGTCACTAAATGCTAGTAGGAATTAGGCAAAGAACACAACAGAATTATTGCCTTATCCTCATCCTCAATTTTCACATTAAGCCTCAGTAAATAAATGATAATCTGATTGAAGACATTGATATGTTGTTGCAAATAAGAACCCTCCTGCATCTTCAGCCCGTACAATTTCTACTTCATTTACAGCTTGTTCGTCAGAGACTTGGACATATACTGACTCTCCAATTTCGTCCATACTTCCCCCGGAGATGTCAGGTCCATAACGTGGTACATGACCTCGTCTGCCAAACACAACCGTATGGTTGCCACAGCTATCTCCTTCAACTCCTCCCAATCCACATCCTCCATATCTGTAGGTTTCGTTGCGCGCAGCGCCTTTTAAAAACCTTGTTGTGCCAACATATCCTTAACCCTCCTCTGCCACACTGCGAAATTCTCAGTTCCATCGAACTTCCCCACTTCAAATTTCGCACTAGGGTTAAGCGCCATCTGATACCAGTTGTTAGCAATAGCAATCGGAATTCTAAAAATCAGAGTAATCACACGCGCACACACACAGACACGAGATTTAACGAGGTTCGGCAAGTGTGCCTACGTCCTCGGGAGCAGAGCGGCTGTTTCTATTATTGTTATTTGGCCAATAGGATTATATCAGTTTATATAGAATAAACCACGATACAGACTTACAATATTATCCTTGTACCGTACCGCAGGGCTAAACCCTTGCACCCCCAACCCACTTATTTCGTAACCCAACAACAAGTGGCCCAAACCTAATCTGCTCACTCATAGAATATGAGTCATGCACAACACACCCCTTTCAACCTTGCACTGCATATCCTCTAAGCTCCTAAACATGTGCTATTATAGAGACAGAATGTTGAAATGTCTAATTTTACCAACAGTGTTAATCTCCGACTGAATTTTCCTCATTTTGCTATGCAGAAGCTTCGGGATAGTAAGCTTCTGTATAGCAAAATGAGGCATATTCAGTTAGAGATTAATACTGTTGAAAAATTAGATATCTCAACATTCTGCCTCTACTGGTGCACATGTGGGAGCTTTGGAGGATATGCTGTGCAGGTTGAAAGGAGTGAGAGGGAGTTGGATTGGTTGGCACGACACAAAATTGCACTTGGCGTGGCTTCTGGACTCGAATACATTCACGCACGTGAGTCTTAACTCCACGCATAATTCATAGGGATCTCAAGCCTTCCAACATTCTACTGGATAATAACATGGAGGCTCGCATAGCTGATGACCCACATCTCAATTTCCAATAGGGCTGGCACTTTGGGGGTATTTTCCTCCCGAGTCTAATCTGTTGCGGTACAACTTTGGGGTTATTATACTTTGGGGTGTTGATCATAAGGTAAATAATGAACCGATGTAATATCGTTTCCTTCATAAAACGATGAGACACTTCTTCATGCTTTGTTGTTACTTTGAGCAATGATAAACATAGACCCCATTTTGGGGTGGATTGAGATGAAATGTATGTTTTAGTATTTTCCTATTACTTTTCAATTCACACGGACGAAAGCAAGTCTTCTGGCTTAATAATGTTGTGCTTTTGAAACTTGAAAGACCCTACTTTTATTTAGTTTTATCTTTTCTAACATTCTGTCATGCCATGTTTCATACAACAATTAAGGGTAACAGATCAAGAGCATAACCTAACTATTGCCTTACCTTGTGACAGTCATGCTAATGAGGACATTGATAGTAAGACAAGACAACTGAGAGTTCCCGAAGATTTTAACCTTAATCATATATGTTCTAGAGTGAGTATATATGTGAATATTAGTATGGTTGTAAAATGCTTCAGAAATGTGGTATTAACTTTTAATCCATTGTAGTAGAACAGAGCCGGCATTTCTGATTGAAACTAGAGTGAAGCATACTAACTAGTAAGCAATGATCTAATGCATGCCCTCCTCAGTTGCTGTATCATTGTGACACTGAAACTTTTTTGTAAACTGCACAAGCTTTGGAAGATTTCAGATTCTGAAGAGTAATATAATATCATTGCCAGTTATCAAATTCAAAACCCTCTCTCTCTGCTTCTCTGATTTCCCACCAAGCCGGATTATTTCACTCGCAGACCTATTCCTTCTTTGAGTCCCTTTACTCGTATATTTACACACATATCATTTTATATTTACATAACTTTTATTATCTAACTATAATTAATTTCATCTAAACTTTAATACATCATATTTTAATTCCACCAGCTACACAATGTGAAATGATGTACTGCAAAATTGTGAATCAAACTTTTTTCTTGGCCAATTACTCTCAAAAGTCAAAACTATAATGAGTCTAATTATACGTGGGCATGTGGAATTTCCTGTAAGCAAAGCTGGTAGAGTTTCAGTTTTCAGATCTAAACTTTGTCTCATCATGCTTCAGGGCTAAACTTTTATAGCATATGATATCTGTAACAATATTATTTGAATCATTGAATTTTTTTTCAAATGATAAAAATTTCTAAAGGAGAAAATAAGTTTTTTTTTTTTTTTTCTCCTGTTGAATAAGGAGAAAACAAGTGTAGAGCGGCTGTGAGCACGCCACTTAATTAACCACGGTTTTAGGCTCATCTATTTCTCTATTCCTATTCCATAGCTTTTTTGTCCTTTCACGGTTTCACCAGCTCAATTTATTACCTTTATTCTTCTTCGTAGTATGTCTGGGTTTATCACAGTTTTATTTATTCATCCAATAACATACAATAATTACAAAAGTTAACTTTGTGATCATGCAAGGGTTAATTACTTTCCAAAGATATGCAGAATTTGGTGGAGTAGGCTCAGTCATATCTGAGTGACAAAAGGAATCTAAAACGGATAATGAATCGAAGAATGGTCGGACAATATTCAATCCATATCTGAGTGACAAAATGAGTCTAAAACGGATAATGAATCGAAGAATGGTCAAGACAATATTCTATAAGTGCTGCATTTGAAGTAGCCATATTCTTCGATCCATTATTAGTTTTATGAAAAATTGACAAGAAAAATCTAATAACATGTGAAATGATCCTTTTAATTAGAAAATAACAGTAACTTGCTGAGAAATGATCCTTTTAATTGTTTACAGCAAATAATTCAGTTGCATCTTAATTATAAGCCAAATGGTACAGAGAGCGATGGACGTGCAGAATTGCCATTGAGGTGTAAAGGAATGGGGCAGTGGATTTGTGGATGCTTTGAATATTTTAAGCAAAGTTTTAAGAAGTCCCAACACAGTGATACAAAGGCATAGTGCCAACCATAATGAGCCATTTGATCGAAATTTTGCTTCCCTGTTCCATTCTTAAATGTTTGGATACCTAGTAGATTTAAATCACAGTGGAAAATTGAAAAAGTAAAGGCAATACCAACTTTGGCCTTCACCAACTCATACAAATGTTTGTATCTTTATTACGGTCAAATTTAATTCTAAATTTAAAGTTATTTGAATAATTAAACGAATTGAGTAAATATTTAATAAATGATTTAAATGGTTTGAAAATAAACCAAACTCATTATTTACGTGTACGTTTGGTCATTGGTGTTGCATGGAAATGGAATAACATTAATTTGATCGTCTTGGACCTTGATAATTGATATATATTCAATTCAAAGAAGCTGTCTCTTTCTCCCATATGTCATCAATTTTGTTGCATATGACTCAATGAGTCACTCCTGGCTCCCCATTGATTTACTAATTGCAGGTCCACCACACAAACTTTGGAATATTAATAATTCAGCTTGCTATGTAGAGGGATTTCCTTATGTGTGAAGGATTGTTTGCTCCCACTTATGAGGAAGCTGAGAGTGACATTCATATCTTAGAGTGCGCATGACAAACACATGCACATGACTTGCATGTATCATGTAATAAACATCCATTATGTACCATTGCATCACATAAATAAATCTTGCCACTTTCTTGTCTTTCTTATTAATCTTATGTATCCAATGAAAAAATATAATGTATTATCTTATCAGAGTTTGACAGTAATATCATACTCTAGAGTTAACATGGAGCTGTAAATGATGGAAGGATAATTAATAATCCAATTACAGCTCTAAGGTAAGGCAAACAAGTTCAAGTTTTCAAGCTGATGAAAGAAATTTGGCAGGAAAGGAGAAAATCAAATGTTAGGAACAAAAACTAGACCTAGTGATAAGGCTTTATTTACTTAATTGTTGAATGAATTTTGAGGCAATTATCTTACTTTCATCTGTAATACCCTAAGGGTATTACCGTAACTACGCTTAATATTTCTAAAGACGCAAAAATTAAAAACATTTACACAACAATCTCATGCAGAAGCTAACATATAAACATATAAATTACAACTCGATTTAATAATTACAACTTATTTCTTGTAACATTTACATCATACAACATGTAAGAAAGTTACATAAAAATATAAAATAACTAAGCTACATCTTCCATAACGAGGCTCCATGCTCCAACAACACGCGCCATCACCTGTTGCCTGAAAGGAGGGAACTTAAAGGGGTGAGACATAAGGTCTCAGTGAGTGCTCTAAGACTCTACGGCTGGGTTAAACCCTTCTACCCGAACAATTCATCTATTAGTCTCTATGGATTTACCCTCTCCGGGCCTCTATCAAACTCTATTATTTCTATAGTTGGTCTACACCCATCGATCATAAACACTTTCCTCTAACACATTTCTCGTGCTCATTCTACTACGCTGGTTCACCCTCATTGGTATCTTAGGATTTATTCTTTAACTAGCAAGTTACTTCCATTACTCCCTCTCACATTAACTTCACTTTCCATGCTGGTTCACCCTCATTGGTATCTTAGGATTTATCCTTTAACTAGAAAGTTACTTCCATTACTCCCTCTCACATTAACTTCACTTTACATACTTGTATTCTACTCTCTAACACTCACTTTGCATCAGTCTATTTCTTAATAGCAAAATACATCATGACCTATACTCACATAGTATCGTTCTAGGTACATCTCTCTATGCCCATAAAGAGTCACATCCTACCCATTCCATTACAAGTCTAGATACATATACATTAATTCACAACATATTACGATTATGGATAGAACCATTCACACATCACATAAGTACAACACAAGGTATACATGGCATCCACTTCATAAACCACACAAGTAAGACAAAACTTACAATAATGCACGTATGCAATGTGATGTTCCATTCTCTTTTCTCATATGCATGTGGTATCAGTAAAACACTCTTGTGAAAGTAGCCTGGGAGTACGTGCGAGTCGACGAATAGCCACACCATGGGCATCCGACACTAACAGTCTCAACCAGGATGATACCCTTAGCGGTTCATCAGGGTTACCCAGTCTTGCAAGGATACTCCAACCCATGGGATCAATATGAGCTTAAAGGAGATTTTAAACCAGATAAGTCAGAACTCAACGAGCTCTTCATGACCTCCCCAGTTAGGTTCATAAACTACTTTCGAAAACACATAAATATCATATTATGATGCATGATTCACATAGATGTTCATGGCTTCATTAAACCTCACATCAAACATAGTGAGCCCATTCTCGCCCCACATGGACTAGGTCACTCACGGTCAAAATATCACCTGGGTCCATTCTTGCCCCACATAGGCTAGGTCACCCATCTCAATGGCATCTAACATCTCCTCTTAACTCAAAGTCAAAGACACTTAATACTCATACATCACAATTCACACTTTAGGGATAATGTAAAGCATTCAATGATTACACAGCACTCATAATTCACCATTCAAGTTATAACATCAACACAAGTATTCAATTTCATTATTCAATCAAGTCAAGCACCTGAAATAAATCTTAACCCTATGCCATACATCAATTATAGCATCTATCTACTTTATATTATGATTGGTATAACATCCTTTAAGTTTTGAGTATTAATTCTATCATTTTATGTTGCGCGTCTATGACCTTTTTGAGGTATAAACATTATATCTAGAGTTATACTAATCATATCAAGTTGAATTTTATCTTTTTTTTTTAAGATAATACAATTATCTACAACTTCTATGTTGGCTTCAAAATCTAGTTTTATCATCTTATATGCCTAAAATTAAGAACAACACCAACTTATCGCAGAATCCTGACAGCTTGACCTTTACTCACTAATTGGTTGATATCTAGAGTTCTAGAATTCCGATTATGGTGAAACCAAAGCCATTAGTTAGCTAACATCTAGGGATACATTTCTTATGAAGACACCTAAGCCTAATTCGGTCATTTTCGTAACTCGTTTTTCACATTAAAATTACTTTCATGGTTACTACATTCACATCTCTTGATTTCCATATCATTCTTCTAAACTATGATAAGATATCTAGTTCCTGAGATAGGTTAAGATACTTAAATATCTACAATTCAAACATAATCAATTTATCATCCCATTAAAGAAAACATAATGCTTCGGAGTATTCACAACCCGTCCAATTAAAATATAAAAGCGAAGGGTAGGGAAAAACACTCACTTGGGAAGCACAAAGATGATCTCCGACCAACCCGGGAGAGTTTGGTGGCGTTGTCCATCATGACCACCGTAACAACTCTTACTATGGCTAAAACTTGGGTGTGAGAAAAACACGATCCCAAGCCACTTATATGCCCCGAGTTTGGAAACTCTAAGGAGAAGATAAAAAATATTAACTATAAGGGGCTCCGCACTTAACACTAAGCCCACTTTATTCTTTGGTGCTCCTAAGGCTTGGTGATCTCCTTTATATATATATAGGAAGGAAGGGATTTATGAAATTGTTTTGCCCAATGTGGTACTTAAAGGATTTTTCATAATCAAGTGACCTACTTTGGGGTCAATTTTATCCAAGATAGAAGCCGATTTTGGTTTCTAAGGTGTAGGGATGAATTGTAGCTTTTTCAGCAAGTTTTCCAATGACGCAAACAATACCTCAAACGGACAAGTACAACTCAAGATATGACGTAGTCTTTCTAGGGTTTTCATCATAAAGCTCATCACTATACTTAATCATTTTTCAAGCATTCTAATTATAAGAACTTAATCTAACACTCCTCTAACACCAAATATAATAACTATAACACAATATAATAAAGATAAAAATAATTATCTAACATCCACACCAATAAGATCACAAATAACAACAACAACAACAATAAAATACACACGACACACGTGCATAGAAAAGTACAAACACTATCACAACATAGGTATATGCTTAGGACAAAACCAATAATATACAAGTAATAAGAACAAGGATTTATAGAAAATATAACAAAAAGGGTCCTAATAAGGGTTCTCCTTAAAGTATATTCTTAGTACCCGAAACTTGGGGTGTTACATCATCCACATTTGGAGTAATGCTTAACTCAATTAGTGTTAGAGTTGTGAATATTTGATTTTTAGTTTAGTTAATTAGTTTTATTAGTTACATCTTAATTATTTTGTTTATATTTTGTAGAAATGGAAATTGGAGTTTAAAAGAGTTATTTGGAGCTTAATTATTCAAGCGGATAACAAATCCAGACACAAAGGCCTGAAGCCTGATTTCGCGGCTGAGCGGCTAGTCACTTAAAATTAAAATCTTGCTCGTGTATTTAAAGGACAACCTGCGACTTATGCAAGCTGCTGCACATTTGGCCCTAAATTGACAAATCCCTAGAGTGCAGAAGGGGGAGCCATTCCCATTGCAAGATCCACTCTTTCTTTGAGTGTAGAAAGGTCTCTCATGGCTCCAATGTTTCGTTCTTTCCATCTTCTTCCATTTTTCTTGTATTTTGCAGCTATCCATGGAAATGGGTAGCCAAATCCTTACATTTTGGGGTTAAATATAACCTAACTTTACTCTTTTGTATATTTTTATGTTTACATTTCTCTTGTTCTTCAATGTTGGTGTTTTACTTCCATGCTTAATGCTTGTTATGGTTTGTTATGGGGAAATACTTCCATAGCTTGTTTTTGGGATGAGATTGTTATTGGAAAATACCTTCTTTATCTTGAACTGAAGTAAAATGCCCATTGAATCTTGTAGCTAGGAATAACACTTGGTTTGTTGGTTATCTTTAGGTCATAAAGCTTAAAGAAAGTTTCTTTGTTAATTGTCCAAGGGATTGGCAGTTAATGAAGGAACTTAGACTCTTTTCACCTAAGGAATTAGGACTAAGAATACCGTTATATGACCGATATTAATATTGAAGTTTAAGTTGAATGTTGTGCTTCTTGTAAAAGAGTGAAATTTGGTGAAATCTAACCCCGACAATTTATCACCATTGGAGTCATCCTTATTTTCAATTTTGTTTATATTCTTTGTTCTATTTTCTTTAAGTTCTAAAACATCATCCTAAAAGTTTGTGTTTTATCATTTTTGTCATATTTGTTAGCCTAGATAGTGATTACATGAAATTTGTCCAATATTACGTGAGTCCCTTGGAAAACGATACTTGGAATTTACATTTTACTACTTGTACAATTTGGTACGCTTGCCAAAGAGTTAACAAGTTTTTAACTAGTGCAATGTGCACTCCACTAAATCCTTATTTATACCCACCTTCATTACTCGCTTCACCATATTTCTTCTTGAACCACACACGATCTTCATCACCTCCTCCTCACACTCCCTTCCCCTCATATCACCACATGGCCTATATATTGATTTAAGCAACATGTCAATCAATGGGTGCAAAGAAGTGGAACTCTATGTTGAAATGTTTAGAGATAGAGTTCTAGTTCTTTGCACCATGTTGATTGACCAGTTGCTCAAGTCTCTCATCTTCAGAGTCTCCAGTATCACACCATTATTCTCACCACTACTGCTGCTCATTTTTATGTTAGAGGGTTTCTGTCATTCTGTTCCTCAATGTCAATTAAGTGGACCAGTTTTTCTTACCATTGAATTTAATTTAATTTAATTTACAACCGTGATATAAGATATTTTTCCATATTTATACTTTGACAGTTACTTGGATCAAGTGAGCGACAACATAGTTGGTGGTTCTGAGAGGGATGAATTAATGGTGATTTCTTGGTTCACAATTTGAAGAGTTGCACTTGCAAGGATTCTAGAAGGACGTTTCTGTTGTGGGAACCTATTGCATTGCCACCTCCCATGTCACAAACAATAAGAACAACAACAACCTCATCATAATCCAAAATCCATTGTGTTAGTAATCAGAGGACCAGAGGGATATAGATAGATCATAGACATAAGCCAAGTAGAGAGCATACTCAGAAGGTAACATTGAATTGATAAAAGATGCAGAAAATGTACATGGTGCTCTTATTTGTGTACTATAAGCACTAACAAATAACTAACCATAACAAACTCACTAAATGAGTAACTAACTCTAATAGAATTTTACACTCCTACTATATATATATATATATATATATATATTTTTTTTTTTTTCCTTTTATTTTGTTTCTGCATGTCATGTGTATGGCAAAATGCTTGAACGGCAACTCCTCACGTTTTGCTATCACTATCGTACTTATAATGTTTGAAAGGCTCTCTTCCCTGTGCTCTCCATTGCCAATATTATTAAGAGTTTGTTTTGAGTAATGTTCATTTCTCCATCTGCATAACATGCATGTTGAGCAAATTTTGCCCGTGAGCTAGCTCTCATGGTTATAATCGAAGTTTATAGTCTGATTCTTGGCATAATAACATATACTCCCTACATGATACTGAAATATATGAAAGCTTCAGATGTGTGGAAATACTTGAATAAGAGACGAAATGTTGCATGGAGAATCACTAGAGTCTTATTTTATTGGATTTAGCATCTGTAGCATACTGTGTTTTCTTTTTTTTGTTCGTATTCTCTTCAGAATGATAGGTAAGTACGTTATCTGTCCATGCCACCGTCGTATGAAGTTTCTTTTTTCTTTTTTTCCCTAGTTTTGCTGCTATGTCTTTTGTTAAAATCAACTTGTTTGTCTCAGTAAATAATCTCTATTCATTTTAATTTTATTCTATTCTTATTTTCTTTTATCCTCATTCTTTTTTTTTTTTTTATAACATCCCTATAAAAAAAAATGAGTCCACATTCTTATTTCAGGTGGGTAACACTTATCAAATCAAGGCAATTACTTCCTGCACCTCCTTTTTTTTTTTTTGCTTCCTACACCTCCAAAAATTCCAAAACAGACAAAACTACCCATCCACCTAACCACCCAACACCATCGTGGCCCACCTTTGCCCAACCACCCAACACCACCACTACACACAAGCACCGCCACCCAACACCGCTGTCGACGACTATGGCATAAGGAAGAAGACGCGAATGGAGTCAAGGACGAAGAAAGGTATAAAACGTGACCTCATTCCGGAAGTCAATTTTTTTTAATACTTCCGAAACCCCCTTTCTAGAAAAAAAATATATTTCAGAACCCATTTTCGGAAAAAAAATTCATTCCGGAACACCCTATCCGGAAAAAATAAAAATTCATTTCAGAACCCCCTTTTCTGGAAAAAAAATTCATTGTGGAACCCCCTTTCTGGAAAAGAAATATTCATTCTGGAACCCCCTTTCCGGAAAAAAAATCATTCGGAAACATCCTTTCCTAAAAAAAAATCATTCTTGAACACCTTTTTCAGAAAGAAAACCATTCTGGAACTCCCTTTCTGGAAAAAAAAATAAAAGGGGGTGCGTAAAGAAAAATGGAGTATGTAGGAAGTAAATGACAAAATAATTATATGTTGTTTTTTGGGAACTTCTTTCTGGAATAATTTTTTTTTTCTATAAAAGGTGTTTTGGAATGAATTTTTTTCTTGGAAAAGGTGTTCTTGAATGATTTTTTATTCGGAAAGAGGGTTTCAAAATGATTTTTTTTTACGAAAAGGGTGTTCTGGAATGAATATTTTTTTTCTGGAAAGGCGTTCTGGAAAACAAAATTCATTCTGAAAAAATCTTTCCAGAATTACGTAACAATGGTATTTTCTTCGATTATTCGATTACATGATTTTTTGCGGTTGCTTCCATGGTGTTGAGTGGTTGCGACGCTGGTGTTGGGTGGCTGCGGTGGTGGTGTTTGGATCGGCGATGCTATTGGGTAGAGGTGGGACTTGGGAGAGGCAAAGAGTATATTGGTCTCTTTGGGATTTTTAGGGGGTGCAGGAATAAAAATAAGGGGGTGCAGGAAGTAATAGCCTCAAATCAATTTGGATTGAGATGAGTCCACATTTTATTCCATTCTTCTTTCTCTTCGATTGGACCCAAAGACCTAATTTTGTTTAAGCTTTTTCTTAATTTATTTTATTCCCTTGATCATTTCCTTTTTATTTATTGTTATTTGGTTAATACGCTCTTTTTTCTAAAAATATAATAAACAAAACAGAAAACAAAAATGTTTAGATGATAAATAATCATTAAAAAAACAAAATCAACAAACCAAAAAGAAAGAGAAAAAGGAAATCAAGCATACTTTGGGCTTAAATAGCCCATTATGAAAAAAGAAGAAAAAAATAAAAATTTTCTGGGCTAGTGGTCCAAATCTGAAAAATAATATACATAATGCGAAAAAAAAATGAAATAAAATTAAAGTTAAATCAAGCCTGAGTCTTTCAATGGACTATGAGTTGCTCAGCTGTTGTTTACTTCATTTACATACAAGTTTCGGCCAAATCAAGTCAGGGAAATTAACAACCAAAATCTGGATCATGTTTTTGAGTGTTGATTACGAAAAATCATTCATGTAAGACTCTCTGCTACGATGGTTATCACTTATCAGTGAAGAGGGGGCACACTGGTTCAGGTTCTCATGCTTGTGGTTATGGCCATGTTTAAACTCTTCGCGTTTTTCTTGTGTTTCTTTTCTGTATGTGTTTTGTTGCTCCCTGTCGGTGGATCCAGGCCTAATGTTTGTACTTGTTTTCAACCCTCTGAGGTGGCAAAATTATATATGGTAGTGCTTGTAAAAAAGGGTATTTTTGTCTTTTTAAAAACATTATTTTGGCAAAATATTATATGCATAGCATATGCAATTAATCAATTTTTTTTATTAAATTTATTTGTTTAGTTAATTAAATGGAAAATATATATGTTTAAATTTGAATTTCGACTATTTAAAAGTTTTATCAAGAATAAGCTTTGATGAATCATTATGATTGTTGCCTTGTGACCTGAGAGTCGTGAGTTTTAAATTCTGAAAATTACAAAGCTTTAGGTACAAAATTTTAATATGATGAAATTGTACTATAATAGGTCCAATGGTTGAAAAAAAAATTTAGGGGCCCAAATACTTTGGAAATAGATCTCTTTTCTATCTCTTAGCGTAGGCCCACTAATCTCAACAATCTAATAATAAAATAAATAAAATTGAGTGAAAAATAATATAAAATATGTAATAAAGGTATGAAATTTCACAAAATCTCCCAAACAATATTACAAAATTTTAATACGATGAAATTGTACTATTAATTTATATAATTTTACTACTAATTTTAACTATCAATAAAATTAGTATTCGAAAGCTAATATGATGGCTATGGTTGATAAAACTAATTATTAGTTATTTAGAAATTGAAAAACTAATTGAAAGTTGAAAAAATAACTGATACTTCAAAATTAAATTGTTACTTAAAAGTTGTTAAGTTGACTTATCAAATTATAAGTTTTTGAGGAAATTATCTGTTGAAATAATTGATAAATGTAAAATGACATAAATAGACATGTTTATGTAATGTTTTTATATAATTTTTTTATTTTATTTTATGGATAATAATATATTTATTATTAATATTTAAGATCAATTATTTTAAGCCTACCATGAAAATCACCAAACCTATGTTGGTTAAAGAAAGAGAGACAAAAAAAAAAAAAAAAATTGATGCAAGGTAATGTTGCATATATCTCAAGGTAATGTTGCAAGGTAATGATGCAAGGTAATGTTTCTTAGTCCAACCCTTTTGTAGTTTGTTCTCAATCACCCTACTAGCAGAGCCCGCAGCAACTCACACCATCAGTGATTTTATGTGGAGTTAATTAAAGACAGGTTGTGAGGTAGACATATTCCCAGCTATCTTGTGCTATACTTTAATCTCAGCTCTTATTTTTCTTTTCTAATAGCGCTGTTTATTTTGGCTTGACAATATGAAACTATCATTTCTTATGATGAAGTTAAATTATCACACTTGGGGAAAAACTCGAGTGAGAGAAACTGTTCAAGATTTGGGTACATATCCTATCTGTTGTCAACTTGTCATTAATATTTTTGCTGTTCATCGCCATGTGTTCCATGATCACTTGGGTGATGAAGTCAACTAGGCTCTGTAATTACTGCTTGTAGATTCAATCATTCCTAGCAGGTGTTCCAAATATTGTCATAGGATTTAGGTAATCTTTGTTGCTGTTTCATGTCATTCCACAATCTTTGATTTTCCTTAGCATTGTGCTGGAAAGTTACTCAATTCAAGTAAATTTTGAAAAATTTGATTTCAGCTTATTGAAGCATAATCCTTTTCTTCCACTTGGCATGTTTCACAAATGAAAAGTGGCACTGTATTACATATAATAATAAATCCACCCCACCACCGCATAAAGCAATAATAGCAAACCAACATGAAGAATGAAGATGCACTCCAATGCTTTACCGAACAAGAGCACATAATCCATCTGTCTCATTCTTGTATTAAAAGCAGTATAAATTACATTGGTTGTTTAAACAAACGATGTAAAAAAAAATGCGGTGACATTTTTATGATTTAGGAAACATTTTTACACCGAATATACCTTTAATTAAATGTTCAATCGATGTTACAAGTTTTTAAAAATCCCAATTCTGCTTTTGTTTTTTTCTTTGCTTATTTTTGTTCAATTTTTTTTCCTTTTGTATCTATGCTTCTTCACAAAACTCTAGACACCCAACCAAACTGATTGTGATTCTCATTTCCATCCAAAAGGTATACATATGGGCCTAAAACAGGAATCAAATTAAATGTCGATGGAGAATAGAGCAATTAAGTAGTTGAGAATTTGATCTTGATTTTTTGTGTTCTTTTCATCAAATGTGTTCTAATCTTGCAGTTTGATCGCACTTTTTCCAAACAAAGAAATGAAGCAGGAGCAAAGCAAAGTTGACTCTGGTACATGTATCAGATCTGGAAGCTTTGGAAGAACCTGTGTGCAGCCACCGGATTTGAAAGCCATGGGAGCTGGAAACAAACATGGGTACTAGTGGAAGTAACTATTGATTTTGTTGTAGTTAATTTTTTATTAATTTTAGATAATAAGGGTTCATTAAGCGTTTTTTACAGAAGTTCCTCGCATCAAATAATTGGTGATCAAGGGTAAAGGTGATGATATATGAAATTTAGAGAAATGCTAACAATATATTTTCTAACACTTTTTAAACAAATTCTTTATTATTCATTAAAATTTATTAGAAATCACAAAAATTTGTGAGTTTCACTTCTTATTTTATGAACTCTATTCATGATTTAATAGTGTCCAATAAATTTTAGTAATAATTAAAAGTGTATATGATTTTGTTGTAGTTAATTTTTGATTAATTTTAGATAATAAGGGTTCATTAAGTGTTCTTTACATAAGTTCCTCGCATCAAATAATTGGTGATCAAGGGTAAAGGTGATGATATATGAAATTTAGAAAAATGCTAACAATATATTTTCTAACACTTTTTTTTAAACAAATTCTTTATTATTCATTAAAATTTATTAGAAATCACAAAAATTTATGAGTTTCACTTCTTATTTTATGAACTCTATTCATGATTTAATAGTGTCCAATAAATTTTAGTAATAATTAAAAGTGTATATGAATGAGTGTGTTCGCGAGTATATTACTAACACTCCTCGTGAAGCCAAATCTTTAATGGAAAGCAAATCACTCTACAAACAACCCAAATTACATAGCAAGTTTTAAATGGAACTCTATAGGAATATTATATACTCATCATATTTAGATCAATGCAAACTAGATCAAGAAACTTGAAGATAAATAAAGAAAATTAAAATAAAAGGAGAAGAATGAACTAGGTTTGCAAATTACATGCAATCTTGAAACGTTTGATCCTCATCCACTCTTGATCGATCTCCTGTAAATATGAAGCTTCTCTGTTTAGAAACTTTCCAACAAAATGTTGACCTTTAAATTATCATTATCCTACGAAATTTGAATTTTGATTAAAAAATAATGCCAATAAATTTAAAAATCATCTAATTGAGTTTTGTCCTTTACAATAAGCCAGCTTCATTAGTGAAAATGAAAATAGAAATTCAAAGGAAGATGACGACATGATTACGTACGTACGAGGGAAGGTGAGAAAAATTGCATGGACTGTAGTAGAACGGAGAACTAGGTACCACTATAGTTGACTTATCCTTGGACCTTGGAACTAAGCATTTATTAAAAAAAACGAAAAAAGAACGTCAAACTAATTAAAGAATGAAGAGATGTTTCCGTACTAATGAGTTAACCTCTTGAGGCTTCCCTCAACATTACTATGGATCTTTCCCTTGTCATTTAGCTTCTTTGTTACTAAAAGCTTCATGCTTGATGTTAAGAAAGTAAAATTGCAAATATAATCAAATCTTGTTGCTTCAATTTTACTCTAATTCGTTAGGTCGGTCTTTCAAATCAAAATCTGATAGAACTTTAGTGACATTTGTATAGTTGTCACTTACAAATGTTTCTTTCCTATTTAAAAAAAATAATTATCTTAATTTAATCAACTATTTAATACCCCCCTCCCCCTCCCTCTTTAGCATTTCATCTTCTCTATATATTGAGAACGAATTGATGATTAGGTCATCACATAATATTCTACCATGGTATACTTCAAGATCTAAATTTTAATTCTCAACCTAATTAGGTAGTAATTAATTTACTTTGTCTTCACAAAAAATAAATAAATTTACTTTGTCCAAATATGATTTTTTTTAATTATGTTACAATATTCATATACTTGTTTAATTTTAGGTAATTGATCACAATTTATCCAATGATGACCCGTCAATGCTCCTTATTCCAAGTTAATTATTGATCCAAGTTTTAATTATAAGACTAATTTTGAGAGAGTCTTATTAAAGCATTATGTATTGAATAATTTTGCCGGATAAATT
The DNA here is from genome assembly GCA_026413185.1 of Pueraria montana var. lobata. NCBI lineage: Eukaryota > Viridiplantae > Streptophyta > Magnoliopsida > Fabales > Fabaceae > Pueraria > Pueraria montana. The sequence continues at coordinate 7,431,935 of CM048647.1, forward strand.
CCACTTCAGCTTTGTTGTCTCACATCTCTTTTTAAAAATAATTCTTTAATTTGTGTGTGTGCGTCGTTTAATTCCATCAACTTTGATTTAAGTTGAATGATCCATCAAAATTTTCAATTAAATGTACTAGTAATTCAACATTTTCTAACCTATTTCCCAATGGCGTTTTTTAAGAAGGTTATGTGTAAAATTAAGTTAACTGAAAAAATAAATATTTAAACTTAAATGAAAACCAAAAAGGGCTAGGTAATTAACATAAAAAAATTATCTAAAAGAAAAGATAAATTCGAAATCATAGAGTATAACGTGTAATTTACCTGATTTTCTTTATGAATGTCTTAGTAATTATTACTCTCCTATACTGAAATATAAGGAAAAAAATTATGTATATAAGTAAATTTTAACTAACTTTCTCCTATTTGATAATATCATCTTCAAAATACCCTTCATTTAATTAGAGTTTTATTTCTAACAACCTTATATTTTCTTGTCCTATGCAATTAAATGTAAAATGTACTTTAGAAAATGAATTCATTTTTTATTGAGACTATCAAAATTAAATAATGTTAACTTATTTTCTTAAAGAGCATGATTCAATATATATATATATATATATATATATATATATATATATATATATCAGTCTGGAGGGAATACTATGCAATTTTGATAATTGTAAATAATATTCCCTCCAGACTAAAATATAAGATAATATCTTTTTTTTTTGTTCTGTCACGGGTATCCTCCAGTCCTGTGAGTCAGAGACTAATTCCACTCGTGATACTATGATTGCCACTGACTCGAAGGGTTTTCACATACGGCGGGGATCGAACACGAGATTCTCCACTAAATAGATCGTCTCACAACGTGTGAGCATAGAGTGTCTAACTACTATACCAACCTGTTGGATTATATAAGATAATATCTTAAAGATCAATTGAAATGTAATTAAATTAAAAAACAACTAGGCAAATAGATCGAAAAGTTTGAAGAGAGTTTCTATGGTACCCCCAATAATTTTGGGGATTTTGATACTATTATTTTTTAACCAATCAAATTACATATCATCTTTCCTCTCATTAATTATAAAAAAAACTTTTATCTTTTTCAAATTAGTCCTTGATTAATTAAAATATTTATTTAATGAAACTTTAAAATTACATCTATTTTAAATTAGAAAATCTAATTAAACATAAGTTTAGAAGTCTGAATCTTAATCTCTTCCTTCACCAATAAATCACGTTGAATCTGAACCTTAATCGCCTTCACCTCCTTCCAAATATGATTTAAGCTAGAAGCTTGTTTTCTTCATCCAGTTATAGAAACTACATGTTTACTTGCTAATTGCTACGTATCCAATTTTTATTTTATGATTTAAACTATGAGTATTCTATGCATCACCTATTGGTGGCATATTGACATGTTGATAGATAGCATCAATAACATATTGATATCACCTATTGGAAGGCTATGAGCACACTTTTTTTTTTAAGGCTAAGAATTAATTTATTAATAACCAAAGCACAAGCACAAGGTGTGCCAGAACTTGTAACAGAACAAGAGTACAAAGATTTGAAAACATAAAATAGCAGGTACTCTACATATCCCAATCACCTATAAACTAACAAAAAGCAACATATCAGTATCAACATAAGCAAAACATATCCGCTACTTTTAAAATCCTCCCAGCCAAATTTGCAAGCACGACGAAACCATCCATATTAATAACAATCCAAATGTCTGGAAATAGCATCACGTTTTCACGTTTTCATCACATAACAGCATACCAGATGAGCCCTTCGCCCTTCAAAATCACACACAAAATGTACAATTGTGCTCGTAGCCCTCCATTTTATTTTTAGGGTTTAGATTAGTATTCAGATTCAATGAAGGAGATTAAGGTTCAGAAACAAAGTAATTTACCGGTGAAGGAGGTGAAGAAAATTAGGATTTAAACTTCTAAACATATGTTTAATAAAATTTTCTAATTTTAAAATAGTTGTAATTTTAAATTTTAAAAAAAAATATTTTAATTAATCAAGAACTAATTTGAAAAAGAAAAAAAACAAAAAATTAATTAGAAAAAAAATGATATATAATTTGATTGATTAAAAAATTAACAGTATTAAAATCTCTAAAATTATTGAGGGTACCATAGAAACTCTATAACATATAAGATAATATCTTAAATAGTTGTGAATAAGATACACAACATAATGACATATAGCTAGGGTGGAGGCTGTGGCCAAGGTTATGATGAGTGCATATGAATTTGCAAACCAATATGTTAGGACCCACGGCCTCGTGATCTCCTTGTCGCTTGGAAGTAGCAAACATCCTATGAGGACTGAGATCTGATACGCTGCCTTAGTAGGTATGAGGCTATGTATGTCTTCCACGGTAGCTAGCTAGGACTTCAAGAGAAAATCAATGTAATTTCACCGTTTAAAACTTTAAATTAACTTATTTTTAATTATTTTTTATGGTTTTTAAGAAAATTTTAAAAATTACTTTTTTAAATTAAGTTGTTTATAAACATAATCAAAAGGTCTAATTCAGTTAGTTGAGCAGATTGTGTGAATTGTTATAAATCTTTTTGTACCTGTTTTCGATTCCTATATTCTTATGGATAAAAAAAAAATTGTTTCTAAACATGAGCTAAGAAACCTTTGGAAACAAGGCGGATTCTAGGGTGGGAGAGTTAATAATATCTCCTACCGTGAGAAAGAAACATGATGCGTTGGATTAGGATATTCCTCGAGATAAGTGAAAGACCATGGTAGGGATGTCCATACTAAAATAAATTTTAAAAAAAATAAGAAAAAAAAGAGGGGGACTGAAGTGCCTCACCACCTTGCCTCATTAGACCTCTCCACCCTCGACGAACACGCCGGGAACGGAGGCCAACATCTCTGGGAACCGTCGCGTCGGGTGCTCTATCTCGAACTACGCGTAGAAGTCGAGGTCCACGAAGTAGCGAACACGCCGGGGACGTAGGTCAGCACCTCCGAGAACTGCCACGTTGGGTGCTCGATCTCGAACTGTGCATGGAAGTCGAGGTCCACGAAGTAGCGCCACACGACGGCTCTGGACTGGACCACGTCGATGAACTCGTGGCTCCCGCTGGAGCAGTCTTGCGCTGTCTCGAACACCGCCGGTCGTGCCTCCTCTCGCAGAGGAACGCCGCCACGCTCCACCGGAAGAGCGACGCGGAATAGGAAGAAGGAACCACTCTCGTTTGCGGAACTGAAAAATTACGAAGGAGAGAGAAGAAAAAAATAATATATTTTTTTATTTTAATCTGGTGTAGGTAATCCTACTGTAGTCTCACATTAATCTCAAAAAAATTACACATCCTATGGACCATATTTGTTTCCCGTGATGGGAGACCTACACAACTTTTCCACCTTAGAATGGCCCTCGGAAACAATCTATTTAAATCATATACTTGTCAATATATTAAGGAAAAAAAATTAAATCATGTAGTAATGCAACGTACGTAAAGTTGAGTACACAGCTTTTTTCTAGCCTTTTGTTCCTTTTTCAATTGAATCTTACCACAAACTGTCACAACAATCCGATGGCTAGAAAAACCCGAGCAAAACGGAGAAAAAACTCTGCTTTTGCATTAAAATGACATAAAGTAACTGCAATAATGGTTTAGATTCCCCGTATGGGACCTGAATGTAAGGGGGGTTTGTTGTTTTGTTATAGGCCAGTTTATGCCCCCACAATGAAAACGAAATTATTTTAGACTTAGTATTGATATGAGATAGGAGCTTTGTCGCCATATATATGTGTCAAGATTTGAAATCAATGTGGGTTTGCTAAATTGCTAGTGTCTTCAAAAATGTACCTTGCTTGTATTAAGTTTGTATTTGATTGGTCAAAATTTAAAGTGTTTACAGAAATTTTCTAGTCCGTGAAATATATAAAGAAGATACATTATATACTTTCTTAACTTTATCAGTATACTTTCTCTAGCATATTTTTTCTTTTTTAAAAACCGTACATTTCGAGATCACATTAGACTTTTCATACATTAATGATTTATTGACTTACAAAACACTCCTTTTTTATGATTAGGCTTTCTTTATTTCAACCCCCAATAAAACGGAATTAATATTGATGAAAGTGATGGAGATTTTTCTTAGCAAAATGTCATACATCACGGATTCCATTTCAATATTTTGTTTTGAGTACATGTTTAATTTATCTTTGTATAATAACATAAAATTGATCTTCTTTTTTAGGTAATAAAAAAATTGAGAGTGAAAATACTTTTTGTTATACTTTTCCCTTTAAGACATGTGCCTACGTTAAAAATGTAAGTTGCATTTTTTATTTTATTTAAAATAAACATGTTTGTTTTCAATTTCAAGGGAATATTCTTGGTATTAATGGCTGGCCTCCTTTGTTTGCTTTACACCATTTTTCTTTACTTCCTTTATATACTTTATAAAGTATCAAACCATCGTATAAAAAGAGAGAAAGAGAAGAGAATGAAAAAGTTGCACCATATTTACGAAGTTGAACATGTATGCATAACATCATAGGTTCTGAGCTAAAAAAAGTAGGATAAAATACAATTTTAGTCACTTTATTTTACTCAATTCGCAATTTTGACCCCCTATAAAAAATAGAAACATTTGGTCATCTTATTTTTCAAAATCAAGAATTTTGGTTCAACGGTTAATTTCAGGATAATGACAATTAATAAGAAAACGTTGATAGCTAAATTGCTAACATATGATACTATAATATCCGATTTTTTAATTAAATTCTTAGGTGATTTAAAAAGGTTTTTTTTAATAATTAATAGTTTTTAATTAAATTAAATGCTTTACTAATCAGATTAATAACTAAAAAATCCAATATTATAATGTCACGTCAACAATTTAACTATCAACATTTTCTTATTAACGGTCAATACCTTGAAATTGATAGTTGAACCAAAATCCTTGATTTTGAAAAATAAGGAACCAAGGTTTCCTATTTTTATAGGGGACTAAAATTGCAGATTGAATAAAATAGGAGGACCATAATTATATTTTAGCAAAAAAATGTATACATTTAATCATATTGGTAAAAATCTTCACATAATTAATCAATAACAATGCTATCAAATGAGATATTTCATATAGTTATTTGCTACAAATTTAAAATAATTTATTTAAAAATTACAGTTTTCTAATTGATGTATTATGAATTGTTTTTAATATTATTAGATCTGTTATACTTTATTAGGCGCGTTCATTATTTATATATAGCTCAACAAAAATTATCTCCTTTTTTTTTTAATAAAACCAAGTTATGTATTGTCTTTCTATATTTAATTATTAATTAAAATAAAATATTATGAATCATATTAAATTTAACTACATATTTATAAAATCATTAGTTTTGAAATATATTTAATTTTATAATATTATAATATTGGCTTTATTACTTTTTTTAGTTTCACTATTTATTTATTTTGTTCAATTTTGTCATACTATTAATTAGGGTTCAATGGAGTTATAAGGCTGGCTTGGTGGTGACAGGAGAAGGGATGGGGGGAGAGGTCGCGGGTTCAAATCTCTCCGCTAACAAAAGCTAACAAACTAACAATTAACATTTGCCGATAAAAAAAATTAGGGTTCAATTAGATCCTATAATTTTTAAAATGAGTCAATATGGTTTCTTTCATCCAAATTGACTTAATGCCGTTAGTGTTTACTATTAGTGACAATTTTAAATCGTCACTGATCAATTAGTAGTGGTTTTTATTAATTAAAATTTATCCAATCTTATCCTCAATATTGTTGGGTTTTAATTGGACCAAATTTAGGTTTAAAGAATTGACCTATCAAATTTGAGGCTGGGTAAAAATACATGTAAACCCGTCCAATGAACACCTTTACCTTCGGGCTCGTTTGATGGCTAGGATAGCACATGATAGGATAGGATAAATATACTATCCTATTATAATTCATTGTTTGTTGCACCAATAGGATATGATAGCATTATCCTGGGGCGTATCCTATCTGTTGACATTTTAATAAACCTTATAAAATACCAAATAAGCACCAAGACACATTACGTCAGATTATCAAGAAGTTTTAAGGAATACTCGGATCAATAGAGATCAACACGCAGCGGAATCTAACAGTGGTCACAAACAATTGGTTTAATGACTTTCCTCAACCAAATCACCTTCTTCCTTATGGAGACCTTCGTTTTCTCTTCAGATGGGAAAAGGAGAAATTGTCTCTTGATTTAGTGTATTGGGGACCATAACCATGCCTTAGGTTTTAACCTATTAGGGTTCCCATTATCCCCTAATAGGCCAAATTGATTTTCGTTCATTAAGCCCATATCAGTTTTCTGTTGGCAGTTTAATGGGCTCACTAAATTAGATCACTTTATATTGAGCCCATCTAAATGTAAATAACTAATATAAATGTTACAATATAATATGTAGCTCATATTAACTAATTAGGAATTATAAAATTCCTAATAATCTCCCACTTAGGCTTCATATTAACCTTAGACATTTATATCACAAAATTCTTTAGGCACGCAACCATACATTATTTACTTTTAGACTCCCTTTAAACAATCTGGTCCATCACATATAGCAACAGGAAACCACTGCAGTTTTCATCACAATCCAACGTGACTAAGCCACAATGATCCTCACTGTTACTCATACTCAATGACATAGATCAAATATGGATAAGCGACATGGAAATTACATGTGATGTGGTCTTAATCATGTTTATTTCCAACTAGTCCAAACTTTATTCTTTATAGAGATAAATCCAAAACGCAATACAAATATTGCACACAAAAAACAAGCTCAGAATATAATGATAAACATCAACTTTATTTTTGTAGAAAATCCAAACAATACAAATGTCTAAAAACATAAGATATAGAACATAAATGAGACTCCCACTAAACTAAGGTACTATTAGGAACTACAACCATATGAGCAGTGTGCTCATGAAAAACTCTAGGTACCAAACCTTTAGTAAGTGGGTCAGCTAGCATGGAATCAGTCCCTAGATGCTCTATGGAAATCTGCCTATTATGAACTCTTTCCTTAACAACCAGAAACTTAATGTCAATGAATGTCGACTTGGTTGTACTCCTATTGTTGTTGGAGTAAAGAACTATTGAGTTATTGTCACAATAAATTTTCAATGGTCTTTCAATGCCATCGACCACATGCAAAATAGTGACAAATTGCAGCCATATCCCGCGGTTAGATGCCTCAAAACAAGCAATGAACTTCGCAACCATGGTTGAAGAAGCTATAAGAGTCTGTTTGGCAGACTTCAGATAAATAGCTCTTCCAGCCAACACATATATGTATCCAGATGTGGACCGTTTGCTGTCTTGACATCTAGCAAAATCAGAGTCTGAGTATCCAATGATCTCTAAATTGTTAGACTTCTGATAAGTGAGCATGTATCCTTTTGTTCTCTTCAAGTAATGCATCACACGTTTTGCTGCCTTCCAATGCTGTAATCCAGGATTACTCAAGTATCTACCCAGAACTCCTATGATAAATGCTATGTCGGGACGAGTACAAACTTGAGCATACATTAGACTTCCTACTGCTGATGCATAGGGAATCTTCTGCATCTCAGTTCTTTCAAGGTCATTATTGGGGCATTGTTTGAGACTAAATTTGTCTCCTTTAGCTATTAGGGTATCTCCTGGTTTACTATCCTTCATGCCGAATCTATCAAGTACCTTATCGATATAGCTCTCTTGTGACAACCTTAGGATACCTTGAGAGCGATCTCTTAGTATCTTAATACCTAACACAAAAGAAGCTTCCCCAAGATCTTTCATTTCAAAATTTTTTGTTAGAAATCTCTTGGTCTCCTGCAAGAAGCCTATATCACTGCTAGCAAGCAGTATATCATCGACATATAATACCAAGAATATGTATTTACTCCCACTGAACTTATGATATACACAATCATCAACTACATTTGCCTCGAAACCATATGAGGTAATGACTTGATGGAACTTGTAATACCATTGATGGGAAGCCTGTTTGAGACCATAGATGGATTTCTTTAGTTTGCACACCATGGACTTTGAGTCACCTGACACAAAATTTTCTAGTTGCACCATATAGATCATTTTTTCAATGTCACTGTTTAGAAACACAGTCTTGACATCCATCTAATGTAGCTCTAAGTCAAAATGAGCTACCAATGCCATTATTGTTCTAAAAGAATCCTTTGAAGATACCGGAGAAAAGGTTTCTTTATAGTCAATGCCTTCCTTCTAAGTAAAGCCTTTAGTAACTAGACGAGCCTTATATCTCTCGATATTACCCTTCAAATCCTTCTTGGTTTTAAATATCCATTTACAACTAATAGGTTTCACACCTGCAAGCAATTTGATGAGATCCCAAACGTCATTGTCTTGCATAGACTTCATCTCATCCTTCATGGCATCAATCCATTTTTTAGAGTTAGAACTACGCATAGCTTGACAGAAGTTGATTGGATCATCCTCTGTTAAACCAACGCCATCCTCATGTTCTTGGAGAAAGATAATATAATCATTTGGGATTGCACTTCTCCTCTCTCTAATGGATCTCCTTAATGACACTTCTTGAGGTTGCTCTATGGCTATTTGAGGAAGAACCTCATTATTGTCTTGTTCTGGAACAATGTTTATAGTTTAAAATTGTTTTCTATTACTAGAGTTGTGTCTTGAACAGTAATAGGTACGAGGAATTGATCACTATTAATAACAGCTTCTTCCTCAAAGACAACATCCCTTATGTTCTCTTCTTTCCCAAACTCAACTTCCTTATGAAATCTCGCATTTCCCGTCTCGAAAAAGGATCTTGAAGTGGGATTGTAAAACTTATAGCCCTGAGAGCATTCAGCATAGCCAACAAAATAGCAGCTAATCGTTCTTGAATCCAGCTTTCTTTCATTTGGCCTATAAGGCCGTGCCTCAGCTGGACAACCCCAAACGTGCAGGTGTTTAATGCTTGGCTTTTTGCCAGTCCAAAGTTGATAATGGGTTTTGTTAACTGCTTTACTTGGCACCCTATTAAGGATGTAAATTGCGGTCTTTAAGGCTTCTCCGCAAAGTGACTCTGGCAAAGAAGCATGACTAATCATACTTCTCACCATATCCTTAAGAGTTCGGTTTCTTCGTTCTGCTACATCATTTATGCTAGGTTTGCTCGGCATAGTGTATTGCGGAACAATTCCACACTCTTTGAGGAAAAGAGCAAAAGGTCCTGGACGTTGTTCTCTTGATCCATCATATCTGCCATAGTACTCACCACCACGGTCAAATTTAACAACCGTAATTTTCTTTCCAAGTTGAAGTTCAACTTCAGCTTTGAAAGCCTTAAAGTCTAGGGATTGGAACTTCTCATGTATCAAATATAGGTAACCATATCTAGAGTAGTCATCTATGAACGTAATGAGATATTGTTGTCCATTCCAAGAAGTTGTAGGGAAAAGACCACACATGTCTGTATGTACTAGTTCTAAGACGTCCTTAGCTCTTTCGGCACCTAATTTCCTTATGTTTGTTCGTTTTCCCTTTATGCATTCAACACAGACTTCAAAGTTTGATAAATCCAAGGGTTTAAGAATTTCATCCGACACAAGTCTTGGAATTCTCTGTTTAGAGATATGGCCTAAACGCTTGTGCCATAAGGTGGCTGAATTCTCATTCAATTTTCATTTTGTACCACGTGAACTTGTTTGCAGTATTTCATTATAGGAACTAACAACATCAAGCATGTAAAGATTATCAATTAGAGAACTAGAACCAACGATATTTGAATTTTGGTAAAGACTAACTTTATTATTTCCAAATGAACAAGAAGATCCAAATTTGTCCAAACTAGAAATAGAAATCAAATTCCGTCTAAAAGACGGTACAAAAAAAGTCTCAAATAAATCCAGTTTTTAATTGTAGTCTAAAAGTTCCAATAGCCTCCACTGCAACCTTTTTGCCATCGCCCACAAAGATGAATCTTTCATCATCACTTGGCGGTCGGCTCCACAGGCAACCCTGCATAGTCATACTTTTGTGAGTAGTAGTACCAGAATCCACCCACCAAGTATCCTTGGGTACAAAAGCCAAATTAACTTCAGAACAAATTAGAGTAAGAAATTTACCTTTCTTCACATGCCATGCGGCATACTTGGGACACTCTTTCTTCATGTGTCCCAACTTTTTGCAGAAGTAGCAGGTAAATTCCTCATCCTTCTTTTGTTTCTTTTGCTGGGAAGACCCTTCCACAACATCTTTAGTCTTCTTCCTTTTCTTATTCTGAGAGGTTGAAGTCAAGTGAGCACTTTTAGTCCTATCTCTCTGCAGCCTCTCTTCCTCTTGCACATAGTGAGATATAAGCTCGTTGAGGGACCATTTGTCCTTCTGAGTGTTATAGCTCACTTTGAATTGCCCAAAGTGTGCAGGAAGTGAGATCAAAACCAAGTGCACAAGCAGGTCCTCACCAAGCTCTAACTTAAGTGACTTGAGTTTCGATGCGAGATTGGACATCTCCATAATGTACTCCCTTATATTCTCTTTGTCTTTATACTTCATGGAGATGAGTTTAGCCAAAAGGTTACTCGTCTCCGCCTTTTCATTTTTGGCAAAGTATTGCTCAATTTCCTCAAGGAATTTCCTTGCACTTTGACCCTAAAAAATAGAGCCTTGAAACGCCTCTATCATGATCATAAGGCACATTCGGTTGGACCGATCCCACTTCTCAATTTTTGCCTCATTAGAGGTTTCCAGAGTGGAAATGGGTCGTTCCGTCCTTAGTGCCAAGTCCAAATCCATATAGCCAAGAACAATTTCTATGGCTTCCTTCCAGACCTTAAAATTTGTCCTATTCAGCATTGGGATAGAATTCACTTGAGCAGTGACATTTGCAGCACTAGAAATATTAACTAAAGAGAGAGAAAAAATCAATAACATGTTCACAAATAACCAAGCAAGTCATATAAAGTATATATAACAAGACGTGCAAATATTTCCCATAACGGACCCATCACAAGATACCCAACACAACATTAATTCCTAGTCTTTGGATAGAGAAATTAATTTGTAATTGTTACTCTTAACTCAATGATCAAATATTGACAATTAGTTCTATCAAATAATAGTCTTTCTTTGGACCGACTATTATTCACATGAAAAAATACTTTATAATTGTCACATATTTATCATCGCAAGTATGTTATTATTTGGCCAAATTGTGTCTTTCTTTGGGCCGAGCACAATCCGCATAAATAATCTCATACTAACATCCATGCAATTTTAATTAAATCAATTTACACAATAGAGGCTACTTTGGCAACATATTGGTTCAATCAATTTAATTAAAATTACTGGACATGCAAATAAATGGGGAGGGTCCGTAACTGTTAAATTTGCATCCAAACATGATAGCAGTAAATATTTGAAAAGAACATCTTGAAAAGAAAATGACGCATTCGTAAATTAACATACATAAAGCTATCACAAATGTATTCTAACATCATCAATTTCATGAAAGGAAATCACCAATTCGTAAATCATCTATTAATATATGAAGGAAAGCTCTATGGCTTTCTATGGATAAAAGTTGGGAACATAGTTTATGAAAACCAAAATAAGCCTTAGGTTTTAACCTATTAGGGTTCCCATTATCCCCTAATAGGCCAAACTGGTTTCTGCTCATTAAGCCCATATCAGTTTTTTGTTGGCAGTCTAATGGACTCACTAAATTAGATCACTTTATATTGAGTCCATCTAAATGTAAATAACTAATATAAATGTTATAATATAATATGTAGCCCATATTAATTAATTAGGAATTATAAAATTCCTAACACTATCTTGTTGCTCTAGTGTATTTCTTATTTGAGGGGAGAGCTAGGTTACGATCAACAGAATAGGATAAGCTTTCTTTCTCCCTTTTCTCTCTCTCTATCTCTCTCTATATAATATAATATAATATAATACTTAACCTATTACATAAAATATATGTATATATAATAAGAAAAAATATATTAAATATAATATAAAGTAATATATATATATATATATAATATAAATATGCTGATTAAAAAAATATAATATAAATATTTTTTGTTATGTATATAATAATAATTTTGACACATAAATTTAAATTATATTATCAATTAAAATATTAAAATTAAATAATTATTATTCAAACATTTTTTAAAAGAAAAATATTTCAATAATAATTATAATTTTAAAAAATTTATATAATTTGTTTATAATTTTAAGAAAAGTAATCATATAAATAAAATATAATTTTGTATAATTTACTTAAAATTATAAATTTTATAATTTATAAAAAATAAATTAAAAATTATTTTTTAGAAAATTATATGTAATTTTAATGAAACAGTAAATTTTTCATTTGAACATAATTCATATTATATCCTATTATTTATTTGGTTTGTTATATGATGTGCACCAAACATTGGATATGATTAAAGCTTATCAAGCTCTTATCATATCATGTTGTTATATTGCTCTCATATCCTATCATATCCTATTCTGACCACCAAACAAGCCCTTAAAGTCATTTCCTCAACAAAATTTATTATATAATTTCTCTTTTATAAATCATTATCAATAATGTTTATGGATTTTTTTCTTATGGTTGATAATGTTTATGGATTTGAATCCTCTAAAATGAATAATTTACTTTAGAAGTGAAGTAGTTGATTAGAAAATCAAGTATCGTTATTACATGCAAGTATATAATAAATTATGAAATTAGAGAGATGTCATTAAACTACTCTCTAATATATATTTTTACCATACTCTACTGTTAACTAAAATTTATTGAAGATGCTTAATTATTTTTTTAGTTCATGAAATTTGGGGTAAATTAGTTTTTGGTCCCCTAAATTGAAAAAGATCATCTTAGCTCCTCAAAATTTAAAAAAAAAAAAGTTTTTAGTGCTTAGAGCCGGTCGACGTTAACAAAATGTGGCGCTCAGAAGTGGACACGTGTCAAATGCTAATAGCGCCATGTCAACACTTTTCACCACTTTCGTTAACGTTGTCTAACTCTAGGGACTAAAAATGTATTTTTTGAAATTTGAGAAACTAAAATGATTTTTAATAAACACAATTAAACCTATTGAAAATTATAAAATTATCTGGGTCTCAATCTTTATTTAATGAATCTTACTCATAATTTTCTAATTTTCAATAAATTTTAACTAATAAAAAAATATGTTAGAAAAAATGTGTTAAAGAATATTTTACTAAAAATCTTTGTATATTAAAATAGACTTAATTACTTTTTTAGTTCCTTAATTTGGTGTTTTATTTTTTTTAGTCTTCTAAATTTAAATTTACCTTTTTTAGTTCTTGAATTTTGAAAATTACTCTTTTTAATCCCTACGAATGTACACCAAATGGAAAATAATAAATAAGCCACAACCGCTACAAATTAAAAACCAAATTATCATTTTTTTTTATCAATGCCTGCAATTACTTATTTTATCCTTACTTTAAAGAATCCAAACCCAATTTTTATAATACATTTGTCCGTTAGTTATCTAGAACCTGAAAAGGATTGCCTTTTGTAAAGAGTAAGTAAAGAATATGAAAAAGCAATAAATTTCTTTAATTTATTAAAAGCTTTTACAATTATTTATTATTTTACTCTAGATGAACCCCTCTAAATTTCAACCAGGGTTGCTTTTTCTTTACCTTTTTTATCGTTGAATAAATTAACATTATAATTCAATTAAATAGTTCATCCTAGTTATTGATTATTACTTTGATTGTTAATCTGCTACTGGTTTCTATCTACTATTTCATTTATGTACTTATTGTACTAACTATAGTCAGCTGGTGTTTTGCGTTTTTTGACAATTGTTTCAGAAAACCCAAACTCAATTTTTATAATACATTTGTCCGTTAGTTTATCTAGAACCTAAAAAGGATTGCTTTTGTAAAGCATAAGTAAAGAATATGAAAAAGCACTAAATTTCTTTAATTTATTAAAAGCTTTTAGAATTATTTATTATTTTACTATAGATTAACCCCTCTAAATTTCAATCAGGGTTGCTTTTTTTCTTTACCTTTTTTTTATCATTGAATAAATTAATATTATAATTCAATTAAATAGTTCATCTTAGTAATTGGGCTTTTTTACTAAAATGGGGTAATTTTTTAAAATAATTACCAAAATGGATAGTTTTTTAAAACATTACGAAAATGAGTAAGTCATATTTTAAAATACGATTTTGCTTTCAGTTTTTTTTTCATTTTTACAGAAGTGGTGTTTTCAACAATGACTTTCATATATATATATATATATATATATATATATATATATATATATATATATATATATATAATTTCTTTTAGTTGAAGTCTCACATTAGAATGAGACTTTAGGTTTTTTAAAAAAAATTGAAGTCACGGATGAAAGCACAACTTTTATAAAATGAAAAAAAAAGGTTTAAACATGTTTTTAGTTTTTGCAATTTAGTGTTTTTTTGCTTTTCGTCATTGTAAATTTTTTTTTTTGTTTTAGTTATTGCAAATTATGTTTGTTTTGTTTTTCGTCCTTAAAGCAGTTTATATAGCGCTTTGAATAGTAAAAAAATGTTATCTAAATTGCTTTAAGGACGAAAAACAAAACAAACATAATTTACAATGACAAAAAAAAAATTACAAGGACGAAAAACAAAAAAATCATAAATTGCAAGGACTAAAAATGTATTTAAGCAAAAAAAAAAAAAAAACTGAAAGCAAAATCGTGTTTTAAAACACGACTTCTATATATGAAGTCGTGTTTTAAAACACGACTTACCTATTTCTGTAAATTTTTTAAAAACTACCCATTTTTGTAATTATTTAAAAAAATTACCCCATTTTGGTAAAAAAAAAAAAAACCCTAGTAATTGAATATTACTTTGATTGTTAATCTGCTACTTGTTTCTATCTACTATTGTATTTATATACTTATTGTACTAACTATAGTCAGCTGCAGTTTTTCATTTTTTGACACTTGTTTTAGGCTTTTGGAGGAATGAAATCATTGCATGGCAAATTGATAAGTTGCATAGAATATCTGTTTTCCCTGTGTCAAAGGAAACCAATCTAGGGAATGTGACGATTCACTGGTTAGGTGGCCACCCCCACCTTTTGCCATGGAAGGGAGACATGCCAAATACAATCAGTGGAACAGAAACTTCTTTTAGAAACGAACTTTGTTTGAATCTAAATAATGAAAGCAAAAATAAAAATAATAAATTCTTTCTATCTTTCCTTCACTAGTCCTTAGACCTGGCATATTCAATAGCTAAGCTAGTCCACAAGGAAAAATTGCTAATCTTCCTCCATGTTCTGTTTTTTTTTTTTTTTCCAAGGTACAAGAAGATTTTTCTTCTGTGGAAGTATTGGCTTGCTTATTTTTCTGAAGAAAAAGGGGGGGAGGGGGGAATAAAAGGAAAATAGGTGCTGCAAGATACAAACCAACCCACTATACAATAATAATACATACTCAACCACGTTGTTCAATTTTGGATATGAAACCTAGTTTTTGTGCACCATATTTGCATTTCATTTTCCCAATTTGCTTTTCAAGAGCTTCTCTTTCGTTTGAATTGAATTCTTCTTGCCATTCATGATCCTCAGGCTTTGTCTTAACAAGTCAAACTCCCTCTCCTTTTTGTACTTCTCTTTCTCCATTGAAAGTAATTGAGTTTTTAAGGCCTTGATGGTTTCTTCCTTTTCTTGCAATTCCTTCTTCAGATTCTCCATTTGGATGTCATTTTCCTCTGCTTTCCAATACAGACCATCCCCTGTGAAACACATAGCCAAAAATCAAATAAGCCCAACCAAATCAAAACAACACACATTTGTAATTTCAAGCTCAACCTTATCTAGTTAACTATATTAGTAACATATTGAAAATTTCTAAAGAGCAAAGTTAAAATTAAATTATGACCAAACCATTGAACATCTTAATTGGGCAAGGGATTGAACCCCACCAGCCACAAACTACTTTTCAAAAACATAACATAAAAGCACAAGGCAAGTCACCATGAATTCTTGTTCCACAAATTATAATTTTCTTAAATAAGTACAAAAAGTAGAGAGAGAGAGAGAGAGAGACCATCATATGTCCTTTGAATGAGTTCATCAAGCTCAGTCTTAATTGCAAGATAAAGTTGCTTCCACTTCTCCACAGCTTCATCTCTCCTTGCTCTCTCCTCCTTCATCTGCTCAACCAAGAGCTTAGTCCCCATCAATTCCCACTCCTTCTCACTGTTCTTCTCCATCATTCCAACCTCCATCTCCCTTATCTTCTCATCCTTCTCTTCCACCAAACTCCTCAACTGCTTCACCTCCTCCCTCAACCTCTTCCCCTCTTGCTTCCAATCTGCCTCCTTAAAAGTGAACACCATTATGTCCCTCTCATAGCTCCTTGTCTCCTTCTCCCTGTCATACATCATCTCCTTTATCTCCTCTTGCAAGAGCCTCACTTTCTCCTTCAAATTCATCACATATTTCTCAGAACTCCTCCTCCCACTCTTGCTAACACTGCCACCCATTTTTGAAACTTTTGTCGGTGTTTATTGTTTAACTATAAAAGAGTGGTGGTGGGTTTTGTGAATTGTCAACTTATAGTGATGAGAGAGGAAGAGATGATAATAATGATGATGGAGGATGAATGGTATAAAACTTGAGTACAGGGCTTGGCTAGGCTCCTGACATTGATAGAAAAAGCACCAAGAATTTTGGGCTATTTTATGAAAACTAAGATAAGGGTCATTGTTGTACTTATACTTCAATAATGGAAGTGGTGAAACGTGGCTCGTGAATAATAGCACTTGCTAAACTAGTAATATCTCCTTACTGAAATATAAGTAAAAAAAATAATAATAATAATTTATACTCTTTAAAAAAATTAATTAGTATCATTTAATTTTAATAGTTTCAATAAAAAAATTAACATATTTTTTAAAATATCTTTTACATTTAATTGTATAAGACAAAAAAAAAGATTGTTGAAAATAAAATTTTAATTAAATAAAAAATATTTTGAAGATGGTATAATTAAATATAAAAAAATTAATTAAAATTTACTTATATTTTAGTCCAACACATATGTAATTTTTGTTGTTTATATTTCTATATGAGAAAATAGTAGTAAGAATTTTACATTGGACACGTAGACACCACATGTTCTGGCTGCAATTATAAATAGGAATTCACCTATTCACATGCAAATATTTCTCGGGAGCGTGGGGTAGATTTATGACCCTCAATAATTAAAACAATATATATTGGCTAATTCCAATTGGTCACATTCCAATGTTGTAATTTTATCGTGAAATAATGCGAGGTTGTATTCCTTTCCCACGTGGATAGTACATCTAAACATAGTTCTCGTGAAGTTTTGCAACAGTTTATTACAAAATTAATCATGTGGTTTATTGTAGATCATAAATTCAGAGACAAAGAAAGCAAGGGAAAAAAAAAAAATCTGTACTTACTAAGTGACAATTTCTGCAAGCGAAAAGTCAATTTCGATCAAACTAAAAAAAGTAAGAAAAATAATCATGCATGCTTAACTTTTTTGTAATGGGGAAATTTCCCTATAATTATTAGTAGGGAATAAAAAATTGTTTTCCTGAACAATAGAATAAAGCCTGCCCCATAAGTCACATGAGTAACACTTAAGCCTCACATATTTTTGAAGGATAAAAGGCACATTAATTAAACTAGGAAAATATACATTGGAACAACTGTCAAGTTGTGACACATATGTGTAAGTACATATATTGATAGAAATTTGCTAGAAACCCCTGCTGGTCCATACCAACTAGAGAGATAGTAGATTAGGCCAACAACAAAGGTTGTCATGGGAAGCACATTTAGAGAGTGACAACAATATTCTCAAACTTAGCATTAGCCATGCTGGGGTAATACCCCTATTTTTGCAGGTATTGATTGTCTTTTGGTTCCATAGAAACAAATTTTCAATGCGTGATGTTTGTATATTTCCCTATACGACATCATCATGCTGGTGCAAAATATCATAAATAATGGTTTGTGGATGCCACCTTTGGATTCCCTGCTTGAAAAGGACTTGTAGCATTCTGCTATTATGGCCCTTGCAGTCTAGTTTTTCCCTGGAAGGTCAATCACCCAATCTCATTAAATTGGGCATGTGTTTTACTTCATCTTCTTTGGTATGGTATTTAAATGTTACTGTCCTTTGTCCATATGTGCCCATGCTGGCCCTGTGTGACCAAGTGAAGTTGGAGAATAAGTCCTGAAATTGCAAATTAACATGGTTAAAGTTAAAAGTGTGTGAAAAGATAATTAATGATGACGTAATAGAGCTTTTGACAATGACTTCAATTTACTATTGTTTGTTGGGCTATGGTATTGAATGATGACACTGAATAGGTTGAGTGAATTGAACAGATTTTTACACGGGGAGAGATTTCTTCAATACCGAGTAGGTAAATCAGTTACGGGTTGTTCTAACTTAATTACACTTTGTTGCCTATCTTATGATGTAATTTGGATTGGTGGAAGGCCGATGCAATATCGGGATACACGTGGTTCTAAGAAAAAAAAATGATATAATGGATCTAACTCAGTTGATTGACTAATGTGCGTTAATTATTTTAAATCTCTTTGTATCTATCTTTGATTTTTACAAATTAAACAAAAGAAAATTGAAAAAAAAATTAATAATTCACTAACAGTATGTGCAACAAAAAATAATAGATACATAGAGCTAACAAAATTGGTCCACCCAATGTGTCAAGGTAGACTAAATTCTCACATTTAAGGCTAAAAAAGAATCGGATCAATAGTCATATCCGATAAGTTAGACAATTAGGCGGAGCCAATAAATATTTGGCCTATAAGAAATTTGGTCTAACTCGACCTACTTTTCATAGCTTGGCTTGTCAAGCTGGGTCAAACTACTTATTTTGACACCTCTAGATACTAAAGAGATTAAGTATTAACTATAAATTATACTAGTAATATTTAATAAAATTATTACTTTTTTAGTTTGTCATTATTAATAACATTTTTATAATTGAAACATTTACGTGCTTATGACAACGAAAATATTAACGTGATTATAAAATTTATTAATAGCTTCAATCGAACAGAATCACCTTCTATATGGTCTATAAAAAAAGAATTTAACTGTGATTATAATATTTTTTTACTCGATCTAATCTAAATTTTCGGAGAATTTAACTATAAAAAATGCAGAGTAAGTTGGAAAG
Source organism: Pueraria montana var. lobata (assembly GCA_026413185.1). Lineage (NCBI taxonomy): Eukaryota > Viridiplantae > Streptophyta > Magnoliopsida > Fabales > Fabaceae > Pueraria > Pueraria montana. The sequence goes on from CM048647.1 coordinate 7,451,230, forward strand.
GAATAAAATAGAATTTAATTTTTTTTTTTAGCAAGACTATATAAAACGAAGAAATTAAAGTTACACGTATTATTGGAGGGATGGGGGGAACATTCTATCGTTTTCTTTTCTTTACTTTATCTTTTTAAGAGAGAAATAAATTTAAAGATGAAGTCACTCGAAAAGAAAGTGGGAGATACATCAGAAAGAGAGATATTTAGCACTCCAAATTCCAAAAGGCGCTGAAAAGTGTCAAAAACGATCTCTGTGGGACTGATAAACATTAAACAACAATCTATTGTTAATAATAAGACGTCAATATAGAGCATATTGTCTGGGTCACTGGGTGTTTCAGATCAAAGTGATGACGAAAGGTCAGTTATAATTTAACTCATGTAATCCGTCCATAAATAAATATGGATATATTACAATATATAAAACTTAAATAAAGGCTTTTAAAATATTTGTGGTATTATTTGTAATAAAAAATAAAAATATGTATTTGAACCCATATACATAGCGAAAATGTGATTTCGTAATGTATCTGGGTTCGATTACATAACACAATCACAATTTTATTACGTGTCTGAACGAGATATATAGCAAAATCATGATTTCGCTAGATATATAACGGAATTACGTTTCCCCTATGGATATAGGTTCAGATACATAGCGCAATCATGATTTTGCTACGTCCTACAACTGAACGGATTTGTGTTTTTGTTGAATTTAAATGCAAAAAAAAAAACTCATCGGCGCTGGCGACGACAATGAACACACGAAAATGGTGAAGATACACTTTGATAGGAGAGGCTGAAAAATGGAAGAGGGTGTGACAGAAGAGGGTAAGAGGACAGCTATGAGTGAGAAAATGAAAGAGGTTGAGGCGGTGTTAGAAATATTGACAATGTCAAAAATGACCTTTTTCTTTATTTTTGTAAAAACATGAGGTGGGAAGAACAATATTTCCGGTGAGAATAGCAACTCCCTAAGAAAATTCGGTGTTGATTGGACTGTACTATATTATCAAAGACATAAGGTCCAGCTCGGTGGTACGTCCCAAGCTTTTTTTTATTTTTTTTTATTTTTGGCTTAGGATAAAAAATAATCATTGATAAAATTATCAAACCATTAATACAGTGTCTGTCACTCTGTTGCGGCAGCAGAGGCCAATTCCGCAAGTCATGGGAGCCTAACCAAACATGCTACACGGTTTTTTTTGGTACAGATCTTTAGTTTTTTGGTACAGATATGCTACACGGTTTGGTTTAACTTTTGAGTTTAATTTACATATATTATTAATAAAAAAAAGGTTTAAATACCTTTTTAGTTATTGTAATTTAACTTTTTTTTATTTTTCGTCGTTGCAAAAAAATGTTTTGATTTTAATTCCTGTAAATTATGTTTGTTTTGTTTTACGTCCTTAAAATGATTTAAATAGTGTTTTTTTTACTGTTCAAAGTGTTTTTTCACTGTTCAAAGTGCTATCTAAATCGCTTAAAAGATAAAAAATAAAACAAATATAGTTTATAATGACTAAAACTAATATTTTTCAAGAACGAAAAATAAAAAAATGCTAAATTGTAAGGACTAAAAATATATTTAAGCCTAAATAAATTTACACTTGTCTTGGCCCTTAAAAAAAAAAAATCACCCTTGTCTTGGAGGCTTCTATATCTCAACGGGCTTTGATAATGGTTTGTGTATTGGGATGGCTGTGATGAATTGCAATAAAACTGTTATATGTACTTTGAGCTGTTTGGATAACCCGGAGCTAGCTAGTGGTTGAAAACGTTTGTTCTAAGAATTATATAAAAAACATCTGGAGTCCGTGGTATTAGGTTTTAAGAAAATGAAAATCATCATTTTTGTCTTTGCTGATTAATATAGTTCTTTTTCTTACATTAAAAAAAATTAAGTTGATTAACATTTTCATCTTTTAAAGATAAAACTATTAGTTTTTATCTTTTTAAGAATTAATGTGATCAACACCAAATCTTTAAGAACAAAATGATGTTTAAGTTCCTTAAAATTCTTCTCATTTCTAAACTTCTATTTTTCTGTGTTCAGTTTTACATCATCAACAAATGGGCTTGCATTGCTTGAAGCTAGGAGTAGCTTTCATGTATTTTTAACCCATGTGATGTAAAATTTTTAGGTATGAAATAATAAGTATCATATATATGAGACAATCATCATTCAAATAGGATAAAATCATTATAAACAATACAACTCTTTTTTTTCAAATATTTAATATATCTGTAACTCAAACCCGAAATTACTAATTAAGTTAAAACATTAACCTCACATTAGATGATCCATATGCTTATGGTATTTTTTGATGTGAAATTATTAATAGATGAGTGTCAAAAACACACAAAGAAACACACACTAAATAGCCAGTAAATTAATCATGCAGAAAAGCTGGACCCCCTGTTTGTTAGGTGGACACACGTTTGATTTGAGCCAATCATTCAAACCCAAAATCAAACCAAACCAATTTGTACAGCAGGCAATGGACAAGAATGTGTTCTACAATTTGCTCTTCATTTCGTTGGGAAGGGGGGGCAATGATCTTAATTTGCTATTTGATCACTCCTCTTTTAGAAGACAAATTTGATCTTGTTGGAATAATTTCAAGGATGGCCCTCCATAGAAAGTGTTCCACTTTCATCGGGACCATATGAACTTTGGCGGTGGCCATTTCTACGAATCTAGGCACTAGGCAGTGTGTATTGGTAGACAATAAAGTCAATGGCTCCATTCTTTTATAAATTTATTTTTTTAGTTGTTAATTACTTGGCATATTACTTAATTAATTTTCAATGATTAATTATATGAGTAGTTGTTTTAAAAATGAAATGCCATAGAAGTAGATTTTATACACTATAATCCAATGGTACGTAGATTTTATTATAGATTATTATTTAAGACACCTTATTACTTATTAGAAAAATTATAGAGAAAATAATTTTGTATTTGTTTTGAACTCCACAACAAATAGCTATTAAAATAGATATAGAATCTAAATTTCGTAAAAAAAGAAAAGAAAAAAGAAACGTATGTTTCATACAAAATTGACGTTTCAATGCAAATGTTAGTAGTGAAATTAGCATAGAAGTGTATAATCTATAGAATATTATTGATTCTTAAAAAAAAATATTATTGATAATGCATGAAATAGTTACAATATCAAAAGATATTTTTTTAAAAAAAATTACAATTACTTATATCTCATATGAGATTTTTTTAGATGATTTCATATGAGATCAACTATGCTCATTCTTATTATCTATAGAGGATGAAATATTAAAAATACTTTATTATAAAAGTTTGGAAAGGATTCGTAGCTCAAAACGCAACAATAATAATATGAAGATTAATTATTAACTTATATTACACTAAAGTGCGAAAATAGTTTTGCCTAAAATCTTAAAATTTCTAGACATTAATTTGCTATTAAATCAACAACTTCAACATATTCGATCAATTAGACAAATTCGGTATCAGTTCAATGCGACTTCGAAATGTCAAGATTTAGATGCTTAATGGAACAATCGATATCTATCCTTCATAAATAGGATTAACCTTATTCACAATTCCCGTTAATAACTTATCAAATAAATATTTTTTATTAAATTTTAATAGAATAATTACACTGGTCTCCCTTAAAGTTAGTACTAATTATATATATAAACGCTTCTTGATAGAAAAATTACACTGACTTCTTTTATACAATTCTTGATTATTTTTAATGATACTATGTGTATGGTCCATATATACTTGAAAAGATTTTACTCAATATATATATATATATATATATATATATATATATATATATATATATATATACTTGAAAAGAGGAAAGCTATATGTAGTTTTTTAAAAGGAATGAGTGTCAACTTATGGTGTAAATGTAATTATCGCTGCAATCGAGTAAGTTCATTCATGACAATTTTAATAGTACATTCATAGATGGGGCCAGTAACATTTTGGTTTTGAAGAGGGGCCAATAAAATGTTTACTTGTCTATTAACACTGCTTTTTTTTTTTGAATAAATCTATTGACACTGCTTGTTAATAACTTGTAATTTCAATAATGCTTTATTTTTCTACACTTATTAATTTATTTAAATTTATTGACAAATTTTAATTGAGTGTATTGATGATTTTTAATTACTTACATCTTTTTTCTTCTTTTGTTTTTCAGTTATTACTTTACATGTCACTGATCTTATCTACTACTAATAAAAATAAAAATATATAATTTTAAGGTTGTGACTTTCTCACACACTCTACACATAGTCAAGTCATGGATTCGACTAAAGCAAAATATTATATTCATAATTTGAGTACTTTGTATATATCTTCTTTCTTTCTTTCTTTCTTTTTTATCTTAATGTAAATTGCGATAGAGTTGCATCTTTTATTTGTTTACAGCAGCTTAATTTAGATCTTTCACATTTACTAGAGTATTGTAATTAAAAAATATTTAATCATAAAAAAGTATCTTAAATGAATTGTTATAAGATAATTAAGAAATATTGAAATTTTTTATAATCGAAAAAATAATTAAATTTTTTATTTTTAAATATATTCATATTCATACTAATTAAGATACAGATAAAAAATTTATTGTAGTGTTAATTTTTATATTTATAAATATTTAAATCAATAACTAATAATTATATCATGAAGAAACGAAAGTTAGAAAGTAAAGGAGAGAATTTCTTTATAGAAGTAACTCATGGATTTTTCTCATAATCTCTCATTATTAGATAGAGTAAGGTTATAAAAGCAATATTTACTTTATCATTATTTTTAATCATTGTTAATTCTCAGTTACTCATTTAATGGGGTCTAGCTCAGTTGGTTGAGTATGGTGCGTGAGTATTATAAATCCTTTGTTACTGTCTTCGATTCCTACGGATAAGAAAAAAAAGTTACTCATTTAATGATTTAAAAAAAATGTTGATACATGAATTTAGTAATATCAATAGCATGTGTTTTTACTAAGTAAACTTCCATCACAAATTACACTTCTTACTATAAATTCGATAAAAACATTGAAGAGTATTACATTAATCTTCTCTCTCTTGCAGAAAACATAGAGGTCCCTTCTTTTCTCCAAATTCCCACATAATTATACGGCATTAGAACTATAAAGTCAATATTGGAAAGACATAAGGAATCAACATTTAAAGTAAAATTTTAAAAGAAAAGACAAAAAAAAGAAAAGAAAAAAAAGGTAGGAATAATTGAGAAATATCATTACACAAATAAAATTCTTTGGCATCCGTGAGTACCTTGGTCACGGATTTCCCCAAGGTCTTTTCATGCAAATAGTGAATCATGGTTGGAGGTTGTATTCCATACACCATCTCAAATATGGTGTTTTCTCAATAGATAATTAGGGTGTGATATTGCACCAAATTTTTGCCCATGGTGTAACACCCTAAAGATATTACCGTAACTACGCTTAATATTTCTAAAGACGCAAAAATTAAAAACATTTACACAACCATCTCATGCAGAAGCTAACATATAAACATATAAATTACAACTTGATTTAATAATTACAACTTATTTCTTGTAACATTTACATCATGCAACATATAAGAAAATTACATAGAAATATAAAATAACTAAGCTACATCTTCTATGACGAGGCTCCATGCTCCAACGACACGCGCCATCACCTGTTTCCTGAAAGGAGGGAACTTAAAGGGGTGAGACATAAGGTCTCAGTGAGTGCTCTAAGACTCTACGGCTGGGTTAAACCCTTCTACCCGAACAATTCATCTATTAGTCTTTATGAATTTACCCTCTCCGAGCCTTTATAAAACTCTATTATTTCTATAGTTAGTCCACATCCATCGATCATAAAAACTTTCCTATAACACATCTCTCATGCTCACTCTACTACGCTAGTTCACCATCATCAATATCTTAGTATTTATTCTTTAACTAGCAAGTTACTTCCATTACTCCCTCTACGTTAACTTCACTTTCCATGCTTGTATTCTACTATCTAACACTTTCTTTGCATCAATCTATTTCTTAATAGCAAAATACATCATGACCTATACTCACATAGTGTCGTTCTAGGTACATCTCTCTCTATGCCCACTAAGAGTCACATCCTATCCCATTCCATTACAAGTCTAGATATATATACATTCACAACATATTATGATTATGGATAGAATCATTCACACATCACATGGCATCCACTTCATAAACCACACAAGTCAGACAAAACTTACAATAATGCACGTATGCAATGCGATGTTCCATTCTCTTTTCTCATATGCATGTGGTACCAGTAAAACATTCTTGTGAAAGTAGCCTGGGAGTACGTGCGAGTCGACGAATAGCCACACCATGGGCATCCGACACTAACAGTCTCAACCAGGATGATACCCCTAGCGGCTCGTCAGGGTTACCCAGTCTTGCAAGGATACTCCAACCCATGGGATCAACATGAGTTTAAAGGAGATTCCAAACCAGATAACACCCCAAGGTCAGAACTCATCGAGTTCTTCACGACCTCCCCAGTTAGGTTCATAAACAACTTTCAAAAACACATATATATCATGTTATGATGCATGATTCACATAGATGTTCATGACTTCATTAAACCTCACATCAAACATAATGAACCCATTCTCGCCCCACATGGGCTAGGTCACTCACGGTCAAAATATCACTTGGGTCCATTCTCACCCCATATAGTCTAGATCACCCATCTCAATGGCATCTAACATCACCTCTTAACTCACAAATTCAAAGACATTTAATACTCATACATTACAATTCACACTTTAGGGATAATGTAAAGCATTCAATGATTGCACAACACTCACAAGTCACCATTCAAGTTATAACAACAACACATGTTTTCAATCTCATTATTCAATCAAGTCAAGTACCTGAAATACATCTTAACCCTATGCCATACATCAATTGTAGAATCTATCTACTTTGTATTATGATTGGTATAACGTCCTTTAAGTTTTTAGTATTACTTCTATCATTTTATGTTGTGCATCTATGACCTTTTTGAGGTATAAACATGATATATAGAGTTATACTAATCATATCAAGTTGAATTTTATCTTGTTTTAAAGTTAAGACAATTATCTACAACTCGTATGTTGACCTCAAGATCTAGTATTATGATCTATTATGCCTAAAATTAAGAACAACATAGACTTATCGCGGAATCCTGACAGCTTGACCTTTGCTCACTAATTGGGTGATATCTAGAGTTCTAGAATTCCGATTGGGATGAAACCAAAGCCATTAGTTATCTAACATCTAGGGTTACACCTCTTATGAAGACACCTAAGCCTAATTCGGTCATATTCACCACTCGTTTTTTACATTAAAATCACGTTCCTGTTTACTCTCTTTACATCACTTAATTTCCACATCATTTTCCTAAACTACGATGAGATATCTGGGTCATAAGATAAGATACTTAAATATCTACAATTCAAACATGATCGAATCCTAAGGTGAGATGTCTACAATTCAAACATAATCAATTCATCATCGCATTAAAGAAAACATAATGCTTCGGGGTATTCACAACCCGTCCAATTAAAATCTAAAAGCGAAGGGTAGGGGAAAGCACTCACTTGGGAAGCACAAAGATGATCTCCGACTGACCCGGGAGAGTTTGGTGGCGTTGTCCATCATGACCACCGCAACAACTCTTACTATGGCTAAAACTTGGGTGTGAAAAAAAACACGATCCCAAGCCCCGCCTATATGCCCCGAGTTTGGAAACTCTAAGGGGAAGATAAAAATATTAACTATAAGGGGCTCCACGCTTAACGCTAAGCCCACTTTATTCTTTGGTGCTACTAAGGCTTGGTGATCTACTCTATATATATAGGAAGGAAGGGATTTATGAAATTATTTTGCCCAATGTGGGACTTAAAGGGTTTTTCATAATCAAGTGACCTACTTTAGAGCCGATTTTCTCTAAGATGGAAGCCGATTTTGGTTTCTAAGGTGTAGGGATAAATTGTAGCTTTTTCAGCAACCTTTCCAACGACGCAAACAACACCTCATATGGACAAGTACAACTCAAGATATGACGTAGTCTTTCTAGGGTTTTCATCATAAAGCTCATCACTATACTTAAACACTTTTCAAACATTCTAATTATAAGAACTTAATCTAACACCAAATATAATAACTATAACACTAACATAATATAATATAATAAAGATAATAATAATAATCTAATATCTACACCAATAAGATCACAAATAACAACAACAGCAGCAATAAAATACACACGACACACGTGCATAGAAAAGCACATACACTATCACAACATAGGTACATGCTTAGGACAAAATCGATAATATACAAGTAATAATAACAAGAATTTACATAAAATATAACAAAAGAGTCCTAATAAGGGTTCTCCTTAAGGTATATTCCTAGTACCCGAAACTTGGGGTGTTACACATGGTAACTAGCTAGAGATAGTACTCTTTTTAGGTTACCAAAAAGAGGCAAAGCATCTAAGATAAATCTCAACTCTCAAGGCTTCGGTTTACCACTTTAGTTTGCCTATTCATTTGGGAATGGTAAGAAGTGATAATGTGAAGCTTACTTTTCTGGATCCGAATTAATAGTTCCTTCTAGAAGTTGCTTAAGAAATGTGGGTCACAATCACTTATTATTATTGATATAGGAAACCCATATAGTATAATTACATCTCAAAGGAAATTCTTAGCCACTATATAGTTTAGCAAAGAAAAGATGCTTGAGTGGAGTAAAATAAGTATACTTGGGAGAGTTGGTCAACAACCACCATGATAACTTCAACTCCTTGTGATTTAGGGAGCTCTTTGATGAATCCCATAGAGATCTCTTCCTACACTTGTTTAAAGTTGAGCTTGCTTATTATGGAGCTACCATTTAATTTAATTGGGATTCTATCACATTCTACCAAATGGCAATAAAGTTCATAAAAGAGGAATGCGGTGCAATAATGGAACTGCATGCATCAAAGTTGGGGTTTAAAGTTCAAACTTTCTTTTTGGTAGTTTGAATAGCACTCAGGTAGGTACATTAATTAACCATGACCAAACAAATCACAAATGAGGTATTGTGCATGTGTTTTATTTAAATTTATAATTAAAGTTTATGTGGAGGAAGAATGATTGGGAAAGAGAGGTTGAGGGGAAGAGGTTAGAGTTAATAGTATTTGATTTAAGTTTTTTAATAATGAATGATTTTTAATTAATTTATAATTAACTTAATAACTCTATACTAATCATAATTATTGGTTAAATAATCTAACAGATGAACAAAAATCGTCAATTTGTAAAATTAGGAGACCAAATGTTACAATTAAAAATTAGACGGACCAAAATCGTGGATTTAGGAAACTAGGGAGACCAAAATTACAATTTAGCCTTTAAATTTAAATTTAAAAAACTAAATTGTTGTTTATGAGAGTACACGTATTCACACAAAAAAAGAAAAAGAAACAAAGAAAAAAATTACTGACGCGGGAGATATATCACAGTAATTCCAGCATTTTTCACATACAATAATAATAATAACCATTAAAAGATAAAAACTGTATAGAGATTTAGAGACTCACAAGTGTCTAGTGTGAACTCACACTGAGGAGGGAAACCGGTAAAGGAAGGGAGTTTGTTTGTTAATGCTCTCAGCTTAATGATTTCTTCACGGTATAACTATTTGTCAGGCACTAAATATAGGCGTTATTTCTATTTCTGCTCCTGTTACATTTAAATTTAAATAAATGACAGAAGTAGGTTGCTTTCATATGGTTGGTGTGGTTTGATGTTTTGGTCGCTGAAATTTCAAACATAGTTTTAATTTTGAGGCTAGGGGGGTTTTATGTGGCTTGGTACTAATCAGGGAAGGTGATTAATTATTTGTCTAGGCTATAAGGATTTAACTATAATGACATTGCTTGCAGCATAACCATTAACAATTGGCATAGATGGGATTCAAACCTTTACTACTTAAGATATTTTGATATGTGAATATTTGTTCTTGGTTTATTTGCTTTTAACTGGCTTCCTTTATGTACACTTGGGTATTCATAAGAAGGAAAACAAAGATCCATATTCTCCAGCTGAGTTATATAGTCAAGTGTATTTTGGACTGTGTATGGTGCCAGTTTCACTCTTTCATCTGTTAACACCTGCATTTTCTTTCAAAGTCAGGATTTGGGTTGAAGCGTGAGCTTTGAATTTGAAACCATATATTTTTTTGGTGCAATCAGGAGGTATCTCCCTCCTGATCTCCCTCTAAGACTTGGGTTGAATCTAAGACTTCTTATTTGACATCCAACTAATCTCCCTCCTGATCGGCCCATTTTGGGGGTAGCGTGGTATCTCTAGTTGCGACTCTATACCCAAACCGAGAATAGAACTCCAAATCTTAATTAAAGAACCCAAATGCTGATCCACTTGTGCCAACAACTTAATAACCTAATTAAGCGACCCTTAACCATATATTGAATTCCAATTTAATAACCTGAATCTAAGCTGCCCTTCCTTGGTATGTAAAGGTTCATCTGAATATGTATTGGAACCTTTCATTTACAAGAAGGCTTTTTCTTTGCAGTTGGAGTATGGTGTGTTTGCAATATGTACTGTTGTGATAATAAGTACTTGAGTTGAGTCAATTTCCTGAACCAGGGAAACTTACACATTTCTTAGAATGTGCTTGAAACCTTTTGAAGCCCTTGCTCGAGCCTCAAGTCTCTTACTGACATAGTTTTCTATGTCACTTCACCTTACTATTTGAAATTCATGGATTTTTCTTATATTCTTTCATTCGTAGTAAGATATATAAAAGCAATATTTACTTTACCATTATTTTTAATCATTATTATTATTATTATTAATTACTCATTTAGTGCTTACAAAATTAAAAAATAAATTGTTGATACATGAATTTGTAAAATAAGTACCATATGTTTTTACTGAGTAAAATGAATCACAAATTACTTTCTTCTTTACTTACTATAAATTCAACGAAAATATCTCTCCTGCAGAAGACATACAAAGCATAGAGTTCCCTTCTTTTCTCCAAATTCCTACGTAATTTCACGGTATGAACTACAAATTAAGTTAATGTTGAAAAGAAATAAGAAACCAACATTTTAACTATTGTACAAAAACAAAAGAAATCAGCAGTTAAAAAAAATGAACAAAGATAAAAAGAAATTGGAAAAAAAAAAAGAAGAGAAGATGAACAACAAGGCCACACACTCTCAGGTCTCAATCCCATAGAAGAAATGAGAATTATAAACCTTATATATTTTTTTATTTTTTTGAATTACAAATAAGAAGAAACAAATAAAAAGCTCTAGTATTACACATGAAATCCAGAGCAACATAAAAAATAAAGTTAGGACAATTGAGCTGCATATCATACTTAACTAACTTATTCGCAACTAATGACATTACCTTCAATCTGATGAAGAGGATGAATTCAATGAATCAAGCTAAAGCACAGATAAGTAACACAACATCCTCGGTCAACAAATTCTAATCTTTCAAAATCCTCTTTTCCACACAATCTTGAAGCCATAATATATGCTCCATAATTCTTCCATAAGAATAGAGCAAGCACCCAAATACACAAAACAGCCACAAATAAAATAAACATCTTCATCGCGAACACCTCCACAGGAAGCCCTTCTACCCAAATCATTTAAAGCACCATCACATATAAACCTTAAATTTTTATTTTTACAAATCAACACTTTTTCTCACTCTCATCAAACAGGAAAAAAAAAAAAAACTGGCTTATTCATATTTTCTTTATTCTCTCTATCTTATTTCCCCTTATCAAAAATAGCCAGTATTAAGTTTCCGAAAACACCACAACAATTATAAAAGGGGGAGCAGGATTAAGAGCTTAATAAAATTATTATTAGAGAGAAGCCAAGATTCAAACTTGGGCGTTGCGGACTGAATCACAAGCGTGAGGGGTTTGCGGTAAAGCATCAACCCGATAGAATTATCAATTTCCACATTTGCCCCTCCCAGCAAACGGTGCCGTTTCGTGTGAATGAACTCACTGAGGAGGGAAAATGGTAAAGTGCAAGTAAAGGAAAGGGGGTTTGTTAAATGTTAATGAATGCTCTTAGCTTATTCGTTTCTTCATGGTGTACAAAAGTTATTATTTCTATTTATTCGCTCTTGTTACATTTTTAAATAAATTGAGAGAAGTAGGTTTTTTTTTTCATGTGGTGTGATTTGCTGTTTTGATCACCGAAAGCTTTTGAGGCTTGCTACTAATCAGGGAAGGTGCATTGATTCTTTCTCTATGTAAGGGTATAGGGATTTATAATGATGTTGCTTGCATTGCACCATAACCTTAGGACATAGGTAGGATTCAAACCTTTGCTACTTAAGATATTTTGATGCGTGAATATTTGTTCTCCAATTATTTGCTTTTAACTTGCTTCCTTTATGTAAACTTGTGTATAGACTAAAACTTAAAAGGGCTGTTTACACTTTTTTTTTTTCTTAGGAAAGGGGTGCAGTTGATGGGAGAGGGAAGTGTAACTCATGTTAAACACATACCACATCTATAATTGATTGAGTGATGTGTTCATTCCTTTGTTTATTTCATTACAATAATAGTTTTTGCTACAATACCTTTATTTTCTAATATTTATGTCTGTTATCAAAATTTGTCTGTGCTGAGTAATTATTCAACATCTTTTCTGTTTTTTTGTTCTAAAGCTAACATTGATATCCCTGCAATACAGAGCTGCTAGCAATTTGTCAGGGTCTGCTATATTAGCGTGGAATCATGGCATTAGGCACGTTGTTTGTGAGACTGATTCTCAACTTGCTGTGGATTTGATTACTGCAGGAGTAAATGTCTTTCATATTTATGCTCCTTTGATTAATCAAATTAAGAGCTTAATCTCTAGGGAGTGGAATTTCTCAATTTCCCACATTTTTAGAGAAGCAAACTCTTGTGCTGATATCTTGGCAAAGCGTGGCTCTTCTTCCTTGGATAATTTGGAGATCTTGGAGCAATGTCCTGCGATCCTTGATCTGGCAATTTTGTCAGATTCTTGTAACACCTTTCATGTTAGACCTTAGTGTCTGTTTTTCTGTTCTTTAATTTTCTGAATGATAAAAAAAAAAAAATATCCCTGCAATAGATTTGAATGCAGTTTATGGCATGCTGAGATTATATAGTGAAGGAGATAGAGAGGCTTGACTTAACCAATTCATATAGCATGACTCGATAGATTTGTGAGATGTGTTTGCTGGCCATTTTCTTGGGAGACTCCAAAGAGATTGCTTTCTTGCTCTCAATTTTCTGTTCAATCACTGTGAATTTGTTGCCTTTTGAACATGTTCGTTGTCTTCTTCCTTGACAAGTTGACATTGATTTCATGCTTCTTTACCAACGTCCATAGAATCTACAGTTCCATTGAACGCTGAACTCCATTGTGGTCACTACTTCATTCTGCTTTTATTTCTTGTTTCTTCATCACCAACTTCAACAATGAAACTGCAATTCATGATGGTCAGTGCCTCTTTCAAGAACTCTGAAATTCTCCATTTTCTTCCTGACAAGTGATCCTTCTCCCTAGAATTTGGATCTTGCAATTTCTTCTCCCAGAATTGATATAGTATTATATATGTAGTATAGTGTCCTTTAACTTGTTAAATTGAAGTTTTGCAATCAAATAAGTTGATCAAACTAATCTAATATTTTGTGTTACTTATTGAAGGTGGTCTAATATAAGCTCTGAAAGATTAAAAATGCTACATTCCTGTTGATGAAAGGATGAAAAAATATTAGCGTTACGATTTTTGTTCGATTTGAAAAGAAATTAACAACATATACTACATAATAAATAGGATTCCTTATGGTTTTGCTTTGTATATGGGTTATTGGTACCCTTGTACCATTAATTAATAAACTCTTTTCTTTGCTGATAAAAAAAAAAAAACTATCTTCACCGATTCAATCAACAATTCATTTTAAAATTATCAGGTATTAAAACTATAAAGTTAATATTGGAAAGACATAATAAATCAACATTTAAATTTAGTGTATAATCAACATAAAAAAATAACACGTTTTCTTTTTTAAAAAAAAAGAACAAAGATCAAAATTTGGAAAAGAAGAGAAGATGTGGAACAACGCCACACTCTCAATCTTATAGAAGAAAGGAAAGTGATAAGTCGTGTATAAATTTGTCACAAAAATGAAAGGAACCTTTAATAAGATCTAATCAATTCAAGTTAATAAATATCTCAATATAGTGAATATACTCAAATTTCCAATCTTTCATTCAACAATATCTTTTGAGTATATAAACTTGTTCTACATATAATCTTGATAATTCTAATTAATATTATAGATATGTTCTAATGTTCTCTATTAATATATAAAAAAAAATCTTAATATCCCTACACACTACAGTTAAAAGAACTTAAGTCAATGAATAAAAAAAAAAAAAGAACTTAAGTGGTCAGCCTTCTGCTAATTCCAGAGTTTGAGTTAAAGAAACAAAATCACCTACGAGCATTAACATTAAGCAGGAGTGAGACAGCAACACAAATAGAGAGAAGTGCACGATAGCGTGAAGGCAGCTTGGGTGCGCCGGACTGAACCATCATGGTGGGTGGGGAGTGGCCGAGCCTGAGGGGTTCGGGATTCACCTTCAACCCGGAGTCACCAATTTCCACATTTGCCCCTCCCCACAAAAGGTGATGCCTCGTATACCCGTACTGGAACTTGTATTTGTATACTTTATACTTGTTCTTACCAGATTTTGGCAAGCCTTCCGATGCGGTGGCTCCGCTGGAATCTCCTCCATGACTAATGGGGGGTGTACCTGCAAAGACACTCCAACACTCAAGTTAGAGGCGTAGAGGTAGGAGACAGGTATCGTAATGGGGATTAGATTTTTCGTACCTTGACGGGTTGGATCATTGCTGTATTTATAGGACTAAAATGGGAGATTAGATAGGATTATTTTTCTATCAAATCTCCTCAAATATCATGATTAAGATAGAGATAATTCTATCTTCTATCATTATCTTATGATCTGATCTTTCTCTATCTTATCTTATAGTAAGATATGCTTTTCGTTATTACTCCACTGGTCCGAGTGAGAAGTCTCTACTCGGCCAGCTCAGCTACTTGGTGGAGTGTCGAGTCCGAGTAGTACACATGCCCACCAAGCTTTGAAGTAATGTAGGAGCTTAAGTAGTGGTTGCGCCGAATTCGGATTTTACTTGGCCGAGTCGAGTTAACTCGTTCCATTGGGACAGGTCCGAGTTCGATTCTCGAAGCGTCATGTCGTTAGGTGATGGTGTCGTTTCAGACCTATTAAAGTCGTAACGCTTCCCAAGGGTGACGACAATGATTGTTTTTGAATTTTGAAACGTTCTAGGGATTCCCAAAGGTCTCAAGCCCTCCTAGCCGTTGATTGGTTTGGTGAAGGGTCTTGATCCAACAGTTCGGACCGCTTCGCCTTTTCGTATTCGCAACGCTTGGGGCCCTATATAAGGGGCACTGTTGATGCCGGTGTTCACTTTCCTCTTCAAATTTCATTTTCCTGGCGACATTTTCCTTCTTTCTACCATTCTGTCCTCCTTCTTCTAGCTTTTTCTTCTTCTTTTCCTCGTTCAGGTATGCCCTTCTCCTCTCCAATATTGTTCTTTGTTATCTGGAATGTCTTCTTTTTCTGGGGAATCAGGGCATTCCGGCGGAGGTCACATGCTCGCGCCGGAGGTTCACCTCATCGGAGAGGGCTCCGATGATGGTTCTCCCTTGTGCCGCTCTAACTCCGGTGGAGTTAGTAATGGTGTGTCGGCGGCAAATGTCGTCGTCGCGGATGTCGGGGTGGTTCGTCCATCCGTCGACCCTGTACAAGTGCCTTTAGTTGTTCCTGTCAGGGGGAGTAGTCCTAGATGATTCTGAGGCTACTGAGGATCGTCCTCTTGAGACTCGGCGTGCTCGGCCTCCTCTCCCTCCTCCCATTCTCCCCCAACCCATAGAGTCTAGGGGTAACAGGAAGGTTTATCCTCCTGTTATTGCTCCTGGTTATTCCTAGGTAGCCAGTGAGGTGGTGCTTTTGCCTCTCGGTATCAGACCGTGAAGGCTTTGTCTTCCCTTCTTGAAATGATTGATTTATGTCATTCAGAAAGGCCGAGTATGGTCCATCCCGAGCCCTGTGGGCCTGATGATCGAGTCTTCCTTTCTGCTGTTCCGGGCCAGTCTCATTTTACATATGTATATGAGGCTTTATTTTCGGTTCTCGGCATCACGGTGCCGTTTGACCAATTCGAAGCTGACGTTCTTCAGGAGTCGAACATTGCTCCTACGCAGTTGCATCCAAATTCCTGGGCTTCGCTACAGGCTTTCCGGGTGCTCTGCAGTAAATTTTTATTACTCCTACTGCTCCCAAATTCTTATATCATTACAAAGTTAAGGAGAGTCAAAAGGGCGGTTGGGTCTCCCTGATCGGGATCTCTGGTCGGTCTATCCTTAGTCCTTATACCTCCTCTTGGAAGAATTTCAAGAGTGATTTTTTCGTGTTCGCCCAGGTCCGGAAGGGGAGATCGAGTTTTTTGATAGTCGTGGGAGGCCAAGGTTCCCTCTTTATTGTACCCGTTCCCCGAACAAGCGGTTGTCTTGGCAGGTCGTGAACATGTCTCTTGAGGATCAGGATGACATGGTTACCCTGTACAAGTTGTCGCGTTCCCTATCTTGCAAGACGATTGTGGGGAGTCCTACTTCTCGGACTCCGAGAAAAGATTGAGATTGTGAGTATCTTTTTTTATTCGGTCTTCTTTCTTTATTTTGTTTTTTTTACTGATATTTGTTTCTTTTGCAGCTGTGATGGGGAGATTCGACTACAAAACGACCAAGAAGCAAAGGCTTGAGAAACTGAGGAGCAAGGATCCTGCCGCTGAGGTTGTCCGAGTTGCTTCTCCCATTCCTTCTCCTCCTCCCCCTCCTCCTTCTCCGAAGAGGAAACAACAGGAGGCTATTTTGTGGGGGGGGGGGGGATGGCCCTTCCAAGAAGTCGAAACTGAGTCCACCTGGTGCTCAAGCTGCAGGTTCTTCCGTTGAGAAGCATCCAGCCTTTCTTTCTATGAAAGATGGGCGGACTTCACTTTGGGGGAAGGACTTCAACCCCCAGGCTCTCATCTGTGCCGACAATCTCGGTCAAGCAGATCGGGATATGTTGAGGGATGTCGGGCCGCTACTTTCTATGGAGGCTGTCTGTCGATTCCAAGCCCGTTCATGGGCTATTGCCCAATATTGGGCCGAGGAGTTCAACCACGGCCATTGGGAGCTTGTCATGGTGAAGGAGGCTGCTGCTAAAGCTGAGTAAGCCCTGGTTGAGACTACCCGGGCTAACGAGACTATTCTTCAATCTGCTGAGGAGTCTCGAAGGTCCCAGGAGGAGGTGGAGGCTAAGTTAAAGGAGGCTGAGGGCCGAGAAGAAAATCTAAAGCTTTCCTTAGCGGCATCCGAGAACTCAACCCGGGAGCTGCAAGCCGAGGTGGAGCGGCACACTCTCGAACTTGCATAGGCGAAGATGGACACTGCCAATTCTGAGGCTAAACTTAAGGCCGATTTGGGCGAGGCCCTGGACGAGATCGTTTCAACCTATGAGGCCGGGTTCAAGAAGGCACTTCGCCAAGTTCGTTACTTCTTCAAGGATGCCGACACCTCTCTTTTTTATGTTGATAAAGATATCAATAAAGAGGGGCAGTTGGTGGAGGAGTCTGCTCTTGAGGGTGAGGATGCTCCCGGCGACTCCACTCAACCTGTTGCTTAGTCTTAGGAATTTTGTCTTTTTATTGTAAAGGCTCGTACCTGGCCTACTGAATAGGGTGTTGCCTTAATGAAATTTATTTTTCTCTTAAGTATCCCCCTTTTTATTTTCCTCTTATTATTAGTTTGTGGTCCGTTTTTGTATCCTTTTAAAAGGTCTACTCGCCTTTGTTAACTCACTTTTTGTATCCTTATAAAGGTCTACGCGGTTTTTTACATTAACTCGCTTTTTGTATCCTTATGAAGGTCTACGCGGTTTTTTCTAACTCGCTTTTCGTATCCTCATAAAGGTCTACGCGGTTAGTTAATTATATTGAAATTCGGTCATTCTCCTTTCGGGATGCCGAGTATCGCTCACTAAGTGGCGTTTAATGCCGGTATCCAATTGGTCTACTCGGTCAAGTAGATAATTTGAAGGAAGGAGTTTTATTAACAAAAGAAATCGGGTGTGCCTCATTAAAACCTCTTTGACAAAAAAACCTCTTTGGGAAAAAAAATGTCAAAGTAGGAAAAAGAGTACATCACCACTTACAATTTTCTATCTGTAATAAAACTTTGAATGTGTCGTATTCCAAGTTCGGGGGATGGCTTTGCCAGATGGATGCTCTAATCAGTAGGCTCAATTTCCCAGTGACTCGGTTACTTTGAAGGGGCCTTCCCAGTTGGCTACAAGCTTGCCCTCTCCTGTAGCTTTTCTTGCTTCTTCGCACTTTCTCCAAACCAGATCTCCGACTTTGAAGTTTCTTGGTTTAACCTTGTTGTTATACCTCTTCTCGGCTCTTCTTTTACAGGCCTCTATTCTGATTTGGACCTCGTTAAGGGTCTCTTCGGTCATGTCGAGTGCATGCCTTAGTGATTGATCATTGTTTTCCTAGATGAAATTTGATCTTCGTAGGGAGGGTTCTCCAACTTCTACTGGTATCATGGCATCCGATCCATATGTGAGTCTGAAAGGTGTTTCCCCCATTGTTGATTGCGGTGTGCAACGATATGTCCAAAGGATTGCGGGAAGCTCGTCGGCCCAACTTCCTTTGGCCTCGCCTACTCGTTTCTTCATTTCTCCGAGTATCACCTTATTCGCTGCTTATGTTTGTCCGTTGGTCTGTGGATGTTCCACTGAAGCCACTCGGTGCCGAATCCCGAGGTTTTTGAAGAACTCCTCAAGGTTCTTTTCGGTGAACTGTCTTCCATTGTAGGATATTATTGAGTGGGGGATGCCGAATCGGCATATGATATTTTTCCATATGAATTTTTGCACATTATGGGCAGTGATAGTGGCCAAGGGTTCGGCTTCGGTCCACTTCATAAAATAGTCAATTCCGACTAGGAGGAATTTGACTTGTCCCTTAGCAAGTGGGAAAGGGCCTAATATGTCTACTCCCCACATGGTGAAGGGCCATAGTGTTGTGACATTATGCAACTCTTCCGCTGGTAGGTGGGATATGTTGCCAAATTTATGGTATTCTTCACATTTTTTCACGTATTTGACGCAGTCGCGGTGCATTGTTGGCTAGTAGTATCCGGCTCGTAGGATTCGGGCTGCCATGGCCTTTCCTCCTGAGTGCATTCCGCATATTCCTTTATGCATCTCGTTTACCACGTACTCGGCTTGAATATTTGTGACACATTTCAATAGTGGTGCAGTGAAGCCTCTCCTATAAAGGTCTTCTCCCTCTATGACGTAGTAACTAACCCTTCTTCTGATTTTTCTGGCCTCTTCTCTGTTTTCTGGGAGGGTTCCTTCTTTCAGAAAGTTCCATACCTCGGTCATCCACTCTCGGTCTGCCGGGTTGATACTAGAGACAAGTATGTCAATACTCGGAGCAGATACTATTTCCTGTATGACAGTTCGGTGTTGGCCTTTCTTCTTTGTACTTGCCAATTTTGATAGCAGGTCGACCCTTTCATTCTGCTCTCTTAGAATATGGTTGAGTTCGAACTCAATGAATTCGTTCTTCAACTAGGAGGCCAGGTGGTAGTACCTTGTCATCTGGGGGTCCTTTGTTTGATAGGATCCATTCATTTGCCTAGTGACTAACTTTGAGTCACTCTAGCATCTAAGGTGTTCCGCCCCTACCTCCTTAGCAAGTTTCAGTCTAGCCAGCAGGGCTTCGTACTCGGCTTGGTTGTTAGATGCATCGAAGTCAAATTTGAGTGATTGTTCCAAGATAATCCCTTCAAGACTTTCGATTATGACTCCTGCTCCGCTACCTTTGACATTCGAGGAACCATCCAAATAGAGGGTCCACCATGGGGCGGGTGCCTCTTCTACTGGCGCTAGCTCTGCAATGAAGTCGGTTAGACACTGTGCTTTGGTAGGTCCTCTCGGCTCATACTTGATGTCGAACTCGGATAACTCGACTACCCATGCTATCATTCTTTCGGCTAATTCCGGCTTCTTTAGTACTTGTCGTATTGGGTGGTCTGTTCGCACCACCACTTGATGGCTCTGAAAGTATGGTCGTAGCCGTCGTGCTGAAGTGACCAAGGCTAGTGCTAGCGTCTCTATCATCTGGTACCTGGTTTTGGCATCTTTCAACACTCGGCTTATGTAGTAGACTTGTTTTTGCATCTGATTTTCTTCTTGAATAATGACCGAGCTGATTGCGTCTCCTGAGACTGCTAGGTATAGCACTAAGTCTTTGTCGGGTTCAGGTCGCGTTAGGATTGGTAGTGATGAGAGTAGTGTTTTTATCTTTAGAAAGTTTGCTTCACATTCTTCATTCCATTCAAACACCTGTTGCTTCTTGAGGAGTTGGAAAAAGGGTCTGGCTACCTCTGCCGCTTTCGGCAAGAAGCTGGACAGGGATGCCAGCCTTCCAGTTAGCCTTTGTACTTCCTTCATGTTACTCGAGCTTCTCATGCTTATGTTGGCTGCACATTTCTCCGGATTAGCTTCTATGCCTCTGTGTGTGAGCATGAAGCGTAAGAATTTTCCACCATATACTCCGAATACACATTTCTCAGGATTTAGCCTCATGTTATGTTTTCTGATCTCGCCAAAAATTTTGGCTAAGTCTCCTGAGTGTGAGTTCGGTTCTCTGCTTTTAACCATCATGTCGTCGACGTAGACTTCCAGGTTCTGGCAGAGTTGGTCCTTGAAAATCTTGTCCATCGGACGCCGATATGTTGCTCCCGCATTTTTCAGCCCAAATGGCATTACCGTGTAACAATAGTTGGCCGTATCAGTTATGAATGTTGTCTTTTCTTCATTTGGTGGGAACATAGGTATCTGGTTGTACTCGGAGTACGCGTCCAAAAAGCTCAGGATCGGATAGCCGGCTGCTCCGTCTACCAGCTTGTCGATGCTTGGCAACAGGTATGAGTCTTTTGGACACACTTTGTTAAGGTCTGTGTAGTCAGTACACATTCTCCATTTGCCATTTTCTTTCTTTACCATCACCACATTTGCAAGCCATGTGGTGTATTGCACTTCTCTTATGAAACCGACACTAAGTAGTTTTTCAGTTTCTTCTTTAACCGCTTTTCCTCTTTCAGCCTCGAGTTTTCTCTTCTGTTGGGACATTGGCTTAGCCTCTGGACAGATGGCAAGCTTGTGGCAATGGAAGCTCGGGTCATTCCGGGCATGTCGGCGGCTGACCATGCGAACAAGTCGGCGTTGTCTAACAGGACTTTGGCAATTGTGTTCTCGGTCTCATTTGCTAACTGAGTCCTGAGTTTTGTGCATTGCCTTGGTTCTCTTCCTATTTGGAAAGATTTTACCTCCTCTGTAGGCTCTGCTCTCGGCTCGACCTCTCTGGGGTCGAGATCACCTTCCTCTACTGGTTGTGTTGCGAGCGAGATGCATGCTACGTGCTTTACTGTTGGTTCTGGAACCTTTTTACCGCTAGCTATCCTTAGACTCTCTAAGTAGCATTCGTGGGCTGTCTCCTGATCAGCTTTGACTGTCACTATCTTCCCTTCCGAACCAGGGAATTTCATTGCCAGGTGTGGAGTTGAGATCACTGCCCCTAGTTCGTTGAGTGTCGGCCTGCCTATGAGAATGTTGTATGAAGTAAGGGCGTTGACTAAGAGGTACCTGACTGTGATAGTCTTGGACCCCTTCTCCTCATCTCCGAAGGTAGTGATGAGGTCAATGTAGCCTCTGGTATTGACCTTTTCGCTTGCAAAACCGACTAGCTATTCGGTGTACGGCTGTATCTTACTTTCCGGGATGTCTAGCTGTTGGAAGGTGGACCAGTATAAGATATCTACTAAGCTGCCTTGGACGACTAAGACTTTACACACCAACCAATTTGCAACCTCAACCTTGACCACTACTGGTCATCGTGGTTGGGTTCTACGCCTTCAAAATCTGCATCTGTGAAAGTTATAGGAGCCATTTTCCTGTGTATTCTAGGGCTTATTGAAGCCGCATTGATTGATCGGAGGCTGTGCATGTGTCTTTTCCTTGCTGAGCTCGAGCTTCCCCTTCCAGCGAATCCTCCTGCTATTGTGTTGATAACGCCTCGGAGTCGAGTCTCGGGAGGTTTAGTCGGTTGCTCCTGGCGGGACTCTTCCGTGCGTCTGGTTTTTCTGTCGCGATCGTCTTCTCGGTCTCGGGTTCATTCTCGCTCAGACTTTCTGCTGTCGTCTCGGACGAAGCGTCGTAATTTGCCCTGTTGGATAAGATTTTCAATCTTATCTTTCAGGGTGGTGCAATCTTCAGTGGTGTGTCCGTACACTTGATGGTATCTGCAAAACTTGGACTTATCTGCTTTCACTGGAGAGTGGTTCCGAGTAGGCAGACTTATTAGCTCGGCACTACAGGCTTCTTCTAGAACCCGTGCTCTACTATCTGTTAGAGGGGTGTAATGAGTAAACCTTGCGCGAGGCGGTCTGTCGGCTCTAGATCTGTTACTCCGCTCTCGGCTTGTTCCCGGTTTCTCGTGTTCCTCCTTGCCTTTTAGAGGACTCGCCTCTGACTCGTTCTCTGAACTTAGTCATTTCTTCCATCTAGATGTATCCTGCTGCTCTTGCTCTGAGCTCGTCCATGTCATGCGGTGGCTTCTTGCAGAGACTGTCCGAAAAGGGTCTGGATTTCAACGCCATCAGCATGGCGGTCAGTGCTACCTGGGGATTTAAGTATCGGATCTTGACGGAGATTTCGGCGAATCTCTCCATGAAGTCCCTGAGGGACTTGTTGTCCTCTTGTCGAATGTTGGCTAACGCCACTACTGTTAAGTGGTGGGGTCGACTCGTGGCGTATTGAGCACCGAAACGAGCGACTAGTGTGGTGAATGAATCGATCGAATGAGGGGGGAGACGCGTGTACCAGTTCAATGCTGCCCCCTTCAGAGTTGTTGGAAACACACGACACATGATGGCGTCGTCGTTTGTGTACAAGTTCACCTACTTGATGAACGCGTCGATGTGCTCGTCCGGGTCGGTTAGACTGTCATAACGGTCCATGGACAAGGGCTTCCACCCGGCCAGTAGTGGAGTTTCCATGATACCATCTACAAATGGGTGTCGCCTCATTGTCTCGGGTATTGTGTTTCGTCTTGGGGCTGCTCGTGAGCTTGAGGCGGGTTTGGACTCTAAGTGGGTTGCTATTCGGTCTGCCTCGCTCCAGGTGGTGTCTTCCTACTCTGTTCGGTCAGGATGTTAGTTGCCGGTTGCGTGGGCAACCGAGAGTCCATTCTGGTCCTCTTGTAGTTTCTGGTACTGCTCTCGGAGGGTGGCGTTCTCCTTGCGGAGGTCCTCTATCTCCTTAGTGCTGTTCTGCTTCAGCGTGTTGACTTCCCTTTGCAGGGCTTGGATCAGCTGGTGATTCTCAAGCGCCTGACGCGGGAAGGGCGCCACGTTGTTGGGGTTACCTCCCTGGGTATCCCCTGGAGGCAGTGTGCCCTGGATTTGGGTTTCCGTTCCCTGTGGTCACTTTTTGTGGTTCGTTGTTTTTCTCTTGGTTGTTGCCGTTGCAATTATGTCGTCTTGATTGATGTGGCTGAGAATAGTTTCACCGAGCCCCACGGTGGGCGCCAAATGTTCTTACTAGATTTTGGCAAGCCTTCCGGTGCGGTGGCTCCGCTAGAATCTCCTTCGTGACTGGTGGGGGTGTACCTGCAAAGACACTATTACGCTCAAGTTAGAGGCACAGAGGTAGGAGACAGGTATCGTAATGGGGATTAGATTTTTCGTACCTTGGCGGGTTGGATCATTGCTGTATTTATAGGACTAAAATGGGAGATTAGATAGGGTTATTTTCCTATCAAATCTCCTAAAATCTCGTGATTAAGATAGAGATAATTCTATCTTCTATCATTATCTTATAATCTAATCTTTCTCTATCTTATAAGATATGCTTTCCGTTATTTGTATTTGTATACTTTGTACTTAACCGCGGTTGCAAGGTCAACTCGGTAGACCACCACCGTGCCGTTGACTAACGGCATGGTGAAGTTGTCGGCTGTGAGGATGGAGACGGCCTCTGTGCTTCTGGTAGAAGCCCGGAACGGTGGCGTTGCCAAAGGGGCGCGTGGCGTTGTTGGGGCCTACGAACACGCCGAAGGAGAGGCGCACGTCCTCGTATTGGATGTCCTTGTTGGAGTGACTGTTGTCAGAGACGGATCTACGGGGGGGCACGCAGGGGCTGTAGCCCCCCCTCCCTCTAGCTTCTCTTAAATATATGTATATAATAATATACTAATTAATAATATATATACTAATTCTAATAAAAAATAAAATAAAATAATATATACTAATTAATAAATATTATAATATATTATCATTGATTATATACTAATATTTTTTATAATATATGTTGTCACTAATTATAATTTAACCTAAAGAGATATATACACGAATTAATAGATATTAACTGTTTTAAAATTTGATGACTTTTAGTTATTATTATATCTAATGAGTTTGTTCCTCTTTTTTATTGTGAGATTATTGTTTTGAGTCTTGTTTGATTGTTATTGTGTTTGTGAGACAAAATTTTTTTTTTCAAAACTTGAAAAAAAAATAATACAACTTATAAAGACATTTGTTTCCTTCTTGTATCATTTGAAACAAAAGTTGATTTTAGTTTTATGTGTAAAACTAATAAATAATTTTATAAAATTTATTATTATTAAATATTCATTTAGTATAAGTTAGATACTTAAATAATTAAAGTAAAAAAAAAATCCCAACCCCCCGTTCAATAGTTTTCTAGATCCGTCCCTGACTGTTGTCAAGCTTGAGAGTGAAGAAGAGAGTGTTGTTGTTAAGAGGGGGATTCAGGGATTTGTTGAGGGCAGGAACGTAAATGTACTCCACGTAGCATCTTGGTTCGAGGAGTTTGTAATCCATCAACGGAAACACACACAAAAGGACTATGGCTATTATGCTGAAGCTGAACAAACAGCACGCGCAGCGCATCCCCATCTATGGTAATGGGTAAAAGTGAAATGTTGTAATGGCAATGAGGCAATTCTTTTATAATATACAGAGATATCCTAGGGCTAGGAGGATTACAATCAATCACATGATTCTATTCGATTGTTGACCTGATTCAGTTATTAAGTATATTAATTAGATTAGATTAGATATCTTATCTTAGGATTTATTTAAATTTAAATTGTAGATTTTTTTTTTGAGAAAATTTTGTCTTACGATTTAGATAGATATTTTATCTTAGAATTTTATCTAAATTCAAATTGTTGATATCTTATCTTTGTCTTACAATTTATATTTCTTATATTGGGATTTATTTAAATTCAAATTGTAAATATCTTATTTTAGGATTTCTATATAAATATCTCATGTACAACTACAATCAATTTTAATGGAGATTCTATCAGATTCTCTAATGGAAATTAAGGATTCATGACAATATTGAATATAGTCTCTTATTCTCATTGACAATAAGGAGGATTACAGCATATATATGTACAGTGCTAAAATATACATAGATATTCAAGGAGGATTAACAATCACATGATTCTAGGAGGAATGTTATTTAATTTCCTGTAATATACTGAGATATTCTAGCAGGATTACAATCACGGTAAATTTGATAAAAGGGCAATGCAATAAATAATGGAGCTGCTGCATGCATGCATGTGTCAAGTAGTTAGGCCGCATCCACACAGTGACACAGCAGAGAGAGAACCTTTTCTTTTCCTCTCACTGAACTTAGATGGTATGCTGCTCGATTAGAATCATAACTCAATGCTTTAGCCAATCTTTTATCTTTAACCATATGTAAAAAATGAACCGAGGGATCTAACTCAATTGATTCAACATGTATGTGAGTTGTTATAAATTTTTTGATATTTATTTTCAATTCCTACGAATAAAAAAATATAAAAAATGAATTGTAGATGAAATGATCTTCCAGTAGGAAGAAATCAGAAAAAAAAAATGCCATTGTTAAAATGAGGAAGAAAGCCAATAAAAAAAATACGAATCAGCTTGCAGTAGCCACATTAATTGCAACAACTTGAGTTTTAACATAATGAAAACACATATCAAAAGAACATCATAAAATTATAGGGTTATTTTTGTCTAAAAAAAATTATTATTAATTACTCATTTAATGATTTAAAAACTTAAAAAGGATAAATTGTTGATACATGAATTTAGTAATATAAGTAGCATGTGTTTTTACTAACTAACTTCGATCACAAATTACCATACTATAAATTCGATAAAAGCATTGAAGAGTATTACAAAGTTATGAATATTATGTAATTTTTATTTAATTTAAATATTATATAAAAATTAAAACAATACCATTCAGCTATGACTGATTTAATAACAGTTCAACCACGATAAAATAATTAAAACCTTGAACCACTATCCTCATTGATTCAATCACTAGTCTATATATTTTTTTTAATATTCAACGGGCCTTAAAACCCAATATATATATATATATATATATATATATATATATATATATATATATATATATATATATATATATATATATAAAATAGTAAGTGAGGCAGAAATCCCCATGACATCAGAAATAAGCAAATGACCTAAAAATTTGGTGGTTGCTCAAACATAACACTATTAGATTGTATATCACAAGCATAATTTGCTAGAGCATCTGTGCAATAGTTTCCTTCCCTGTATGTGTTTAATTGTAACCATTCCCATCCTTTCTATAAGCTGTCTTATTGCTCAACACAGCCTTCATGAGTTCCAGTAATACTCTTAACCACAGTTTCTGAGTCCACTTGAAGTATGAGATTCTCCAATCCTCTATCATTGGCCATATGTAATCCCTCTAGTACTCCCCATAATTCTGCTATGAATGTTATGGTAATGCCAACTCTCTTCACCAGTCCACTGATCCATTCCCCTGAATGATCTTGAATAATGCAGCCACATCCTGCCATTCCTTGGTTCCTTCCATCCGTATTTAAACAATACCAACCAATTTTGGAGGGGGTTGCCATTGAAAACATAAGAAATCAACGTTTAAATTAGTGTAGAATCAACATAAAAAATTAAATAAAATTAAAAAAAAAGGAACAAATATCAAAATTTGGAAAAGAGAAGGCAAAACATGCAGTGCCACACTAAGAGAAACAAAAGTGTAAGGAAGGAAAGTGACAAGTCTTGTATAGATTCGTCACAAAAGTGTAAAAACTAAAAAAAAAAAAAAAAAAAAAACCTTTAATAAGATGTATTTTATAGTTTGCCTTAATAACTGTAAAAAAAAATTCAACATACTCAGATCTCCCATCTTTTATTCAACAGTATCTTTTCAGGACTTGTTTGAATAAATTTATCTAAAAGCACTTTTAGGAGAAAAAAAAAAAAGTTCCCTTAGCTTCTTTATAACATAAGAAGAAAAAATAAAATAAGTTTCTATATAACATAAGCTAATTTGTAGAAGTTCTCTCATATAACTTCTCCAAAAGATGAAAAAACTTCTACAAATTAGTTTGTGCATAAGTTAATTTGAACTTATGAAAAAACTTATTACATTTTTTTTTCTTATTTTCTTCCCCTCTTAAAAGTGTTTCTGGATAAGATTACCGAAACAGGCTTAAGTACACACATTTGTTCTATACATATGTAGATATAGAAATTTTTATAGTATTTCAGTCAATGCATTACACATAACAAATATTTATTTTATACAACTTTTTTTAAAGCAAATTATTATTTTATATAACTAAAATTTATAATGAATAAACATTTCTAAATATATAAGATATATTATAATTAAAATCTATAATAAATAAATATTTTTGTACTTATAAATTATATTTTAGATTTATGATAAATAATTTAAACTGTGATATATTGTTATTATTAATTATTGATAATTTCTTTTAAAATATAATCATTTAGTTGATATTAAAATTATAAGAGAATATATTATATGCATGTTAGAAGCATATTTGAATTTTGAATATAAAATATACATTTGAAATTAGTTTTTGATATTCAGTCATAGCTTGTTAAATGATTAAGTTGATACTAAAAGTATGAGAAGATATATCATTATGAACATATAAGAAGATATATCATATGCAAGTTATGAGAGTAAAGTCCACCGTTTAATGAGGAAATATAAAAGGAGATTAAATAAAAAACAATAAAAAATTTCTTCTGTTTTATGAATAGAAAAAGCATTAACTCCACATCCAAAATTTATTAATAACCACGAGGAAATGAATACAGTTAGCATCACCCAAAAGGCACCGAAAGAAAGTTAGGGCAGAGGATTTGTTGAGGGCAGGAACGTAAATGTACTCCACGTAGCATTTCGGCTGGCCCACTCGGAAACGAAACCACGTATACCCAAACCCGACGACTCCGTGTGTTATGAAGAACAAGCAGAGCGTGCAGCCCCTGACGCAGGCCCACACCGCCATCTACGGTGGCCGGAGAATGGAGAAACAAAAGACGATCACGGGATGGGTAAAAGTGAAATGTTGCCATGGCAATGAAGTAACAACTGCTTCTTGCGGTGGATTCAGTGATAAGGGATCACTCACACACAAACCTCGTACTTTCCTCTTTTTTTATTTTTTATTTTAGATATCCTAGGAGGATTGCGATGGATCACATGATTCTGTTGGACTGATTCAGTTATCATATCTTATCTTAGGATTTATTTAAATTCAAATTATAGGTATTTTATTTTAGGATTTTAATTAAATAATTTAATTGTGATACACTGACAATGTAAAATAGTTTTACATTATTATCTAATCACAAATCAAGTAGATATCTTATATTAGAATTTAGCTAAATTTAAATTGTAGATGTGTTATATATATATATCATGTACAATTACAATTAACAAATTGTTTAAATATGTTTTTAGTCATTGCAATTTAGTGGTTTTTTTTTTATTTTTCGTCCTTACAAATTTTTGTTTGTTTTTGTTTTAATTCTTGTAAATTATGTTTGTTTTATTTTTTGTCCTTAAAACAGTTTAGATAAGATAACGCTTTAAACAGTAAAAAAACGTTATCTAAATCAAAAACAAAACAAACAAAATTTGTAAGGATCAAAACCAAAAAAAATATTTTGCAAGAACGAAAAATAAAAAAAATCCTAAATTACAAGAAATAAAAAATATTTAAGCCTTAACAAATTAACTAAAATTAAAGAATGACACTAGTAGCATGTGGTAACCAATTTGATTTCTCTGTTAAGGAACCGCGATCTTTTGTTGTTGACAGAAATGTAGGCATGAATTAGATTTTTTGACTGGATCAAGCAACGGCTAAGTGAACCTAGCTCTATTTAAATTTAGAGTAAAAAACAATTTTGCTTCCAAAAAACTAATCTCTCTTTCTACTTAAATTTTGCTGCTACTCAACAAATATAAGATAATTTCGCACTCTTTTTGGAGCATCGGTGTTCTGGCTTCTCTACACTCTAAATTTAATTTACCCTTCTAATTAACAGTTTTTATATGGTGTGGTTTGTTGTTTTGGTCACTGAAATTTCAAACAAAGTTTTTGAGGCAAGGACTTTATAATGTGGCTTGATAATCAGGGAAGGTGCACTTGACTAATCCACCTTCTGGTTTCTTCTAAGGAAGGACATCCACTAAGGGCATAGGGATTTATAATCATATCGATTCCAGCATAACCTTAAATAATTGGCATAGATAGGATTCAAACCTGTTACTTAAGATATTTTGATATGTGAATATTTATTTGTTCTCCAATTAATTATTTGCTTTTAACTAACTTCCTTTATGTACACTTGGGTATTCATAAGAAGGAAAATAAATGATCCATATCCTCCTGCTGAGTTGTACAGTCAACTGAATTTTGGACTGTGTACGGTGCCAGTTTCACTGTTCCTGCTTTTAACACCTGAATCTTCTTTCAAAGTCAGGTTTTGGTTGAAACATGAACTTTGAATTTATAACCATATATTGAATTTCAATTTAGGTGACGTTTAGTTATAATTCTTTTTTTTTTTTTTTTCTAATTTTATTTTTTAATTATAAAATTATTACCTTATTTTTATTTACAGTAAGCTTCTACTTTGCAGTAAGAATATGAATTTTGTTACTGGGTGGAATTTGATTTGTACGGAAATTTAAAAAATAGTAACTTTTTTTTTTGTCTCGTATCATTTATTCTGCAATATGTACTATATACTGATAATATGTACTTGAGTCACTTTCCTAGACCAGGGAATCTTACATATTTCTTAGACTGCTTGAATCTCTTTGAACTTGAAGCCCTTGCTCAAGTCTCTTACAGTCTTCTAGCATGTTATACTCTAAACTCAAATAAGAAAAACAAGGCCAATCACAGTCAGGCCATATAATAACATAATATAATGGCCCAGACTAGTATCATTGTTGATATTTGATATTTATAAATGACTTAATCATGTTTTCAATCCCTTAAATTAGATGGTTTACCTTTTTAAGCTTCCAAATAAAATTTGTATTTTTTAATCCTCAAATTCGAAAAAAAATGCTCTTCTTAGTTTCTCCGCTAGAATTTGAGAACTAAAAATGTAAATTTTTATTTGAGGAAAGGAAATAAAATGAACATTTTTTAAATTTAAGAGACAAAAAACATATCCCTTAATTTGAAAGACTAAAAACAAATAAACATTTATAAATTATAATAACCTTTTTTAAGGCTCAATATAAGTGAAAAGAAATGTTTTGTTATTTGTATGTATTTTCTTTGTATATTTATTTTCCTATGAAATTTTACTTTTTATTAAATTAAATTTTAAATGATTATTAATAATAGAAATTTGTCATTGTTAATTTTGTTTTTCATATATTAAATTTTCGCCCCCCTAACAGAAATTTCTGTCCCTGCGTGTAGACATGCTTCCGAACACAGACATATAGCTTTTTCTGTTACCTCACTATCGATCTTTGATTGATTTCTCTTCTTTGTTGTTTCTCTTTTTCCCTCTTCCTTGAAAAGTTGAGGAACCACGACTATTTGGTCTAATCCCATCTATAAACCATGTTTTGGTTGAATGACCATGATATGCGATTGCAATCTTTTGCCCATTCTAAGAAATTTATATTGTGGTCAGTTTCTCTAAGAATCACTTTACCTGATGGAATCATGCAAATATCATCATGAAAACTTTTTACATTGTTGATGTCATGAATACCATCTCAGAGCAAATTCTTGACATTAGTAAGTTAAACATGATATAGCATGACTCTATGTAGATTTTTGAGATGTGTTTGCTGGCCACTTTCTTTGGAGTCTCCAAAGAAATTGCTTTCTTGTTCTTTTAATTTTTTGTTCAATATGTTGTGAATTCATCGTCTTTTGAAAAGGTTTTTCGCTGTAGAAGAATGGTCCACTTTACGTTATTAAATGGAAAATTGTCTTTGCCCTAGCATTTGTTAACATCGGTTATATATATGGTGGTGTCGTGGTGATGTTCAATGACATTTAATGGGTAGGTAGAAATCTGCTCAAGTGATTTGGTTAGGGTAGAGATGTTAATGACAATTTAATGGTGGGCAGAAATATACTTTTAAAACACTATAAGCCATTTATTAAATAACTTGCAATTTTAATACTAGTAATGTTTTAATTATCTACAGTTGTTAAGTTTTTATTAAATAATTTTAGTTGAGTCATGAGTGTACTAATACTAATTTTTAATTACTTGCATCATTTTTCTTTTCAGTTTTTACTTTACATGTCAATGACAATGATCTTATCTTCTAATAACAAAAATAAAAATATATAATTTTAAGGGGTTGCGACTTTCTCAGAGTCACAGACTCTACACATAGTCAAGTCATGGATTCAACTAAAGCAAAATATCATACCTATAATTTGAGTAGCCTATATTTTTCATTTAATTTCATATGTAAATGGCTATAGAGTTGTACTATCTTTTATTCAAGTGCTCAACTGAGATCCTTCACATTCTCATCAACTATAATGCTAGAGTATTGAAATTAAAAAATAATTAATTACGAGAAAAGTATTTAAAACGAATTGTGATCAGATATTTAAAATTAAAAAAAATGTTAATTATACTCAAACAAACAATCGCAATTTTTTATTTTTAAATATATTCATATTCAAAATATTCATCCTAAATTAAAAAAAGGGCTATTATAATGTTAACTTTTACATTTATCTATAAATACTTAAATCAATAACCATTAATTATAGCACGAAGAAACAAGCCCACCAAAAAAAAAAAAAATACAGTAGCATGAAGAAACAAAAATTAGATAGTAAAGGAGAGAATTTCTTGACTTTACATTATAGTATTCTCTAATTCATAGACAGAGAAACAGAGTAAGATATATAAAATTAAAAAGCAACATTTTGTTATAATCCTAATCCTAATCTTATTATCCTTGCACCAACGTTAGCCTTGTACTAATTCCATTCCATAGTTTTTGAATTATTATATAGAAACAAAATCACCTAACCCAGAAGGAGCATTAAGACACCAACAGCAACACAAAGAGGGAGAAGCAGCGCACGCGCACGCGCACGATAGCATGGACGGAGCTTGCGTGCGCCGGTGTGGATCATCATATTGACTGGTGAGTCCCCGAGCCTGAGGGGTTCGGGGTACAGCTTCAACCCGGAGTGGCTAATTTCCACATTTGCCCCTCCCCACAAACGGTGTCGTTTCGTGGAGATGCACCCGCGCTTGGTCTCGTACCTCACCGCGGTGGCGAAATCGACTCGGTAGACGGCGGTGCCGCCGTTGACCGGCACGGTGAGGTTTCCGGCGGCGAGGAGGGACCCACTTTTGAACGCCTTCTCCCCGCGGCCCTGGTAGAAGCCCTCGACGGTGGCGTTGCCGACGTGGCGCGTGGCGTTGGGGCCCACAAAAAAACCGAAGGAAACCCGAACGTCGTCGTATTCGACGCCCTCGTCGCGGTTGCGGTTCACGAGCTTCAGGGTGAAGAAAACAGTGTTGTTGTTGGGAGGGGAAGTTAGGGTTTTGTCGAGGGCAGGGACGTAAATATGCTCAACGTAGCATCGCGGTTCGTTCACCTTGCTACTAAGGAACACAATCAGAAACGCGGGGCCAACGGTGATTATGATGAAGAAAAACCCGCAGCAGCAACTGCCTGCCGCCATCTACGGTGGCCGGAGAATTTTGAGTATGCGAATTGAGGGTGGTTTTGGTTTGGAACAATGGTTGTAGCTCTGTAATTGGTTTTAATATTAATACTGAGTGAGCACATGATGAGCTTCTTTTTCAGGAACCTGTTCTGTTCTTCTTCCCATAGCTTTTCATAGAAATTTTCTTTAGATAGCTATTTTCTATACAGAGAAACAAAAAATATATATATATTCAATTAGCCTAAACCATTGTTTATTAAATCCAATTTAGTGGAAAGGTTTATTTCTTATGCATATATTCAATTTGTGTGTAGGTGAAGTGAAGGAGAAAATTGGGATGATAAATATTGCAGTTTGGTTTTATATTGCAATTATCATGTGTTCATTCCCGATGAATTTTACACATAGTACTAATATAGTATATTGGATTGCATAGGGTAGAAGCATAAATGCATCTCTCTTCTAAAGAAAAACATTAAGTTTTAGTTAGTTTAAGGGGTTGTTCTTGATATGATTGTGGAATAGAATGATGACCAATTATCTTTGGGTTGCAAATGAAAGTTGCACCTATGAACTTTAAAAGTGCTATTTTTGCTGGTGTGTGCTGTGGGCTCAACAGTTGAAGCAAACGGAGTAAGCTTGTCTGTTAACTATTCAACATTTTTAGGATGACTCATTGGTTGAATTTGAAGTGTTCTATAGTCACCAAAGTTTTGGCATTTTTTTGGTAAAGTATCACCAATCAAAACTGAGAGAGAACTTGAGGTCTGAGTCTGTGACATTCTCTTATTAAGGCAAGTATATTGGAACTGTTATCAATTGATCCCACTGATGCACTCATGACTCTTTCTATATAATGCTTTATTGGTTAATGGTAAAGCATCCTTTGTTGAGAGATATTTATCCCAAACTTCATTGTAAATGAGCTGGTTTATATTAAAATTGATCTCTGTTAGACTGGTACACATGTTAATGGTTAACAATAAACAATCTTTGAAATAATGATTTGGATCTCTACAAAATTAATGTGAATCCCCTCCCAAACTTCATTGTCTCTTCACTGTAAATTAGTTGGTTTATATTAAAATTGCCATTGTTATTGCTGCACTTGGGTTTATTGTGCGGTTTGCCATGCAATTCGATTGAAAGATGTTGTGTTGATCATGAGGATCCGCAGTGGCATTTAGTAATATGTAGGGCAGTCCTTGTTTGAAATTAGTAAATGGTAGTCCATAGTTTTGTTAAAGATGAATAAATAAAATGTGGAACCTCTTGCATGTTTTTGTTCAAATTGTCACTTTTATGTAATGGATAATCAATGAAAGAAAGCATGAGCTTTTATAGATACGTGTTTGTTTTGTTCCTTCCCCTGCTTAACGGTAACGTGAATTTTTACTTGCACGAATGACATCAATATTAAATATGTAATGATTAAAAAGCTTAAATGTGATTATCAGATAAAAATTATCATACATAAGGGGAATCTGCTCCTTTCTATGACACTAGTAACAACTTGATCCATCATATCATTTATTTATAGCAAAGCTTATAGTATAGCTTTTATTTAAGCATAGTTAAAACATGAAATGGACTTTTCACCTATGTACAGAGAAAGCAAAATCCCTCCCAAGGTTGCCCCACTGTAATTAGCATGAAATTTTTAGACTCTCGAAACCATGCTATGAGCAATTGAAAATATGATCAGTGTCACAGAAATTGAATCTTTGCAATCTTCATTTCGCATCTTAAATTCAAAATATGCTTAGGTTGTGAAGGGTAATACATATGGAGCATGCAAGAATCGCTTGCAGCACAAAACCCACAACATATTCTCATCATAAAATGAATACATTGCAATTGTATCTCTTTCGTAAAATATTCAATTGTATTCTCATTGCAATTGTTAGCACCAATGGTTATATTATGTGAAAAAATAAGTGAAGCTACTGCAATTTATGTATTGCTCAATGCAGTGCCAAACAAGAATATATAAATACTCAGTATATAAATATAAAAAGTTAAACTGTACATAACCCCAACGATAGCAAACTAGCACCCTGCTAATCACACCCAAGATAACAACTTTACAAGTGCTGATTAATGGTATAGGTATGTCCTAATATCCTTAATTAATACTATAATCCTAACTAATACTATCTATATACAGAGATTGGGTGCGCCAGACTGGATCATGATGGGTGGAGAGTCCCCGAGCCTGAGGGGATTGGGGCACACCTTCAAACCGGAGTCACCAATTTCCACATTTGCCCCTCCCCACAAACGGTACCGTTTCTTGTACAAGAACTGTGTGTACCTCACCGTGGTGGCGAAGTCGACCCGGTAGAGCACCCTGCCATTGACCGGCGCAGTCAAGTTGCCGGCGGTGGCGTGGAGGGAGCCGCGCTTGAAGGCCTTCGCCTGGCTGTCCAGGTAGAAGCCCTCAACGGTGGCGTTGCCAAAGGAGAGTCGAACGGCGTCGTATTGACGCCCTTGGCAAAGTTGCGGTTAATGACTCTAAGAGTGAAGAAGACAGCGTTGTTGTTAAGGGATTTGTTGAGGACAGGAGCGTAAATGTACTCCACGTAGCATCTTGGTTCGTAGGCGGAGACAAGCAGCCACAGAAGCATAACCCCGAAGCCTAAGGTTAGTATTCCGCAGAAATGGAGAACACAGCCGCCGGAGCAACACGTCATCTACGGTGGCCGGAATATGGACACGCAAAAGACGGTAAGAGTGAAATGTTGTGATGGCAATGAGACAAGGACTGTTTCTAGTGGTGGAGTGAGTGATAACACTGATAAGGGATCACTACTCACAGACACACTGGGCATTTTAGCAACTTGAGCATTTGTTTGCACTATAGTTGAAGCAGAGGTAGGAGGTATCAAAAATGGTATTCGCTTGCTTGTTATGGAGCTACCATTTAGTAATTTAATTGACCATTCAAACAGATTCTCAAAGAGGAAGGGGGTGGTGGGGATGTGGGAGAGCCTTTGACGGAATTGTAAATCAGGAAAAAAAAAAAATTCCCTCCAAATTAATATTAAAAAAAATATAAAAGTAATAATTTGTTGGATAAGATCTGAATTGTCAAAAAATGTTTACATACAATCAGTAAACACTTACTAAGCATCGTTGTTTTTTATTTTTATTTTTAAATTTAAATAGTTAAATACATGGCTATCCTACCAGCCTATATTAACATGCTATCGTTTTATTTATTTGAAATTAAAATATTTATTGGTGAATCATGATTGTTACGGAATCCAGAAGAAAAATATTATTTATTTATATTTTATGAGAATGATGAATAAAATTGAACATTATTTTGCTTTTTACTTGTGTTGAATGTTGATGGATGGCATTATGGCATAGCCGCATAACGCATTCTATTTCTTGGACAGGTACCCAATCTTATACTCAAGTTAAAGTTGCAATTTTTTCACCCAAAAAAGAGTAAAGTTACAATTTTGACACCTTGAATATTTGTTTTTGGGATTCACTCCTAAGTGGATAGTAACTTCAATGCATACCTCCGTATCTCATGGTTACATACTCACACCTAGACTTATTCCCTAAGCTTTATTTAAACAAAAATGGAGTTGTTAAACAGCTGACCAATTCTCAATCAGCAAACTTGCTCGTAGTAGTGGTGCTGCAACATAACGATTATGAAGTATTGGACAATAACATGATGAAGACATGAGACAATAAAAATAGGGAGCTAGAGTTTTAAATTGAGATGATAAGATTGGGTCAATAAAATAGGATGACTGGATGATATTTTGAATCATTTAAGTCATATGCAGATAGAAAGAACTACTAATTTTCGATGACACTAAGACAACAATGTAGATGCAAATAGTTTATAATGATCTTCGGACCCCTGATCATCAAACCAAAATGAAATTGAATATTGTGCACCCTATTACTCCTTGTAAATGATCTTCTGATTCTTCCATAACAAATTAACAACCATAAACTAAAACCACGACTCACAGATAAGTGTTACTGTTACCAAGTACAGAACAAAACAATAGGATCAGCATTATATTGACCAACTGGAGCCACCACCCTGAACTTCCCTGAACAAAGTACAGAACATGCTTCTAACATCCAGAAGTCAGAACCAAAACCTCAATCAAACCACCCATCATAAACAATTCCTGAAACCTGACATCTTTGTATATTACATCAACACCCAGAGTTAGCTACTACTAACCCACCC
The DNA here is from genome assembly GCA_026413185.1 of Pueraria montana var. lobata. Taxonomy (NCBI): domain Eukaryota; kingdom Viridiplantae; phylum Streptophyta; class Magnoliopsida; order Fabales; family Fabaceae; genus Pueraria; species Pueraria montana. Next base: position 7,488,796 of record CM048647.1, read on the forward strand.
TGCACCAGAGGATGAATTTGAACACCTCATTAGACATATCAAAGAGCACTTCAGTACAGAAAAATCTCATATATCATAGACTTCTCCCTCTGAAGCAGCATCTAAGAAAAAACCAGACTTTTGCAAAAATAAGCCAGAAGCAATACATGTTTGTACATTAGTGATGTAGATTTTATATACCATCATTATCATTATTTATTTTTTATAAAATTAAGTCTCTCCAAGCCAACTCAACAAATAAACAGTTTAAACAACTCTGAAATTGGAAATTCAATTAAACAACACAAAAGACAATAAAATAGTCTTTATAGTATTTCATAACATTTCCCTTAAAAGCTGTCAACACATATTTATGCACAAAATACGCACATCACATAAGCCTAACTAATAATATTCCTATATCTAAAGTAAAGACTTATAAGTCAAGTCAGCATTGTACTCTACTAATTTAGTTCCACACATAGTTTTTGAGTTTTACAAACAAAATCACCACCCAGTAGACAGCAGCAGCAGCAACACAAAGCGCAGGATAGCGTCCACGGTGCTTGCGTGCGCCGGAAGCGATCATGGCGACCGGAGAGTCACCGAGCCTGACAGGTTTCCGGTACACCTTCAACCCGGAATCGTCAATTTCCAAATTTGCCCCTCCCTGCAAACGGTCCCTTACGTACCAGACCCTGTACTTCCTCTTCTTGTACTTCACCGCAGTGGCAAAATCGACTCGGTAGAACACCGTGCCGTTGACGCCGGCACGGTGAGGTTCCCGGCGGCGATTAGGGATCCTTGCTTGAGGGTCTTCCTCCGGCGGCCCTGGTAGAAGCCCGGGATGGTGGCGTTGCCGAGTGGACGCGTGGCGTTGGGGCCCACGAACACGCTAAAGGAGAGGCGAACGTCGTCGTATTGGACGCCCCTGCCCATGTTGCGGTTGACGAGCTTGAGGGTAAAAAAGACAGTGTCGTTGTTGAGAGGGGAATAGAGGGACTTGAGGGGAATAGAGGGACTTGTTGAGGGCAGGAACGTAAATGTAGTCAATGTATAACCTTGGTTGTTTCACTAGGCGAGTCTGCCACACAGCAGGGATGAGCAAAAACCAATTCGGTAAAAAAATCAAATTGAACCGAACTGTTTTAATAAGTTCAATTTTTAAATCTAAATTTGTGAATTGGTTTGTCAAACCGGTTTAGAATCGAATTATTTTTAAAGAACTGGTTCGGTTCCGAACTGATTTCGAATTGGTTTTAAGTGAGAAAAAAAAATAGTTCGGTTATTAAATAAATCGAATTAGTTTACAAAAACAATTCGGTTTGAACTAAACTTGTTTTAAAAATCAATTCGATTCGTTTTAAGGAAACTGGTTCGACTCCAAACTGATTCGGTTCAGATTTGGTTCGAAACCCGTTCAGTTCGAACCGGTTTTTTTACACACCCCTACCACACAGACATAACCACGGTGACTATGGTTATTATCAAGAAGCAACAGCAAGCGGTGCAGCACCTGACGGAGGAGGAGGACGCCGCCGCCATCTACGGTGGCTGGAATGTGGAGACGCGGTCACGGGGATGGCAATGAGGGAAGAGCTGGTGCTTGTGCTTGCGGTGGAGTGTTAAGAGAACACTCAATCATTTTTGGCAACCTGAGAGGAATCGAATGGGTATCAAAAATGGTATTGGCGTTGCTTATTATGGAGATACGTTTTGATTTAAATGAGATGCGATCAGATTCTGGAAGAGGAATGCAACAATAAAAGAACATGGAGACTGCGAGAGAGAAGTGAAACTTCTTCAGTTGTGAAAATGAGAAATCAAGGGTTGGTTTGGTGTTGGTGATCACGGTGAAGAAAATAAGTTTATATTCTCACATCAAATAAAAATAAATTAAATATAGAAATCATAATTAATAATTACTATTAATTATTAGTATGCTTGATTCAATGTAAGTTTTTTTTTTAAAATACTATTATTTACTTTTAAAACTTCTTTTAAAAATTAAAAAATGATTATTTCTCTAAAATAACTTAAATAAAATATATATTAAAATTACTTTAAATATAAAATAATTTTTTTAACAAGTGTCAAACAAAAAAAAAAAACATTTTATAACATTTTGAATAAAATTGTTTGTGGACTTTGTAAATTTTATTTTGTGTTTGCAAGTTAAAATGTTAAATCAAGAATAGTAGTTGCACCAAGAAAAAAAATTTCTTCTCAATTTTTTTTCTTAAAGTTTTATATATATATATAAATTATTTTGTATGTAAAAATAGGATAAAATTAATCAACACTAAAAATCAAATTGTATAATATTTTTTATGCTAAAAATCAAATTGTATAATATTGAATCCTTGATAACATTCTATAAAAAAAAGTAAATTATATCAATCTAATTAATAAATCATGTGACATTATCCAGATGATTATGCATATTGAATTTTAGATAATTAATATATTCGTAAATATGTTATAAAATATTTTCATTTTTTACATTGTAGGATATTTTAATTTTAGTTGGAAAAAAGTAATTATTTTTACATATATGGAGGGAAATCTTTATTTTTATATTAATAAAAGTAAAGAAGTCTCGGAGGAAAAACCTTATGCAATTGAACGGAAAATTTTTAGATAACTTTTTATTTTTTATTTTTTAATTCATAAAACCATATAAATATTGTAATTAAGATAATTAGAACAAGTATATATTCTGATTTGAAATAATTAAATTAATTATGATAAACATATATACATTTTAATTAAGGTAATTAAGATTATTTTAAATTAAGATAATTATATATTTTTAGATTAATTAGAATACTTACAGCTAATATATATTATTCCACCTTTCATTATTTTTTCTTCAATATCCCCTTGCACGCGCCCATTATTTAGTGGTTTTTAACTTACCTATTTTTTACTCTTTTTGTAGAGATTCACCATTCATGAAAATAGAGAAGAAATTATAGGTAAAACAATGTTTTTTTCTCCTTTTCTTCTTTATTATTTATTCCTTTCATTGTTTATTCTCTTCTTAAACATTAGTACTACTCCTTTTTATTTCTTTTCTTTGACCATTCCTTACATACAATTGTTTTATTTGTTATCTAACTTCATTGTTTTTTGTAGTTAACAAAGGTACAACCTTGACAAGGAAAATGGAGAAAAAATGTGGATAAATCATATTATTTACTAATTTATAAAAGGTGTTATACCAATTTATTCCTTCATATGTAACTTAGTGCATATCTTTTTCTCTCTATAGAGAGTTTTAACTTATGTGACTTTTTTTTTTATAATTTATCATGCATATAATTTTTTATTTAATAAGTTTTGACATCTTTCAACATCTGAAAGAAACATGATCTTATAGTTTGTTTTATATGATTATTTATATTTTCTTTATATAATTTTTATTCAATTTTTGAATTATGAGTTAAGTTATGTAATGATTATCAAGTATTGGATATTGCCTTACGCAAATGAAAATGTGACGCAACATGAAGATGAACATTCTATTTGATATATGTGAGGTGCCAGACAAGATAGTGAATAACGAGACTAAACATTCAAACAAGATGAACTATGTAAATAAATTCAAAGTATATATTAATTAGGGATATTGACATAAAAATAATAATATATATCAGTTTTCTATATTTTAATTCTTAAGTTTTCTTAAATTATACTCAGTTAACCTATCTACCAAATAGTATACATGTAAAATATTCAATATGACAATAAATGAATAATAAAGTGAATCTTCTTATCAATCAAAATCACAGTCAATTATAACTGAAACAATTTTAAAATAATATGATAAGAAAATAATTATTATAGAAACAAAAATTAAAACATTTTTATTAAAACAATTTGAAAATTTTAAATCAATTATGGCAAAAAATATTTAAAAAATTAATTAAAATTAAAAGTAAATAATTAAAAGAAATTAAAAGCAAGAGAAAATCAATTGTCATTATCATTATCATCAATTTAAAATGATTTAAATTTAAATTAACAAATAAATAATAATTAAATAAACAAAGGATTTCCCCTCAAAGGGGAGTGCGTCAAGGAGATCCAATGTCACCATATGTATTTGTAATGTGTATGGACAAGCTCTCACACCTAATCTCTAAGGCTGTTGATGATAGACTATGGAAACCTTTAAAAGCTAGTAGACATGGGCCTACAGTATCATAGTTAATGTTTGCTAATGATTTGCTTATATTTGGCAAAGCTACTATTCAGCAGATACATGTTGTTACTCAAGTGTTGGATGATTTTTGTCGGATGTCTGGCCAAGAAGTCAGTAATGAAAAGACGAGTATATATTTTTCCAGGAATATGGACACACAAACTCGGAGAAGTATTGTTACTCAATAAGGATTTAAAGAAGTGATTGATCTTGGTCGATATCTTGGCATTCCATTGCTGGGGAAAGCACCTAGAAGAAAAGATTTCCAATATTTGATAAAAAAAAAAGATGAATAATAAGCTTGCTGGTTGGAAAAGTTCTTAACACGTTTGGCAAGCGTACCAATCGAGCAAGTAGTAAATGGATAAGTCCAAGTATCATTTTCCCAAGGGACTTGCGTAATATAGGCAGTGATCACGGAGATATTAACTAAGCCAACAGATTTTTACAAGAAAACAGTAAAAACACAAACTTTAGTTGGTTTTGTGAAACTTTGAAATAGATCTAGTGCATAACTGAAATAAAGAAGATGTTTTTGTGATTTTAAAATAAAACACAAAAGTAGACAAAGATGAAAACAGATATATATAAATGTTGTTGGGGGTTAGATCTCACCAAACTCTACTCTCTTCTTGCATTAACGCATAATATATATTCCATTTGCATTTAGATGTTAAAATCAGCCAATAAAAATGTTCTCAACCCTAATTCCTTAGGTTATAGAGTCTTAGTTGCCTTCCCTAAGCCTTGATCCCTCAACAACTCAACGGAGGAACTAGCTTTAAGCCTAGTGGCACAAGATAACTCACGAACTAAGCTCCATTCCTAGACACAGTTCATGAGGTATATTGTTTCAGATCTAGACAACAAAAGTGTTTCCCAACAACAATCATGTCCACAGATCATGCTATGGGTGATCATGCCATAACAAGCTTTAAGTAAAGAAGCAAAATACTAACTTTAAACACAAATATGCAATATATATATATATATATATATATATATATATATATATATATATATATATATATATATATATATCAAAAGATACAAGAGAGTCTAAGTATGGTTACATCTAACCCCTTACAACTGAAGAACTCAGCCACTCATGGACATGAGCAGCTGGAAAATACACATGGAAAGGAAGGAGGTGAGGAAGAACACTAAGAAAAAGATAGAGCTTTTCTCTCTAATAAAATAGTACACAAAACGAGCTACTGAATAGAATATGAGTCTCTCATAATGTCCAAGACTACTGCCATAAATAAGGGTCAGCCCTTTGTATACATGTGCAGAATTTCTTCAAAGTGACAATTTGCTCAGCCTGGAAATCTGGTTTGGCTGATTGGAAAATTCTGCTACTTCATCAAATTGCTACTGCAATGACCCCTTCTATGCTTCCAAAATGTCAGAATGCAGCTCCAGATTGTGTTCTTCAACTTCAATCTCCTCTTCCTACAAAAAGTGTGGCAAAATACTAAGATATAACCATAAAACTAGATAATTAAAGAAATTCTAACTAAATTATGAAATTAAAGCAAATTGAGTAAAACAACACTCCAAATGAGAGAAAAAGAGAGATAATTGCCTTAAAAACCACTTAAAAAGTAAGTAATTACAACAACTAACAACTCCCTCAAACTTGGAGTTTTGCTTGTCCTCAAGCAAAAGATAAAACAACATAACACTAACTAAACTAAACTGAAAATAACTAATACTAAAACAGAAATCATGGACCAAGATCAATCCCATCCTAACAAATCCAAAACATGCTTCCATCTAATTGAAAAAGGACCAAACCAATGATTCGAATTTCAACCATGGTGCCTTAAATCGAAACCATAACAAGGATGCAAGTACCTAAATTCTCAAAATTGAAACAAGCATAACAATCCTAATTTGACAAAATCCAATAATGTATGATTCTTTTCACTCAAGTGTCTCACTCAAGCACCAATTTATTAGATGTTGAATTCTCTCACAATCAACACGCAATGGAAACCACACATCAATTTTGCTTTCCTTCTCAATGCAACGAAATTATTCACATAAATTAAGATCACAAGGACTTGATCAAGGTCTGAAACATGGCTAAGCTTGAAAGGAAATTGGTTTTTTCTAGAATAGCAAACACCATGAGATAAAGAGAGCAACCAATGCATTTCACAAAATTTTCCCAATCCCTCTTATTCTTTCACAATGAAAAAGATACCAAATCCTTACATTTCTCAAATTAAGCTCAATTACATGCCACTGTATCCACAACAAATATCACAGCTTTATTTATTTATTTTTAAACATGGTAATTACTGAACATAAAACAAACACAGTTGTGACACTTCTATTAATACCCACAAATGTTCCCAAGTTGTTCCCTACATGCAAGAGTTCCCCCAAACTTAATCTCAACCCAACACATGCAATTGCTCTCCTATCCAATGGTAAGGAATGTGTATTGTTTTTCTTTTAGGCTCTTTAGGTTATCACGACAGAAATTTATTCAATTAAGGCTCAAAGGGGCTGCAAAAAAAAGGATAACAGTGAAAAGGGAAGACTTTTTGGCACTAAGATTCACAATCATCAAACAAAATTGCCTTGAGCATTTCCTTATTATCATGCAAAAAAAAAATCATCATAGGAGAATTGTTCAAAATCAAGTGTGGTGCCAAAGGTGGCGCTCATAATCATTTGAGACATCACACAACTCACGAGAATTATTTCCTAATCATTCTCAAATCTGTCCTCAAAATCATGTCATGCTTGAAAATTTTTCTCAAAAACACATATGCATCCAAGCTATGCTAACGAAACGCGCAGCCACAACAATCGATCAAATCAAGGTTTCGTAAATGCAATTTTCTTTAAAAAGTGCGAGAAGCAAGCAAAGATATCGCACATTGGAATTTTTCTAAAGACCAAGAAACAACCACGACATTAAAAATAAACTTGCAAACACAAACAAAGGTACCAAGTGCAGAAAATGATTAAGCCTTGGCCATTGATAATTGCCTTTTATTCCTACATTTTGTAGTTATTTAGGGGCAATTATTTGATATTCTCCATGCTTTGGAGCTTTGTTTATCTTCAATTTATTTGAGTTTTAATAAAAGTTTAGTTTAGTTAAGAATTTGTAGTTTTTACCCTTTTATGCTTGATCTTGGGTTGTTTTCTTGTGTTTTTAGGAACTTTGCTGAAACTTGGAGTAAGCAATGGGGATGTTCCAAGAGAGATTTGATGCGTTGAAGATCATTTGGGTTGAAGTTTAGAGTTTTGGAAGCTTTGCGGAGGCAAAAAAGCATTTTTGGAAGTCCTGAGAGCTTTGCACACCTGTACAAATCAAGTCAAGTGCCTGTGCAAGTTTTTAAAATTTCTAAAAATTTCAGTCAGAAAGTTTGCACACCTGTGCAACGACCTCTACGAAAATAAACCATGTTTTTCTATTTTGTTTTCTTTTGGGCTTGAACCCTCTCTGGCCCATAGTTTTAAATAGGGTTTTTCTGCTCTAGCCTAGCCCCTGATACTTTTGACGTGAAAGAGACAAGAGATCGTGACGCGGGTTAATGCGTTTGGCTTCATTCCTCGTTGTTCTACCATCTTTTGCTTCTTCCCCCATGGCTATGCGTAGCTAATTCCACTTTTGTTGGGGTTTGATGTAATTGGATCATCTTTCATGTAATTCCTACATTATTTACTATTCAATTAAATTCAGTTATTGTTTCTCTTCTAAACTTATTGCTTGTTCTTGGTTTGATCACCCGAGTGCATGATTCTTTTATTGATTGTAATTGGGAAATTCAATTAATTTGCGAACTGAAGAGAACAACCAATGAACTTTATGCCTAGGGATAAGGTAAAGGTTATTGGTCACCGTTAAAACCCTCGTTCTTAATGCAAGTCAATTAATTACTCTAATTCAAGGGATTGATAGTGTGATTAAGGGACATAGGTTCTCTTGCTTAAGGGATTAAGGTTAGAATAAATTGTGGGTTGATGATAACATATGTATAATTGAATAGGAATGATAAGGAATGCATGTTAGGTTGATTCAATGAAGTCAAACCCCGGCAATTCCCACCATTGATATAAACCTCGTTTTCTACGCTTACAAAGTGTTAGATAAAATTCTCAAACCTGAATTCTTCCCTTGTACTCTTTACTTTTATGCAATTGTCTTTAATTTTGGTTACTTAAATTTTCTCAATATTCGTAGTCTATTTAATTTATGAAAATTACTCAATTATGGCACAAGTCCCTGTGGAGACGATACTCTACTTATCATTGTGTTACTTAAGCGATTTGGTACACTTGCCAAAATCATCAACAAGTTTCTGGTGCCGTTGTCGGGGACTTGTGTCTCGGTAATTGGGCAATTTTGTAGTATTTTTTGTGGACTTTAAACATTCTTTTATTCTTTCGCTTTTTAATTTTATTTGTGTTTTCTTTTACTTTAATTCTTCTTTTCTCATCCGGTGCTAACTTGCTTGTTCTAGTTGCTTGTGATTCTGTTTATGTCAGATACTATAGGTACAAGGAGCAAAACTAACTCTGAAGAGCTCCGTTTCATTCCTGAGATCGAGAAGACTGCTAGGTTGATTAGCGGTCAAACAAGAAGAGCAAAGCAACAAGCACAACAGGTGACATTGGAGGAGAGTTCCTCTATCCTACCTTCAGAAGAGTCTTCCAGTTCAGACGAAGAGGCCACTCCATCTAAAAAGGAGATGGCAGAAGAAGAACAGCCTGCCAAGAGAACTCTTGCGGATCATGTCAACAATAATGATCCATGAGTTTTCTCTAGTATCGCTAGGCCAAGGAACACCAATTGCATAGTTGAAGCTAAGCTAGCCTTTCTCACACTTCTCAGTCAACATGCATTTGCTGGCTTAGAAAATGAAGACCCCTAAAACCATTTTATCACTTTTTATGATCTGTGTGGCACAGCAGGGGTGGCCCAACATGAAGAGGAGAATCTGTACATGAGGGTGTTCCACTTCTCTCTTATAGGAAATGCATTGAAGTGGCTCAACAACCTTCCATCTCAAAGTCTTACCACTTGGAGTGAAGTGGAAAGAAAGTTCTTAGACTGTTTCTTCCCTAAAGTGAAGAGAAGCCAAGCAAAGACAGACATATTGGGCTTTCGCCAAAGGAATGATGAGCCACTCTATGAAACTTAGGAGAGATACAAGACTCTCTTGATGAAGTGCCCCAACCACGAGATTGGACAAGTTGATCAACTCTACATCTTCCTTGGGGGTTTGAAGGGGCAAACAAAGGTGATGCTTGATGCTGCAGCTGGTGGAGGAGTGATTAAGAATAAGTCACTGGATGAAGCCATAGAGTTAATTGAAAATATGGCAGCCAATGATTTTGAAGCTCAACATGATAGAGCTCCATGCAGAGGGGTAATGGAGCTAAACTCTCAAGATGCAATTCTAGCCCAGGTGGAAGCACTCAAGGTGCAAGTGGCCAATCTTCCTCAACAGTTGATGAAAACTGCTTCTTCTCAATCACATCACCAAGTGCTCAGTTGTGTAAATTGTGGGGGTGATCATCATATGGAGCACTGTCCATATAATTCCAGCACACAAGAGGAAGAGGTGAACTATATGGGGAAACAAAACAACTATGGGCAAGGGAAGCAGAATTTCTTCGGTAACAATTCTAACCGTAGTCATACTCATCCTGTCTTTGATAAATGAGCTGGTGAAAGATCTTCCCAACAAAAGCCTAACCTCTATAACCACCAAACAAAGTTGGAAGACACTCTCATTGAATTCATTTAACTCTCTGATGCGTAAAAATGCGTTCGCAAAGGGCAAGCGTACCCTACGCAGTAGTAACAGTGGACTCTAGGAGTCCGGATATCGAACCCAAAGGACCAGTCGCGTTCCCAAATAATTAATCTCGCAAATAACTAAGCAATCCAGAATATAAAAATCAAATTGAGAAGAATGTTGGTCAATTATTCTTTTCAAAAGAAAGAGAATCGGAGCAGAATTACTGTGAGAACAATTATGATAAAGAAGCCTAGGATTGTGATTTCACATGTACCCCCTTTTTCCCCCAATTCTAATCTTAATAAAACCCCTAAATGTGTTACTTGCCAGCGACCTCTTAAATTCGTTAATTAACAATTGATCATAGTTAATAACGCTATTTCCCCTAATTTAATTCCCAATTGATCATAGGTGAATTAATTTAAAGCAAATGATAAATCTCAGAGAGGTTGATTAACAGGTTAATCTGCTGGAAATTCATACAATAAGTTTGATCATGCAAATTGTACAAATCCAATCACTTCACAGTTCAGTTAATCGCAAGCAATTGATCATAGACAAGAGATTAACTTATGTTTAGACTGATCGGTCCTAAAAGCAATAAAAGTAGTGAAGAGATACAAATAACTGAATAACATCGAGGTTTTATTAAAATTAGAACCGGGGTACAAGGGTACAACTACATCACAATCCGGGGCTAAGAGAAACTAGCCACTCATGTTCATGATTAAGCCAGAAAACTCAAAAGAAGACATAAAGATTACAAAAGGGAAGAAACTTTACAGTGATGATCCCCAATGGTGTTCTCTACGTCCTCCCGCAGCTCAGAGTCTCTCATAGGACCTCTTTCTCACCCACAACCCTCAGTTTTCGAAATAGAACAAAAGATAAAGATAAAAGGGTTTCCTATCCTATTTATAATAATTCAAAATTTAAATGGCTGACAGCGCAACTTACCACGGCCGTGGTAAAATGACCACAGCCGTGGTCCTTGTATAAAAGTCCAATTCTACTACGCAACCAGCATGGCCATGGTAAATTTACCATGGCCATGGTAATTTACCATGGCCATGGTCCTTGCGTTACTTCAATTCTGGCCTTTTTTCTTGGTCCTCTAGACAGTGGCATTTTTGCTCCAAAAAGTGCAATTTTCAACTCTTTTCCTCATGAAGCCTCTTGAGTACCTGTCTTGCACCAACTAACACCAAACAGTGAGTTTTGCCAATAAAATATATTCAAAATGTATGAAAATGGCATCTAAACTCACATCAAAATACAATCAAAGTCCGGTTTATCAACCTCCCCACACTTGAGCATTGCTTGCCCTCAAGCAATTATTCTGAGTCAAATATCAAAACCAATTCCCTATAGTCAAGAACTTGTAACAGAACCCCAATTTATTTTGAATGGAAAATGAAACATAAGCAACAATAAAAGCAACAAAGTGCAGCAGAATTTTTCCAAAGAATCCATTAGACTTAAAACACCCGCATAAATGACCAATTTCCCATGAGCCTGGTTCACTCATCTCTCATTCTCTCAGTGTTTCAGGGTCAACAAAAATTCTCTCAAATCACACTTAATTGAGCATGTTCACAAATCTATTCATCAATCAACTCAACTCAATCAACTTTTCACAAACAGAACAAATGAGGCATGACAGGGTGTAATAGGGCCCAGTTTATAATGATAGGTAGATGTTGAAAGGAAAGGACAACAAAGGGCTCTAATGGCAGTTCACACTCAGTGATCTAAAATCAAAAGGGAGCCAATGCCTTCCTTCATCCACTTTTTCACTACCCATATTTCAGCTCTCACTTCTTCTCCTGTTATTCTATTTTTCTTCTCTTTTTTTTTTCTTCTTTTTTTTGTGTGAAGGTTTTTGACCTTATTTTATTCAATTCACAGGAGAAGTTGAGAGACACTGAATTCTTTTTTTTTTTTTAACTGGATGCTCTGCATTACATTGGTTTTTCCCCCATCCTTCAGATCACCAAGCATAAACAAATATACATAATTTCACAGAGTAAGGTGACAAATGAATATTTAATTAGGCTCAAAACAGGCAACTAGATGGGGATGTAACACAAAATCTGAATCTAGAAAAATGCCTAATCAATGCCTCAACGGTTTCAGAAAATAAAAAGCCAATCAAGGATATGTATTTCAGGATAGAAAATAGAACATGCCACCTAAGGTGGATCAGAATCACACACTAAAAGAAACAAAAGCTCAAAACTCACATTTCTATGGCTAAGCTCAAGGGAAAATAATTTATTCAATTATGTTTGGTGCTAATGTTCATTTCCTTGAAGAAAATCCCACTGCAATGCTGCAAAATTTTTTTTTTTTCAAAGGGGTTCTGAAAACAAAATTTCATAACTATCAAGAATTAAAAAATAACACAGAACAATGTACTGGCATAATCACAAATCACAGCAATTCAAAGCTGGGGAGAAAAATCGTGACCCCCCTCCCCACACTTAAAGTATGCAATGTCCTCAATGCATCCAAAAGCATAAATCAACAAGACATGAAAATAAAATGTACTGAAGGGAAACATAAAATAAAGTACTGAAACAAGAAAACAAAAAAATAGAAAAAGAAATAGAAAAACCTCCTCAAAAGTGGGTCTCTAAGGTATCTGGTAATACTTCTGGTGAGGAGGGACCATGAACCTGAAAAAGAAAAGAAAGATTTTTTTTTTTCAGTTTTTTTTTTTTTACCATGGCCGTGGTAAAATTTACCACAGCCGTGGTCGGAAAATTTTGACGCTGATTTTCACAAAAATTGAAAATTTTCTACTTCCAGGGTCCATTTACCCAACCCGTGGTCATTAACCACGGCCATGGTCAATTTAGCACGGCCGTGGTCGTAAATGATGTTGATTTTCACAAAAATTGCAAAATTTCCACTTCCAGGGTCCATTGACCACGGCCATGGTAAATTTAGCACGGCTGTGGTCGTAAATGACGTTGTTTGGGGATGCTGGGAGCACAGCTGTGGTCAAATATAACCACAGCCTTGCTTCTACCACCACGGCTGTGCTCAATTTAGCACGGCCGTGGTCCCCACATGCGAGAACAACCAAAAAAGTAAAACAGTTCCTAAGCTCTAAGCTCTAGAATGCAAAATAAAATAATTAAAAGGATACAGTGGGTTCATTAACCCACTCTTCTCAGGTTGCCTCCTGAGCAGCGCTTGTTTAACGTCCCGAGCCTGATGGGTGAAAAGAAAATCAACCTCCCTCAAACAAGGTGATATTCCCTTCTTGTAGTAAACCTTCAGCATGCCCATCCACTCTATAGCCAGGAGCTTCCTTCCCCACATTTGGGTGAAGCTCGGTATTAATCATCTTCACCTTGTCAATGGCTTGCACAAAATTACAGGAAGCGGAAGAGGATGAGCTTTCTGCAGTATCATACACTTTAATCACTTCCTCCTCATCACCTAGCCTCAAAGTTAATCTCCCTTTTCTGACCTCAATCACAGCATCTCCTGTGTTGAGGAAGGGTCGTCCCAAAATAATTGGGATTTCCTCATCCTCCTCAATGTCCAAAATAACAAAGTCAGCAGGGAAAATAAATTTCCCAACCTTAACCAACAAGTTCTCCATTATTCCTCGCGGATAGGTGAGAGTCCTGTCTGCAAGCAAAATAGAGATATCAGTGGGTTGGGGTTCTTGTAACCCCAACTTCTTATAAACAGAATAAGGCATTAGATTAATGCTAGCACCCAAATCACATAATGCTCTATCAAATTGCAAATTGCCAATAGTACAAGGAATTGAAAAACTCCCGGGATCCTTAAGCTTAGGAGGCAATTCCTTTAAAATCACAGCAGAGCATTCTTCGTTGAGGCCAATTGTAGCAAAGTCCGCCAGTTTTCCTTTATTTGAAAGAATTTCTTTTAAATACTTGGCGTACTTTGGCATTTGAGCAATTGCCTCAGCGAAGGGGATATTAATATGCAAACCTTTCAGCATCTCTACAAATCTAGCAAAATACCTATCCTCACTCTTGTCTTTCAACCTTTGGGGGAAAGGAACACTTACCTGAGGAGGTGTCAGTACCTCATTTTCCTTCTCTTTCTCAATAGTTGGGTTCTCTTTAGTAAGAACCTCATCTTCTAGAATTGGCGCTGACTCTTCCTTCTTCTTCTGCTCCTCTTTAGCCTTCTTGCTCCTAATCATCACAACCTTCGCCTCCTCCTTCTTAGGATTAGTTTCAGTTTTAGAAGGAAGGGTACCCGGAGCTCTCTGGGATAGCAAAGCTTGCATGCTAGAAAGCTGAGACTCCATAATCTTCATGCGCTCATCACTCTTGGCTATATATTGCATCATGACATCCTCCAGTGATGGCATTCTCTCTTCTTGTCTTGACCTCTGATTTTGCATATGTGGAGGCCTATACATATTTTGATTCTGCTCCTGCCTGGGACCTTGGTCCCTCTGGTCTCTCCAAGAAAGGTTAGGATGATCCCTCCATCCTTGGTTGAATGTGCTGGAGTAGGGATTATATTCTGCACTCTTCCTACCGGCATAATTTACCTCTTCCATAGCTTGAGCAAGTGCATTACTCACATGGCATTCTCCTCTATGGGCTTCCCCACACTTATCACAAGTGGGTGGTGGAAGAGCTGCTGTCAGAAGTTATACCTGTGCTTTCATCACGGTCTCCATCTGCTTAGACAACTTCTCTAGCTTCTGATCAATGCTTGAACTAGATGTTCCAGCTTCCACTTGGTTCACAGGTTTCATCAGAATACGCCTATCTGCAATGTGGTTGTAGGCGTTGGAGGCCATGGCTTCAATGATTCTATTTGCCTCTGTTGGTGATTTAGCCATCAAGGAACCTCCACAAGCAGCGTCGAGGCTAGTCCTATTATGGCTGGACACACCTCCATAGAAAATCTGGATGATTCTCTGTTGGCTAAACCCATGATGTGGGCAACTCCAGAGCAGTTCCTGAAATCTGTCCCAGGCTTCTGACAGGCTTTCCTGCTCCCTCTGAGCAAAATTGCTTATCTCTCTCTGCATTTGGTCTGTCTTCACTACAGAATAGTACTTCCAGAGGAATTTGTTGGTGCACATCTCCCAGGTAGTGATACTGTTGGCCGGAAGTGAACACAACCAATTGAGAGCTTTCCCGTTGAGTGAGAATGGGAAAGCAGCCAGTCTGATATATTCAGCAGACACCCGAGGATATTTTACAGTGCTGGCCATCCTCATGAATCTTCTCAGATGTTCCACTGGGTCCTCAGTAGCCAGTCCATGGAACTAGTTACTCTCTATCATCTGGAGGAAGCCATGTTTCAATTCAAAATTGACATCCCCCAGTGCTGGCAATAGGATGCTGTTAGCTACCCCAACTTGAGGAGTGAGATAGTCTAACAGAGACTGCTTCATCGGTGGGTCATTTTCTTCAGCCATTACTCTTCTTCTTTGTTCCGCTCTGTTCTTCCGGGCAAGCCTTTCAATCTCAGGTTCGTTCACAAGCTCTGGCCTCTGGGATCTGGTTAGCATAAACTGTCAACACAGAAAAAGGGATCAAAATGCAACTGGCAAAAGAGAATGACTAATTAAAATAAACAGAGTTTTTTTAATAAAATAAAATAAAATAAAAATTCAGAAATTAAACGAAAAAAAAATAAAATAAATGAAAGAGAAAAAAAAAATAGACAAAACAGAAAATTAAAAGGAATGAAAACTATGAACAATATGAACAAGAATTGCTTATTTTTCACAAAATAAATTATCTAGGAACTACACAACTAGTCCCCGGCAACGGCGCCAGAAACTTGATGCGTAAAAATGCGTTCGCAAAGGGCAAGCGTACCCTACGCAGTAGTAACAGTGGACTCTAGGAGTCCGGATATCGAACCCAAAGGACCAGTCGCGTTCCCAAATAATTAATCTCACAAATAACTAAGCAATCCAGAATATAAAAATCAAATTGAGAAGAATGTTGGTCAATTATTCTTTTCAAAAGAAAGAGAATCGGAGCAGAAAGATTACTGTGAGAACAATTATGATAAAGAAGCCTAGGATTGTGATTTCACATGTACCCCCTTTTTCCCTCAATTCTAATCTTAATAAAACCCCTAAATGTGTTACTTGCCAGCGACCTCTTAAATTCGTTAATTAACAATTGATCATAGTTAATAACGCTATTTCCCCTAATTTAATTCCCAATTGATCATAGGTGAATTAATTTAGAGCAAATGATAAATCTCAGAGAGGTTGATTAACAGGTTAATCTGCTGGAAATTCATACAATAAGTTTGATCATGCAAATTGTACAAATCCAATC
Organism: Pueraria montana var. lobata; assembly: GCA_026413185.1. Lineage (NCBI taxonomy): Eukaryota > Viridiplantae > Streptophyta > Magnoliopsida > Fabales > Fabaceae > Pueraria > Pueraria montana. Next base: position 7,505,067 of record CM048647.1, read on the forward strand.
ACTTCACAGTTCAGTTAATCGCAAGCAATTGATCATAGACAAGAGATTAACTTATGTTTAGACTGATCGGTCCTAAAAGCAATAAAAGTAGTGAAGAGATACAAATAACTGAATAACATCGAGGTTTTATTAAAATTAGAACCGGGGTACAAGGGTACAGCTACATCACAATCCGGGGCTAAGAGAAACTAGCCACTCATGTTCATGATTAAGCCAGAAAACTCAAAAGAAGACATAAAGATTACAAAAGGGAAGAAACTTTACAGTGATGATCCCCAATGGTGTTCTCTACGTCCTCCCGCAGCTCAGAGTCTCTCACAGGACCTCTTTCTCACCCACAACCCTCAGTTTTCGAAATAGAACAAAAGATAAAGATAAAAGGGTTTCCTATCCTATTTATAATAATTCAAAATTTAAATGGCTGACAGCGCAACTTACCACGGCCGTGGTAAAATGACCATGGCCGTGGTCCTTGTATAAAAGTCCAATTCTACTACGCAACCAGCATGGCCATGGTAAATTTACCATGGCCATGGTCCTTGCGTTACTTCAATTCTGGCCTTTTTTCTTGGTCCTCTAGACAGTGGCATTTTTGCTCCAAAAAGTGCAATTTTCAACTCTTTTCCTCATGAAGCCTTTTGAGTACCTGTCTTGCACCAACTAACACCAAACAGTGAGTTTTGCCAATAAAATATATTCAAAATGTATGAAAATGGCATCTAAACTCACATCAAAATACAATCAAAGTCCGGTTTATCACTCCCCCACTTCTAATCAGAAGAGGACTGATGCCTCTTCAAGAATTTGGAGACTCAAGTGGGGCAGATGGCTAAGCAAGTGGCAGATTTGACAGAGCAAACCAGGAGTGGTTTTTCAGCCAATACTCAAACCAATCCTAAAGGTAATTGTAGTGCTATCTGTACTAAGAGTGGTGGTGAGTATGAAAGTGTGAGTGAGAAGAAAAAGAAAGCTGAGAAGGTGGTGAGATTCAAGGAGGATGAGGAGAAAAATAGTGAAAAAGAAAAAAATAGAAAAAATGAAGAAAAAGAAAAAGAGATTGAGGGTGAAGAAGAAGTAGTGGTTGAGGGTGTTGGAGTGAGAAAGGCTAGAGACATGAGTGCCAAGGAAGAGAAGTTGAAGGCCAAGACCTCCATCACTAAAGAGCTTCCTTACCCGAAGAGTCCAACCAAGAAGGATAAAGAGCAACAGTTTACTCGTTTCCTTAAGATCTTCAAGAGGCTGCAGATTAATATTCCATTCTCAGAAGTGTTGGAGTAGATGCCTACATATGCTAAATTCATGAAGGAGCTCCTTACAAAGAAGATGAGGTACATTGAGAAGGATAATACTGATCTTGAGGCAGGTTGCAGTGCAATTATTAAGAAGATGTTACCTGCAAAACACAAGGATCTGGGTAGTTTCACCATTCCCATCACTATTGGGAACCTTTCTGTTGGCCGAGCATTGCTTGATTTGGGGGCAAGTATCAATTTGATGCCCCTATGCATGTTGGAGAGAGTTGGCAATGTTGAAGTGAAGCCAACCCGCATGACACTGCAGCTTGCAGATCGTTCCATCAAACACCCCTATGGTGTAGTTAAGAACATGCTTGTTAAAGTTGATAAATTTATCTTTCCTGTAGATTTTGTCATTATGAACATGGAAGAAGATGCCGCCATTCCCATCATTTTGGGAAGACCCTTTATGTTGACAGCGAAAGCTATAATTGATGTTGGCAATGGAGAATTCAGGCTCTCGGTTCAGGATGAGGTGATCAAATTCAATGTCTTTGATGCTATGACTCACCCAAATGACAATGGTGCTTGCTTCCGGGTGGATGTTCTTGATGAGATACAACAAGATGTTCATACTCATCTACCTTCTCACTCTCCTCTTGAGCAAGTCCTACTCAATCACCATGATGAGCTCAATGAGGAAGTAGAGGAATGTGCAAGAAGTTTGGAGGTATTGAAGGAGATTCCACCAAAAGAAGCCAAGTTTGAAGAGTTGAAGAAGGATGAAGCGCTAGAGAAGCCCAAGCTGGAATTAAAGACGCTTCCATCTCACCTCAAGTATGTCTTTCTGGAGGAGAATGATGGGAAGCCAGTGATATCAGTAGTTCTTTGTCTACTATAGAAGAGGAAAAGCTTATTGTAGTTCTGAGGTTGCATAAAGGAGCTCTCGGGTGGCATATTTATGATCTTAAGGGTATTGACCCTTCCTATTGTATGTATGCATGACATTCACTTGGAGAATGATTTCAAACCAGTTGCTCAACCTCAGCGGCGACTTAATCCTATCATGAAAGAAGAGGTGAGAAAGAAGGTGTTAAAGCTTTTGGAGGCCGGGATGATTTATCCCATTTCTGATAGTGCTTGGGTGAGTCCAGTTCATGTGGTGCCAAATAAGGGAGGTATGACTGTTGTGCAGAATGACAAGAATGAGCTTGTTCCCCTAAGAACAATCACTAGTTGGCAAATGGTTATTGATTACAGAAGACTTAATCAGGCTACTCGGAAAGACCACTACCCACTCCCATTCATGGATCAGATGTTGGAGAGGCTTGTGGGGCAAGCCTACTATTGCTTCCTAGATGGATACTCCAGGTACAACCAAATTGCAGTTAACTCGGCTGGTCAGGAGAAAACGATGTTCACTTGTCCCTTTGGGATATATGCTTATAGGAGGATGTCGTTTGGTTTGTGTAATGCACCTGCTACATTCCAGAGGTGCATGTTGGCTATTTTGCAAACTTGGTGGAGAAGTGCATAGAGGTATTCATGGATGACTTCTCAGTTTTTGGCATTTCCAATTATTTGTGTCTCACCAACTTGGAGCTTGTATTGAAGAGGTGTGTAGAAGCCAACCTTATTCCGAACTGGGAGAAGTGTCACTTCATGGTCCAAGAAGGCATAGTTCTTGGTCACAAGATTTATGCTTGTGGCATAGAGGTGGACAAAGTGAAGATTGATGTCATTGAGAAGCTTCATCCTCCCATTAATGAAAAAGGTATTCGGAGTTTCTTGGTGTAACCCCCCTTTTATTTAATTAATTTCCATCTATTCTCCAAAAAAAAAAATTACAAATAAAATAAATACACTCCATTAAAATTTAAAGTTTGTCATTATAATTTACATTATTAAAATTTATAGAAAATACTACTACCAAATTATTTCTAATTAATACAAAAGTATCTAAAGCCAAAAACACCCATTCCTATAGCTCTGGAACATGTCTGCATCTGTAACTTCTAATTAATCTTCCAAATACATGCAGTCACACTCCCCTAGAATCTGGGAACAAAATTACCGGATCAGGCATTTAATTTCTCATACAATAAAACAATTTCAAACAAATACATATCATAACAAATTAATTAGTTACACACATAATTAAATGCAGTATGATTTATGCAAATGCAGTTTTTGACTCAAATTCATTTTTGACCCTGCTCCATGGAGACTTCCCCTTTGAGTGTTTAGTAAGTAACAGGCCTACCATTACGCACTGCAATTCAGCTATCAGCCCCTACTAAACGTGAATAAGCTAAACAGAATTAGGAGATCAGGATACCCGGAAGGCCACCACGACCGCAACTCAGTTCAGTTTCTAGCCACATGTGAAATTGTCAATATCCTTCACCCCACAGACTATATAATCACAGATTATACGGTCCTGTTTAACAAATTCTACTCACCCCAAAAATCATTTCTCAATCATTTTCATCTTCACATGACTACCGCAGTCCCGGTTAGTCAACAAATCATTTCTCAATCATTTTCATTTCACATGACTACCGCAGTCCTGGTTAGTTAACAAAAGTCATTTCTCATAGATCAACTCAATTCTCATGACTACCGCAGTCCCGGTTAGTCAACATAATTCTTTCTCATTTGATACCTTTTATAAATCCCCCAAAAAGACTCATGCCAATGAATTTTGTTCATGATCAGAATCAAATAAATAATTTGTACACATTAACATACAAGAATACAAAAATTTAAGCAATTTACCTTATAACATTAGTATTTTAGTAATTTATCAATTAAATCACTATTAGGTAAAGTTACTAAAATACCCTTAATCTTTTCTAAAATTCCATCTATGTCCTAAGTTTTGAAATGACCAAATTACCCTTAATATTTTTCAAAAATTCCCATTTTGTCCCTACATGTAAAATGACCATTTTGCCCTTGGTTTTACAAAAATTTTCACATAGTATCCCTTGCATTTTGGGCTGGCCGAATGGTCTCACTACCATTCCCAACATATTTTCCAAAGCAACAAACTCCAATTCCAACCAAAATTCAACCAAATCTCAATTCAATTAAAAATCAAGCAACCCAAATTTCAACCATCAAAACACATTAAAAATTAAATCACACCTCATTCCAATCCATGAATTACAATCACAAGCATCAAAAACACAAAACCTCTAAATCAATTTCAAGTTTTCATGATTCTAGGTCACAAATTGAATCTAACCCTACAACATGTTTTCTTCTAATTCCAAGGGTTCTAGTTGAAATTAAATGCCTAGATCCTTACCTTAAAATCTTTATTGGAAGAAAAATCCTTGAATTCCTTTCTCCCTCACTCCTTGGTCTTGTAGGAATTTTTTGAGATTTCCTCCAATTTCTTTTCCTTTTTGCCGATTAGCTTAGGGTTTAGGAAGTTTGGATGGTTGGGTTTCTTAATTTGGGATGAGATGATGAGTTTAAGATGAAAAGAAAATTAAAACTGCAGCTGTGGTGTTCTTGAAGCTCACGTTTTCTGTTTTGGCAAAGGCTAGCTTTTTGGTGACTTTTGCTTTGTTTTATGTTTTAATACTCCTTTAATCAAGCTATTAACCAAATTGGATTCCCCCTTCAGTTCCAGCAGCTGCTGCACGTCCAACTACCCTTATTGGCCAAGGGAATTGAGTCACCAAAGGCACTTGGACAGCCAAGGAGTTCCAAGTCACTTGCCTACCCCAAAGTCAACATTTTTCAAGAACATGGTAGAAAATTCTAGAAGGTAATTAGGGCTTCTGATTATCTTACAATGTGATTAGAATTTGAAGAAAATAACATCACCATTGGATTCCTCACTATCAAAAACCTTGGTGTAGTGTCTTACTTATCTCTTAATCCAAGCCTAATTAGCTTAATTTAATGACCTTAGAAAAGCCTAAGTTGTCACTTTTTGATTGGTTAAGGTTCTAAATTAAAATTTTCTTGGTTAAATTTTTTTAATAATTATTCTAAGTATATTACAATTAGTAGATAATTCTATAGATGCCCTACAAATTTTCGCTTAATTTTCTGTCTTAGAATTTTACCGTAATAATTCCTCAAAGTTCTAACTTTCAGAAAATCCTAACAATTCTGAATAAGCATTTTAATTCTTTATCTGTATATATTTTTAATCTACATTCTATTACCTTTCTTTTAAGTTATAAATGAGTTCAAAATCCTACACTTGAAAATTTATCCTGGATAGCTGTTTGACATAGCAGTCCAGTCAACAGCCAATTTCGGCAAAAACAAAAACATTTGGAAATTCAGAAAATTCTTCTGAGTAGAACTGTATTAATTTCATTAAGAGAATATGTACATAAGGTTTCTATAAAATACAGTGCATAAATGTTCATAATATACATATATAAATGCGTACAAATAGTAAAATGAGGATGTTACACTTGGGGCATGCAGGATTCTAAAGGAGGTTCATCAAGGACTTCTCTAAGATAGCCAAGCCCCTCAACAATTTGTTGGTCAAAGATACTCCCTTTGTGTTTGATGCCGAATGTCACAAGGCGTTCAATACCTTGAAAGAAAGGTTAATTTCTGCTCCTATTATCATAGCTCCGATTGGAAGCAAGAGTTTGAACTTATGTATGATGCTAGCAATTATGCAGTTGGTGCAGTATTGGGGCAAAGGAGAAATAAAGTGTTTCATGCTATATTCTATGCTAGCAAGGTGCTGGGTGGAGCTCAACTCAATTATGCTACCACAGAGAAGGAGATGCTTGCTATTGTCTATGCCTTGGAGAAATTTCGTTCCTACTTGATTGTTGCCAAGGTAATTATCTACACTGACCACTCCGCCATCAAATATCTTCTCACTAAGGTTGATTCTAGGCCTAGATTGATAAGATGGGTCCTCTTATTGCAAGAGTTTGACATTGAGATTCGGGATAAGAAAGGGAGTGAGAATGTAGTTGCTGACCATCTCTCAAGGTTAGTAAATGAGGAGGTGACTGTAAAGGAGTAAAGGAGAAAGAGATTAGGCATAAGTTCCCTGATGAGGCCTTATCCTATATTGAAGAAAGACCGTGGTTTGCTGACATGGCCAATTTTAAGGCAGGAGGTGATATGCCTGATGATTTGAACTAGCACCAAAAGAAGAAGTTTCTCAGAGATGCTAAATTCTATGTATGGGATGAGCCATATTTGTTTAAAGTGGGTGCTGATAATCTTCTCAAGAGGTGTGTGACCCAAACGGAGGCAAAGGATATCTTGTGGCATTGTCACAACTCTGCCTATGGTGGTAATTATAATGGGGAGAGAACTGCTGCAAAAGTTCTCCAGTCAGGCTTCTATTGGCCTACCTTGTTCAAGGATGCACACAATCATGCCAAGAGTTGTGATAATTGCCAAAGGACTGGGAACATTTCTAGGAGACATGAGATGCCACTGCAAAACATGATTGAGGTTGAGGTATTTGACTGTTGGGGGATTGACTTTGTTGGTTGCCCCCTTCTTCATTTTCTAATGAATACATTCATGTTGCAGTGGACTATGTGTCCAAATGGGTGGAAGCAGTTGCTACATAGAGTGGCTACATAGAAGGATGATGCTAAAACTATGATTAAGTTCTTGAAAAAGAACGTTTTCTCTAGATATGGTGTGCCACGAGTGCTAATCAGTGATGAGGGTTCTCATTTCTGTAATGCACAGTTGAAGAAGGTGCTTGAGCATTATGATGTGAAGCACAAGGTGGCATCTCCATACCATCCTCAGACAAATGGTCAAGCAGAAGTCTCTAATCGTGAGATCAAGAAGATTTTGGAGAAAACAGTCACTTCTTCCAGGAAGGATTGGTCCATCAAGTTAGATGATGCATTGTGGGCCTACAGGACAACTTTCAAAACCCCAATAGGGTTGTCCCCTTATCAGATGGTGTATGGCAAGGCTTGGCATTTACCGGTGGAGTTAGAGCATAAGGCTTTTTGGGCTCTTAAGTTTTTGAATTTTGGTCCTTCTCTATATAGGGACAATAGGAAGCAACAATTGCATGAGCTGGAGGAGATGAGGCTTAATGCCTATGAGTCATCCAGAATCTACAAACAAAGAGCCAAGGCTTGGCATGACAGGAAGATCTTAAAGAGAGAGTTTAAGCCGGGACAACAAGTCCTTTTGTACAACTACCGGCTAAAACTATTTGCAGGGAAACTTAAATCAAAGTGGAGTGGTCCTTTCATAGTCAAGGAAGTGAGGCCCTATGGTGCAATAGTGGTGGAATACCCTTCTTCTCAAATAAGTTGGGTTGTTAATCGCCAAAGGCTCAAGCACTACCTTAGGGGTGAGGTTGAGCGCCTTACCACAGTAATTCATCTTAGTGACCCTTAAGGTCACTCACCCGTCAAGCTAGTGACGTTAAAGAAGCGCTTACTGGGAGGCAACCCAGTTTTCTCTATCTTTTCTCTCTTAATTTCGTCTTCATTTTTAACTTAATTTTCCTTATTTCTTTCTTGTTGTATTTTACGTTTGGATCTTTCTTTTGTGTTGTTTTAGGTTGCTTTGCATAAGATGAAGATATTGGGAAAGCTAAAAAAAATGGTGGGGAAGACAGAGAAGATGCACACTTGTTCACAAGTGCTGGCCAAAACTATAATTTTTAGCGCAATTTGAAATTTTGAGGCAGAGAAAACTCACACCTGTGCAATCTGGGTGCACACCTGTGCACTTGCGCTAGTCAAAATAATTATTTTTAGCGCAATTTAGAATTCTGAGGTAGAGAAAACGCACACCTGTGCAATCCGAACACACGCCTATGCATTTGCATTGGCAAAAAAAAAATCACAGAAGGAGTGTCTTTATCAAATAGTGGGTGCAAAAAGCAAAGTGACAAAAAAAACAAACCCAAAAATTGTCGCACCCTAATTTTAAAATTCCAAATCCCTATTTCCTCACCTCCAGCACCGCGCAGCCTTCTTCCTTCTTCGTTTACACACCCACCATCAACACCTCCACCTCCGGCCAGCCACCATCGCCACCTCCATGCGCAACCTCCACGTGCAACGCGACTACAACTCGCGCGATCTCTCTCTCTCTCTCTCCTCTGCGCAGCCAACCACCGAGCCACCCGCGCACCACCACTGCGAACCTCTGTAGTTCAGATCCACGTGAGCCATCTTTGACCCTTCCGTGCGACCACTACGCGCGACACAACCTTTGTGAACCTCCGTGCCACACCCACAACGTCGTCACCACGCTTCTGAGTGGGTGCGTACCACCTTCGAGGTTCGATCTGTTCCAAATAACATCTCTTTCTTTCTCTTTGACATCATGTCCGTGGTGAACAAGCGTAGGAGATGTTCTGATACTTCTCCCTCCTCTCAAAACTGGCGTAATCTCAGTCTACCACTTCCACTACTTGATTTGCCGGATCTGCAACACCAGGAACGGTACCAAGCTTTGGAACGCCGTCCAATTTAGCCTGCAAAGTACTTAAATTTTGATGTTCTTGATGCTCTTGGTTTACGTGATGATTTTGATTTCATGCTGAACAATGTGGGTTGAGGGGAGTTTATTTCAAAGCCAGAAAAAGTCTATCCCAGGCTGGTGAGGGAATTTCTAAGTACCTTCAAGGCCGATTTCAACCCCAAATCACTGGATGATCCTGGAAGATTGACTTTCCGTATGTTTAATATTGATCGTAGCATTCAGTTGGCGGAGTTCAATGCTATTTTTGGGTTCCCTGTTGGTAGACACTGGTGTGAACCCCGAAAAATCTTTAAGCCCAAGGAGTTTTGGAGAGCATTAACCAATAAAGAATGGTCGGTGTCTCGGCCCAGTTCCTCAAAATTTCTTCATCCTTCCACTAGAATTATGCATAGATTTATTTCATGCAATGTGTTTGGTACATATGAATCTGATGCCAAGGTCACCAAATTGGACCTGTTGTTTCTTTGGGCTATGCATGATCCTCGGGAGCTGCTCAATTATGGAGCTTTCCTAGCTCTGCATTTACAAAGTTTGAGTAAGGGTACCTCAGGTATAATTGTGTGTGGGGGTCTTATCACAAAAATTGCTAAGCATTATGGCCACTCCCAGTGGTTAGCTTATTTGGAAGTTCTAGATGGAACATCAACCATTGACTTCCAGACTTTGAAATCTATGGGTTGTTTCAAGATCTTCCTTAAAGATGATGCTTATGATAGTGATGAGTTCTACTTCACTGTTCCTCACACGGACATCCATCATCGGTTCCCTAATCCCGAATATTCAATTCAAAATAAGGAGAATTGGAAACTTCTTATGGATGATGACAACAGAATTCAAGAGGAATCTGAATAGGAACCCCCAGAACAAGAGGTCATTGATAATGCACAACTTCTGGGTGTTGTTCAGGCACTAACTGCGGAAGTCAAAGACTTGAAAGAGAGGCAATCATATTACAACTACCGGTGGAGGAGCTACATGACCTCCAGTTTCATAGCTCCTCCAGGAGCCAAACCCCACCACAGTGACGGATGCTCTGACCCATGTTGATTGGCCACTGACAGCTAGAGACTAGCACTCTTGTGGCCAAGGGGGTGATGATGGGCCTCTAATGACAAGGAGTGGGGGGAGGACTATCTAGTCTCCCAAGGTTGGCAATTTTCTTCTTTACTTTGCTTATATTTATTGCTTTCTATTTTAGAATAAATGTTAATTATTGTTATGTGTCATGTGATTTGGCCTGTAGTGATGACTTGATTGTTTTCATTAAAGCATGAAAAAAATAATTTTTAGTCCAGTGCATGATTGTGGTTGCATTCCTAGATTCTTCTGAATTTTTGATTGTGGTTAATGTGTGTGACATGTTGCTTTGATACCTTTGTTTCCTTGATGAAACCTACCTTGGTGAGGAATTTACTGTGATATATGCTGAGTGATACCATTGATTTTTTCACATATGATTTTGCTTGAATCTCTTAAGTCCTTTGTTTTGCATGCTAGCTTGGAAATGATCAAGGCCTTGTTTGTTATTTTAAGCCATGAGCTAAAAAAAAAACCTTTTTTTTCCCTTTTCAATAAATCCCTTGCACCCTTTTTGAGCCTAATAAAAAGAAAACTTTATTGATGCATGACCCTTAGCCTTAAAAGAAAAACAAATGTTGTTCCTTCCCAGGAATAGGAGAGCAAACTGAGGAATAGGGTTGTGCATTAAGTTTGGGGTGTTTTACCAATCACCCAAAAGTGATAAAATAAGGGTTCCCCAAGGGAATTCTAGTGTCACAGTTAGTATGACTGTAAAAAAAAAAGTCACAGAAGGGGTATATATATCAAAAAGGGGGTCAAAAAAGCAAAGTGACGAAAAAAACCCAAAAATCGTCGCACCCTAATTTTAAAATTCCAAATCCCTGTTTCCTCACCTCCAATGCCATGCAGCCTTCTTCCTTCTTCCTTCTCCGTTTGCACACCCACCATCAAAGCCTCCACCTCCAGCCAACCACCACCGCCACCTCCACGCGCAACGCGACTACAACTCGCGCGATCTCTCTCTCTCTCCTCCGCGCAGCCAACCACCGAGCCACCTGCGCGCCACCACCGCTCAAGTGTACCAAATCGCTCAAGTAACACAATGATAAGTAGAGTATCGTCTCCACAGGGACTTGTGCGATAATTCGGTAATTTTCGTAAATTAAATAGACTACGAATATTGAGAAAATTTAAGTAACCAAAATTAAAGACAATTGCATAAAAGTAAAGAGTAGAAGTAGGCGTTAAACAAAATTTAAGTAGCCTTCATAGTTTACCAAATTTTTCATGAATTAGCCTGCTATTTAATCCTCCCTATGTTGACCTCAATGTTGTTCATGATGCAGTAAACTATGAAGGCTCTTGACATGCTGAGTTCGGAGGTGTGTGAAGTAAGCGTGATGTTGGAGAAAAGGAATGAAGCCCAAATCTCAGATATGGTTTTCAAAGCTGCCTTCTTAAAATGAAGGGCTTTCCCAGCATCATTCTCCACATAAGAACGCCCAGGGATGCACAAGCTGTTGCTCACAGCAGTGTTGCTAAGTGCAGTTAGGGATGGCAAAATGTACCCGGACCCTACGGGTACCCGCAAAAATATCCGCAAGCGGGTCGGGTAAATACCCGCTTATTGGGACTGGGGCCGGGGCCGGGTATTTACCCGCAATTTTTTGCGGGTGCGGGTACGGGTACGGGTACTATAGTACCCGCCCCGCCCCGCCCCGCACCTATCATATATATATAATTAAAATAACTTAAATAAATAATTATGTTATATATATACTTTTTTGTAAAAAAATAATTTTATATTTTCCATAAACTAACACTAATAGTAAAAGATTTATGTTATAACTTACAATAATTTTATATTTTATATTTTTAATATTATTTATGAATGCTTTTAATGTTAAGTTTGAATTATTTAAGCGTGAATTTTCAATTTATTTGTAATAATTTTTTAATTAATATTTTTATAGCTTAAATGCAATTTTGGTTCATCTATTTTGCATAATCCGCAATTTTGGTAAATAGAGACGTTTAGTCTCCCAATTTTCTAAAATATGTAATTTTGGTTCTTCTATCAAATTGAAAACGTTGACTGTTAAGAGATTAACGTTAACCTTAACGTGGTCCAAATATAATGACGTGACACGAGATTATTTATTTAGTGTTTAATTATTTTAAATACTGAGTAGAATAATTGATGAAAATATATTTTATAAAAAGGTAATATCATTTATTTGACTACGATGTGCCATGTATTTCAACAATGTAGAACTAATTTAAAATAAATGATTAAGACTTGTGATTTCTATTTTAGGACTCACGATTACCCCAACCATTAAAATCGACATGACATGTGTTTTAATGACGTAGATAAACAAATAATTAGTACTCATTATTTAAAATAATTAAAAAATAAATAAATAATCTCGTGTCACATCACTATATTTGGGCCACGTCAAGGTCAACATTAATCTCTTAACTGTCAATGCTTTCAATTTGATGAAAGGACCAAAATTACGGATTTTACAAAATTGGGAGACTAAATGTCTCTATAGAGGGACCAAGATTACTGATTGTGCAAAATAGAAGGACTAAATGTCTCTATTTTAAAATAGGATGACTAAAATTGCGGATTGTGCAAAATAGGGGGATCAAAATTACATTTAAGTCTATTTTTTTTATTGATTTATTAACTTCATACATAAGTAAAGTGCGGGTAGCGGGTGCGGGTATGGGTATATAGGTACCCAGCGGGTACGGGGATGGGGATTAAAGTTGCTACCCACGCGGGTATGGGGCCGGGTACGGGTATTTTTTTTAAACGCGGGTATGGGGACGGGTACTATAGGACCCTACCCAGACCCTACCCATTGCCATCCCTAAGTGCAGTTCTCCTTGTAGACATTAAAAAGTATCCGCAATCTTGATTGTTTGGGTCAGTAAAGTCATTGGCCAGAAACTGGTTGATGGACAAGGCATCATAGTGAACAAAGCAGCCCTTCACCTAAGACCTACGAGTAGGATCACTGGCTCGCCTTGGAATGGCATTTGCGTAGAATTCACGAACCACTTCTTCGTTAATCTTGAGAAGGAACCTAGTCAGTTTCTACCATTTTCTTCGCATTAGTTCATCCTGAAAATCTTGAAAATCACCAGCCATCAGTTGCACTTCTCTCTCCTTAATCAAATTTCTATTTGCATTGTTTTTGAAACGCTCCTAGTCAGGAGGAGCAAGGAAGTGGTTCTTTTGAAGTGGTTCACGAGGAGTTTGAGGTTATGGTGGTGGTGGTGGAATTTCCTCCACTTCATCATCCTCTCGTGGTTGAGGGGGAGCCCGAGAGGAAGAACCTCTCCTTGTGATGCGCTATTTCTTGGCAGAGGGGGTTGAGACTTCAGCAGGTTGCTTTTGCTTAGAGGCCATGATATAAAACCGAAAAGAAACAAAACCAAAAGTCTAGCAGAAGAGAAACAGAATGAAATAAGTTAGTGACAAAAATAAGAAACAAGAAACAACAAATAATTTAAAACAAAAATTACAAAACATAATTGAAACACAACACGTAAGAAAAGAAAAGAAAAACAGAAAAAGAAATTAACAACAAGACTAAAAGAACAACTGAGAAACACAAACAGAAAAGGTACGTTGTCACAAACAATTGTAGAAACCAAAACATGAATACTCAAATGTTCAGCGATTTTGGCTTAGCTTCCACCAAGTGGCTTGCGAAAAGCCACTGAACATGCATTTCTCAGATTTTTCCAAAAGATGTGGTTCCAACAAGTGTGGATGACGAAGTGAAAAAGAAAAACAGAGTGGTCCCAGTCTTAGTTTAGGAAAAACACACTCACAACAGGACCCATGTGCTTCCCAAATACTAACTCAACAACAGGAAATATTAAACAAAACAAAACAGCACAGGGACCTAAAACGTGGTCCCAGAACACAGAGAACATAAGAACCTTCGAAGAATATTCAGAAAAAACAAATCTTGAACCATCAGTGGTCCCAAAAACACCAAAAAAGACAAGATCCACACAGATCCAGAAATTAAAAACAGAAACAGAAACTAAAAAGTCAAAAAACAAAAGGAATAAAAGAGGGTTTCCCAAAAGATTAACAGAAAATGCAAAAGAGAAAGGGAAATCAACACGTGCCTACACCCAACACGGAAAAATATCCCAAAATGGCACAATCACAAGCAAAACAAACAAAGTTAGCACTTTTCAACGAAAAAGGGTAGAAGAAGACATACCCACTGATCAGTGCATCTTCATGCACATTCTTCTATTGTTATTCTTAGGCATTTCCTTAGTTTATTTCATTAGTTTCACCATTTTAGTGTGTTTTCATATTTAAGTTTGTTTCTAGCTTTATTTAATTTTCGTATTTTATTTTCAGCATTAGCAGCTTTCAATGGAAAATTCATAACTGGAGCTACAGGAATCGGATTGAGGCGTTCTAATATTCGTTGGAAAGCTAAGAGAAAGAGCTACAACTTTCATTTTGGAGTCAGAAGCTGATTCGGATTGTAGAAGGCTTGAATAATTCGTTGAAGTTGCAGACCTTAGGAAATAATTTGTTTTGGGTCAATTTTATGGGCTTGGTTTGTATTTTCCGACCCGGTTCGGATTGTTAGTGAAACCCTTATTCTGTTAAAACTCTTTGGCCGCGTACTGTTCACGGAGGCACTGTTCACGAAATTATTTTGGAAAGTTTTGAACAATCGTAATGGAGAACTAATTTTCGAAGAATCGATCTACTGTAATCGGATTCCACTTTGAGGTTCTTTTATAAATTCCATATCAATCTGTTTCCTTTGATTTATTCCAATAATCTCAATTAATTGCTTAATTTGATTGTTGTTATAGGATATAATTCTTAAATTCGATTGGTTATTTGATCTTGAATCAATTTCGCGTTAACGTAGCTTTTGCATTATCGCGTTTGATCAGATTGCGTTTGCTTAATCCGGAATTCAGGAACATACGCCGTATAATTTCTATTGCGCTTGTCAGTGGTTATTATAGTCGAATAGGATCAGATCCGTTTAGGGAATTGGAATTTATAGGGATCAATGATAAGTCGGAAGTCGATACAGTAGGTTGATTCGCTTTAGCTTATTCGATAATCACAATTTATTTTAATCCCTTTTTCTTGAAATCGTAATCGAAACCCCCCATTAATCGTTACTGTATTGATTGATAATAATACAAGAATCCTTGAGAACGATACTCGAGTTGTCGTTACCGTAACTATATTTTCAAAATTACTCGTTTTGATCCGTGCGCGACAGCGGATCAAATTGGCGCCGTTGCTGGGGATTCTTGTCGTTATTAATCGATATTAGAGTCATAGGTTTAGTGTTCTCGCGTTTAGGCCCTAGTTTCCCCACGGTTTTGGCCAATTCGCGTTTAGAGTCGAAAAAATCGATTTTTGGAAAAATTGTGTCTAATTGCAAATTTTTTTCCCCTGCTGGGACTAGAAAAATCGTGCGATCAATAGTCCCTTACTCTAGAAGAGTTATGGGATTCCGACCTCAAATCGCCAAATTCCTCTTTTTTCTATTTTTAATTAATTTTTTACTGTTTTCATAGTGTCGAAAAAATCCAAAAAAATTCTCAAAATTCTAATTTCACTTCATTAGATTAATTTTGGTGTTTTTATATTTTTTTGAATTTATTTTAATCATTTTCCTTCATTCTGTTTGTTTTTGCATTTTAGGGACATTGTTGGCATTTTGACAATTGTTGCTGCATTGCTGCATTAGTCCTGGCTACTAGGTCTTCTTGTTCTGATCTTTTTGATTTTGATCCTGAGGTAGAAAGAACTTTGCGCACACGACGTAAAGCAGTCCAGGCTAGCAATAGTTCACCACCCATAATTGATTCTGACACTGATTCCGATTACTTGCATAACTTGTTTGATTCAGATTCTGAAATTGTTTTTGATATGGCTGACCAAAGAACTTTAAGGCAGTTGGCTGCCCCTGATGTGAATTACAATGGTTTATGCATTGAGTATCCTGAAGTTGTTGCACCTTTTGAATTAAAATCTGGTTTGATACACTTGTTGCCAAAGTTTAATGGTCTTGCAGGTGAGGATCCGCATAAGCATCTGAAAGAATTCCAGGTTGTGTGTTCTACACCTTTGAGGCCTGAAGGAATCACTGAAGACCATATCAAGCTGAGAGCCTTTCCGTTTTCACTACAGGGTGCTGCCAAGGATTGGTTATACGATCTTGAACCGAATTCTATCACAACTTGGAATGATTTGAAAAAAGTCTTCCTAGAGAGATACTTTCCTGCCTCCAGAGCTGCATCAATCAGAAAGGATATATGTGGTATTAGACAAGGTAATGAGACATTGGCTGAGTATTGGGAAAGATTCAAACAGTTGGTATCCAGTTGTCCTCAGCATCAGATTACCGAGCAGTTACTTGTCCAATACTTTTATGAAGGATTGCTACCTATGGATAGAAACATCCTTGATGCTGCTAGTGGTGGAGCACTTGTTGATAAGACTCCAGCAGATGCCAAAACCTTAATTCAGAACATGTCACTCAACTCCCAACAGTTCATAACCAGAAATAATTCTGCAGTCCAAACAAAGAGTGTGAACGAAATTCAGGTTTCCTCCAACAAAGCTTTAGAAACCAGAATTGACGAGCTCACCTCCTTAGTGAAACAGTTGGCAGTAGGTAAACCTCAACCGGCAACCTTGTGTGGTATTTGTACTTCCGCCGAACACCCGACCGACACATGTCCTATTTTGCAAGATGAGTCGATTACCGAGTTACCCCAAGCTTATGCAGCAGCCCTTTACGGAAACAATCAGAACAGGTACAACAACACTCCTGACCTGTCCACCAACAAATACCATCCCAATTGGAGGAACCATCCCAACCTTCGATATGGAAACCAGCAGCCCACACAGCAACAGCTAGTGTTACCCCTTCCGCGACCACAGAACACTCCACCAGCTACCACTTCTGGACCTTCATTAGAGGACCTGGTCAAGCAACTAGCTGTTAACAATCTTCAGTTTCAACAAAGAACAGAATCTAGTATTCAAACCTTGCAGACACAGATTGGACAGCTTGCCACCTCAATGAATGCCATGCAAGCCCAAGGATCGAACCAACTTCCTGCCCAAACAGTTGTGAATCCAAAAGGTCCTAATGCTGATGTGAGTGCAATTTCCTTGCGATCCGGAAAGGTTACAGAACCAGCCCCCGAAAAAAATAAAAGAATTATTGAGGCAACATCTGAACCTTCTCCATCTGAACCTTCTCCACCTTCTTCTGTTGTGGTAGAAACTAAAAAAAATAAAGAAAAAGAGTATGTTCCACCAGTCCCCTTCCCACATAGAGTTCTGAAAAATAAAAGGATTGAGGAGGGAGACAAAGAGAGAGAGATCTTGGATGTTTTCAGAAAAGTTGCGGTAAACATTCCGCTTCTTGATGTAATTAAGCAGGTTCCAAAGTATGCAAAGTTTCTGAAAGATTTGTGTACAAATAAGAGGAGGATGAAGGGAAGTGAAAGAGTCAACTTGGGAAGAAATATTTCTGCTTTTATTCAGCCCAAGCCTTCATGTGAAAAAGTTATCGGCGAGCAAAATGTTTCAGCCCTCACTCAGGTCTTGCCGCAAAAGTGCAAGGACCCGGGAACTTTTGCTATTCCTTGTACCATCGGGGATAGTAAATTCGAGAATTGCATGCTTGATTTAGGAGCGGGCATTAATGTTATGCCTACTTCTGTTTATAATAACCTTTGTCTTGGTCCTTTGCAGCATACAGGTTTAATCATTCAACTGGCGAACAGGAGCAATGCCCACCCCGCGGGAGTAGTGGAAGATGTCCTTGTTCAAGTTAACGATTTGATTTTTCCTGCAGATTTCTACATTCTGGACATGGAAGGAGAAACTAAGTCAAGCAGAGCTCCCATCATTTTAGGCAGACCGTTCATGAAAACGGCGAAAACAAAAATTGATGTTGACGATGGAACCATGTCCATGGAATTTGGTGACATTGTCGTGAAATTTAACATTTTCGATGCCATGAAACATCCCTTGGAAGAGCATTCCGTTTTTCATATTGAATTGATCTCCGAATTGGTTGATGACACTTGTTCTGAATTATTTTCACTTGATTTTCCATCTTTATCGGGTTTTGATGATGTTTACTCATGTGCTGATTGTACTGACACTAACCTTTGTGTTGTATGTGCTGAGATTGATTCTGCCTTGCAGGGTAACATGTTTCCTACAGGTGAAGTTGTTGTCGATGAAGTTGTTTATGCCGCTAATGCGCTCGACATCCTGGCTGCCCCAAACACTCCATCCATCGAGCAGCCCCCGTCCTTAGAGTTGAAACAACTCCCTGAAATATGCTTATTTGGAGAGTAATGAAAAACTCCCTGTTATAATTTCTTCTAACCTTGATTTCGATCAAGAAAATAAGCTTTTGCAGGTTTTGAAGAAGCACAAGAAGGCGATTGGGTGGACATTAGCTGACATCCCAGGTATTAGTCCTTCCATGTGTATGCACAGGATTTTGCTTGAGGATGGTGCGAAAACAGTAAGGCAGCCCCAAAGGAGGCTTAATCCTTTGATCCTCGATGTGGTGAAGAAAGAGGTAACCAAACTCTTGCAAGCAGGTATCATTTATCCTATCTCTGACAGTAAATGGGTAAGCCCAGTGCAGGTTGTACCTAAGAAATCTGGACTCACCGTGGTGAAAAATGAAAAGAATGAACTTGTTCCCACTAGAGTTCAGAACAGTTGGAGAGTTTGTATTGATTACAGAAGGTTGAACCAAGCTACTAGAAAGGATCACTTTCCTTTACCGTTCATTGACCAAATGCTTGAACGGCTTGCTGGTAAATCACATTACTGTTTTCTTGATGGTTTTTCAGGTTATTTTCAGATTCATATTGCACCTGAAGATCAAGAAAAGACCATTTTTACTTGCCCATTCGGTACTTTTGCTTACAGGAGGATGCCTTTTGGTCTTTGCAATGCTCCTGGCACTTTCCAGCGATGCATGATTAGCATTTTTGCTGATTTTATTGAAAATTGCATGGAAGTGTTTATGGATGATTTCACTGTTTATGGTTCTTCTTTTGATGCATGTTTGAACAGTTTGAATATGGTTTTAGAGAGATGCATCGAAACTGACCTTGTTTTGAATTATGAAAAATGCCATTTTATGGTTGAGCAGGGAATTGTTTTGGGTCACATTATTTCTGAAAAAGGAATTTCTGTTGACCCTGCTAAGATTGATGTGATTTCTACACTGCCTTACCCCTCTTGCATTCGCGAGATTCATTCTTTTCTTGGTCATGCAGGTTTTTACAGGCGTTTCATCAAGGATTTCAGCAAGATAGCTCTTCCGCTGTCGAACTTGTTGAAGAATGACGTCACTTTCAACTTCGATGACAAATGCAAACAAGCATTTGACTTCTTGAAGAAAGCATTGGCCTCCGCTCCCATCATCCAGCCCCCTAACTGGACCCTCCCCTTTGAGATTATGTGTGATGCTTCTAACTATGCTGTTGGAGCGGTCCTTGCACAAAGAGTTGACAAGGCTGCCCATGTTATTTATTATGCTTCTAGGACTCTAGATTCTGCACAGTCAAATTACACCACCACTGAAAAAGAACTTCTAGCTATTGTTTTTGCTCTTGATAAATTCAGATCATATTTGCTAGGTTCCAAGGTTGTTGTTTTTACTGACCATGCAGCTTTAAAGTACTTGTTGAAGAAGCCGGAAGCAAAACCGAGATTGATTCGGTGGATGTTGTTGCTCCAAGAGTTTAATGTAGAGATTAAAGACAAAAATGGAGCTGAGAACTTAGTAGCTGATCACTTGAGCAGGATAGAGAGGGATGAAGATCCTTTTCCGATTCAGGATGACTTTCCTGATGAGCAGCTTTTACTTTTGCATGGAGTTACTCCTTGGTTTGCTGATATTGTTAATTATCTTGTTGCTGGTGTTTTTCCTACAGGTGCATCCAAGGCACAAATTCACAAACTCAAGAGTGATGCCAAATATTATGTTTGGGATGATCCATACCTTTGGAAGTTTGGTAGTGATCAGGTGATTAGGAGATGTGTCCCCGACTATGAGATTGAATCTATTTTACATTTTTCTCATGCATCTCAAGTAGGGGGACACTTTGGTCCGCAAAGGACTGCAAGAAAAGTCCTAGACTCAGGTTTCTACTGGCCCACTGTTTTTAAAGATGCTTATGAGACTTACCGCACTTGTAAAGAGTGCCAGATAGCAGGTACAGCCATCACTCGTAAGAGTGAAATGCCTCAGCAACCTATGCTTTTCTGTGAGGTATTTGATGTATGGGGAATCGACTTCATGGGTCCTTTTCCTGTATCATTTGGTTTTCTCTACATTTTACTTGCTGTTGATTACGTTTCAAAGTGGGTAGAAGCTATCCCCACTAGGACTAATGATTCAAGAGTTGTTGCAGATTTTGTCAGGTCCAATATCTTTTGCAGGTTTGGAATACCCCGAGCCATCATAAGTGACCAAGGCACTCACTTCTGTAACCGCACCATGGAAGCTTTGCTCTGGAAGTATGGAGTTGTGCACAGAGTCTCTACTGCATATCACCCACAAACTAATGGGCAAGCTGAGATCTCAAACAGGGAGATCAAACAGGTTTTAGAGAAAATGGTGCAACCAAACAGGAAGGACTGGAGCCGCCGTCTAGAAGACGCACTTTGGGCTCAAAGAACAGCTTTCAAGACACCCATAGGGATGTCTCCTTATCGACTTGTTTTCGGTAAGGCATGTCACCTTCCTGTAGAGATAGAACACCGTGCTTATTGGGCGGTGAAAAGTTGTAACTTGGAAATGCAACAAGCAGGTATTGAAAGAAAAATCCAATTACAACAGCTTGAAGAGTTTAGGCTAGAGGCTTATGAAAGCTCTAGGATTTATAAAGAGAAAACCAAACACTTCCATGATAAAATGATTTCTAGGAAGGAATTCTCTGTGGGCCAACAGGTTTTACTGTTTAACTCCCGCCTTAAGCTTATGGCTGGGAAACTTCGATCCAAATGGATTGGCCCTTTTGTTGTTACTAATGTTTTCCCTTATGGTGCAGTAGAAATTAAAAGTGCAGGTACTGACAAAGTTTTCAAGGTCAATGGGCAGCGCCTGAAGCTATTCCATGAAAGTTCAGTGCCTGAAGATGCAACCATAGAAGAGCTTTCTTTGGAAGCGCCCAACTACACTGCAACTTGATCAGGGGGCACCCTTTCCTTTCTCTCACTCTTACTTTATAATTGAGTTCTTTTCATTGAGGACAATGTATGTCTTAAGTGTGGGGGAGGGAACCATTTGTTTTTGTTTTTGTTTGTTTTTGCTTAAAAAAAAAATGGAAAATGCATGTTTTTTCATTGATTATCTTGCTACAATTGTGAGTATTCTCTCTGTTCTTTGTCGAAAGACTTGTGGTGTGATGTGACTGATTCTTTTTGCGCATTCTTAGTTTGTATGTTTGACTAAACTCTAAATTGTACATCACTAGTGGAAGATCACTAACCCTTGTGAGATTTTGAGCCTAATAATGGATAACATCAAAAATCCATCTCTTTCTTTCTTGTGTGATTTCACTCATGTTTGTTAGTCTCTAGAACTTGAATTGACTCTTGTTGAAGCTTTTTGTTTACTTGTGCACACTGAAATGATAAAGGTTTTTTACCTAGTTAGCCAAAAAGCCAACCTTGATAATATCATCCCTTTGTTTGGAAGCCCCTTTGAGCCTATTATCCTTTTTTGTGTTTAAAACTCATTACAAGCCGAAAAGTGAAAAACAATGTTATCACCCTATTCAAAGGGTTGAAAGGGTCTTGTATAGAGTTGTGTGGGGTTGAACATTGTTGTTATGATTGTTGTATGATGTTGGTTGGCAGAAAAAAAAAAAAAAAAAAATAGAGAAGGATGTCAATGCTAGTCCTTCTGAAAAAAAAAAGAAGAAAGAGAAGAATAAAAGGAAAAGGAGAAGAGAAATAAGTTGTGAGGTTGTTGTTCAATCGCCATTGAGATATTATTTAGTTCAACTCCCGCAATTCTTTCAATTTTCTTTTAACTCTTTGAATTTTAGCTTAGTACCCCTTTAGGATGTATCTCACCCTGACCTTGGCCAAGTTACAACCATAATAAAAGTCCTTTTGATCTTTGTGTGCAATGTATTTCAAATTGTGAATGTTAGAGCCTTTTCAAGCTTATGGTAGTACTATCTCTCATGTTGTGCTTTGTGTGTAAACAGTAACCTAAACACTTGAGAGTTGAGTGGAAACAGTTTATCTTGTGAGGATCTTGATGCTTTTGATGAACTTTTTGGTAATCTGTTTTTCATATTTACTTTGACTGTCACAAAAGAGTTACTCACTAATGTCATATTCTTTAAGCTTAGAATTAGGAGTTTGCTTGCACTTTGTATCCTGATAACCTCTAAGTTTGCATGCTCTGTTTCGTTTTTGTTTTGAAGTTTTTCTGTTTTGAATTTTTAATTTTGCTCGGAGTGCAAAAGTTTAAGTGTGGGGGAATTTGATCAGTGCATCTTCATGCACATTCTTCTACTGTTATTCTTAGGCATTTCCTTAGTTTATTTCATTAGTTTCACCATTTTAGTGTGTTTTCATATTTAAGTTTGTTTCTAGCTTTATTTAATTTTCGTATTTTATTTTCAGCATTAGCAGCTTTCAATGGAAAATTCATAACTAGAGCTACAGGAATCGGATTGAGGCATTCTAATATTCGTTGGAAAGCTAAGAGAAAGAGCTACAACTTTCATTTTGGAGTCAGAAGCTGATTCGGATTGTAGAAGGCTTGAATAATTCGTTGAAGTTGCAGACCTTAGGAAATAATTTGTTTTGGGTCAATTTTATGGGCTTGGTTTGTATTTTCCGACCCGGTTCGGATTGTTAGTGAAACCCTTATTCTGTTAAAACTCTTTGGCCGCGTACTGTTCACGGAGGCACTGTTCACGGAGGCACTGTTCACGGAGGCACTGTTCACGAAATTATTTTGGAAAGTTTTGAACAATCGTAATGGAGAACTAATTTCCGAAGAATCGATCTACTGTAATCGGATTCCACTTTGAGGTTCTTTTATAAATTCCATATCAATCTGTTTCCTTTGATTTATTCCAATAATCTCAATTAATTGCTTAATTTGATTGTTGTTATACGATATAATTCTTAAATTCGATTGGTTATTTGATCTTGAATCAATTTTGCGTTAACGTAGCTTTTGCATTATCGCGTTTGATCAGATTGCGTTTGCTTAATCCGGAATTCAGGAACATACGCCGTATAATTTCTATTGCGCTTGTCAGTGGTTATTATAGTCGAATAGGATCAGATCCGTTTAGGGAATTGGAATTTATAGGGATCAATGATAAGTCGGAAGTCGATACAGTAGGTTGATTCGCTTTAGCTTATTCGATAATCACAATTTATTTTAATCCCTTTTTCTTGAAATCGTAATCGAAACCCCCCATTAATCGTTACTGTATTGATTGATAATAATACAAGAATCCTTGAGAACGATACTCGAGTTGTCGTTACCGTAACTATATTTTCAAAATTACTCGTTTTGATCCGTGCGCGACAGCGGATCACCCACTCAAGGGAAACTTCAAAACAGTAAAAAGAAAATAAGGTTCTAACAAAAGCTTTGACCTTTGTCAACAAAAAAGGAAGAAAATAGAACCCAAAGAACAAAGGTCAGAACTTTAACATAAAAAAATAAAAACAACAAGAACACAGAAATTTCAAACATGCACATGCTTCAAAAACTGACACGAAAATGAAAAAGAAAAAAGAGAAAGGGAAATGACAGTATAAAGATGCATATGGACAACAGACCTAAAAATAGAAATGCAAAATAGAAGAACACAAAAATGGAAAATAAAGAACCCTAGAATCTTTTTCTATGATGAACGAAAATGACAAACAGAGAGGAAGATGGAATCACAGAAAGGGACACTTACGTATGGACAGAAACGGGTTGAGCTCGAGGTGGAGAGGACAAGTTGGTGGAGAGGTAAGGGTCACACTCCAAGTGATGCTGGATGAGTTGAGAGATGAAGGAGGTTGTGGTCAGGATGATGATGGGAATGGAAAAGTAAAAAGTAGTAGGGAGTAAGAGTGGTGACAGCATAGGGAAAGGCGTGAAGTAATGGGAAAAAGGGGAAAAGATTTTGATTGGTGGAAAGGTGATGTGGGAAAACGGAACAGTGGAGGTTATAGGGAAACGGAGTGGCAAAAGGTGATGGGAAACGGACTGACACGTTTTTAGAAAACGACAAAAGTCTTGGGAAGTGGGAAAATTTGAAAAAGATTTGAGGGTTTGAAAAAGTGGACAATAGCTTAGCTACGAGGCATGGCTTGGCAAAAAGCATGAATTTGGAAAGGGTTCACAAATTGGCTTTTGGCTTAACCATCGAACGTGGCTTGACTCAAAATGCAGGGGAATTAAATTAATGCTTCCAGTGGTTTTGGCTTTAGAGCCAGCATCAGTGGCTTAAGCCAAAAGTCACTCGAGAGCAATTTTTTTTTGCACAGATAAGACCAAAATGCAAATTATGCATAATTGAGCCTAATTACTGCAATGTATCAACCAAATGGAACATCTGCAACTACAAAACAATGCTTCCAAAAGATCACACCACAAAGAAACAAAATTAACAAACAACACACATAGATCAAACAAGGATCAATCATATGAACTCAAAATAATCTAAACACACAAAACTAACAATCTAGAATGCAAAGTGTGGCAATAAAATGAAAGGAAACTGGGTTGCCTCCCAGGTAGCGCTATTTTAATGTCATCAGCTTGACATTTGGTGACCTCAAGGATCACTTAGATGCATAATTGTGGTCAACCTCTCAATTTCAACCCCCCAAATAGGGCTTTAATCTTTGACCATTGACTGTCCAGTTTCTTCTTGATGAAGGATCTTCCAAAATGACAGCACCATGAGGTTGAACATCCTTAATGATGAAAGGGCCAGACCATTTGGACTTAAGCTTTCCTAGAAATAATTTCAGCCTTGAATTGAACAATAGAACCTTTTGATTAGGCCGAAAGTTTCTCTTCACAAGCTTTTTGTCATGGTAGGCCTCCACTTTCTGTTTGTAATGCTCTGAAGGCTCATAAGCATTGAGTCTCATCTCCTCTAGCTCATGAAGTTGGATCCTCCTCTTCTCACCAACCAATGACTGATCAAAATTAAGGAAATTGAGAGCCCAATAAGCTTTGTGCTCCAATTCCACAGGGAGATGACCAGCTTTGCCATACACCATTTGGAATGGAGTTAAACCAATTGGAGTCTTGAATACAGTCCTATATGCCCATAATGCATCATCAAGCTTCATAGCCCAATCCTTTCTTGAAGAAGCAACTGTCTTTTCAAGGATCCTCTTGATTTCTCTATTTGAAACCTCAGCTTGACCATTGGTTTGAGGATGGTAGGGAGAAGCTACTTTGTGTTTGATTCCATAATGCTCCAACACTTTCCTCAATTATGCATTGCAAAAATAGGAGCCTCCATCACTAATTAGAACTCTAGGAACACCAAACTGAGAGAAGATATTCTTCTTGAGAAATTTAATGACTGTTTTGGAGTCGTTTTTTGGGAAAGCAACAGCTTCTACCCACTTTGAAACATAATCTACAGCCACCGAAATGTATTCATTGGAAAAGGATGAAGGTAAGGGGCCAACAAAGTCTATACCCCAGCAATCAAAGATCTCCACTTCAAGAATGTTCTAAAGTGGCATCTCATTCCTTCTTAATATCCCCTTGGTTCTTTGGCATTTATCACAGCTTTGCACATGATCATAAGCATCTTAAAAAATTGGAGGACCTTTGCAGCAGTTCTCTCTATTGTAGTGCCCTCCATAAGGTGAATTGTGGCAATGCCACAGGATGTTCCTTGCTTCCTCCTTGGCAACACACCTTCTAAGCAAATTATCAGCTCCAATTTTGAATAAATGAGGATCATCCCACACATAGAAACGAGAATCCTTGAAAAAATTCTTCTTTGGTGCCAATTCATATCCGCTAGAATGATTCCACCAGCCTTGTAGTTTGCCATATCTGCAAACTATGGCCTTTCTTGCACCACAAGCAATTTCTCTTCAGGGAGCTCTTCAAGGATTTCTTTCTCAAGAGTGGTCACCTCATCATTCACAAGCCGTGACAAGTGATCAACAACTTGGTTCTCACTTCCTTTCTTGTCCTTAATTTCAATATCAAATTCCTACAGCAACAAAACCCAACAAATGAGTCTAGGCTTGGAATCGGGTTTGGATAACAAGTATTTAATTGTAGCATGATCAGTGTACACAACTACTTTGGAACCAATTAAGTAGGAACGAAACTTTCCAAAGCATACACTATTGCTAGCAACTCTTTTTCAGTTGTTGCATAATTCACTTGGTGTTCATTAAGCACCTTGCTAGCATAGTGTATGGGATGAAAAATTTTGTTCTTTCTTTGGCCTAGAACAGCCCCTACTGCATAATCACTAGCATCACACATAAGTTCAAAATCAATTTTCCAATTAGGTGCAGTGAGTATAGGAGCAGAAACTAAACTAGACTTCAAAAATTTAAAAGCATTTAAACATTCAGCTTCAAAATTAAAAGGTGTGTCCTTGTTCAGCAAATTGCTCAATGGTTTGGCAATCTTTGAGAAATCTTTGACGAAGCGCCTATAGAATCCAGCATGTCCAAGGAAGCTTTGGATTCCCTTCACATTTGTTGGTGGTGGAAGCTTTTCAATGACATCTACTTTGGCTTTGTCAACTTCAATTCCTCTTGATGAAATTTTGTGGCCAAGAACAATTCCTTTGGTCACCATAAAATGGCATTTCTCCCAATTAAGGATGAGATGTGTCTCAGCACACCTCTTCAAAACAGTTTCCAAATTCGACAAGCACAATTCAAATGAACCACCAAAAAGAGAAAAGTCATCCATGAAGACTTCTATGCATTTCTCCACCGAATCCGAGAAGATAGCTAGTATACACCTTTGGAAAGTGGCAGGTGCATTGCATAGCCCAAATGGCATCTTCCTATATGCAAAGACTCCAAAAGGACAAGTGAAAGTTGTCTTCTCTTGGTCTTTAGGATCCACAACAATTTGATTATAGCTAGAATAACCATCCAAGAAGCAATAGAAAGCTTGACCAGCTAGTCTCTCCAATATTTGATCAATGAAAGGAAGGGGAAAATGATCCTTCCTTGTTGCTTTGTTGAGCTTCCTATAGTCTATGCACATTCTTCATCCCGTGACAATTCTTGTAGGAATTAATTCATTTTTCTAGTTGCGGATAACTGTCATGCCACCCTTTTTAGGGACAACTTGCACAGGGCTCACCCATGCACTGTCAGAGATAAGGTAGATCAATCTAGCTTCCAATAACTTCAAAACTTCTTTTCTCACTTCTTCCTTCATCACGGGATTAAGTCTTCTTTGAGGTTGAGCCACGGGTTTGAAATCATCTTCCAAGAAGATCCTATGCATGCATTAAGAAGGACTTATCCCTTTGAGGTCAAAGATAGACCATCCAATGGCTCCTTTATTAGCTTTCAAGACTTTAATCAATTTCCCCTCCTCTGAAGTAGATAAGGAATTACTAATGATGACTGGCTTGCCACCATTATCTTCAAGGAACACATACTTCAAATATGGAGGCAGCACCTTCAATTCGGGTTTGGCTTCCTCCACCTTTTTATCTTGCTTCAAATCTTCAACAATTTCTTCATGTGGAGGAATTTCCTTCAAGGTATCAAGGCTCTTCAAGCATTCCTCAATTTCCTTCTCTTCCTCCTCATTGAGTAACTCAAATGCATCAATTAAAGCCTTCTCAAGAGGAGTGGAGCTAGGCACTTGCTTTCTAGAGGTGGTGTAGATTTCATCAAGGATATCCACTCTAAAGCAAGACTTATCTTCACTAGGGTGCCGCATGGCTTCAAACACATTAAAAGTGACTTCTTCATCTTGCACCCTCATCTTGAATTGTTCATCACTGACATCAATCAAGGCACAGGCTGTCATCATAAATGTGAAATACAGAGAAATACACTAGAAGGGGGGGTTGAATAGTGTATTTAAAATTTCTTCAAAAATATTTAACCAATGTGAAGATAGTATATCTTAAGTTTTACAAGAACTTAGTAAAACAGAAGATTATGCTATCGTCCAGCGGTTCAAAAGCAACAGTCAAATGAAACTGCTTTTTCTCACTTTTCGTTAGAGCACACGTAAAAGATTATCGTAGATAAAATGTGTAAAGAAAAACTTTCGTAGTATGTTGAAGAGATAGTTTAATATATATGCAAATAAGCTAGAAAGCGAGAGAATAGAACACTTAGTTTTATACTGGTTCACTCAACTGAGCTATGTCCAGTTCTCCTTCAAAAACTTTTGAAGGGTTCTACTAATCAAGATCTGATTACTCTCAAGTATTCTAACCTTGCCACTTCTGGCTACAAGTATTCTCTAGGCCACTCCTGACACACCTTTAATCTCCCCTGAGATTAAAAACAAACCCAAGTATTCTTTAACACTAAGCCACTCCTGGCTTTCCAAACAGAATTGTTTGAGTATAGAAAGTAAGAATAACTCTCACAGAGAGGATATTACAATAAACACGAATACACAGAATCGCTTAGCAAAGCTAAGTAGAAAGCTCGTTTTGCTTAAGTATTGATCGTCCAGTCGTTTTGACAGAGATTCAGCTCTTTATAAATTTTTCGTCAGTCTGATACATGAGCTCATTCCTCTATTTATAGGCAGCTTGTTGTAAAGTATCCGTTGTGGGATCTGTTCCTTTGCCAAGAGCGGTTCTCTCCAAAGCATGTGACCGTTGTCACGTTTTGACTTAGGGTGGAGAGATAGAGGAGATAGTCGTACATGTAGCGCCTCTCCTACTTGTACTTTTTCTGCAGAGAGAAGCTTCTCTTTTCCTGTTCAATACTATTCAAAAAATCAAATAGAATGCCATATTAGAATGAGAGAGAATAATCGTTGCATTACAGAGAATCACCATCGAAAATGTATTGTCATATGATATTACTTTTTAAGATAGAAACTACAGAGTGGGTTATATAGTCATTGGACGCTTGCTCTCACAGGAGCATTGGACGCTGCCTGTAGTATTCTTACAAAACACATTTGGACGCTTTTCTTATTAAAACATAAAGTCGAGGTTTGAGAGATACAATACCATTGCGGCATTGGACGACGTAAATCCTATAACACTCAAACAAGATCATTAGATACTTCAAAATTTATCCTTTAATTGTTATCATCAAAACCGAAATTTGAGGGGTTGGACATCGTCCAAGGTCTTAGAACCTAACAATCTCCCCCTTTTTGATGATGACAAATAATGTTAAATTTTGATGTTAACAGACACATAATCATATATGAATACAATGAATCAAGTCATAGATGATTATGTTATGCCAGTGTATAAACGTGAAATGAAGTACTCCCCCTGAATTCAACATTTCTTATGCATCTGATAACAGAGAATAATAAATAGCAAGAATATATCAGATATAACAGATATCAGAGTGTAAAACATATCAAGGATATGGATGCAGAATTTATGAAATAAACACCTCATGTATTAAAGATGTTTTGATAAAGAAGCCAATATATATACAGAGTGTTAGCTATTTACTTCTATGACATCAAAATTCCAATTTCTCCCTCTTTGTCATTAACAAAAATGGGTTTGAAAGATGGAAAAATGACTGGACCATCATGGTCACCTTATGGCTGTGGAGGTGGTTTGTGTGGTGGTGGCGGTGGTTGTTTTGGTGGCGCTTGGATAGGTGGTGCAGGTTGATGAGGTTGTTGTTGGACGGGTGGAACTGCATGAGCAACTTGTCCAAGCAAGGTGGCTGCTGTATTTTGAATCTGGTTCACAAGCGTCTGGGAGAGGCTCATGAACTGTTCAGTGATGGCATTCTGCAGCATCAGACGATGTTGAGCAGCCTCAGCCTGTTGCCTTTGCTGAAATGCTTGAAGAGCTACTTCGGTTTCCAGCTGTTGTTGCCTCAGAGCCTGTTGCACTATCTCGTGAACACGATCTTCTGAGATTCCTTGAGGTTCAGCAAATCGCAAGGGATGGATGCCCCTTGGACTTGAAGATCCTGTGGAAACCAGTTGACGTGTACCCGAATGTGCTTCAGTAGATGCATCAACAATGGGGAAGCTAGTGATATCTTCAGCAGTAGGCTTTGCTGCAGTTGCTTCCATGGGCTTGGATGATTCAACAATGGACTCTCTATCATCCTTGGACTTTCCAGATTGGACAGTAGGTTCTTCATGTAAGTGACAAAGTGTTCCACGTCCACTGGTACAGATGAGTCCAGGTCAAGATGAGCTAGCACCTTTGTTACTTTGGCAGATGCTTCATCCAGCTCTGCCTGTGTAGCTTTCGACTTAGCAACCTGATCTTCCTTTTCTGTGGTTGCGGTCTCAGCTTCCTCAAGAGCCAGCTGCTCTAGACGAGCTTGTTCTGTTGCTGTGGCTTCTTCTGCTTTGTACTCCTCATGCAGAGTTTGGAGTTCCTCCACAAACTCTGTGCGATCCAGTTTTTGAAGATCAAACACTTTGTTGCTTCTGATGATTGGCAATGTCTTCATTAACTCCAGATAATCATCTGAATCTTTCAGAAAGCAGGCAAAGGTGTCTGAGAAGTGGTGAGTCTTTACTGGACGCAGTACTTCAATACCATGAGGGGGGTGAACAAAGTCATCCTTGGAGCTGCCTGAGGAGGAGGCCTTCTGGGAGTCGTTCCATAAGATCTGGCGCCAAAAGATAATGGAATCAAAGGTTCCGAGTGAACACGTAAGCTTACCAGTCTTGTCAAACAGATGACCCCAGGTATGAGAGGATTTTTGCAGGGTTTCAACTTTCTCTTCCCTGCTTGGCATCTCAATGCCGTAGAACTTGTAGCCTTTCTTCTGACCAGCATCATATAAGGGTAGTCTGGGACATACCCTGTCTGGTACAAACTTTATTTCTATGTGAAGGTTTGGTGGGTAGGCGATGGCTTGGTTTGGTATATACATTTGTTGCAGAAGTTTTCCAAGTTCATCATAGTCGCCTGGCTGGAAGTTTAGCACTGGAGTTCCAGCAGGTAGAGGCAGGAACTTTGTGATTGGAGTCCAGATGCAAACATCCTTGACCCACCCTACATCTGGACGCTGCTTCGATATGGAAGGGTCCAAACTTTCTTTAATGGCCAACTGCAACTCTGCGGCCAGTTCAATATCCCTGCTAATAGGGGACTTCTTGGACGGTGCCTTCTTTTTTCTTGGAGCCTTCCCTTTCTGCTCTGCAACCATTTTTGTGAATCGAGAGGCAACCTCCACCTCTGGTTTATGCAGATCTTCTGCTGCTGGACGCACTCTTTGCTGAGTTTCAGTTGGACAGGAGTAAGGATGAGGCATGCTGATTAAGTGTGGATACACTTCTCTCATCCAATTGGGCAGAGGGTTGCTGATGATCGCTCATTCTGGCATAGCAGCATAATCAGCTGAAGAATCATGAGCGTAATCATACCTCATCCACTCTGGTGCTGAGACAGTAGTGAAATGCCTCTTCAAGGGCTCTTGTAGAGGCCTCCGGATCACATCACTTCTCTTACAGTAATTCTATTCATTTCGTGTAAGGAATGCAACCGGGAAACGTTCTATGTCTTCTTCTTCTTTGGTTTTCTGCTTGGGGGGTATAGTCCATGGGGACCAGGAATCCCTCCATGCATCCCTTGGACGTACAAACTTGGACAAGTCCAAGCGAAGAATTGGATGCTAGGTTGTTGATGTGGATGGAGCACTAGATGTTGCTGGTAGTAGGGTGCTGGTGGATATGATGTCGGTGTCTTGAGAGGAAGGTGGTAGAACTGCAATTCTCCTTGGCCTTGCTACCTGAGTCTTGACTCGTCGCGGCATGTTAGAAGGAAAGGAAATTGGTTTAGCAGGTTGTACCTTTTGCTTCTTTTGCTGAGATTCCTTCGTTTCCTCTGCTTTCTTCATGATTTGACCAATTGGGATCTGGTCATCATCATCAGAGTCGTCCAGTAGTTGAAGCTTCCGAACCTTTTGCTTTTCTGGAGCAAGCTTTACTGGTGTTGCCTTTGGACGCTGCTCAGCTTGAGCAGGTCTGGACGCATCAGTCCTTGGACACTTCTCTGCTGGGAACTGAGCAGTGGACGTGTCAGCATGTCTTTTCTTGGTTCTTCTCTCCTTTTCAGCATCTTCCTCATGCTTCTGAGACATTTGTCGTGTGATCTTTCTGCTCTCCTGTTCCTCCATCAACCTTTTGATCTTTTTGCCAATACCAAGAAGATCAATCTCCTCTTCATCATTATTGGAGATGATCTTGCTCTGTTCATGTCGTTGCTTGTTGATGGTGTCCTCGTCCAGGTCCCTTAAGACCTTGGCTGTTAGCTTGATCTTCATAGGTTTTATGTTGGACTCACCAAATAGTTGTTGTGTTGCTACCATTGGCCCTTTCTTCACAATAGCTCCGTAAACATCTTCTTCCAGTTCATCAAAGAAGCGTTGATAGACCTTCTGGTCCCAGAAGATCTTGTTCATCAGGGCGGTGTAGAAAATGTCATCATTGCCACCAACAGACTTCATCATTCTCACGATATTGACGTAAATGGTGTGAGGGAGGTTGAAAGGAATACCTTCCATAATATGGAATATCACAAACTTGTGTAAGTCCGTGACTGAGTCCTTAGACCCAGCTTTGTGCAGGATACTCTTGTTGCACACCTGCTGCCAGATTTTTGCTTCCTCACACAGGTTCCTGTACTCAATCCTTATTGAGTCGGTGGATTTGGTCTTGCAAAGCACGGTCGCAACGTAATTGCCGTACTGCTTGGCCCAGTCTGTTCTGTACTGGTTCTGCTCCCTAATGCAACCAGTTACCTTTGCAATGGTCTCGGTGGACAGTGTCACCTCTCGTCCAAGAACCGTGGCCACGAGCTCCCTTGGGCTTTGGAATTTGGCATTTCTCCAGAACATTCTGATCAACTCAGGGAATATCTTCTGGTTTTCATTGAAGTAGCCTCTGATTCCACACTTCATAAGGCTCTCGTTCAGGTTCAGTCCTAGCTTCTCAAGCTTTTCGATGTTGAAGAAGCGCTCAATGTGCACTGTAGTAGCACCTTGGCACACAACTGTGGTTTTAGGATAAGTGAGGACGTCGAGTTCCAAGTTGCTTGAGCTTGCAGAGTTCGACATGGTAGGAAAGTTTGGATATTTAGGTTTTCTGATAGGGTTTTGGGTTTCTGAGAGAGAGAGTGTGTGTGTGCTTAAGGGTGATGATAATCTCAGAGAAGATGGATACGGTGGTGTTTTTCTGTGATGATTTGATAAGTGTATATTTGGGCTTTGTTTGGAGAATATGAAACGGTTTTGGGCTTTTTGAATATTTGAAATGTAAATGACGCCATAAAACCCGCCATGATGAGACGTGCGGAGAATGTGGGTAACTGTGTACGGTTACTAACATTTTGGTGACTCAGCATAGAGTATTAGCTCATACTTACTCTTAAAATGATCCGTTTTGATCATTTGAACAATAAAAAAATGCTAAGATAAAAGCATCGTCCAGATATTGGACTTAAGTGAGATATATGCAATGCATGTGCATGAATCTAGTGTTCCTTGGACGACATGTCCTTTGGATGCTATGGTTTTATTGGACGCATCATGTAGATGTTAATCATTCCTTCACAGAGTCCATGCCAAGTTTATCCCTCAGAAGGATTAACTTGTCTTCAGTAAGGGGTTTGGTGAATATATCAGCAAGCTGATTATCTGTGGTTACAAAGTGTAATTCCACAGTACCCTTTTGAACATGGTCTCTTATAAAGTGATGTTTGATCTCTATATGTTTGGCCCTTGAATGCAATATGGGATTCTTAGATAGATCTATGGCAGCCTTACTATCACAGAAGATAGGAATGTTACTCTCATATATGTTGTAGTCCTCAAGTTGATGTTTGATCCACAAGATTTGAGAACATCATTTTGCAGCTGAAATATACTCTGCTTCAGCAGTGGATAGAGCAATGGTTCCTTGCTTCTTGCATGTCCAGGAGACTAGATTACCACCTATGAAGTGACACCCTCCACTGGTGCTTTTTCTTTCAATTCGATCTCCAGCATAATCAGCATCACAGTATCCTATTAACCTGAAATCTTTCTGTCTTTTGAAATATAACCCAAGGTTAGTGGTTCTAGCAAGGTATCGAAAGATTCTTTTAACAGCAGTTAAATGAACTTCCCTTGGGTCAGATTAAAATCTGCCACATAAGCATACGTTGAACATGGTGTCAGGTCTAGACGCTGTGAGGTATAGGAGTGATCCTATCATTCCTCTGTATAGAGTGTTATCTACTTTCTTTGAGTTGTCGTCCAGTCCAAGTACTGTTGTTGGATGCATAGGAGTTTTCATTGGTTTTGCATCGTCCAACTTGTACTTCTTTAGCAGCTCTTTGACATACTTAGTCTGATGTATATATATTCCCTTTTCAGTTTGTTTGATTTGAAGTCCAAGGAAGAATTTCAGCTCACCCATCATGCTCATCTCGAACTCTGTTTGCATTAATTTGGCAAATTCTTCACAGAGAGACTCATTAGTGGCACCAAATATGATATCATCAACATATATTTGTGCAATAATAAAATCAGAAGAGTAGTCTTTGCGAAATAATGTAGTGTCTACTTTTCCTCTTGAAAAACCATTTTCTGATAGAAATGAGCTGAGTTTTTCATACCAAGCTCTAGGGGCTTGTTTCAACCCATATAAGGCTTTATTAAGTTTAAAAACATGGTTTGGAAAAGCATCACTTTCAAATCCTGGGGGTTGTTCCACATAGACTTCTTCCTTTATGAGTCCATTGAGGAATGCACTTTTTACGTCCATTTGATATAGCTTCATGTTGCTATGAGCTGCAAATGATAGTAGAATGCGAATTGCCTCTAGACGTGCAATGGGAGCATAAGTTTCAGTATAATCTATACCTTCTTGTTGTGAGTAACCTTTTGCTACCAACCTTGCTTTGTTTCTCACAACATTACCTGCTTCGTCCAGCTTATTTCTGAACACCCACTTTGCTCCTACAGCTTCTTTGTCATTGGGGAGTTCTACTAGCTTCCAGACATTGTTCTTTTGAAATTGGTCAAGTTCTTCTTACATTGCTTTGACCCAGCCTTCATCTTCTAAGGCATCGTCCACAGTCTTAGGTTCTATTTGAGATATGAATGTTGTGTGACCTTGCTGTCGTTGAAGTGAAGATCTGGTTTTGACTCTATCTTTTGGATCTCCAATGATTTGCTCCTATGGATGATGTTTCTTCATTTGCCAGTTGCATCCAGTTGGTTCTCTTTGTTCTGCGACTGGATCGTCCAGTGATGCATTTGACTCTTCAACTGAGACATCATGGTTGGACGAATCTGCTGACTTACTTGCATCGTCCAATCTGAGATCTGCAAATGATTTGTCCAGCTCTGATAATTCCTTATCAGGCTTGTTGTCATTAAACTTCACATGGATAGCTTCTTCAACAACTAAGGTTCTAGAGTTATAAACTCTGTATGCCTTTGAAGTTTCAGAATATCCAAGCAGTATTCCTTCATCACACTTAGAATCAAATTTTCCCAGGTTATCCTTAGTGTTCAGAATGAAACATTGACATCCAAATGGATGGAAGTAGGATATGTTGGGTCTTCTACCCTTCCACAATTCATATGGAGTCTTTTTCAATATCGGCCTTATATAGATTCTGTTTTGTAAATAGCAGGCAGTATTCACTGCTTCAGCCCAGAAGTGTTTAGGGGTTGAATTATCATTCAACATGGTTCTGGCCATCTCCTGGAGTGACCTGTTTTTCCTCTCAACTACACCATTCTGTTGTGGTGTTCTAGGTGTTGAGAAGTTGTAAAGGATACCATTATCCTCACAGAACCTTTGAAAACTTTCATTTTCGAATTCTCCCCCGTGATCACTTCTGATAGAAGTAATGCATACTCCTTTTTCATTTTGAACTCTTTTGCAGAGGTTATAAAAGGCCTTGAAGGACTCATCTTTGTGGGATAGGAATAAGACCCATGTCCATCTAGTATAGTCGTCCACTATAACCAATCCATATCTTTTACCACTTACCGAGGTTGTTCTTGTGGGTCCAAACAGATCAATATGTAACAGCTCAAGAGGTCTAGAAGTGGAAACAATGTTTTTACTTTGAAAAGAACTTTTCACTTGTTTCCCTTTCTGACAAGCTTCACAAAGAAGATCATCTTTATATGACATACTTGGTAGTCCTCTTACGAGGTTGTGCCTATTCAGCTTTGAGATTAACCTCAAGCTTGCATGACCAAGTCTTTTATGCCATAACCAATGATTTTCTTGTACAGAAACTAGGCATGATACATTTTGACTTGATAGTTCCCCAAGTTTAATCTTATACAGATTGCCTTGCCTCTTTACGGTAAAGAGAAGGGATCCATCAGAGTTTTTGACTGTACATTCACCTTTGTTAAAGGCAACATCATATCCACTGTCACATAATTGGCTTATGCTAAGTAGATTATGTTTAAGACCTTTAACATAAAGAACTTTATCAATACAAGGATAGGGTGGTATACCAATCTTACCTACGCCAGCTATCATCCCTTTCTGATTCCCTCCAAAAGTGACTGTCCCACCAGTCTTGGGTAGGAGGCTTTGGAACATACACCTTTCTCCTGTCATGTGATGTGAGCACCCACTGTCCAGGTACCATGATTGGAGTTTCTTTCCTGCTGTTAAGCATGTCTGCAACAGGAACAATTTTATCCTTAGGTACCCATATTGACTTGGGTCCTTTTTTGTTAGCTCGAAGGGCATTGAATGCTCCCTTCTTAGGCAGGTGTCTGCATTTGGACGTTATATGTCTAGGTTTCCCACAGAAGTAGCAAACATCTGTTTCCTCGTCATGAATATATTTCTTTCCCTTATATCCATGTCCTGACCTGTCATTTGGTCTCTTACAACCTTCATATTTTAAAAGCTTTTTGAGGTTGTCAGAGCCCTTGACAAAGTTTGACAGATCCTTCTTTAGGCTGTCAATTTCTTCATGAAGTTTTACAACATCATGTGGTTGACCTCTTAAGGAAGTATCTGCTTCAACTTTCAGAAGCTTCTCAACTAGCCTTTTGTTTTCTGCATTGAGATTTCGAATCTCTATGGAAAGATTTCTTTCTCTAGTCCTTGAATCCTCACAAGATTTATGGGCTCGAGCAGCATCATTCCAGAGAGTTCGCCTCTCCATATTTGTAATTTCATTTTGCCTTGAGATCTCTGTAAACTTTTTCTGTAAATCCTCCTTTTCACTTTCCAGTTGTCTAACACTTTTTTCTAAAGCTTCTTTTTCTTTTGAAAGTGATTTGGATGATTTCTTTAAAGTTCTGTAGGCCTTTGACAGAATAGAAGAGTTTGAAAGTAGTTCATGATAAGCTTCTTGAATTGAATCTATGTCATTAAAATCTACCTCATCTTCTTCTTCTGGTTCAGAAGAGTCTGTTGAGGTGTCTGGCATCAGACATATGTGTGCTTCCTCTTCTTCTCCATCATCTGATGATGAGTCATCGTCCAGGTCTTCCCATGTGGACATCAGAACTTTCTTGCCCTTTCCTTTGCTGAAGAATTTCTTCTTCTTGTACTTGCTTTTGTCGAGATCTGGGCATTCTGATTTGAAGTGTCCTGGCTTTTTGCATTCGTAGCATACGATTGGACTCTTCTCCTTCTTTTCTTTGAAGCCTTTCCTGTTTAGGTTTCTCCATCTGGATCCACCTTTCTCCTTCCACATAGCATGTATCCTTTTGGATATAAAGGATAGTTCATCATTCTCGTCTGAGTCATCATCTTCATATTGTTCGTCTGATGATGTTTCAGCTTGCATGGCTTTGGACGATGATGCTTTCCTTGACTTCTAGACGCTGAGCGCCAGAGACTTATTTTTCTTACCATCACTATCTTGATGCAGTTCTAGTTCATGCACCTTGAGAGTTCCCACGAGTTCTTCTAGGGACATATCGTCCAGTTCCTTTTTTGTTCTCAAGGCTGTAACCTGTGGTCTCCATTTCCTAGGCAAACTTCTTAGAATTTTGTCAATATGTTCATAGTTATTGTAATCTTTACCATGTGCTCTAAGTTCATTTAGTATGGTTTGAAATCGTCCAAACATACTTTGTATGTCCTCGTTTTCTTCCATACTAAACAACTCATATTGACGAGTAAGGAGACTGAGTTTGTTACGTTTTACCTGGGCGGAACCCTCATACGTTAACGCAAGAGTGTCCCACATTTGTTTTGTGCTTTTGAGACTGTGCACCTTGTTGTATTCTTGTTCGCTCAGTGCACACATGATGATGTTTCTAGCTCTGGAGTTGAGATAAAATCTTTGTTTTTGCTCTTCCGTCCATCTAGCCTTTGGGATTTCGATGAGGTTCGCATCAAGTAGAATATAGTCGCCCATCTCCACAACTTCCCACATGTCAATATTGCTAGATTCAAAGAATGCTATCATTATTTGTTTCCAGTAATCATATTTGACACCCTTGAAGAGTGGTGGTCTGTTCACAGCTTGTCCCTCATTTTTCATCTTTCTTAGGATCTTTCCTCTGTACTGCTAAGTACTCAACCCAAGAGGCCGAGCTCTGATGCCAACTGAAATACAGAGAAATACACTAGAAGGGGGGGTTGAATAGTGTATTTAAAATTTCTTCAAAAATCTTTAACCAATGTGAAGATAGTATATCTTAAGTTTTACAAGAACTTAGTAAAACAGAAGATTATGCTATCGTCCAGCGGTTCAAAAGCAACAGTCCAATGAAACTGCTTTTGCTCGCTTTTCGTTAGAGCACACGTAAAAGATTATCATAGATAAAATGTGTAAAGAAACACTTTCGTAGTATGTTGAAGAGATAGTTTAATAGATATGCAAATAAGCTAGAAAGCGAGAGAATAGAACACTTAGTTTTATACTGGTTCACTCAACTGAGCTACGTCCAGTTCTCCTTCAAAAACTTTTGAAGGGTTCTACTAATCAAGATCTGATTACTCTCAAGTATTCTAACCTTGCCATTTCTGGCTACAAGTATTCTCTAGGCCACTCCTGGCACACCTTTAATCTCCCCCTGAGATTAAAAACAAACCCAAGTATTCTTTAACACTAAGCCACTCCTGGCTTTCCAAACAGAATTGTTTGAGTATAGAAAGTAAGAATAACTCTCACAGAGAGGATATTACAATAAACACGAATACACAGAATCGCTTAGCAAAGCTAAGTAGAAAGCTCATTTTGCTTAAGTATTGATCGTCCAGTCGTTTTGACAGAGATTCAGCTCTTTATAAATTTTTCGTCAGTCTGATACATGAGCTCATTCCTCTATTTATAGGCAGCTTGTTGTAAAGTATCCGTTGTGGGATCTGTTCCTTTGCCAAGAGCGGTTCTCTCCAAAGCATGTGACCGTTGTCACGTTTTGACTTAGGGTGGAGAGATATAGGAGACAGCCGTACATGTAGCGCCTCTCCTACTTGTACTTTTTCTGCAGAGAGAAGCTTCTCTTTTCCTGTTCAATACTATTCGAAAAATCAAATAGAATGACATATTAGAATGAGAGAGAATAATCGTTGCATTACAGAGAATCACCACCAAAAATGTATTGTCATATGATATTACTTTTTAAGATAGAAACTACAGAGTGGGTTATATAGTCATTGGACGCTTGCTCTCACAGGAGCATTGGACGCTGCCTGTAGTATTCTTACAAAACACATTTGGACGCTTTTCTTATTAAAACATAAAGTCGAGGTTTGAGAGATACAATACCATTGCGGCATTGGACGACGTAAATCCTATAACACTCAAACAAGATCATTAGATACTTCAAAATTTATCCTTTAATTGTTATCATCAAAACCGAAATTCGAGGGGTTGGACATCGTCCAAGGTCTTAGAACCTAACAAAATGGTCTCCCCAAAATGAGAGGAACTTCAGCATCCTCTTCCATATTCATAATTACAAAGTCAGCTGAGAATATAAATTTATCCACCTTTACTAGCAAATCTTCAACAACTCCATATGGAAGCTTAATGGTACAATCAGCTAGTTGAAGTGTCATCCTTGTAGGCTTGATTTCTACATCTTCCACTTTGCTAAGCATGGAGAGAGGCATAAGATTGATGCTTGCTCCTAAATCTAGCAAAGCTTTTCCAATGGAAAGATTTCCAATGGTGCATGGAATGGTAAAGCTACTGGGATCTTTGTGCTTGAAAGGCAATGGCTTTTGAATTATAGCACTACATTCAGCTTCTAATCCAATTGTATCTTTCTCAATGCACGTTTTCTTCTTGGTGAGGAGTTCCTTTATGAACTTGGCATAAGTTGGAATTTGCTCAAGTGCATCCGAGAAGGGTAGATTTATTTGTAATCTCTTGAAGATGTCTAAGAAACGAGCAAATTGCCTTTCTCTATCCTTCCTTGTTGGCACATGAGGGTAAGGTAACCCTTGTGGAGGAACATGATTTGACTATTTCTTCTTTTCTCTTGCAATCTGGTGTTTAGTCATCTTTGGCTCAGCCTCCTCACTGATTACATTTTTTTTTTTTTTGCATTTTTCTCACTATTTTTCTCTTTCTCACTCAGCTCATTTTTTTCTTCTTCATCATCTTTTACATCCTCTACAACTACCTCTTGCTCACTTTTCTCTCTACTCAAATCTCCCACAATTGTACCTCTCCTTGTGGTTATAGCCTTGCATTGCTCCTTGGGATTTGCTTGACTATTGGCTGGAAATGCTCCACTTTTAAGCTCTACCAATTCCTTTGCAAATTGTCCCATTTGCACTTTAATATTCTTGATGGAAGAATCTGTGTTCTTTTGGTTGGTGATACATACTTGCATGAATTGATTGAAGGTATCTTCCAACTTAGAAACACGGTCTTGATGAAGAGGTTGGTATTGTTGTTGGTGACTTTGGTAAGAAGGTATGCTCGAAGGACCAGCTTCTTGCTTCCAACCAGCATTGTTGTTTCTCCACCCTTGATTGAAAGGTTGAGCATAAGGATTACCTTGCCGGTTTTGATTCCCCATATAATTGATCTCTTCTTGGGAGCCCGATGGCATGAAGCATTGGCCACTTGAATGACCACCTCAACAAAGTTCACAGCAAAGAACTTGTTGAGTGTTGGACTGAGTAGCTTGCAAGCCTTGAAGTTGTTGAGGCATCTTAGCAAGTTACTTAATAAGTACATCCAGCTATTGCGTGAAAAGCTTATTCTGAGCTAGGAGGGCATCTTGAGAATTCAATTCAAGAACTCCTCTCTTCTGCACTTGCACGAGAGTTCTGTCATGCTGCACCTCATAGTCATTAGAGGTCATATTTTCAATAATTTCCTTAGCCTCATCTGGTGTCTTGTACATAATTTTACTTCCAGCTGAAGCATCAAGCATAAGCTTTGTTTGAGGTCTAAGTCCAGCCAAGAAAGTGTTGATTTGAGTTGCCTCATTCAAACCATGAGCTGGACATTTCCTTAACAGGCCATTGAATCTCTCCCATGCTTCACACAAGGGCTTATCTGCTCCTTGAGTGAAAGTAGAGATAATTGTCTTCCTTTGGTTGATCTTGGATTGAGGAAAGAAATGGTTCAAAAATCTGTCAACCAATTCGTCCCAAGTCAAGGGATCCTGCTAGGAGGAATGGCTCTGTACCAATCATTTTCCTTTCCATCAAGAGAAAATGGAAAAAGACTAATCCGGATATAATCATCATTAACTTGATGAAGCTTCACAGTGTTGCAGATATCAATAAAAGTAGTCAAATGAGCATTCGGGTCTTCATGGTCAAGACCATGGAACTTGTTTTGCTGAATCAAGTGGATGAGAGATGCCTTCATTTCAACATTGTGAGCTGCACCTCTAGTCTAGCAATGGTGTTGAAGAATCTCAACCCTGTGTTGACACAATAGTCACTAAAAGTATGCCTTGGCTGCTGCACTTCTTCCTCTTCTGCCATTATGAGCTCTTCTTCTTCTAGGATAGGTGGTAGAAAAAGATTTGGTGAAACAGGAGAATATGGTTCTTGGCTAGCAAGTCTCTCTAGAGTCTTTCTTTTCCTTGTCAAGTTGTTGTTTTGTCTTGTTGTCCTCTCAATCTCCGGGTCGAAATACAATGGATCAACTAAAATCCTGGTGTGCATAAACAAAGAAAAAGAAAACAGAACACTAGAATAGAAAGTTAGCACAAGAGATTAAACATAACATAAAATAAAAACACAGAGAATAAAAGAATAAAGAATAAAGCTTAGGATAATATGAACGTGAGGTTGCCTAATATTGAGACACAAATCCCCGGCAACGGCGCCAGAAACTTGTTAACACGTTTGGCAAGCGTACCAATCGAACAAGTAGCAAATGGATAAGTCCAAGTATCATTTTCCCAAGGGACTTGCATAATATAGGCAGTGTTCACGGAGATATTAACTAAGCCAATAGATTTTTACAAGAAAACAGTAAAAACACAAACTTTGTTGGTTTTGTGAGACTTTGAAACAGATCTAGTGCAAAACTAAAATAAAGAAGATGTTTTTGTGATTTTAAAATAAAACATAGCAGCAGGCAAAGATGAAAACAGACATATATAAATGTTGCAGGGGTTAGATCTCACCAAACTCTACTCTCTTCTTGCATTAACACATAATATATATTCCATTTGCATTTAAATGTTAAAATCAGCCAATAAAAACGTTCTCAGCCCTAATTCCTTAGGTGCAGAGAGTCTTAGTTGCCTTCCCTAAGCCTTGATCCCTCAACAACTCAACGAAGGAACTAGCTTTAAGCCTAGTGGCACAAGATAACACATGAACTAAGCTTCATTCCTAGACACAAAGTTCATGAGGTATATTGCTTCAGATCTAGACAACAAAAGTGTTTCCCAACAGCAATCATGTCCACAGATCATGCTATGGGTGATCAAGCCACAATAAGCTTTAAGTAAACATAAATATGCAATATAT
This sequence comes from Pueraria montana var. lobata, assembly GCA_026413185.1. Lineage (NCBI taxonomy): Eukaryota > Viridiplantae > Streptophyta > Magnoliopsida > Fabales > Fabaceae > Pueraria > Pueraria montana. Next base: position 7,547,938 of record CM048647.1, read on the forward strand.
ATATATATATATATATATATATATATATATATCAAAAGATACAAGAGAGTCTGAGTATGGTTACATCTAACTCCTTACAACTGAAGAACTCAGCTCTCATGGACATGAGCAGCTGGAAAATACACATCGAAAGGAAGGAGGTGAGGAAGAACACTAAGAAAAAGAGAGAGCTTTTCTCTCCAATAAAATAGTACACAAAACGAGCTATAGAACAGAATATGAGTATCTCAGAATGTCCAAGACTACTGTCATAAATGAGGGTCAGCATGTGCAGAATTTCTTCAAAGTGACAATTCGCTTAGCCTGAAAATCTGGCTTGGCTGATTGGCAAATTCTGTTACTTCATCAGATTGCTACTGCAATGACCCTTATATGCTTCCAAAACGTCAGAATGCAACTCCAGATTGTGTTCTTCAACTTCAATCTCCTCTTCCTACAAAAAGTGGGGCAAAATACTAAGATATAACCATAAAACCAGATAATTAAAGAAATTCTAACTAAATTACGAAATTAAAGCAAACTGAGTAAAACAACACTCTAAATGAGAGAAAAAGAGATATAATTGCCTTAAAAACCACTTAAAAAGTAAGTAATTACAGCAACTAACAAAAGTCAACAGCTATCATTGGCAAGCAGACTTACTCTAGCCAAATCTGCTATACAGTCCCTTCCCATATATCCTATGATGACTACTTTTATTCCCAAAAATGTCATTAATGAGATCCAAAAAGTTCAACGTGCCTTTATCTGGGGGGATCGGCTAGGCCAAAGGAAAGTTCATGCTATTAAATGGAGTACAATGATGTTGCCTAAAGAGTTCGAGGGTGTGGCCATGACTAATTTGGAAAATATGAATACAGCTTGTCTTATGAAGATTGGGTGGGAATTTCGTACAGCTTCTAATACCCTTTGGTGTGAGGTCATTAGGGGGAAATATGCAAATAGGATTTCACATAATGATCATTTGGAGGTTAAGGCCAATGACTCATTTTTTTGGAAATCATTCTAAAAAAATTGGCCTAAATTTGCATATGAAGAAGCATGGGCAATTGGTAATGGTAATTCTATAAAATTTTGGCAAGACAAGTGGATCAATTCGGATTTAAGGCTCACTGAAATTGTGGAAAACATTCCTGTACATGCACAAGAATTAAAAGTTAGTGCAGTTATTAATGAAGAAAGTCACCGGAACCACCAAATTTTAGCATCACTTATTCCGCAGGATATTATTCAAATGATTACTCCTATATTACCTCCTAATCAACATGCGGGTAATGATAGGCGCATTTGGCATGGTAATAAAAATGGTTTCTTTTCAGTTGCTAGTGCTTATGAAAGATTGAATGGTTTTCATCTTCTTCAAGACAATGGCCCCTGGAAGAAAATATGGAAGCTCAAAGTAACTCAAAGGATACGAGTCTTTGCTTGGCAAGTCATGCATGGTCATCTCAGTACTCAACAGAGGATAGCTAGATGGGTTACTGCCAGCATTGTGGAAACTCAGATGAAACAATGTTACATGTTCTTCGGGATTGCCCTTTGGCATCTTCTATTTGGCTACACCTGATAAAGCACTCAGTGAGAGCTAATTTTTTTGGCACAAATTTCTCTGATTTGGTCAAATATAATTTTCAAAATGATTTAAGTATGCTTGATGAGGGTAACTGGCTTGAAACTTGGACCACAACATTTTATTTTATGTGGCAATGGCGAAATAAACAGGAGCACGATGATAACTTCCTACGACCTTTTAAACCATGGAATGTTATTTTAAAGGCTTGTCAGGATTACCAAAAGGCAATTTCAAATGATGTCTTACAAAATTTTTTGGTTAAGACAGAGGTTTTCATTCACTGGCATGCACCACAAGAGGGATGGCTTGCTATCAACACAGATGGCTCGGCTAGAGGTCAAGGGGGTGATGCTACCTATGGTGGTCTTATAAGGGGAAGTATAGGAGATTGGATCTGTGGTTTCTTTAAAAAAAAATTGGCAAAACATCTTCCTACATGGCAGAATTATGGGGAGTGATAGAAGGGTTGAAACTTGCTATTTTGAAAGGTTTCCATTTGGTAGATGTGCATATTGACTCAGATGCAGTAGTCAAGGCAATTACAAGTAATAAACTTGGCCATGCTAATGGGTGGAGCTTAATCCAGGAAATTAGAAGGCTTAAACTTATGTTTTCTTTTGTTAAATTTTCCTATATTTTTTCGTCAGGGTAATGCTTGTGCAGATGCCCTTGCCAATTTAGCTTATGAATTAGAGAGTGACTTTATGATTTTGGAGCAACCACCTGTAGTTGTGCAGAGATTGCTTATAGCTGATGCTAGGAAAGTTGCTACCCCTAAAATTATTTTGATGTAATCTTTTTTATTGGGCCTTGGCCCCGTTGAATACCAAAAAAAAAAAAAGAAACATAGGATTTGAAGGATAAAGAATAAAAATAAATCAGAGAATATTACAGTAAGAAATTAAGAGAAAATTGTGATAAATAAAAAATGTACCAATTAAAATTAAAAGTAAAATATGTAAAATAAATTAAAACCAGTTGAAATCAATTTTTATTATCGTTGTCATAGATTTAAATCTATTTAAATTAAAGAATTAATAACAATTAATGGATCAAAGGATATCAAGGATAGAGGATTATAAAATAAATGAGAGAAGATTGCAGTAATTAAAAGAAATCAATCAATTAAAATTAATTAAAATATTAAAGTAAATAATTAAAAAATTACATTAAGGATTGAGAGGAAATTTAGTAAATAAAAGAAATCAACTAACAAAAAGTAATTAAAATTAAAAATAAATAATTCAAAGTAGGAGAAATCAATTATCATTCATAATTATTATCAATTTAAATTTAAATTATTGGATCAATAATAATTAAAGGATCAAAGAATTTACAGAATAAATGATAATAAAATAAATGAGACGAGAATGTCTTAAGCAAAAGAAATCAATCATTCAAAATTATGGTAAGAAACTGAGAGAAGATGAAGTATGTAAAAGAAATCAACCAATACAAATTAATTCAAATTAAAAATAAATAATTAAAAGAAATTAAAATAGAAGAACTGATTGTCATAATCATCAATTTAAATTTAAATTAAAGAATATATATATATATATATATATATATATATATATATATATATATATATATATAATTTTATGAGAAAATAGGCTATGCATTGTTTATGTAAAACAGTTTTATACTATTATTCAATCATAAATCATGATATATGATGTATTAAGAAAATTTCTAAAACTTAGATTAATTATTTATAATCATTACTTTAAATAATATATTTAATAAATGTAAATTAAAATATCAACTTTATAATTTTAAAATATTATAACAAACCCCCTGCATAACACGAGTCACCATACTAATTTTTTATAAGATAATATCTTTTGGTATTTTACAAAATACCTCTAGACACAATTATGACTATGAAATTCATTTGGAGTTATTCAAAGTGGTGAGTTAAGGTCTTTTTTGGAGTTACAATTTTTTAGCTCATCGTCCACTTTCATTTCAAGGAATCACTCATAATGGTATTTAAGATAGTTTTATTAAAATATGTATTTAAGAATGATGGCTTTCCATATACAAAATCCATATATAGCCTTGGTTTGTAGGATTATTTTCTCTATACTATGTGCGTGTTTATAGTTTTATTTCAAACCTTACGACTTATACTGTACATAGCAGCAAATATTGTCAATACAATCCTTTCAGTTTATGGGTTATCGGAGTTCCATTACATTTGATCACAGCCACCCTGCGTAATTACAATTTACAACTAGTTAACTCATAGGATAACCCACTCCAAGGCAACTCAACAAATAGATATTTTAAACGACTCTGAAATTGGAACTCCAATTAAACAACACAAAAATGTATAATAGAAAACGACAATAGAATGGTCACAAAATTTCATAATTAACATAAATGAATTGCTTCATATATTGGGAAACAAAAAATTACATCCTTATACCAATATAACACAAAAAAGCCATAATCTGGACATGGTCCCGAGTATGTATCAATTTTTGGAAGGGGTGCCTTCAACTTGATATTGAGTAGGAAATCACGCAAGTCTTCTAACTGGGTCATCACATTTGAAGAGATGCATTCAAATTAACCTCCTATAAATCTGCAAAGAAGTTGTTCGAACCACCTGAGGCATGCCCATTATTTGCATTCTTTCTCTTGCTCCCTGAAAAGTTGTGTCAACACATATATTTAAGCACAACATATGATACACAGCCTTTCCAATAACCATACCGTGGCTATACTCTCTTTTATGATGAGCACGCACTCTATAACATTCACATCTATCACAAATCATTTGTCACCTTTACTAGTCTTTGAAGAATCAACATCTAGATCCATCTCATCATCGTCACTGTCAACAGCTCCAGCTTCATTTCTTTGTGTGTTTCCTGAGCCTTGTAGAATATTATCCAAGTCCCATAGCTGCATGAAAAGAAAATGTTGGATGTTCAGACTTCTAACTTGTTAGTATGATCTGTACAAACATATAGTAAATATAAAGACATACTATACTAATATGGTCAGACACACATGCAACCAATGGTTCACATTTTTTACAGTGACCCACCCTCCATTAATAAAGACACCTCAGATTGACAGACCACATTTTAAGCCAAACCATTGCAAACTCATTCAACCAGTACGTCAAAATTCTTTTTGTTCTTTTTAAGTTATGGCAGTATTAGAATTTTCTTTCATGCAGGGACCAAAACAAAAAACAATATGTCAAGTGTAGGGGGGACCAAAATGTAAATTTTTTTTGTGGGGACAAATGAAGTGTAAAATTTATTAACGCAGGGACTAAAACGAAAAAATAATGTCAAGAATAGGAACCAAATCTAATACCATTATAACTTTGACAAACAGTAAGAATCAATTTATAAACTTTTCTTTCGTGTAGGAACTAAACTGTAGGGTTTTTTCATAAAGGGACTGAAACGAAGTAGTGAGGTAAGGACCAGATTTTTAATTTAACCTATTTAAGGCATATTGTTCTTGAGAACAAAGTTATGAAGCTCCAATAAGATGACCAGATAGGGGTTTACAGTTACAATCATGATAACGAGTGTCTAGTATAAATGTGCCAAAAAGCAGAGGAAACAATTCCTATAAATTTTACAGAATTAGGAAAAGTACCTTTAACATTTGATCATGGGCAATGCTTCCAAGAAACTTCCTATCATGAGAGAATGCTACAAGACCAAAGAAACCATAAGTGAAGCTTACTAGAAGCTAGGAATAAGAGAAAGACAGGAAAACATATAACAATGCATGCTAGTGCTTGAGCACACAATAATGAGGCTGAAAACAGGAAAAAAGATCATACTCAGATGAAGTCCCAAAATCACCTCACTGAGACATGAAAACTAAAGAATTAATGCTAAGATACAGGAAAACTACAGAAGAAATTGGGGCTTAAAACAATAGAGTCCACATGCAGACAGAACCAGTCAACATTAAATGCTAAGAGGAAGAGGCTGTATGTTACCAAGACATTCAATAGGATATTCTGAGTGTTCTGCAATTGGCTGGATGACTCTGTTTGGTAATATCCCAACCAGGCTGAACATTTATTAAAAAAACATTAATATAAATGAAACGAAACAGAGAACAGAAATAAAAGATTGAAATGTGATTCAATTATTCAAACAAGAGGAACAATGCTCTCAAACAGAGAAGGACTCACTTGATAATCCCATTCTCTGATCCGGTAATAATCCTATCTTCATCAAGCTAAGATTAAAAAGAAATAAAATAAAAGTTTAATACAAGACCAAAGGATGGTAAGAAAAGCTCACTGAAGCTGAAATAATCATTTTGTTATTGATTCACCTTCAACATAGTATCAATAGAGTTAGAAGAGAGATCAGTAAATCGATCGCTGGAATTGAAGCAAATTAGTTAGAACATCAGTCTAACAGGTATATAAGAAATTCAAGAGAATGAGAACATCATTAATGTCTCGCAGCCTCTCCTCCAGAAACAAAATTATTTCTATCATGTAATTCTGACATGTTCCACATTATATACCTACAATCCTTGAAGCATCCCCATGAATACAACAGAATGATTCCAGTTTGCGATCCGCATACAACTTTCCTACCATTCTGGTCACCCAGCCAAAAAAACGGAGACATCAGTCATGTGATCATTTTAGATGATATGTGTCAAACAAAGTACATCTTTCAGTGCAAGGAAAGAAATTAACTAATAGCCTGTCTGGGTATGCTGTAAAATCATAAATAGTTGCATTTTTATTTAAAAAAAAGACACTTCAATTTTTTGAGGTATCTAGCCAAAGTACAAAGTACTTTAATTGATAATAGAAATAGAAAATATACTGTTAAAAGCAAGAAGAAATAGTTCTCCTAGGAAGAAAGAATAAAAGCGGAAAAAACATTCAATACAGTTCTTTTTTTTATAGCTATTTTTCATAGAAACATTTTAAAAAAGTCCTGCAAAAGCATAAAAGTTCACTGCAAAGTCATGAGCTTAGACTATGATACCTTCATTAAAACCACAGACAGTAGCTCATCTTCAGAAAATTCAGATTGAGCTTGCACCTGTCAATAAATCATGAAAAGGGGGTTAAAATTCAAATGCAATAAATAGTGTTTATGTTTTAAAAGGAACCAGAAAACACAGATATACAGCTTACTTTATTTCTTCGAAGATTGCAAACAGACAGTGTCCCATCTCCACTTAACAACAAAAGAAAATTTAAGGGGAAAAAAAGAATTTAGACTATATTGATAAGTAGGGAAAGTAGAATTTGAAAAACAAATTGTTATAATATTCATCAAGCATATTGCAAGGGAATTCAGTTAACAGCAAATTGGAAAATTATTTTTCATAAACATTAAAATGTGAAAACAGTTTTAAGTAACTGTCACTCGTCAGCACCAAGGTGATTAATGCAGGATATAAAGGGTGGGGGGTGGGGGGAATCAAGGTAGTAAATTAAAGCGCAGTTAGGTTATGCTTAGTTCAGTGATTGATCAGAGCAAAATGATTGAGCCCTACCTTTGGACATGCTAATACTAATTGCAGAACAGTTTAAATATGAAATAAACATATTTATTCATAAAATCCAACCAGCATATGTTAAGGAATGGACCAAAACTTCCCTGATAAAAATTTGGGCTAGACCAGCTAGTCAATAGGCAGACACGATAATTAAAAAACATAATCTTATTTCTACAGCAGTTACTATTAGCCACAACAAGTTACTGTTAGAAAACATAAATCAATACAAAAATAATTTGAGGGCAAAACAAAGCTATAAGAAGTTCAAATCTAAATATGATTATCTTGCACTTATGGTTTCTTAATTAAATGCAAGTATGAATTTGTAAGAGAACACACACATCATGCTTTTGATAATTACAAATCAATTATAAATCGATATGGCATCCCTATCCACAAGAAAGTTAAAAAAAAGATCTTTATAATCACTACCTAGTGACAAGTACAGTAATTTCTTTTCTATCCATTGGTATTTTGGGGCAGGTGAAGTTAGAGAATTAGCTACCTTGTTGCCAACAGTTTCATTGCATCAGATGCAAAAGTCATGTCTGAAATGTAGTCTTCATGAGCATTAAAAGAATTGCAACAAGAACGTTCTCTGGTATCCCATACCTACAAGAAGGAAAAGCTAAATGAAAAAGCAAACAGAAAATACTATCACCTGGCCTTCACATAACTCTAAAACATCAATATTGCAACCATCTTCAGAATAATATTAATGGGTGGCTGTAAGTAGAATAGTGACTAAAAGATGACATAAAAGTAAAATATGTATGACAAAAAAGGAAAAAAAAAAAAAAAAAAAGAAGGATAAATGAAACAATATTCAAATAGGGAATGGTGCTCATTGCAAAAGGGATTATAGATGAATTGATTGCAGTAGCTATTATTGTGGTCCAGATATTTACATGAGATGAGAATGAGAAGGTGACCGTTGGACATGATACTTTCTGTGCTTGCTAGGAGCATAGCACTTTCAAATTAGTCAAGTTGGAATGACTAATTAAGCTTCATTATTATAAGCTGGGCAAAGATTGTGAAATTTTAAAACAAATGAGCAATCTATTATTACCATCCACTGTCATAAAAATGACTGAATATCTATGTCAAAATTTATCAATGCAGACCATACCATAATCTGGAATTCAGAGCAAATACAAATGCTAAGAATTTGAAATAAAAATAAATAAATAAAAAAGTTACCTTTATACAACCTTCATCATCTCCTGAGGCAACCGTTGACTCAGTCAAGTTTATCAATCTATTTACCGCAGCCCTGCATCACAACAAAAACCACGAATTCTAAAGCAATGAGGATACTTGTGATTTTCTGTAACCCAAATCACAACAAAGGTGTAATTGCAGCAAATCCACTCACTCATGAGCATTATCAAGACGAGCAATTGTAGATCCAGTTTCCACATCCGTAGCCAGTATCGAGCAATCCGGAGAACCTGTCAAGATCGCTAAAACACAAACATAGCAATAAACATTTTAAGTTCAAACTCATCCAAATGAAACCATCAACATAATATACAAAATAAAGTGCTTTACCACATCCACCATTGATGAATCGAGCAGCCCTGCAGGACTCAGTGTGAGCATGAACTTCCAACATCCTGAAACAAAAAGAATAATTGCAGCACAGGATTATGAATTAGCAGCAAATAGCAACCAACAACCAACACTCAGCAAACAAAATAAAGTCAATATTCATGTGAGTTTCATGTATCCAAAAATAACACAAACAAAAGGTTCAGAATTTATACCTCACAGGAGCACTATCAGGGCTATAACGGTATCTGCAGCACACAGTTCAATATAATAATTACCATAAATAAAAAAAAGGAATAAACAATAAGAACAATTAAATAAAGGGTAAAATGTGTTTTAAGTCCTTCGATTTTTGATCAAAATTGTTCTTGGTTCCTATATTTTAAAAACAATGATTTTGGTGAATGTATTTTTGATAATTGGCGAATTTCATCCATCTTTATTTAAGGAACTTAGGATACTAGAGAGAGGGACAAAGTTCACAGAATTCCCCAATTATCTTAAAGCATTAGGACCAAAATCATTTTCTTTAAAATATAAGGACTAAAACCAATTTTGACCGAAAATTGAGAGACCTAAAACACATTTTACCATTAAATAAAATCCAGGCTAGCTGCGGCTCCAATCCAAAGCAACATACAGGTGAAGGTCACCGGTGATTAGACCAGCGGCAACGAGATTATCTGAGGGATGAAAATCAATGTCAAATGCGAGTTTCCCCAAATTTATCTCCATTCTTCACCTGTTTAGCAATGCAAATCATATATATATATATATTAGGGAAAAAAATATGAAGTAAGCTGGGAGATAGAATCTCTGAAACTTGATCATCTAAAAAGAAATCTATTCCTTCCTCTTTCAACAACAATCACAAAAGAATTGAAAGGAGAAGAAGAAGAAAACAATATAGAAGACGTGCGTGAGTACCTAAGTCTAGATTATGCTTGATGGATATTTCACTGAATTTCTTGATTCTAATTGAGAGCGATACCGTCAACTAAGGGAAGCTGTAATCGCTTGTTGTCTTGAATTGAGTGGGCGGAGAGTACTTAAACCCTAAACCCTCCAAAACGCGGTGCAACAAATTACTATTCTCACCTCAAATTTTGTTATTTTCACTCCCAGTTTTTGTGAAGTGACAAACTTACCCTCCTCCCATCCCTACACCCCCATTCCTTTCCCTTCCTCCCTCACACTTTCCTCTCACCGGTTGACACCCCACCCCCACTTCTCCCTTGATCCTTTTGCATGACACCCAAAATCTCCCTCCGTTAAACCTGATTCTTCAATTTTATATTTGGTGTGTTTGGTGTTCAAAATTGGTGGTTTTTTTTTGCGTTTTGTATCAACGGAATTATGATTTTGTTGTGTTGGGACACAATGGAATCATAATTTTGTTAAGTTTTTTTCCCAGACAAAAATGGAAACATGATTTCGATAGTGTCTAAGTTGAGACACTCAACAGAATTATGATTTCGTTGTGTGTCTCAACCTAAACACTAACAAAATCATGTTTCCGTTATGCAATTACATAATGGAATCATTATTTTGTTATGTAATTGCATTACGGAAACATGATTATATTTTGTATATTTGTCTAATGAAACTTTTTTTATTATGTGTTTAAATTGCTTTTGATTGTTTGTAGAGTATATGTAATGGATAGAAATTGGAATACTTTCTTTTCTAATGAAGTTTCGATGCCAAGTGGTTGGGAAATATGATTGAGGTAAGTGAGGATGCTTTTGACCATCCAATACAAGCATATGATAATGGTTTGGGACATCCGATTGAAAGAAATGATAAGGATCTGGACATTGACCCCCAACCTAGTTTTCTTGACAACTCCAAACATTTCATGACTAATGATGTATATTGATTAATTATCGATTCAATTTATATGTTGTTTTATATGTGTGTTTTGTTACTGAAAAAAAAATATTGGTTTTATGTTTTTGCAAAGCGTGATGATTTGTTGAAGTGAGTTCAAGATGTCAAAAAGAAGCTTGAATTTGTTTTTGTCATAGAAAGGTCAGAAACTGTGAGGAAGACCTTTGTCTTATTGGCTTGTAAAAAAGGGTGGAAAGTCCAAATATGGGTGGAAATGGGCTGGGCTAGGCCAAGCCCTACCTAAGCCTGGTCTGGCCTGACCTACTTTGTATTTCTACAACTCAAGCCTGAGCTTGTTACTCGTCACGAGCCTACTTTTTAAGCTTGGGCCTGGTCTTTATATAAGTCCAGCCTAGCCTGTTAGCCTATTTAAAGGCATGTTTATATTAAGAAGTGTAAAAAATTGTTATACAATAGTAAAATTATTATGCGTTGAAGTATCAGAGGGTGAAGCAATGTTACCCAAAATTGGAAGCATTGTATTTCTATTTACTTTATTTATTTATTTAACAAAGCGAAAGATTTTCATTAAAAATAATAAGGCAATTTTAAACCAAAAGATGTGGTCAAAACTTGCCTAAAAATCACACGTGACATACTACCAAAGTCTTTTAAGCTCCACCAAAAGAAAATAGCTCATATTCCTACTACTCATCTATGCATGTAGGAATTAACCTATTCCAAACATTAAAATGATTCAAATCATCAAATCACTAAACTAATTTTGTAATTTCATTAAAATAATTATAATATTATATATCATATTAATAATAATATTTTATTATAAATAATATTGTTGCTAATTAGGTCAACCCGTCGGGCTTAATAGGCTTTTTTTAAAGCATATGGCCTAACCCATTTAACTAAAAAGACTTTTTAAAAAGCTTAAGCTTGACCTTTTTGTTAAACGAGCCGGGCCGAGCTGGGCCTTAAACGGACCAGGCCATAGGCCCCCGACGGGTGGCCCGACTTACTTCCACCCCTAAGTACAAATAATATAAAGATAGTTAGTCCGCAAGACTACTGGAAGCAAAAAATGTGGGTGCCCATTTAAATTAAAAGGAGGCTTGTGAAAGACATAGTTCGTTTGGCCTAGCTTTTTTTAAACTTATAAGTTACTTTTAAGCTAAAGTTAAAAAAAGGAGCTTTAAAATTTAAGTTAAAAGTTGTTTGGATATTTTTTAAATTTTTTTTTCTTATAAGTTACTTTTTAAATTAAAACTTATTTGAATAATTTTTATTTTAGTAGTCAAGATTTTGCTCTGCATAGAAATTTTAAATCAAACTTTTTCTAGCTAGCACCCTTTTAATTATCTAAATTAAAAGTTAAAAAAAAAAAAAAACATACCACAAGCATTGAACGTTGCAATCGAGATGGGATTTGGTGGTTATGATTTGTGAAAGGATGAACAGAGATGGAAAAGGAAGAAAGCATGAGATGAGAGAGATATTCTTTGTGACAAGTAAAAATAACCAAGAAAAAATGGTACAACGCTGGGATCGAAGGAAGTGCTTTCAATATAAGCTCCGCACAAGCTCCTTGTACTAGCTTTTTAAAAAGTTACTTATTTTCAATTTTTGTTCTATAAAAAAAAAAGCTACTTTTTTTAGAGCTTTTATTAAAAACTGTTTGGCCCAACTTTTACTTATAAGGAGAAATTAAGTCAAAATTAAGCTGGGCCAAAAATACTCAAAGGATGAAATTTTTTTGTAGTTTGTGGTTTTCATAACCATGTAGTGTTTGAAACATTATTAGGTCATACATATGTTGGTCGTTTAAGCAGTGAAAAAAAAACTTTGCTAGATCAAATGACCAAAAACACAGTCAAGCCTAGCCAAAATTTGTTGACAATCAAATATCAAGATCATGAAAATGTCACCACCATCAAAACCATATACAATGCACGACAAAAATATCGTCGAGAACAAAGGGGTCTAAGAACCAAAATGCAACATCTCATGTAGTTGATAGAACATGATGAATATGTTTATTGGAATAGAAAGGTAGACACTCAAGATGTTGTGAGAGGTACATTATGGTCACATCCAGAATCCATCAAGCTTTTGAATGCATTTCCAACTGTATTGATTTGTGATAGTACTTACAAGACAAACAAATACTATCTTCCATTAGTGAAGATTGTTGGTGTGACTTCAATAAACATGACTTTCTCTGTTGCATTCGCTTATTTACAATATGAGAAGACGGGCAATTTTGAATGGAATGGACATTAACTAAGGTGAAAGTATTATTTGTGAAAGATGACGTTTTGCCTCAGGTTATTGTTACTGATAGGGATCTTGCTTTGATGAATGCATTGGAGAGTGTTTTCCCTTCTTCAACCAATTTGTTATGTCAATTCCATATTGCTAAGAATGTCAGAGCAAAATGCAAGATGCACGTGGGCAAGGTGGAATATTGACACATGGTGTTGGATGCTTGGAATGGGTTGATGCAATCTCCCGATGAAAAATTGTATGAGCAACGCTTGAGAAGCTCTAAAAACATGTGTTCACGTTATCCTTTATTTCTTGAGTATGTCCAAAATACATGGTTGATACCTCATAAGGATAAGTTTGTAACAACATGGATTGATCGGGGTGATGCATTTTGGAAACACAACAACTAATAGGTATGTTCATATAATTGCTTAATTGTCTTCACATTTATTATTTATGATATTAAACTTTTGTTGACAGTACAAATCGTTGCATGACAGGGTTGAAGGCGCATATGCAATATTGAAGAGGTTACTTCGTGATAACATGGGAGATTTGTGTAGTTGTTGGGATGCAATGAATAATATGTTTATATGGCAAGATACTAAGATAAGGTTCATTTCAAATTAAGGCTTCCAGAAAGTACTTTTCCAGAATATGTTTAAATTTTAACACTTCTAAAAAGTAGTTTCTATAATGTTAAAATTTTAACACTTTCTGAAAAGTATTTTTTGGAATATGTTAAATTTTTAACACTTCTAGAAAGTACTTTTCATAATGTTAAAATTTTTATACTTCCAGAAAATACTTTTTGGAATGTGTTAAAATTTTAACTTTCCATAAAGTATTTTTAGGAAAAAGGATATTTTTGGAAAAATAAAATAAAAGAGAAGTATATTAGTAAAATTGGGAGGTGTAAATAACAATTGCCTAATTTTAATAATGAATAAATGAAATGGGGCTGTACTCCTTAGCCCAATGAGAAATAAAAAAGCTTTTGCTATTTCCACTTCCCTTTTTGCTAAATACACTCCCTTTTCCTTTTTAAAAATTAAATGACTTAAATAACCTTCCCCTTTCAAACTTCTTCTCTCCTTCACACACTCTTCTTTTTAGCGTAACAACACATTCCCTCTTTCATAGCAACAACAATTCCCATTCTCTTTCTTCACACTCCATCCTCTCTTTCACTCCCTTAATCCCTTTCGATCTCTTGCTCTGATCTTCCTTTACTCCTCCCTTGCACAGTCTCTTGCTTTAATGTTAGGATTTTTTCATCCTCTAAACTCTAATGCAGTATATTTACGCTCCTAACTATTTTTGTTCACCCACATAACACAATTGATGTATCTCATTATATATATATATATATATATATATATATATATATATATATACACACACACACACACACACAACAATGTATGGCTAGATCTTAAATTTGTTCAAGTTATTGCAATGGAGCGCCTCTTAGAGTCATCCAAATTGAATGACCAATATCAATTATATGCTTTCTCCACTTCAATTACTCACTATTGTACAATTTCCCCTCTATATGGAGTTTTTAATGGTCATAGTGTTGTGCTTGAATTTTTTCATATGTTATTTTTAACATTTCAAAAAGTACTTTTCGAAATACAATTTTTTTTTTTTAACATTTTAGAAAGTACTTTCTGGAATACTATTTTTTATTTTGGAAAGTACTTTCCAGAATACAATTTTATTATTTAACATTCCAAAAAGTACTTTCCATAACACAAATAGTATTCTAGATAGTACTTTCCGGAATACAAAATAGTATTATGGAAAATACTTTTCAAAATGTTAAAAAATAAATTTGTATTCTGGAAAGTACTTTATGAAATGTTAAAAACAAAACACTATGCTAGAAAAATACATTCCGGAATAATAATTATGTATCAATGTTATGGGCATAAAGGGTATATATGATAATAAAAATTAGAAGAAAAAAAACAAATGAAAGTGTACTTAGCAAAAAAGGGAAGTAGATATAGCAACAAAAAAATTGACTTTAAAGAGGAAATTTGGTTGCTGTAGGGTTTTGGGAAAAAGAAAGGGAAAAAAAAAAAAAAGACTCCAACCCAAACTAACTAATGAAACTACTAATCCATTAAGTTAGCTAATTTTTTTTTCCACGTATTTTTAATTGGGTCTCCCTCAACCACGTTTTTTTCATCTATAAGGTTTAAATTCGAGACCTTATTTAAAGGACCTGATTTTAGTTTTATTTAGACCAATGACATATTAGTTTTTAACGCACAATATGATAAATTCTAAATTATTTATTAAATGAATTTATATACATATATTTAGCCTTATACTTTTTTTATATTAATTATTTATTGATTTTTTCACTCACATTGTTAATTTATCTAATTTCATGATATTTCCCAAAATTAATTAATTATATTTCTTTTAAATATCTTGACTTAGTTGAATTATAATTGCAAACACAATCATAAAAAATATCAAATAGAATAATGACAAACAAAATAACATATCTATTTTTTTTATATTTTTTTTACAATTAAGAAACCAAATATGTCACACTAATAGTCATCTTTACTAAAATTCTTAATATTATGAACCAATTTTAGTTCATTCAAGTTCAACAATTTTTCTATAAATTTAAATAAATAAGTTCTTCCAAATTCTTATTTTATTAAAATAAAATTTCAAAAATAGTTGCAACTACCAAATACTAGTAATTATTAAAATAAATCTTATAATTTTTTATTAGAAAAATTGGGGAAAGAAAGGATGTTACAATTAGATATCCGTTTACTTTGACTAAATCCAATCAATATTTATTGTAAAATTTAAGCCCTCACATTAGTTTTTGATAAGTAGTCCTCACATTAGTTCAAATCTACTTTACATATATTCAATTATTGTGTTCATTTTTTATTAAAAAATATTTTGTAAAACATAATTTAAAATAGAAAAAATGTATATAGATGGGGTTTGCTAATGAACTCATACCTCTTTTTTAGTATGAGTGCATTAGCAGTCAACACCATTATTATTGGACAGAAAAACCAACAATCTCTCTCATTTTAAGTAAATTGTGTCAGGGTTATTTAAGTATTAATTAAAAAAAAAAAAAACTATTCTTTCTCTTGACCCACTCCCACCCCCATTCAATCTCACGAAGACACGAACATTCCACGTACGTTCTCAATGACGGTTCGGAAATGCCAACAAGAAAGGCAGCAAATATCCTAAGCATAAAGTAAGAACAATGAAAGAATGTGATGTGAATGGAAAAAAAAAAAGTTACTCTGAGATAGATTGAGAGACAGAGAGAGAAAACATGAGAGATTTTGTAATCGTCTAAAATAAAGTAAAAATTAACATATGCTATTTACTTGAATTTGAGAATGTCACTGGTATAGGATGAAACTGAACATGATACGTGAATGATTTAGTATGAGAAAGAGAGCACCAGTACCAGCAAAAGGAGATGACGAAGAACTGTCATGGAGAACTTATGTGAAGTGTGACGTGATATTGAGAGTGGGAGGAGAGAGAATAGAATTTTAATTTTTTTAATTTTAAAAACTAAAAAACTAAATTTTTGAAGTAACCTTGAAACAAATTACTTAAAATAAGAAAGATGGTTGGTTTTTCTGTCCAATAATTATGGTGTTGACTGCTAATGCACTCATACTGAAAAAAAGGTATGGGTTCATTAACAAATCCCTATATATATATATATATATATATATATATATATATATATATATATATATATATATATATATCATAATTTATCTATTAACGTTTATCCTTAATTATTATTTTGAATATATTATTTTAAGTTTAACTAAATGTCTATAAAATTGGCAAAAATAAGTTTCACAAGATCATTGTATCTCAATTTGAACCCTTTAAACTGAAATGACGAGTTTAGAGAAAATAATCAAGTTTAGAGAAGTATGAAGTCTAAACAACAACAACAAGCTATAAAGGATGATGAAAATCATATTGTTGAATCTGATTCTCAGTGCTCAAAACTAAATCTTTGGCTGAAATTTATGAAAAAATACAACTTTGTGGTGAATAAGCCTTTTTGTTTTGAAGAGGCTTCAATGCAAATAGAATGAAATAATGCAATGAAGGAGGAGCTGGCTATGATTAACGAAAATGATACTTAGGAACTATAAAGGCAGAAAATCACAAGAAGGGGGTTGAGTTGTGATTTAAAAAACTTTTTGCAAACTTCTTTCACAAAACGTGTATAGTCTTAAGAGAGTGCGTAGGAAAGACAAACTATGACTTTTCTTAAACACTGATTTATCAAAAACTTTTGAAAACGATTTGAGTTTGAACTCACAATTCAAGGTTAGATATAAAAATAGATAAGAGAAAAGATACACAAGGGATTTTATATTTCATAACCAGTTAATTTGAGCACCCCTACATATTGGGGTTGAGAAAATAATCAAGTTTAGAGAAGTATGAAGTCAACAACAAGCTACAAATGATGATGAAAATCATATTGCTGAATCTAATTCTCAAGTGCTCAAAACAAATCTTTGGCTGAAATTTATGAAAAATGAAACTTTGTGGTGAAAAAGCCTTTTTGTTTGGAAGAGGCTTCAATGCAAACATAATGGAATAATGCAATGAAGGAGGAGCTGGCTATGATTAACGAAAATGGTACTTAGGAACTATAAAGGTAGAAAATCACAAGAAGGGGGTTGAGTTGTGATTTTAAAGTTTTTTGGCAAACTTCTTTCACAAAACGTATAAAGTCTTGAGAGAGTGCGTAGGAAAGACAAACTATAACTTTTCTTAAACACTGTTTTATCAAAAACCTTTGAAAAATGATTTTGAGTTGAACTCACAATTCAAGGTTAGATATAAAAATAGATAAGAGAAAAGATAAACAAGAGATTTTATATTGGTTTGTCTTAACCACCGAAACTACGTTCAGTTCTTGGCAAACCCACCAAGTTTCACTATCTTCTTCAAAGATACAAGTGTTCTTTTTGCAAGCCACTCCTAGCTTTTACCCAAGTAGTCTTTATACTAGTCTCTCAAAGCTAACAACCTAAGTATTTTTTGTTACAAAGCCACTACTTTGAGGATTTACAAGGTGTTTTGAGAGCTTGAGAAAACTTAGAAAACTTTTACATAGAATTTGAATGCTTAAGAATGATTGACCGTTCAGGTCTCTAACTTCAGCACTTCAAAACTTCTTCTATTTATAGACTTGTTGGGGAAGTAACCGTTGTCTCTGAACAACTTTATTTTTTTGTATGATCTTCGTTTGTTGCTGAAGGTGTTCGTTTGGGCATTAAGTGCTGTATTAAATGCGTATCACCAACTTGTTAAAAAATCTTGATAAAATACTCTGCTTATCTTCCTTTATGCACACTCCATGTATTGCATTAGGGGTCAAGTCACTTTTGTACACTCAAGTACATCGCAACTTGCATTTGACATGCCTTTTGATGGAGTAGGTAGCTTTATCATTTGACTTCTATCTTTCTCTTTATTCTTCGACAGATTCTATGAAGAATAAGAACATTCTCTGCACAAAGGATCAGCTGAATAGAGCATTAATCTCGATCATAAATGCTACAGACTTAGCGTATGTTGGCTATCGTATGATGGATCAGATGCAGACACAACATTGCTTTCATCTGCATGCTATAAGATGCAATATTTGAAACTTAATATTTATTTGCATCAAATCAAAACAATTGACGGTCTTGATTCGTCTTATGATTCAACAAGAACTCACTTCAAGACCCAAGGGACAAGCATGTGATTGGTGTGAAATGGGTTTATAAAACAAAGTTAAATCCCAATTGTTCCATTCATAAGCACAAGGCCAGACTTGTTGTGAAGGGGTATTCTCAAATGGCTAGAATTGATTATGGTGATACATTTGCGCTTGTTAAACAATTAGATTAATTGTTGCTTTATCAGCTCAATATGAATGGATAATCTTTCACTAGGATGTCAAATAAGCTTTTCTAAATGTAGCAGTGGTGGCCCTGAGCATGGTCAAGATGGGTGACTGCCAGGGCCCATTTTTAGAAGGCACCAATTTTTTTTTATTCAGTCTATATAAATACTAAAATAAAAATTTTAAAATTATTAAAAAAATTATTATAAGAAATGAAATAATTACCAATAATTTTTTTAGGATAACAATTATCAATCATTAGTCAACTAATAGGTGATGTTTCCACTTCTGAACAAAAGTCTTCCCACAATTTTGAGAAAATTAATAAGCAATTTATGCATAATGTTAAACGTAAAGAGAAGAGTGTGATATATTATTTCCTTCCATTTCTATCAATGTTAACGTAATTATGTAAACAAGGATTTTAAACTTTCTCTTTTTCTCAGCTTGCCTAGAACACAAAATCTTAGAACTGACTCTGACATAGAGTTTTGGAAAAAGAAATTTATGTTAAATAATCTGCTTATTTTATTGTTTAAGGTCATAGAAGACAAAGTCTATAGGTGTAGCCCTAAGGGTCATTTTGGCGCTAAATCAAGTAGTCTAGTCAAGATCAAGTAATGGGCCATTGTCCATTGTTCAATGGAAGCACTGTATATAGTCAAGCCAAAGTCAAGCTAAAAAAGCTAGAATCACCATAAGAGAATTTATTTAATTGAAAAATATATATGAACAATTCAAATGCTAGTTGACATTTAGAAAGAGAAGGGAAAAATAAAAAAATATAAATAAGATAAGTATATGATATGTTAAAAAAAAAGAGATAAAAAGAAATAAAAGATATTAATGGAATATTCAAAATTATAAGGTGTCTAAATATCATTACACTTATTTAATTATCGGTAGATACACCTTTAAGCATTCACATTGGCTTTTGTCCGTTTTTCCATGCATGGAAGCACTCAGCATGGTCCAGCCAAAGTTAAGCAACAGACTAATTAATCTGCAATTGCACCTTTAACTTTAAGCTTTCATATTGGCTTTTGTCCTTTTTTATAAGAAAAATATATATGAACAATTCAAATGCTAGTTGACATTTAGAAAGAGAAGGGAAAAAATAGAAAAATATAAATAAGATAAGTATATGATGTGATAAAAAAAAGAGAGATAAAAAGAAATAAAAGATATTGATGGAGGGTATTCAAAATTATAAGGTGTCTAAATATCATTATATTATTTAATTATCGGTAAATACACCTTTAAGCATTCACATTGGCTTTTGTCCGTTTTTCCATGCATGGAAGCACTAAACATGGTCCAGCCAAAGTTAAGCAACGGACTAATTAATCTGCAATTGCACCTTTAACTTTAAGCTTTCATATTGGCTTTTGTCCTTTTTTATATGGGAACATTGTAGACCAAAGTCAAGCAACAATATGATGATCAATCAATGCTAGGCGTAGTTTTCAAGAATAGGTTCTAATGTTAGAATTGATTTTGAGAAACTATATTTTAAAACAATTGATTTAGTAAAACTGATTGTTGGAAATTGATTTGTGTTAGAATATATTAGTAATATTTTAAGAGAGTTAAAAGACTTGATTTTTCTGTCAAATAAGAAGACTTGATTTTACTTGGTTGGTAAAATAAAATTATTTTGAGTTAAATAAAATATAATTTATGATCCCTATATTTATAATTAATTCTACCCAATGAAAAACTATGAATTTTTTTATTTCTTCTAAAATTAATTCTACTCATCATAATTATTAAAACTAAACCCGACTGTTCGATTCAACGAATTAATTAAATCAATAACCAAACAAGTTTCCTGTCTAAATAAGTTAGAAACCAGTCAACAAATAGTCAATAATTGGCCAAAACCAGTAAAAACAAATGTAATTAAGAACCGGTGAAACAAAATAATTTGAACTTATCATTTAATTTTTTTTGTTGTTTTATTATTTTTTTTAAAATATAAATATATTTTATATAAATAAAGTCTCATATATAATATCTACTTATAGATTACTATTATTTAATTATGTATTATGTACTGGTATAATAACCTTTGCCTGCACAGGTGTTGAATTTAAAATCTATAATTTTTATTTTATATTATTATGATTTTTTAATGTGTTTCTTAAATATTTTTAAATTTTTGTAAGTATACATACACACACGTACATAAATATTTAAAAATATTAAAATCATTATAAATATTGGTATATATTTAAATAATTCTACATTCACATGTTTTATATCATTTTAATTTATAATACTTTAAAAAATATTGTCTTAATAAATATATTTGCATTTGTATATAAATTTATATATATATATATATATATATATATATATATATATATATATATATTAAAGAGATTTGTGAGCATTAAACTTATATATAAATTATAATTAAAAAAATTATGAATACAAAGATAAGATAATGCATATATAATAATATTCTTAATCTTATAAAAAAATAATTAAGTTCTTTAAGTATGTTATTTAAGATTTAATTCCTGATCATATGCACGAAAAGGAAAACTTAGAGACGTTCAATGTATTGTAATTCGATATAACCAATAATGAAATAACACATTATTAAAAAGTTTAATCAAAAAGAAAAAAAAAAGATAAATTTTCTAGTACATCTTAATCTGTGTTGGTACTTGTAGTTCAATATATGAATATATTTTAAATATATATGCAAATAAAATTGACTTCATCATCGACTTGGAAATATTATTTTATATGGTTAGGGTCTATTTCATTTTTAATTATTGATTTCATAAAAAATAAAATGATAGAGGGTTTGGAGAATCAACATTAGAAAAAAGCCTTTTCATGTCGAAAGTATAGTTATAAAAATCGGACCGGACCGGCCGGTCGGACCGGTTCGACTGGGAACCGGTGGCCTGACCGGTCTGGTTCAGCTATCGGACCAGATATGTCATCGATCCGGATCGACCCGGTTTGACCCGGATCAGCCCGATTTGACCCGGTTGGATTTGGTAGAAAATCGGTGACCCGGACCCGGTTGACCCGGGGTTGAACCAGTTCTGCCATTTTTTTTTTTTAACAATTCTTGTAAACAATATAGTTATTTAGAATTCTTTTCATAGTACCATTTGAAATCCATGACAAAAGTTAATTGCTAAATAGTATAATATAATATAATAATATGCTCCTATAACATTTTAATTAAATTGTTAATAGCTAATTGCTTAGTAGTATATAATAATATGTTCCTATAATATTATTTTGATGTTGACAATAATATATAATAGCTAATTGTTATTATCTTGATCTTGATATGATTTAATATTTATGTGTTTTATACACCTTCACCATACTTGCTCATGGTTCTCTGACAACTTTTATACTTAGCCGTGAAAAATAACAAGAATTTCTTTAGTAATTTAATGATAATATACAACAAAATAATTTATAGTAATAAATGATTATGTAATATTTATAGTTTGATCATGATTGATTTTAATTTTAGAGTATGAATTATGGATTGATCACATTTTGTTAGCTATATTATATATATATATATATATATATATATATATATATATATATATTTTAATTTTTTATTATATACCGAGTCAAACCGGATCAATTAGTGACCCACCGGTTCGACCACTGACCCATCAATCCAGTACCTCGACCGGGTCGATGACTGGTCCAGTTTTCACAACACTGGTCGAAAGTATGACCAAGTTTCCTTAAAATATTCAACAACAACAACAAAAAAGTTGCCTTAGTTTTAATTTTAGTTATGTTTTTACTTAAATACATATTTATATGATGACAACAAAGTAATAGTGAAGGTTACTTATAATTTTGATTCTCAATTTCTTAGTTTTATCCTTTTTTTTTATCAGTTTTCTGTAGACTTTTATTGTCTTCATTTTATAAAATTATAACATATGAATTTATTGTTCCCCAATTTATATAGTGGGTTAAATATATAATTATAAATTAATATTTTCTAAATATTAAAAAATATTAATTAAACCTGTAAGTAAATATCAATTGTGATAACACTCGAATCATAAGAAATATTAATTAATTGAACCTGTAAGTACGATAACAATTATTTAAATTAATTAAAAGGTAAAATATGTTTTTGGACCCTCATTTTATCTAAATTTTTGTTTTTAGTCCCTCATAAATTTTTTCTATGGTTTTAGTCCCTCAAAAATTGTTTTATTTTATTTTTAGTCTATGAAATTAATTTTAACTGTTAAGTGATGTCGTGATGAGCATAATTTGTGCTTGAAAAATTTTTGTTTAAGTTTCTAACGGTTTTCAACTACTGTAAATTTTTTAGCAAACTAAAATTGTCAGAAATGTTAAAAAAATAAAAATAAAAATCAAAACCTCGAATACCAGATTTTTTGAAATCACAAGAAATGTTACAAAAGTAAACATTTCTTACCGCCAAAAAATTTGTAGGGTTAAAAGTCACTAGAAACTTAATTAGGAAATTTTCACGCACACAGTTTATGTCTGTCATGTCATCACTTAACAGTTGAAATTATCATCAAGGACTAAAAACAGAACAAAATAATTTATGAGGGACTAAAAACATAACAGAACAATTTATGAGGGACTAAAAACAGTAAAAAAATTTATGAGAAATTAAAAACAGAAATCAAGATAAAATGAAAGACTAAAAACATATTTTACCCTTAATTAAATTATGCATGTTTGTCAATTAAAAAATATTACTATTTCAATAGAAAAATAATCTCTATAGTTTTTTTTTTGACAGTATCTCTATAGTTTTGATACATGACCAAAATGTGGTGATATTTTAGTGGGTACTTATAAATAAGTGATATTTTTTTTGTAAGATTCTCATTTAATTTAAATTAGAATTAATTATGTTAGCTATTAAATATGTTAGTAGATATTTTAGAAGTACATATCCAGCAATAATAACAAATAATGTAACTTGATAAATGTCAAAATTAATTGTGATAACACTCGAATAATAAGAAATTATGTAAATACTAACAATAAAAGTCTTTTATCTGTAAAAAAAAAACAATAAAAGTCTTTTCAATTTGATGACATAGAATAATTATGTAAATAATAACAACAATGTTGTTGTTTTCGTGGTCGTTGTAAGATTTTTAGTTAGAAATTGTTGATTTATTCAAAATTTTAATCTCATTGATTTATATAAAAAGTTAATGTACCTAAAGTTCTCCAAGTTTTAAATATTTTTTAGATTTAAGTTTATTAATTTATTAACTGTAGTATTTTTTAAATAAATCAACCTTATTATAATAAATATTGTGTTATTCTTAAAATTAAGTTTAATTAATTGTCTTTTGGTCCCTATAGTTTATTAAATGAGTAATTTAGCCTTGTGACTTCAATTTAAGCCAAAGTCAAGCAACGGACTAATATGCAATTGCACATTTGCACCTTTAACTAATTAACTTTAAGTTTTCATATTACTTTGGGTTAATAGTATATTTTACCACCCAACTTTCATTAATTTATGAATTTTACCATTTAAATTTTTTTTTTCGCGAATTGTACCACCTGACTTTTATCATTTTGTAAATTTTACCATTTAAGTTTTTTATTCACGAATTTTACCATTCAATTTTCATCATTTCGTGAATTTTACCACCAAATTTTTTAATTTTTGCACATTTTATTACCACATTGGTAACAAAACGACGTCATTTTATTTTTCCTTCAACTTTTGTTTTATATCAACAGTGGTAAAATATGTAAAAATTGAAAACTTCGATGGTAAAATTTTAAAAAATAAAACTTGGATGGTAAAATTAGTAAAATAATAAAAATTGAGTGAGAAAATTTATAATTAAGTTTATTACTTTTTGTCCATTCTTCCACGAAAGCACCGAACATATATAGTCCAACCAAACCGAAGTCATGCAAATGCACCTTTAAGTGCTCCTATTGGCTTTTGTCCCCTTTTCCACGGAAAACATTGTTCAGCCAAAGTCAAGCAACGATGATCAATAAAAGCTAGAGGTAGTTAATTTCCAAGAATTTGTTCTTACGTTCATTTTGTTAGAATTGATTCTGATAAAATTTATTTTAAAAGAATTGATTTTAAAAATTGATTATCGGGAAATTGATTTGTATTATAATATAGGCTTAATTACAAATTTTACCACCAAACTTTCATAATTTTGTGAATTTTACCATTCAAGTTTTAATTTTGCAAATTTTACCACCCAACTTTTCAATTTTTGCACATTTTATCACTATGATATTTTACCAAAAAAACAAGTTAAAGAATTCAAAAAAAAAAAAAATTTGTGAAACATCATGGTGGTAAAATGCACAAAAATTGAAAACTTAGGTAGTAAAATTCGCAAAATGATGAAAGTTGGGTGGTAAAATTCGTAAAAAAACTTGGGTGGTAAAATTCGCAAAATTATGAAAGTTGAGTGGTAAAATTCGCAAAAAAAAAACTTGGGTGGTAAAATTTGCAAAATTATGAAAGTTGGGTGGTAAAATCTGCAATTAAGCCTATAATATAATGTTTTAAAAGAGAGTTAAGAAGACAAGATTTTACTAGGTTGGTAATTTAAAAAATGAGTAAAAATAAAATATATATATTTTTTGGTAACTATGTTATTGATGTGATATACGGTTTTGTCAATGATTAATATCTGTTGGAGAATTTGGGTGATCACTTTTAGTGAATCGATCTCTCATCCCAACCACACTTTTTAAAAAATAAATAAAATATAATTTATGATTATACCTATAAGTTATTCTATCTAATAAAATAAGTATAATTTTTTTTACTTAATTGTGTTTTTGGTCCTTATAGTTTATAAAATGACTGATTTTAAGTCCCTTTAGTTTCAATTGCTCAAATCATGTCTCATGCTTTTAAAATTAATGAAATTTTGTCCAACATTAACACTTAATTATTTTACATTTTGCTTATTATATGTCTATGGCACTACATGCTGATGTGGCGCTCAAAAATAGGTTTGAAAAGAAAAAAATTGTTCAATATAGGATTTAAACTCACTAATCCATGCTTTAATACTAATCACACAAGATCACTGATAGACACTAAATAACTTGATATATGTATGAAAATTATATTATATATAACTTAAATGTGCGAGTAACTAAAAATGCATATATATTTACTACTAGTAAATAAATAATACAATATTATAAAGCTAAATAAACAACTTTTTTTAATTAGCTTAATATATGTATGAAAAATATATGATATATAAGTTAAATGCATGTGTTGAGAAGTAAAAATGCACTCACATTTACTACTAGTAAATAAATAATACTATAATATTGTAAAATCAAATAAACAATAGTTTATACTTATTAAAGAGTCTAACTCAGTTGATTGAATAACATGATATATGAGTTGTAAACTTTCTGGTACCTGTCTTCAATTTTTATGGATAAAAAACAATAATTTATACTTTTTAATACTATTTTTCTTAATTATAACTTAATCACTCCGCTTTACTTCAAAAAAACTCTGTATTAAATAATTTTTTTCTTTTATAAAATTAAGATGTTTTATTTTTAGTTCCACAAACACTAAAAAATAGTATTAAAAAATATAAATGATTGTTTATTTGATTTTACAATATTATATTATTCATTTATATTAAAATTTAATAATCGTGCAAGACAAGAATTTTATACTACTAATAATAATAAAAAAAGAGGGGTGTATTCATTGATTGGAAAATGGGAAAAAAGTGTGTTGCTTTTGCTTGAGGTAAGAGATATTCTTTCTTATTAGCTATTAACTTATTATTATTTTTTATTTAGCTATTAACTTATTTTCAAATAATAACTTTTTTTTGGTACATAGGAAAGAAATAATAACTTGAATGCTTAAAGTGTATTCTGCCTGAATAAAAAAAAATGCTCGGCTCCCTTGCTCTGGAAAGGTTTTTATACATCAAAATACGAAATGGTGTTTTTTTTTAAATTTTGAAAAAGGCACAAAGGATTTATTAACTCATCTGATTAGCCTTCTACTCTAAACAGTTAAGATTTGAGTTCCATTTTACAATTCCTCGCTTAGATTTTTTAATTACTGTAGCTAGTATGGAAGCAAGCCTATCATTTTTCTTTTATCATAAATAAAATTTGAAAAAAGCAAAGTGATAAAATTACTTTATTAATTTCCTCTAAAGTCCGTGAACTCAAGAGAAATTGGAATTGTACAGAGACCAGAGACACAAACAAAGGAGAGAGGGTTGTGAATTCATAAAGAATCCTTCCCACATCCAAATACACCATTAATTATAAAGAAGACACATCATGATATTCGCCTAATGCAATATTAAAGTAAATTATTCTCGTAAACGCTTGCTGAAGATGAGATAGAAACATGCTTCTGCTTGCAAAAAGTAATAGGGATAGTGAACTTAAGGTGTCCCCTTGTTTTTAGGTTTGTAGTATGACGGTCGCAGTGGTCGTGCCATCTTTAATGGTGGCGGTGGTCGTGCCATCCTGAAAGCAGAACTACTCACTAATGGTGGCGGCCTATGTCTATATGGAGATTAGTCTCTAATGATGAAATTAATGATAAAATAATAATTAACATAAGATTACCAAGATGATAATTATGAGAAAAAGCCCATAAGTCCAATGCCCACTAAAGTAAGTATAAATAGGGGTGAGATTCTCGAAGTACAGTGTGCTGATTCTCATTTATTACTTCCATTAAATATTCTAAGCTGAAAGCTAACTTGAGTGTTGAAGTGTCTTTTACAGGTATCACCTTTTCTCATATTAAAAGATCTGGACATTTGCAAAAGATCTCAGAGTGAAGAAATCAACAAAGGAGAAGATTACCATATTATCTTTAGGTAGGAATAAATTCAAAGTCAAGAAAAAAATTATTAGAGATTAAATATAAAAATAAAAAAAAATTCAAAGACCAAAACCATATTTAAACTTTATCATATTTAAGCCTTGTTTTTAATTCTTGTTCTCTTTCATTGTAATTGCATACTCAAATCCCCCTTTAACTTTATACTAGTTGGTCTACCAGGCAATGGCCAGGTCTTTTCCTTCCTTTACAAAATAATAATATATGATAATAAATTGTTATTTCTTTATTTTTTTTAAAGATATTAAAAGTCTCGTGCAATTCAAGGGAAACAGACGTTATTTTCTGTTTTTACTTCTATAAAAGAAGCAATTCTTTACCGGTCTCTGTATTGACCCTACATACTCTGCTTCACCTTTTTTTTTATTTTTATTTGTTTTAAATATGTTTTTAGTCCCTTAAATGTGAGTCATTATTTTTTTAGTCCTCCAAATTTAAAATTGTTTTTTTAGTCCATGAAATTTTTACCGCCAAAATTTAATTTTCTATTTTATATTTTAAAGTATGATTTTCTGACTGTTAAAAACTGGCAGAATCACGTCAATAAAAAAAATAAAAACCTGTTAACTACTTTAAAAACTGTTTTAAATTCTTTTATTGACTTAATTATGGTGATTTTAAACTGCCAAGAGATCGTACCTTAAAATTTAAAATAAAAAATCAAATTTTGACGATAAAAAATCGTCACAAATTACGAATCTTTTGTTCTCCATTTGGTTCACATTGTGCAGATGGACTAAAAAGAGTATTTTGCGAATTCCAGGAACTAAAAAAAGCAATTTCAAATTTGAAAAACTAAAAAAATAATGACCCACATTTGAGGGACTAAAAACATATTTAAACCTTTTTATTTTTTTTAAAAAAAAGTAGGTTCTAAAATTTGTTACTTTCACAACCCATCAAATACGCAACACAAATTAAGTTACGTCATCAATGGTGAACTGATACCTACATCAGTTTCTTCTATTCACAAGAACTATTTAATAAAACTAGCGATGCCCATAGATCGCCCACTTCATTGTTCCATATCAACTCTCATATCTTTACATTCCGATACTCATCTGCAAACATGCTTGGCTTGGCTTTTGCTGTTGTTTTACTTTTGTCCGCATTTGCAGTGTTATCTTCCTGTGGCAATTCATCACTTGGCTGCAATGAAGAAGAGAGGCAAGCTCTTCTAAGGATCAAAGGAAGCTTCAAAGATCCATCATCAAGACTTTCCTCTTGGGAAGGAGGTGATTGCTGCCAATGGAAAGGTGTAGGTTGCAACAATATTACTGGACATGTTGTCAAGCTTGACCTCAGGAATCCTTGCTTCCCACTGAGGCACCAAGGAGATTTTCAACCAAACTGTGACTTCTACAACTATGTTCTTGAAGCTCAACATGTTCATCCTTCTACATTGAAGCTTAAATATCTTACTTATTTAGATTTGAGTGGAAACAAATTTCATAATGGTTCAATACCAGTGTTCATCCAAACTATGGAGCATCTGCAAGTCCTTTCCCTCTCTGATTGTCATTTTAGAGGGAGGATCCCTTACAATCTTGGGAACCTCACAAAATTGCTTCTTCTGGATTTCAGCTTCAATTCTCTTCTGTATGCTGATGACTTATATTGGATTTCTCAACTTTCATCACTCCAATACCTTTACATGAGTGACGTGTATCTTGGGAAGGCACAAAATTTGTTGCAGGCACTCAACATGCTTCCTTCTTTGTTAGAAATAGAATTGACGAATTGTGGATTAAACAAGTTACACACTCATCAACTTGTTAGAGCCACAAACCATTCTAGAGTTCAAGTTCTCAATCTAGCAGAAAATGGACTTCAAGCTCCATTTCTGGATGCTTTTCAAAACATGAGTTCCATTATGGAGATTGACCTTTCTCACAACAACCTGAATTCCACTCCATTCTGGTTGGAAACCTGTATTAACCTTGTCAATCTATTTGTTGAAAGTAATTCTCTTTATGGCTCACTTCCATCTGCTTTACAGAATCTGACTTCCTTGATTTCCCTTGATCTTTCAGAAAACAATTTTGATTCTGTTCCATCGTGGTTATGTGAGTTAAAGGGTCTTCAATACTTCAGTGTTTCGGGCAATGATGTAAGTCATATTGAGGGATCTCTAGCATCTATTCTGGGAAACTGTTGTCATCTTCAAATATTAGATATGTCAAGAAACAACGTTCAAGGAGATGCACTTGGAGGCCATATACAGTCTGGATGCATTAGGTACGATTTAATGCAACTAGATTTGAGCAACAATGGATTTAATGATCGTTTGCCAGCATGGTTAGGGCAGCTTGAAAATCTAAATTACTTGTTTATACATGACAGTAAATTGATTGGGACCCTCCCTTGTGATCTGATAACAAAATTTGTCAATCTGAAGAGATTGGTGCTTTTCAATAATAACTTGACCGGGTCTCTTCCTGACTGTATTGGGAAACTTGACAGTTTAAACATGTTACTTCTTTCTTCCAATCATTTACATGGTGTCATTCCTAGCAGTCTAGAGCAACTTGTAAGCCTAACAGATCTAGATCTTTCACGAAACTCTTTAAACGGAACCATTCCTCAGAATATTGGTCAACTTCAAAATTTGTTCACCCTCTATCTTTCTCAAAATAATTTACATGGAAACATTCCTTACAGTCTTGGTGAACTTCTAAAGCTGCACCACTTAGACCTGTCAATAAATCATTTGGAGAGTTTTGTGTCTGACATAAGATGGCCCAAGCAACTTGTCTACTTGAACCTCACCAATAACCATATCACTGGGTCACTTCCCCAAGATATTGCTGATAGGTTGCCCAATGTTACTCACTTGCTTCTCGGAAACAACCTTATAAGTGGTTCCATTCCAAATTCATTGTGCAAAATAGACTCCTTGTACAATCTTGACCTTTCAGGAAACATGTTATCTGGTGAAATTCCTAATTGTTGGGGTGCTACTCAAGGACTCAATGAGATGAATTTGGCATCCAACAAATTATCAGGTAACATTCCGAGCTCTCTTGGTAACATACCCACGCTGGCATGGTTGCATTTGAACAATAACAGTCTTTGTGGGGGGTTTCCATCATCTTTGAGAAATTTAAAGCATCTGTTAATTTTGGATCTAGGAGAGAACCTTATTTCTGGGATTATACCTTCATGGATGGGGAACATTTTCTCCCCAATGCAGATTCTAAGGCTACGGCAAAACAGATTGAACGGAACAATTCCTTCACAATTGTGCCAACTTTCTGCTCTGCAAATCTTGGACCTTTCAAACAACAACTTGATGGGCTCAATCCCTCATTGCATTGGAAATCTCTCAGGAATGATTTCAGGAAAGAAATCTTCTGTGACCCAACCTAGTGAAGGGCCTATATATCTTGAATGGTATGAACAAGAGGTCAGACAAGTCATAAAAGGAAGAGTACTTGACTATACCAGAAATCTAAAACTGGTAGCCAACATGGATTTATCAAATAACAATTTGAGTGGATCTATTCCTGAAGGAATAACATTGCTTGCTGCATTGCAAGGCCTAAATCTATCCTACAATCATCTGTCAGGACATATCCCTAAAAGGATAGGGGACATGAAATCTCTAGAATCTCTTGATCTCTCTCATGACCAAATTTCAGGCATGATTTCAGACAGCATATCAAGTTTAACTTGGTTAAGCCACTTAAATTTGTCCTACAACAACCTTTCAGGACCAATTCCCAAAGGAAATCAATTGTCAAGCCTTGATGATCCTTTTATTTATACTGGCAACCCATTTCTCTGTGGACCTCCACTGCCAAATGAGTGTTCTGCTGATGATTCCAAACATGGCAGTGAAGATGAAGATGGCAAAAAGGATGAACTAGAGAAATTGTGGTTTTACTTTGTCATTGCACTTGGCTATGCTCTTGGATTTTGGGCTGTGATTGGAAGCTTATTGATTAAGAGAAGTTGGAGGCGTGCTTACTTTCAATACATTGATGAGTCAACTCAAAGGATAAATGTATCATGGGCAATACATTTAGCAAATTTTATGGAAAGATTTACAGGAAACCCTGTTGCTGAGTGACACATTATTGTAGTCTTTATGTGCCTTCTGTTTCTGTTTTATGCGCTTATAGGATTTCATGTTTATTTTGCTTGATAAGTAATTACTTCACCTTTGTAAAAGGGTAGTAATGCTACACTTAGAATTTCCATTGTGATGCAAATAGGACAGTGCTGTTTTTTTCTAGTTTAAGTAGTGATTGTCAAAATGTTGCCAGCTCTTTAGATTTTTCTTATTCACAAATAATCTGAGTCTTGCTTTAGATTTTTCTAGTTTAATTAGTGTTTAATTAGTGATTGTCAAAATGTTGCCAGTTTAATTAGTGATTTGGAGGAAGTTGCTTATGCACCACTTAAAAATGGGTGCCCAAGTGATGTTCCCAATCATAATGTTACGCATAGCTATCTTTGGAACTTTTTCTGTGCCTACCCATTTTGCATCTTCACACATTTTATTCACTATGATTCCTCTGTTTAAATAAATTTTCAGTATTTCCTGAAAAGAAATAAATGGGTTCTGCAAGTGTAAGGGAGAGAAGGTGCATGGATAGAAGACATATTAAGAATTAGGAAAGATGAAACATTAGGGTTCTGCCATAATGGCAATGAATTTCTTGTATGCACAGGACAAGTTGAAGTGAGATAGTACCATGGGACGATATTACTGAAATCTAGTTCAACTGATTATATTTTAAACTCTGCAATGACATAAATCATTTAGTGTAAAACCAAAAGAAGACTCTGTCTTCCACAAACAGGGTAAAATTAAATTTCAAGTCCCTTGGTTTTGTAAATAATTGACATACACCCATGACACCTGTGACAGTATCGTAGGTAATGGCCAATCCAATGGTCGTGTTATAATGAAAATGATATTCATACCAATCAAGCAAAGCATCCAAATACATATCTGACTATCAATTATTTGACTAAGTTATTACAATCTTAACATTCTAATAACTTAACCCCAAGAAAACAGAATAGGCACCAATACTTTATCAAATAAAATGTAAAAGAAATAAGAAAAGTATATTGAAATGTCAATGAAAATGCATTTTTCCATGTCCAACTCAATGCAGCATAAGAGCAAATCCTGTCCTTACAGGACTTTTTGGAACTTAATTGGCAGCAAATTTTAAGCAGTTCTGTCTTTATAGTACAGAGTATTTTTCTATCATGGTCAGATTAACCTTTGTTTCAGAAACTGTTTCTGAATTTTGAATTTGGTCTAGAATACATATCTAGAAATTTCTATTATATCAGCTGGATTATCACCACACTTGACAGTCAAGGCCAAACAAGTAAACAACTTTCAGATGAATGGAATTAAATATTCAATTAAACAAAGGCGATATGAAACATGCATAACAGCGTAAGTTACTCAAAATCTTACCAAGGCATGAGAAGCAAAAGTTATGTCCATAGCATACGCCTTTTTGGATCCCTTTTTTATTGAAGAATGAAGACTATGAAGTAATAAGGTTGCCAGTGGTGGTCCGGTTGAGAGGGGTGACCGCCCAGGCCTCATTTTTAGAGGGACACTAATTTTTCTTAGCTTATATAAATATTAAAATAAAATTTTATATAATTTTTAAATTTTATAAAAAAATTATTATAAAAAATAGATGATTACCAATAATTTTTTAGGGAAACAATTACTAGTAATTAGTCAACTAATGTGTGATGTTTCTATTTCTCAACAAAAATCTATCTATAATTTTGGGAAAATGAACTGACAATATATGTATAATGATAAATTTAAAAAGGATAGTGTGGTATATTATTTTCTTCTATTTTTATTGGCATTAATATAATTACGTAAATAAGGGTCTTGAACTTTCTCCATTCATCCAGGGCACCAAAAATCTCAAGGTCGGACCTGAAGGTTGCTAATGTAATAAAGGAGTGCACCTGAAGGTTATGATAATCATCAGTTTAGAGAGATAAATAAATAGATGCGTGATCTTATATACATAATCAATTGAAACTGTTTGTTACTTTAGAAATAATGCATGCAAAGAAGTCTCTAAAACACAAAGTTTATAATTGGAATACATATATATTAGGTTAGGGTGATTAATTGATAAATTGGTGCTAGGTTGATTTCATACCTTCGGGTTTGACAAAGCACTGCTGATGTTAATGTTTCCTTTTGTAATAAAATCGGTTGCATAAAAAAAAATATTGAAACAGTAAACAAAAGGAAAATAATGCAGCTTACTGTAAAGAATTTTGCCCAAAAAAAAAAAAAAAAAACAAGAGGCAATCAACTACTTTACATTCGTGGAGTTTTCATTGGTGCTTTTCCACTGTAGATTTTACAGTGCTTTCTCTTTTATATCCTTTTTTTTTTTCCCTTTCTTTGTTTGATATTGGTCTGTTAATTAGGATCTTGGGCCGTGTTGCTTCTGCTATTTGTCAGGTGGTTTTTTGTTTTGTTTCCCAACATTTTCTTTGACAACATATTTTATTTTATATGCATGCGTTGAATTTGCATAAAAAAAAATCATTTTTTCAGTTTACCTTTTATACGTGTTGTTGTTGCAGGTTGCAGGATTTAAGATTCAACATGGCTGCTTTTGACGAGGTACGAGATGTCCATCCTAGAAAACAAACTTGGAACCTGAAGGTCCATGTAATCCGTGCGTGGCACATGTACTCTCTTGGTGATTTGAAGAAGCCTTACGTGTGTGAGATGGTTCTTCTTGACACAAGTGTAAGTTTTTCTAATTTTTGTTTTTATAGTTAATCAGTTTCAATGGTATACGATGTTGTGTGTCTTTTTTTTTTTTTTTTTTGACTCTAGGGTTCCAAAATCCAGGCTACAATAAGGAAAACCTATGCTTAGAAAGTTTAATCGCTGTGTTGAAGAGGGACGTGCATATGAGATGAGCTATTTTGGTGTTATCTCGAATTTTGGTTCTTATAGGGACTACAAGGCACAATTACAGGCTTTTGTTTCATGAAATGACTACTGTCATTCCCAGTGAGGATGGAACCATCCCTATGAATAATTTGTCCATTATGGATTCTCTTCAAGTCAATATGAAAAATGGCGTTTATGATTTTTTGATTGGTAGATTTATTTTGTAGTTTTGCTAGTATAACTCAATTTTTTTTTTATCTGTAGGAATCGAATACGGTACCGGGAGTTTACAATAACTCACTCACCCTGCTGTACCAATTGAGCTAGATCCCCTCAGCCAGTATAACTCAAATATTAACATTCATTGATTTTTTATTTAATTTACATATATATATATATATCTAATATTTTTTATTTAATATTAATTTGATTTATTAAAATTAATTTCAAACGTTATGGGTGTTTTGATTGCGGTTTTAGAAAGTTCTTTTAAGGATGGCAAAACAACTCGACTTATTCACTTAGAGTTGGCTAATGATGGGTAATAATTATATTTTTAAAATTTAATTGATTATATTATTCTATTTGTAAATCATTTATATTTAAATGATGATATTTCAGGGGCAAAATTCAGTGTGCTCTTTTTGGTAAGTATGTTGATACTGTGAATGAATTGTTATCTACTGGTGGTAGTTTTTTTTTTTTTTTTTATCAGCAACTATATTTCATTATATTGCACAAGTTGTGCCAAAACAATATACAAAATAAATCTTGTCCTGCATCATATCCCTCCTCATTGGCTACTTCCCTACATATCAGCCTACATGGGCCAACAATTTAGATAAAACAAAACGAAAATAGTGCAAAGCTGAAACATGTATAATGCCACCTAAAAGATATCGAATCTTAAAATATACACCCATCAGTTGCATATCAGAAGATTCGAATAATTTATGACAATAATAAAAACCAAACTATGATGAATATATCCATGTATATAGCCACACCCTCACCCCTGTAAAAGGCAGTTTGTCGGGTTCGCATACCATTGCTGAAATGTGTAACTGAAATTCTTTTGGTAAGCTTTCAACCACGTCCAAGTAAGGAATATAATTTTTTGCATGATTGCCTCTACTTCAAGTATTTTCCCATAAAAAATCACAGCATTTCTCTGTTGCCAAATACTCCACACAGTTGCACACCACATTGTTGGCATCCACTGTCAAGACTTGCTACCTTGTGCCCCTTGTAAGTGCTGCCAGAAATGATCCCTTGCGGCTTGAGGGAGAACAGAACTAATCTCAATCAAATTGTAGCATTTCATCCAGATTGTATGCACCGATGGGCATGTGAACATAATATGTGACACATTTTCATATGTTCCATGACAGAATGGGCAAGAGATACCATCAGCATCCAACTGTACCTGTCTTTTCCTTAAATTATCTCTAGTTGGAAGTCTATCATAAAATAATCTTCACATGAAAAAAGCCACCTTCTGCGGAATGTTGATTTTCCACATAATTTTGAATATATCCTCCACCGAGCTCCCAATTCTCAGCCTATACAATGCCACATCTGCTGGTGGTAGTGAGTTACCAATGTTGGTAATTCAGTTTGCTCAAGTTAAAGAATATATAGGTAGATGTTTTTTCTAAGTATCAATATATTTTCAAAATTTTGTTTATTTATTTTATTGATTATGTTTATTTATTCTTATTATTAATTATTAATACCTTCTATATACGCCAAACTGTTGTCCAAAACGCGTTGGATACATCCAAAATTATATGGGATCCTCAAATCACTGATGTGTTGTCTTTGAAGAATAGATTTATGTTTGCGATTTTGATATATTAAAAATTCTTTATATTTGTAAGTTTGTATATTGTATATGTATATATGTTGAAGTTTAATTTATCTTATTAATTAATGTAGAATGATAAGTATTGGGTTTGAGGTCAGTGTTCCTGTCCGGCAGATATCATTAATATATATAAAGTAGTTAAGTCTAGGATTTCCTTTTTTGTTGCCCTTATGTTATTTTCACCTAAAAACAGGGATAAAAATTATATTTTATGCAATTTGATATGTGCAGTGAATTTTTTTGTTTGCAATAAAGGAGACTGCTGCACTACTCACTGCTGAGTTACTGACGCAGGTTAGGTACAAACTACAAATGAAAAAGAAAAAAAATATATTCACAGTATATTTGACCGTGCCATTATCAATTCACAAGTTACAGACTCAAAAAATATTACGTTGTGAATTTGTTTGTTACCAGTAATGTTTTTTGCATTTTTATTTTTTTGAATCAATGAAAAAATAGTGCACATTGTTGCATGATAACTAGCTTCACTTGATAGAAAGAGATTTTTTTTTTTTGACAGAGATAGAAAGAGATTAAATCATTATAAACAACACAATTATATAAATTAATAATTAAGTTTTGTCTATTAAATGTTAAATTTAAACGATCCTAATAAATAAATAAATATATATATAAATTAATATTATAATTTTTTTTGGAGAGCAAGATAATAATAATAAATTAATCAAATGCAAATTCACTAAAAGGATCAGTGAGTTGTTTATCATTAAATAATTAAAAAATATTTGAATTACTTCTTCGTTCCTAAATATAAGACACTTCTAACTAATTCATACATGTTATGAAAGTTGGTTAATTTAGTTAATAACATTAAATTAGAGGGCTGTGTAATTTTTTTTAAATTACCCTAAAAATTATTGGGACTAATTATATCACTTTTTTTCACTTATTTAATTTTCACCTAAATAATTAATGTATGGAGATAAAATAATAGTAGTGGACTTTTAAATTGTCAGTGCATTGTATAAACTATTTTATATTGTAAAACTATTTTACATTGTCAGTACATAGTTTTTTTTCTCATTATAAAATTATAACGAATTATAAATAATATAATATAAATCTTAAAAAATCAAAATAATTATAATAGTCATGGATCGATTGTTGGATTTTTCTAAGATTTATTTTTCTTCCATTTTTGGTTGAAGATATGACTACTCAAAAAAATAAAATAAAAATTGCAGCTTCAAGGACTTTATTTTATTTTTTTAGATTAAGGGGTTTTCATTTATTTCAAACAAAATATTAACTTTTTAAACATATTATATTTAATATTTTGAAATAATCGTTATTAATATTATTCAATATTTTATAAACTTTTTTTTTTATTAAAATGCAATGTTATTTATATTATTTTATTTCGTATATTTTTCATTAAAATTATTGTACATTTCTTATACAGTTACTTTTAACTATATTTTTTTTCTAAAAATTTGTATGCTTATTTCTTTTTTACTATATCATTTCAATCCATTAAATATTAATTTTAATTTAACCAACTATGATAATATACCTTCAACTTAAAAATCCTGTGCATCGCACAGGTACAAAAACTACTAAGGTACAACGCAATTGATAGCAGCCAATGCAAATTCTTTTTATTGCATTTGAAGATGTCTATTTTTTTTTATACATATTTGAAGATGTCTGTAGAACTTCGGTTGAAAATTGAAGATCTCTATAGATCTTCGGTTGAAAAAGACTAGTATAAAATGGTTAAAAGAGGCATTAACAGAACAACATCATTACCGGTCCGGTTCGAGTTTAAAATGGTTAAAAATAGCTCGGATTTGCGAAGGAGTTAACTCCAACGCAACCAACGTTCACGGGAAAGCTTTCCTCACGTTACTTTAACGTCTTTGCTTTGGAAAGCCAAATTTCTTCGTTGAACAAGATTTAGACATGTTTCCAAACACACTCTAAAGTCATTTCATTGGTCAAAGAAGGCTACACAATGGTCATTTCATTGGTTAAAGAAGGTTTACATGTGAAATTTGATTATCATGTGAAAACTTTAAATATATATATATATATATATATATATATATATATATATATATATATATATATAGGAGGGATCAAATTACACCGGTATAACTTAAACAACTATTACACCATTCAATAACTTTCAACTAGATAATGTTTTCTTAAAATCCACCATTGAATTGAAAGTTCCTTTCACATAGATCATCTATACAAAATTTCATATTAATTCAAAATTATTTACTACCTCATTCATATAGATTAAAATCGATGTAATATAATTTTTTTTTTAAAAATATACTAAAATATGGATCATTTGATTACCTTCTTATTGTTGTTCAATTTTGACAAAATTTGACACAAACAATTTTGGTAATATGTAGATATAATTCAACGGTTAGATCGATAAAAATTTCATTCTATATCAAGTTATTAAAATGGTGTAACTCTTTTAAAGTTACACTGATGTAATTTGATCCCTCATCTCTCTCTCTCTCTCTCTCTCTCTCTCTCTCTCTCTCTCTATATATATATATATATATATATATATATATATATATATATATATATATATATATATATATATATTCTTTATACACCGGTTCATTCGGATCAACCAGTAACCCACTGATTCGACCACTAACCTATTGATCCAACACCTTGACCGGGTTAACTATCGGTCCGATTTTAATAACATTCACTGAGAGAAGGCAAGGGAACCATCCGTATTGATTTTTAATTTGAAGCACATTGGGTGAAGCAATTATAGGCCATGTTGGTGCAGGACGCAAAAAACAAAATAAAAAAAATATATTTCAGGTGGTGGAAAGGGAGTCAATTTGGAATTGTGACTTAGCTGTGGTCCTATATCTATGACCGAATACTCAATGATGATTGTGCATTTGTTGAATTAATCTTGGTTGATTTATCAAGCAAGATTCAACACCTAACATGTGTTAGGTGTGTGTCTACTCTTCCTGGAAATGTTTTTTTAGACAAGTTTCCCACAAAGTTATTGTTCTCATGAGAGTGGTGAGAGTTTAATTTTCTTGAGTTAATTTTTTTTACTGTGATAAAAAATATCACGCTACTCTTATTGGATTATTTAATCCAGTAAATAATTAAAGTGAACAATAAAAATACCACATTACTCTTTAATTCCCAATTATCGTGATTTCTAGAAATCATGATTCTCAAACATAAAAATACTTGTACCAAACATCCCATTAGTGGTGACATGACTTGTTTAAATACATCCAACATTATTACTTAATAGAGATTATTTTCAAAAGTTTTAAAATTTATAATGACTAATTCTTTTTTAAAAAAACACACAATGAGAACTAAAACTAAATTTAACCCAAAAACAAACTTCTCCAATTAATGGAAGTCTTGAGTAGGAGAAAGATCCAAAGGTTTTGTGGGCCTCACTAACATGATGGAGCCAACAAAACCTTTAAGTCTTTCTCTCTCCTACTAAAATTTTTATGGAGAAGAACTGGATCCAATTTAATTATATTTACAAGAATTGAAATCATATGTCTCCTTCAACCAAAAAGAGTATAATTATAAACAAAAAATATTTCTTCTAAGCTTTAAACTTGATTGTCATCATCCGGTGATATATGTCAATCGTAAAGAATATGGTTAATTAAGTTTTTAGTTCTTAAAGTTTTTCAAAATTCGATTTTTAGTCTCTGAACAAAAGTTTGACTGGTTAAGGTCCCTCAACTTTTTAAAAATTCGGATTTTAGTCCTTGAACAAAAGTTTGACCGGTCAAGATTCCTAAACTTTTTAAAAATTTGATTTTTAGTCCTTGAACAAAAGTTTGAGTTCTATTATTTTTAATTATTTAATGGGGGTTTCAAGGACTAAAAACTTAATTTTTAAAAAGTTTAGAGACTAAATATTGATTTTTTTTAAAGTTTAGGAACCTTGACAGGTCAAAATTTTGTTGATGGACTAAAATCTGAATTTTTAAAAAGTTGAAGGACCTTGACCAATCAAACTTTTGTTTTGGGACTAAAAATCGAATTTTGAAAAAGTTTAGGAACTAAAAATTCAATTAACCCTAAAGTATATGCATATCATCATAACAATTTAAAATAATATATAATTAAGTTTGTAGTCCTTAAACTTTTTCAAAATTTGGCTTAGTCTTTGAACAAAAGTTTGACTGGTCACAGTCCATAATCTTTCCTTCCATCATTTGTTTTAGTCCTTGCCAATCATTTGTCCGTTAAATGATGACGTGATGGTTCCAGTGGCCACCATGTGTTTTTTTTAATTATTTTATGGGTTTAAATTTTTGTTCAGGAACTAAAAATCAATTTTTAAAAAGTTTAGGAACCTTAACTGGTCAAACTTTTGTTCAAACCATAATGGAAAAAAGTTGAGGACTTTGACCGGTCAAGCTATTATTTAGGGACTAAAAATTTAGTTAACCCAAAAACAATTCGATACATTGTTAAACAGATTACAACATTTTAAAAATGCTTAAATACATTTTTAGTCTCTCAAATTTGGGACAAGTTTGGTTTTGGTCCCTCAATTAAAAATTTGCTCTTTTTAATCCCTCAATTTTGTGAAATGTTTGTTTTTAGTCCTTCAAAGTGAATTTGAGGGGTTAGAAAGAGCATATTTTCTGTTCTTTTTAATCCTCCAAAGTGAAGTTGAGGGACTAAAAATAACATTTTACAAATTTGAGGGACTAAAAAAAGTAAATTTTTAATTGAGGGAGCAAAACCAAACTTACCCCAAATTTGAAGGACTAAAAAGATAATTAAGCCTTTTAAAAAATGTCAAGTTAATTAAGTTTTTAGTCCCACAACTTTCCAAATTCTAATTTTTAGTCCGTCAAGTTTTTTTTAGAACTTTTAGTCCTCCATAATTTTTTTTTTGTATTTTTAGTCCTTGTGAAATTTTTTTGCTCATTTTCAGTTACTCATTTATTTTTATTGCTCAAAATTAGTCCAAAATATAAAATAAATGAGGAACTAAAAATGGAGGACACAAGGAGTAATTTTCTGATCAAATTAAACGAGGGATTAAAAATGGACAAAAAAATGTAGAGGAACTAAAATTGTTGAAGGAAAATTAATTGAAGACTAAAAATTGTCAAAAAAATTTTTTTTTGAAAGACTAAAAATTGAAATTTGAAAAAGTTAAAAAATCAAAAACTTAATTAACCAAAAAATGTTCAAGAAAGCTGATTAGAACCGGTAAATCCATGAGCTTCATTAGTTATGTTAATTTCTTGGGTGCTAGAGCCAATTTTCAACTGGTTTTGTACACGTATGATTTTAAGGATGGCTCAAATCAAATCACTGAGTTCTAGTTGGTCTTGTAAAGCTTAGTCTAAGCCAATCTATTTCGTCCCTCAACAATGGTTACAATTGATCTTGAGTTTGCTCCTTCTAAACTGAGGCAACAAATAGACGAGAATATCATATTTGTTTATACACTTAAAATAACCAAGTCAAGGGTTCCTTATTTAATTTTCACATATTCGGACCCTACTTTACGAAAACTTCCCCTCATTTACACTCGAAAATTGTTTCGAGCTTACAGTCTAGCTAACTAGTTGTTTTTTTAGACTTTTATCTCTAATGTGAATCACACTCCTGTCTCAATTGATACGTTAATATATTGTCAAAGTGATGATGTGAAATATAAAGGACAATAACACAATTTTGAAGCAGTAAAAAAAAACATTGAAAATATGAAACATTAATTACCTCAACCTATTTCAAGTAAGATTTAGAGTTAAATTTAGTAATCTTAGTCCTTTAATTTTCATATATTTAAATTTTTAAAAAGGTCTTTGTCATGACTTAATAGTTAAAAAAAAAAATCATTACTTAATAGAAACGTACGTGTCATGCATCCAATACACAGCTACTGCAATCAAAGTTGGAAGTGGACTTGTGGAGGGTAATTTGGGTGGCAATAGTGTGGGCACTTGGAATATGCGGAATGATTGTGTGTTTCAGAGAAATAAATTTGTCGCTCATAATATTCTTATCTTGAGCAAGATTATCTCCCGTAAATGATACATGTGGACTCAAATATTAAAAAATAAAAAAATATTTAATTTATGATACTATTGATGAAGTGATTTAAAATATTTTTTTATGATATAAATATATTTAATATATATATATATATATATATATATATATATATATATTACATTATTATATACATATGAATCAACAAAATTTTCATATATCAAGTTATTAAACATAGATTGAAAATATTTTTTTAATAAATATACTAACTAAAAAGATTTAATAATTTTTTAGTACAAAAACTTCAAACTTAATAAAATGAATATTATTCAACAAAATATTTATTTTTGAAATTATTTAAAATTATATAATTACTAAATAAAAATGATTTTATAGGATTTAAAAATAAAAAATTGAGTCTTAGGTATAAAGTTGCGTTAAATACTCGAAGAAATAGATTTGTTGC
Organism: Pueraria montana var. lobata; assembly: GCA_026413185.1. Classification (NCBI taxonomy): domain Eukaryota; kingdom Viridiplantae; phylum Streptophyta; class Magnoliopsida; order Fabales; family Fabaceae; genus Pueraria; species Pueraria montana. Next base: position 7,590,805 of record CM048647.1, read on the forward strand.
CCATAATGGTTCTACCTGACTCGGGTAAGATTGCCTCCCGTGAATGATACTTGTAGTCTCTACCATTAAAAATTAAAACTAATTTAATTTATGATATTATTAATGAAGTAATTTAAAACTATTTTGTAATAAAAATATATTTAATAAATTAATTTAATATATTTATTATATACATATGAATCAATAAAATTTTCATATACGAAGTTATTATTATTTTGTAATAAATACATTAACTAATTAGATTTAAATTATTTTTTAGTATAAAAAATTAAACCTCATAAAACAAAATATTTTTCAAAAAATATTTATTTATGAAATTATTGAAAATTATTTTATATGATTTCTAAATAAAAATGATTGTATAGGATTTAAAAGTAAAAAAAATGTGAAGTCTTAGGTATGAAGTTGTGTTAAATACTCAAAGAAATATATTTGTCGTCCATAATAGTTCTGCCTAACTCATGCAAGATTGTCTCTCATTAATAATACTTATGGTCTCTAGCATTAAAAACTTTAAACTAATTTAATTTATGATATTATTAATGAAGTAATTTAAAACTATTTGTTAATGAAAATATATTTAATAAATTAACTATAATATATTTATGATACATTTATGTAAAAATAATTTAAAATTATTATATAAATATTAATCGACGAAAACTTTCGCATATAAAGTTATTAAACATAAAGTCAAAATATTATTTTGTAATTAATATATTAAATAATTAGATCTAAATTAATGTTTAGTATACAAATTTTAACTTCATAACATAAATATTATTCAACAAAATATTTATTTATGAAATTATTTAAAATTATTTTACATGGTTTGTAAGTAAAAATAATTTTATAGGTCCCTGATAAATGACTGATTTTTGTTTTCGGTCCTTAATAAATTTTTTGTTGCATTGGATCTTGATATATCAAAACTTTTGTTTTGAGTCCTACCGTTAGTTAAGTGATAACGTGGCACCATCCGAATAGATCTTCCTAATATATATCAACTGTTGAGATTGTGTCACATCATCACTTAACTGACGACAGTGACTCAAAACTAAAGTTTTCATATATTAGGATCCAATACAACGAAAAAATATATTAGAGATCAAAAACAAAAATTGATCATTTATCATGGACTTAAAACACACACACACACACACACACACACACACACACACACATATATATATATATATATATATATATATATTGTTGAGTCTTGGATATGTCATTATATTAAATATTTGGAGAAAGAGATTTGTCGCCCATAATTGTCGTATCTAACTCAAGCAGGATTGTCTCCCGTGGATGATATCCGTCGTCTCTGCCTTAAAAAAATTAAGACTAAGTCAATTTATTTATGATATTATTGGCAAAGTAATTTAAAACTATTTTATAATAAAAATATATTTAATAAATTAATTTTAATATTTTATGATATATTTATGTATAAAATTTAACATTATTATGTAAAGATTAATCAACAAAATTTTTGTATATGAAGTTATTAAACATAGTGTCAAAATATAAATATTTATATTTATAATATTATAAACAAATAAAATTATGTATAATTTAATATAAAACGAAAGAAAGAAAGAAGCATAAAAAGAATAAAAAAAAGAAGAAAGAAAAAATAACGTAAAAAGAAAAAAGTAATTAAAAGTAAAAGGAAACAAAGAAAGAAAAAAACGTAAAATGAAAAAGAAAGAAATAAAACATAAAAAAAAAGAAATATATGTTTAAAGAAAAAAACTGAAAAAGAAGAAAGAAAAAAAATTGAATAGGATAAATAATAAAAGAGAATTTATTTTTCTATATAGAATAGAAAAATAAAAAACAAAAAATTTAAAAGAAAAAGTTGAAAAAGGGACAAAAAGAAAGAGAGAGTTTTTGAAGGGAAATTTTTTTCCCAAATGATAACATGTGTCACTCAAGGGTTCTCTTCTATTATTTATATAATAAAAATAAGTTTTTTTGTGCCTCATGTCAAGACTACTTTTGCCACGTGTTGGCATTTGAGAAGTTTTAATTTTTTAAACTTTTTTTTACCTTTTTCTTTCTTAACTTTCTCTTTCTTCCTTTTCAATTTTATACTTTTTAAATTTTTCTTTTTTTTCCTTTTTTTTCTCTTATGATTTTTTTTTTACGTTTTCTTCTTCTTCTTCTTCTTTTTACGTTTTCTTCTTCTTCCTTTCAATTTTTTTCTTTTTCTTTTTCATTTTTTTATTTTTTTATTTCTTTTATGTTGTTTCTTTCTTTTTTTTCTTTTATATTTTTTAATATACGTTTTTTTCTTTTTAAGTTTTTATATATTTTTTATATATTTATATTATTATTGCATTACGAAATTTATGTACTTTATTTATAAAATTTATGTTCTTAAAATAATTAATATAATAATATGTTCATTATTACAGAAAAGTCTGCAATTATTTATATTAAATGAATGATAAATTTATATAATTACTCATAGAAACTAATTATAATTTAACAAATAAAATTTATATGATATTTGGATTCTATGTTTAACAACTTTATATGTGAAGATTTTGTTGTTTAATATTTATATGATAATGTTAAAAAATTTACATAAATACATAATAAATGAATTAAAATTAATTTATTAAATATAATTTTATTAAAAATTAATTTTTAAGAATATTTTTAATTTCAAACACACACAATTTTTAATAAAATATCTTCTTCACATAATATTTTCAATCAGATATTTTATTTTTTAAACTTACATGAGTAAAATGAATTTTAATTATATTTTTATTACAAATATTTTTAATTAATTTTTTGCTAATATCGTAAATATAATATTTTAGATATATTATATAATTACTCCATATATTTAATAATATTTTGTAATTTTTTATATAGTATCTCTATAGGCACAATTAGGAGACTAATTCTTGAGTTATTGACATGGGTAAGCTAAGGGATGTTTTTAGGATAATAATTCTTCGATTCATGATATTTAACGTAAAGTTAATTAATTTAAAGTCGCAATTCACTTTTACTGTAATTAAGATAGACAACAATATAATTATTTAAATTATTAAGGTAGACAACAGTTATATAATTATGCATTTTAAGAACATATTTAAATTTAAACACATTTTATGGAAAAAAAAAATCCTTTCTTCTTTTCTCTCTCCCACTTTTTTTTTCTTTTTTTTTATTTACACGCAATTTTTTATAACAACTAATATTTTTTATTTATTTATATTATATTATTGTTTTATGTCTTTTATTTATAAAAATTTATAATCTATAATCTATGTTAACACTAATAATAATAAAAATAAAAAATATTGTGGTTTTGTCAACGTGATATTTATTTTTTAAAAAATATTTATGGTATAGACAATAAATATCATTCATGGGAGACAATCTTGCCCAAGACTATTATGGGCAACAAAATTCTTTCTCCGAGTATTTAATACAATTGCACACCAAAGATCCAACAATATATATTTTTTACTTTGAAATCCTATAAAATCATTTTTACTTAGAAATTGTATAAAACAATTTTAAATAATTTCATAAATAATATTTTGTTGAATAATATATGTATATATATATATATATATATATATATATATATATATATATATATATATATATATATATTATGAGGTTGAAATTTTTATACTAAAATTAATTTAAATCTAATTAGTTAATATACTAAAATAAGTTTCATTCATGGAAGACAATCCCGTTCAACTCTATTATGGACGACAAACCTCTTTTTGCAAGTATTTGACACAGTTGAATATTAAATATTCAACAATATATAATTACTTTTTTCATAATAATATATTGACTTTATGTTTAATAACTTTATATATGAAACTTTTGTTGATTAATATTTATATAATAATGTTATTTTTTTACATAAATATATGATAAATATATTAAAATTAATTTGGGAAGTATATTTTTTATGAAAAATAATTTTAATTAATTACTCAATAATATCATAAATTAAATTAGTTTTAATATTTTTAAATTAATTACTCAATAATATCATAAATTAAAATTTGTTTTTACTTTAAAAATCTATAAAATCAATTTTACTTAGAAATCATTTAAAATAATTTAAAATAATTTTATAAATAAATACTCTGTTGAATAATACTTATAATATGTGGTTGAAATTTTATATTGAAAATTAATTTAAATCTAATTAGTTAATATATTTATTATAAAATAATATTTTGGCTCTATGTTTAATAACTTCATATACTCTAATTTTTTTATTAATATTTATATAACAATTTTATCTTTTTTCATAAAAATATAATAAATATATTAAAATTAATTTGTTAAATATATTCTTATTACAAAATTGTTTTAAATTACTTACTCAATAATATCATAAATTAAATTAGTTTTAATTTTTTTATAGAGACTTCAAGTATCATTCATGTGCGATCACAAGTAATATTGATTTCAATATTTTGCATCTAATTTAATTAATTTTTTATTTTAAATTATTCAAAATGTTGTTTATAAAATGAATAATTTTTTATTTAGAAATATAGTTTTAAAATAATTAAAATATTTTATCATTTAACATTCTAAAATTACAAAATTAATTAAATTTAACAAAAGTTTTTTTTTTGTCTCGGGTCAGAGACTACGGGTGTCTCCAACCCATTGGGTTAGAGACTGATCGCGCTCGCGGTGCATGGCTGTCATTGGCCCAAGGAAATTTTGCACACAGAGGGAATCGAACACGGATTCTCCTACTAAACCGCTTGCAGTACATGACAGCCACTAGTCCAAGGGAATTTTGAACACGGAGGAAATCGAACACAGGTTCTCCCGTTAATTATAACATTCCCCACATGTAAACGCAGTGAAGCCTTACACCACTGCGTCAATCCTATGGGTTAAAATTTAACTAAAGTTAAATCATTTTTAAATTTTTATACATAATAAATTTCTCAAATAATTATATAAATATTTTAAATTAAATAAGAAATATATATGGCACTATAATCAAATATATGTTCTCTGTTTGAATACCCTCTCTTACTTTTTTTGTCATTTTGGAAAACTTAATTAGTTAATTATGTTTGTCTCAATAAAATTATTTAATTTTGTAAACAAATGTATTTTAAACATACGTGAAAACAAAAATACCTTGGTAGTTTCTTATATAGAAATAGATCCAATCATTTTCTGATGAATACGTTGAAGGAAACTTTTTCCAAAAGTGTGATGCTGATTTCAAAAGTGGATCCATGATTAATGCCTGGCTCTACACGTTGTTTTGACTGAAATGTTCTTTCTTGTTAGTTTTAATCATTTTCATTGTTATTACTATTAGTATTTTTTTTTATTGGAATTGTTATTAGACGTTTGCTAACATAAAAATAAAAATGATAAAAAAAAAAAAACAGAATTGACAAAATATTTAAAGAAAAAGTGTCAAAATGAAAATTGAGAAAATTAATAAGTAATGAATGGTTTGTAGGTTCTTTTTTTATTTGATCCGTAGGAATCGAAGACGAAATCGAAGACAAGACAGTACCAAGGGGTTTACAATACTCGTGCATCCTATTCAACCAACTGAGCTATATCCTCTTATATGGTGTGTAGGTTTAAATATATCAATATGTAGCTTAAATTATAATTAACATTGACATAGTAGTCTATGGTCCAGATTTAACCCTCTCACTCTCATATAAGATGTCTTATGGCCATCTTATGTGAGAATGAGAATGACCAATCTCAACCGTTAGATTCAAATGGAAGGCCTAAATTAAAAGTATTTTAAATTCAAATTAAAACCTCATATAACTATGAAATCTCTAAAAGATTCACCAAACATAAAATCAAATATCTAAAAGATCTAATTTATCATGTTTTAAAATATTTCAAACCTATCATCACCATCATGCCCGGCACCATGACCGCCACCATGACCACTGCTGCGGCCACTAACAGGCCCATCGTCGCCTTTGCTGCCTCCACCACCACCATCATCGACGGTGGTGGTGGAGGCAGCAACGGGGACGACGGGTATGTTGGTGGCGGCAGCGGTGGTTATGGCAGCAGTCATGGTGGTGACGGCGGCTAATAGTGATGGTGGTGATGGTGGCAATGACAGTCATGATGGTGGTGGCGATGATGGCCATGACGGTGGTGGTGATCATGATGATGATCGTGATGATGGGTTTGAGATATCTTAAGACATGACAATTAAAATCTTTTATAGATTTGATTTTCTATTTGGTGAATCTTTTAGAGATTTTATAGTTACGAGGTTTTAATTTGAATTTAAAATACTTTTAATCTAGGCCTTCCATTTTAATCTAACAGTTGAGATTGGTCATTCTCATTCTCACATAAGATGGTCATTCTCATATGATACGTCCCTTATATATATATATATATATATATATATATATATATATATATATATATATATATATATAGTACAACTCTTGTGAGAACACTTTCTTATGTGAGAACATGAGAATAACTAATAACAACCATCAGATCAAGATTAAAAATAATAAACGGTTGAGATTAAAATATTTAAAATTCAAATTTTGATCTAATATATAATCTAATAAAAAATAAATCTATAAAAAATCTTAATTATCACTTCCTAAAATATAATTTGAACAGGCCAGGCCGAGTTGGGCCTTAAACGGGCCAGGCCATAAGCCCCTGATGGACGACCCGGCCTACTTCCACCCCTAAGTACAAACAATATAAAGATAGTTAGTCCGCAATACTACTGAAAGCAAAAAATGTGGGTGTCCATTTAAATTAAAATGGAGGCTTGTAAAAGACAGAGTTCGTTTGGCCTAGCTTTTTTTAAACTTATAAGTTACTTTTAAGCTAAAGTTAAAAAAAGGAGCTTTAAAATTTAAGTTAAAAGTTTTTTGGATATTTTTTTTCTTATAAGTTACTTTTTATATTAAAAGTATTTGAATAATTTTTATTTTAGTAGTCAAGGTTTTGCTCTGCATAGAAATTTTAAATCAAATTTTTTCTAGCTAGCACCCTTTTAATTATCTAAATTAAAAGTTAAAAAAAAAACATACCACGAGCATTGAATGTTGCAATAGATATGGGATTTGGTGGTTGTGATTTGTGAAAGGATGAACAGAGATGGAAAAGGAAGAAAGCATGAGAGGAGAGAGATATTCTTTGTGACAAGTAAAAATAATCAAGAAAAAATGGTACAACACTGGAATCGAAGGGAGTGCTTTCAATATAAGCTCTGCACAAGCTCCTCGTACTAGCTTTTTAAAAAGTTACTTATTTTTAATTTTTGTTCTATTAAAAAAAAGCTACTTTTTTTAGAGCTTTTATTAAAAACTGTTTGGCCCAGCTTTTACTTATAAGGAGAAATTAAGTCAAAATTAAGCTGGGCCAAACAAACTCAAAGGATGAAATTTTTTTGTAGTTTGTGGTTTTCATAACCATGTAGTGTTTGAAACATTATTGGGTTATACATATGTTGGTCGTTTAAGCAGTGAAAAAAAAAAAACTTTGCTAGATCAAATGACCAAAAACATGGTCAAGCCTAGCCAAATTTTGTTGACAATCAAATATCAAGATCATGAAAATGTCACCACCATCAAAATCATATACAATGCAAGACAAAAATATCGTTGAGAACAAAGGGGTCCAAGAACCAAAATACAACATCTCATGTAGTTGATAGAACATGATGAATATGTTTATTGGAATAGAAAGGTAGACACTCAAGATGTTGTGAGAGATACATTATGGTCACATCCAGAATCCATTAAGCTTTTGAATGCATTTCCAACTGTGTTGATTTGTGATAGTACTTACAAGACAAACAAATACTATCATCCACTATTGAAGATTATTGGTGTGACTTCAATAAACATGACTTTCTCTGTTGCATTCGCTTATTTACAATATGAGAAGACGAGCAAGTTTGAATGGAATGGACATTAACTAAGGTGAAAGTATTATTTGTGAAAGATGATGTTTTGCCTCAGGTTATTGTCACTGATAGGGATCTTGCTTTGATGAATGCATTGAAGAGTGTTTTCCCTTCTTCAACCAACTTGTTATGTCAATTCCACATTGCTAAGAATGTCATAGAAAAATGCAAGATGCACGTGGGCAATGTGGAAGATTGAGACATGGTGTTGGATGCTTGGAATGGGTTGATGCAATCTCCCGATGAAAAATTGTATAAGCAATGCTTGAGAAGCTCTGAAAACATGTGTTCACGTTATCCTTTATTTCTTGAGTATGTACAAAATACATGGTTGATACCTCATAAGGAGAAGTTTGTAACAACATGGATTGATCAGGGTGAGGCATTTTGGAAACACAACAACTAATATGTATGTTCATATAATTGCTTAATTGTCCTCACATTTATTATTTATGATATTAAACTTTTGTTAACAGTACAATATGTTGCATGACAGGGTTGAAGGCGCATATGCAAGATTGAAGAGGTTACTTCGTGATAACATAGGAGATTTGTGTAGTTGTTGGGATGCAATGAATAATATGCTTATATGGCAACATACTAAGATAGGGTTGTTTCAAATTAAAGCTTCCAGAAAGTAATTTTCCATAATATGTTTAAATTTTAACACTTCTAGAAAGTAGTTTCTATAATGTTAAAATTTTAATACTTCTGAAAAGTATTTTTTGGAATATGTTAAATTTTTAACACTTCTAGAAATTACTTTTCAGAATGTTAAAATTTTTATACTTCTAGAAAATACTTTGTTGAATGTGTTAAAATTTTAACTTTCCGTACAGTATTTTTAGGAAAAAGGATATTTTTGGAAAAAAAAATATAAAAGAGAAGTATAGTAGTAAAATTGGGAGGTGTAAATAACAATTGCTTAATTTTAATCATGAACAGATGAAATGTGGGGCTGTACTCCTTAGCCCAAGGAGAAATAAAAAAGCTTTTGCTATTTCCACTTCCCTTTTTGCTAAATACAATCCCTTTCCTTTTTTAAAATTTAATGACTTAAATAACTTTCCCCTTTCAAACTTCTTCTCTCCCTCACACTCTTCTTTTTAACGCAACAACACACTCCCTCTTTCATAGCAACAACAATTCCCATTCTCTTTCTTCACACTCCATCCTCTCTTTCACTCCATTCACCCCTTTCGATCTCTTGCTCTGATCTTCCTTTACTCCTCCCTTGCACAATATCTTGCTTTAACGTTAGGATTTTTTCATCCTTCAAACTCCAATGCAGTATATTTACGCCCCCAACTATTTTTGTTCACCCACATAACACAATTAATGTATCTCATTTTATATATACAACAATGTATGGCTAGATCTTAAATTTGTTCAAGTTGTTGCAACGGAGCGCCTCTTAGAGTCATCCAAATTGAATGACCAATATTTAATTATATGCTTTCTCCACTTCAATTGCTCACTATTGTACAATTTCCCCTCTATATGGAGTTTTTAATGGTCATAGTATTGTACTTGAATTTTTTCATATGTTATTTTTAACATTTCAAATAGTACTTTTCGAAATATAATTTTATTTTTTAACATTCTAGAAAGTACTTTCTAGAATACTATTTTTTATTTTGGAAAGTACTTTCCAGAATACAATTTTATTATTTAACATTCCAGAAAGTACTTTCCAGAACACAAATAACATTCTAGAAAGTACTTTCCAGAATACAAAGTAGTATTCTGGAAAGTACTTTTCGAAATGTTAAAAAATAAATTTGTATTCTGGAAAGTACTTTCTGGAATGTTAAAAACAAAACACTATTCTAGAAAAATACATTCCGGAATAATAATTATGTATCAATGTTATGGGTATAAAGGGTATATATGATAATAAAAATTAGAAGAAAAAAACAAATGAAAGTGTACTTAGCAAAAAAGGGGAGTAGATATAGCAAAAAAAAATTGACTTTAAAGAGGAAATTTGGTTGCTGTATTTGGGCTTTGGGAAAAAGAAACGAAAAAAAAAACTCCAACCCAAACTAACTAATGAAACTACTAATCCATTAAGTTAGCTATTTTTTTTCCACCAGGAACCTGTATTTTTAATTGGGTCTCCCTCAACCACGTTTTTTTCATCTATAAGGTTTAAATTCGAGACCTTATTTAAAGGATCCGATTTCAGTTTTACTCAGGCCAATGACATATTAGTTTTTAACACACAATATGATAAATTATAAATTCTTTATTAAATGAATTTATATACATATATTTAGCCTTATAATTTTTTATATTTATTATTTATTAATTTTTTTAGACACATTGTTAATTTATCTAATTTCATGATATTTCCCAAAATTAATTAATTATATTTCTTTTAAATATCTTGACTTAATTGAATTATAATTGCAAACACAATCATAAAAAATATCAAATAGAATAATGACAAACATAATAACATATCTTTTTTTTTTTTACAAATAAGAAACCAAATATGTCACACTAATATTCATCTTTACTAAAATTCTTAAGATTATGAACCAATTTTAGTTCATTCAAGTTCAACAATTTTTCTATAAATTTTAAATAAATAAGTTCTTCCAAATTCCTATTTTATTAAAATAAAATTTCAAAAATAGTTGCAACTACCAAATACTAGTAATTATTAAAATGAATCTTATAATTTTTTATTAGAAAAATTGGGAAAAGAAAGGGTGTTACAATTAGATATCCGTTTACTTTGACTAAATCCATTAGTTTTTTTATCAGCAGTCCTCACATTAGTTCAAATCTACTTTACATATATTCAATTATTGTGTTCATTTTTTATTAAAATATTTTGTAAAATATAATTTAAAATAGAAAAAATGTATATATATGGGGTTTGCTAATGAACTCATACCTCTTTTTTAGTATGAGTGCATTAGCAGTCAATGCCGTTATTATTGGACAGAAAAACCAATAATCTCTCTCACTTTAAGTAAATTGTTTCATGGTTATTTAAGTAATTTAATGATTAATTTTTTTTTAAAAAAAACTCTATTCTTTCTCTTGATGGAGTAGGTAGCTTTATCATTTGACTTCTATCTTTATCTTTATTCTTTGACAGATCCTATGAAGAATAAGAACATTCTCTGCACAAATGATCAGCTAAATAGAGCATTAATCTCGATCATAAATGTTACAGACTTAGTGTATGTTGGCTATTGTCTGATGGATCAGATACAGACACAACATTGCTTTCATCTGCATGCTATAAGACGTAATCTTTGAAAATTAATATTTATCTGCATCAAATCAAAACAATTGACGGTCTTGATTCTTCTTATGATTCAACAGGAACTCACTTCAAGACCCAAGGGACAAGCATGCAATTGGTGCGAAATGGGTTTATAAAACAAAGTTAAATCCCAATGGTTCCATTCATAAGCACAAGGCCAGACTTGTTGGGAAGGGGTATTCTCAAATAGCTAGAATTGATTATGGTGATACATTTGCGCTTGTTGCTAGACATGAAACAATTAGATTAATTGTTGCTTTATCAACTTAATATGAATGGATAATCTTTCACTAGGATGTCAAATTAGCTTTTTTAAATGAAGGAGTGGTAGCCCTGAGCACGGTCAAGATGGGTGACTGCCAGGGCCAATTTTTAGAGGACACCAATTTTTTTTATTCAGTCTATATAAATACTTAAAAAAAATTAAAATTAATAACAATTATCAATCATTAGTCAAGTAATGGGTGATGTTTCCACTTCTGAACAAAAGTCTCCCCACAATTTTGAGAAAATTAATAAGCAATTTATGCATAATGTTAAACGTAAAAAGAAGAGTGTGATATATTATTTCCTTACATTTCTATCAACGTTAACGTAATTATGTAAACAAGGGTTTTAAACTTTTTCTTTTTCTCAGCTTGCCTAGAACACAAAATCTTAGAATTGACTCTGACATAGAGTTTTGGAAGAAGAAATTTATGTTAAACAACCTGCTTATTTTATTGTTCAGGTCATAGAAGACAAAGTCTATATGTGTAGCCCTTAATCAAGTAGTTTAGTCAAAATCAAGTAATGGGCCATTGTCCATTGTTCAATGGAAGCACTGTATATAGTCAAGCTAAAAAAGCTAGAATCACTATGAGAGAAATTATTTAATTGAAAAATATATATGAACAATTCAAATGCTAGTTGACATTTAGAAAGAGAAGGGAAAAAATAGAAAAATATAAATAAGATAAGTATATGATGTGATAAAAAAAAGAGAGATAAAAAGAAATAAAAGATATTGATGGAGGGTATTCAAAATTATAAGGTGTCTAAATATCATTATATTATTTAATTATCGGTAAATACACCTTTAAGCATTCACATTGGCTTTTGTCCGTTTTTCCATGCATGGAAGCACTAAACATGGTCCAGCCAAAGTTAAGCAACGGACTAATTAATCTGCAATTGCACCTTTAACTTTAAGCTTTCATATTGGCTTTTGTCCTTTTTTATATGGGAACATTGTAGACCAAAGTCAAGCAACAATATGATGATCAATCAATGCTAGGCGTAGTTTTCAAGAATAGGTTCTAATGTTAGAATTGATTTTGAGAAACTATATTTTAAAACAATTGATTTAGTAAAACTGATTGTTGGAAATTGATTTGTGTTAGAATATATTAGTAATATTTTAAGAGAGTTAAAAGACTTGATTTTTCTGTCAAATAAGAAGACTTGATTTTACTTGGTTGGTAAAATAAAATTATTTTGAGTTAAATAAAATATAATTTATGATCCCTATATTTATAATTAATTCTACCCAATGAAAAACTATGAATTTTTTTATTTCTTCTAAAATTAATTATACTCATCATAATTATTAAAACTAAACCCGACTGTTGGATTCAACGAATTAATTAAATCAATAACCAAACAAGTTTCCTGTCTAAATAAGTTAGAAAACCAGTCAACAAATAGTCAATAATTGGCCAAAACCAACCGGTGAAACAAAATAATTTGAACTTATCATTTAATTTTTTGTTGTTGTTGTTTTATTATTATTTTTTAAAATATAAATATATTTTATATAAATAAAGTCTCATATATAATATCTACTTATAGATTACTATTATTTAATTATGTATTATGTACTAGTATAATAACCTTTGCCCTGCACAAGTGTTGAATTTAAAATTATAATTTTTATTTTATATTATTATGATTTTTTAATGTGTTTCTTAAATATTTTTAAATTTTTATAAGTATACATACACACACGTACATAAATATTTAAAAATATTAAAATCATTATAAATATTGGTATATATTTAAATAATTTTACATTCACATGTTTTATATCATTTTAATTTATATAAATGCTTTAAAAAATATTGTCTTAATAAATATATTTGCATTTGTATATAACTTTATATATATATATATATATATATATATATATATATATATATATATATATATTATAAAAAAAAAGAGATTTGTTAGCATTTAAATTTATATATAAATTATAATTAAAAAATTATGAATACAAAGATAAGATAATGCATATATAATAAAATTCTTAATCTTATAAAAAATAATTAAGTTCTTTAAGTATGTTAGTTAAGATTTAATTCCTGATCATATGCACGAAAAGGAAAACTTAGAGACGTTCAATGTATTAAACCTGTAAGTAAATATCAATTGTGATAACACTCGAATCATAGGAAATATTAATTAATTGAACATGTAAGTACAATAACAATTATTTAAATTAATTAAACGGTAAAATATGTTTTTGGTCCCTCATTTTATTTAAATTTCTATTTTTAGTTCCTCATAAATTTTTTCTATGTTTTTAGTCCCTCAAAAATTATTTTCTTTTGTTTTTAGTCCCTGACATTAATTTTAACTATTAGGTGATGTCGTGATGAGCATAATATGTGCTTGAAAAATTTATGTTTAAGTTTCTAGTGGTTTTTAACTACTGCAAATTTTCTGGCAAACTAAAACTGTCAAAAATGTTAAAAAATAAAAATAAAAATCAAAACATCGAAACCCAGATTTTCTGAAATCACAAGAAATGTTACAAAAGTAAACATTTCTGACCGCCAAAAAATTTGTAGCGGTTAAAAGTTACTAGAAACTTAATTAGGAAATTTTCACGCACACAGATTATGTTTGTCACTTAACAATTGAAATTAACGTCAGGGACTAAAAACAGAATAAAATAATTTATGAAGGACTAAAAACATAACAAAACAATTTATGAGGGACTAAAAACAGTAAAAAAAAATTTGAGGGATAAAAAACAGAAATCAAGATAAAATGAGGGACTAAAAACATAGTTTACCCTTAATTAAATTATGCATGTTTGTCAATTAAAAAATATTACTATTTCAATAGAAAAATAATCTCTATAGTTTTTTTTTTGACAGTATCTCTATAGTTTTGATACATGACCAAAATGTAGTGATATTTTAGTGGGTACTTATAAATAAGTGATTTTTTTGTGTGTAAGATTCTCATTTAATTTAAATTAGAATTAATTATGTTAGCTATTAAATATGTTAGTAAATATTTTAGAAGTACATATCCAGCAATAATAACAATTAATATAACTTGATAAATGTCAAAATTAATTGTGATAACACTCGAATAATAAGAAATTATGTAAATACTAACAATAAAAGTCTTTTATCTGTAAAAAAAAAAAAGTCTTTTCAATTTGATGACATAGAATAATTATGTAAATAATAACAACAATGTTGTTGTTTTCGTGGTCGTTGTAAGATTTTGAAGTTAGAAATTTGTTGATTTATTCAAAATTTTAATCTCATTGATTTATATAAAAAGTTAATGTACCTTAAGTTCTCCAAGTTTTAAATATTTTTTAGATTTAAGTTATTAATTTATTAACTGTAGTATTTTTTAAATAAATCAACCTTATTATAATAAATATTGTGTTATTCTTAAAATTAAGTTTAATTAATTGTGTTTTGGCCCCTGTAGTTTATTAAATGAGTAATTTAGCCTTGTGACTTCAATTTAAGCCAAAGTCAAGCAACGGACTAATATGCAATTGCACATTTGCACCTTTAACTAATTAACTTTAAGTTTTCATATTACTTTGGATTAATAGTATATTTTACCACCCAACTTTCATTAATTTATGAATTTTACCATTCAAATATTTTTTTTTTGCGAATTTTACCACCTGACTTTTATCATTTTATAAATTTTACCATATAAATTTTTTATTCACGAATTTTACCATCCAACTTTCATCATTTCATGAATTTTACCACCAAAATTTTTAATTTTTGCACATTTTATTATCACATTGGTAACAAAACGACGTCATTTTATTTTTCCTTCAACTTTTGTTTTATATATCAACAGTGGTAAAATATGTAAAAATTGAAAACTTCGATGGTAAAATTTAAAAAAATAAAACTTAGATGGTAAAATTAGTAAAATAATAAAAATTGAGTGATAAAATTTATAATTAAGTTTATTACTTTTTGTCCATTCTTCCACGAAAGCACCGAACATATATAGTCCAACCAAACCGAAGTCATGCAAATGCACCTTTAAGTGCTCCTATTGGCTTTTGTCCCCTTTTCCACGGAAAACACATTGTTCAGCCAAAGTCAAGCAACGATGATCAATAAAAGCTAGAGGTAGTTAATTTCCAAGAATTTGTTCTTACATTCATTTTGTTAGAATTGATTCTGATAAAATTTATTTTAAAAGAATTGATATTAAAAATTGATTATAGGGAAATTGATTTGTATTATAATATAATGTTTTAAAAGAGAGTACGTTAAGAAGACAAGATTTTACTAGGTTGGTAATTTAAAAAATGAGTAAAAATAAAATATATATATATATATATATATATATATATATATATATTTTGGTAACTATGTTATTGATGTGATATACGGTTTTGTCAATGATTAATATCTGTTGGAGAATTTGGGTGATCACTTTCAGTAGATGGATCTCTCATCCCAACCACACTTTTTAAAAAATAAATAAAATATAATTTATGATTATACCTATAAGTTATTCTATCTAATAAAATAAGTATAATTTTTTTTACTTAATTGTGTTTTTGGTCCTTATAGTTTATAAAATGACTGATTTTAAGTCCCTTTAGTTTCAATTGCTCAAATCATGTCTCATACTTTTAAAATTAATGAAATTGTGTCCAACATTAACACTTAATTATTTTACATTTTGCTTATTACATGTCTGTGGCACTACATGCTGATGTGGCGCTCAAAAATAGGTTTGAAAGGAAAAAATTGTTCAATATAGGATTTAAACTCACTAATCCATGCTTTAATACTAATCACACAAGATCACTGAGAGACACTAAATAACATGATATATGTATGAAAATTATATTATATATAACTTAAATGTGCGAGTAACTAAAAATGCATATATATTTACTACTAGTAAATAAATAATACAATATTATAAAGCTAAATAAACAACTTTTTTTAATTAGCTTAATATATATATGAAAAATATATGATATATAAGTTAACTGCATGTGTTGAGAAGTAAAAATGCACTCACATTTACTACTAGTAAATAAATAATACTATAATATTGTAAAATCAAATAAACAATAGTTTATACTTATTAAGGAGTCTAACTCAGTTGATGAAACATCATGATATATGAGTTGTAAACTTTCTGGTACTTATCTTCAATTTTTATGGATAAAAAAACAATAATTTATACTTTTTAATACTATTTATCTTAATTATAACTTAATGACTCCGCTTTACTTAAAAAAAAAACTTAATCACTCTGTATTAAATAATATTTTTCTTTTATAAAATTAAGATGTTTTATTTTTAGTTCCACAAACACTAAAAAATATAAATTATTGTTTATTTGATTTTACAATATTATATTATTAATTTATATTAAAATTTAATAATCGTGCAAGACAAGAATTTTATACTACTAATAATAATAATAATAAAAAGGGGTGTATTCATTGATTGGAAAATGGGTAAAAAGCGTGTTGCTTTTGTTTGAGGTAAGAGATATTCTTTCTTATTAGCTATTAACTTATTATTATTTTTGATTTAGCTATTAACTTATTTTCAAATAATAACTTGAATGCTTAAAGTGTATTCTGCCTGAATAAAAAAAATGCTCGGCTCCCTTGCTCTGGAAAGGTTTTTATACATCAAAATACGAAATGGTGTTTTTTTAAATTTTGAAAAAGGCACAAAGGATTTATTAACTCATCTGATTAGCCTTCTACTCTAAACAGTTAAGATTTGAGTTCCATTTTACAATTCCTCGCTTAGATTTTTTAATTACTGTAGCTAGTATGGAAGCAAGCCTATCATTTTTCTTTTATCATAAATAAAATTTGAAAAAAGCAAACTGATAAAATTACTTTATTAATTTCCTCTAAAGTCCGTGAACTCAAGAGAAATTGGAATTCTACAGAGACCAGAGACACAAACAAAGGAGAGAGGGTTGTGAATTCATAAAGAATCCTTCCCACATCCAAATACACCATTAATTATAAAGAAGACACATCATGATATTCGCCTAATGCAATATTAAAGTAAATTATTCTCGTAAACGCTTGCTGAAGATGAGATAGAAACATGCTTCTGCTTGCAAAAAGTAATAGGGATAGTGAACTTAAGGTGTCCCCTTGTTTTTAGGTTTGTAGTATGACGGTCGCAGTGGTCGTGCCATCTTTAATGGTGGCGGTGGTCGTGCCATCCTGAAAGCAGAACTACTCACTAATGGTGGCGGCCTATGTCTATATGGAGATGGTACAGAGCACCACCTGATTTCAGGTTCAACACAAGGCCGATTTGTGGACTCGGTAAGCTTTGAAGGGTTGAAGATGGTAAGTGAAAGGAACAAAACTAGCATGCCAGAGTATGGTAACTTCATATTCATAGCCTTGTATTGTTATGAACCAAAACACGGACAATATACACGTTTCTTTATACTAGCTAGGTCTTCGTCCAATACACGCGCAAATGCTTAAAATATCAATATGTGAATGACTACCCAAAGGTCTGTAATGAGAATTGAACTTTTCCCAATTCAAGGTTCCATCAAGTGAAAAAGAAAAAGGAAAAGGAACTTTAACAAATAAGAAAAGGGGTTTACAACAACTCACGTAACCTGCTCAACCAATTGAGTTAGACTTCCTTTGGTTGTTGAGTAATAGAACTGTCAAATGAATCAGTCCTAACCCATTTAGCCTTGACCCACGTGGGCTAGGGCCAATATGACCCATAGGACCAAATGGCCCATGCATATGAATGGCCCACAGGGCCGAAAAGCCCACAAAACCCCGTGGGTTAGGACCAATCCATGGGAAAAAAAAATACTATGAAAAAACTGTGCTATGGAAAAACTGATAAAGAATCCTGCAGAAAAGTGGTCGGCCCATGGATCAATGTTGATGTTGCGTTCTTGGGAGTTGATGCTGGAGCTTCTCCTAGGAGATAACCCATTTGCAATAGCAATAGCAAATGCAGGAGAGACACCTACTAATATTAATATCTCTGAGTATAGCTAATTAATTTGTTTCTCATTTTAAAGAAAAGGCAAACTGTTTTGTTTTCAGCTACACAAATAAAGAACTTTTACTAGAAGAAACAGAACAATTGGATACCAAAATTGACTATAATAAAACCACAAGGAACAAGATGCTGAGTTGAATTATTCAATTGTATTGCTTAACAAAGAAACTTAGCCAATATTCATTTCTGAATATATATATATATATATATATATATATATATATATATATATATATATATATATATATAAAGTCTTAAACTTTTTTTTATATATAAATTGATATTTTAAACTTTTATTAATCTAAATCTTTAAATTATTATTAGTTTATTACCGTAAATTCTTCTATTAAACTTGGGACTAAATTATAAATAATAAATAACTTTAAATCTTTATTTTTTATTTAGAAAAAAGCATATAATCACTTTAAATTTTCTAGCTTTTGTAAATAAATATTTTGAACTTTTACATTTCATTTTAATTGATCCTTAAATGACTATTAATATTAAATAAAATGACGTAGTATAATAATAATAATAATAATAATAATAATAATAATAAAGTTTACAGATTAATTATGCCAAAATAAAAATTTACAGCACTTATTTATAATAAAATTATAAAATTTAGAATGGCTATGCGATTTTTATTTAAATATTAGTGTTCTCTACAGTAATACTTTAGATGTGAGCAGAGAAATTAATAATAAAAAGATCATTCAAATGAACAAGAGAAATTAATAATAAAAAGATCATTCAAATATTGAACAAGAAAAATAAATTAAAAAATCTCCTAAATACACAAGAAAAATAGATAAAAAAATAAATTATGAGATAAATCCTGGATTATTTATATATTTATATATATTATTTTATAAATTAATGATAAAACATTTTTGTTATTATTTTTATTTTGCAAATTATAAATAATATAATTTTTTGGAGCCAAGTAGAATACGGGAAATGTAGTAGCAAGGAGTATACGGAAAATTGTGGTATGGTTTGAAGTATACGGGAAATGCAGGAAATGCGAGAATGCATAAACTGTAAAGCCAAGTAGTATATCGGAAATGCAGTAACTCTGTAGTGTGATGATTTGTTGTGGACTAACCCCTTGCGGCCCTGTCCCTAACCCTACAATGGACCTAAGTCTAGATATTGTATGCAAATGACTAATGGCAGTTCCCAAATAACCCAAATTTGCGCTAAACTAACAATAAGCCCAATGAAGAAGAAACAATTGACTTAATAACATTGGGACCTCAATTATAATCAGAATAGGGGTACAAATATACATTTATATCACAATCTGGGCTCTAAGGAATTAGCCAACCATGGTCACAGAAAGGCAGAAAATTCCAATAGAAATTATAAGGAATACATAGGGATGGAAATGTTACAGAATCAAAACCCAATTATGTCCTCCACATCCTCCATAAGCCAAAAGCCCCTTACACAAATGTTCTCACACTCAAAACTCTCTATTTAAGAACAAAACAAAAGATACTTAACTGAGGGTTCTAGTTTTCTATTTATATTGCCCAAAATGTAATTGACTTCGTGGAATCAACATAGTTGTGCTAAGACCAGCACTGTCGTGCTCTTTTGGCGGCCAACTTCAAAAAATTGCTTCTCTGTCTCCTTAACCACCACGACTGTGTTGGTAGACAACACGATCATGCTCGAAAAGTTATGTCGTTGTTGCTTATTTTATGGGAATTGAACCATGACTGGATTGGGGTTAGCACAACCGTGTTGCATCCAACACAGTTATATTTAAGTAAAGCCACGAGCCGTTTAGCTGGAAGCCTTCGAGGGAACAATTCGAGGAAAGTCAGGTCTCTTTGTTCCTTCTCAGTCATCATAGACTTCAAAATTTTGTCATAGCGCCTAGGAGTCATTTCCTAATAAAAAGTAAATAACTTCTTCTCATCCTTATCATACAAGTGTTTCCTTTTGAGAACTGGATCAATGAAAATCTTGAAAAATCCTGTTTTGAAATGCTTATAGGAAGTGGTGAAAGGCCGAAACATGGGTCTTTTTTATTTTCAAATCAAAGATACCCATAACTCGTCCTTCGGTCGAGTACAAAAATAATACAAGAACAAACTCACAGACAATCTCACAAATGTATACTTACACAAAGCCCAAAATGCTTGGATAGCCTCTCAACCATTCGGATGCAACTAAGAAAGAGTTACTTTTAAAACGCGTAGAACACCCATGGTAAAATCATCGAAAGGTAATGTTACATGCAAGTCTCAAAAAACACAGTCATACATATAAAAAAATCCTTCTTCTCGGTACCTTTTTCCAAAAACACAAAATTAGGAGTAGCATGGTCATCTTGTCAGCAACACTGAAGGGCGATAGGGCAAAACTTGCCCTCATCTATAGTACAAACCTTAACATAGTTAAGGAAATGTAAAACACTAGACTTAACAATGAACCTAGAAAAGTAAGCACCGACTGCTTCGTCTACCCAAGTATAACCCTCCAAAGTAATAGGAGGAAATTAATTTCTCTTTTCCTCTTACAACTTTTTGCTTACGCCTAGGACCTCCTTCGGAGATATGACTAGACGATGCTTTGACACTTATTGTATTTGTGACAACTCCAACACCCCTCGTTTCAGCTACTTCCTTATCAGCAATGAGAGACTTGGAACCAAATTCTCCAGATACCCCCCAGTTACTTCATTCGAATGACTCCTTTGCTCCGAAGTATCCGAAGACATCGAACTTGACTCCTCAGGCTCCCCCGAAAGGCTGGCACTAGAAGAAGAACTCATATTTACTAAAAAATAAACAATGGTGTACCTGCAAACACAAAAAGATCTCGAAAAAAATGAACCATTATTCGGCCAAGAGCTACAAAGATTTTTTTTCCTTTTAAGAGAGAAGTGAGCAGAATTGGTGAAGTCCTTGTCAACAACGAAGCCTATTTATTGATACAAGGCCCACAAGGGCCCAATAGGCATGACAATCCCAACCGTCAGATCTTTTCAATCTGACGATTATAACAACACAACCCTTTGATCCCATTACCCCCTCCCAACGGCTATTCATTATGAATAGAGAGAGACGAAAAGACGTTTTAAAAGCTCATACGCTTCCCAATAAACCCTTTTCGTCACAATCATAAACGCCTGTTCAGGACAACATGTTTCTCAAGGCTTGGGGGACATGTATACCAGTAGGTCGATAAGCCGAATAACCCTACAGTAATCTACATATAGAACATCCACAATATTTGGCCTACCGATAGGCCGAATACTTCCATAATAATCTCAAAGCTAGAAAGAAGAACCCAATGAGTTATATGATATCATAGAAAACTCAAGAATCAAGGGTTCGACCATTTAGTAAGCCAAATAGCCGAATAGCCCACGAGGAAAGATACTCTTCTAACACAAAGGATTCCTAAGTCTTCGACTATCCAGCCATCCGAATAGCCAAACACTTCATGAAGAAGGAAGAATAAACCAAATTATCTGTTGATTAGTCTCTAATGATGAAATTAATGATAAAATAATAATTAACATAAGATTACCAAGATGATAATTATGAGAAAAAGCCCATAAGTCCAATGCCCACTAAAGTAAGTATAAATAGGGGTGAGATTCTCGAAGTACAGTGTGCTGATTCTCATTTATTACTTTCATTAAATATTCTAAGCTGAAAGCTAACTTGAGCGTTGAAGTGCCTTTTACAGGTACCACCTTTTCTCATATTAAAAGATCTGGACATTTGCAAAAGATCTCAGAGTGAAGAAATCAACAAAGGAGAAGATTACCATGTTATCTTTAGGTAGGAATAGATTCAAAGTCAAGAAAAAAATTATTAGAAATTAAATATAAAAATAAAAAAAATTTAAAGACCAAAACCATATTTAAACTTTATCATATTTAAGCCTTGTTTTTAATTCTTGTTCTCTTTCATTGTAATTGCATACTCAAATCCCCCTTTAACTTTATACTAGTTGGTCTACCCGGCAATGCCCAGGTCTTTTCCTTCTTTTACAAAATAATAATATATGATAATAAATTGTTATTTCTTTATTTTTTTTAAAGATATTAAAAGTCTCGTGCAATTCAAGGGAAACAGACGTTATTTTCTGTTTTTAGTTCTATAAAAGAAGCAATTCTTTACCGGTCTCTGTATTGACCCTACATACTCTGCTTCACCTTTTTTTTTTATTTTTATTTGTTTTAAATATGTTTTTAGTCCCTTAAATGTGAGTCATTATTTTTTTAGTCCTCCAAATTTAAAATTGTTTTTTTAGTCCATGAAATTTTTACCGCCAAAATTTAATTTTCTATTTTATATTTTAAAGTATGATTTTCTGACTGTTAAAAACTGGCAGAATCACGTCAATAAAAAAAATAAAAACCTGTTAACTACTTTAAAAACTGTTTTAAATTCTTTTATTGACTTAATTATGGTGATTTTAAACTGCCAAGAGATCGTACCTTAAAATTTAAAATAAAAAATCAAATTCTGACGATAAAAAATCGTCACAAATTACGAATCTTTTGTTCTCCATTTGGTTCACATTGTGCAGATGGACTAAAAAGAGTATTTTGCGAATTCCAAGAACTAAAAAAAGCAATTTCAAATTTGAAGAACTAAAAAAATAATGACCCACATTTGAGGGACTAAAAACATATTTAAATCTTTTTATTTTTTTTAAAAAAAGTAGGTTCTAAAATTTGTTACTTTCACAACCCATCAAATACGCAACACAAATTAAGTTACGTCATCAATGGTGAACTGATACCTACATCAGTTTCTTTCTTCTATTCACAAGAACTATTTAATAAAACTAGCGATGCCCATAGATCGCCCACTTCATTGTTCCATATCAACTCTCATATCTTTACATTCCGATACTCATCTGCAAACATGCTTGGCTTGGCTTTTGCTGTTGTTTTACTTTTGTCCGCATTTGCAGTGTTATCTTCCTGTGACAATTCATCACTTGGCTGCAATGAAGAAGAGAGGCAAGCTCTTCTAAGGATCAAAGGAAGCTTCAAAGATCCATCATCAAGACTTTCCTCTTGGGAAGGAGGTGATTGCTGCCAATGGAAAGGTGTAGGTTGCAACAATATTACTGGACATGTTGTCAAGCTTGACCTCAGGAATCCTTGCTTCCCACTGAGGCACCAAGGAGATTTTCAACCAAACTGTGACTTCTACAACTATGTTCTTGAAGCTCAACATGTTCATCCTTCTACATTGCAGCTTAAATATCTTACTTATTTAGATTTGAGTGGAAACAAATTTCATAATGGTTCAATACCAGTGTTCATCCAAACTATGGAGCATCTGCAAGTCCTTTCCCTCTCTGATTGTCATTTTAGAGGGAGGATCCCTTACAATCTTGGGAACCTCACAAAATTGCTCCTTCTGGATTTCAGCTTCAATTCTCTTCTGTATGCTGATGACTTATATTGGATTTCTCAACTTTCATCACTCCAATACCTTTACATGAGTGACGTGTATCTTGGGAAGGCACAAAATTTGTTGCAGGCACTCAACATGCTTCCTTCTTTGTTAGAAATAGAATTGACGAATTGTGGATTAAACAAGTTACCCACTCATCAACTTGTTAGAGCCACAAACCATTCTAGAGTTCAAGTTCTCAATCTAGCAGAAAATGGACTTCAAGCTCCATTTCTGGATGCTTTTCAAAACATGAGTTCCATTATGGAGATTGACCTTTCTCACAACAACCTGAATTCCACTCCATTCTGGTTGGAAACCTGTATTAACCTTGTCAATCTATTTGTTGAAAGTAATGCTCTTTATGGCTCACTTCCATCTGCTTTACAGAATCTGACTTCCTTGATTTCCCTTGATCTTTCAGAAAACAATTTTGATTCTGTTCCATCGTGGTTATGTGAGTTAAAGGGTCTTCAATACTTCAGTGTTTCGGGCAATGATGTAAGTCATATTGAGGGATCTCTAGCATCTATTCTGGGAAACTGTTGTCATCTTCAAATATTAGATATGTCAAGAAACAACGTTCAAGGAGATGCACTTGGAGGCCATATACAGTCTGGATGCATTAGGTACGATTTAATGCAACTAGATTTGAGCAACAATGGATTTAATGATCGTTTGCCAGCATGGTTAGGGCAGCTTGAAAATCTAAATTACTTGTTTATACATGACAGTAAATTGATTGGGACCCTCCCTTGTGATCTGATAACAAAATTTGTCAATCTGAAGAGATTGGTGCTTTTCAATAATAACTTGACCGGGTCTCTTCCTGACTGTATTGGGAAACTTGACAGTTTAAACATGTTACTTCTTTCTTCCAATCATTTACATGGTGTCATTCCTAGCAGTCTAGAGCAACTTGTAAGCCTAACAGATCTAGATCTTTCACGAAACTCTTTAAACGGAACCATTCCTCAGAATATTGGTCAACTTCAAAATTTGTTCACCCTCTATCTTTCTCAAAATAATTTACATGGAAACATTCCTTACAGTGTTGGTGAACTTCTAAAGCTGCACCACTTAGACCTGTCAATAAATCATTTGGAGAGTTTTGTGTCTGACATAAGATGGCCCAAGCAACTTGTCTACTTGAACCTCACCAATAACCATATCACTGGGTCACTTCCCCAAGATATTGCTGATAGGTTGCCCAATGTTACTCACTTGCTTCTCGGAAACAACCTTATAAGTGGTTCCATTCCAAATTCATTGTGCAAAATAGACTCCTTGTACAATCTTGACCTTTCAGGAAACATGTTATCTGGTGAAATTCCTAATTGTTGGGGTGCTACTCAAGGACTCAATGAGATGAATTTGGCATCCAACAAATTATCAGGTAACATTCCGAGCTCTCTTGGTAACATACCCACGCTGGCATGGTTGCATTTGAACAATAACAGTCTTTGTGGGGGGTTTCCATCATCTTTGAGAAATTTAAAGCATCTGTTAATTTTGGATCTAGGAGAGAACCTTATTTCTGGGATTATACCTTCATGGATGGGGAACATTTTCTCCTCAATGCAGATTCTAAGGCTACGGCAAAACAGATTGAACGGAACAATTCCTTCACAATTGTGCCAACTTTCTGCTCTGCAAATCTTGGACCTTTCAAACAACAACTTGATGGGCTCAATCCCTCATTGCATTGGAAATCTCTCAGGAATGATTTCAGGAAAGAAATCTTCTGTGACCCAACCTAGTAAAGGGCCTATATATCTTGAATGGTATGAACAAGAGGTCAGACAAGTCATAAAAGGAAGAGTACTTGACTATACCAGAAATCTAAAACTGGTAGCCAACATGGATTTATCAAATAACAATTTGAGTGGATCTATTCCTGAAGGAATAACATTGCTTGCTGCATTGCAAGGCCTAAATCTATCCTACAATCATCTGTCAGGACATATCCCTAAAAGGATAGGGGACATGAAATCTCTAGAATCTCTTGATCTCTCTCATGACCAAATTTCAGGCATGATTTCAGACAGCATATCAAGTTTAACTTGGTTAAGCCACTTAAATTTGTCCTACAACAACCTTTCAGGACCAATTCCCAAAGGAAATCAATTGTCAAGCCTTGATGATCCTTTTATTTATACTGGCAACCCATTTCTCTGTGGACCTCCACTGCCAAATGAGTGTTCTGCTGATGATTCCAAACATGGCAGTGAAGATGAAGATGGCAAAAAGGATGAACTAGAGAAATTGTGGTTTTACTTTGTCATTGCACTTGGCTATGCTCTTGGATTTGGGGTTGTGATTGGAAGCTTATTGATTAAGACAAGTTGGAGGCATGCTTACTTTCAATGCATTGATGAGTCAACTCAAAGGATAAATGTATCATGGGCAATACATTTAGCAAAATTTAAGGAAAGATTTACAGGAAACCCTGTTGCTGAGTGACACATTATTGTAGTCTTCATGTGCCTTCTGTTTCTGTTTTATGCGCTTATAGGATTTCATGTTTATTTTGCTTGATAAGTAATTACTTCACCTTTGTAAGAGGGTAGTAATGCTACACTTAGAATTTCCATTGTGATGCAAATAGGACAGTGCTGTTTTTTTCTAGTTTAATTAGTGATTGTCAAAATGTTGCCAGCTTTAGATTTTTCTTATTCACAAATAATCTGAGTCTTGCTTTAGATTTTTCTAGTTTAATTAGTCTTGCTTTAATTAGTGTTTAATTAGTGATTGTCAAAATGTTGCCAGTTTAATTAGTAATTTGGAGGAAGTTGCTTATGCACCACTTAAAAATGGGTGCCCAAGTGATGTTCCCAATCATGATGTTACGCATAGCTACCTTTGGAACTTTTTCTTTGCCTACCCATTTTGCATCTTCACACACTTTATTCACTATGATTCCTCTGTTTAAATAAGCTTTCAGTATTTCCTGAAAAGAAATAAATGGGTTTTGCAAGTGTAAGGGAGAGAAGGTGCATGGATTCAAGACATTAAGAATTAGGAAAGAGGAAACATTAGGGTTCTACCATAATGGCAATGAATTTCTTGTATGCACAGGACAAGTTGAAGTGAGATAGTACCATGGAACCATAATACATAAATCTAGTTCAACTGATTATATTTTAATCTCTGTAATGAGATAAATCATTTAGTGCAACATCAAAAGAAGGCTCTGTCTTCCAAAAACAGGGTAAAATTAAATTTCAAGTCCCTTGGTTTTGTAAATAATTGACATGCACCCATAACAGCTGTGACAGTATTGTTAGGTAATGGTCAAAAGTCGTGTTATAATGAAAACGATATTCATACCAACCAAGTAAAGCATCAAAATACATATCAGGCTATCAATTATTTTACTAAGTTGTTACAATCTTAACATTCTAATAACTAAGCCTCAAGAAAACAGAATAGGCCCCAACACTTTATAAAATAAAATGTAAAAGAAATAAGAAAAGTATATTGAAATGTCAAGGAAAATGCATTTTTCCATGTCCAACTCAATGCAGCAAAAGAGCAAATCCTGTCCTTACAGAACATTTTTGGAACTTAATTGGCAGCAAAGTTTAAGTAGTTCTGTCTTTATAGTACAGAGTATTTTTCTATCATGGTCAGATTAACCTTTGTTTCAGAAACTGTTTCTGAAATTTGAATTTGGTCTAGAATACATATCTAGAAATTTCTATTATATCAGCTGGATTATCACCACACTTGACAGTCAAGGCCAAACAAGTAAACAACCTTCAGATGAATGGAATTAAATATTCAATTAAACAAAGGCAATAGGAAACATGCATAACAGCGTAAGTTACTCAAAATCTAACCAAGGCATGAGAAGCATAAGTTATGTCCATAGCATACGCCTTTTTGGATCCTTTTTTTTATTGAAGAAAGAAGACTATGAAGTAATAAGGTTACCGGTGGTGGCGTGAGCACGGTAGAGAAGGGTGACCACCCAGGGCTCCATTTTTAGAGGGACACTAATTTTTCTTAGTTTATATAAAAATTAAAATAAAATTTTATATAATTTTTAAATTATATAAAAAAGTTATTATAAAAAATAGATGATTACCAATAATTTTTTAGGGAAACAATTACTAGTAATTAGTCAACTAATGTGTGGTGTTTCTATATCTCAACAAAAATCTATCTATAATTTTGGGAAAATGAACCGACAATATATGCACAATGATAAATGTAAATATGATAGTGTGGTATATTATTTTCTTCTACTTTTATTGGCATTAACGTAATTACGTAAATAAGGGTCTTGAACTTTCTCCGTTCATCCAGGGCACCAAAAATCTCAAGGCCGGCCCTGAAGGTTGCTAATGTAATAAAGGAGTGCACCCAAAGGTTATGATAATCATCAGTTTAGAGAGATAAATAAATAGATGAGTGATCTTATATACATAATCAATTGAAACTGTATGTTACTTTAGAAATAATGCATGCAAAGAAGTCTCTAAAACACAAAGTTTATAATTTGAATACATATATATTAGGTTAGGGTGATTAATTGATAAATTGGTGCTAGGTTGATTTCATACCTTCGGGTTTGACAAAGCACTGCTGATGTTAATGTTTCTTTTTGTAATAAAATCGGTTGCATAAAAAAAATATTGAAACAGTAAACAAAAGGAAAATAATGCAGCTTACTGTAAAGTATTTTGCCCAAAAAATAAATACAAGAGGTAATAAGGTATAACGCAATTGATAGCAGCCAATGCAAATTCTTTTTATTGCATTTGAAGTTGTCTATTATTTTTTATACATATTTGAAGATGTCTATAGAACTTCGGTTGAAATTTGAAGATGTCTATAGATCTTCGGTTGAAAAAGACTAGTATAAAATGGTTAAAAGAGGCATTAACAGAACAACATCATTAGCGGTCCGGTACGAGTTTAAAATGGTTTAAAATAGCTCGGATTTGTGAAGGAGTTAATTCCAACGCAACTAACATTCACGGGAATGCTTTCCTCACGTTGCTTTAACGTCTTTGCTTTGAAAAGTCAAATTTCTCCGTTGAACATGATTTAGACATGTTTCCAAACACATTCTAAAGTCATTTCATTGGTCAAAGAAGGTTTACATGTGAAATTCGATATATATATATATATATATATATATATATATATATATATATATATATATATATATATATATATATATTCTTTATACACCAGTTCATGAGGGTTAATCAGTAACCCACTGATTCAATCACTGTCCTATTGATCCAACACCCTGACCGGGTTAACAATTGGTCTGATTTTAATAACATTCACTGAGAGAAAGCAAGGGAACCATTTTAATTTGAAGCACATTGGGTGAAGCAATTATAGGCCATGTTGGTGCAGTACGCAAAAAACAAAAGAAAAAAAAATATTGCAGGTGGTGGAAAGGGAGTCAATTTGGAATTGTGACTTAACTGTGGTCCTATCTATTACCGAATACTCAATGATGATTGTGCATTTGTTGAATCTTGCTTGATTTATCAAGCAAGATTCAACACCAAACGTGTGTTAGGTGTGTGTCTACTCTTCTTGGAAATCTTTTATTAGGTAAGTTTTCCACAAAGTTGTTCTCATGAGAGTGGTGAGAGTTTAACTTTCTCGAGTTAACTCTTATTAGATTATGGGTTAACTAAGTTTTTAGTTCTTAAACTTTTTTAAAATTCGATTTTTAGTCCCTAAACTTTAGTTTAACTGGTCAAGGTCCCTAAACTTTTTCAAAATTCGGTTTTTAGTCCCTAAATTTTAGTTTGACCGGTCAAGGTCTCTAAACTTTTTAAAAATCCAGCTTTTAGTCCCTAAACTTTTTAAACATTCGGTTTTTAGTCCATGAAATCTCATTAATTCAGGGACTAAAAACTAAATTTTTAAAAAGTTTAGGGACTAAAAATCGAATTTTTAAAAAGTTTAGGGACCTTAACCAGTCAAAGTAAAGTTTAGGGACTAAAAACTTAATTAACCCTTAGATTATTTAATCCAGTAAATAATTAAAGTGAACGATAAAATTACCACGTCCAATCATCATGATTTCTAGAAATTGTGATTCTCAGACATAAAAATACTTTCCTTGTACCAAACATCCCATTAGTGGTGACATGACTTGTTTAAATACATCCAACATTATTACTTAATAGAGATTATTTTCAAAAGTTTTAAAATTTATAATGACTAATTTTAAAAAAAAAAAAAACACAATGAGAACTAAAACTAAATTTAATCGAAAAACAAACTTCTCCAATTAATGGAAGTCTTGAGTAGGAGAGAGACTCAAAGGTTTTATGGGCCTCACTAACATGATGGAGCCAACAAAACTTTAAGTCTTTCTCTCTCCTACTTAAAATTTTCTGGAGAGGAACTGGATACAATTTAATTATATTTACAAGAATTGAAATCATGTCTCCTTCAACCAAAAAGAGTATAATTATAAACAAAAAAGTATGCCCAAGCAAAGCTCGGACTATACCCATTTAGGGCCTCTAGGGGGTGCACTCTTGGAAAATATTTTGCTTTCATTACTCTGGACATCAGGGAACCTTCAAAGGAAATCAATATCCACCATTGTTTTGCCAATATCACCTTGTTGAAAGCCTGAGTCA
This sequence comes from Pueraria montana var. lobata, assembly GCA_026413185.1. Taxonomy (NCBI): domain Eukaryota; kingdom Viridiplantae; phylum Streptophyta; class Magnoliopsida; order Fabales; family Fabaceae; genus Pueraria; species Pueraria montana. The sequence continues at coordinate 7,621,407 of CM048647.1, forward strand.
TCCTAAATCCCAACCCTCCCTCATATTTTGTCTTCATAAGTTTCTCCCATCTCAGCCAGTGCAACTTCCTCTCATCCCCTGAGCCACCCCAAAAGAATTTAGCAATCATGCTCTCTATGAATATGCAAATAGAAGAAGGCAGCTGGAAGCAGCCCATGATGTAGGTTGGGATTGCCTGTACCACTGCTTTTATTAAAACCTTCCTTCCAGCTCTAGACAAACTCTTCTCCTTCCACCCTTTCAATTTCTTCCAAACCCTCTCCGTCACAAAGTTGAAACCTGGGTCTTTGATCTTCCAACAATCGTGGGCAAGCCCAGATATTTATCATGAGACTCCACTGCCTTAATTTTCAAAAGTTGTACCAGCTCATCAATCCTAGAACTATGCACGTTTCGACTACAAGAGAGCTTAGATTTATGGAAGTTTATCTTCTGCTCAGATGCAACTTCATATCTCTGAAATAAGGAGGCCAATACTCTTGCTTCTTCCACAATTGCTCTTCTGAATATTACACTGTCGTCTACGAAAAACAAATGAGAAATTGTTGGAGTGCGGGGACAAAGATATATTATTATTATTATTATTCGGTGATACATTTAAATCTGTGTTATTACACATGATCGGTGATCCCATGTCTTACTTTTATTATTACCATTGCTAATTACTACTTTACCATTTCTCTTATTGTTAAATCTACCGGTTATGAACCTATGAGTTCCTATATATACATAACATGTACCATCTATTTGTTCTTGTTTTCACTTGATAACAAACACGCTAGCCCAATAGATGTTTCAGTCCTAAAAAGAAAATCACACAGCTCAAGTTCTATTACAGGAAGAACATATATAAAACAAAAACTTGCGCCTCAATTTGACAAAAAGCTGCAGGCCTAAGTAAACAAAGAAGCATTGATCTGCTGTCCACCAACACAGGTTGATAGTCTTTGCATCATAAATCCTTTAGCCAAATTACCACATAAGCTAAGACACTACCCCACGAGCAAGACACAACTCCAGCTGTACAACAAGTCCACCAATATTGATTTCCGTTTTTGGAAAATAGAAATAAAAGGGAGTACTCTTAAAAATTTTGGGAGGTATATTTTACATGAGCCAAGCAATTATCACCAGCACATTCACAAAAAATAAAAAATAAAAAATAAAATAAAATAAAGTTACTACAATGATGCCTACTTCCTCCACCTTGTTCAATTGACCGGAGAATTTGAATTTTCCGCTAACGCCCAGCTTTTTCCCCTCGTGCCAAGTCCGACGAAGCTTTCCGTTGACAAGATGTTATAATTTTAAGGCAATTTCTTTATGCATCCCATTTTTTGCTTGTTACACCTCCAAAATTTATAAAGTTCTCATCTTACCCTTCTTTCCTCATACATTCTCTTCTTCTCTCCATCTTCCTCTTCACCGCATCATACCTTCTCACCGCCACCACTAATCCTTTCCCTTGTGCGTTTGCATCGCCGACACAACCTCTTCACCCTTCGAATTCGAGATATAAAGTTACTGTTTCATAATTACGGATTGCTCAATCTGTAATATATTTGTATGTATTACAGATTAAACAATTCGTAACACATTTGTATGTATTACGGATTGAGCAATTTGTAATACATAATACATAATACATTTGTATGTATTACGGATTGCTCAATCCGTAATGCATACAAATGTGTTACGAATTGCTCAATTCGTAATACATTGTATGTATTACGGATTGTTCAATCCGTAATTGTTCAATTTGTAACATATTTGTATTACGGATTGTTCAATCCGTAATATATACAATGTATTACGAACTGAGCAGTCCGTAACATATTTGTATGTATTACGGATTGCTCAATCCGTAATACATTGTATGTATGACGGATTGAATAATTCGTATTACATACAAATTTGGTCTCCAATTTTAAAATTTCACCAGCATTTCAACTTCTCAGTGCACCCTCGGTGTAGCTCCTAGCCTCAGACCCCATCATTCTGCTAAGCTTCCCCACCTCAAACCTCTCCGCTCACCTGTCGAGCTCCCTTTGGTCCTTCGAGGCCTGTTTCATTCTTCCCAGCCTCTCGTCGTCGTGGCTCATGGGGGAGCCGCGGGACCTGCAGTCGAGCGTGGGGGCATGGAATTGCGGGCGAAGGTGTCATAATGGTCGTGGAAAGTGGGGTCGCTGATGTTGACGACGTCGAGGGAGCGACGCTCGAAGGACCCGGGGCGGATCTAGAAGGCGCAGTACTGCATGTGCACGTGGGAGTGGTCATTGGACGGGGACGCGGTGGGGAACCCAGCCTCACAGAAACTCGCGCGGAGGGTTCACGGGAGGTTTAGGTTGGGTGGGGGATGAAGTGTGTATGGCTTCTTTGTTGCTTTTGTGCTTTGGTTGGATTTATTGCAGTTTTTTTGAGAAGTGATTAAGGAGGTGCGGTGGTGAGGAGGAAGGAGGGAGGGAGGTGTGCTGAGGAGGCAAGGTATTTGTGTTAGCTTATGTTTTTTATGGGGTGCAGGAAGGAAAAAGGGAGGTGCAGGAAGCAATTGCCTAATTTTAATCTTGGACAAATCACAAATGAAATGGGGCTGTACTCGTTGGGCAAACAAGAGGGTAGTAAGTTAGAATAAAAAAAAAGTCTGAAAAAGGGCGGAAAAGTGGTTGTGTAGTTTGGGCTTCAGGAAAAAGAAAGTAAAAAAAAAAAAAAAAAAAAACTCCAACTCAACTAAACTTATGCAACTACTAATCCATTAACTTAGCTAAAATTAATTATTTTTTTTCAGTCACTTATATATTTTAGCATACTGTATTTTTAGGTAATCACGTTATTAGTGCAAAATATCCACCAATTTTTTTATGAATAATCTCCACCGAAAAACCTGACTAGCACTTTTAATAGGGTCTCCTCCAACCACTTTTTTTCATTTACAAGGCTCGAATTCGAAGCTTAAGAAATCTAATCATAGTTTCACTTGAACTAATGACATGTTGGTTTTTAACACAGAAGATGATAAATTCTAAATTTTTTATTAAATGAATTTATATACATATATTTAATCTTATAATTTTTTTATTATTTTTTTCACATACACGTTGTTATTACATCTAATTTCTTGATATTTCCCAAAATTAATTAATTACATTTCTTTTAAATATCTGGACTTAGTTAAATTATAATTGCAAACACAATCATAAAAGATATTTACTAGAATAATGACTGACATAATAACATATCTATTTTATTATTTTTACAAATAAGAAAAAAAATAAGAAACCAAATATGTAACACTAATATTCAACTTACTAAAATTCTTAATCTTATGAACCAATTTTAGTTCATTCAAGTTCAACAATTTTTCTATAAATTTTAAATAAATAAATTCTTTCAAATTCTTATTTTATTAAAATAAAATTTCAAAAATAGTTACAACTACCAATAATACTAGTAATTATTAAAATAAATCTTATCTTTCTAGTATTAAAAAATTGAGAAAAGAAATTAGGATGTTACAAGTAGATCCGTTAAATTTGACTAAATCCAATCAACGTTTACTGTAAAATTTAAGTCCCTATTAACGACTCACATTAGTTCAAGGATACTTTACATATATTCAATTATTGTGTTTATTATTTATTAAAAAATATTTTATAAAACATAATTTAAAATAGAAAAATGTAAATATATATATATATATATTATAACTTATCTATTAATTTTTATTTTTAATTATTACTTTGAATATATTATTTTAAATTTAACTAAATATCTATAAAATTTCAAAAAAAAAAAAAAAAAGCTCCACAAGGATATTGTATCTTAATTTAGACTCCTCAAACTGAAACGATGAGTTTAGGTTTCCCTGAACTACCTCAACGCATTACTTCCAAACCAAAATAAACCCTTGGTTGATTCTTCCATTTTCTTCTCAATTTGGTGCGAGTGTTGAGGTAAAAAGCTTGTTCTTGCATGAGCTAGGCTCTTGAAGCTCGTCCTTTTCTCACAGGGTTCAATTTTTACACGAATGTCACTATTTTACTCTTTTATGCATTTCTGATGATTAACCTCAAATGGATGATCACATGCATGTCAGTTTCAGAAGGATCGAACCTCAAAGTAAGCAAAAACTTATTTTTAGATTAACTATATTAATTTATTGACTGTAATATGCATTTTTTTTTATAAAAAAAATTAACCTTTTGATAATAAATATTGTGTTATTCTTAAAATTAGGTTTAATTGTGTTTTGATCCCCTATAGTTTATTAAATGAGTAATTTAGCCTTGTGACTTTAATCTATTCAAATTAATTTTTCATACTTTTAAATTAATAAAATACAGTCCAAAACTCAATTTACCGTTAACTTAATCAAATTCCTATACTTTTATAATAAATATTTAAAAATTATACTAAATGTAATTTTCAAAATGATTATTATAAAAATAGTTTTATCATACATCACAATATAGACGTGTATTTATATTTGCTTTTGTCCATTTTTCCATGGAAGCACTGAATGAACTTAAAAGCTAGAACCCCCGTTTAAGCTTTCATACTGGCTTTTGTCCACTTTTCTATGGAAGTACTATACATAGTCAAGTCAATGTCAAGCAACGGACTAATCTGCAATTGCACCTTTAACTTCGGGTGTATTGGATTGAGATTTAAAAAAAAAAAATTGACATAAAAACTCTTGTGAATTTTAAAAGATCATGTAGAAATATAATAATTTTAAAGATTTTTTAAAAAAAAAAATTTATGATTAAGATTTTGTAATTTAAATTTAATTGATTTATAACATATGAATTCATAGGATTTAAAAGAATTTCATGGATGTTTGATGGATGTGGTATTTATACATATAACTAAAAAGTCACACAAAATCTCAAGGGTTTGGGCAAGATTATTTGATAGACGTGATATTTATACATATAATTAAAAAGTTACACAAAATCCATCAAATCTAATATATAAAAGGCTTAAATGCAATTTTGGTTCCCTATTTTTTAAAATCCATAATTTTGGTCCATCTATTTTAAAATAGAGACATTTAGTTCCCATAGTTTTCAAAATATGCAATTTTAGTTCCCTATTTTAAAATAGAGACATTTAGTGTAACATCCCGGGTGCTGACGAGGGTGGGGAGTGATCGCCGTTGCAAAAGAGAAGAGACACGGACAATGAGCGACTTATGGCTGGCTTCCAGCATAAGGGATACATGAATTATTCGAATACACACCCGAAATAGAGGGATCCAGAGGCTGTGCAGGTATGAGACTGTACAGTTGATGATGACTTAAAGGAAATAATTGGTACTACCTATACCAACAATATACATCTACTTTTTGGTGTCCTATCACTTAAGAACTCCATAGTTAAGCGTGCTTGACTTGGAATGGGTGACCTTCTGGGAAGTGTCCCAGGAAGCGTGTGAAATGTGCAATTACATTTGTGGGGACAGTCGACAATCCTGAAAGTAGTTGAGCGTTACATTTAGTCTCCTAGTTTTGTAAAATCCACGATTTTGATCCTTCCATCAAATTTGAAACATTGACCGGCAAGAGATTAACTTCATGTGACCCAAGTTTAGTGACATGACACAAAATTATTTGTTTAATATTCATGTTATAGTCATTATTAATCTCTTAATAGTCAACTCTTTCAGTTTCATAGAGGGTCCAAAATCCTAGATTTTACAAAACTGGGGAACTAAATGTATCTGTTTTAAAATAGAGGAACCAAAATTGCGGATTTTAAAAAATATGGGACTAAATGTCTCTATTAAAATAAAAGGACCAAAATTACGGATTTTAAAAAATAGGGGATCAAAATTGCATTTAAGCCTATATAAAAATAAAATAATCTATTGAAATCTATACGATTTTGAATACCAGGAGACTTATTTTATGTTGCAGAAAATCTTAATCGAATATCATCAAATTTTATTGTCATTAATAAAAAAAAATTTAAAAGTCTTAATTTAATATCATAAGACTTTTTTTTATCCTGTTTAAAAATCTTAATTGAATACCATAAAACATATTTATAAAAAAAAATAAAATGTTAATTGAATACACCCCTTAATTAAAATAAGTTGATATTAATGTTTCATATTTTCAAAATTGTGTCATTGTCCTTTATTTACATCACTTTGACTTTTACACTCGAAATAGATATGTGGTTCCCCATTAGAGTCGAAAGTCCAAGAAATACAACTAGCAGGCAAGAATGTAGGGTCCAAACAATATTTTAGTATAAATGATGAGAATTTTAGTAAAGTAGGATCCTAGCATGTGAGAAATAAGGAACTCTTTGACCTGGTTATTTTAGATACATAAACAAATTATATGATCTTTTAGTACTCTATTTGTTACTTCAGTTTGGAAGAAACAAACTTAAGATAATCATTGTTAAAGGTAGAAATAGATTGGGTTACAGTAGGCTTTACAATACTTGATCTCAATCTATTTCCTAAATTTAAAGCCTGAATCTGATTATTTACTTGATATCATCTTTTTTTTAAGACTTAATTAATTTGACCTTTTTAAGAATATAAGTTCTACCCAGTTGTTGTTTTTTTTAGAAGTGTTATAAAATGTTTAACAATGAATCGAAGACATGTATCAAAATATTTATAATAACTCACACATCTGACTCAACCAACTAAGTTAAACTCCCTTGGTAATAATTAATTTTTTTGGTATATCAAAGCGGTCTAACTCAGTTGCTTGAGCAGTGTGTGTGAGTATTATAAATTCCTTGGTACTGTCTTCAATTTTTACAGATAAAAAAAATTAATTTTTCTAGTATAATTATACTCTTATATTGGCTAAAGTAGACATATACTTTGAATTCCTGCAAATAAAGTTAAATTTGGATTTAGTCCTCTAGTTTTTCTTTTTTTAATTTAAGTTATTAAAAATTTTAAAACTTTTGGAAATAATTTTTATTTCTACCTTTTTTTTTATATGTGAGATGTATCTAAACATGTCACGTCAAAAATTATAAAACATAATTATTTAAAGTCACATGATTATTTGAAACAATTACATGACTTATTATTTTAATCTAACTAAATCATTCATAACTAGTCCGTGCATTGCATGGGTCAATTTAAATTTCTAAATATTATGATTAAATAAATTATTATAAAAATTATTCACATTATATAATTAAAATGAATAACAATTAATATATAAATTGTAAGGACAAATACTTATATCATAAATAAATACAAATTATACATATAAGCTGTATGATTTGTCTCTAAAAGTGTCATTTACAATGATAAATATTTACAATGTTATGGAATATAAATACTATAAAAGTTACATAGAATAAATGTTTATTTTAATTATTTATGAATATAATCATATTTTAATTTATAATAAATAAATACTTTTAAATATATAAATTATATTATAATTAAAATATGTAATAAATAAATGTTTTTGAATATATAAATCATATTTTAATTTATATTGTGATATATTGTTATTTTAATTATTGATAATTTAAAAAAAAAACATTGAAATTCAAGTTAGAACTAAATATATTAAAATAATAAATTGAAAGAGATAAGAAATTATTTAGTTGATATTAAAAGCATAAGAGAATATACCAGATGTATATTAGAAATGTATTTAAATTTTGAAGATAACGTGTGTGTATATGAAATTGGTTTCTGATATTTAGTTACAACTTGTTAAACTTTTCAGTTGACATTAAAACTATAAGAGGATATATATTAAGAGTGTATTTCAATTTTGAAGATGAAATATATGTTTGAAATTGGTTTCTAATATTCAGTTAGAGCTTGTTAAACCATTTCATTTGATAACCCAATGGGTGTAGCTTAGTTCGCAACACACAAATTTTGTGGGGAAAGACTTGGATTCGATCCCCACAGAATACACTCTTAGGGAGGGGCGATGAGCTTTAAATGTGACTAAGCCTTGGACTAGGGATTAGTCTCATAGCCTGCCCAAAGGATCGAAACTTGTGGGGATACCTCGGGGTCCCACCGAGAAGTCCAAAGCCCTAACTACGGTGGTTACCAAAAAAACCGATATTAAAATCATAAAAGGATATACGAGATGTGTGTTAGGAGAGTGATGTTTGCTACTTTACGAGAGGAGAATATTCAAATGAAATTGAATGCGAGAGAGTGGAGAAAGTGGAGGCTTGAGGAAGCATAGTCTTACACATTTATATATAGAGAGGGGGATAAGATCTAATCCCTCTATATATATGAATGTGCATGTAAGACTATCTGCTTTCATAGGTATCCACTCTCCTCACTCTCTTTTACATCCACTTTCATTTGAATACTCTCTTTTCATGTAGTGGTCAACTTCATTCTTCTAACATGCATATGTAATATATACTCTTATGCTTAATATCAACTGAACGATTTAACTGTAACTGAATATTAAAAACCAATTTTTAATATATATTTTATCTTCAAAATTGAAATACGCTCTTAACGATATGATATGTCCGCTTGTACTTTTAACTTCATATCTCTTTCAATTTTCAATATTTTTAGTTCTAACTTGAATTTGAATACTTTCTTAAAAGGAAATTATCCATAATTAAAAAAAATATATATATCACAATAAAAATTTGTTGGGGGGAAAAACGCACACCTCTTTATTTGTTGATCGGGAACTTTGGATAAAGGTTCAAAAAATGGATTAAACAGATTTAATCAACAAATAAGAATTTTAAATGGGACTTTACCAAAATGTCGTTAAGGATTCTTTAATCGAACTAGCAACAACGTTCGTTTTTAATTCGAGAAAATTGTTTAGGATCCGATTTTAATGATTATACAAGTTTTAATTAAAGTATTTATCAATCAATATCGAATTCGTAAAATCAAATATAATCGGTTTAAACTAACAAGTATCAGTACTTGAACGACAATCATTAAAAATAATCTTGATGATATTTAGAATAGAAACAAAAAAATAAAAAAGAAGGAGTTATAGAGAGATGATTGCAGGAAAGTAAATCGAAAATAAAGATTGGGTTAGAACATACAGCTTTCCATAAAACCATGTTGCCATGAATGCGGCGTAGTTGGTGTACAGGAACTGTGCAATGTTCAAAAATCGAGTAAAAGTTACAATGATTTGCCTATTTGTAGAAACATAAAAATAACAGGAAAGTAATATGCTAATAGTAATTGCCTAATCGGGATCTTGACACCTATCTTCAAACTTTTAGACCCGCTAGATTCGTAACCGCATTCATAACCGCTACGTCATTCTCGATTTAATCGACAACTGTTGCTCGAACGTCCATCAGTAGACCTTCTCTTCTGATCAAAATTAATTTCAATTATCTTTAGACACCCATCAGTAGATGCCTTATTCTACTCGAAAACATATCCTTGAACACCCATCAGCAAGCGTTCCCTATTACTCAAAAACATATTCTTGAATATCACTTCTTATATGCACTCCAGAAGACCCTTTCTACTAGATTGAAAATATATTCTTGAGTGTCTTTTGTACTGCCTTATGTTTCAAACATGACTGATGATCGAGAAAATGATTTAGTCGATCTTCCATTCTTAATCGAATTTTCTCGACACACACAATGATGAAAAACACACACCTAAAGAAAAAAGGCAACACCATAAAGAAAATAGGAAAGATCACAAATTTGTTTAACGTGATTCGGCCCCTTATGCCTACATCCACAACACCAATTTATTTAACTTGGTTTGGCACCTCATGCCTACATCCACAACACAACTTTGTTTAATGTGGTTCGAGCCATCATCCCTACATCCATAATCTTATCACAAGTTTTCTGGAAAAACTTGTAAACCCTCCCTTCACATGACCCCCTTCTCTCACTTAGGGTGGTGACTCCCTCTTCAGGTTGGGTGATTCTTTTCTTCTCAATAATTTCTATTTATAGACCTAGCATCCTAATCTTAAAAGAGGAAACAAATATCTAATTTACAGATAATATCTTTAAATTTAGACAATCCGAAAGATAAGATAATATCTTTTAAAATCTAAACAATATCTTAGAAATTTGAAATGAAAATTTGAATTGTTTCCCAACAATCCCTCCCTCAATTAAAATTTTTAATTTCATCTTCAATCATCCTGGTCATGGATGCTCGTCATGCTTCCGCTCCTTACAAAGTTTGGTATGTTTCCCAATCTGCTCTCCTTCATGAGTATTGGATGGTCTCGACTTACGCCGCCATTAGCTACCTCCATTGGAACATGCCGCTTGACTTCCACATTGTCAAGAAGACTTTCGACACAAGGATCCACACGGATCCACCATCAATTTCCTCAAGCTTCAATACTCTTCTCTTCTCTGGTCACCAGGCCATAGGAACCATCGGCTCTGATAACACTTGTTGGGGGAAAACACACCCCTCTTTATTACACAAAATGATGAAAAACACACACCTAAAGAAAAAAGGCAACACCATAATGAAAATAGGAAATATCACGAATTTGTTTAACGTGGTTCAGCTCCTCATGCCTACATCCACAACACCAGTTTATTTAACCTAGTTCGGTACCTCGTGCCTACATCCCCTCTCTCACTTAGTTTCTTCTCATCTCAATAATTTCTATTTATAGACCCAACATTTTAATCTTAAAAGAGGAAACAAATATCTAATTTACAGATAATATCTTTAAAATTAAACAAATCCTAAAGATAAGTTAATATCTTTTAAAATCTAAACAATATCTTAGAAATTTGAAATTAAAATTTGAATTGTTACCCAACAATTATTTATCATAAATATAAAATATAATTTATATGTTCATAAGTATTTATTTATTACACATTTTTAATTATAATATAATTTATATATTTAGAAGCATTTATCTATTATAAATTTTAATTAATTGTATAAAATAAACATTTATTTTGTGCGATGCACAACCTAAAATGTTAGTGATATTTTTTTGCTTCATCTAAAATACTAGTGATTAATATTTATTCTACCCATTCATATAAAATAAAATCAAAATAAATCTGAAAAGATAATAAATTGAACAAAATTAGAAGAAAACATTATCACAAAATAATTACTTAAAAAACCAAATTAAATTAAATATAAAAGACTAAACTGAAATCTAAATTCAATTTATAGAGAACAAATAATTAATAGATTTCAACAAAATTTACGTGTATATAGTCTCTTGTAATTTATTGATAAAAAAATATTGATATATTGATAAAAAAATATATTAGTAAGGAACGAACTCATGTTCCACCACAAGAATGTGAATTTGATTCTTGCTATCGATGTGAGAATCTTGTTGGTGGGTAATCTGTAAGTACCTCTGTAAGCGCTCATTGAGCTTTGAAGTCTATCCTAACTTTGGTGAGCCCCTGGAACCCAACTCACCTGAACTTTTTGAAAAAAAATAATAAAAGTCTCCTGTAATTTGAATAGTCACCTAAAGCTCAATGTTCTAATGAAATTGCACCACGTATTGCGCTGTGGTAACATTAAGTATAAACTGTTTTATATACTACCTTTTAAATCATATTTAAATTAACATTTTTATATTTTTATTAATATTATTTGTATATTTTATATTTATTTATTAGTTTAATTCTTATTATTAATTTTTAATTTTATAAATAAATTTAATGAGAAATTTATATTAATTCAAAACCTCACTTTAACTTTTTTTTGGTAATTTCATATATAATTTATAGAATGTTGTATAATACTAAAAAATATAAAAAAATTATTAATATCTTAATAACGGTTCAATTATGGTTAAACTAATAGACTGTGAATTAATTAATATATTTACTGCCACCAAATACATGGATCAACTTGTACGTAGTTGTTCAACTTTAATCCGTGGTCTCGAGTTGGAATTCTGGGTATGCAGTTGTGAATACTTGGAAAAGGAGAGTTTACCGTCAATAGTAGTTCTACAATATTTGAATAGGATTGTGTTCCGTAAGGGATACCTGTGCTCTAGAAAAAAATTAATATATTTACTAATTGGTTGCGATTAGTTCGAGTTTGGGAGAAAGGAACAAATTGTGTGAGAAACTATTTATTTGATGTCATTGATGACTGTCGTAGAATCCTTTAAAAAAAAATCACTCTTGCAGATAAGCTAGCAAAATTAGCCTTTTCTTATCAAGAGATGCACTTGCTGGATGATCTGCTAATCACCAGGTAATCCCAGTTGTTTTATCTTAGACAATTATCTCTCTTTAATAATACAAGTTTATTCCCTAAGAAAAAGGAAACATTACTTACAATGAAAAATCAAATATCATCCACATAATTAATGTGTATCTTTTTCTTTTATCAGCAAATGAAAAGAAAATTTATTAACAGGTACCAAAGATACCCACAAAAAGAGTACTAGATTACAACTTTAAAAAACAAACACATTCTTATAAACCAACCCTGTGATAGAACATAATTAGGCATCAATTAGATATTCATTTTTTGACATTTCAAATATCATCCACAAAATTAATGTGTATCTTTTTTTTTTAATTTTTTTTTATCAGCAAACGAAAAGAAAATTTATCAACAGGGTACCAAAGATACCAGCAAAAAGAGTACTAGCTTACAACTTTAAAAAACAATACATTCTTATAAACCAACCCTGTTATAGAACATAATTAGGCATCTATTAGATATTCATTTTTGGACATATTTAGCATGATTTTATGTTTTATTTTGACCTCTTGGTTGAGTTTTGTGAGATTGGGTCTAATTGGGCCTAAGTGTTGAGTTTTGTTAATTTTTGCATTTTTTCTCATCTTGACACTGTTTTCTTGTACAGGGCATAACTTTTGCCACAAAGCTCCGATTTGGGTGATCTTGGTCTTGTTGGAAAGCTAAGGAGGAGGAGCTCTACATTTTTTTGTCTCTCACAAGCCCAGGCCAACTCGAATGATTTAGGGGTCAAAATCAAGCTACAAAGTTGTCGCCCTACACTTGGATTTTTCTGTTTTAGCACTTTGGACTTGGTTTTGTGATTAGGGGCCTAATTAGAGTTTTAATAGGATTTTAGGGTCTTAATTAAGTGGGCTTCAGATGTTTTAGGAAGCCCACGAAATTAAGAGCCCCTCTCTTGTAAAAAAAATAAAAAAGATTACACTCTTTGTAGAGAGACACACTTTTACACTTTACACTTTCATTATTTTATATGAAGGGTTTTTGCTCTCTTCTCTTTCTTCTTCCTCCTCTCCCTTTCTTCTTTCTTCTTCATTTTTCTGATTTAAGCTCTCAATGAAGCTATTCATGAAGGCTAAATTCGTTTTCAATCCAAGGATCCCAATGATGGTGGTAAAATTAGAGTTCCCCCTTCCTCAATTTTTGAATTCATGTTCTTCCCCTTTTTTGTTTTTCAGTTTCTAAGTTTGAATCATGATTATGATTAGGTTTAGTAAATTGAATTCGAATTACGAATAGGTCATCGATTGGTTGCCAGTCAATACGAATCTGTGCCTTAATTCATGATAGTTAAGGAATAAGATTGAATTTCAGTTTTCATGAATAAATGTAAGATGATGATCTTATGAATTCGGTTTTAATTTGCATGTTCATGGATTCGTGTTTGATTTATGGAACAATGATGGTTTTACCTGAATTTGGATCCTTGGGTTGATATTACTCTAATTTTGTTTCCATTTTTGTTTTCTTGTTAATTTATGTAATTTCTAAACAAAATCCTCCCTATTTTCAAATTGATATCAATATGTTTGATTAATTGTGTATCTTAAAAATGACTTGAGTTTGACCCTATATTGTAAAATTTATTGGAGAACTTATAATCTTTTGATAACAAGCCGACATTGTTGACACCCCGACAAAAAGGCGTATTGCTATATGAATCATTTAACCCCAAAAATACTAGCCTTGTACCTAGGTAGCTTTATACTGGGAATTAATGTGTATCTTATGCATGATAATTCTTAAAATTGATTTTTTTCTATAGACAAAATTAATAAAACTTATGTATTAGATTAAATTTATATAGGCTGATAGAGGAACAAGTTTTGATGATATTTTGCAAAATATTACAAGATAACTATAAGAGATTAATTTGTCAATTTAAATTTTTTTACATTATCAGTCAGTTAGAAATTATTCCAAATATAATTTTTAAAATAACTATTACAAAATCACCTATCTTCTAATAAATAACAATCTATGATTGGATATAAGTGTACAAAGTCTTTGCATTCATTATAAGAATTCTCTCTACGATAGTGGACCTATTACGGTGGGCCTGAGGTTGCCGGTAATAAAGAGAGGCATTACATTGAATTTTTCCACTAGTAAATTAAAGACAACTTTTCTATAAGTAATGTAATAAATTTACCCACAACATAGTCTTCAATAACATTATAGTAGACTTCTCTTCAAAAAAGAAAAAAGAAAAAAGAAAAAAAAACATTATAGTAGACTTAGCCGTCCGTCGGTAAATATTGATAAGAAAATTTTAATTAATTTTTTATTTATACAGATATGTTACAAGCGTCCAATCTATTGATAATAGACTACTCAACATTTCTTTCTTATTTGTCAAAGTTAGCTTCCCATTTCTTTTTCACTTGATGGAACCTTGAATTGGGAAAGTTCTTAGCTAGAGACCTTTGGTTATGTCAAGCATTCTATCTTTATGGTTGGACGAAGACCCGGCTGCTATAAAAAAAACGTGTATTGTTTATGTTTTGCTTCATTACAGGGCTATGAATATGAAGATGTCATACTCTGCACCGCTAGTTTTGTTCCTTGTACTTACGATCTTCACCCCTTCAAAGCTTGCCGAGTCCAGGATTTTAGCTGTACCATCTCCATTGTTATGGCCTAGAAGTCAACCTCCCATCAGTTTCAGGATGATGCATCCACCACCACCACCACTAAGAAGGTCCCCACCACTAAATAGTTCTACTTTCGAGATGGCACCACCACAGCCACCAATACCATCATTCTACAGGCCTCAAAACAAGGGGACGCCTTATGCTCATTATCCCTAGTATCTATCTCATCTTCAGCAAGTGTTTATTACAATAATTTAAAGTTTAATGGTAATACACTGACGGTGTAAAACTATTTTACACAGTTATCCAATTATAAATTACCGTTGATACTACTTTTAAAGTAATTTTGTACAAGTCAACAAACTTACCATATATGATAGGTTGTGATTGGATGTCGGTGTAAAACTTTTTTACACAGTCAGTGCATAGCCCTTTTTCTCATAATTTAATTTTCTCAAATGCATTAGGTGAATATCGTGATGTTATGTGTCTTAAATAAGCGTGTATTTGGATGTGGATGATTTAAAATATAAATTAAAAGAAAAAATAAGTTAATGATCTACGTTTCGTGTTTGAGTTCTCAAAAACAATGGAAATAAGGATGCTTATAAATTGACAACCCTCTTTTTTTTTTTTTTTTTCTGTACTATTCAATTTTCTCTTGAGTTCAGGCACTTTACAGGAAATTAATAAAATATTTTATCTGTTTTCTTTTTTCAAATTTCATTTAGGAAAGAAGTTTTTGATCTAGAGAAACGCTTGCGAATTCCATGTACAAAACTAAAACACCAATGTCAGCGAAGATTTGAAGAATCGACTTCAAATCAGAACTTTTTAAGAGTAGAAGGGCCAATCAAGAGTTAATCCCTCCTTGGTCCCATTTAAGTTAAAATTTCGTATTTTGATTTAGAGAAACTTGTTCAGAGCTGGGGCTCACGAAGATCATGAGATCAGGCACAATATTATTATAATAAATGTCGAGGAACTAAAATCTATTTAAGATATTCACCTTTCTCAATAATTCAGGCACAATAAATTTCATGCCCTCGTCAAGTTATTATTTAAGGGGTGTTTGTTTCACGGATTTGATTATATTATCGGAAATCATATTTCTGGGAATGCTATTACTGGGAATGTTATTCCCATCGAAGGTGTTTGGTAAATACTTCTAATTCCTGGGAATGTTTTTAAATTTATTTTAATTTAAAACAAAAATATTAAATAAATAAATAAATGAGGTAGAATAAGAGAGAAGTGATAAATTATTTTAAACATTCCCATGAGAATATAAGATTTCCACCCTTTTACATGGAAATATGAAGATGGAGAAACATGTATACTATGGATTCATGGAAATGAATTATGCCTAAGAATATTTTTTGATTACCTTTTAACAAACATGGGAATATATATTCCCGTCTTCACATTCCCGGGAATTCAATGAGATTTCGTGAAACAAACGCCCCTAACATGCATAAGATCATGAGATCATAATAAAAATGTAATACTAACATAACTTACAGCTCCCTTCCTTTCTTTTTAACCGTTGAATTTTTGAAAAATTTAATTGTACACTTATTTGTCTCCTAATATTTAATTATTACTATACATATGTATTTATTGTGGAGTAGAAAGGAAAATGGGTAAAATAGGAAATCCCACTATTATTTTATTGGAATCAAGAAAGTTTATTGCATTTCTTGGTTTCTTCCTAACAACCTTAAAACGGAGGGAGTAATTGCTAACACTATTGTAGTAACTCATACCTTGCACAAGTATTAAGTTAACACTTTATAATATGCTACTATTTTATACTGGTTTAATTATTTTGGGGGTCCCCATACTTTTATCAAATTTTTAATTAGGTGCCTAAACTTTTTTTTTCTTTTAATTGGGTCCTTGAACTTTTTTTTTTTTCAATTGAGTCCCTAAACTTATATTTATTTTTCAGTTGGGTCTTCCTGTCTAATTCTGGTTATGAAAAATTAACCACAGACACCTAATTAGAGGTGTAGTGGACCGAAGCTTCTAGAGTGTGCTGTAAGCACAATTGAGTCAATTGTAGAAGTTTTTTGCAAAATTTCAACCTTCTGCAGAACCAAATAATTGTGAAAGAATATCTAGGAGAGCTAAATAATAATAATAATAATAATAATAATAATAATAAAGGGCAAGTAGTATAACCAAAACATATAGTCATAAAGTATAATATTTAATAGAATAAATTTAAAAAAATTTTATACTCATAATGTATTAAAATTAAATTTAACTCTTATAATTATCTTATAATTTTTTGCACATGGTTGATTTTGTCTATGGAAAAAAAATTAATTTTAAGAGTTATCATGCAGAAGATAGACATTAATTTTGTGGATGAGAATTGATTTTTCATTATATTAATTGTTTCTAAAACTAGACTAATAATTGAATAAGTATATATGTTAATTCATAATTTATTGGTTTACTCATGATTCAACCGTTGTCAAACTGTTGATCATAATTAAATACATATTTTTAATATTATATAATTTACTATAGATTATATATGAAATTACAAAAATAAGTTAAAGTAAAATTTTGAATTATTGTAAAAAAGTATATTATATGTATTGATATTGTGACACCCTCACAAGTATTACCGCACATGTGTACATATAATGTGGAATTAAAATAAAAGAAAAAAACTCCAAGCTATTGTAATATACGTAACCTACCCAATCCAATCGGTTAGCTTCTTCTAGTTCAATATGGTGGATGGATACTCATTCGATTGAGAATAATTGAATGTCACCCCTTTGATTCTCTCAATGCATAACCAGAAAGGTAAAAAATGAAGAATGTTGGGATATTGGCAAGAGTGCTCAAATAACAAAGTGATGAGTAAAGTATCGTCTATCCACAGGGACTTGTGTGATAATCGGATGATTAATAATAAATTTAATAGATTATGAATGTTGAGAAATTAAGTAACCAAAATTAGAAGACAATTGCATAAAAATAAAAGAGAAAAGTAAAAAAAATTGGATTTTGGAATTTTATCTAACACTTAGCGTGCGCAATAAACGAGGTCTAAATAAATGAAAGAAGCTCATCGGGGTTTAACTTCATTAGACCGTCCTATCATTTAATCACTATTATTATCATTCAATCAAGGTTATGCTATCATCAACCCATAAATTATCCTAACCTTGATCCCTTAAAATGAGAGAACCTAAGTCATTTGATTCCATCATCAATGTCTTTAATTCGTGTAACCAAAGTACTTGTATTAAGAATAAGAGTTCTAACAATGATCAATCCTTTTTACCCTACCCCTAGGTATAAAAAGTATTGGTTGCTTTCTTTAGTTCGCAATTCAAAAAAAATTTTCAATTACAATTGAATAAAGAGAATTATGCAATTAGTTGATCAGGCTAAAAACAAAACATTAAAGATATAAGAGAAGCAATAACAATCCTTTATTGAATAATAAAAAGTGTAATTACATGAAAGTAGATCCAATTACATTAAACCCCAAGCCGTGGGTGAAAAATGAACTGATCATGGAGAGGGAACCCCTAAGCATAGACGTCATCACAAACTCCTTCTCTGACCTCGGTGCGTTTTGGATGCAAGAATGGGATGTGTAAAAACTTATGTTAGAGGCCTCTATATATAGTAACTAGAACTGGGCTTTTAGCAATGTGGGCTTATCTTTTCAGTTCACTTAAGCTTGCCCAAAAGTGGGCTCACTTAAGTGAGCTAAAGTCTCAAAATTTCCTCATTTATGTTACTCGCTTAAGCTTGTCCAAAAGTGGACTCGCTTAAGTGAGCTAAAAATCACGAAAGCCCTTCAGATAGGTGGCTAGCTTAAGTTAGCCTAAAATTTGGCAGGCTTAAGCAAACTTAGCAACTTCCAAATTCTTCAATTTCTTCCCTCTTTCAATGACAATGGTCCTTTAATCATCTCTAAGAAGAGTTCCTCAATGTAATTTCTACAAAAACAAGCAAAACAACACAAAGATCATAAGGAAAAAGCAATAAAACTAAATTCCTAACTATCAAATGCATTTATTAATAAAGAAATTGAATTGAGTTCAAAAAAGGTCCAAAAGCATAAGAGGTATACATTAATTGCACCAAAAATACTGCAAACAGCAAGTATAGGTGCCAATTATTGTGACACCCTAAATATGTAGAGCTCACATATCCTGTGAAACGATAACTAACTTACGGAAATGTACTTATTAATAAAGGGTTATCTTAAAACTTTTGATTTGGTTATATTGAATAAAATAAAAGCCTTTCAAAAACTCGTTCATTTCCTTCTCGTGATAAAACCTCTTTAATATCGCGAAACATTATTCATCCATACATAATTAACAATAGATATCAATGATTAAATGAAAACATACATCTCAAATACAGAAAAGTACTACACCATAATATATAATTATCCATAACCGCCAAGTCAAAACCATAAAATATTGAGATAAGGTATGAGAAAATGTCAACATCAGTAGTAGGGACGATACCCATATATAGACCGATAAATAAAGGAGTCAAATTGATAAAAGGTACATAGGTGATAATAAATACAATATCCAAATCCTAGACTACCCCACATCAAATATAATGAAAAGGGAAAAGAACTAGAATTCTAATATCTCACCTATGTCCTAACTAACCTGATATATCCACACTATCGACCCCTAACTAGCCTAAGAAGAATCCTTAGCAGAATCCTCCTTTGGGTCTCTTTCAGGGTCTCCTTCTGGGTCCTATCCTAGTTGCACGCTCCTGCGTCCAACGTAGGGCAAATCAAAGTAAATTGATTGACCGATTGGTCCAGATCTTGCTAATGCGAAGCAAAAACGTACCCATCCCTGAAATGTATCCTCCTCGTTATACTCATTTTGAGTCCACACTTCTCTAAGCATGCAGAATCACATCCTGATCACTAGAGGCCTATCCTCGTGGTCCATCAGAATCTGACAATAAAAGTGTATGGAGTGAGCCTCTTATCCCTTTTAAGCTATAAACAAAAGACCTTTCGGTCACACAACAAGCAACTGACCACAATGATGTGATCTCTGACGAGTCTTTCTCTCAAACTAAACATGTTATCCACTAATTCTCGACACGTCACACTTCAGGCCTGTTGCCACTAGAACTTCTAGAACTCAGTGGTCTTACATTATTTTTTTATCTGGATGACGATTGGGAGTACACCCCTTGTCATGGTACGATGACAGGGCTCTCACCAAACTTGGTTATGCCTCGCATTTGTTGGGGTTGCCAAGCCAGCTCCATGAAATCCATCACAACTCAGGGTCTCACCCCCAAGAAACATCAAGTCAACAAGCATACCACAGGTACCAATCTGTGGTCATCCATTTTCCTCATTGGGTGACCCATCACACTATTCTCCTCACCGGGGTCAAACCTTATAAATTGGTGTGGAATTCCTCTGTCATTGGGACTAGATGGTAATTAGACAACGTTGCAAGCACGAGACCACGCCTTTGGCTTTACATCAACAATGAAGATTGACATCCTCTTTACCACCCCAAATGGGTCAACTTCACTAATTCCATCATTCATAAATCCACCTCTTATCACAGACGAAATTCCAACACCCAACCATTTGACATTCGTCTTCACGACTAATCACGTGGGTCGTACATCCATCGAATTGTATACCTTTCCGCACCACAAACACATATTGTTCATCACGTCCACGTCACACATGAGAGGAGAAGGATTTACCTTCTTCCTCCAATACACATCATCATCAACCAATATCAAAGGTCAACACATACCACAAACAATGTGCTTCAAGAACCACAACACACATCATGATTTCATTTCATGATCCCCAACATCTTATTAAGATTTATGTACTTCCTCACTCTCTCAAGTCTTGTGCAAAGATTTGAATTCTTTGTCTTCATTCCTAAGCATAGGTCCTAAAGGTTTTGTCTAAGTCCACTTACAATGTCCACTTCATACGTTTAAGGTACCTAAGCATTTGCTAAGTGTGTAATTAATGTGTTCTCACTCTTTCTTAAGTGTTACTTCACTATCATTAATAGTGAATATTTTATTTATTAGGATAAAAATCACATTTTTCACAAATGCACTCACACTAGAGTCCATTTGCTTTCCCTCCCATAAGGATTTTTTGGTCCTTATCACCAAATCACAATATCATCAATACAATCTCACACAAGCAAACAATTTTTAATTGTTATAGTTATTCTTGGACACTGAAAGTTTGGTTTTGTAGGTGTATGGTTTTATTTACTCTTCATCACATGTATAGGCTAGAGTTTTTTTTTATAAGTCATAGCTGCTGTTATCTTTTGTTTTGTAGACCTTTGTTTGTTTGCAATTTTGGCTTCATATTGTAATCCTTTTTCAAACCAGGTTTGACACATTTTGTGCTTTTAGCTAGTATTAATAATATTCATCTTGGCTTTTAAAAAAAATCAAACAATTTAAATTCCAGCACATAGTTGCCCGAGGATCACGCTCCTCCCAGTCTCCAATAACTGTTCAATATATAGTAAATAGGAAATTAAGGAAAGCTAAATCACACACTATTTAACTAATAATTGAAGCTAAACAAATGCAATAAATAAATCATTGAATTTAAAGTACAGAGGTCTCCTTTTTAGGTAGTACCCCTCAATCACATTGATCAAACAACAAGCTCCAACGACTAATTTAAGACAAAAATTTAATAAAGTAAGCATGTTGTACAAGTAAAGAAAAAATTATTTGGTACATCATTTCAATTCAGAATACTCTTATTTTTAACAGAGACATTTTTCATCATGCACAAAATAACACATAAATTTAGCTCCTCAAGATTCAATCTACAAATAAGGTTTTTAATTTTATTTTCACTATTGGTAGTTTACAGAAAAACATAGTCCAATAATTATGAAAAATAGTAAATCAATTAAAGACTTCCTAAAAATTTTCAGCCACACTCAATAATGTCCTATACAACATATATAAATTTTTCAGAATTTATTAAACACTAAAAATTCCCTTTTTCTATTTCTTTTTCCTTGCAGCCAGAAAACAGAGTATGCATCAATAATTTTGAAATAATTAGTATATTCATTCCGAAAATTCAGAGAAAATTCCCACACATTTTGAAGAGTATATTTAAATACATATAATTTTTCCAGAAATTATGAAACTTGAAAAGTATTTTCCCAATTAAAACATAGTGCAGGACAGAACTCAGTTTTCACATCAATAATTCAAATTAAAATATTGAAACAACTTGTAAAATCATGAAAAAATTAAGAGATGTACTATATCATTCCTAACAGTGGTTCATGGCTCACAAATTCAAAAATACCTCTTTTTTCAAAATTTAATCATCTAATTTCATTCATATGACAAATTCAGGGTAATACGAAAATTAATCAAATTAAAATAGTAGATGAACTCGAAAAATTACGAAAATTTTTGTGGTGATTCCAAAGGCCATTTTATAGTGGTAAATTATCTCAGAACCCCAAAATAGGGCATGAAAAATATCAAAATAAATTTCAAACAATAGTAAAACCAAATTGCAAGTAATGGTATTTTTCACACAATGAAGCAGACACACATTAGATAGAGAATACCCATGACCCAAAAATTAAATATAATGGAGAGTACTCCATGAAAAGTAGCAAAGCCCAAGAAAATGAGAAGCTCCTCCTTAGTAGGCGCCGAAACCAAGAAAGAGAGGGGGAAGGGAGCTCACTTGCTTGCTTAAGTGAGAGGGAGCTTCTAGCTTGGAGTTTTGGGGCTTGGGTGACCATTTTTGTCAAGCTTTTGTAAAGGTAAGCTCTAAATCATCATCTTCTTCCCCAAAACAGAGCATGAAAAATATCAAAATAAATTTCAAACAATAGTAGTACCAAATTGCTAGTAATGGTATTTTTCACACAATGAAGCAAACACACATTAGATAGAGAATACCCATGACCCAAAAATTAAATATAATGGAGAGTACTCCATGAACAGTAGCAAAGCCCAAGAAAATGAGAAACTCCTCCTTACCTAGTAGCTTTGAATGCAAGAAAATGAGGTTTGAAGCACTTGATTGATCTCAAGCATCTAAGAAGCCATTATTGTTGTAACACCTTAAATCCGGTTTTACATATATTCTCATTTACAAACTTATTTTAATTTAATAAATGTGTCGCTTCATTCAATATACGGAAAAAGGTAAGGAAAAGATCCTTTCATTATTTTCAAAACGTGTTATTTGGATTTGCAAGAAAACCATGTAGCATTGTTTCGATCACAAATAAGCATTTAATTTCAAGATGAGTAGAATGAATACAACGAGATATTTTTTTCTCTAAAAGATATGCATATATATGTATATATGAAGCAGTAGTGAGTGACATAATAGAAATGTTTTCCTGAGCAGGAGTAATATACATACTACCCAAAATATATAAAAGCTACATAAGGTGATAAAGTAAGATGACAAAAGCTACCCAATATATATATATATATATATATATATATGTCAAAATCTGAAACCTAGGTCTACCCATATTCAAATACATAAAAAAGAAAACCTAGTCTCAGAGTAGTCATCTCTAAACCCAACCCTGCATGTTAGACCAACCTCCAAACGAAAAGTGACAAAGCTAATGAAGATAACATCTTTATGACATCCACAGGTACTTCCACAAGTTCCTAAAAGAAAAATAAACAGAGGTTGAACTCTCTGCTTCATTAAGCAGTACACACAGAACGACTTGACAGTCACATACACAATCCTACTAGCCACCATGATGTGGTTCTCTAACGGTCACACTCGAAACCTATTCGTTTCCAGAGCTATTCTTGTAAATTATTTCACACTGGCCAGCTGCCATTGGAACTCTCAGAGCTCAGTGGTCTTACACATATTAAAGTCGGATGACTTGCTGGGAGTACACCCTTCACCACGGTACAATGGCAGGGCTCTCACCAACACGGTTGTGTCTCGCATTTGTCGGGATTGCCAAGTCGGCACTATGGAAGCACGACCACAAACTTGGCGCCAGATCCCCAAGAAACAGCAAATCAGCGAGCATACCTCAGGTACCACTCTGTGAGGTCATCCAATCTCCAAGGATTGACTCCTCAACCACTACCTCTCATCGGGTTCATCTCTTATAGGTTGGTGTGGCTTCATTGCCAAAGGTACTGAACGACGATCTTCCACAACGTATGTCCCCGACATACCATACAAAGATCCACTTTCCACCACCACAGTGGTCACACATTCCGACCCCATTCCTCACGAGCATATCGCTCACCACAGTTGAAGCCCCCACACAACCTCTTCCACAATTGTCCAATCAAGCTTTGTCCACGAACACCTTCGTTCAACTGTCTCACACGACTTGGAGTTAGAAGTTCCTTACTCCTTTGGGTTCTCACCACAATTCGGACAATTTTATTATGTTTTATATATTCCTTACCCTTTCAAATGTCTTATGATTTGATAAAAGAAAGATATTTATACCTACCCTTATTCCTCCATGCAAAGGTCCTAAATTCTTTTCTATGTCCAATGCATAAAAATAAGGAGTTAATTAATTTATTTAATAAAATAAAATCTTACCTCCTAATTAATTGTGGTCTCTATTAGTGTTTCATTTATCTTTAAATGGCAATCTTGCCATGAACACTAGAACAAAGTCATAGTCTTCACAAGTACTCGTGCCCGAGTCTTGTGAGCACATCACAGAGGCAAACAACATTGTCACAAGATCCATCCTACAGTCAAAAGACTATATCACACATGCATTTCCAAAACATATTTCAAATATTAAATATCCAAGATTCACATCCTTGGGACTTAAAATGAAACAGAATAGGTCAATGGATATTATATATCCACTGCCTTACAAAATTCACACCTCAATAAACAAATATCACAATTCAATAATTTTATCACATTAACAAAATTGACCAAATGAGGTCAATTTCTCTTTGGCAGTACTGAATGTGAGTTCTCACTGATACAAGCAAATGACCTCAGAATTTAAAATTTTTTATATCAAATCGAAGCTCTTGAAATATATTTTATATAAAGGTATTTGACTTATAAAATCAACATCTAGAAAATTTTATAAAAATTTTCTAAGTCAGCAGCCCTGAATTTTGAGTGCTCACTGATCATAGCTCAAAGAAATGTAAATTTCTCCCACTTCCTAAACTTTTTTTGAGCTGAACTTTTTAAAGTAGAAAGGTAACATCTTTATATTTCTAAAAAGGTAACCCTTGCCCCCAAATTCTTTCCCTATTGTTCCCAGTAAATTTGTTTCTAATAGCCTAAGTTTCAGACTCAAAACAGAGCTCAAAAACCGTTGCCCTGTTTCTTTTTAAAAAGTTAATTTAGAAATTGGACATGATAATTTTTGTAATTTATATGGTTAAAAAGTTTGTTTTGTCTAGTTTTTAATGGTTAAAAAAAGAAAAATAAACATTAAGCACAAAAGTGGAAATTTGAGAAAAACAGAGACATGTTCCAGGGAAACTTGAAAACAGAATAGCCATTTTGAAAGCCACGGATGAACTTTAAGACTTAATTTTATTTCCATGGTGTTAAAATAAAAGTTGTTCCTTTTTGTGTCTGTTTTCATTAAAAACAAATTTGGTAAAAAACCAACGGTTAGATCTTCTAAAAATCACAAAATCGTGGGAGCTGTCCAGGGACACTCGAACCTAACAGCTAATGTTACATTGTTTTGGAGTTTGTTTTCAACATGCAACCTTCATCAATTAATTTTACGAAAATTGGGCATGGATTCCCTTGTTCCAGGGGCCTTCCCACTCAGTTTTAAAAGAACAAAAATAACACTAAGGCCAGGACATGCACTCACACAGCCACTGCCAAGGGTTTCAACCCATTTCATCAACTTTTCACATTCAAGCATTCAAACAAACGCACATAACAGCCAAGAGAGGGACATGCATACAAGATGTGGTTGAGACCCCTAACCCTCAACCACATGTACAGAATAAAGCTTAAATCCACAAAGAGTTCCCCTCACCTTTGTTGAGGTTCAGCAGAGATAGAGGAAGAGAAGATGAAGGTGAAGAGAAGGCATGATGTTGGTGATGAAATAAGGACCTCTCAGCTTGTATGCAACCTACCAGCTTCACAAAAAAATGGTTTCCTCCTTCCCTTTTGGGTGTCTCAGCCAGAAGGATCAAGGGAGAGAAGAGAGAAAACTAAAAAAATTGATATTGAGTGTTGTGTGTGTGTTGTGGCCGTGAGGGAAGAGAGAGAATAGAGGATTTTGGCCTTAACTTAGTTGCTAAGTTAAAGTAAGGTAGAGGAAATGAATTGGATTTTAGTGAGAGAGAAGTTTAGGGGGAAGGGAGACCGTGGGATTCAAGTGGGAAAGGAGGGTTTTGCATGAATTTCAATTGGTTAAAGGGTGTGATTTGGTAGTTTTAGGTACTGAGTTTAATTTACACAGTGTAATTTTATACTGTGTAATCGTAATAAAATGTGATATAAAATTTTAGAACTTAATTTCAAATAATCTTTATAACTCTTATGAAATAAAAACTTTTTAATAATTTTCATAAAATTTTCTCTGTAGAGTAATTGCTCATAGATGAATTTTACGAAAGATAACTTGGCGTGCAAGTTTCAGAGTTCAAAAACGGTTAAAACAAATTTTCATTCAAATAAACAACTAATACAGAGCAACAACCATTTTTATTATTTATTTTTTATCGTTATCCACAGTAGATTTATTTCCTTTCCAGATACTTTTAATAATCAATCCACAGATAAAACTAATTATTTATTTTCCTTTATTTTTCTTAATAGCTCAATTAATTACTAACTATATTTTAATTACTCCAAGTATATTCTTTTCTTATTTAAAACAAACAATTGAATCTCCATCAATTTCTAATTAATCTCTCATGTTTTTACTTACTAAGTTGTAATTTTCGGAGTGTTACAATTGTCACAAGAGGATGAAGATGATGAGTTTCTTAAGCTCTAATGGTGAAGAACAAAGGAAGAAGATGATGATTTAGAGCTTACCTTTACATAAGCTTGACAAAAATGGTCACCCAAGCCTCAAAACTCCAAGCTAGAAGCTCCCTCTCACTTAAGCAAGCAAGTGAGCTCCCTTCCCCCTCTCTTTCTTGGTTTCGGTGCCTACTAAGGGAAGAGGAGGCTCCACTTGGTTTTTATAATGGGTCCCCAACCTTAATGGGGGCCCAATTAGAGAACATGTTAGGTTAATTCCTTAGTTAGTGTATTTGATTAAATTCTAAGTTAATTTATTTAAGGAGAGAGACAACTAATCTTTAACATGTACTACTCTAAATAAATAAATTCTTATTATTTCCTTTTTGTATTATTTTAATGAAGTCCAAGTTTAATTAGAATTAATTTCCATAATTATGCACTCACATAATCTATATATCTTTAATTACTAGACTTATTTAAATTAAGCATTATAAACCATTACAAATTTTAATTACACTACTAAAGAGTTAATTTTTTCTTCTTTGTCTCAATCTTTTTTTGTTTTTTGAAACTGCAATTCAAGAATTTTATTAATAAAAAGATAGACCAAAACAGCCTTTATGGGGGTTTTCCATCATCACTGAGAAATTTAAAGAATCTTTTAATTTTGGATCTAGGAGAGAACCATCTGTCTGGGTTTATACCTTCATGGATAGGGAACATTTTCTCCTCAATGCAGATTTTAAGGCTGCGGCAAAACAGGTTGAATGGAACAATTCCTTCAGAACTCTGTCAACTTTTTGCACTGGAAATCTTAGACCTTTCAAACAACAACTTGATGGGCTCAATCCCTCACTGCATTGGAAATCTAACAGGAATGGTTTTAGGAAAGAAATCTTCTGTCATCCAACCTAGTAATGGGACTACATATGATGAATGGTATAATCAAGAGGTCAGACTAGTCATTAAAGGAATAGAACTTGACTATACCAGAAATCTAAAACTGGTAGCCAACATGGACTTGTCAAATAACAATTTGAGTGGATCTATTCCGGATGGAATTACACTACTTTCTGCATTGCAAGGCCTAAATCTATCATACAATTATCTGTCAGGACATATCCCTAAAAGGATAGGGGACATGAAATCACTAGAATCTCTTGACCTCTCTCATGACCAACTTTCAGGCTATATTTCGGACAGCATATCGAGTTTAACTTGGTTAAGCCACTTAAATTTGTCCTACAACAACCTTTCAGGACCAATTCCCAAAGGAACTCAATTGTCAACCCTTGACGATCCTTTCATTTATACTGGCAACCCATTTCTTTGTGGAACTCCACTACCAAATGAGTGTTCTGCTGATGATTCCCATCATGGCAATGAAGATGAAGATGGCAAAGAGGATAAACGGAAGATATCGTGGTTTTACTTTGTCATAGCACTTGGCTATGCTATTGGATTTTGGGCTGTGATTGGAAGCTTATTGGTGAACACGAGTTGGAGAAATGCTTACTTTAAAAGCATTCATGAGACATCGCATGCTGTAAATGTAACATTTGCATTACAGTTAGCAAGGATTCAGAAAAAGATGTATAGGGTTGCTAAGTGACAGTGTCTTTATGCCTTTTACATATGTTTTATGCCCTTGGAAGATTTCAAGTTTATTTTGCTTGTTTAGAAGTTGCTTCGGCTCTTGTAAGTAACTAATAAAGCTAAATGTAATATTTTGATTGTCGTGCCAAGAGTACTTCTGTATTATTCTAGTTCAGTTAATAATTTGCAAATATCAGGTTTAGCTTTCCTATTCATCAATAATCCGAGTCTTGCTTCATTTGGAGGAAGCTGGTTTGTGGAAACTACCTCCAACTTTGATTGATCATTGTTATATAATTCATATGTTTTGGTTAATAAGAAGCAGTTGTTGGAAACTACCTCCAGCGTTGATTGACCATTGTTGCTTGACTTTAATTGGCTCAACAATGTTTAGTGCTTCCATGTAAACAAAGCCAATATGAACGCTTAAAGGTGCATATGCATTAGTCTTGGTCCATTGCTTGACTTTGGTTGGACTATATGCTCTGTGCTTTCATGGTAATTTACACACGTCAATTCAATTGTTCCAAACAGCACATTAGTCCGTTGCTTGACTTTGGCTGTGGACTATGTTCAATGCTCATGGAAAAATGTACAAAAGCCAATATGAATGCTTAAAGGTGGTTCTAGCGTATAGGTGGGTTATAGCTTTTATGGCCATTGCTTTACTTAAGGCTGTGTTTGGTAGGGGAGAAGAAATAGAGAGAGGGGAAGTAGGTAGGTGAGAAAAGAAAAGAAAAAAAATAAGTGAGAAATAGAGAGAAATAAAGGTGGTTTGGTATAAGAGAAATAAAGTGGAAATAAAAAAGAAATATTTGAATTAAGGTAATTTGGTATGTAAAAGAAGAAAGGAATTTATAATGAAAGTACTTTAATACCCTTCCAGTTAGGTGAGTTTTTTTTTTTACTCTAATTGCAACGAGCCTTTTACATAGACTAGTTTTTCATCCCGTGCATTGCATGGATATAAATAAGATCAAATATTTTAATTGAAAATATAATTACATATTAATTAATTTTTCTAATTTTAAACAGTTTTATTAATTTCATAAATTGAAAATTTGTATAAAAAGTTAAATATTTTTGCCAACATATTTAATAAAAAATAGTTTTATATTTTATTGTTAAATTATTTAATTATTGTTAAACTATACTTTTTTTAAGCATCAATTTGCAAGCATTGTTAATGTATTATTTAATTTCTTGTCATTGCAAAGTTGAAATGTATTGCATGATAGTACTATGAATACATGATTAATATATATTGTTTTATCTATTGTCAAGATACCACATATTTTGATTTTGGAAAATACATCGCAAATACAAATTTATCTATAACAAAAAAATAAAATAAAATAAAGAGAGAAGTTTTATGCATTCCAAAACTTGGGCATATCTTCACTTAAGATTTTTTTTTCTACTATTGTTAACACCATATATACAAACGGCCTTCAACCTTAGAAAGATAATTCATGTGAAGTTAATTTTTTTTTATCCAGTGAAATTAATAATATATTTAGTTAATTTTGGATTATAATAGTATCTTTTTCTTCATCTCTTATAGTCATTAAAACTAATTAATTTTCTATTTTACTGTTTATTTTAAATAAATAATTATATATAAAAATTATTTTGAAATATACATATAGATCAACGCAACCCGTGCGAATGACTTGTGTATATATTAGGCTAAAATGCAATTTTAATTTTTCTTTTTTACTCAATCTGTAGTTTTGGTTCTCCTACTAAAGAAAAAATAGAGACATTTAACCTCTTGTTTTACAAAATTGAGGATTTTGATCCAATCGTCAATTTCATGGCATTGACCGTGATGTCTAATGATGACTATACTGATGTGTTTATTTTTCATTTGTTTATTTAAAGGTGCATAGTTTTTTTTTAATTAATTAACATAATAAGGAAATTGAACAAATAAAAATTGTTTATAATTTTTAGTTTTTAATTAAATCCTTATTAAATTAAATGATCTACGAATCAAATATTAATTAAAAAACAATATTATAATGTCATGCCAATGAATTAGTGGTCAATGTTTTTGAATTAATAGTCAATGTCCTAAAATTGATGATTGGGGCCAAATTCCTCGATTTTGTAAAATATGAGAATTAAATGTCTTTATTTTTTATAGGGGAACTAAATTTGTATTTTAACCTGTATATTAATAAGATGATATATACTAAATTCATCAATGCAATGCACAATCAATAGTTGCTATATACATATCAATATATCATATAACATTTGTAATATAACATTTATAAATAAAGATTAATATAAATTCTTACAAAAATAAATCAATTTTTTTTTATTTTTATCTCTGACTATTGTTGACTAATTTATTTTTTATGGATTAAAATTCAACAAAATGTTTTTATATAAAATGAATATTTAATGAAAGATAGTTGTTTTTTCATGTAGCCAAAGGGAAATTATAGTAATTATTTAGTATGATATCTGACAGGTTGTGACTCTTTTTTTTATGTTATTTAGTCATTAATTTATATAAAATGAATATTTAATGAAAGATAGTTGTTTTTTCATGTAGCCAAAGGGAAATTATAGTAATTATTTAGTATGATATCTGACAGGTTGTGACTCTTTTTTTTTATGTTATTTAGTCATTAATTTATATAATTTTTTTGTAATGACTTAATCACTTTCTATTAAGTGAAAGAATAAAAAAGAAACTTTCTATTAAGTGATGTTAATTAGTATGTGAAGTATTTATACTATCTTTTCATTGACTTAAAAAGTAATTGGTCAAAATTCTTTAGAACGTAGTAATTAGTAAAAAAAAAAAAAACTCCTTATCTCTCCATAAAAATATAAAATAAGAAAATATAATAATAAACTTTTGAGAAAAATTTGAGAGGTCGCAGCCTTCCTTCAATTTAACACTTCCACTTCCACTTCAAGCACAAAACAAAATTGTCATTGTTAAAAAATTTATTAAAAATGTTATGTTATAAATGTATTTTTTTATTTGACACTTCTTAGCTATTTTTTGAAATTTATATTTTAAGTAATCTTAATAATATGTTTTATTTAATTTATTTTAGATAAATAAATCTTATTAATTTTCAAGAGAAGTTTAGAAAATAAGAGATTATTTTGTTAAATTTATATTAAATCAAGGATGTTAGTTTTTTTTTTTGCACAAAATCAAGGATGTTATAAATAAAGTTTGTTTGATATTACAATTCAACTATATATTTCGTTGTCAAAAAAATTGAACTATATTTCAGTCGACGGCTTTAATAAAAATCGTTAATTAAGTCATTTTATAATTTTTTTGCTGAATTTTTTTAATTGTTATATTAGAAATAGCTTTCTATATTTCCTTAACCTTATATTATTTTATTGTAATGTACACTTTTATAAAAAAAATATTGATCACAGTTAAAATATTTTTTTGATAAAATTACTTTTATTAAACGAGTCAAATTAATAAATGAAAATATTACTAAAATTAATTAATATTATTATTTTATAAAATAATTAATATTTTACAAATGCCAAATTAAAGATATATTAGAAACAAAAACAATTCTAACATCAAATGCCCATCCCGTATAGCAAATAGTTCTCACTTTAGTTCTAACTTAAATTTCAATATTTTTTATATATTAATGATCTTCAAAAGTGATATTTATATATTAAATTTGACCTGCGCAATGCACAGACAAAAATATTAGTTAAATAATAATCTTTGAAAGAAAAAAATTAGAAATAAAAAACTAAATGCTTAAAATGTACACGAATTGAAACTATATGATTAAATAAGAAAGACAAAAGCTCTTAAAAGCATTGTCACTTAATGAACACTTAAATTTTTAGAGTATATTACATTGACACTCCTTGATATTTCTTGAAATTACACATAAATTTTTTACTTTTTTAACTTTACAATAACCTCTCTTATAGAGATATATTATGTAACTTTTTTTTTTTAAAGAGTTTAGAGGGTTAAGGTAATGTATAAGGAGTGTTAGTGTAATATTTTTCAAACAATTGAGAAAATTGATGCAGGTATAAAAAAATTGAGAAATATCAAGAAAAAAATGATTGAAATTTTAAGAAGTATTACTATAACTTACTCAAATTTTTAAAATACGAATTTATTTATTTAAATGAACTGGAATATTTGGATAAGTCAAAATTTTGTGTCAAAATTTTGACTTTTTGGTTAAACGATTTTATTTTTAGTTAAAACTTTTAGTAAACTTAGTTTATATTAATTATTAATTATTATGACTTAAAATAAAAATTTATTATAAATTTTAATTATTTGAATTATCTGAGTGTTTTTTCTATGTTTAATCCTCTGTATTTTTATTTGTACTTAATAAATTTCAAATTTTATCAAAAATTATCTTTTTATGCATATAAGCAAAATTTGAACTGATATTGTCAATTTCCTCATTATTTTATGAAGAACTTATACTGACTATTTATTTCCCAGACAGTCTAAGCATCTATTAGTATTTTCTTGGAATGCTCATATTTTTCCTAGAAAATTATTCTACCCTTTCCTTATCCTATATAACTTGATTCTAATTTCAAATAATTATCATTTCATAATTATTTGTGACTTATTTTCATGTTTGTTGGAAAAATTGATAATTTTGTATAATTGTCGTTGTAATAGTTATTTTAGAATTCTTATCTGAAATAAATATTAAAATTTTCAATTATATATATCCAATGTAAAATATAAATTACAATGATGTAACTTAATATTTTATCATCCTCTTTGGTTTATCAATTCTTAAAACATAATTAATAAGTAAAACAATAATTAAATGCAGTAAACAAAGATGAGGGTGTTACAAGAACCTTACGTAAAATTACAGAAAAAGAGGATTCAAAGAATCCCTTGCCAATTGGAATCATCCTCTATCGCAGCCAGGGTCGTGGCGAGACGACGAAAGAATAATGTTAAAAAACAGAGGAGTCACCACCATAGTTTATTAACTAAAATTACAGAAAAAACCTTAAAAGAAAATGGTCTAAGAAACCAGATTTGGGTTCGGGAGTCAATTACGCGTAAGAAAGGTGTTAGCACCCTACGACCTCCGTTCTAAAACAAAAAAAGTTCCATTTTTAAAATAGTAAAAATGCATCGATATGAATGTAAATTCTGCTACATTCTTAATGTTTAGAGAAAAAAAGGATCTAAAAAATTATGAAAGGAGATATATTTTATATTGTAGAAAATTATTTATATTAATATATTATTAGTATTAAATTTCACCCGTACAAGGCACGGGTCACCAACTAGTTTCTATTTGAATTCTGAACCTTGACTCCGGAATAAAGTAGCAAGTGCATGGATCGATCTTCCTAGTAATTGTTCTCCAGAAGTTAAGCATTTTGCAATTGTAATTGTAAATTAGTTGGGATATTATATATATGTAAAATGATCTTTATATTGATTCCAATTCTAGGTTAGTTGAATTGAATGGCGTTCATTATAAGTTTACAATTATTAAGTCAAGTTCTCTGTTAATTTAATTGTAGAGGGTCCTTGTTCATTGAACCATTAGGGAGCGAGAGGACAGAAAGAATATTAAAAATTAATATGAAAAAAAATATTTTTTTTACCATGTTATTGGTACGGAGTATCCAAAGCCGATGGCTAATCTCTGTCGGAGAACTTGACCACCTTTAGTGAGGTTCTCCCTTCTCAACTACGTTTTTTCTATTTACAAGACTGACATTGCTTAAGGGAACCGAGTCCAACACCATTAAGTATTAGTTAGATGATCCATTAAATCTTTATGGATTATAGAACCATCACTAACCCTTGTTTTACCTGGATATAATATGCTAATTTAACAGAAAAGATCCCACTCATATCGTCTTTCTAGGTCAAGTGGTCAACCCATACAAACAAGTTAAAAAAGACAATAAAAGGTGACTGAACCAAACAAGTTATAATGCTCAATAAAAAATCCTTATTCTCGTACAAACAGACCTCCTCTCCATCTTCATTTTCATACCCTAGCTATTAACCCATTCTTTTATTTGAGAAACATTAAAATTCTTGTCAAGTGGAATTTAGAAGAGCCAAAGAAAGGAGAAAGAGTTAAGGAAAAAATATATCAGAGAGAGTGAATTCTTATAATTCGATTCAAAGAAAAAAGAAATTTTTCACCGTATATATTTGATTAAAACTGTGTGATATTGTTTATCATCTAAGTCGAGTGGAATTAAAAGATACTTTTGTTTGTGTCGAGAAAATTGTTATAATCTGACTTCATAATAGAGACACTTTTTAGACTTGATTTCATGTTTTCTTCTCACGTTAGTTGATGGAAATTTCATGTTAAAAATAATTAGTATTATTCATTTCTTCACTTGTCTGATCATCTTCAATGCCCATTTAAATCGCAGAGGAGGAAAACTGATCTTGTACGTTCCAATATAAACCACATTAGTGTTTTTTTTTTAATGTTTAAATATTGTACAAGTGTT
Source organism: Pueraria montana var. lobata (assembly GCA_026413185.1). Classification (NCBI taxonomy): domain Eukaryota; kingdom Viridiplantae; phylum Streptophyta; class Magnoliopsida; order Fabales; family Fabaceae; genus Pueraria; species Pueraria montana. The sequence goes on from CM048647.1 coordinate 7,656,298, forward strand.
ATTTATTGATATAATTAGACATTGGTCTTGTTGGGGAAAATTACACTTTTTTGTTAAGCACAATGATGAAAAAATATACAACCGAAGAAAATGACAATACCATAAAGAAAATAGAAAAGATCACAAATTTGTTTAACGTGGTTTGGCCCTTCATGCCTACATCCACACAGTTTATTTTGTTAACGTGATTCAGGTTCTCATCCTTACATCCACGATCTCGAACGTGGTTCGGACCCTCATTTCTCATCCACAACCTCATAACAAGTTTTCTGGACAAACTTGTAAACCCTCCCTTTACATGACCTCCTCTTTCACTTAAGGTGATGACCCCCTCTTCAGGTTATCTTTCCCACATTTCTTCCGTGAGTATTGGATGGTATCAACTTGTACCGCCTTTAGCTACTGCCATTGGAACACGCCGCTTGACTTTCACATTACCAAGAACATTTTCAACGCAAGGATTCCACACGGATCCACCATCACCTTCCTCAAGCTTGAATACTCTTCTCTGGACACCTGACTGCAAGATCAATAAGCTCTGATACCACTTGTTGGAGAAAATCACACTTCTTTATTACGCACAATGATGAAAAACTCACAACCAAAGAAAATGACAACACCATAAAGAAAATAGAAAAGAAAAGATCACAAATTTGTTTATCGTGATTTGGCCTCTCATGCCTATATCCACACAGTTTATTTTGTTAACGTGATTTAGGCCTTCATCCCTATATGCATGACCTCGAATATGTTTAACATAATTCGGGCCCTCATTTATACATCCACAACCTCATTACAAGTTTTTTGGACAAACTTGTAAACCTTCCCTTCCACATGATCCTTTTTTTCTCTTAGGGTGATGACCCCTTTTCCAGTTGGATGATCCTTCTTGTTTCAACAACCTCTATTTATAAATCTAACATTCTAATTTTAAATGAGAAAACAAATCCCTAATTTACAGATAACATCTTCAAATTTAAACATCCTAAAAATAAAATAATATCTTTTTAATCTAAACAATATCCTAGAGATTTAAAATAAAAAATTTGAATTGCTTCCCAACAGGTCTAACATGTGAATTGTGATATATATATATATATTAGAGCCCGGATCAATCCAAAAAATATAGCTAGTAGGAATTGCACGTTAGAACAATCCTACAAATCTGGCTAATATAAAATTCATATATAATAACAGTAGAACCCATGCATTGCACGGTTTTTTTTTTTTTAAAAATAAAGAGAAAGAGAGAGTAAAAAAGTGAGAAAAAGAATAAAAAAAATTTGAAAAACTGTTTAGCCAACATGTGTAATGGCTGAACAATTTTTATAATACTATTGATAACAGATATTTAATTGCTAATCAATCTTTCATTTGGGTTTTGTCAATTTTTCTCTTGAAGTAGAGTATCTAATATGGAGGGGGTCTAACTCAATTGATTGATCAGAGTGTGTGAGTTGTTATAAACTCTTCATATTTATCTTCAATTCCTACTTATATATATATATATATATATATATATATATATATATATATATATATATATATATATATATATATATATATATATATATATAACACCCAATAAAGTGTTAATGACTATAAAAAGTTAAAAATAAAAGTAAAAGTCAAGTCTACTATGATGAATAAACAATGTAACAGTTTTGAGGTTGGTTCCTAGCGACTTACGTAGAATTGGTGGCGATTTTTAATGAGAAAGTGCATGGCTAATTATCAACTGATCAAAAGTTGTATCACATTCTCAATAAGTGTATTAATTATTATGACTTTAATTACAAAAGAGGGTCCTAATTCATTAAGAGACTCTCATACTCCATGTATTATATTAAACTTGTTATTCTATTTAATTTGAGACTTTAACAGAATACCATAGTTGAATTTAATTGGAAATCAAACATTCATATTGGGTCTTGTCAAAAATAAAAGTTAAGCCTTCTACGATGAGTCAACAATGCAACAGTTTCGAGGTTGGTTCCTAGTAACTGGCATAGAATTGGTGGCAATTTTTCATACAAGAAAGGAAAATTATGGGCACTGCTTGTTGTACACTCAAAAGTTGTTGTACACTTAATTTTTTAGATAGGAGTGGAAAGAAGAGAGAAACAGAAATAGAATGAATAAAAGAAAAAAGTGAAAAAATGTAATAAGTGATAGGAAAAATCTTTTTTACATATAATAATAATAATAATAATAATAATAATAATAATAATTGAAAAACTAGTGAAGTCTAGGGGTTTAAATGAGTTAAACTATTAGTGAACTACTCAAACTCAACTCGTTAAATACTCAATCAAGGTTGTATGTTTAATTAAATAAACAAACTAAAGCTTGAAATTGAACTCAATTATTTAAATGAGCCAAATCCAAACTTTATAAACTCGACATTAATAACTTGTGAATAACTCATTTATACATATATCGTAGAAAGTTAAAAATTATAAATTCCATAATATCATACCACATGTTTGACACTTATTTTTATTTGTAGATTATTATCTACTATTAAAATGTCTCATTAAATACTAAATTGATAAAGTTAAAAAATAATTTAAGAATTTTTTTGCAACTTAAAAAATAATCAAGTTATAAATGAATTAAAAAAGCCAAGCTCAAACTTTAGTTTTTTTTTAAACAAACCAGACCAAGCTTTTAATTTGAGGCACCCATTTTTTAAACAAGCCAAGCCAAATCAAAATTTCTAGTGCTCGGCTCATTTACACCCCATCTGATGCCTTTATATCCCCACTTCATTGGTCCTTTAGCTCAGAAAGCCTTTTATCTTATTCCCATAGTCATCACGGACAATAACCTTATTTCATTTAGATACACCTGCAGACATGCAAAGCTCAAGCTTTGATTTTGCTGTTGTATTCCTTCTAACTGCATTTGCATTGTTATCTTCCAGTGGCCACTCATCACTTAGCTGCAATGAAGAAGAGAGGCAAGCACTTCTCAATATCAAAGGAAGCTTCAAAGATCCATCATCAAGGCTTTCCTCTTGGGAAGGAAGTGATTGTTGCCAATGGAAAGGTGTAGCTTGTAACAATGTTACAGGACATGTTGTCAAGCTTGACCTTAGGAACCCTTGCTACCCCCTAAGGGACCAAGGATATTTTCAACCAAACTGTTCCTTTTACAAAAATGAGCTTGAAGCTCAACATGTTCATCCTTCTATAATGCAGCTTAAGTATCTCACTTATTTAGACTTGAGTGGAAACAAATTTCATAATAGTTCCATACCAATGTTCATCCACTCTTTGGAGCAGCTGGAAGTCCTTTCTCTCTCTGACTCTCAATTTTCTGGGAGGATCCCACACATTCTTGGGAACCTCACAAAATTGAACTTTCTTGATCTTAGCTTCAATTATCATCTGTATGCTGATGACTCTGATTGGATTTCTCAACTGTCATCACTCCAATACCTAGACATGAGCTATGTTTATCTTGGTAAGGCACAAAATTTGTTGCAGGTACTCAGCATACTTCCTTCTTTATCAAAAATAGAGCTGGTCAATTGCGGACTAAACGAGTTGCATCCCCATCAACATCAACTTGTTAGAGTCACAAACGGTTCCAGTGTACAAGTACTCAATCTCGCAGAAAATGGACTTGAAGCTCAAACTCTGGATGCTTTTCGAAACATGACTTCCATTACATACATTGACCTTTCTCATAACAACTTAAATTCCACTCCATTCTGGTTGAGTAGCTGTAACAAACTTGTCTCACTATTTCTTGCAAATAATGCCTTTTATGGCACATTTCCTTCTGCTTTTCAAAATCTGAGCTCCTTGACTGAACTTGAACTGTCAGAAAACAATTTTGATTCTGTTCCATTGTGGTTAGGCAGGTTAAAGGGTCTTCTATACCTCGGTCTTTCAGGTAATAACATAAGTCATATTGAGGGATCTCTAGCATCTATTCTGGGAAACTGTTGTCATCTTCAAGCATTGATTATGTCAAGAAACAAGATTCAAGGAGATGCACTTGGGGGCAACACACAATCAGGATGCATTAGGTATGATTTAAAGCAACTGGATTTGACTAAAAATGAAATTGATCGTTTTCCAGCTTGGTTGGTGCAGCTTGCAAACCTAGAATTTCTGGATCTTTCAGAAAACTCTATAAATGGTTTGATTCCTCATACTATTGGCCAACTCAAAAAATTGGACACCCTTTTTCTTGATAAAAATAATTTACATGGAAACATTCCTTATAGTCTTGGTCAACTTCTAAACCTGCACAACCTAGACATCTCCCTAAATCATTTAGAGAGTTTGATTTCTGACATAAGATGGCCTAAGCAACTTGTTTACTTGAACCTCACAAATAACCATATCACTGGATCACTTCCCCAAGATATTGCCGACAGGTTGCCCAATGTTACTTCCTTGCTTCTCGGAAACAATCTTATAAATGGTTCCATTCCTAACTCATTGTGCAAAATAAACTTGTACAACCTTGACCTTTCCGGCAACAGGTTATCTGGTGAAATTCCAGATTGTTGGCGAGCTACTCAAGGACTCAATGAGATAAATTTGTCATCCAACAATTTGTCAGGTGTTATTCCAAGATCTTTTTGTAATCTTCCCACATTGGCATGGTTGCATTTGAACAATAACAGTATTCATGGGGGGATTCCATCATCTTTGAGAAATTTAAAGCATCTTTTAATTTTGGATCTAGGAGAGAACCATCTGTCTGGGATTATACCTTCATGGATAGGGGACTTTTTGTCCTCCATACAGATTCTTAGGCTAAGACAAAATAAGTTCAGTGGAACAATTCCTTCACAACTATGCCAACTTTCTGCGCTGCAAATCTTGGACCTTGCAAACAACAACTTGATGGGCTCAATCCCTCACTGTATTGGAAATCTCACAGAAATGATTTTAGGAGAGGAACCTTCTATCATCCAACCTAGTAATGGGATTACATATTTAGAATGGTATGAACAAGAGGTCAGACAGGTCATAAAAGGAATGGAACTTGATTATACCAGAAATCTAAAGCTGGTAGTCAACATGGACTTGTCAAATAACAATTTGAGTGGATCTATTCCTGAAGGAATCACATTGCTTTCTGCATTGCAAGGTCTAAATCTATCATACAATCATTTGTCAGGGCATATTCCTAAAAGGATAGGGGACATGAAATCACTAGAATCTCTTGACCTCTCTCATGACCAACTTTCAGGCACTATTTCAGGCAGCATATCAAGTTTAACTTGGTTAAGCCACTTAAATTTGTCCTACAACAACCTTTCAGGACCAATTCCCAAAGGAAATCAGTTGTCAAGCCTTGGCGATCCTTTTATTTATACTGGCAACCCATTTCTCTGTGGACCTCCACTGCCAAATGAGTGTTCTGCTGATGATTCCCAACATGTTGAAGATGAAGATGGAAAAGAGGACAAACTGCAGAAATTTTGGTTTTACTTTGTCATAGCTCTTGGCTATGCTATTGGATTTTGGGCTGTGATTGGAAGCTTATTCATCAGCAGAAGTTGGAGACATGCTTACTTTCAATGCATTGATGAGATAACGCTAAGAATAGAAGTAACATTTGCAATCCAGTTAACAAGGTTTAAGAAAAAGATGTGGAAACCCTGTTACTGAGTGACACTATCTTTATGCCTTTTGCATCTGTTTTATGCCCTTGGAATATATCTAGTTTATTTTGTTTCACTCTTGTTAGGAAATAAAAATGCTAATTGTAGAATTTCCATTTTCGTTCCAATAGTGCACTGTTGTATTATTCTAGTTCAGGTTATAATAGGCAAATTACCAACTTTAACTTTCCTATTCATCAATAATCTGAGTCTTGCTTTATTGTTTTTAGGAAGAAGGCTAGAGTAAACAATGTAACTGCACAAACACCACATAACATACCCAATTATAGGGGATTGTTAGTTATGGTATCGGTACACTCGAAAAAAGTTATCAAATATTGTAGGTGTTGAAATTGATCAGCCGTTGTGATGGCTAACTTCAGTCGATTCTCACTTAGGCAACTAATTTGAGGAAGAGATTTTGTTCCTCAATTAGGTTCCTAGTCTACTCCAAAGAGCTTTCTAGCAATTTGTAAAAATTGAGGTTTATATGTTATTCTACTCCTAAGGGCGTATGAAATAACTAAAGCAGTAAATAGCTGAATTAAATAGGTGTAAATATAAGTGAAAAGATGTAAAAAAGACCATAAACAAGAGCAAGTAAATGAAAATAAAAGAATTTTTATTGATTCTTGGTTGAGGACCCATTTTTTACATCAGATTTTTTTTATTTATAGAACCTAAGCACGGGTAGCCGTTCCCTAGAAATAACCGCGAGTACCACTTTGGTCCCTATGCTTTGCATTCGGTGACAATTTTGTCCCAATACTTTGTAAATGATCAATTTAGTCCACGAAAGTGCAAATGTTACGACAAATTAGTTCAATCATCAAGTATTTGCCGTTTTCATTAACATTGAGTGCATATGTGACATGTTGCTGATGCGGCAAATCCACGTGTGCAAGGAACATTCCACATCAGCGTACAGTGTTTTGGACTAAAATGTCGATGATTTTTTTTAATATTGATTTTTAAATTTATGTAGTTAACGACTATTTTGTGAAGAAGCTGGTTCTTGTTGATTTCGTTCTAATAGGTTCTTATGCGGCTACAAAATGGTCCCCAACAAATATAATTAAATGACAAAATGGTCCACAACAATTATGTAATAAACATCTAAGCATCCTTAAATTGCAAATTCTGTTCATTACATTGCCAAGACAAATACTAGTAGAATTTCTAATGTGACAGTACCCAAAACAAAAAAAGGACACCAAATATTGTCCATAACATCCATGATACTGCCCACAAGTAGTAGATAATATTGTCACAACAGAAATTCCAAAAAAAAAAAAGAGTTTAGAAAGTAAATTGTTCTTCAAAATACCTTACAACTAAATTGCAACTTAACCATTATAGCTTAATCATCCAAAATATAAGAAAGTAGCTGTGAATCACTTAGAAGGGTCTTGAGGACGCTGGAATCTTGGTGTAGGAATGAAATTCATGAAATTTGGTTGGATCATTCTTGGGGAAGGTCCACTTGGAAAGGGAACTCTGATCACAGGAGCTGCAGGTTAGATTGGAAGTGGTATAAAAAGACGAAACGACGACCTTACCTTACAAAGTCATTTTTCGTCTTCAATGCATCCTTACCAATAGTCTTCAAACGACGGCCAAAATGAAACACCATCGTCTGTCAGCACGTCATCATCATTAGGCACTAGCAATGCAAAGGGTGGGAAGGAGAAGAATGAGGAACGACAAGACTGCTTCTCTCTCAATGGTAACACGAAACCAATGGATGGTGACTTTTAGAGGTAAAAAACAAAAGATAAAACTGACAAATTGATCCACATTACTTTGCTCGGCCAGCACGTGGAATTCACCTACACCACATGGATTTGCCACATTACCTTCAATGTTAACGGAAACCACAAATACTTATCGGTTGAACTAATTTGTCGCAACATTTGCACTTTTGTGGACTAAATTGATCATTTCTAAAGTATAGGGACAAAATTGTCACCAAATGCAAAGTACAGGGATCAAAATAACCGCCCACTTCCCACATTTGTGGGGGAAGTGAATTACATGCATTTAACTTTCTTTAAACACCTACCCACGTTATTGTCAAATTTCTATAGCTAGCTCGTTAGATTTTTTCCCGATGTAGCATGTCAACCTTGAGTAGAAAAAATTCAATAGTTAGACTCACTCAATAGATTAGACATTGAATGGTTAAAATGATATATATAAGAGCAAATTACAGCAACACCCCCTGAGCTTTTATCAAATTACACATAACCCCACCCTTTTTTTTTATTTTCCTACACTAACCCCCATTTAAGTTTGAAAACATTACACTAACCCCCCTTGTATGTTTGAAAACATTACATTGACACCCCCTCAAACCTTACATTAACACCCCTACAGGAGAGGCAAAAGTAATGGTTAAAAAAGCAAGGGGTGCTTGTGTAATTACACGAAATCTCAAGAGGTCTTGCTATAATTTGCTCTTTATATAATTAGAGTCCGGATCAGTCCAAGAAATATAGCTTGTAGGATTCACATGTTAGCATACTAGTCTCTCAAGCCCTATACTACAGGACAAATACTCAAGTAATAGAACAACTTTTATTCTGTATATTGTTTGGTTCACAATGGACAGTACAAATAAAATTGACTATAATACCCTTTTTTTTGGAAAGGAGGTAGGATGTTCAAAAGTGAAGTGCTGCTATTCTCACCCTCTTTTTTACTCTTCCCATCCCTTTACTTTTTCAAAAAATAAGGAAAAGACTTCACTGCCCCTCTTCCATTTCCCTACACCCCCTTCTCCTCCTTTTTCACTTTTCCTTTATTCTACAGCACCATGTTTCCTATTTTCTTCTTCTCTGCTTTTGCCTTTACACCTTTTTATTTTATTTTTGTTTTTAGATTCAAAGAAATCCTTATTCCGTTGTATATTTATGCATAACGGAATCATGATTTTATTATGTATCTAGGTTTAGATGCATAACAAAGCCTTGTGAATTTGGGTTTAGATACATAACAGAATTGCGATTTCATTATGTATATAATCTTTTTTTCTTGTAATTATTTAATTATGATATAACTTACCTTTTTAATAGTAATCAAATAATTATGAAACAAATTATCTTAATAACGATACACATTGCCTTTTTTTTTAATAGCAATAGAATTAATTGTAATGTAATTTACCTTTTTAATTTAAATTTGAATTAATAATGACACAAGTTTTAATTGATTATCACATAAATTAGTATAATAAGTAATTCGATCATTATTAATAAAATATTTGTATAATAGTTAATTCGATTACTTTTATAAATAGTAACTTCTATTGTAATTTATTCAATTTCAATTAAAAAAGATAATTTATATGATACTGACTGCTATTAAAAAAGGCAATTAAGTTGTATCTGAATTAATTTAATTTCAATTTTAAAATAATAATTTATATCACTATTAATTTTATTATTTAAAAAAAGTAACTTATATCTACAATTAATTGCAATTTTTTAGTAAAAAATTAACACAATGAAAATCGATTTTCGTTGATCAAAATACACAATGAAAAAATGTATTCATTTTTTTAGTGGGTGCAAATCCAATACACAACAGAAATGCGATTTCATTCATAATTGATAATAAAAAACACAATAGAATCACATTTCCATTGTATATTTTTTTCACCCCTCTCGTAATGAAATCACGGTTCCGTTGTGATCACTATACAACAAAATCACATTTTTGCAAAAAAGGTATTTTTGAAATAAAAAATGCAATAAAACTAAGGGTGGAAATAAAAAAAATGGATGTGAGAATAGCAACTCCCTCAAAAGTGATATCCTTAACTGGACCCACTAAGGATCCTTTGTTATTTCCTTCCCTCGGTTAGTCGTTGATAATCAACTTGTAGGGTCCTAATATAGTTTCTTTCTTTTACGTTCTGTTTGTTTTCCGCGAGAGAAATAATTTAGTGCAATTATGTGAGGAATAATTTTAAAATTAAAGAGACTTGTTATACTTCTTCTGATCTTTTTTATAAGACATAATTTTGAAAAAATTGATTGTCTTTTTTATAAGGCATGTTACAATTTTTATGAAGCATTTTTTTTTTTTCCACTAGTTGTCCTTATTAAATATTATAAGTATATGTGTTTTTTATTGATACTATAGTGCATAATACTCTTAAACTTTGAGTGTGTTTAGTAAGACTTTTGAGGAGCTTATAAGCTCTTTTGATCAGCTTATAAGTTACTTTGACCAAAATAAGCTTGTTTGATACACGAGTTTTTTTTTTTTTTTGTGGTAAAAAGGGGTGTGCTAAGGCATCACTATAACACACCTCATAATATAAAAAGAAGATAAAATTGAATACAAAACTTGGGGGGGGGGGGGGGGGCAAAAACTTGACCTAAGAGGAATCATCTAAACTTAAAGAAAGGTAGAGAGTATCTATTACGGAAGAATTCCCCCCTAATAAAACTAGGAAGAAGATCCCACCAAGTAAGCCCCTGTACATGTATGCCCTTAGAAGCAAGCTTGTCAGCACAAACATTTCCTTCTCTATAGATATGAGAGTATCTAAAATTCATGCTATGAGTTTTAGCTATACAATTTTGCCATCTATTCCTAAGGCGCCAAGGAACAAGGTTAGGGCAGGAAAAGGATTAGATGACTAGAAGAGAGTCACACTCAAGCCATAAATTAGTCCATCCTTTTTCAAAAGCTAACTCAATAGCCATCATTGTTCCAATGATTTCAGCATGAAAGACAAATTTTATGCCCAAATTAAAGCAGAAACAACCAACAAAAGCAGCACTTTTATCACAAAAAATACTGCCACAAGTGGCTGGACCAGGGGCTCCTTTAGTTGTGCCATCAGTATTGCACTTAATCCAGTTGCATTGAGGAGGTTTCTAGTCCACCTGAATGATTTTCGGAGCCTTTCCTGGGTGCCCAACAATGGAAAAGGCTTTTAAGATGTTGAAATCAGACATAGAATATTTCATGCTGCTTGTACAGAAGCTGCCAATCAAGTGGACTGATTTAGACACTACAAGAAATCTCCATATTACCGACGGCCAAAATCCGTCGATAATGCTTAAAATCCGTCGGTAATTAAGATTTACCGACGGGTTTCCGACAGAACAAAATCCGTCGGTAAAATGGTCGTAGCTAAAACTTTCCGACGGATTTTTAAATCCGTCGAAAATTACCCACGGATATATCCGTCAAAAAATCCGTCGGTAATTTTCGACAGATATATCCGTCCAAAAATCCGTAGGTAATTACCGACGGATTTATCCTTCAAAAAATACCTGCAGAATTTTTGACGGATATTCGGATGGAAAAATCCGTCGGTAATCACCTACAAAATTACCCACAGATTTTTCCGTAGATAATTACCGACGGATAAATCCGTGGGAAACATTACAAATAGTGTTTGGCTAGTTTCCTACGGATTTATCAGTCAGTAATTAATTACAAGCAAAGTAAATTACCGATAAATCAGATCCGTCGGTAACTATTACATTTGTTTAAATATTTTATTTTTATTTTTTTCTTAATATATTACCTATTTAAAATAAAAACAAATTTAAAATTCATAAATTTTCTATAATTAAACATTAAAACAGTAGTGCATTTATATAAACATTTGGAAAAGTTCAACAGCCATAACATTTAGACAATAAAAATAAAACAGCCACAACTTAAAAGATTCATAAATTCAATAGTCAACAAGACACATAAATATGTATATACAATAAAAAACCGTTCTAAAAATTTAACAACCATAACATATTATCTTTGGACAATAAACATTTGGAAAAATAAACAATAAATGATAATGTTATCCCCTTATACAATTTAATAACTAGAATATCCTAGAAAATCATGTTGTTGGTCGCCATCTTCTTGTTGTTGGTTGCCATCATGTTACTATTGCTGGTTACCATTCTCTTGCTGCTGGTTGTCATTCTCCTACTATTGCTGCTGCCGATTGCCATTCTCTTGCTGCATGTTTCCACTCATGTTATTAAACATGAATTGCTATGTTAGATATCCAAAATAACAACCACTACTACAAATTGAGTATAGGGTTACTGCAAAATATGCCTCTTCCCCCTTTAACATATTTTTTTCCTTAAAAAAAAGGAATCAATTTTAGACTTAAAACCTTAAAAAATGGTAAATAACAAATAGGTGACACATGTGTGCAGAAACAAAAACCAATGCAAAAAATAAAAAATTGAAAGAGAAAGACACTACTTTGTAGTGCGTACTACATATATTTAAAGTTGTTTGATGATTTTCTTTTAAATAATAATTTCAATTATCATCTAATAGAAGAGTATATTTATTAATAAATATCATAAAATTAATTTAATTAGCATAAAATTATTTTAATAAGAATAAATAAATAAAATATGAAAATTATATATATATTTAATATATTTATATATTTAATTAAATATATAGTTTTCATATTTTATTTATTTTTATTTTTATTAAAAATAATGTAATTTTAATATATATTAACCCACCACATATATATTAAACATAGTCACACTCTGGACTATAAAAGTCATATGCGGCAACTTTAGTCATAGCTTCCAATCATTATTATGGCACACAATGTTTTAATTTATTGTAATTAGCCAAATGACCAAAGTCAAAACACTGTCAAACATGGTTGCAAATTATTTCTGAACTTATTTTTATCTTACTTTTGAGTTTTTTCGGTACAAAGATTCAATGTTTATATATTAATTTTTTTATCATAAAGAGTACACAACAATATGGTTTGAAGCTAATCCTACGAGATAGAGGAAATAAGGAAACTAATTCTAACGGGTAAGAAAGAATGCCTTCAGTTCTTGTTATATAGATAGCCAAACCAATCAACCATAATCAATGCAGTGGTTATCTAACAAAAGTTCAGAACTTATACCAGTACACACTCATAATGTGAAGGAAATATTCAAGTAACAGAGGTGTAGATGGTACAGGACAGGGGTACAACAAAATTTCTAAAACTACATGAGGATATATTGTATAAAAATATAAAAACATAAACAACAAAGTATCAAAATCAAAATACTAATACAATTTTCATAAATTTCAAACTCAAGTAACAAAATGCATGGATGAATTGTGCTTGAGTCTACTAGTGACAAGTGAATACAGAGCATTTAATCATGTGTAACAAATACATATCTGATACATGATGAACAAGTACAACTAACTCATGCTTCAAGTAAGTAACCGAAGTTACTACTACTACTGCTGTTGAGTCTAAAGCAAGTAGGTAGATAAAATGTGTATACCTGTGGCACTGCTAGATGGATTCTTCCTCTTACGTCCCATTCTTAACTATCACTGTTTGGCAAAATAGAAAAAAAAAATTACATATCCAAAAATTGTGACAACACAAGGAACACAAAATTAAGATAACATCTAATTCTTATTGAAAATAACACTGATAATGAATGTTGAAAATGATGAAGAAAGCAGGAGATGATTCGTTTTCTCTATGGAAATGGAACCATAACATAGTATTTGGAAATATTTCCTTTGAGACAGACCCTTGGCCATTACCAGACCTCATTGTTCTGGTCTCTGAGATTGGGGTAATGTTGCCAACCAACTTGGTGGTTTAGCACTAGTAGACTTGTCCTTGCCAGAGAAATCAAGACCACCTACACTTCTGCTTACACGTGGAGTACTTAACCCTTTGAAAATGACAGTGAGTTTTTTTAATATATACTCAATTTCACAGCTCTCACACACACAAACAAGCCACCTATTTCATGTTGTCTTGGGAGGAGACAGTGCAAACAACAATTAAAGGAATTAAAAAGTACTGCAATTAATGCCAGAACTTAGAAGTAGTGAGAGATATAAGAGTACAAATAGATATAGTCATTAGAGAATGTTAAGGCCTGAACTTCCAGAGCAGAATATACAAAATTTGCAACCAATGTGTACTAATAAAAGCGTGTAAAGTCAATAACTTAAATTTTGATTCATACATGACTTATTCCTAAATAAGTCTCACATATAGGAAGCAAATGAATACTTTAAACAAAAAAAGTATCAAAAACACTAAATCACATGTTATGTATTCATTATTATTGGTGCACAGGATGCTACATCCATATAAAAAAGCCAAATTTGTAAGATCGAAATTCAATGTTAATACCCATTTTAAGGTCTAGTCCATGTACGATAAAACTATAAGTTGAAAAGAGATTTGAAGAGTAATTAAAAAAAGAGAGAGACTAATGTTATGCGTAAGAGGCTTTGTTTTAATTAATCAAACCTGCCAATCATCCTTTTCCCTTCTCCAAAGGAGAAGTGCAGGCGCATTAGATTGGTCTGGTGCAGTGCTTGCCTTTCCACTTCTCTTCATATTTTATTCATCCCCACTTTTTACAGATTTAGTCTTTCTATAAATTTTTTATTTTAGTCCTTATAATATTTTTTAATCAAAATAGTTCCTGTTAAATTCAGAAACAAACGTGAGACTGAGGAAAAGGAAAAGGAATTGAATCGAAAATAATACCTTTGTCGTATGACCCTGGAGCGTTCTACAGCAAAGAATGCCCTCCCACACACGACTGTAACTGCCATTTCCAAGTCAAACAAATTATTCAATTAACAACAAAAAAAATTGGCTCAATGAGAACCTTATGGTTTAGGTGGAAATTACTCCCCACCCCCAGCCACAGCCAAAGTCCTAATATTGCCTACCCTCACTCCCTTATAGAAACACACAAAACATCGTGTATGGAAAATTATCACACATTGGCAGAGACAGCAAACAGGAAAACACAGACACTTTAAAACACTTCAAATTGGTTTCCAGACACATGCATGTCAGATATTCCTAAGAGGACCAAGACTGAATATTGCTACTCAACCTCCAATAGTTTTGAATTCTTGAGCCAAAACTGTACTGTTGAGAAGAAGCACTTAGTTATCTCTGTATCGAGCCTTCCCTTCAAGCCCTCCCTGTTGAGTTAAGGCAAGAAATCAGGTGAGGCCACGAGGGAGTAAGGTTGCGCTGGTGAGTGAGCGAGTGAGGCCACGAGGGTTTCGATTAAGCCCTCCCTGTTTGCAGTGAAGTTGGCTGCGCTGGTGTGAAGGAGTGAAGGAGTTAGGGTTTCGAATAAGGCCACGAGGGAGTGAGTGAGGCTGTGCCTGTTTATAGTGAAATGGTGAGGGAATGAGGCCCAATTCGAAATGACACCGTTTCAGTGCAATTATTTTTTAAAAAAAACATATAATATACATATTATATAAATTAATATTCAGTTTGTGGTTAAAAAAATATTATTAAATTGAGTATTAATTTTGCATTTTTAGAGCAACTTAAATTTTACTCAATTATAACATTTATAATAATTAATTAATACCAACAAGTAATAATATACCACATTATTATAATTTAATACCCTGACAATATATTACAGAAATTAATTATTACAAATGTTATATTATTAATTTTTGGTATTTTTTTTACTAAATTAATTTTTGAATTTCAGTGTGTGATTATTTCTTAGTTTAGGCAAACCCCTTTTTATTATTGTACTATTTTCTTCATTAAAACATGGCAACATCCTTGTTTAAAATACTTTTTTTATATTTTTAAATTGCCCCATAAAAAATAGATATTGTCTTATAAGATTTTTTTTAAAAAAACGAATGTAAA
Source organism: Pueraria montana var. lobata (assembly GCA_026413185.1). Classification (NCBI taxonomy): domain Eukaryota; kingdom Viridiplantae; phylum Streptophyta; class Magnoliopsida; order Fabales; family Fabaceae; genus Pueraria; species Pueraria montana. The sequence goes on from CM048647.1 coordinate 7,671,618, forward strand.
AAATATATGGAATAAAAAAAGAATAAATTGATACTAATTTTACTACTTTATCTTTTTAATTTTTAATTCTCTGGCTCCTCTAATAGATATCCACACAGACCTTAAAAATTAAGCACCGTGACTGTAACCAAACAAACCCAAAATAGATTTGACACTACACCAAATGTCAGATATCAAACACGCGATGTAAAACACCGCCTTGTTCAGGAAATAGGTCGGAATTGTTCTGTTCGAGAAACACATTACGAAGAGCAACCAAACCACGCGGATCTGGTCTTTCACCGCACTAAGCCAAAAGTCAAAGTCGGTGTGACAGCAGGCATGAACCCAACCACGCGGATTTGGTCCTTCATCGCATTGAGCCCAAACTCAAAGTTGGTATGGCGGTAGAGCAACGTGCACAAGGGGAGAAGAGAAGCATTGTTTCCACCGTACATAGGGGCACCATCTTAGCAGCCTGAGATTGAAACAGAGTAGAGCGAGACGAGAAAGCAAGGAGGCGGAGAGAGGAAGAAGATGGTTGGATCTCCCTCCAAGCCTCAAATGAAAAATTGAAAACTTCCATGGTGAAAAGTTAGGGTTTCTCAAAGAAACTGATAAGCAATTTTAAATGCACAAATAAGTTTAAATAAAATTTATTAATATTCACAAGGACAATACCAACAAAATTAATATTCACAGGGATCAAATAGTAAATAACTATTTATATTCGAACTTACCGATTTAAACAGTACCAAGTAATTGATATGTGTCATTCATTTTTTTACTAACATATCGGACGACCTGAAATAATGGTCCACTGGTGGATCACTGAATTGCTCATCCACCGTATAGTACACCTTTATAAGTTATAACAACCTTGATCAACTTGTGACTTTGTGTCATGTTGTTTTTAATTTCAATGTGTGATTAAATACATTTTATATAAACTTTTTTAATAATAAAAATAAAAAACTTTTAATATGTATAATAATATTTAACAAAGTTAAGCATGACCAAATGGCATTTTTTATTTGCTGGCATCACCAAATAAGATTGTTCTCTTTCTCTCTCTATTTTTTTTATTTCCAACGTTACCTACGGATTTTTATGCTTATCCACGGATTTTATTACCGACAGATTTTACCGACGGATTATCTTTCTCTCTTTTTTTATTTTCAACATTACCTACGGATTTTTATGTTTACCCACAGATTTTATTACCGACGGATTTACCGACAGATAAATCCGTCAGTAATTTAAATTATCTACGGATCTAAATCCGTCAATAAATTATAAAACTATCTACGGATTTAAATCCGTCGGTAAAATCTGTCGGTAAATCACAAACTTATCTACGGATTTTATCCGTCGGTAAAATCCATCGGTAAATCACAAACTTATCTACGGATTTTTTTCGTCAGTAAAATCCATCGGTAAATTTAAAATACTGACGGATATGAATCCGTCCGTAAATATCCGTCGATAACGTTGAAATACCGACGGATTAAAATCCGTAGGTAAATATCCGTCGGTAATAAGCCTTTTTCTTGTAGTGAGAGATAATAAGCTTTGCTGAGTTAGAAGAGATTATAGTGTTATCAAAACGCGCTTTGTTTCTACACATCCATATCGTGGAGATGATGTAAGCTGCAGCAGCTATAAAAACAAGCCTGGATTGCTCTCCCCACTGACCACCACAAGCTGCAAAAATATCATTCAAAGATGAAATAGAGAAATAGTAGTTTGTAATATCCATAAGCCAATTCCACATATTTTTGGCAAAAGCACATTGAAAGAACAAGTGGTTTGCGATTTCAGCATCAGCATTGTACAAACTATAAACAGAAACAATGGTGCAACCACTGTGTTTTAGACGGTCATTTATTGGCAAACGATTTTGAAGCAATCTCCAAATAAGAAAAGCCTTGGGCGAAGGAATTATGTTGTTCCATATTAGCTTAACCAAGGAAGTTGAGAACATGCAGGAATAAGAAATTTATAAGCATCTTTGAGGTTGAGGCTTCCTGAATCGGTTAAGCTCCATTGAATCCAATCAGTATCATCAGATGGAGGGAGAGCAATCTAATTCAATTCTGACATCAAGATTGGAAATTTCTGGACCAGAATTGGAGGAATGATCCATTCCTTATTAACAAGGAAGTCTTGAACTTTGGCAGATAAGATATGATGCAAATGTGTAGGAATATTCATGATATCAACTAATGGCTGTGAAAGCCAAATGTCAATCCAAAAGTTAATCCCATTTCCAATTTGCCAGGCTGCATTGGAAAGAATAGTATGAATGAAACATTTGATTCCTCCCCACATAGAAGATGTAACATGACAAGGAACAATTTTATGATTTCTGAAGACTCTAGCTCTGAGTAAACAGGCCCATTGTGCATTTGAGGAGACTAATTCCCAAGCAAGTTTCAAGATAGCAGCATTATTGACTACTTTGATAGATCTTAATCTAAGTCCACCTTGAGAAAAAGGCTGACAGACTTTAGCCCAAGCCATAGTGATTATTTTTTAAGTGTCCACATCCCCCGACCATATAAAGTTCCCCATGCATCTATCCACATAATTAATGAGAGAGGATGGCCATTTATACGTGTGGAAACTATAAGTTAACATACTGCAAATGACTGATTTCACTATCATCACTCTGCCCATGATAGAGAGCATTGAGGCTTTCCACTTGGCTAGCTTAAGCCTAATTTTATCTGCAATAGGCTAAAGGCAATTTTTTTTAGGAATCCCTTTAAAGATTGGAACTCCCAGATAAGTAAAAGGAAGCACACCATAAGAAAATCCACGAATGTCTGCAACAATTCTTTTTCTATGCTCAGAAAGAGGACCAATATAAAATTTGGATTTACCTGGGCTGAAAATTTGTCCTGAAGCATCTCCATAGTCACGAAAGAGGTCCATTAAAAGTCTCTTGTTCTTCTGTGTTCCTCCACAAAAGATCATAATATCGTCAGCATATAAAACATGTGAAGGTATTAGGAAACCTCTTGGGCCTGACATAAGTTGCAATTTACCCTCCCTCACTAAGTTGGAGATGCTTCTGCTCAAGACTTCCTTAGCAATGCAAAAAAGCAAGGGGAAAAGGAATCACCTTGTCTAACCCCCTTCTTGCAAGAGAAAAAATCAACAGCCTCACCATTAATGGATATAGACAGTTTAGGAAAAAGAAGAATGGCATGTATCCAATCACAAAAGAATTTTGGAATCCGAACGATCTAAGGAAATTCAAGAGGAAATTCTAGTAAAGGGTGTCAAAAGCCTTTTTTATATCAATTTTTAGAACAATTTTTCCAGCAAAAGACTTTTTGTGGAGCATATTGATAGCCTCTGAAGCCACACATATACAGTATGAGATTTGCCTTCCCTTGATAAAGCCTCTTTGATTTTGGGAAATAATTTTTGGAACAACAGTGGCTAACCGATCTGCAAGAATTTTTGTAATCACCTTGAATTGAAAATTGGCAAGGGCAATAGTCTGAATTTCTCTACTCTGTCAGCACCTTCTTCCTTTGGAATGAGAATAACAAGGTTGGAGTTCAAGTTAGGAAGCAGCCACCTTGTTTGAAAAAATTGAAGAACAACTCTATGAACATCTCCTTCAATAATGTCCCAGAAATGTTGATAGAAGAAACCATTGAAGCCATAAGGACCGGGTGCACTATTCTCATTAAGAGAAAAAACAGGGATTGAATATCATCAAGCTTCTTAGATGTGTTTTGAACTTTGAGGTGAACATCCCCAAATCCAGTTTTGTTCCACTCTTTAAGCTTAAGCTTAACAACTTTAAGCTTTTGAGATAGCACATACATGGGGCAACCATAGACATTTTGTTTCCAGGTCTCCTCTATAATTTTCCTGCAATCGGAGTGGTCTGCCCACATCCTCATAAATTTAAAAGAAGGTTTGTAGGAAGCAAAATCAGCTTTAACTTTGAGAAGAAGGGGAAAATGATCAAACCTGGAACAGGTAAGAGTGCAGCAAGACACCTGAGGCCAGAAAGAAATCCAATCCTCATTGCAAATAGCTCGGTCTAGCCTTTTTTGTGTGTGAGCAATACCTCTTCAATTATTAGACCAAGTGAACTGAGAGCCAATTGTATTGATATGCATCAAATGATTATCTTCTGTCCAATTCCTGAATTCCTCAATAGCAATAGAATTAGGCTGGTCATTACCTCTGTATTCATGAGTTCCCAAGATGGTATTAAAATCCCCAAACCAACACCAAGGGCCAGGATTAGAGGACTGAAAAAGAGTAAGGTCACGCCACAAAGATGTTTTAGAGATATAGTTGGTGGAAGCATAGATAGATGCAAAGAACAGCTCAGAGTTATTATGAGTGATAGAGAAGGAAACAAACTGACTGGGGCAACTAATAACCTTGGGTTGGAGATTTTCATCACGGGCACACCATAAGCTTAGAAGCGATGATCCTTTATTATTGACAACAAAAACTTTAAGATGAAGCTTTTTCCAATAATTTAGATCAATACTATCAATTGAGCACCATGACTCAGCAATGAAAACCAGATTCGGTTTATAATCAGCACACATATTACTTAAGACTAACCTTGTGTCATGGTTAGCCAAGCCTCTGGCATTCCAAAAAAGGAAATTCATTGGGACAAATTGCTAGTCCCACCTCTTGCCTAAGGTCTTGACTTGTCAGATTTGGTCTGTTGTGAGGCTTGTTTCCTCACACTTTTCCTTTTAGATTTTGATTGAACTTCAGTAAAAGGAAGTTTTTCAGATTGAGATAGATATTTATTGGCAATGTTCCTGTTAGGTGGAGGGGGTTCCATCTGAATTTCATCCTCTTCATCATCTTCATCACTCCAAAGTCTACCTATAATGCCCATATCATAAGCAACAGTAGGGATGTTATAGTCAGTCCCATTTCCAACCAGAGGATGAGCTTGTTCCAGAGCATTATTATGCTCTGCGGGATGGGTTTGAGCAATATTTTGCTCTAGAGCATCAATGTCAACAATGAGATTATGGTCCTCCATTCCAAGGTTTAAGTTATCCACAGTTATATTCTGATCCACATCATTATTTGGAGAAATATTCTTGTCAACATTACTTGAAGAAATAGTAACATGGTCAGAGTCTTCAATGACTTGGTCCTTGCAATTAGAGCTGTTCACAACATCAACATCATTGGTATCCCCATCATTGGTTGATATGCTCTTGTCAGCACCCATATCCTCCACCCTTTTGGGTTTTACCTCTTTGATCTTTATTAACTAAGATTTTTTCATGAAAAGGTCCAACCAGATCTATGTCAACTAACACCCTAGCAAAGTGATCGAATGTTCTCTTGAGAGTTGCTTCGTCTAGGGTTATAGGAATCCCTACTCCACCTGCTATGGAGAGTATGACCTTGGGACACCAGTACTCTTGTGGAAGGCCTACTATACGGACCCTAGCAGAGCTCCATTTCGTACTTTCTGGAAAATCATTGTTGGTACACGAGCTTATCTTAGTAACTTATGGAAAATAAGCTAGCTTATAAGCTACTAACATTTTTTTCTTCTCAATTTTATCGTATTAATTTATTTGAAATTCTTTTTTATTCTTTTATTTAATTTACAAATCCTTTTACTTATTTTAACATTCTTGCAAATATTAGGTGGCATATTTATTTTCTTAGTTATTATGAAACTTGGAATTCTATTTTTTTTATTTTGTTTAATGTTAAACTATTTATTTTAACGAATTAATACATTGTTTTTTTTATTTTTATTTAAAATATTTGGTCACTAAACAAAAGTAGATAAAAAAATAAAAATTTATAAAGAAAAAACAAATTTTATTTTTTGTTTTAAAATAATATTAATACAAAATTAAATATTAAAAATTTGGTTTTAAACAATATAAGCTTATTTAATTTAATTCTACTTTTAAAAAAAAATGGAAAAAAAATTGATTTTAAACAATATGAGTAAAATCATCAATTTTTTTTACTATTTTTTATAATACAAAATTATTGTTCTACTTTTTAAGATGATAAGTTATTAAAATTAAATTCAAATATTAGAAATATTAAATATGTCATTTGACGTCATTTAACATTTATCAGCTAGCTTATCAATTAATCTTACCAAACACTTTTAATTAAATCAATCAGCTTATAAACTTTCAGTTTTTCAGCTTTTAGCTTATAACTTATAAACTTTCAGCTAGCTTATCTGCTAGTTTTACCAAACATAGCCTTTAATATTTTCACATCACCTATAACAAATTAATTATTATTAATAAGGGTTAAAATTGGTACATTGCTGAAAATCAACTGAATTAATTATTTTTATTGGTCTGTATAATTTTTATACAAAATACCTTATAAAAAGAACAAGAGATAATATTATCACTTTGTCTTTTTTTAATTATTTTTTCTATATTTTTCTTAAATCATACATCTTTACTTTTCATTTTAAGAGCAGTTGTAATAATGATTTGGGAATGGACACAATGATGGTTTGTTATCACTTTTTTTTTCCTTATTTTAATATTTTCTGACTGTTCTTTGACCTAAACCTAGGAGTAGTCATCAACAATCCAACATGCCATGACCCTTTTCACCACCTTCAACCTCCACCACCCAACAACCCTGGGGTTTCCACAACGCCTTCTTCAACAGTCACTACCCCAATCCCTACCATATCATCAACATGCCCTATTATCTATTCATTTTTCTACCTTTTCATGCGGCTACTACCACTTCCCCTTTCTCTAACCCTTTGGGTCATTAGTTTGTTTCTTTTAAAGAGTGGGTAGAACGAATGTTATCACCATTAAACTCATTCTTTTTCATTTATTTTCATTTATTATTTTATCTTTTTTTATCATTTTTTTTTATCAAACATCTTTATTTTTCATTCTAAAAGCAGTTGTAATAATAATTTGGGAACGGGCACAATGAATGTTATCACTTTTTTTTTCCTTATTTTAATATTTTCTGACTGTTCTTTGACCTAAATCTAGAGTAGCGATCAACTAGGGGTGAGCAGAAACCCGTATCCCTACCATATCACCAACAGGCCCTATTATCTATTCATTTGGTCCCCTCCCCCTTTTCACCTACCTTTTCATGCCGCTACTACCTCTTTCCCTTTCTCTAACCCTTTGGGTTCTGAATTAGTTTAAGAGTTGGGCAGAATGAATGTTATCACTGTTTTTTTTTCCCCTTATTTAATACAGTATTTCTTACTGTTCTCTGACCTAAACTAATCCACAAATCTGCTAATATATAAATTGATATTTTTATGACTGAAAAAACTTTCACTCTTGGACGCAGACTAGGTAAAAGGTTCTCTTTTGGTTTCAGGGCTCAACGCAAAATTAGGTGAGATTCTTTTCGGTTCACAGCTCAATGCAATCTTACATTATATTATAGGGTCTTAGTAATCAGTATTTTTAACCATTGTCTTAATGATATTGGTTAATATTTACCTAAATTATATAGCTAGAAAATTAGTTATCAATAGTTGTACTGACCTTTGTTTGGTTGGCATGCATTTGATACTTGGTCCGGGTACTATAAAAAGCATGAGATATTGTTAGTGTTTAGGTTCATTACAATTAAGGCTATGAACATGAAGATATCATACACAGCCATGCTGCTAGTTTTGTTCCTTTCACTCACCCCTCCAAAGCTTGCTGAGTCCAGTAGGGACGTGCTTTCAGTGATCCGGGATCGTTCTTATAGGCCTATGATAGTGAGTCTTCCAATAGTGGGCCTGAATACGCTCAAACACCCAGCACTGTGGTGGAACCCGGAATCATGCTTAACAGGCCCAAGAGAAACATCTCCAAACCCATCCGCTTCAGGGACTGAATTGGGAGAATGAATTTTTATTTCATTATTAGATCCTGAGTTTGTTATTACGATTTGCTAGTTGTTATCTTATTGGAATTCTGTTATTCTGTTTCTGTCTTTTGCGGACACCCAATGGTGTATTGGCTGGTCCCTTATATAGATTTGAAAATGAATGAATAGGGGAAGAAAAAGCATTTTACAGTAATTTTCATAGTTATTTTGGAGGCCTCCTTGTCCTCGAACTCAAGGAATTTCTTGTGTCTGTATCAATTTGGTGCTTTCATGGCTGACCTCACTACCCGCTCCAAAACCCTCGACCGCCTTGAGGAGTCCGTTAAGCTTCTCAATCAATCCCACGCCACCCTTACTGCTACCCAATCTGACCTCTCCTCTAAGGTCGATTCCATCCTCACCCAACTTTCCAATCTTACTATCCCCAAACCGTCTTCACCAATTTCATCGCCGTCCCGCAAACCTCATATGAAGCTTGATGTCCCTCGCTTCGATGGCACTGATGCCATGGGTTGGATTTTCAAAATCTCACAATTCTTCGATTACCATGGCACACCTGAGCACGAGCGTCTCTCTGTAGCGTCGTTCTATATGGACGGTCCCGCTCTCAGCTGGTACCAGTGGATGTTCCACAATGGTCTTATCTCTTCCTGGCCAGGGTTGTTACAAGCGTTGGAAACCCGCTTTGCCCCGTCTTATTACGACGACCCCCGCGGCGCTCTCTTCAAATTGTCTCAGCAGGGATCCGTTAACGATTACCTCACGGCGTTTGAACGTTTGGCCAATCGAATCGTTGGACTTCCTCACCAATTCCTCTTGAGTTGCTTCATCTCCGGTCTTCTTCCTGATATCCGACGGGAGGTCCAAGCTCTTCAACCAGTGACTCTTCCTCAAGCGGTGGCTCTCGCCAAGTTACAGGAAGACAAATTGGAGGATCGACGTCGCGCGTTTCGCGGCAAAGGTACTTTGAATGCTTCTTCACCACCTTCAATCCTTCCTCCTTCTTCCTCACCTCGTTCCACCATCCCTCTTCTCACGGCCCCTTCGAAGCCTTACTATAAACATCTTAATCAAGCCGACATTGCCGCCCGCCGTGAGAAAGGCCTTTGCTACTACTGCGATGACAAATTCAGCCCCAGTCATCGGTGCAAGGCTCGTTTCTTCCTCCTTATCGCTGATGATGATACAGACGAGACTATCGCCGCGGCAGTCCCATTACCTGATTCTGATCCACCTCTCTTGGGCAGTCCCCATTCGGATTCTTCTGAAGCTCAGATTAGCTTCAATGCTCTCTCGGGTCACCCAGCTCACGAGGCTTTGCGTTTAGTGGGCCGCATAGCCCAACACCAAGTGACCATCTTGGTAGATGGGGGCAGTACACACAACTTCATCCAAGGGCGTGTGGCTAAGTTTTTGGGCCTTCCAGCACAGCCCACTCATGCTTTACGCGTAATGGTTGGCAATGGGTCCGTAATTGATTGCAACCAAATCTGTCATTCGGTTCCATTGAATATTCAGGGCCAGTCTTTTGAGGTGGATTTGCACGTGTTACCCATTAGTGGTGCTGATGTGGTATTAGGCGTACAATGGCTCAAAGAATTGGGCCCGGTACTCACAGACTACAATACCCTTACCATGAAGTTTAATAGAAAGGGGACTACAGTAGAGTTCCAAGGCCAACCTTCCTCTCCTCCCTTGGATGTTTCGGCCCAGCAGGTAAAACGCCTTATCCAAACGCATGCGGCTTCTGCGTTTTATCATATTCAATTATTACCTGATCAGTTTCCATATTCCCTTCCCGACCCTCCTCCCCATCAAATTTCCCAAATTTCAACCTTAATTCGTAGCTACAAACACCTTTTTGATGAACCTTCCACACTTCCTCCTGACCGCCCCACTAACCACCGCATCCATCTTTTCCCAAACTCTGCCCCTACCAATGTTAGGCCATACCGCTATCCGCATTTTCAGAAATGCGAAATTGAGCGACAGGTTCACGAGATGCTTCGCTCAGGCCTCATTCAACCAAGCCGCAGTCCTTTCTCCTCGCCGGTTCTGTTAGTCAAGAAGAAGGACGGCATATGGCGTGTTTGCGTTGACTTCCGCGCCTTGAACGCTATCACTGTTCGTGATAGGTTTCCACTTCCAACAATTGATGAACTCCTTGACGAGCTTGGCGGTGCGTCGTGGTTTTCTAAGCTTGATCTGCGACAGGGATTTCATCAAATTCGTATGCATCCAACTGATGTTCCAAATACCGGGTAATGCCCTTTGGTCTCTGCAACGCACCATCTACATTTCAAGCCACCATGAACTCTGTTTTCGCTCCTTTCCTCCGCCACTTTGTTGCTGTTTTCTTTGATGACATTCTGGTGTATAGCCGCACGTTGGATGAACACTTGAAGCATTTAGAGCAGGTGTTTCATTGTCTCCAAGAGGGCGAGTTCTACTTACGGGAGTCCAAATGTTTATTTGCTCAACGACACCTTGAATATTTGGGCCATGTTGTTTCTCAGGATGGTGTTGCACCAGAACCTTCCAAGATTCAGGCCATGCTGGACTGGCCTGTTCCTTCTTCAGTCCGTGCCCTTCGAGGTTTCCTTGGCTTGACTGGCTTTTATCGTCGTTTCATTAAGGGGTATGCTACTATTGCCGCTCCATTAAATGATCTTCTTAGGCATGGTAATTTTCACTGGACTACAGAAACTCAACAAGCTTTTGACTCACTTAAGCAAGCCATGACTGAGGCTCCTGTACTTGCACTTCCAGATTTTAGCCTCCCTTTTACTTTGGAGACTGACGCCTCTGGTGTAGCGATGGGTGCTGTGTTGATGCAGCAGGGCCACCCCATTGCATTTTTTAGCAAGCAATTTTGCCCCCGTTTACTACGTGCTTCCACTTATATTCGAGAGTTGCATGCTATCACTTCGGCAGTCAAGAAGTGGCGCCAGTACCTCCTTGGCCATCACTTCATCATCCTCACTGATCACAAGAGCCTCAAAGATTTGATGACCCAAGTCATACAGACCCCTGAGCAGCAGGTTTATTTGTCTAAGTTGCTTGGTTATGACTATTCTATCCAATATCGTGCAGGGCGCCAAAATGTTGTTGCCGATGCTTTATCCCGCTTGAATGACGATTCCACTGGCCAATGCTTTGTCTTATCTATGCCTCACTTTGCTTTCTTAGATGATTTCAGACAAAGTCTTGCATCGAATGAGAATTTTGCTTCTCTGCTCCAAAAGATTCGCACTCAACCAGAGGAACACCGTGATTATAAGATCCATAATGGCTTGATTCTGTTCAAAAATAAGATATGGGTAGACCCCAATTCCCCTTTTAAGTCCATGCTTCTCCGGGAGTTCCACCAAACTCCTATCAGTGGTCATATGGGCATTTCCAAAACCCTTGCACGTTTAAAAGAAAATTTCTTTTGGCAGGGCATGCGTTCTGATGTTAAGCAGTTTGTGGACCATTGCCTCATCTGCCAACAGACCAAGTATGAAACCAAGAGACCTGCTGGCCTTCTCCAACCTCTACCAACTCCAACAGCAGTTTGGGAAGACTTATCCTTGGATTTTATTACTGGCCTTCCTTCTTCAAATGGCAACACTGTCATTTTGGTGGTGGTGGATCGTTTCTCCAAGGGAGCCCATTTTGCTGCTTTACCAGGTCACTTTACAGCTTTCAAGGTGGCTCAAATGTTTTTGGATCTCATTTGTAAGCATCATGGCTTACCAAGAAGTCTGGTTTCTGACCGTGACCCAATTTTCATCAGCAAATTTTGGCGAGAACTTTTTAAATTGTGTGGCACTCAATTGCGCATGAGTACTTCTTATCATCCAGAAACTGATGGACAGACTGAGGTTCTTAATCGCATTCTGGAACAATATTTGCGCTCTTTTGTACATGAGCAGCCATCAAAATGGGGAAGGTTTCTTTCATTGGCAGAATGGTCATATAATACTACTGTTCACTCTACTACTGGCCAATCACCATTTCATATTATTTTTGGCAAGCCCCCTCCATCCATTCCTAACTATTTGTTGGGTACTTCCTCTGTGGAAGCTGTTGATCAACTTTTATCTGAACGTCAAGATATGCTTTCTGTTCTTAAGAAAAAGCTTGATAAAGCCCAACTTCAGATGAAGCAGCAAGCTGATCGTCATAGAAGGAATGTGAGTTATGCAGTTAATGATTGGGTTTATGTTCGTTTGCGACCTTATCGCCAATTATCCATTACTGGTGCCCCTTACCACAAGCTGTCTAAGAGGTTTTATGGTCCTTATCAAATCACTGAGAAGATTGGTCCAGTTGCTTACAAACTTGCATTACCTGCTTCATCCAAAATACACCCGGTGTTCCACTGTTCTTTGCTGAAACCACACAAGGGCCCCATTCCTGCACATCCAGATGATGTTCCTCCTGCTGCCCACGAAAATCACCCTCTTGTGCAACCTCTAGCCATTTTGCAATCTAAATGGGATCCTTCGATTAATCCTCCACGCCGCTTGGTTCTTGTCCAATGGTTAGGACTTTCTCCAGAAGATTCTAGTTGGGAGAATTGGGAGGACATTTCTCAGACTTTCCACCTTGAGGACAAGGTGGATTTCGCAGGGGGCAGTAATGATAGTGAGTCTTCCAATAGTGGGCCTGAATACGCTCAAACACCCAGCACTGTGGTGGAACCCGGAATCATGCTTAACAGGCCCAAGAGAAACATCTCCAAACCCATCCGCTTCAGGGACTGAATTGGGAGAATGAATTTTTATTTCATTATTAGATCCTGAGTTTGTTATTACGATTTGCTAGTTGTTATCTTATTGGAATTCTGTTATTCTGTTTCTGTCTTTTGCGGACACCCAATGGTGTATTGGCTGGTCCCTTATATAGATTTGAAAATGAATGAATAGGGGAAGAAAAAGCATTTTACAGTAATTTTCATAGTTATTTTGGAGGCCTCCTTGTCCTCGAACTCAAGGAATTTCTTGTGTCTGTATCAGCCTAGCCCACCATCCCCTTTGATTCCGGATCGTCCTTCAAGGCCTAGCCCACCATCCCCTTACAAACCTCCGCCACAATCGGTCTACAGGTTTCCAACCAACACGACACCTTATTTTGTTGCAGCAGCAGCACTTGCACTTTTGTATCTCATATTGGTCAAGTATTTTGTCAGCATCAACCAACTTTCTGTACCATCAAGGCCCAAATCACAGGCGCAGTTAATCTTGGCAAACGAGTTCAAAGGTTATTAGGAAGGTTCCATCTGAGAAGATGATGATCATGTCAATATATCAAAACAACATGTGGTCATGGCATGACAAAAATAATAAAGAAGATGAGAGTACTTCAGGAAGTGTCTCATTTTATTGTATATATTCCCCTACTTTACTTTTCATACTTTGAGTTTAGTCTCTTTATTATTTTTTTTTTTTTTAAGGTTTGTGTTTAGTCTTGAATTAAAGGTTGGGAGTTCGGGTGAGGTTTACGTGAAGATTTTCTAAATGCATTACATTGCTGTTAGCTGTTAGGATGTGTCTGTCTTTAGGGTGTATTTGGAAGGGAAATTCAAGAGAGAAAAAAAGAAAGAAAAAGGAGACAAATTAATTAATTAATGATTTATATTTGTTTTGAGAATTTTTAAAAAGGGTACTGCAACAAAAACAAGGATTTTTCATAAATGCGCAACTCCTTTATGTATACGGCAATATTTGTCTTTTATTTGCAGTCTCAGCAGAACTGATTTTTTTTTATTTTTTATTTTTAAAGATTTGAACTGATTTGTTTATTGCATTAGTTTATCTTCAAATGAACTAATTTACACTGAAATGCTTTGTTGGATTGAAAAGTGGCGATGACTGGGCCTTGTATACTAGCACGTGGAGACATTGTCTTAAGAAACAAAAATTAATTCTGATTTGAGAATTCTCATTTTGATGCTTCAATTCTCAGTGCTTTCAGTTCAAGTCAGGAGAAAAATAAAAGGGTAACACCACAAAAAGTAGACACTGCACCAAAAAAAAAGTTAAAATAAATTACAAACTTCGGACAATCAAGTCCATAAAAAAAAAAAAGTCCAAGGTAATCAATTTAGACTTTAGAATTATGCATAAAAAAACTTAGAAATTAGAACAGACGTATTATGGATGATGTGAGACTCACTTCCTATTTTTCTCTATTCGTAAGTCAACTCTCAAACTTGTCATGTTTTCCTAAATGGTTTTCTTAATATTTTCTTGAATTAAATATATTTAACGACTTTATGATTAAAACATTTTAAAATATTTTTCGCTACATATCATTGCTATCCCAGTCATGACAATAGTAATTTTAAATTTAGATGTCATTATTATATATCCACGTAATTTTATTTCTATCTAAAGCAAAGACGAAAGATAGATTATTAATTGATCGGGTAGCCTTGTCCACCCAAAAACATGTATTAAACATTTTATTTTATAGCTACAATTTAAAAAATACCCATAGCCGACCCCATGCCCGTGTGGGTAGCAATTTTAATCCCCATCCTTATACTTGCTGGGTACCTATATATCTTTACCTGCACCCACTACCTGCACTTTACTTAAGTACAGAGTTAATAAATCAATAAAAAAAATATTATTTAAAAAATTACTACAAGTAATTTTTTTTTTAGAAGTACTACAAGTAAATTAAAAATTTACTCTTAAATAATCTAAACATAATATTAAAAGCATCCAAACATAACATTAAAAATAACCAAACATAACCTTGAGTCATTCAAACTTAAGTCATAAACTAAACAATATTATAAACATAATCATTATGAAACTTAATGTTCTAATTGCTTAACAAAATAATTAGAAACTTGGACATCAAGTGATGACAATACTCTCCAATAATAAATTTGTCTTCCACATATCATTTAACATAATCATTCTATTTGTCTTGCTATGCTAGTAGCCAAGGTGAATGGTGGAATTATTAAACAATTGGACTATAAAAAAATGTTTTTAAAAGCCAAACGAAATAATATTATTCTTAACAGTATCATAAGACATGCCAGATTACAAGTTATGAACACAAACCAAATGCATAGTGTAACAACAACAATATTGGTTCGATGATCATAGCCAAACAAAAGCATTAAATAGAAAACAAAAGAAAACGTGTACCTCATCATGCACACCCAAAACTACAACCAATCCAACAACCCAACACATATTTAAAACCACCCTCCCAAACTCATAACCATAACATTCAATTCACAGTATTATATCATTTGTTGATAGATTCCAAAGCTATAAAAAAATGTTTGTAGTTGTGTTCAATAGCCAAAAGATGTGTTATTGTGTTAGTCATTAAGTTAAAATTGGTAAAATATTTAATTTCTTTTTTGTAAAAAAAATATATACAATTATTTATATATTCATGATATTTTAATTAAATTAACTAGTGCATGTACCCATGAATCGCACAATGAATTTACACGTCTTTGTTGTAAATATATAAGTAGTACTTAGAAGTATTATTATATCATTCTTTGAAAGATTTAATTGTTAAAAATATAGATTGATTAATAAACTTTTTAAAAATAAATTTAAAAAATGAGTTTTTTATTCTGTTTAAATAATATAAAATTATAATTTCCTACTTCATTTCATAAAAACTTTAAACACTTTGACCAATCAGTTAGAAAACATATTACTTTTTGATTTATTTTTTAAATGAATAATATATTAAATATCCTCAAATGATGTAAAGTAAAAACGCCACATGTAATTTATCCAAAAGAAAAAAAAACGCCACATGCAAATAGTATATATGGACATAGTTTATTTTAAATGCATCACCTATATATATAACTAAAATTATTTTAAGTAGTCGAAATTAAAAATTATTATACAATAAAATTAATGTAATGTAGTGTAATTTGAAAAAATATTTATATAATTATTTATATATGCATGATATTTTTATTAAATTAATATTTATATATAACATGTGAGGGGCAGGGTGGGGTGGGTACTATAGTACCCGTACCCGCACCCATACCCATTAAAATTTTGCAGGTAAATACTTGCCCCGGACCCATCCCAATAAGGGGGTATTGACCCTATCATTTGTGAATATTTTTGCAAGTACCCGTAGGGTTCGGGTACATTTTGTCATCCGTATCCTAGACTATGTGCATACTGATGTGTGAGAGCCTACTAGTGATCCGTCCTTGGGTGGTTCCCACTATTTTTTCACCTTCATTGACGATTTTTATCGCAAGGTCCGGGTGTACTTCATGAAACAGAAATATGAAGTCTTTGAGAAGTTCAAGTTGTGGAAGGTTAAGGTGGAGAACTAGACGGGCAAAAAAATTAGTTACTTGAGGTTTGATAATGGCAAGGAGTACACAAACTCACGGTTTCAAAAATTCTGTGAGGAACATGACATTCAAAGACACTTCTCAATGCAAAAAACACCACAACAGGATGGTGTTGCAGAGAAGATGAATAGGTCCCTTACCGAAAGGGCCTGATGTTTGAGGTTGAATGCTGGCCTTTCCAAAGGCTTTTGGGTAGGGGTGGTGAATATGGCATGCTATTTGCTCAATCGATCACCACGAGTTTCTTTGGATGAGAAAGTTGCAGAGGAAGTCTGGATAGGTAACTCGGTTGATTTGAATAATTTAAGAATTTTTAGGTGTCCTGCTTTTGTGCATATATCCAGTGATGAAAGATCTAAACTTGATCCAAAGTCAAAAAAGCGTGTTTTCGTAGGTTATTCCAAAGGCGTGAAAGGGTTCAAGTTTTGGGATCCAGCTTCCAAGAAAATGGTGATCAATAGGGATGAATTATTTGATGAGCAGTCTATGATGCCACAGACAGTTGACACCCATGTCCAAAACTAGATGGAGTTTCCCCTTAGCTCCGTGGAGGTTCAGGTGGACTTTGAGCAACTGCCGATGATCCCGAAGAGGGAAGAACAATGCAATCCAAGACTTGAGACCAGACCTGCACTTGAGCCTAGACCTGTTAGTCCAGCAGGACCGCAAGAGTACACTCTCGTCAAAGATCGAGAACATCGCACTATTAAACCTGTTGTCCAATATGGGTTTGAAGACTTGGCTTCTTTTGCACTTCTCACTAGTTTTGGAGACCCGTTTACCTTTCAAGAGGCTATGAACAATCAAGAGAAAGATAGATGGATGGGTGCTATGGTGGAGGAGATGGAGTCTTTGCAGAAGAATCAGACATGAGAGCTAGTTCTTCCTCTAAGCAAAAGAGCCATAGGGTGCAAATGGGCGTACAAGAGGAAACCTCCAGTGTCAGAAAAAGAAGGGGAGAAGTTCAAGGCTCGCCTAGCAGCAAAGGGGTACTCACAGTAGAAGGGGATTGACTATGATGAGATTTTCCCCCTGGTCGTGAGGCACACTTCTATCAGGGCAGTGTTAGCCTTGGTAGCCAGTCGGGATATGCACTTGGAGCAGATGGATGTAAAGACAACTTTTCTTCAAGGTGATCTAGAGGATCAAACTTACATGGAGCAACCAGAGAGGTTCAGTAAAAATGGACTGGGCCGACTGGTTTGTAAGTTGAAAAGGTCTTTGTATGGATTGAAGCAGTCTCCAAGGCAGTCGTACAAGTGGTTTTCCCACATGCTTCAGATTGGCTATAGGGGATATGAGTATAACTGTCGTGTTTATGTGAGGAACCTTGATGATGACTCTTTTATTTTTCTACTACTTTATGTGGATGATATGTTGATTGCTAGTAACCATTTACGTGATGTGAATGAGTTGAAATCCATGTTGGGCAAGGAGTTTGACATGAAGGACTTAGGTCTTGCCAAAAAGATTCTTGGGATGGAGATTCATAGGGACAGGAGGTCCAAAAGGCTATGGCTTTCACAACAGGGCTATGTTGAGAAGGTGCTAGACAAGTTTGGCATGAGCAATGCCAAATCGGTGAGTACTCCACTTGCATACTACTCTAAGGTTTCCGTAGACTAGTGCTCGAAGACAAATGAAGAGGTGGAATACATGTCAAAGGTTCCTTATATGCCAATGCAGTTGGTTTTTTTTTTATGTATGCTATGGTTTGCATTAAATCAAATTTGGCACATGCTGTACTCCAAGATTGTAAGTTTATGTTGATGTCAGGGAAGCGACATTGGGAAGTAGTGAAATGGATCTTCAGGTACCTAAAGGGTACAACAGGGCATGGTATTATGTTTGGTAGTCGGCAGGGTGATCCTTCAGTTGTGGGATATGTGGATTACGACTATGCTGGTGATTTGGATGACATGAGGTCTACAACAGGGTATTTCTTTACTCTTGTGGGTGGGCCTATTTGTTGGAAGTCCACTGTTCAGTCTATTGTGGCAATGTCAACAACTAAAGTGGAATACATAGCAGTAGCAAAGGCTAGTAAAGAAGTTGTATGGCTCATAAGGCTAGTAAAGGAGCTAGGCATTGAGCAAGATGGAGTTCAGTTGCATTGTGATAGTCAGAGTGCTATCTATTTGGCAAAGAATAAAGTGTATCATGCTAGAACCAAGCATATTGATCTGAGGTTCCACAAGATTAGGGAGTTTATGGCATCTGGTCAGATTTTGCTCAAGAAGGTTCACACTTCAGAAAATGCAGTTGATATGTTAACTAAGGCTGTCATTGCTTGGACTTGTTGAATGTTGCTTAGTACTAGACGTGACTGGACCCCCGGCCCAGGAGACATATAAGTATATGAGGTGGACTTACTGTTATCTTCCACTGGGCCAAATATACGCCAAGGTGAAGATGTTGTACATGTCTCATATTCTATGAGTGAGGATATTGGGCTTGGGCCACCTGTTTGTTGGATTATGAAATAAGTGGGTTAGGGGTGCGAAGGTTTAGCCTTGCGGTACGGTACAGGGGTGATATTGTAAATTTGTACTATTTTTATCTTTATAAATTGATGTAACCTTATTTGCTCTATTCAAATAATAGAAACATTCGATCTACTCTCGAGGATGTAGGCACACTTGTCGAATCTCGTTAAATCCGATGTCTGTGTGTGTGGCTGTGATTACTCTAATATTTAAAATACCAGTTGCTATTGCTAACATGTATATAAAAATAAGATGATATTAATAAATTTTTATTATAGTAACAATTATTAATGAATTTAAATCTAATAAATGTCATCAAGTTTAATTGTTCTAAACAATTTATTTAAGTTTTTCTGTTTTTATATATTTTAATTTATATTTTATATTATACAAAAATTAAAATAATATAAATATTTAATTATTAATTAAATTTAATGTAGCAAGTTTAGAAATAACTATTTATGTTTATATTTGGTTCCTGTACAAATTAAGTTGACTTACTCCGCCCCTGCTCCGAGGCTTAATTAAATATTGCTATGAATATAATTAATCATCAAATCTCTAAAGCCTTAATTAAGTATTGCCTTCTGTTTTTGTTTTATGCCCTTGGAAGATTTCGTGTTTATTTTGTTTGATAAGTAATTACTTCACCTTTGTAAAGGGTAGTAATGCTACTTGCTACTTGTAGAATTTCCGTTGTCATGCCTATAGCTATAGGGTAGTGCTATTTTATTCTAGTTAATTAATAATGTTGCCAGCTTAGCTTTTTCCTATTCACCAATAATCTTAGTCTTGCTTTATTATTTGGAGAGGAGGTTGCTTATGCCCCACTTAACAAACCCAACTATAGGAGATTCCTATGGTAATTGGTACCCTTAGGTGTATGGTGCCCAATCCACAAGCTATCATGCATTTATTGATAAATGAATTTATAATAAAAAATTAAAAGTTAATAAAAATAAGTAGTTGCAAAAGAAATGCTTACCCAAGTACTTACACCAAACACAGGAAAAGATGATTACCCAAGTAATGCCCTAATCATAATGTTACTTACATCTACTTGGAAACTCTTCCTATGCCTACCTGTTTTGATTCTCTAGTTTATACACTTTATTTACTCTGATTTCTCTATTTAAATAAACTTTCTGAAAATAAATATTAAATAAATAAATCCCATATTAAAAATAAATATTTTTTGAAAATCCAATATTACCCTTCTAAATTTTGGAAAAAAAAGTTACGAAACCCTATCATTGAGGCGGCGGCTCAATGGGAGGTGGAGGAAGATGTTTCTCTCCAGTGCAGCCACTGCCAGGCCCTCATTCTTGAAGTCGCACTTGTTCTTCAACGCCCACATCCTCTCCGACTTAAAGTTCTTGACCCCTCGACTTTTCTCTGTCACCGTCATCCTCTCCGACCTTGCCCCCGTGTTCCGCTTCCTCGCGCCATCGCATCCGAGTCCCGCGAAGAAGAAAAGGAAGAATTGTTTGTTCACCACGGTCTGATTTGGGTTTTAAGGATTGGGTTTGAGGTTCCCCAAATTGTTGGAATTTTTTTTTTGCTTGGTATTGCTTTCTTGGTATTTTTTCCAGTTTCGTCGAATGTTGCTTGTTGTTTCCTGGGTTTTTTTTTCTTCAATATCGTCGAATTTTGCTTGCTATTGTTTCCTGGGTTTTTTTACTCAAATTCAAAAAAAAAATGTTCACTTTTCAGTATCGTCGATCTTTTTTTGTTTGTCCATGAAATCTTCCTAATTTGAATGTGATATTTTAAAATTAATTTTTAATCTTTTTCTTTTGTTTCTCTTTAGTTGATTTTATAAAAAAAAAAAAAATTAGAATGAAGACCATAAGAGAATTTCTCCATGTCAAGAAATAGAGTCACCACAGGAAGATGCAGTAGATTGCTTTAAGCACAAAAAACATGAATGGTTGCAATTCTAATTTTGATGGAAATGGTCTTTCCGTGGAAGTTTTTGCCATATATCTTGCCACGAAAAACTTGAAGCTGAAATGTGTGGATGAACACAATCAGGATCCCATGTCTTAAAAAAAAACTTGTTCACTTTCAGTTTTTTTCTTCTTAGGTTGCCTAATGGTAAATGAGGAAGATAAGGGTATTTTGTGCAAATTTTTTCATTAAAAATCATGTGCAACTCAAATGACAACTACTGACTAACGTTTTAAACACCATTTAAGTGTAAGGAAGGTCAGTGTAACAAAAATTAAAAAATTAGGAATTTTTTTGTAGAGTTCAAAAATGGAGGGGTGTCAAGTGTAATAAGTATAAACCTCAAGGGGATCGGTGTAATTTACTCAAATATTTTTCTTCTAAATTTTGTAAACCTTTTTTCCAGGTTACTTAGTTTTGCTTTAACACTTTCCAATTGATAAAACAATTTAACAGAGTTGAGTGCTATAGAATTATAAACATTATAACAACAAGATTCACTAATTCATTGTTACCCACTTGCCCCAAAGTATAGAAGAAGAAATTTGATTTAAATTATACTTTTAGGAACAGTACAGGTGCCATGCAATGATGCTGGAAACAATTGCAGCTACTCTGGGAATGGTCGAAAGGGTGATGTTGCATATGAAGTATCTAAGGAAGTTTCAAAAAAGTGGGGGATTGGATCAACGTATTGCTTGAGAAAGCAGGGAATGAGAGGATGCACCTGATGACCATAGTAGAGCTTGTGAAGCTTAACTAGCACAAGAGGCTGCTGGTTATTATTCTACAGGGAGTTTTCTTCAATGCCTTCTTTGTGTAAAGCGACAAATAGGTTTGTTGGGTATTAGGGTATGATTTCATATAGTTAGCATTTGAATGCAATTTAGAGTGATAAAGTTGAAAACATCTCAATAAAGAATGAAAGAATTGTTCTCCAGAGATTAAATTCCCGGAAAAGGGTAGTGTAACTGAATAAATTCCGGAATCTATTTTCTGCAAGAAGGGGGAGTGGAAATAGAAATTGTCCAATATTTCCCTTTCTAAGTTCTTATGTGGCCATTGCAATTGCACCACCCTTTTTAATCTTCACACTACATTAATTTTTTTTTTACGAATATTGAATATATACACAAAAATAATTTCCATTATGTATTTTAATATAACGAAAATTAATTTTCATTTAGACTATTTTTATTAAAAAATTGACAGGTGCAAAAATCAAACAGGAGGGGTGTCATTGGCCTTCTAGTGTTGGAGGGTCCTTGTTATTCCCACAACCTGTTTTGTTAAGTTCACCTCCAACCTTTTAATGAATTTTCTTGTTTCAAGATGCCCCTAATGAAAATATGTTTCTGTTGTGTATTTGTATCAAGATACACAACAGAAATATGTTTTTGTTGTATATTAATTCAAAATACACAACAAAAACTTGTTTCCACTATGTATTTTAAATTGCAATAATTAATTTTTATTATTATCTGCGAGCACTATCAATATTAACAACATTAACCATATCAATTATCAATATTAACAATCCTTAATAATTGTGTAATGCTATTTCAATACCAAAAACTAATATCAAAGTTCGTAAGTATAATAAACTATGAATATGTACAAGATACATAAACTAAAATAGTACAAACAAAGTGAGAAACCAAACATAAATAATAGAAAATAATTGCAATTCTCCTGACTTTTCCTCCTTATCCTACAATATGTTCACCCTGTTGATGTGTTTCATTGTGCGAGCGTTAATTTATCTTGTGTGATGCAATAGGCATCATTGCCTATAGGATCCATCCTTAGATGAAGACGTCACTCTATATTCCGCACTATCTTCTCAAACGAGGCCAACAAATAATGAAGATAAGTAGTATAACTGACATAGACACATAGATAAATAGATAGATAAATACCTAGCAATCATATCATGAGAATCAATAGATGAAGACTCTGGCTAACTACCTCTTACGAACTGCACAAGAACTCAAGGAGCGCCTCATAGGGGATCTCCATATGAATGGGCAATGATGTATGGATGAGAGACCTCCTAAATAGAAAAGGTAAAAGTCTATGGCCTATCAGGCTCAATGGTAGGCTTAACGACCTCAATAATAGCCTAAGGAGTAACAACTAGCTCCTCTAGTGTATTAACAAGCATTGTAGCACCATTTTGTCTCTACGGTTACTCTTTGCCTTACTCTGGGAGTCGAGGTAGTGGGTGGTGTTCACCTAGCTCTAGATGCACTTGGGACATTAGTGACATCAATCTCTCTATGATTTGAACTCCTGCCAACTCTACGATTAGGACTGGAAATAAGTCGAGCTAAATGTGTGTGTGTGTGTGTGTGTGTGTCAATAGATAGATAGATATAGATTGAGCTAGTTCATAAACCTATCAAATCGAGTTATATATAGCTCAAGTTCATATTGTTTATTTAACGAGCTTAACTTTTAACTCAAGTTCAGCTCATTTGGTTCATGAACCAAGTTCAACAAGTCAATTGTCGAATCGAGTTTCAAACTATGTTCAAGTTGGTTCAATTCATTGTCAGCCTTATCTACGACTATCAATTACCATACATGGTGGCATTTTGTACCTAAAAGTTCAACAATATGTAGTTTAGTTCAATAAAAGTATAAAAGTCTAAGCCACTATAAAAACAATGTAAGCCAGAAAAATACTGCAAATTGTCTAATATGTGGATCTTTTGCGTAAAAATTAACATATTTAGTTATTTACATGTAACACAAATTATGAAGTTATAAACTTTTTGTCCTAAACTAAATATTGTCCAAAAATAATAAATATTACCCTAAAGTAAATATTGTCCCAAAATAAATATTGTCCAATAAATATTGTCCTAACCTAATGATTGACCTAAACCAAATATTGTCCTAAAATAAATATTGTCCTAAACTAATTAGGTTATTATTAAATTATCATGAATCCAATAATTGCCATGAAAAAAACTAATAAAATAAAATAAAATTGTTGGATACATAACATAAGCATCTTTCTATTGTGTAATAGGTTTAGATACATTATAGAAACATGTTTCCATTGTGTATCAGGCACAACATGAATATATTTCTATTACATTGAAAACACGAAAAAAAAAGGGCGAGTCGAAGCTCATCTGGCATTAAAGGCTTGCAAATGGGTAAGCCCAAAGATGGCGACAATGTAACAACAACGACGTGATGATATGCAAGGTGGGTGACAAAGGTAGGAGTAAGAAGGAAGCTTTTTTTTTTTGTTTTTTAAAAAAAAAGGGGGGGGGGGGGTGTTTAAGAGGAGGGAAATAATTGGGTATATTTGTAATTTCAGTTGTTTTTGTAAACAATGGAGTAAATTTTGAAAACCAAATGGTGTGGGAATAGCAATACTTGCTGAAGTTACTAGGCCATGCCTATTTGCATTTTTCTGGCCTTACATGTTCTTTTTTTTTTTTTTAAGACACCCTCACATGTTCATATTTGTATGTTGTCAAGCTTCGCTCATTTATGCCTCTAATTAATGTTTTAAATGTTCTTTGGCTTGACTCTTAAATGACTCTTTAGTAGTCAATATTATTATTTTTGGACTATATATACAAAATCATAAGAATAAAGTCGTGGATGACATAAGAATTATTCAAAATTAAAATAAGAATTATGTTTTTGGTTCCTCAACTTTTTGTAATTTTCACTTTTAGTCCTTACATAAAAATTTTAATGTTTTTGGTCTATATACTTTTCCTTTGTTAACATTTTTAGTCATTACTATCGAGTAATAACATTAATTGATGATGTAACAGTTACGTTGGTAGCCTAATGACTTGTCACACATTATCAAGGAATCTGACAAGGGCTCTCACATGTAATTTTTTCTTGTTATAAACTGTGTTTTTAATCTCTTATCTATTTAAACTAATTGATGATGTCAGACTAGTTAATGAGGGATTGAAAACACAATTTACCATAAAAAATTACATGTGATTATTACGTCAAACTCCTTAATAAGCATAACAAGTCACTCAACTGCTAATGTGGTTGTTACATCATCAATTAATGATGTTATTCAACAACAAATACTAACATAGGAAAAATATAGAGACAAAAAGTGTTAAAAAATTTGTTTAGGGTCTAAAAGTAAAATTTGTAAAACAATTTACGGACTAAAAACATAATTAATCCTTAAAATAACTACATGGGTTAAACCAAATATTTTTAACCTAACATACCTTTAATCAAAATCAAATATTTTTGTAAATAGATAACTTTTCCAAATGATAGAAATCAATAGGTTGTTAGTATTAACAATTTTTGGATGAACTACTTGTTTGCTTGTGAAAACCTTAATTATGTCATATGGAACACTTAATTACATCATGAAAATTTAGTTATTCTTACATGATTAAAAATAAAAAATCAAAGACCTTTTTTTTTTTTATATCTTCATAAAAAATAAAAATAATATTAAAACTAGTTAACCGACAAATACTTTCTAAGGTAATATTTTTTTAGGGTTCTAAGGAAATATGTTACTTAGATTTTTCATTTGCATTTTGAGATACGTATATGTTGAGTTAAAAAAAATATTTTTAAAATTTTTCCTTGTGTAAAAAGTAATACGATTTGTTTTAAATAATAAACATTCTTGTATTAAAAAAATAAAAATAAAATAAAGAACTTATTTTCTTGCTTTTTTGAAAAAGAATAAATTATTGTTTTAATTATATTAATTTTACACATTTAATTAGATATAACTATTTTAAAACAAATGTTGTTGGATACTAATATCTTCTCAATTTGTAATCTACTTGATCAAAATTTAGCATAAAAATATAATTTTCTATTATTGAAAAATATTTTTTAATGTTTACTGAAAAATTATAAACCTTAGTGATGACCTACTAATTAAATTTTTGAAGTATATTTGTTTTTTACTTTTAATTTTTCTGGTCGCTATAACGAAACAAATAGAACTGAGAAACAATACTCACAAATTATCATATTTAATTGAGAAAATTTTATTTTAGTCATTTAACATAAAAGTACCAATATATAAGTTTTTTTTTAATTTATAAATATATTAAAATATCTCCAAAGAAATATATTATACTGACTGGAGAAAAGAAAAATTTATGTAAAAAATTTTACCTTATAAAGCAGTTCACATTTAAAGAATAATTCAAGGTCCTTCATCATGAAACATGAGCCTTATTATTATGAAAGATGAGAAACTAAGTTTCTATCAAGTTATTCAATAATGACAAGTATAATTATATATTATAGGAAAAAAAATATGTTTTTCATCCTTTTAAAATAGTTGAAATTTATTTTCTCTCTCTAAAATTTTTTGTTTGGTTCGATTCCTCAAAATTCAAAACACATTATTTTTGGCCCAAACATCTAAGGCCATTAATGAATTGCTGACGTGACTAACAAAATGTTACATCAACACCGCACATGTAGACATTTAATATATAAAACATTGCTTCTCTCTTTTTTCTCATTTTGATGAGAAAAACACTAAATGTGAATCTCACATATTTTTTTAATCCTTTATCTTCACTTTCAAAGTAACCAAACAAATGAAAGAACACCTTTTCGTTAAGTAAGCACTGAGCATAGTCAAGCCAAAGTCAAGCAAAGGACATAAAAGGTTGAGCAACCTTTAATTAAGGGAATCTATTAATTCACCTTAATTAATATAAGCATTCATATTGGCTTTTGTCTGTTTTTCCACAGAAGCACTGACATAGTCAAGCCAACGGACTAATCTGCGATTGCACCTTTGGCTTTTCTTTTCCATGGAAGCACTAAACATTGTTGACCCAATGAAAGCCAAGCAACGATGATCAATAAATGTTAGAGGTAGTTACCAAGAATTGGTCCTCATTACTCATTAGGTTCAATTTTTTAAAATTGATTTTGATAAAACTTATTTTAAGAAAATTATTTTAGTAAAATCGATTATAGGGAAATTGATTTGTCTTAGAATATAATATTTTAAAAAGAGAGCTAAGAAGACTTGATTTTAATTGGTTGGCAAAATAAAATTATTTTTTAATATAAATAAAATATAATTTATGAGCCTTATACCTATAATTAGTTCTACCTAATGAAAAAACTATATTTTTTTTACTTCTAAAATTAATTCTACTCATCAAAACTATTAAAACCAAACGAGAAAAAGGACTATGTACTGACAGTGTAACTAGTCAATAATTGAGCAAAAGGCCCAAAACCAGTATAAATTAGGCAAGAATTGGTGAAAAGTCATTCAAACTTTGAGAAATTAAAAGGACTATGTACTGACAGTGTAAAATAGTTTTACAATATCATCTAATCATAACCCACTAAGTTTGTCGACTTTTAAAAAATTATCTTAAAAGTCATATCAATGATGATTTGTGATTCAATGACAGTGTAAAACTATTTTACACTGTCAGTGCATCACCATTAAACTCGTAAACTTTTTGTTGCCTTATTAATTTTTAAAGATTCTAAAACATATTTTATATAAAACTCATATATAAAACTTACATATAGATTGCTATTATTTAATTATTTATTATGGATTTTTCACATTTTAGTACATGTAATATATCCTTTTATGCTAATTTAAAAGTTTACTTAATTTATTTTTCTGATAATTTTATACTAGTCTATTATCTAATATACTATTTTGTAACCAAAAAATCTAATATACTATTTTTGGTTTGCACTGAAAATCAAATTTAAATCTTCATGCATCTACTTTAAATCTCCACCATTAAATCGACTGGTGAGTAATATATTATATAATATAACTAGTGTTTTAGCCCGTGTGTTACACAGGTTTATTAAAACTTTCACCACCTTATTTATATAATCAATAGAAAGAAATTTAAAAAAAAATAAAGAATTATATAGCACATTGAAAGAAATTTTAAAAAAGAGATAATTATAAAAGAAATTAGAAACTATAAAATTAAAAAAAAAAAGGGAAGATGTAACAATGTAACTTTAATTTTTTTTAATATTAACTTTGAAAACTAAAAAGTAAATTGAATTAAGGATTTAGAATTATTGACTAAAGAAAGAAATCTTCGGAATTAAAAAATGGAGTTAGAAAATCCGATAAAAGAAATATTAAAAAAAACAATAGATTAGAGAGTATAAAATTTGAAAAAAATTATGTAATACATTGAAAGAAATTTTGAAAAGACATAATTATAAAAGAAATTAGAAACTATAATTTTTTTTAAAGAAAAAAAAAGATAAGGGAAGATGTAATATTAATTTTTTAAATTAATTTTTGAAAATTAAAAAGTAAATTGAATTAAGGATTTGAAATTATTTATGAAAGAGATAAATCTTAGGAATTAAAAAATAGAGTTAAAAACTGATAAAAAATATTTTTAGAAATAAAGCATCGGATAAAGAAGTGAATGGAGGCAGTTATAGAAATATTGTGAATGTGTGGTAGTTACAAAAGTTGATAAGAGCAATTTTAGGAAAAGTAGAAGAAGCAGATTCATGTTAGGAGAGTGAACTACACCACTCCATGAGATGAGAGTATTCAAATAAGATAAAAGTGAATGTGAGAGAAAGTGGCGAGAGGAGAAAATCTGTTAATCATTTATATATATACGGAGATTATATCATATAAAAATATATATTTGATTATATATTACAGTTTTTTTTTAAGATTATATATTACAGTTAAAACCAATATATCATAACCTAGTACCTTCATCCATTCAGTGTCTTATTCAATTTAAAAAATATTGTTACTTTCCACTAAATTAATTAATATCCTTCATAACTAAACACAAATCACGAACATAGTAGGTTGAAACTAAGTCTCCTTGTAGCCACCCCGCGTTGCGCGTTTAGTGCTAACCGAAAAGAGATATTGTGACTGAAAGTATTGATGATTATATTGTGTGATTTTTAAAATGAACTGTCTTATAATAAAAGCTTGACCACTATAAAATTATTAATATAAGTCTCCTCATCGCCACCCCACGTTTGGTGCTAACTAAATAGATACCAGTGACTGAAAAACAATGATGATTAGATTGCGTGATTTTTAAAATGAAATCTGTTATGTGTTATAATTAAAAGCTTGACCACTATAAAATTATAAATATTATCTCTACTCTTTAAAAACTTGACTAAATTTGAATGGTTTACTTATGCGACTTTAGTTGTTTTGTAGGAAAACCACGTGCATATAAATTAATTTGGTGCATTTTACCTCTTATATCAATATATATTTCTGTTAAAAAAATTGATATATATATATATATATATATATATATATATATATATATATATATATATACACACACACACACAAACTAGAATGCATGACCCGTGCATAAACATTTTTTATAAACATTTTTATAAAATATTTAAATATTATATATATTTTTCAAAATTTGTATTAAGAATTATTTTTAATTAAATTATTTTTTATTTATTTTAAATAAAATATTTTAAATTACTAATTATTAATGTCCATTATAGATATATAGTTAATGATCTATTAGGTAGATTATAATTTTAAAAATAAAATAAATAAGAGAAATAAAAATTAATTACACATTAGGTTAGGTATTAATTTAAATAAATATTGTGAAATAATATTTCAATCAATTTAAAGTGAGAGTGCCTATTTATAATAAAAAAATAATTAAAACATAATACTTTTGATGAAATGACAGTTTTAACTATATATTTTTAAATAAGTTCAAGCAACACATGTCATGCACGACATATATGTTGATTTATGAACAATGCTATAAAATATTTTAAATTTCTATCATAAAAGAATTTATTAAAAGAATTTGTTAAAATTTGAATTTAGAATTATAAACTAAAAATAATAAGAATTTGTGCTAGATATTAGTAATATATATATATATATATATATATATATATATATATATATATATATATATAATATTAAAGTAATTTATAAAAAATATTTATAAATAATGTTTACCTGTGTAGCTACCCAAACCATGTGTGAAGGGGGACTCAATTTCCATCAAAATTCCAGAAGAAGAGTATCAACAAGGACTATTAAGCTGCAAAAATAATCTACATGGCAGATTAGTACTTGCAAAGGGCTCAAACCCTATCAAAACAGAGGATCTGAGGAAGAAACTTGCAAGTCTATGGAGACCTATCGGACATTGGAAAATGACTCCACTGGGTAGGGGTTTTTTTGAGTTTAGCTTCTCTTCTTTAGAAGATCTGCGCAGTGTGTGGGCAATAGGTTCTTGGAACTTACAACCAGGGATTTTTAGACTCTCCCAATGGACACAAGATTTCAATCCTTGCAACATCAGGCAGACCAATGCCCAATGTTGGGTTAGAATAAGGAACCTTCCTCTGGAATACTGGAGACCCAACATCCTTTTTGCCATCGCCAGAGGTGTGGGCACTCCATTAAATCTGGATGAGGCAACCAAGAACAAAGCTTATGGCCATTATGCGAGAGTATTGGTGGACGTGGATATTTCTGGTACACTTCCTTATGAAATATTGGTAGAACGTGATTCCTTTGCGTTCTTCGTTGGTATAAAATATGAGAAGTTACCTTCATTTTGTAAACATTGTTCTTCTATTGGCCACTTAGTTGCAGAATGTAAGAAGAAGTCGGTTTCAGATGCCTGCAAAGATAGAGTTATGGCCCCAAAGGAGAAAGTGTTTGTAGCTACAAGGGATAAAGTCAACCATTTAGGTAAACCGTCTTCTAGCAAGATGACATCACCAAATGGGGGTAATTAGTCTGAAGTGCAACTAGGTGACTTTGAGGGGGAGCTTCAGCCCACCAACTGTTTGAATAATGTCTTAACAGAAATAGAAGACCCAAACAGGGATGTCAACTATGACAATATAGAGACGCATGTTCTAGATCAGGTAGTTGATTCCAATCTGTTGCCACAACATATCTCTAATCAGGATCTCAACCTCCACGTTGATCTCCAAATTCAGGGAAATAGCCCAATTCAGGGTATTTCTAATTTGGCTTCTTCAGACTTGGATGATTGCGATAACATCTCTCCCACCCAACATTTCAGACCTGACCCTGTTCTTCCCCACCAGTTTCCTGATCAGGTTACCAAGGATATGGCAGCAATTTCCACCCTATGGGGTGATGTTGTTGAAGAAGATTTTACTAGCGCTGCTCAACCTCAAGCTTGTGAAGCAAGTTTCACCACTGTTTTTTCTAAATCTCAATTGAAGAAAAACAAAAGTAAAGCCAAAAAGCTTATGGCCTCTGAGCAGATTAGTACCCGTTCCAGGGTTGGTACAGCCAACCCTCATTTATGAAAATCCTTTTTTGGAATGTTAGGGGGTTAGCTAACCATGACTCCAAGCTAAAAATTTTGTAACTCAAATCTTCCTGATCTTTTGCTTATCTCTGAACCGAAGATGAATATCCATGACATGCCTCCTGCTTATTGGAATTCAATCAATCTAAAGCCTTTTGCTTTCAATTCTAGGGATTCTAGTCTCCCCAGTATCTGGTGTCTTTGTGCTCCCCACTTAGACCCCCAGATTGTAGCTTCTTCCTCTCAATATGTGGCCTTCTCTGTTATGTGGGATAATAAATTATTTTTTGTTGCAGCAATTTACGCATCTACTTCCTGCTTATTGCGTAAGGATTTATGGTCTCAACTTGAAGTTTTGCAATCTCAACACAATGGCTCGTGGTGCTTCTTGGGTGACTTCAATGCGGTTTTAGGTGCTCATGAAAAACGGGGGGGGGGGGGGGGTCGCCCTCCTCTGCAAGCATCGTGTGATCAGTTTAAACAATGGTCTGATTGTTGCGACCTTACTCACATTAATACCTCGGGTGCTTTCTATACTTGGTCTAATGGGAGGAGGGGTGGAGCTCAAGTTGAATCTTGTTTGGACAGAGCTGTTTGTAACCAGAACTGGTTGAATGCTTGGTCTTCCATTGCTTGTTGCACCTTGCCTCGACAAAACTCTTATCATCATCCGCTTTTTCTAGTGCTGAAAAATGGTTTTTCTCCTCATGCTTCCCCTTTCAAGTTTCTAAAGATGTGGTCAGAACATCCCACCTGTAAAAAGCTCATATCTGATTCTTGGTCTATTCCGGTGGTGGGCTGCCCCATGTTTATCCTTGCTCAGAAACTTAGGAATCTTAAAGCTTCTCTAAAAGTCTGGAACAAGGAAGTTTTTGGTGACGTAAACTCTAAGGTGGATTGTGCTCTATCTAATTTGGATAAAATCCAGCAGCTGATCCTTACGCAAGGCCCAACTGACATTTTGCTTGACCAAGAAAAATTGGCCCAATCAGATCTTCAACAGGCCCTCAGGTTGCAAGAGATATTCTGGAAAGAGAAATCCAGGATAGATTGGTATGCTAATGGTGATCATAATACTGCTTTTTTTCACCGTGTTACTAAGATGAGACACTCCACAAAGCAGATCTCTTTGCTCAAGAAAGATGACGCAGTCCTTACTAATAGCTTAGACATTAAAAATCATGCTCTTAGTTATTTTAAGGAGTTGTTTGCTGGTGAGAATAGTTGCTGCCATAATGACTTGATTGACAAGGTTATTCCCTCATTAGTTAGCCCAGAACAAAACAATATGCTAACGAACCTTCCATCTTTAGATGAGATTCGGGATGCTGTGTTTGCTATGAATAGTAATGGTTGTCCTGGGCCTGATGGTTTTGGTGGGTTTTTCTACCAACACTTCTGGGATATCATCCATGAAGATGTTTGTAATGCTACTCTCCAATTTTTTCATAAGGGATGGATTATGCCCAATATCAATTCAAACATGGTGGTTCTTGTGCCTAAATCACACGGGGCAGAAAAGATAGAGCAATATAGGCCAATTGTTATTGCTAACTTCCAATTTAAAATTATAACCAAGATTATGGCTGACAGGTTAGCAGAGGTGGCTCCTTCCATTGTCTCTGAACAACAACGAGGGTTCATAAAGGGCAGACAAATTTTTTAGTGCGTCAATGTAGCTTCGGAGGCGGTTAATCTTCTCAACAAAAAGGCTTTTGGAGGTAATTTAGCAGTTAAAATTGATATCAGAAAAGCTTTTGATACCATTGACTGGAAGTTCCTCCTTCGGGTCCTCCATGCATTCGGATTTGACTCTACTTTTTGCACTTGGGTTGATGTTATTTTACACTCAGCTAGGTTGTTAGTCTCCATTAATGGCGAAGCTGTTGGGTTTTTCTCTTGCAATCGTGGAGTGAGGCAGGGTGATCCCTTATCTCCATTATTGTTTTGTCTTGCCGAGGAAGTTCTTAGTAGAGGTCTCTCTCTTTTGGTTGACGAGGGTAAAGTGATCCCTATGGCGAGTCCTAAAGAATTTCAGGTGCCCAGTCACGTTTTATATGCCGACGACATCATCATTTTTTGTCGGGGTCTGCAAAAAAACTTGAAGCATGTTCAACAACTTTTTAATCTATATGGTCAAGCTTCTGGTCAGAATATCAACTTTGATAAATCTACTTTTTACCATGGTTGCATCCAGCGCAGGAGGATAAAAGAGATCTCTAATTTTCTTGGCTTCAATCCTGGTGACCTTCCTTTTGTTTATCTTGGGATTCCTCCTTCCAAGGAAAACCAAGAAAAGTCCACCTCCAGCCTATTGTGGACAGAATTAAGATCAAGCTTGCCTCTTGGAAGGGTAGACTTTTGTCTACTATGGGTCGTGTTGAGCTTGTTAGATCTGTAATTCATGGTATGATGTGCTATTCCTTCCACGTCTATACTTGGCCTTCTTCTCTCCTTTCCTTGGT
The DNA here is from genome assembly GCA_026413185.1 of Pueraria montana var. lobata. Taxonomy (NCBI): domain Eukaryota; kingdom Viridiplantae; phylum Streptophyta; class Magnoliopsida; order Fabales; family Fabaceae; genus Pueraria; species Pueraria montana. The sequence continues at coordinate 7,705,045 of CM048647.1, forward strand.
GAACAAGTGGATTCGTAATTTCATTTGGACTGGCGACATCTGTGGTAGGAAGTGTGTTACAGTGGCTTGGCATAACCTTTGCAAACCCACTGATGAAGGGGGCCTTGGTCTTCGTTCTATTTCTTCCATCAATGCCGCAGCCATGTTTAAATTGGGTTGGGAATCTATTGCTTCAAGAAAAGACTGGGCTCTTCTTATCCGTGCCAGAATGCTTAAAAATGGTAAACCCATTTTAGCTTTCCTGAGATCTTCTATTTGGCATGGTATTAAAAGATTCATTGGACTTATTTTGGATAATACCACATGGCTCATTGGTGATGGTATGAGTATTAACTTTTGGCTGGACAACTGGATCACCCCTACTATAGCGGATAGACTTTCCATTCCTCAATCTGTCCGTCATAAACTTCGAGCACGTCTTGCTCACTTTTGGTCAAACGACAGTTGGTCTTTCCCTCAAGCTTTTGCTGATAACTTTCCTCAAGTGGTCTCGGATATCTCTCAAATTCAGATTCCTCTTGTTTCTTTCTCAGATGAGCTAGTCTGGATGAATACTGATTCGGGTACTCTTTCTTTTAAGGATGCCTATCTGCACCTTTATCCCAAAGGGCCAGTTCTGCATTGGGGAAAGCTAGTTTGGAATCATTGCGTTCCCCCCTCCAAATCTTTCATTGCTTGGAGAGCTATCCTTGGTAAAATCCCAACTGATGACAAACTCTGGTCTAGGGGCTGTCATGTTGTTTATATGTGCAGTTTGTGTGGCTGCCATTATGAAACCTCTCAACATTTATTCTTACTTTGTCCTTTTGCCACGTATATCTGGAATTGGCTTAGCTCAATTGTGGGGAGCAGTTTTGACACTTCCTCACTCTGTAATCTTCCTAAAATCTGTCACAGAGAGGGTTCTCCCCAGGTGCATGATGTGATTTTAGTGGCTATCATTAATACAGTCACTTGCATTTGGTACTGTCGTAACCAAGTCAGATTTCATAACAATTTAGTTAGCCCTCAATCTGCCATCAACTTAATTCGGACTAACGTTAGAATGTCGGGCAACATCTCAAAAGGAAAAATGGCTAATTCTGTCAGTGAGTTCTGCATTTTGAAGGCTTTTGCTGTTTCTGTTCATCCGAGGAAAGCTCAAATTATTAAGACAGTGGAGTGGCATCCCCCTATCAACTGCTGGTTCAAGTGCAATTCTGACGGGGCTGCTCGGGGATCCCCTTCCTTAGCCTCTTGTGGTGGAATTTTTTGAAATAGGCATGCTGACTTTATTGGTGCTTTTGCTGTTAACATTGGCTACAACAGTGCTTTTCAGGCTGAGCTGATAGGCACTATGTGGGCTATTGAAATTGCTTATAACAACGGGTGGCACTACCTATGGTTAGAATGTGATTCCACTCTGGTAGTTCAGGCCTTTAAAAATCATTCGTTGGTCCCTTGGAGGCTAAAAAATAGATGGATTTCTTGCATAGAATTAACAAAAAACATGCAATTTATTGTTGGCCATATTTATAGGGAAGGTAACACCTGTGCTGATAGATTAGCCTTCCAAGGTTTTTCTATACAAGGTTTTTTTTGGTGGGAATCTGTTCCTTCTTTTATTAGGGATGATTTTCTTAGAAACAAGGCGGGTCTTCCATCGTATAGGTTCAATTAGTTGTTTGCTCCATGGGCTTTGGTTTGGTCCCCCATGCGTTTTGTATCTATTCCTTCTTTTATATATATATATATATATATATATATATATATATATATATATATATATATATATATATACATATCTGCCTTGCTTTTTGGTAGAGGGTAGGATTCCAACTGTTGGGATAATGCTCTTTTACCTTGGCATGCGGTCTTTGCTAAAAAAAAAAAAAAATGTTTACCAGTGTATGACATAGGTCATATAGCCTAGTATATTATAATGTTAAGATTTATTTCCTACAATTCTATTATGAGTTTTCTTTAAAATTCAATTTATCACTTGAAGAAATTAACTATCCAATAAATATATTACTATTTTGTTATACTTTTTCTATTCTCCCCCTCCCTCATAACAGTATAAGTACTTGTAATTTTTAGGCTAAATTGAAAATTTGACCCCCAACTTTTTAATTTTTGGTGGATTTTACCCCCAACAAATTAATTTGGCGCATTTTAACCCCCAACTTTTTTAAAAATTTACAAATTTTACCCTCCACATTTTTGATGATGTGGCATACTGACATAAGCATATAAAATGGGGGTAAAATTCACCAAAAGTTAAAAGTTAGGGGTAAAATTTGTCAAAAATGAAAAAGTTAGGGGTAAAATTTGCCAAAAAATGAAAAAGTTGGGGGTAAAAAATACAATTATTTTAGCATGCCACATCATCAAAATTGTGGAGGGTAAAATTCGTAACTTTTTTAAAAAGTTGAGGGTAAAATGCCCCAAAAATTAAAAAATTGGGGGTAAAAATTGCAATTAAGCCTAATTTTAAAAAAATGTTAATTTCTATTTGAGTTATTATCATTAAGTTTTTAATTAATATATTTTTTTTATGGAAATTAGTATAGTTAATATTGACAATAACTTTAAAGAAATAAAATTTATTTTTAAAAAATTACATGGTATAGACCCTCAATATTTTTTCTTTATACTAATTAGGGCACTTATGATTTTATAGCAGTTATTTTATTTTTATTTAAAAATGAGAGAGAGAGTATAACCATACATGGAGAGTCAAGATTTAATGTTATATGATTATTTAAAAACTTTTTAAAAAGCTCACATGACTTAGTGTGTGTTTTAATCTTAACCATTCAAATAAGATCTAATGGTCAATATTTATTCCTCTCATTCTCATATAAGATAGGTCATCTCACTAGATATATTTTCTATATGTAATAATAATAATAATAATAATAATAATAATAATAATTATAATTATAATGCAATAAAATCTAACAATAACTTATAAATAATAGAGTAAATTATACAAATTACTCCTAAAATTTTGTAAAATTACATAAATTCCACATGCTTTTTTTTAAACTATTACAGTAACATCTCTTACAGGGGAGGCCAGTGTAATATTTTTCAAATAATTAAGGAGAATTAGTATAATGTATAAGGGAGTGTTAATATATATTTTTCAAAAATTAAGGAGAGTTAATGTAAGTAAATAAAAGCAGAAAAGATGTGTGTAATTTCACAAAATTTCAGAGATAGTTAGTGTAATTTACTCATAATAATATATGAGCCATGTACACCCATACTTATAATGGATTCCAAGCTTTTTATATCCTCAAAAATATTTGGTGGTTTTGCTTAAAAAATCTAGAGAAAAAAGGTCTATGTACTGACAATGTAAAATAATTTTATACTATTATCCAATCACAAACTATCATTGTATGGTAAGTTTGTTGACTTTTACAAAATTATCTTAAAAGTCATACTAATAATGATTTGTGAATGAATGATAATGTAAAATTATTTTACACTATCAATTCACCACCGTTATAGTTACAAATCTATACATAATGGGACATTAATGTATAAAATGAGTAGTGATTATTTGTAATATTTGACATTAATGTATAAAATGAGTAGTGATTATCTTTAATTAATAATAAAGTAACTTTTTAAAAATAATTAAATGTATTTTTAATTATTCTCAAATGATAATTTTTTGTTTTCATAATTATTTAAATAATAGCATAAACAAAAACAATTTCTTTTATATATTTGATAAAATAACCACTTAATTTATAACAATTCTTCTGATTTGGATGAATGTCTTTTATCTAATTTTCTCTTTGTAGGATGTTCTGTGCCTACTACAAATGGGTTGTTTTGTTATTTACACAAATAAACTCTCTCTCTCTCTCTCTCTCTCTTATAAGGCATGTAGCACCTTAATTTTTTGAGTTGGTGACCTCATTGCAAATAGATAAGGTACAATGGTAGGTTTCAAGTACCAGTACTTACTGTTACGTAACATAAAAATTTCAAAAGAGTTCAACTAATAGAAGTATTGTATACAAAGAAGTCTTCCAAAATCTTTTTAATTTAAATTATGTTTATTCTTTCAAATTTAATATCATTTGGTTTCATTTTTTTTTTAAAACCCAAGCATCACTGGGATGGGATACTAGTTTTAAAAAAAATATAAATACTAGTTGAAATTTAATATCATTCTCTCTTTGCTTAAAAGCTATCCTTGGTTCTAAATCAATTTCAATTTAAATCCCACTTAATATACATGCTTTCTATACCAATCAACATTGAAACAACACCATGGAAGGTTCCAAAACATAAAAACATAGAATTAAACATAGAGGCAAGCTTCCCTTACCTTACAAGCATCCCTCAAGTTGGTTTTTCAAGAAGAGAAGAGAAGAAAAGAATCTTGAGCTCCATCCAAGGTTTTCCTCCAATCAACAACACCAACACACCAAACCAATGGAACACAAGCCAAACAACATTCAATCAAGGGTTCTACACCAAAACCCACCATGGGATGAACCAAAGAAAAGAAGGGAGAGGAGGAAGAGAGCTCACCTTCCATGGGAGCTCAACAAAGCTCAAGGGAGAAAGGAGAAGGAACCATCGCCCATGAAGAACTCAAGCCTCAAGCTTGAGAAGACTCTATGAGAAGGAGGGATTTATGAGGAAGGAGAAGCTCTAGAGAAAAAGAAAGAAAAAGAGAATGTTATGAGAGAAAGAAGAACTCTCTCTCTCTCTCCCTTTGTGTGTGTGTGTGTGTGTGTATACTACCATTCTAGCTTAAGCACCTGAGACCCACTTCATCCCCTCTGACGCTCACACTTTACCTGCGCTTAAGCCCCAGCTCGCTTAAGCTAGAGACCTCCCTCTGTCACTCAACTCTTACCAGGATTTGACCTCAAGGGGTGTCAAGACAGCCCGAAACAACTCATAGATCACTCACATACTTTACCACTTAAATTATTTAAACACGTAAATCTAATTTTATTTCCTCTTGTATCATGAATCAAACACTTATACATACATTATGAAAAATCACAGTGTTACATAAATGCATGATTTAATATGGAAATGACATTATAATAAACACGTAACTATTGGTACTTGATTATAGTAAAGTTTGGTTGAGAAAGGGAGTTGAATTAGATTGATCTAGTATGTTGATTTGGTGAAAATGTTAATTGTCTACTACTGTCCTGTTTTGATGATTAAAATGCACGAGATAAGTGTGTCTATAAGTATACTTTGTCATTTTACAATTGGATGCATGATTTGACCCCAAAGGGGCATGTAGTAATGGAAAAAGTGTGATTCCATTACTACAACAAGTTTGCTGAGAATTAGTGATGATTTAATGCTTTTTTTATTAATTAAAATGTGTTAGAATGTGCAATTGTCAAGTCCCTCCTGTGGGGTTTGTATGATGCTTCAATATTATGCTTGTTCTGCTTATTTTTTATCCTATCTATTGAAATTAAAGTTGTTGAAACATGTGGGGTTATGGTTTCTTTTTGGGTCTTGCCTGTGGGGTTTGTATAATGCCTCAATGCTTTGTTTATTTTTTTATCTTGTTTGATGTTGAAACATGTGGGGTTAGGGTTTTTTGTGTGTGTTGCCTGTGGGGTTTGTAACTAAGAAAGAGAGTGAACTTATCATAAGGGAGGTGAAAGTAACCAGAGCGTTAAATGACATGTTGCACAAGAAATTTACTAAGGAGAAGTGACTCATCTTCTCTTTAGTAAATATTTTTCTACTACATTTTTTTATGGCTTGCTTATTTCCATCTTATTCATGATGAGTTCATTCAAGAAACAAGATCAAGTTTCAGAAGACTAGGAAGAGCTATGACGATACTTGAAAACAACATTATAATGCAAGGATGGCCTTAAAAGTCATACAACACCTAAAAAACTAATTGTTGCTCTATAAGAGTCCAAAAGTAATTTTTTGGTCTGTCATGTTTTACATGTTCATTGCATGCCATTTAGACACCACGAGTTTGTCTTGTTCTAAGTGATAAGGGGGATGGGAATGGATTCAAGATTGACAATTCATTGAGTGATAAAAATGATGTTAGTGACATGAAAGTGGTATGGATGTCTACACTTTGACCAAACACTGGCTTTTTCCCTATGTTTCATTGTCACTAATTTTAATTCGTGTAACTTAATGAGTTCTTATTTTTATTCCATTCTCGTCGTCCTTGACACTTAGACTAAGGCTAACTTGTGATGGCTAAATGACACACCATGAACATGTTGAGCATGACAGGCCAAAAAATTGATTTTGGAAACTTTTAGAGCTAAAATTGTTTTTTTAGGGGCTGAATGTCATTTAGGGCTTTTCTCTCATTACAATGTTGTTTTCATCTATCCTCGTATCTCTTCCTAGGCTTCTGTAGCTTGATCCAGTTTCTTGAATGAGCTCATCATGAACAAGGTGGAAATAAGCAGGCCATAAACAATATGTAGTAGAAATTTTTTACTGAAGAGAAGCTTAGTTATTTCTCCTCATTAAATTTCTTGTGCAACTTGTCGTTTAGCGCTTTGCTTATTTCCACCTCCCTTATGATAAGTTCATTCTCTTCCTTAGTAACTTGATCAAACTTCAAAAGCCTATAAAGAGCCGTGAGGATATATGAAACCTTCTGATGCCATCACTCTACCGCCATTTGATTTGAACCTTACCATGGGTAGTACATTGCTTCTTTTTCTGCTTCTTATCAAGAGTTTTGACCATGATAATTTCTTAGTTATTTCTGCTTTGTCAAGCAAGGGTAGATAGCAGGATATTTTTTATTAACTTGATGTCTCTATATTTAGCTACTGTTGTTGGGAGATTATTAAGAAGCAATGGTATGATACTAATTTCATAACTTTTGAGTTCTAAGGATTATTATTAGTAGCTTTAGTATATTCATTGTTGATGTGTTATCTAGGAGATGGAAAACAGAATAATGCAAGTTCATGTGTGAAATTAATTACTTGGATAGTCATTTGGGTCGGAGGTTTAGAGAGGAAGAACAGTTGTTCCCATTTATTATGTTCTTGTTTATCATTATATGCATTATTTGTGCATTTCTTGTATGCTTTTTACAATCAGTTTATTTTTTTTATCATTGTATGCACTGTTTGTACATTTGTTGTAGACTCTTCTGTATCATTTATTGACAATAGTGGGTATTTTTCTTTGGTCTGGATGGCCTGTGGTTTTTACTCATTGCTTTGAAGGGTTTTTCACATTAAAAATCTTCATGTATCTTGTTGATATTTTAGTTTATAATTTGATTGATCATATATAAATTTTAAATCTATGATATATGATGATGTGTATGAGCCTAAAATTGAAACCATAGATAGAAACGTAAAACATAAACAGCATGCATAAGATTACATGTTGGAATTTAATTATGAATAAACACATTTAAAAAAAAAAGATAGTTTCTACATCGATTAATGAAAAAATCGATGTAGAAAAGGTAAAATTATACTCCAGTTAATGAGAATAACTGATATAGAATTTTCTTTTCTACATCGGTTCCGATATAGAAAGTGACCACTTTCTAAAACCCTACTATCTACATTGGTTCTAGAAACTGATGTAAAATATCTCCCATAATCGATGTAGAAGGCTCTTTCTATAGTAGTGTATTCATTATCATTTATTACTCCTTACCTGAGAGGTTCGATAACTAACTTGAGCGCCGGAGTACCTTTTACAGGTACCCCACCCTCCAAACATTTGTTAACTTGAAGATCCGAAGAATAAGGAAGAACGCCAATAAGGAAAAAATTACCTGAGTACCCCTGTGCAGGTACATTTTGGCACCCACTATAACGCCCTTGAGAGTCAACATCTCGACAACTCACACACCACGACACTTCATACGATGATATTTCACTCAACATCCTTATTGGTCAGAACCCTCCGTGGGTAACCCTTTTCCGAGACATTGACAACTAGCCCGGCTACTCTCAGGATCGTTGACTGTCCCCACAAACTAACACAAGACTTCTCAGCGTGCTTTATCCTCACTTGAACATTTCCTAGGAAACTTCCCAGGAGGTCACCCATCTCATAATTGCTCAAAGCCAAGCACACTTAACTGTGGAGTTCTTAAGTGATAGGCTACCAAAAAGTATATGCATATTATTAGTATAGGTAGTACTAATTAATTCCTTTAAGTCATCCTCAACTGTACAGTTCCATACCTGTACAGTCTCTGGATCCCTCCCATTCTAGTGTGATTTGCCCAGGGTGTTACATGCGTGGGACCGAGGTAAAATTCCTACAACTCATAGGGTAATGGTAACCATGAAAAGCAAGACAAACATTGAAGACAACATCTAAGCTAGAACAATGGAACTAGGCAATGCAAGCTATGTTCATGTGGAAGATATGACTGACCACTTCGTAGTTATCAGAGCATTGTGAGCATAAATGGAAACCATGTGAAAACGACACCAAGAAGAAATGTAGACTTTTTGGTAGCAGCATGAGGTGATGCAGAGTCAACAACAAGGAAATCTGACTTTGAGGACTCTCTAGGATAAACAAAAAATTTGTTTATACAAGATCAACTCACAAAGTGAGGATATGAAAGTTAAAGCACAATTACAAAAGCTTTGCAAGTAAAGAATATGAAAATTAAGAGCTTGTAAAGGTAGCTTCCAATGAATAGCTTGAGAGATAATTCAACATGTTAAGGGTTTAGAGATTGTTATATGTGTTGGAGTGAGCACTAATAGCCAATCCATTTTAGACTATATTTGTATCATGACTTTGATTATATATATATATATATATATATATATATATATATATATAGAGAGAGAGAGAGAGAGAGAGAGAGAGAGAGAGAGAGAGAGAGAAAGAGAAAGAGAGGGAGAGAGAGAGAGAGAGAGAGAGAGAGAGAAGGGATCCACTTACTCCAAGAGTAAGTCCAAGAGAGTTACTCTTCATCCTCATCATTTATTTTCTTGTAATCTAATGGTTAAGATTAGTTACTCATTACAACTATTAGATTTCAAGAAAATGAATAGTGAAGATGAAGAGTAACTCTCTTAGGCTTACTCTTGGAGTAAATAGATCCCTCCTCATATATATGTACACACACACACAGACACACACACGCACAAGCACACGCATACACACACACACACACACACACACACATATATACATATGAGGTATGTCAATTATTGTGTTATTAATATAGTATTATGATGTTCATAGAATAGGCAGTTCATTCAATGGTAGATCAAGTAGTACTTGATTGTGAGATTCATTGAACAATGAATCACTATTATGAAAGTATCCATAGTAAATTATTATTGTTAACTAGGATGACAATAATGCATTGAGGCTATTGTGTGAGCAGACTAATGACCACATCTCACATGTCATGGTATGAGATATCAAGTCGACATATAGGTATAAATATTAGGAGTAATATTTATATTGGATTGACCTACTATGAGAAGGCTTCATAATAGTTATGTAAGTGTCATAAACACTTCTCATGGCAACCGTAATGTGATACTAGTCCTTCGACTTGAAGTAACTATGATTCTACATGTAAGAGTTGTAGGATTTAATGCTATCAAACGTCATCTATGACATTGTGATCATAAAGGTGGTAATTGGGCTTACAATAAATCATGTTGAGGGATATGAGTGATGCAGATAGGATTCGTTCCTCCTACATAGCAGGAGTTATGTCATTGGGCCTCTCAAAAAAGTGGGATGTGATATATGCGTGGCCTTGCGAAAATGGGCCAATATGAGATATTGGACCCATTTGTGTTTACACGTCCACTCGGGTATCAAGGAATTGATGATTGAACCTAACGAGGATGACACTGCCTCGTGTTCGATCAAGACATTTTGGATGAAGGGACATTGACTATACAACTGATATGGTTGTGGAAAGGTTAAAATCGGATCACTGATTTTCTCATGAGTTGGGTAACAGTGATGTATTGCTAGATACTAATCATTGTTTATAATATTTAGTATTTAATATAATGTTTAATATTTATTGCTAGTCTAGTGGGAACCTATAGGGTCACACGGATATAGTAAATATTGGAGTAGTTAATTAAATCGAGTCAAGGATTAATTAATTAAATATGATTTAATTAATTAATAAAAAGAGTTGATTAGATAAGATCTAATCAATATTTTAACTGATCAAATATGATTTGATCTAATTAGATAAGATTTGATTTAATTAAAGATTAATTGATTAGATATGATCTAATTGATTAATAGAATATTTGATTATATTTGATATAATCAAATATTCTATGGATTACAATGAGCTCATGTTTTCTATATATGGAGGTGCATATCTCAAAACATCACACATATGAAAAACACATTAGTTTTTTGAGCTCTCTCTAAGTTCTTAACCAGCGGTTAGCATTAAGACCTAGCTTCAGTTTTACTCGCGTGGACTGAGTAATGCGTAATGCATGATCTATGGGATGAGGATTATTCCGCACAAGGATTTTATGAAAACTGAAAATTAAAATTATACACCTTGAATCCCCAACCATATATCTCTTCAAACTTCAAGTTGTGCTTATATAGCTCCAAAGAATATATCCACCAAGAGAGATATGGCTTCAATGTTCATTTTTCCCATTCTAAATATTCATTTAATGCATGGTAGAACTTCACGTTACTCTGTGTGACATGCTTTGCTTAGACTGTCTTGTCTTCTAGTTAGTTTATACCAAAAGGTATTTCCTTTTCTAACCCATAGACCCGTTCTCTCCTTTTGTACTATGCCTTGATAAGTTGACTAATTTTTTGCTAAGGATAGTAGATATACAATAGAATATTTTGCTTTTCATTAAATGTTAAAGATATTTATAACATTAGAGTATTTCAAAAAAGATTTCTTAAAGGTTTCAAGTTATACGACAATAAGATATAGAACTTATTACGAAACTTTAACAAAAATGAACATATAGATAAGCGAGGACTTTGGACACTATTCAAATGGATGCTATAAAAACTACATAAGGTATTGGATGCTTTTCGCAAGAGGCGAGTTGGACACCTATGTTTTCAAAGACAATGGGCATGTCTTTAAGATATAAATCTATACCTTTTCGCTTCTGGATGATTTTTCTTTTCTACATACTTAACACAGTACTTGTTAATATTTCAAACTTGAACAATTTTGTTATCATCAAAACTTTGAGGTGTCAGATGCTTCATTCGTCTTTGGTTTCAACAGACTTTAAGAGTTACACCTCTTGGTATAGTCAACCATTAATGGCCACTATAGTGTTTCATCTATTAAGAAAAAGAATTACAACATTTCAAATACTCATAGCAAATTGAGCCAAACACATTCTCTTTGTAATTTTGATTCTATTGTTGATTTGCGATTAAATGATTTAGGCCATTTTTTAAATATCAACCAAGGGTCAAATAAGTCTACTCCACTTTTTCCATTGCTATAGTCCCTTTGAGGTTGGATAAATCCATTTTTAAAACTTAAAGCACCACATTTCAAGTCAATAAAGCTAAATCCAATTGTTCCAATCTCAAAAAAAATCCAACTGTTCCAATTAGCTAAATAATTAGAAATTAATATTTTTGGAAATGATTTTCAAATTTAAGTTCGGGTTCCCTTTATTTTTAAACTTAAGATTGGGGTTCCTCATATGCTTGAGGACAAGTACAGTTTCTAAGTTTGAGGTAGGAACTGCACTTGCAAAAATTTGCCAAAATTTTTCAAAGTGTTAGTGCACTCAATTATTTTCTTTTTGACAAAAGCAATTTCTGGTAAAAAAAAAAAAGCCACCAAACACAAACAAAATACTTCATATTAGAGACACTTTCAAGACTTGGTCTCGTTTTGGCTTAAAAATGTTTTTAGTCTCTTAAATGTGAGTCACTATTTTTTTATTCCGCCAAATTTGAAATTGCTTTCTTTAGTCATTGGAATTTGCAAAATACTCTTTTTAGTGCCTCTGCAGAGTGTGAGCCAAACGGAAAATAAGATGTTCACAATTTGTGACTATTTTTTATCGCCAGAATTTGATTTTCTATTTTACATTTAAAGTACGATTTATGGCCATTTAAAATCACTAGAATCAAACTAATAAAAGAAATTAAAGTGATTTTTAAAACAGTTAATAGGTTTTTAATTTTTTTATTGACTTGATTCTACCAGTTTTTAACCACCAGAAAATCATATTTTAAAATATAAAATAGAAAATCAAATCCTGGAAGTCAAAAGTTGTCACAAATTGTGAATCTTTTATTTTTCATTTGGCTCACACTATGCAGAGGGACTAAAAAGAACATTTTGCGAATTCTAGGAACTAAAAAAAGCAATTTCAAATTTGGATGACTAAAAAAATAATGACTCACATTTGAGGGTCTAAAAATATATTTAAGCCTCTCGTTTATTCCCTCACATCGAAGGGATTTTTTTTTTACATTTAATAGCATGTTGTTATTCTTTACTTCACAAGATCTCTAATCGTCTTCGGTGACCATTTTAAATTGCATAGTAGAGGAAATTGATCTTGCACTTCTCAACATAAACCACGTTACTGTTCCTTTTTTTTTTAATGTTTAAATTGTACTAGGTTCATTGAAGTAATTAGACATTTGCATGTTCTAACACACAAATTGTTATAAATATATTAGTAACATATTAGAGCCCTGACTGACCACTCCAAGAAATTTAGCAGGCATACGATTCACACCGAGAAATATAGCATGTACGATTCGCATGCATGTGAGCATCCTAAGATCTGGCTAATGTATATATACACATTGATAATTATAATGGGAAAGAGTTTACTCTTGGACGCTAGTACATAAAACACGTGTATTGTGTGTGTAAATAGGCGACAGAACATTGATTATTTCTCCACAGAAGCTACGTACTGGCCCTTGGTAGGTTCAAAAGTTCACATACATAAGTTAAAAATCATTTGTGACGCGTAAGTGATGACGATTTTGTTAAGGTTGGTCGGAGTCCGAGGTAGTATAAAAAGCATGTGTATATTGTTAGGGTTTAGGTTCATTACAAGGCTATGAATATGAAGACGTCATACTCAGCCATGCTAGTTTTGTTCTTTTCTCTTACCATCTTCACCCTTCCAAAGCTTGCCTAGTCCTTTTCTCCAGGGTCTCATCCTCCTAACCTTCCCTGCCCACCACCCGCAAAGCAACTACATCTCCCTCCGATTTATGGTCGTCCTAGATCCCCGTTCAGCCCACCACCCCCCTCCGGCTGGGCATCACCCACCACCGGCTGGGCATCACCCACCATTAGGACCAACACCAGTGGTCTATAAGTCTCCAACTCCAACTAATACGACACCTTATTTTCCTATCCGTGCCGTCGCAGCAGCAGCCCTTGTCTTTGTCTACCTCATCCTGGCCAAGTATTTGCCAGCATTAATCAACTTTCTGTACCATCACCGCCCATTTCATAGGTACAATTAATCTTGGCGACCAAGTTCAGAGGTTAGGAAGGTTCTATTTGATATGATACGATGATGGTCATGACTAGGTCAAAGATAAAGCTAACGGCATCAAGTAGATCATGACTAGTTAATTTAACCAAGAATTAACAGCAGTTAAAGGAAAATTTTGAGAGCCAAGTAATGATGTCGATTAAGGCTGTAATCGTTAGTTAATGTGTTGAGCAGTTAAGGGTTAGGTTGGTTAGGATAGATCTTACTATAAATATATCTTGTAACAGTTAGAAAGACACCTTCAATCAATTTCAAACTCTTGTTGGTCTGAAATCTAATTAGCCATCGTGTTAGCTAACACCAATCGATTCCCACTTAAGCGATTGACTCAAGGAATGGATTTTGTTCCTTGATTGAGTCCTTGGCCCACTCCAAATAGCTTTCCAACAGTGTTGAATCTAAGGTTTTTGTACTACGCTACTCCTATGTGAATTTGTAGTGAAGAAAAGTTGTAAACAACTAAATTTAAAAAACTCAAATTAAAACGAAAGCAATAAAAGCAGAAGATCGATGAACGAAAGTAAGAAATCTAGGCAAAAGAAGGTAAATGTATTTGATTCTAGTCGTGGAACCTGATTACATAGTTTTTTCTCCTATTTATAATATCTAAAGCGGTTACAAGCCATTAGCTATTCCTAATTGTTAATAAACACAATCCTATATTTTAGGAGATCATGGATTACATGATCTTATCTCCTTAGACTTTGTAAATATTGCAACTAGAGGTGGGCAAACGGGCCCGGGCCTGCGGACTAACCCGTTAACCCACAGCCCGTACGGTATACGGACTGCATTTTTTCGAGTCCGTTTAAAATGCAGGCTTTTTAGCCCGGCCCGTTTAACCCGCGGGCTAAACGGGTTTTAACCGTGGGCTAAACAGGCAGTCTGCGGGCTTTTTTTTTATTTTAAATTTAGGATGTTATTTAAATATTCAATGAAGTATCTATTTGTATTATATTTGTGTGCATTTAAAATTTGCACTTGACTTGTTTGGATCTAGACTTGACACACTTTACAAATTAAGTACTTTTTATATGGTTGGTGATATATTATTTTGATTTAGTATTGACTGAGTAGTGCTTGAGTATTAATTGACTGAGTAGTGCTTGAGAATTAATTGATTGAGTAGTGCTTGAGTATTAATTGGTTTGTGTATATCAAAACCTTTGATATTGATTTTATGATATGTGTCGCTGCATATGTATATAAATTTTTTTGGCTTTTTTTTAAAAAAGAAAGATTTAAAAAATGGTTAAATTTTAGTATAAAAAATTTAATTTTCAAAATGGTTGATGATACAATATTTTGTCATAGGTGCTGCTACACATTATAATTTTTTTGGATTTTTTTTTTAAAAAAAGGTGTAAAAAAAGGTTAAATTTTAGTTTTAAAAATTTAATTTTCAATTTTTTTTTTATTTTTTTCTGTTAAACGGGCCAGCCCGTTTAGCCCCGGACTAAACGGACCGGTCACGGGCTTGAAAAATTAGAGCCCGTTTACAATTCGTGCTAAACGGGCCGCGGACCAAACGGGTTACGGGCTAAACGGGCAGGCCCGTCCGTTTGCCCACCTCTAATTGCAACTCCACGTTTCTCAAAGCGGTTGTGCTCCAAATAATGGGTCTCATATTTGTATTGTCTCAATTTTACCCTCCTTATCTTCTAATGACTAAAGATAGTCGTTTTGACATCAATTATCTGTCAGTCATTCAACAACGACTAACATGCTTCTATCAGAAAATCATATTTTTGCCAACATAACTGCGCCTTTTTACTGCATCGTTCGATATTCAACGGTCTTCATCTTTAATCCTTCTCGAACGACAACAAAAACACCTAAAATTTAAGTTCATTCAAATTTCTAAGTTATCAGGTGCAACTACCAACCCTCTTCTTCAATTTTTGAATTTATCTTATCTTATTTTTCTGTTTCTCCTTTATCTTATCATCTGCAACCGATTTTTGTTGCTGTATTTCCTTTAACCCATCAGCAGACTTCTCAACCCACACCTTTTCTTCTTTTCTTTCTCATCTGAAAACCCTAATTCCTGAATCATGTCTTCCACTAACGACCTTCATGCTTCCCAAGGCCATTCTACAGTGGAGGAATCAGGGGAGTTTGTCTGAACCCACTGCCCAAAACACGGCTGACACCCTAATTGCCTTTAATAAAGATGAAAAGGTGTTCCTTTTAGGTCCTTGCCACATTGTTGAAGGTGAAAACAATAATCGTACCTGGGCAAAATTGTTCGACCACAACATGTGCCCCCTTCTTATGACAGGTGACTAGTATAGCCTCTAATCTTTTGCCTCTTGCTTCCACACTTGGCCTCTAAAAACACTAATTGTTACAACTTAAGTATAAGAGAAGAATCTGACATGAACCACGCAAATCATGCCTTAAATGCAGAAGCAAATCAAGCAAAGAATCATGGAATGATTATAAACCATTGGAAGAAAATCTTATTAAATGTACAGCCTTGATTCATGGAATCAAACCAAATATTCCATCATTAACTACATGAGATTATAAATTCATGTTTCTTAATTTATGTTTTTGACCATTAGAGCTATGTGTGTATTTATATATACACAATGTAACCTTTGTAACTTTGAATGAGTTGACTGAATAATAATAATAATTAGATATTGTTTTCTTTCCTTTTCAATATGGTGTCAGAGCTTTCTCCTTTAGATGCATTGCCCTCTGAAGAACCTAAACTCACTATTCAGTCATTCCACCAATGTTCAAGCCTAGTTTCAATCAAATTTCCACCAATTTCCTTCCCTGGAAATCCCAGATTTTACCTTTGATTCGAAGCCTGGGCCTTGACATCATATTTCCAGCACTTTAAAGCCAATTGATGAAGTCATTAATGCAATTGGTACCAAAACAAAAAATCCAAATGCAGTGAAATGGACACTGAATGATGGTTTGCTCACCTCATGGCTCCTTAGAAACATGAAAGAAGAAACTCTTAGTATGATCTACGGAGGGGATACAGCCTACTCAATTTGGAGTTCACTTCATGATCAGTTGCTGCCCAACACCAAAGACAGTGAAGCTCAACTCAAAAATAGCCTTTATGGCTAATCAAAAGGGAGTCTATCCTTAGATGAATACATAAGAAAATTAAAAGAATTATGTGACAAACTCTCAGCCATCGGAAAGCCACTCTGAGATGTTGACAAAGTTTTTCAAATTTCAAAAGGACTTGGAAACAATTACAAGGAATTTTAAATTGCGGTTTTAACAAGACCTCCATATCCTTCTTTTAATCAATTTATTATGTCACTGCAAAACTTTGACTAGTGATAAACCAAATTTTAACTGTATTTTTATCCGAGTTTGGATGCCATTTGCACATATATTGAGCATATTTTGTTGGCAAAACTCACGATTTGTCACTAGTTTTTGTAATACAAGCAATTCAGAGACTCCTTAAGGAAAAGAGCTTAAAACACATCATTTGGAGCGAAATAGCTACTGTCTAGAAGACCACGACTGTGATGGATTTAGCACAGTCGTGCTAGATCATCATAACCTTGATCAAGGACCATAGCTAACGTAGGAATGACTGGAAGTTAAGCATCAATGTCAATTTCCCGAGCACAATCGTGGTTCACTTACCACGGCCGTGCTCGATCTACACATAAGTTGGGCCTCAGGACTATGCAAGGACCATGGCCATGGTCATCTCATCAGCACGGCCATGGTGAGCCTTGTCAATAGTTTGAAATTTTATAAATAGATGCTGAAAACCCTTTTCTTGTATCTTTTGCTTTGTTTCTGAGTACTGAGGGTTCTGAGTGAAGTAGAGGTCTTGTGAGAGAGTCTGAGTTGTTGTAAGACGTAGAGATCGTCATTGGGAATACTTGTAAAATCTCTTATCCCTTTGTAATCTTTATGTTTTCTATGGAGTTTACTGGTTTGTTCATGAACATGTGTGGCTAGTCCTCCTAGCCTAGGATTATGATGTAGCTATGTCCTTTGTACCCCATTTTGATTATCAATGAATTTCTCGATGTTTCCAAGTATTGAATCTCTTTACTATTTTGTTTGTTATTAGAACTGATCACTCTAAATTTTAGTCAGTCCCTTGTCTATGATCAATTGCCTGAGATTGACAAAACTATAAAGTGATTGAATTCATATGATTTGCATGATCAAACTAATTACATGAATTTCTAGTGGATTAATTATATTAATCAACCTCTCTGAGTATCGTTGTTTGCCCTAATTTAATTTACCTATGATCAATTGGGAATTAAATTAGAGGAAACAACATTAGTAAACTATGACCAATTGTTTATTAATGAATGTAAAGAGGACTGGCAATCAACTTAGTCAATCCCTCACTGCATTGGAAATCTAACAGGAATGATTTTAGGAAAGAATTTTGTCATCCAACCTAGTAACGGGAGCACATATTTTGAATGGTATGAACAAGAGGTCAGAGAGGTCATGAAAGGAAGTGAACTTAAATATACCAGAAATCTAAAACTGGTAGTCAACATGGACTTGTCAAATAACAATTTGACTGGATCTATTCCTGATGGAATAACAATGCTTTCTGCATTGCATCGCCTAGATCTATCATACAATCATCTGTCAGGACATATCCCAAAAAGGATAGGGGACATGAAATCACTAGAATCTCTTGACCTCTCTCATGACCAACTTTCAGGCACTATTTCAGACAGCATATCAAGTTTAACTTGGTTAAGCCACTTAAATTTGTCCTACAACAACCATTCTGGGCCAATTCCCAAAGGAAATCAATTGTCAACCCTTGATGATCCTTTTTTTTATACTCGAAACCCATTTCTATGTGGACCTCCACTGCCAAATGAGTGTTATGTTGATGATTCTAAACACGGCAGTGAAGTTGAAGATGAACATGGCAAAGAGGATAAAGTAGAGAAATTGTTGTTTTACTTTGTCATTGCACTTGGCTATGCTGCTGGATTTTGGACTGTGATTGGAAGCTTATTGTTGAGGTTGTTCAAGATGGAGACATGCTTACTTTCAATGCATTGATGAGACAGCGCATAGAATAAGTGTAACATTGGCAATACAGTTAGCAAGGTATAAGAAAAAGATGTATAGGGTTGCTGAGTGACAGTGTCTTTATTTTTGGTTTAACTTGTATTTTTTGTCTCCAAAGTTTCTAAATGTCATGAATTTTGTTTTTTTTTTTTTTTTACAAAATTTGACCTCAATTTACAAAACATCAAAAATTTTGCCCCATGTAAGAAAATCGCCACAGTTAAAACATTTTATTGTAATTTTTCCTTTAAACGGTCACAATTAAGATAATTTTGTGATGGTTTTTTCATTAATTGTAGTGGTTTTTCTATATAGGGGCAAATTTTGCAATGCTTTATAAGTTGAGGCAAAATTTGTGAAAAAAAATTTGGAAGGCAAAATTCACAACATTATGAATCTTTAGGGGGGGGGGGGGGGGGGGGGGGGGGAGTGCAATAAAACTTTGGCGTTTTCTACATTTGTTTTATGACTTCAGAAGATTTTAAGTTTATTTTGCTTGCTTAGAAGTTGCTTCCCCTCTTGTAAAAAACTAATAATGCTATAGCAATGTTTGGTAAAACTAGCTAATTTAATTGGAAGTGTTTGGTAAGATTAACTGATAAGCTAGTTAATAAATGTCAAATGACGTAAAAGGACATATTTATTATTTCTAATATTTGAACTTATTTTTAATTACATATCATCTTAAAAAGTAGGACAATAATTTTGTAATATAAAAAAATAGTAAAGATTCAGTGATTTTACTCATATTGTTTAAAATCAAATTTTTAATAAACTAATATTGTTTTAAATCAAAATTTTCCTTATTTTTTGAAAAAAGTATAATTAAATTAAATAAACTTATATTGTTTAAAATAATTTTTTAATATTTAATTTTTATTTATAATATTATTTTAAAACAAAAAAAAAATGTTGTTTCTTTATAACTTTGTTTTTTTAATCAATTTTTGTATAGTGGCCAAATATTTTTCATAAGCTACTCCAAGAGTGTGTTTGGTAAGGCTTTTGAGGAGCTTATAAGCTACTTTGAACAAAATAAGCTTGTTTGGTATATGAGCTTATGTTAGTAGCTTATTTTCCATAAGCTGCTGAAATAGCTTATTTTCATAAGCTACTTGAAGTAGCTTATGGAAAATAAGCTAGCTTATAAGCTATTAGCCTTTTTTTTTCTTCTCAATTTTATCCTCACTAATTTATTTGAAATTCCTTTTTATCCTTTTATTCAACTTTTTTTATTATTTTGTTTAATGTTAAACTATTTATTTTAATGCATTAATACATTATTTAATTTTTTATTTTTATTTAAAATATTTGGTCACTATACAAAAATTGATTAAAAAAACAAAACTATAAAGAAACAACAATTTTTATTTTTGTTTTAAAATAATATTATAAATAAAAATTAAATATTAAAAATTGATTTGAAACAATAAAAGTTTATTTAATTTAATTCTACTTTTTTTTTAAAAATAAGTAAAATTTTGATTGAAAACAATATTAGTTTATTAAAAATTTGATTTTAAACAATATGAGTAAAATCACTTAATCTTTACTTTACTATTCTTTTATATTACAAAATTATTATCCTACTTTTTAAAATGATAAGTTATTAAAAATAAGTTCAAATGTTAGAAATAATAAATATGTCCTTTTATGTCATTTGACATTTATCAGTTAATCTTACCAAACACTTTCAATTAAATCAGCTAGCTTATAAGTTTCCAGCTTTTTAGCTCCTAGCTTATAGCTTGTAAGCTTTCAGCTAGCTTATCAGCTAGTTTTACCAAACATAGCCCAAGTATCTTATGAAAATAAGCTACTTGAAGCAGCGTATAGAAAATAAGCTATTAAAATAAGCTCGTGTACCAAACAAGCTTATTTTGGTCAAAGTAGCTTATAAGCTAGTCAAATGAGCTTATAAGCTCCTTAAAAGCCTTACCAAACACACTCTATGTAAGATTTCCATTGTCATGCCAACAGTGTACTGCTGTATTATTCTAGTTCGGCTAATAATTTGCAAATACAAGCTTTAGCTTTCTTATTCATCAATAATCCAAGTCTTGCTTTATTTGGAAGAGGCTTGTTTGAGAAAAAAAAATATATGACAGCACAAGCACCACTGACATACCCATTTATAGGGGATTATGGTAATTTAATTGGCGCCCTTAATTATGTGTTTGGTACCCGGAAAATAAGTTATTGATCATTTATTGACAAATGATATTATAATAAACATTTAAAAGGCAACTGATGCCCCTATCATAATGTAACAACTACCTTTGGAACACTTTCTAAGCGTACCGATTTTTCTTC
Source organism: Pueraria montana var. lobata (assembly GCA_026413185.1). Classification (NCBI taxonomy): domain Eukaryota; kingdom Viridiplantae; phylum Streptophyta; class Magnoliopsida; order Fabales; family Fabaceae; genus Pueraria; species Pueraria montana. The sequence continues at coordinate 7,725,906 of CM048647.1, forward strand.
TCCATACACTTTATTCACTACATATGATTCCGCTGTTTAAACAAAGTTTCAGTCTCTCCTGAAAAGCGATAAGTGAGTGATGGACTGATGATAGTGCAGAAACTTAAGACAAATTTATGACTTGTCTCTCTTGAGGAAGATTCTCTCCACTCCTTAGTTACTATGCTTTTAAAAAAAAAAAAAAATGAAATGGAGAACAAACATTTATAAGCAGGGATGGATTGGGAGGGGGTGGGGAAGCATAGGCTTTGACCCCCTCCCTTGGGATCCTTTATGTATATATAGAAAAAAAAATACTAATAAAGAAAACTAGTTTTTTGAGTTAATATTTATTTAATTTTCTTCTAGTAGTGAATCATATCTTTAGTTTTACACATAAAATTAATAATAAATATTTTTCTTAAATTTATTATTTATTAAATAATTATTTGGAGAGCAACCAGTATAAGAAAAATTCAAACACAAGTCAGTATTTGAAGAGCTTCTTTTTCTTCTCTTTGTGGTTTCAGGTGGCCATTGTTCCTCAAATATTTGTTGACATTCGGAATTATATAATTGGGCTCAAGAATTTGTTGGCCTCATTTTAGGTACTGATTAAGCAACGCCTAATTCATATAATAGTTTTATCCAATCTCCTAGTTTATTAATTTTGTCAATAGATATGTCACTTAATTAAAGATGATTGATGCCAAGCACGTCCACTAGAGTATGTAAATATTTCGAAGAAGAAACGTTTTTTTTTTTTTTTACATTTATTTTAAAACAATATTTGTTGACGTGTGAATATTTATAATTTGATGTTTAGATAAAAAAAATTATTACATAAAGTTTTGAATCATAAACTTTTGATACTTTTTATTATTAAAAGAAATTTTTGTGTTTCTTTTTATTAGATAAAACGTAGATAGTCCCAGGTTCAAGATAAAATTTGATAACAAAAAAATATTAAAAACATTGGTGTCTCTCCCAACTAGATAGGGAGAAGAGGAAAAGGAGATGCATGTTCATTAGTCCTTCACAGATTGAATGTGTCTCCCCCATTTTCCATAATAGATTTTGACCATGTATGCATTAATTCCATTTAGGTAAATTCCATCTGAAAGAACTCATTACTGATGTAACATGTCTGGCTGTCAGTTCAGTCAATCTAGTACTGCTAGAAATTAGGCCATGGAAGAAAAAAGTATAATACATAAAATTTGTGGGGATGTATTGTATTACTGAGAATTATGTGTTGTTTAACTGATAACAGTACATGCTCATCCATAACTCAACAAGAATGAAAGGAAAAGATTGTGTTGAATTCTTGACTGCAAAAAACTGTCTATGGAAAGCCTATATGCATGCAGCACAAAATGAGCTACTTCCCCTACGAGTTGTATCCAAGTTCTCTTTGAGCAAGCTCAAGCAGTTTGGTTTTCGAATTGCTTTGGAAACCAATTCAAAACCAGTTTGGTTTTCGAATTGGTTTAAACTGGTTTGGTTCAGAACCAGTTGATTAATGTGGTTCAAATGGTTTGGATTTAAGAACCGATCTATTAAAATGGTTCGGTCCAGTTTGGTTTTTTGAATAAACCAAACCATGTACAGCTGGTATGGGTGGTTCCATTTTCACTCCTCCCTCGCTTTCCAGTTTCCACTCTCTTCCCATCCAAATTTCCAACCAAAGCCATAAATGAATCTGTTCCCTTCACCCTTATCTGCAACCAATTCCCTTGCAAACTCACTACTTCGTCACCCTCCCAATTCTTAGCTCCTTGTCGTTATTCATGCTCTGTAAAATAATCCCATTTCCTATCTCTCTTGAATTTTCTACCATTTTTTTTTCTAACCTTTAGTGATATACTGAATATTTTGTTTCAATCCATATTTCCACTTAATAATCTGATCCTCTTACTCTTTCTTACAGTCCTAATTGATGCATATATGTTTGGTATCAATGCAAAATTTACCAGTTGGACAAAAGACATCAAAGGTTCTCCAAATTAGCAAATGAAGGAGCGCCATGTTCATGTACCTATCCCCTTAAATCAATACAAAGGGAGGGACATTTATCACAACAAAAAGCAGTATTTATGACTAACACTATTGAGATAATTATATTCATTAGTTCTGTAGTCACAGCAAATAACAGGCCGGGGTGCCAGTAACAAAGCCCTTCAGTTGGGCTTAGCCCAATCGGCTTATACAATATTTTGGCTAATGCTATTTCCACTCCCTTCTTTTTGTAAAATAGATTCCAGAATTTTTTTACACTCCCCACTTTCCGAAATCTAATTTCTGGAAGGCAATTCTCATTTCTCCACCAAAAGCATACCCAGATAGCTACGGTTGCTCTACTACTTTGTCTTTCTCTATATTAAAATATTTTTCTTCTAATTTTTGTAAACCTTTTTTCCAGGTTGCTTAGTTTTGCTTTAACACCCTCCAATTGATAAAAGAATTTAACAGAGTTAAGTGCTATAGAATTATAAGCATTATAACAACAAGATTCACTAATTCAATGTTACCCACTTGCCCCAAAGTATAGAAGAAGAAATTTGATTGATGATTTGATTTAAATTATACTTTTAGGAACGGTATGGGTGCCATGCAATGATGATGGAAACAATTGCAGCTACTCTGGGAATGGTGGAAAGGGTGATGTTGCTTATGAAGTATCTAAGGAAGTTTCAGAAAAGTGGGGGATTGGATCAACGTATTGCTTGAGGAAGCAGGGAATGAGAGGATGCACCTGATGACCATGGTAGAGCTTGTGAAGCTTAACTGGCACAAGAGGCTGCTGGTTATTATTCTACAAGGAGTTTTCTTCAATGCCTTCTTTGTGTAAAGCAACAAATAGGTTTGTTGGGTATTAGGGTATGATTTCATATACTTAGTATTTGAATGCAATTTAGAGTGATAAAGTTGAAAACATCTCAATAAATAATAATCTTGGTACACTATCATTCATTTCAAGTCATAATAATTTCATACACATAATATAATGCGTTTTAGTGGTGACAGCATATTAAACGCTTCACATATTTACACTTAACAAATCCTTGTAATTATATATAGGTTCTCGTTTAAACATACTATTTTTCATGCTTTTCTTTTCAAGACATTATAGAAATAATTATATTTAATATTCGTTACTATAATTTTCTTATGAAAATTATTATAATAAAATCATACATAAGTATATAATCTCAAATATTTAATATTTCAATTATACTTAATTTCTTTATAAAATAAGATAGTCATTCGTAACTAGATAAAAATATAATTTATTTATTTAAATAAGCTTGGAATATATACATATATATATATATATATATATATATATATATATATAAAGGTTACTTATGATAACAAATATTTCCAATATAAAATAATAACGTTGTCAACCTATAAAATTTAGTATTTATTTAAATAAAATATTTCACATACAATTGATAATAATCACTTGTAATAATAATTCTCCCTAAAATAATAGACTTTCATAGTTATAATTTCAATATAATTATGTAACAACAATATATCTCAAAAATATAATTTCCCTCATACAAGTTATGTAAATAAATATGTATCTTTCGTAGTTTAATAACATCATAATACTTAATATTATTAAAATAAAGAAAACACTAACAAGGGATAAAAAAAAATCACTCCCCCTTCTAGGATTAAAGGACTGAATTCTTGATTTTCTTACTACACTCATCATGTTCATTCTTGTTCTTACAAATTCATCATAACTTTCATCCCAATTTCAATATTTAATCCATACACATTTAGAATAATAACATACAAACAATTATAGAAATACATATCATGCATATATAAGATCAAACCATGAAATGAGAGGACTTTGAGGTTCATCTCCACACTCACATAGAATAACATTTTAAAAATACAACCTCACCCATACCTATTTCTCCTAAGCTTGGATGAAGTTGAAAGTCTCTTCTTCCTTTCCCTCAAGCACGTGCTCAACACCACCACCACTAAGCTCCAAAATCTTCCTTCTCTCTAGTTTTTTCTACTATCTTTCTAACCTTTCTCTAGGAAGGTTTGTTGAACTAAGGAATGAAGGGTGTTATTTATAGGCTAAGTTGAGAGACAAGGTGATAAATAGGACTAATGATGGATAAGAACTCATAAATCCTATGATTATTAAGTCTTTAATTGTCCATTATTCTATCTTTTCATATTTTAATTTATTGTTTTTATTTAATAATTCTGTTTAAGTAATTAAGATAGTAATTTTAATACTAATTATTCCCATTAAATTAAAAAAAAAATTTCGGATTCTTGTTTTATAAACTGAACATATTTACTTCTAGCACCTCCCTTTTCTGCTATTCGCACCCCATCAGCTTTTATTTTTATTTTATTGTTTTCTAGGCCGAAAAGCTAACATCTTTTCATTCTAGGTCCATAATAATAAAAACACATATAATGTAATTAATAATTGAATTATTAAAACATGAAATCAAATAAAATGTAATCATAAAAGAATTCACACATAATCTAAATATCACACAATTCACACAATATTAAAAGAATTACTCGCAATTTCTTGCATTCATAATTCTCTTTCATTCAAACAAGGCTTATTTTAGGAAATATTTGATTTCTTAAAATAAATTAATGATGTAAATTACTATAGGTGAAAATTGAGTCGTTACATCACCCTGTTGAAGTGTTTGACTGTGTGAGCGTCAATTTATCTTGTGTGATGCAATAGGCATCATTGCCTACAGGATCCATCCTTAGGTGAAGATGTCACTGTATATTCTGCACTATCCTCTCAAACAAGGCCTACAAATAATGAAGATAAGTAGTATAACAGACATAGACACAGAGATAAATAGATAGATAAATACCTAGCAATCATATCATAAGAATCAATAGATGAAGACTCTAGCTAGCTACCTCTTACCAACGGCACAAGAACTCAAGGAGTGCCTCGCAGGGGATCTCCCAATGAATAGGCAATGATGTATGGATGAGAGACCTCCTAAATAGGAAGGGTAAGAGTCTATGGCCTATCAAGCTCAGTGGTAGGCTCAACAACCTCAATAACAACCTGAGGAGCAACAACTAGCTCCTCTAGTGTATTAACAAGCATTGTAGCACCCTTTTGTCTCTAAGGTTGATCTTTCCCTTACTCTGGGAGTCGAGGTAGTGGGTGGTGTTCACCTAGCTCTAGATGCACTTGGGACATTAGTGACATCAATCGTTCTATGATTTGAACTCCTACCAACTCTATGATTAGGACTGGAAATGAGTCGAGCTAAGTCGAGCTCGGTTCAACTCGACTCAACTCGATAAGAATCAGCTCAACTCAAAGCTTGACTCAAATTCAATATGAACCGTTATTTTCAGCATGAAATCGACTCAATTCAAGCTTGTGAACAACTCAATTCAGCTCATCAACTCGACTCAATTTAAAATTATAATTATTTTACATATTTTATGCAGAAATAAAATTAATATAAAATTAATTAAAAAATTAATATCAATTTAATAATATAAAATATATTACTTAATATATACACTTTTATGTTTATATATATATATATATATATATATATATATATATATATATATATATATGTATGTATATGTATATATAAAGTATTTAATATATAGATAGAGATAGATTGATTGTTAGATTTATAGATATAGATCGAGTTGGTTCATGAACCAATCAAATCGAGCTATATATAGCTCAAGTTCAGATTATTTATTTAACGAGCCCAACTTTTAACTCAAGTTCAACTCATTTGGTTCATGAACCAAGTTCAATAAGTTAATTGTCGAATCGAGTTTCGAACTATGTTCAAGTTGGTTTGGTTCATTGCCAACCTATTTATGACTATCAATTACCATACGTGGTGGCATTTTGTACCTAAAAGTTCAACAATATGTAGTTTAGTTCAATAGAAGTTTAAAAGTCTCAACCACTATAAGAACAATGTAAGCCAGGAAAATACTACAAATTGTCTAATATGTGAATGTTTTCCGTAAAAAGTAACATATTTAGTTATTTACATGTAACACAAATCATGAACTTATAAACATTTTGTCCTAAACTAAATATTGTCAAAAAATAATAAATATTACCCTAAACTAAATATTGTCACAAAATAAACATTGTCCAATAAATATTGTCCTAACCTAATGATTGACCTAAACCAAATATTATCCTAAAATAAATATTGTCCTAAACTAATTAGGTTATTATTAAATTATCATGAATCCAATAATTGTCCTGAACAAAACTAAAAAAAAATGGATACACAATAGAAGCATCTTTCTATTGTGTAATAGGTTTTGATACATAATAGAAACATGTTTTCATTGTGTATCAGGCACAACAGTAATATATTTCTGTTACATTGAAAACACGAAAAAAGGGACGAGTTGAAGCTCATCTGGCATCGAACCCGAAGATGGCGACAACGTAGCAACAACGACGCGACGATATGCAAGGTGGGTGACAAAGGTAGGAGTAAGAAGGAAGTTTTTTTTTTTTTTTTTTTTTTTTAAAGGGTGGTTAAGAGGAGGGAAATAGTTCGGTATATTTGTAATTTCAGTTGTTTTTGTAAACAATGGAGTAAATTTAGAAAACCAAATGGTGTGGGAATAACAATACTTGCTGAAGTTACTAGGCCATGCCTATTTGCATTTCTCTGGCCTTACATGTTTTTTTTTTTTTGTTATTTTTTGAAGGCACCCTTACATGTTCATATTTGTATGTTGTCAGGCTTCGCTCATTTATGCCTCTAATTAATATTTTAAATGTTCTTTAATAAATAGTTGGTATGGCTATTCTAATGTTCATGTTTTGATTTTATGTGTTTGAATAAATGATTAAATTAAATGTTCGTTATATAAAATTTTAGGCTTAATTATATTTTTTATCTCCAATTTTTTACTTTTTGACAAACTTTATTTCCAAAAAATTAATTTGGCTCATTTTACCCCCTACTTACTATATGAAAATTAAGTGATATACTTGATTATATAATTTATTTAAATAAGTTTAAGATAATTTATTTTAATATATTTTATTAAAAATTATTAAAATGTACATTTAATTGTATTTTTAGTTTTTATATTTGTTTAATATATTTTGGTCTCCTTAATGCTTTTATATTTAATTCTTATATTTTTCAATTGTTAAAATTTTATTTAATAATTAATAAAAATGCAACATTTATTATATTATAATATTATTTTATATAACTTGACAATTAAAAAATATATAAAACATAGCAGTTCATTTTATTTTTATTTAAATATATGTAATTTATATAAACTTGAAGCTTTTATAATATAATTGAATAATTGATAATTGTATGAAAACTTTTTTCAGTTGATTGGTCTTAGATGCCAATGATAACATGCCTCTCATCACTAATTGCTAACAAAGTGCAAATCTATTTTATGACTATCTATCAGCATGTTTTAGTTAATTTTTTCTTACTTTTAAATATTATTACTATTGCTAGGTTAGGAAAATTAAACACACCAGATAAGAATCTAACTAAGTCACCCCTATACAAAATAAAATTACTAAATAATTATATAAATACACAAAATCTATGTTAATATATTTAAAATAGTGATTTTTATCTATGTAATATTGATATATGGCAATGTTTAACTATCATAACTTGCAAAAGCAATGGTTGCAAATGTGAGAGCTATATCTGCCATTTCAATGTTTGCAGTAATAGTTGAATACATTATCTTTTAATTAGTTTTTCCCCTACGCAGATTTTTAATAAATACTACCTCTGGTTCTAATAACAAGCAATAAATTGGACTTTTTTCCTAATTATAAGCAACAATCACTCATTTTTAAAGTTACCCAGGGTTAAGATTTCTTTTATACCCTTAATTTATTGTTAATTTTACTTCCTATGTATTCACTTATTCCCTATGACAATCACTTAAAGCAAATGGTATTTTTGAAATAAAATTTAAATTTATGGTAGAATTAATTAATAATAACTAATTTAACTACTTTCCTTATTAGAGTTTCCGAGAGAGAGAGAGAAAAAGATAGAAAGGGAAGAAACTGAATGCATTTCTCTTAACTCAACTGATCAGAAGGTTATACACATGTATTTATAGAGACAACCATTATAACTAACTAACTCTACAACTATCTAACAGCTTATTAACTAGCTCTATTAGATTGCAGTTGAATAACTGCATCTATAACACATCTATTACATTATACTCTAATACCCCCCCCCCCCCCCCACACACACACACACAAACTCAGGGTGGTTGAGACTTTGAAAAGGTTTCAATCACATTGAGTTTGCTTTTGAGAAATAGAAATCTCAATGGAGAAAGTGGCTTTGTTAGAGCATTTGCCCACTGATCTAGATCATGTATATGTTGAAACAAAAGTTGCTTGGCTAGAACTTTTTCCCGAATAAAAAACACATCGATCTCTATATGTTTAGTCCTAGCATGTAATATAGGATTGTGAGCCAATGCTACTGCACTCTGATTATCACAAAGGACATGTGGTATAGTGAACAAGATACCAAGTTTTGTTAACAAAGTTTGGATCCACAAGATCTCAGTTGTAGCTTGAGCTAAGCTTCTGTACTCTGCTTCTATACTGGAGCGAGCAACAACTTGCTATTTGCATGACCACCAAGAGATGAGATTGGATCCAAAAAATATAGCTACACCAGATGTAGACCTATGATCATCTGGGTTAGAAGCCCAGTCAGCATCACCTAAAGCCTAAATAGTAAATGGCTTGCCCAAAACACTAGGCTTAAGGTGAAGACCATGATTGATAGTCCCTTTAAGATATATGAGAATGTGTTTTACTGCTACCCAATGGGATTCAAGAGGATTTGCTATGAATTGGCAAACTTTGTTAACTGTAAAACTTATCTCAGGTCTAGTAATAATAGTATACTGTAAGGCACCAACAACAGATCGATACATGCCAGGGTCAGGAAATAGATCAAAACCAGACTTTGTGAGTTTACAGTTTGAAGTCATGGGTGAGGAGATAGGTTAAGCTTCAAGCATCTTTGTCTTCTGAAATAGATCTCTGATATATTTTGCTTGAGTAAGAAGAAGAGAATTATTTGTCATAGTTTTGACTTCATTTCTGAGGAAGTAATCCAGCTTTCCAAGCTATTTGAGGGAAAAACTTGAATTCAATTTGGCTGTAAGTTGCTGAATCAGGTTAGTAGAGCTGCCAATGATGATGATATCATCAACATAAACCAAAAGGTATACAGTTTTGAAAATTAGCTTTGTATATAAATAATGAAGGATCACATTTGCTAGCTGTAAATCCAAACTAAATGAGTGTTGATTGAAGGTGATCAAACCATTGTCTAGGTGCTTGTTTAAGCCCATAGAGTGCTTTATTCAACTTGTAGACAAGAGAAGAGTATGAACTCTCAAAACCAGGTGGTTAAGTCATATAGATTGTTTCAGTAAGAAATCCATGACATCTAGTTGAAACAAATCCCATTTATTTGTGAGGGAGAGAGTTAGGATAAGTCTGATTGTAACAGGTTTAACTACTGGGGAAAAGGTTTCATGAAAATCAAATCCATGGACTTGGTGAAAACCTTTTTGCAACCAATCTGGCCTTATATCTATTAATGGACCCATCAACAATTTCTTTTATTCGATAAACCCATTTACAGCTAATTGCTTTCTGTCAGGTGGCGGATGAACTAAATCCCAAGTATGATTTTTTATAAGAGCAGCATAATCTTGTTCTATAGCTAAAAACCAATTAGTATCAGCCAAGACTTGTTTCTCACTCGTAGGTTCACAATGAGTTTAAAATAGGGATAGATGTATTTTGGGTTGATGTATGCCAGACTTTGATCTAGTCTACATAGGGTGAGAGTTTTGTGGTCTAGGAGGAGAGTGAGTAGTATTTGAGGAGGAAGATGGTTGATTATTGTTTGACTCAGGCTAAGAAGGTGCAAGATCAGTGTTTGGAACATGAAGTTCAGAAGACTGGTTATTGGTTGACTAAGAAGGTGAACTAAGGGAACCAGAAGAATTATTAGACTCTGGAGAAGCATTGGAATTAGGTGTAACAGTGATCTGTGGAGATAAATGTGGTGCAGGGGAAGGAGGTTGAACAGGTTGGACAGGTGTAATAATGGGTATAAAGGCTAAAGGAAAGGTAATAGAAGTAGTAGATGAAAGTTGTTGTGCAAGGAAGGAATTAAACAGATCATTATAGGCAAATATGAATTCATTAAACACAACATCCTTGGAAATAAAAAGTTTCCCTGTGGGAGACAAACACTTGTAACCTTTATGAGAGGTGGAATATCCCAAGAAGACACACTCATGGGATCTGAAATTTAGCTTGTGATTGTTATAGGGTCCGAGAAAGGGAAAACATGCACAACCAAATGTTTTGAGAAAGGTATAGTTAGGACTTTGCTTGAACAAAACCGTATAGGGAATATCAAAATTGAGGGAAGCTGTGGGGAGTCTATTATTGAGGAAAACAACAGTAGCAAAAGCAAAGTCCCATAATTTAAGTGGTAATGAATCATGATGGAGTATAGTAAGACCAAGATCAACAATATGTGTGTATTTTCTTTCAACAACACCATTCTGATGGTGCGTATGAGGACATATAATTCCGTGATTAATACCATGACTAGCTAGAAAGGTAGTTAAAGGTCTAAATTCCCCTCCCCAATCAGTTTGTAAACTCTTTATTTTGGCATTGAGCTGAAGTTCTGCCATTGCCTTGAACTGTTGAAAAATAGTAAAGGTTTCTGATTTGTTTTTAAGCAGATAGATCCAAGTAAACTGAGAGTAGGCATCAATAAAAGTAATGTAATAAAGAAAGCCATTTGTGGAAGGAATGTGTGAAGGGCCCCAGAGATCAATGTACACTAATTCCAAGGGAGAATGAGAAACAGTATCAAATAAAGAAGAAGGTAGTCTATCAGACTTGCCAGCACAACAAGCAGAACAGAAATCAACATTTTTATTAACAAATGGTATATTACAATGATTCATAACAATTTTGAGTACATGATGATTAGGGTGACCAAGTCTAGCATGCCACAAATTGCTAGATTTATTACAAGTATTTATAGTGGAATATTCAAGACTAGAAACAAAACAGGAGGCTAAACTAGTAGGAACATTGCATAGCTTAAGATTTGGGAAGTAGTAGAGACCATCAGGGCCAACACAGCCTTTCAACAAGACCTCATTGATTTCCTGTGATTTAACAACACAAGAATTTGGATGAAATTCAAAAAATACATTATCACTAGCAAATTTATTGACACTGATTAAGTTCTTTGTTATGGATGGTACATGCAACAAATGGTTAAGAGAAAAGGAGATTTAAGGATTATAAGGGGAAATAAACTTTGATGAACCAGAAGAGTGTATTTGCAAACCTTGACCATTGCCAACGAAGATTTGATCAGGTCCTTCAAAAGGACCTTGCTGCTAAATGTTCTGTGACTCACCGGTCACATGGAACAAAGCACTAGAATTTGGAATCCAGGTTGAAGATATATTGGACCGAGAACCTGTATTAGTCAACATAGCACTGGGTATCACTAAGGCATTAGGAAAATTCTGATACTGAGTGTTGTTCATTGGTCTATGAGAGTTGTTCATCCAAGTGTTCGGAGGACGATAACCAGTGTGTTGTCCTGAATTGTTTTGAGAAGAGGATTGAAAAATTGTTGATGTTGAGGTTGAGTGTTCTAAGAAAAGTATTGACTTGAAGTTTCTTGAAGCATTAAGGAGGTATTTGGTTGATAATATTGATCAAACCTATAGTAGCAAAAGGCTGTAGTATATCCAAATTTGAGGCGCACTTGGCATTGAAAGGTATTTTTGAAATAAAAAATGCAATAAAACTAAGGGTGGAAATAACAAAAATGGATGTGAGAATAGCAACTCCCTCAAAAATGGTATCCTTGACTGGACCCATTAAGGATCCTTTGTTTGTTATTTCCTTCCCTAGGTTAGTTGTTGATCATCAAACCACATGTAGGGTCCTAATTTAGTTTCTTTCTTTTAGGTTCTCTTTGTTTTCCGCGAGAGAAATAATTTAGTGCAATAGAATTGAGTGTAGCTTGTTTGATACAACCAATGTATCTGAGGAATAATTTTAAAATCAACTAGACTTGTTATAGTAGGCATAATTCTGAAAGAATTAATGGTCCTTTTTATAAGGTACTTCCTCCGTTCCTAAACTCTTAATGTTTTAGCATCTTATTTTTGTTCCTAAACTCTTGATGTTTTACACATTCCAAAGCTCATTAATTATTTTCTTCCACATATACCCCTGTTTAACATGACCTAGATTTTCACAACTTCTTTCATCATAAATATTAAATGAGGGTATTTTAGACTAAATGTATTATTTGTGAGTAGTATTAAATGTTTCTTAAACTGTGTGCATTAACCTTAAACATCAAGAGTTTAGGAACGGAGGGAGTAATATTTTACAATTCCTATGAAGCATTTAATTTTTTCCCACTAGTTGTCCTTATCAAATATTCTAAGTATTTGTGTTTTTTATTCATAGTAGTGCATAAAACTCTTAAACTTTAATGTTTTCACATCACCCATAACAAATTAATGATTATTAATAAGGGTAAAATTGGTACATTAGTGAAAACCAAATGAATTAGTTACTTTTGTTGGTTTGTGTGATTTTTGTCCAAAATATCTTATATAAAGGATCAGAGGGAATATAATTTGAGAAAAAGGGCTATGCATTGACAGTGTAAACTATTTTACACTATCATTCAATCACAAACCAACATTTATGGTAAATTTGTTGACTTTTACAAAATTATCTTAAAAATCATCCAAACGATGATTTGTGATTAAATGACAGTGTAAAACTATTTTATACTGTCAATACATCACCATTAAACTTATTATTTTTCATCTATTTTCACTTATCACTTTGTCTTCTTTTTTTTTTTTTATCATTATCATTTTTGTCTTTATTTTTCTTCCATCAAACATCTTTACTTTTCATTCTATGAGCAGTTGTAATAATGATTTGGGAACGGGCACAATGAATGTTATCACTTTTTTTTTTCCTTATTTTAATATTTTCTTATTGTTCTTTGACCTAATCCTAGAGTAGCCATCAACTAGGGGTGAGCAAAAACCCTATTATCTATTCAATTGGTCCCCTCCCCCTTTTCACCTAACTTTTCTGCCTTTTCATGCTGCTACTACCACTTACCCTTTCTCTAATCCTTTGGGTCCTGAATTAGGCTCTGTTTGGTTAAGCCGGCGGAAATAAAAAGCCGCAGATGGAAATAAGTGCGTGTTTAGTAGAAAAGAGTTTGAAGAGAGTTAAATTATAGATTTCTATCTTCTAAAAAATCATTTCAAATAGTGAAAATCGATTATTTCACTTAAATAATCAATTTTTTTGACCAATTTAATCAATTATTTGTACATAATAATTGATTTTAAGGGTTACAGCATCAATTTAATTGATTATTTATGTATCATAATCGATTATTTGTGCATTTTAATCGATTATTTGTGCATCATAATCGATTTTTTTTGTCTATTTAATTCTCTCCTCCGTATTTCATCTATACATTTACAATATTATCTCTACTCTATTTCTCACCCATTTCTCTTAAAACAAACAACGCAGCATACAACTTTATTTCTACTTTATTTCTTCTTTTTCAAATTATCTCTCTTCTATATCCTATTTCTCTCCTCTAAACCAAAGACATTGTAAAAGTTGGGCAGAATGAATATTATCACTGTTTTTTTTTTTCCTTATTTAATACGCGTCCGGATCCTCTCCATTTTGAGAGTTAAAACAGGAGCAAACACGTGGCATGGAGCAAACAGGAGCAAACATTTTGTTAAAATAAAAATCCCTCAACCAATATTTTTTTTATGGCATCCCTCAACCAATATTATTTGAACCAGTTTTGTTTGCAAATAAATTTGTACGCCAATAAATATAAACAAAATATAAAAATATTAATAAGTATTTTTGTATCACTGGAATATGGTGCAAATATATTCGTGCACTACACAGAGTTTTAATATTGCTTGCAAATATATTTGAGCATTAAATTAGTATTCTAAATTATAAATATAAACAAAACATAAAAATTAATTTAGAAACATTAAAAGGAATTTAGTTTAGTTAAATAGAGAACTATTTTTTTCATAATAAAAATAAATAAAAATAACATTATTCTAAAAAGTTTGATAATAAATTTAATCAATAAAATATTATTTAAAAAATGTTTAAAAAATATATTATTATACAACAAAAAAAAAATTTGATCCATTAGATTTCAAGAAAATGAATGGTATAAATGGAGAGTAACTATAAAAAACTTACTCTTGGGGGCGTTTGTTTGTTAGGGGAGAAATTTTTGGTTTCCCATGAATCTTATATTGGAAATCTTAGTTTCCCACGTTTGGTATCTATATTAAAAATAACATTTCTGGAAAAGAATGTTTCCGGGAATGTTTTTAGCTAAGTTTCCCACCAAAACTTTCCATGGGAGGTGAGAATCTAACTTTTTTGACGATGTAAAATTATTTTACATTGTCAGTGCATAGCCTATTTTCTCATATATATATATATATATATATATATATATATATATATTCATTTACACCCCTAAACCTTTTAGAATAAAGAGTGTAATTGGATTTATATTTTATTTTTATTATGAGTAAAATAAAATACTTTCCAATTTAACTAAACTAAATTTCTTTTAATTTTTCTAAATTAATTATTTATGTTTTGTTTATGTTTATAATACTGGTTTATTGCACGAATATATTTGTTAGCAATATTAAAGTTACGTGTAACATACGAATATTAAACATACTTGTTTATATTTGTCTTAATTACCAAATTGGTCTCCAAATTATTTAAAATACTTCAATTTGATCCTCAAATTTTAAAATCCGTCAATTTGGTCCCCCAAATTTTTAAAAATGCAAAATTTGGTCATTCTCGTCCAATTGGAGTTAATGCCGTTAATAATTTGGGATCAAATTGACACGTTTTAGAATTACATTATTAACGGCGACAACTCCAATTGGATGAAAAGGACCAAATGAATGCATTTTTAAAAATTGGGGACCAAATTGATGCGTTTTAAAATTTGGGGACCAAATTAAAGTATTTTAAATAATTTTGGGACCAATTTGGTAATTAAACATTTATATTTTTATGTTGTATTTATATTTATTAATGTATAAATATATTTGCAAGCCGTACTCGTGAAGAATTGTTTTGAAATGGCAATGAATCTCGTCCCTTAATTTTTTCTGTGCTACATGTTTGCTCCTGTTTTAATGAAATAGACCTGTCCATTTCCTCCCGAAATGGAGAGGATCCGGACTCATTCAATACAGTATTTCTTACTGTTCTCTGACCTAAACCTAGGGGTAGCTATAATCCTACAAATCTGCTAATATATAAATTGATATTTTTATGACTGAAAAAAATTTCACTCTTGGACGCAGACTAGGTAAATGGTTCTCTTTTGGTTTGACGGCTCAATGCAAAATTAGGTGAGATTCTTTTCGGTTCACAGCTTAATTCAATCTTATATTATATTATAGGATATTACTAATCAGTATTTCTAACCATTGTCCTAAGTAGAGGTGTCAAAGTGAGCCCAAACCCGGTGAGCCAATCCGACTCACCACAGGTTCAGGCCGGGCCGGGTTGAAAAAATGAAATTTTTTGTGATACTGACCAAATTGTAACCCGGCCCACTTAACCCACGGGTCAGGTGGATTCGAGCCGGGTTGAGTTGGGTTGACCCACTTAACCCATTTAAACTAAAAAGAAATAGTATAGTAAATAGAAAAGTAATTCATTTAATGTTATTGAACTGTGACTAATGTTTGGACAATTAGTTGGTTGGATTTTATTTTAAGACTTTTGAATTATATTTATGTATTTGAATAACTATTTGAGACATTTGCCTATTATTTGTATTTGTATTTGAATCATTTAAATTAATAAATGCCTTTGATGAAAAAACGTCACACTTTTTTTAAAAAAATACAGAAAAATGTTTTTAATTTTTTAATTTTTAATTTTTTTTATTTTTAAAAATTTGGTGAGCCAACTCACCTAACCCACCAACCCGTGATGGGCCGGGCTGGGTTGGTATTTTCATGGCTCACCAAAAGGTCAGCTGGGTTGGCTCGGCCCGTTTAACTCTCAACCCGTGGTGGGTCAACCCGTGTGGGCCGGGTTGGCCCATTTTGACACCTCTAGTCCTAAGGATACTGATTAGTATTTGCCTAAATTATATAGCTAGAAAATTAGTTATCAATAGTTGTACTGACCTTTGCTTGGTTGGCATACATTTGATACTTGGTCCGGGTACTATAAAAAGCATGAGATATTGTTAGTGTTTAGGTTCATTACAATTAAGGCTATGAACATGAAGATATCATACACAGCCATGCTGCTAGTTTTGTTCCTTCTACTCACCCCTCCAAAGCTTGCTGAGTCCAGCAGGGACGTGCTTTCAGTGATCTTGGATCGTTCTTATAGGCCTAGCCCACCATCCCCTTTGATTCCGGATCGTCCTTCAAGGCCTACCCCACCATCCCCTTACATACCTCCGCCACAATCGGTCTACAGGTTTCCAACCAACACGACGCCTTATTTTGTTGCAGCAGCAGCACTTGCACTTTTGTATCTCATATTGGTCAAGTATTTTGTCAGCATCAACCAACTTTCTGTACCATCAAGGCCCAAATCACAGGCGCAGTTAATCTTGGCGAACGAGTTCAAAGGTTATTAGGAAGATTCCATCTGAGAAGATGATGATGATGATCGTGTCAATATATATACAAAAAAAATCATGTGGTCGTGGCATGACAAAAATAATAAAGATGAGAGTACTTCAGGATGTGTCTCATTTTGTTGTATATATATATATTCCCCTACTCTACTTTTCATACTTTGAGTTTAGTCTCTATTTATTTATTTATTTTTGTAAGGTTTGTGTTTAGTCTTGAGTTAAAGGTTGGGAGTTCGGGTGAGGTTTGCGTGAAGATTTTCTAAATGCATTACGTTGCTGTTAGCTGTTAGGATGTGTCTGCCTTGAGGGTGTATCTGGAAGGGAAATTCAAGAGAAAAAAAAAGAAAGAAAAAGGAGACAAATTAATTAATGATTTATATTTGTTTTGAGAATTTTTAAAAAGGGTACTGCAACAAAAACAAAACAAGGATTTTTCATAAATGCGCAACCCCTTTATGTATACGGCAATAGTTGTCTTTTATTTGCAGTCTCAACATTGAACTGATTTTTTCTTCTTTTTTTTTTTTTTTGAAGATTTGAACTGATTTGTTTATTGCATTAGTTTATCTTCAAATGAACTAATATACACTGAAATGCTTTGTTGGATTGAAAAGTGGCGATGACCGCGCCTTGTATACTAGCACGTGGAGACATTGTCTTAAGAAACAAAAATTAATTCTGATTTGAGAATTCTCATTTTGATGCTTCAATTCTCAGTGCTTTCAGTTCAAGTCAGGAGAAAAATAAAAGGGTAACACCACAAAAAGTAGACACTGCACCAAAAAAAATTTGAAAGTAAATTACAAACTTCGGACAATCAAGTCCATAAAAAAAAAAAAAAAAAAGTCCAAGGTAATCAATTTAGACTTTAGAATTATGCATAAAAAAAACTTAGAAATTAGAACAGACGTATTATGGATGATATGAGACTCACTTCCTATTTTCCTCTATTCGTAAGTCAACTCTCAAACTTGTCATGTTTTCCTAAATGGTTTTCTTAATATTTTCTTGAATTAAATATATTTAACGACTTTATGATTAAAACATTTTAAAATATTTTTCGCTACATATCATTGCTATCCCAGTCATGAAAATAGTAATTTTAAATTTAGATGTCATTTATTATATATCCACGTAATTTTATTTCTACATATCTAAAGCAAAGACGAAAGATAGATTATTAATTGATCGGGTAGCATTGTCCACCCAAAAACATGTATTAAACGTTTTATTTTATAGCTACAATTTTTTCTTCAAATTAAATTTTATCATTTTACGTTATAACATTATAATCTTTTAATGTTCTTCAACTCTCAGTTTTTCATATTCTTTTCTCTTTTATTCCATTCTCATTCTTAAATGAAAAGAATGATGAATATGTGTATTGTTGTACATGACTCATATTCTATGAGTGAGCAAATTGGACTCGGGCCACCTATTTATTAGGTTACGAAATAAGTGGGTTATTTTTAATGAGGGGGCCACATATAAAGAGTAAATTAAACATATTTTCAAAAATTAATATATTAAAATTAACCTGTAAAACAAAAGATTTATTATGACTTTTACTCATATAAAATATAAATTAAAACAGCAAGTTAAAGGAAGGAAAAACCTACTATATAAGAATATATATATATATATATATATATATATATATATATATATATATACAAATTTTATAATATGTATATTTTTTGGGGTAGTTAGTTAACTTATGGGGGAGCAAAATAAGAGTATATATACAAATTTTATAATTTTTATTTTTCTTTTCGGGTAGCCATTGCCACCCCATTTTTATAAGAGGATCCGCCCCTGATTGTAAATATATACTGTTTTATCTTTATAAACTGATTTAACCGTACTTGCTCAAATTAAATAATAAAACAGCCACTCTAATCCTGAGGATGTAGGCACATTTGTCGAAACTCGTTAAATCCAGTGTTTGTGTGTGTGTGTGTGATTACTTTGATCTTTAGAATTCTGATTGCTATTGCTTACAACGAGTATCAGATGGTGCTTAACCTGGTGCAAAATTTGAAGTGGGGGAGTTCGATGGAACTGGGAATTTCGCAGTGTGGTAGAGGAGGGTTAAAGATTTGTTGGCACAACAAGGTTTGCTAAAGGCGTTGCGCGCAATGAAACCTATTGGCATGGAGGATATGGATTGGGAGGAGTTGAAGGAAAAGGCTGTGGTGACCATACGACTGTGTTTGGCAAACGAGGTCATGTATCACGTTATGGACCTGACGTCTGCAGGGAAAGTATGGACGAAATTGGAGAGTCAGTATATGTCCAAGTTCCTGACAAACAAGTTGTACATGAAGCATAAATTGTACGGGCTGAAGATGCAGGAAGGTTCTGATTTACAACAACATATCAATGTCTTCAATCAGATTATTAGTGATTTACTAAGGCTTGATGTAAAGATTGATGATGAGGATAAGGCAATAATTTTGTTGTGTTCTTTGCCTAATTCCTACGGGCACCTTGTGACCACCCTAACGTACGGGAAAGACACCATTAGTTTGGAGGAGATCACGACTGCACTTATGTCCACAGTTAGCGGAAATAGAATGCAGGAGAGTGTTCTTAAGGCGAGGGTACGTATGCGAAGGGGAATCAAGATCGTGGGAGGACGCAAGGCAAAGGAGGTTCTGGGAAGAGAAAGAAGTCCAAAACCAGAAACGAAAAATTAGTTCAGTGCTTCAATTGCAAACAACCAGGGCATATCATAAAGAATTGTTCAAAGTTAAATCAGTTTGGTGAAAGGGCATCTTGCTTTACGATTGTGGCAGAGACTGACAATTCAGACTACTATAATAAGGGAAATGTTCTCTCAATTTCATGTAGCTTACAAATGCATGGATTCTTGATTCTGGATGTTCTTACCATATGACGCCCAATAGGGAGTGGTTCACCACATATAGGTCAGGCAATTTTGGTAGTGTCTATTTGGGTGACGACAAAGCTTGCTGATGTTGGAATGGGACAGGTGTAGATTGCTATGGATGATGGTGGAGTGAGAACATTGTGTGATGTCTGACATATCCTTGAGTTGAGGAACAATCTGATCTCACTTGGTACTTTGCAGGGCAATGGTTTCAATTATAGGACAGATGAAGATCGAGATACCCTCAGAGTGTGTAATGGTGCATTGACTACGCTGAAAGCACAACGGACTGTAGGCAATATTTACAAACTATTGGGGAGCACAATTGTAGGCCGTATTGCATCTGTGGAGTCTGATGATGATGCTACCAGATTATAGCACATGCATTTGGGCCATCTCAGTGAGCGTGGGATGACGAAGCTTCGTAAGAGAGGACTCTTGAAAGGAGTTCGGAGGTGCAAGTTAGACTTGTGTGAGTACTGTGTGCTTGGGAAACAGTCTAGAGTGTAGTTTAAAACTGTAAAGCACACCACCAAGAAGATCCTAGACTAGGGATGGCAATGTGTAGGGTTTGGGTAGGGTACTATATTACCCATCCCCATACCTGCATTAAAAAAAATACCCATACCCATACCCATACTCGGCCCCATGCCCTGCAGGTAGCAATTTTAAATCCCCATCCTCATACCCGCTGGGTACCTATATATCTTTACCCGCACCCACTACCTGCACTTTACTTAAGTATAGAATTAATAAATCAATAAAAAATACTATTTAAAAAATTACTACAAGTAATTTTTTTTTAGAAGTACTACAAGTAAATTAAAAATTTACTCTTAAATAATCTAAACATAATATTAAAAGCATCCAAACATAACATTAAAAATAACCAAACATAACCTTGAGTCGTTCAAACTTAAGTCATAAACTAAACAACAATATTATAAACATAATCATTCTGAAACTTAATATTCTAATTGCTTAACAAAATAATTAGAAACTTGGATATCAAGTGATGACAATACTTTGTCTTCCACATATCGTTTAACATAATCATTCTATTTGTCTTGCTATGCTAGTAGCCAAGGTGAATGGTGGAATTATTAAACAATTGGACTATAAAAAAATGTTTTTTAAAGCCAAACAAAATAGTATATTATTCTTAATAGTATGATAAGACATGCCAGATTACAAGTTATGAACACAAACCAAATGCATAGTGTAACAACCAATGATCATAGCCAAACAAAAGCATTAAATAGAAAAGAAAAGAAAACGTGTACCTCATCATGCACACCCAAAACTACAACATATCCAACAACCCAACACATTTAAAACCACCCTCCCAAACTCGTAACCATAACATTCAATTCACAATATTATATCATTTGTTGATAGATTCCAAAGCTATAAAAAAAATGTTTGTAGTTGTGTTCAGTAGCCAAAAGATGTGTTATTGTGTTAGTCATTAAGTTAAAATTGGTAAAATATTTAATTTTTTTTTTGTAAAAAAAATATATACTATTATTTATATATTCATGATATTTTAATTAAATTAACTAGTGTGTGTACCCATGCATCGCACGACGAATTTACACGTCTTTGTTGTAAATATATAAGTAATACTTATAATTATTATTATAACATTCTTTGAAAGATTTAATTGTTAAAAATATAGATTGATTAAGAAACTTTTTAAAAATAAATTTAAAAAATGAGTTTTTTATTTTGTTTAAATAATATAAAATTATAATTTCCTACTTCATTTCATAAAAACTTTAAACACTTTGACCAATCAGTTAGAAAATATATTACTTTTTTATTTATTTTTTAAATGAATAATATATTAAATATCCTCAAATGATGTAAAGTAAAAACGCCACATGTAATTTATCCAAAAGAAAAGAAATGCCACATGCAAATAGTATATATGGACATAGTTAATTTTAAATGCATCACCTATATATATAACTAAAATTATTTTAAGTAGTCGAAATTAAAAATTATTATACAATAAAATTAATGTAATGTAGTGTAGTTTGAAAAACAATTTATATAATTATTTAGATACTTAAGCGCCATAAGATCCTTATGTAATGTAGTGTAGTTTGAAAAACAATTTATATATCACATTCAATGTCTTCAGATACTTAAGCGCCATAAGATCCTTCGGAAGCGTCCCATATATACCTGATAAAATCCGACGGGGATGGAGATAAGTATTAAAATTGTAAACCTGCATCTTTTATACTAGAACCCATACCCACGCTACCTTTTGTGGGGACGGGGACTGGGAGAGCCAAACCCGTCCCCGACCCGCCCTGTTGCCATCCCTACATATTGCCCATCCATACGCAAATATATACGCTTAATTTTTTGTTCTACTATTAAATAAATTCTCTTATTCGATTTTATATATCTTTTCTCATGCAATAGCCTCTCTTTTACTTGTACATATTTTATTCATATTAATTTCTTAGAAAATGATATGATATTTTTTATTTGATTAATATTATTTCTATGTTTAAATAGCTTTCATGTAATTCGATTTACATTCAAGCTAACTTATAATCAAATGAAATTTTGTATTCAAAATTTTACTCTCTTCCAAATATTCGTATTGTACACAAATTTGGTCATAGGACTACATAGCGAAAGAGAAAAATGAGCACAAAACCTTGTAATAATTACGAATTATATATTTATTTTAATTTCAATAAGTTACCAAATTAATCTCATTTTTATCGACTTTTGTTATTCTTTTTCACAAACTTCATATTCCTTTTTTAATGCATCCATTCCTATGGGCACATCTAATTAACACGAGGTGTCAAATTACTTTGTTGTATAAAGTTAAACATTTTATATGACATATACTATTTTTTTTTGTTGCACGAAAGAGTTAGTTTTTTTTATATAAAAATTGATAATAATAACAATTTAAAAGTGACTTTTATTTAAATACATTATCATTATGTAACATTTATGTAGTCATTTAATAATATTTGAGTATTTTATACCACATAATCTTATTTACTAAAATGATGTGACAGATAAAATAAAGTTCTATTTAATATTTGTGTAAAAATTAATGCCATCTTCATTAATGAAATGATATGAATCCTTTTGCAGTAAAAAAAAAAATTGTAAAAATTATTTGCACTAACATAGTTTATAAATTAAACTCTTCAAAATTAACTATCAATAATTACCGTGACAAAAATATTCCTAAAAGTTTATTTTAAATTTTTTTGATTAGCTATTAATGATTACTAATACAATATAAAATTAAGATTTTTTTGACATACACCAAATAATATAAAATTAAGATTAATATACACCAAATAATATATTTATTTTCTCTTAGGCAAGGGATCATAAATAGACAAATAAAGAATTGGGGAAAATCTGAACTTTAATTTTGCCTCTTTATTATTTTTTTTTTTGACAGGGTGTTTGCCTTGTTAATGTTATTTATATTTGCAAGTCAAATCATTGACCATATCAACCCTGCATCATGCAAAATAGAAAAATATGAAATAATAAAAAACTTCATATGAAAACTATGTTGCCTTTAACTTTAGTGTTATTGTCAAAAAAAAAAAAAACTTTAGTGTTGAGAGGAAGTAAAATAAAATTTAAAATGCCAAAATTGCTATATCAAAATCCATTATCAATACTTGTCACAACAATCTAGTGAACTAAAAGTCAATACCGTTGAACTGGAAGCCACGATTAGTTTCTACCAGATTTTTAAAAATGCTAACATGCATGCTTCCTACAATTAAGCTTCCATACCAAACAGTACAGCAAGAAACAAAAAGATATTAATATCAGATTAAACTAACATTATATCTTTTTTATTTGTATAAAACCCAACTTTGCAATACTGTGAATTTGAAAACAATGATTGAGGAAAGCAATAATCAAATCATCCCAACACCTATTTATATTTCGTTAAAGAAAATGCAAAGGAGACGTAGTGATTATTTTCTTTTGACCTATAATCAATTCATCCAAAAAAGTAAAATTAGATCCCGTACTCCGCACCTGTTAATTGAATGTCCAAAAAAGTAGAAAACGATCCAATCAAAGAAAGAAATGAGAGGAGAAATAGAATTGGAATATGATGAATTGGAGTGTCAGGGGAGGAAGAGAAATGGGGGGCAAAATTTAAGAGAGATGAGGATGGGGTAGGATTTTCGTTCGGTTAGGAGGCTTGAAAATTGAAGAGAATGTAAAATTTGAAAATGATAACGTGTTGAGGAAAGAATTCTCAAACACACAAAGGGGAAGGACACTGGGCAGCAACCACTACATCTACAGCCACTGTACTATTGCAGGAATTCAGATAAATGGAAGTGTGTATATAACAGTGAAAATATAAATATAGTATATGACCCATGAAGGCCTTTTTGTTCTCTGCTGGCTCCATCAATAAAGGGAGAAAATGGGCTGGCCCACTAAAGTGTACAGTAACCTGTACATTACTTTTGGAAATTTCACTTTGTAATGTTGATAGATATGGGCAGGAGGGAATCAGGAATTTTTAGCAAGGGGCGAAAATTTAACAAATGCTATGGGAAATAAAAAAAAAGTAATAATATTTTTAGATAAATTTTTACATGTTTGATTTAACGTTAGAGAAGAGTTTATAATTGATTTTGGATTTAGGAAATGATTACGAGTTGAAGCAATTTTGTGTAGCTTTGAGTTTTATTCCTAACTTGATTTTATAATAAAAACATTCAAACATAAATCACATAACTTCAAAATTAATTTTAACTAAAATCAATTATATTCAAAATTAATTTTATCAACACTCATCCAAACACGCATTAACTTGTTTTGTTTTTTTTGCCTTCGAAACAATTTTAATGCCTCAAAACTGAAGTAAAGAAAAAAAAAAGAAATACAGTATTTAATAACACTACTCAATTAGCTTCCTACTTATGCCTAAATATTTTGAATTGTTAAAACTTATTATATATTTTGAGTTTTTTTATTAGATATAAAATATATAAAATAAAGTGTATTGATTCTAATGATTTTTTTAAAAGATAAAAAAACTATAAAAATATAAGGGGGTGGCAACATGGAAATGTAGAAGGAGAAATATAGTATCATATAAATGTATTAATATACATGTTGAGGTTACGGGGGGCGACTGCCCTTGTTGGGTTAAACCTGGTTCCGTCCCTGGATATGGGTGAGATTCTCTAGGTAAAACTAACTGTTGACTCATTTATTGCTTAGCGTCGAGACCTGACTTGAGCGTTGTAGTGCCTTTTGCAGGTATCCCACCCTCTAGACTATTAAGGAGTTGAATACTTAAGGAAAGAGCTAAGGAGTAGAGAAGCAAGCAAGAAAGAAAATTACCTTGTTACCCTTAGGTAGGCACATTTTGGCACCAATCGTGGGCTCAAGTAAAATTCACCCCACTGCCCATAACTTGGTGTAGGAACTGTGTCTTCACACTGACTTTCTCAAATCCAATGACTTGAATTGAATTACTCCCACTATCCATGTCATTCTTAATAAACTTAGCATTTCTTGATTCAACAATTCTAGTGCTATAAGTTGGACAATACAATCTGTACCCCTTAGACCTTTTAGCATAACCAATGAAATATGCACTAATGGTCCTTGAGTCTAACTTCCTCTCATTTGGATTATAAATCCTAACTTCAGCTGGGCAACCCCAAACATGACATGTTTTAAACTTGGTTTCCAACCTTTCCATAATTGAAAAGGGGTTTTAGGGACCGCCTTAGTTGGAACTTGATTTAATATGTATGCTACTGTCTTAAGAGCTTCACTCCATAGTGAACGAGAAAGTTTGGAATTGCTAAGCATACTCCTTACCATGTCCATCAAGGTTTAGTTTCTTCTTTCAACCACACCGTTTTGATCCAACGAGCTAGGAATGGTGTACTAATCCACAATACCATGGTCTTGAAGAAACTTTGCAAAAGGACCACATGCTTGTCCATTTTTAGTGTATTTTGCATAAAATTCACCACCTCTATCTGACCTTCCAATCTTTAGTTGTTTTCCACATTGTTTCTCTACTTCTACCTTGAAAACTTTAAAGGCATCCAAAGCTTCATATTTATTATGAAGTAAGTAAAGATAAATGTATCGTGAGTAGTCGTCTATAAAACAGATGAAATATTTTTTGCCATGTGAGTCCATATCAGGATGACATATATCAATATGTATAATTTCTAATATTTCTAAACTCCCTCTTGACATTTTTCTTTGTCTTTTTAGTTTGTTTTCCTTTATGTAGTCCACACAAGTGTTAAAGTCAGTAAAGTCAAGAGTCTAAAGTACTCCATCATTCATTAATTTTTTAATTCTTTCTATGGACATATGTCTTAGTCTTCTATGCCACAATTTCAAGGATTTTTCATTCATGATACAATGTTTAATACCAGTGCTTTCTTGTAGCTATCAAACTATACTAAATCATGTTAGATAAATTAATTTTGAACAAACCGTCATTTAACATGCAATTTCCAACAATAATAGACTTAAACAATAAATCAAATCCAGATGCGTTAAAATTTATTAAATAACCCAAAGGAATAAGTTATGAAACAGAAATTAAATTCCTAGAAAACTCAGGAATATAAAAGACATTATTCAATTCAAAAACAAATCTAAATCCTAAATTAAGTCTACATGTGCCAACAGCTACCACACGCAAAAGCATCCGATTTCCAAAATAGATGAACCATTCACCTTCATTTGGCTCCCTCTGGGTTAAGAAGCCCTGTATGGTATTAGAAATATGGATCGTAGATCCAAACTCAATCCACCATGTATTATGACATATATCAACCATATTAGATTCAAAACATACAAAAGAAAAAGAATTACGTTTCTTTCTAAACCAAGCCTTTTGCTTATAGCAATCCTTCTTCATGTGCCCTTTCTTCTTACAAAAAAAGCACCTAGACTCCTTGATTTTGGCAATAGGAGTGTAAAGGCAAAAATCACAAGAAGGGGGGTTGAATTGTAATTTACAAAAATTTTCGTAAACTTTTATAGAACGCGTGTTACGTCTGTAATGAAATAAGATAAACAGTTTTTGCAGAGAGCGTTTAACAAACGATAACTACAGATGAAAGCCTTTTTAAGAAAACAAGTTTAAATCACAAAACAAAGTCACTTCAAACAGTTATAAGAAATAAAAATCTGGAATGATAACACAAGAATTTATACTGGTTCGTCTCACCCCGAGACTACGTCTAGTTCTTGGCAAACCACCAAGTTCCACTAACTTTCACAAGTTACAAGTATTGTTCACTGTCAGTTCTGGCTTACCCAAGTAATTTTTTTCACTTAGCCTCTCAAAGCTAAAAACCCAAGTATTCTTTACTACCAAGCCACTTCTGGCTCTGCAACAAATGACAAGATTTGTTTTTGTAAGGGGCACACATACTTATATGTTTTGTCTTATAGACGGATATGCAAACTGAAGAACACAATCTTTTTTCTCTTAGGATACTAAAAGTGTTTTGAGAGTTTTTTACAATTTAGAGAATTTACAAGAGAAAGAATGAAGGCTTGAAAGAATGCTTGCGTAATTTGAATTAAGTCCCCTTGTCTTCAACACTTCAAAACTTCTGCTATATATAGACTTGCTGAGGAAGTAACCGTTGTCTCTAAACAGTCTTCTTTCTTGCGTCTAACCAGTGTCTGAAGGAAAGTGGTTGTTGAGGCATTTAATGCGAGCATTAAATGCTTGTCACCAACTAGTCATTCTGAGCTGATAAAGCATTTTTCTTATCTTTCTTGAGATACTCTCCATATCCTTCTGCTGCAGTGGTTACATCGCTTGCTCAGACAAGTACTCATTACTAGCTTTACGGGTCTTTTGAGATGAGGGGAACTTCTATTACTTTGACTCTTATTTCTGTTTCCTTTTATGCAATTCGACAGATCGTAGGAGGATGTTCTATGAACATTCCCTACAAAATAGATTACAAAACGATAATACATTTACTATGCCTTTAAATGCTTTTTCAGACTTAAGCATCTGTCTACGCATCTGTATCTTACAGACACAAATGCAACGTTTTCGTCTGTTGGCATTTAAGACGCAATCTTTTTACTTAATATTTGTTTTGCATAAAATCAAAATTATTGAGGGTCCTGATTTGTCTTATGACTCAACAATCTCCATCTTTTTTATGATGCCAAGAAAATATTGTAAAAAGATGTACCAGAGCAATATTTGTAAACTAAAATATAAGCATAGAAAATAAATAGAGAGAAAAGAAGACTTAGGTTTGATGAACAATCAAACAACTCGTCTTATTGAAAAGTTTTCACATCAAGTTGATGTGTTCTTACAGATGAAAGGAAAAACAAACAAAATAAAATGCTCTCCCCCTTTCTTTGTCAGCTCCAGCTCCCCCTCAGATGCTTCCCTAATCTTCCTTTTTCTTTACTTTTTACTCATCCCTTCTTCCCCTTTTGCATGGCGATCAATAAAACCTGGTTCCCCAGGAATTGGACCATAAGAATCAGAGGAATCAGAGTCTGAGTCTGATGAGAGTACCATAGGGGATCCTGGAGGAGTGGGAGTGCGTTTGCAGCGGCATCCACAAAAAAAGGCATCCATGTTGATCCACTGTTGGAGCTCAGCCTCTAAAGCTTTTCTGTCCTCTAGAGCTTAACACAGAGCTTTTTTGGTTGCCCAGAGTTCAACATACAGATAATAAACTTCTTCATCAGAGATGGGAGGTTTGTATAGAACAACGACATCTTTCGGTTCTTGTACTATGCCTAGAATAAGCTTGGAGAAGAAGAAGGTTGAATATGGTAGATGCACAGATGAGGAGAAGTCCCTATCAGACTAATAGTAGAAGGTGAATTTCCACAGCATGAGTGCATATGTGATGGATGCAGGGAGAAAGGGTTGATGTCCTTTGCATTGATAGCATGTTCCAATCTTCAGATGATACCCATCTACAGGAGGTTTGTCGTCAGGTTCCAGACCAGAGCAAAAAGTATTAAACTTCTTGACTCATCTGATGGTCTTCAAATCTTCAGACGTTTGTTCAGCATTTGATTTCTTAAGAATGGCCTTAATTTCACATCTGAAGGGCTTTCCTTTGCGAACTCGAATATAGTGTTGGGGAACATCTTCTTCTTCATCTGCCTTTTCCTTACCCTTATAGTTTAAGGTTGGAAGGATTGGAATGACTTTGTCCAATGTAAGCTTGAACTGGGTCTGATGGGATGCCACACAATGAAATTGTGTTCCAAGAAAATAAGGCATCGTCTGTGCATGCCTTTGGATTTGTCTGAAGGAGTTCTTTTAATCTCCTCCTTATACGTCTGCAACTTCATGCACAACTCCACAGAGTAGTCAGAGGATTCCCATAAATCAAATGTTGGACTTGCTTCTGGATCATCCAAGTTGAGATCTTCAGAGTAGACAGAATGTCCAGGCTCAGCATAATTCCAAGGGAGAATCACATTGAGATAAGCAAGCAGACCCATCATTTGTTATAGGTTGATAGGCTCAAAGAAAGGTACTTCATCAGTTAGTATTGAGAGCCGTCACCAGACTGAAGCTTGAGGAGGGTAACGTCGTCTGCCACACGGATTATGCTCAAAGATGAGTGAGTTCAGATCAAGAGGTGGTGTCTGATGATGCGTAAAAATGCGTTTGCAAAGGGCAAGCGTACCCTACGCAGTAGTAACAGTGGACTCTAGGAGTCCGGATATCGAACCCAAAGGACCAGTCGCGTTCCTAAATAATTAATCTCGCAAATAACTAAGCAATCCAGAATATAAAAATCAAATTGGGAAGAATGTTGGTCAATTATTCTTTTCAAAAGAAAGAGAATCAGAGCAGAAAGATTACTGTGAGAACAATTATGATAAAGAAGCCTAGGATTGTGATTTCACATGTACCCCTTTTTCCCCCAATTCTAATCTTAATAAAATCCCTAAATGTGTTACTTGCCAGCGACCTCTTAAATTCGTTAATTAACCATTGATCATAGTTAATAACGCTATTTCCCCTAATTTAATTCCCAATTGATCATAGGTGAATTAATTTAGAGCAAATGATAAATCTCAGAGAGGTTGATTAACAGGTTAATCTACTGGAAATTCATACAATAAGTTTGATCATGCAAATTGTACAAATCCAATCACTTCACAGTTCAGTTAATCGCAAGCAATTGATCATAGACAAGAGATTAACTTATGTTTAGACTGATCGGTCCTAAAAGCAATAAAAGTAGTGAAGAGATACAAATAACTGAATAACATCGAGGTTTTATTAAAATTAGAACCGGGGTACAAGGGTACAGCTACATCACAATCTGGGGCTAAGAGAAACTAGCCACTCATGTTTATGATTAAGCCAGAAAACTCAAAAGAAGACATAAAGATTACAAAAGGGAAGAAACTTTACAGTGATGATCCCCAATGGTATTCTCTACGTCCTCCCGCAGCTCAGAGTCTCTCACAGGACCTCTTTCTCACCCAGAACCCTCAGTTTTCGAAATAGAACAAAAGATAAAGATAAAAGGGTTTCTCTCTCCTATTTATAATAATTCAAAATTTAAATTGGCTGACAGCGCAACTTACCACGGCCGTGGTCCTTGCATCAAGGTCCAATTCTGCTACGCAACCAGCATGGCCATTGTAAATTTACCATGGCCATGGTCCTTGCGTTACTTCAATTCTAGCCTTTTTTCTTGGTCCTCCAGACAGTGGCGTTTTTGCTCCAAAAAGTGCAATTTTCAACTCTTTTCCTCATGAAGCCTCTTGAGTACCTGTCTTGCACCAAATAACACCAAACAGTGAGTTTTGCCAATAAAATATATTCAAAATGTATGAAAATGACATCTAAACTCACATCAAAATACAATGAAAATCCGGTTTATCATCTGATGAGGAGGAAAGATCCTGAACTGTGGTTCCTCCTTATAACATGAGAGAGCTAGAAGTTCTTCATCTATAATTACTTTATAACCAGGAAGATTGAAGGGATCGATCCCAGAACCCCTTTCTTCCATAGCTCTATGTAGTTAATGGAGTCAAGCAGGAACGCTTGATCTTCATCGGTGCAGATACCTTTCCTCCGTCATTCCTTGTTGCAGCGTTCCCATTCATTCACCCTTGGGCGCTTCCATCCACGATAGTATCGGACATTGACATCAGGATCTGATGGTGGTTGTACTAGAGGAACTTGAATGTTTGGGCTTCGTCTGATGATCCAGTCATAGCCTCTGGGCCTTGGTGCTAGGTCTAGAGCT
The DNA here is from genome assembly GCA_026413185.1 of Pueraria montana var. lobata. Lineage (NCBI taxonomy): Eukaryota > Viridiplantae > Streptophyta > Magnoliopsida > Fabales > Fabaceae > Pueraria > Pueraria montana. The sequence continues at coordinate 7,756,922 of CM048647.1, forward strand.
AGACTTCCATATATATACTCCAAAGAAAGACAGGCTTTGGCAGCATATATTCTTTGTCTGAAAAGCTCATCTTTAATTAGAATCTATATTTCTTCAACAGTTTGAGTCTAAAGGTCATCAGTAGAGACAAATGATGTGCCTCTATATATGATCGTTTGTCTGGCTGCACGATCTTCATCAAACTTTCCCAGATGCTCATCTACTTTCTTCTCATCATCTTCAGTGATTGGTCTGTAGATAGCGCGAGGCCCAGAATCATCAGTTTCCACTTGGTCTTCAACAAAGTCTAGACCTTGTGCACTGGCCATCAATGCAGACTAAATAATGGCTTCATTCAACTCTTTTATCTCAGCTTTGTATGCATCTTCATCTACTGTCATTGTCTGGAATTCCTATTGCTTAGCAATAGTTTCTTCAGACACGAGTTCAGCGGTTTGAATCAATGCAGATTCTATTCTCGTCAGGTCTTCCATGGCTGCTTGCTTCTGTTCCTCTTCAAACAGAGTCTTGATAGACTCAAGAACAACTTCTTCAATGCCTTCTTCTTCTGCAGCTGCATCTGCAGGAGCCAAGACCTCTTCAGCAGCCTTCCTTTTTGACTTTTCAATAGGTAGAGTCTTAACAGACTCTACCACAGATTATTTCAGCTCAATTTGCTCCTTCTTCTCTAGGCTCTTGTCCAACTTAGCCTTTTTGGCAGCCTTCTTCCTGGACAGCTCCTGAGCCTTTCTAATTGCTGCTGCTTCCTTCTTGTCAGTAGGTGGAGGAAAAGATGAAGGTTTAGGCTTGGGTGCAGGCTTAGGTTTGGAAAGGATTTGAGGTTTAGGATGAGGTGCATCAAGAATCTGAACATCAGATTCTTAGGTTTGGGAAGGTGAAGGTTGAGGTGCAGGTTGGGATTTGGTGAGGGGTGAGTTTGGCTTTGGTGACAATGCGAATTTTAGTGGTTCTGGTGAAGGGCTTTTTGAGAGGTGGTTCAGATGGAGTTTTTGCAACCTTTCTCTTAAGAGAGGAGGGAGGATCTGAAGGTGGTTGTTGTTTGGGCTTTTTGGTTTGGTCTGAGGATGGAGGTTGGGTGCGTCTGGTGGTTGGTTTTGTTTGAGTCTGAGAAGGCTGAGGCTGGGGTAGGGTATGTGTCTCTGCTTCAGCCACAAGTTCTTCAAACGGTTCCTCATTGGGCTCCTTTTTCATCTTTCCTCTATGCTTCTTCACCCATTCAAGAAACTTGTGAGCTATCCCCATTCTAACAAAAGTAGTTCCTGAGACCTGTGTTGCTCCTCTAGAGGCTTCAAACTCTGTAAGATCAACACCTACATCCCTAATTAGTTGTGTGAACAACATGCAGTAAGGGATGAGGTTCTTTTGCTTCTTTAAGGAGAATCGGTCCTTGAAGGCTTGCTCCAGATGATAAGATCATATTAGGGAGATTGATCTTTTCTCCTACCATAATGTTGTAGATGCAGAACCTGTCCCTCTCGCTCACATGATCCCTTGATCCTATCCTGGGGAGCACAATGTTGAAAAACATGTTGTGCAGAAGTCTGCATATATGGGTCATGTTTGCAGACCGAAGAAAGTTCTTCATGGCTGCAACACACTTCTTTGAGTCTTCATCTGCAGGACTCACTTCATCGTAGAGAAGCTTATCCACCGTCTCTTGAGTGATGGTCTTCTCCCAGTCTTTGTCAAAAGTCAGTCCTTCCTCAGCACACCCAATAGCCTTAGCTATGGTTGAAGGATTGATTTCCACCACCGTTTGACCAATAGTACCTCGAATGCACTAGTCATCCTCCATCTTGGCAGTCCCTTAAAAGAGGGCATAAGGTCCATGATTCCAAACCCTGTGTTTTCTAATAAAATTGGTCCACCCAACTCTGGTGAACATGTCCTTCACATCGAAACCTTCTTTTGCCAGCTCCGTTAGACTCGCCCATTTTCCAGGAATGAAGAGTTCCTCTGGAAAAGTTGTTGTAGCTTCCTCTATGTTGCGGATGAGAGGAGTAGCAGAGGATGAAACTTGCTTCCTTGGTGCCATTTTTTATCACAAAGATTGAGTTTAGAAAAGAGAAGATAAGAAAGTTTTAATCTTTGAAATTTTTAGAAACTCAGAGAATTTTAGAGAATTTGAAAGATAAAAGGAACCTTCTCATTTAGGCACTTCATCCTTTTATACCAGATGAGAGAGGAGAGAGAAAACATCATAAAAAGAGCAGCTTAAAGGCATTAAAAACTCTTTGAAAACTGTCTCATCATGGCGAAAAGGGTGGCGCACGTTTTGAGAGAAAACGAAAAGACTTGTAACCATTGTGAACGTGGGGCTTTTATCGTTTGTACACTTGAACACACATTAGTTCCAATAGATTAATGAAAAAGATAAGACGAAGGGTATCGTTTGATGAATGCAAACATTAATCTAAAAGCTTGTGCATATGTAGATGATCCCTAATATAGACGAAACATTCTTCAGACAAAGGTTTTGTAAAGATATCAGTCCATTGGTGTTCTATATCTACAAACTGAATGTTAAAAATGCCTTTTTGAACATAATCACGAATAAAATGATATCTGATTTCAATATGCTTTGTCTTAGAATGTTGTATGGAATTTTTAGATAAATTGATTGCACTAGTGTTGTCACAATATACAGGTATATTATTTTCAAAACTAGAGTAATCTTTTAACTGATATTTTACCCATAGTAAATGTGAGCAGCAATTGGCAGCAGACACATATTCAGCTTTAAGATGTGACTTTCTAGGTTCAGACTGAAATATAATGCACAAACAGACACTATGCATGATATCAGGTCTACGAGCTGTAAGATAAAGAAGTGAGCCAATCATACCTTTGTAGATCGTCTGATCTACTGGTTTACCTGATTCGTCTTTGCTCAAAGGATTGGAAGCATGCATTGGTGTCTTCATAGGTTTAGCATCTTCCATTTTTGAATTTCTTAAGAAGTTCCCTTGTATATTTCTGCTAATGAATATAGATTCCCTTGCTATCTTGTTTGATCTGAAGTCCTAAGAAGAACTTAAGTTCTCCCATCATACTCATTTCAACTCACTTTTCATCATATCAGAACAATCTTTACACAGAGATTCATTAGTAGCTCCAAAGATAATATCATCAACATAAATTTGAACTATAATGAAATCTTTGTCAACTTATCTTATGAAAAGAGTAGTGTCTACTTTGCCTCTCATAAAACCATTTTCTAAGAGAAAAGAGCTCAATCTATCATACCAAGCATGAGGTGCTTGCTTCAGACCATACAGAGCCTTTTTGAGTTTAAAAACATGATCTGTAAGAGTGGAATCTTCAAAACCGGGAGGTTGTTTAACATAAACTTCCTTTTCAATAAAACAGTTTAAAAATGCACTCTTAACATCCATATGAAAAAGCTTAATGTTTTTATGAGCAGCAAATGCAAGCATGATTCTTATAGCTTTTAATCTTGCTACAGGAGCAAAGGTTTCAGTGAAGTCTATACCTTCCTGCTGGTTATAGCCTTGAGCTACTAGCCTAGCTTTGTTTCTTACCATTTTTCCTTGCTCATCCAGTTTGTTTCTGAAGACCCATCTTGTTCCAATGATGCTTTTATTCTTTGGCTTAGGACTAGGGTTTAGACGTCGTTTCTGGTAAACTAGTTCAATTCTTCTTCCATGGCTAAGATCCAGTAATCGTTTGTCAGAGCTTCGTCTATTATTTTTGGCTCTATTTCTTAGACGAAAGCATAGGATGCTTGATCTCTGAAGGATGATCTAGTCTTTACGCCTTCTTTTTTATCTCCTATGATCAGCTCATGTGGATGATAAGTTACAAATTTCCAATCCTTCATCTGTGGTTGAATATCATATGCTCCTTCAATCTAAGGAAGAATTTCCTTAGGAGGTTGAACTTCATCTGACTTTGGCGTTACAGATGGACTTATCTGCATATCTGCAAAATCATCCTTAAGGTCTAATAGTCTCCTATCAAACGTTAGTCCATCATTGAACTCAACATGGATAGATTCTTGTACAACTAAGGTTCTTATATTAAAAACTCTGTAAGCCTTAGATGTATTAGAATATCCTAGGAAGACATCCTTATCCACCTTAGAATCAAATTTTCCCAATTGATCTTTGGTGTTTAAGATGTAACACTCATATCCGAAAGGATGAAAGTAAGCAATGTTGGGTCTTCTTCCTCTCTATAGTTCATAGGGAGTTTTTTCAATCATAGGTCTGATCAATACTCTGTTTTGAACATAACAAGCAGTATTTACAGCCTCTGCCCAGAAGTGTTTAGGTAGAGAATTTTCACAGAGCATGGTTCTAGCCATCTCCTGCAAAGTTCGATTTTTCCTTTCAACTACCCCATTTTGCTGAGGTGTTCTCGGTGAAGAAAAGTTATGGAAAATCCCATTCTTTTCGCAAAAAAGATTTGAACTCAGCATTTTCAAATTCAGTTCCATGATCACTTCTGATGCTAGAGATGCAAAAACCTTTTTCATTTTGAACTCTTTTATAGAATATTTCAAATACCTTGAAAGACTCATGTTTATGGCCTAAGAAGTATACCCATGTGTATCTTAAATAGTCATCAATGATAACTAAGCCATATTTCTTTCCGTCCAGACTCAACATTCTAGTAGGACCAAATAAATCCATATGCAAGAGTTGCAACAATCTGGATGTGGAAACAACATTTTTAGATTTAAAAGATATTTTAATATGTTTCCCTTTTTGACATGCTTCACAGAGGGTTTTTCCAAGAAATCTCGGGCAATCCTCTTACTAAACCCTTTTTTGAAATTTTTGAAATGTGTTTCAGATTCACATGCCCAAGTTTTTTGTGCCAAATCCATCTTTCATCCTCTCTAAATAGTAGACACGTTATCTTCTGCTTGCTAAGATCTATAAGATGAATTTCATACAGATTGTTGTGTCGTCTGGCAGAAAAGACAGACTTGCCATCATCTATTTTGACTATACATATGTCCTTGTTGAAGGAGACGATATAACCATTGTCACATAATTGACTTATGCTCAGTAGGTTATACCTCAGATCTTCAACATATAGGACATTGTCTATGGAGGATAGGGAGGATATACCAACTTTACCTACGCCTGTGATGCATCCTTTTCCCATGCCTCCAAAGGCAACTACTCCGCCTTCAACTAGCTTTAGGTCTAGGAACATAGACCTTTCTCCCGTCATGTGTCGTGAGCAGCCACTGTCCAGGTACCAGCTCAAACCTTTGCCTTTTCCTATGAAGGATATCTGGAATAGGAATAATTTGAGACTTTGGTACCCAAATCTTCTTGGGTCCAGCAGCATTAGTGCCCTTAGACATCTACTTCTTCTTGTGTATGCATCTAAACTTGTAGTGTTTAGACTTTCCACAGAAGTCACATTTGTCTGGATCAGATTGAGTAGAAGCAGATGCATCTTCTATGCCTAAACCAGATTTATCATGAGGATGTTGGTGATATTTTAAAAGCATAGTGAGAGTGTTAAAGCTCTCCAGAAATTTTCCAAAATCCTTAGTTAAACAGGCTACTTCCTTCCTTAGTTTTTCAACTATGGATGGATTGTCTGTTTGACTTGAGGTACTGGTTTGACTTAGGCTCTCTTCAAGAGTCTTGACTTTTTCTTCCAGTTTTGCATTTGATTTCTTCAGCAATTCTATTTCACAAACATACTATTTGAGTTTTTCTTTAAATTTTTTACATTACTGAGAGATCATATGACAGTTCTAAAGTAAAACATCATAAGGCATCTTTTCTTCATTGTTTGATGAAGAACCTGATGAGCTTTCAGATTCAGAACAAGTTTTTACCTCAACTTTTTCTTTTGTCTCTACCATCAAACAGATATTTGCTTGCTCATCATCTGAGCTGTTGCTTTGCTCACTGTCTGAGTCATCCTATGTGGCCATCAGACTCTTCTTCTTTTTCTTGCCACCATAGGACTTCTTTTTCTTTAGCCTTGGACATTCAAGCTTCATGTGTCTAGGCTTTCTGCACTCGAAGCATATGATCTCCTGACTATCCTCCTTATCTCTCTTCTTGAATCTGGAATCCTTTTTCCTGGAGGATTGTTTGAACTTGTTTTCCTTTTTCAGCATCTGCTTGAACTTTCTTGCCATGAGGGCAACCTTATCGTCTGTAGATCCAGTAGAGCTTTCGTCTGATTCATCTGATTGAATAGTTTGAACCTTTAGAGCCTTGGGGGTTCTTTTCTTTTCTTCATTTTTGGTGATGGTTTCACTAACTTTGAGCGCAGCGGAGTTGTTTGCGTTGTTTGCAAGCAATTGGTCCAGGTTATGCAAATGCACTTCATGCACTCGTAGAACTCCCAGCAACTCATCCCAAGACAAGGTTCTCATGTTCCTTGCCTCTTGGATAGTTGTGGTCTTGGGTTCCCACACTTTGGGCATACTATCAAGAATCTTCAGATTAATCTGAGCTTTAGTATACGTGTGCCCAAGAGATTCTAGGACTGAGAGAAGAACCTGAAGTCTCCCAAACATGTCATTAACACTTTCTCCTTCTCTCATGGAGAAACTTTCATAGTGTTTGGTCAGAGTGGCAGCTTTCCTCAGTTGAACGTCTTCTGTTCCCTCATAGTTGGTGTAGAGAGAATCCCAAATCTCTTTGGCCGATTTTAGTCTATGCACCTTCTTGTACTCATTTCTGGTCAAAGCACAAGTCAGAGTATATCTGGCCTTGTTGAATTGAAGGATGTTGTAGTCATCTTGAGTCCATTGATCTTTGGGCCTTGTGATGGGAATATCTCCATTCATGATGATGTTCCATAGTTGATACTGATTGGACATGATGTACATCTCTATGCAGTCTTTCCAGTAGGGATAGTCATCTCCAAGAAAGGCTGGAGGCCTTGTTAGAGAGGCTCCCTCGGGAATGAACTAATTATCATGACTGGCCATCTGGATCTTTTTGTCTAGACACGGTCAAGTGCTCAACCCTTAGAGGCTGAGCTCTGATACCAAACTGTAAAGGCAAAAATCACAAGAAGGGGGGTTGAATTATGATTTATAAAAATTTTCACAAACTTTTATAGAATGCATGTTACGTCTGTAATGAAATAAGAGGAACAATTTTTGTAGAGAGCGTTTAACAGACGAAAACTACAGATGAAAGCCTTTTTAAGAAAATAAGTTTAAATCACTAAACAAAGTCAGTTAAAGCGATTATAAGAAATAAAAATTAGGAAAGACAACACAAGAATTTATACTGGTTTGTCTCACCCCGAGACTATGTCCAGTTCTTGGCAAACCACCAAGTTCCACTAACTTTCACAAGTTACAAGTATTGTTCACTGCCACTTCTGGCTCACCCAAGTAGTTTTTCTCACTTAGCCTCTCCAAGCTAAAAACCCAAGTATTCTTTACTACCAAGCCACTTCTGGCTCTACAAAAAATCACAAGATTTGTTTTTTTAAGGGACACACAGACTTATATGTTTCATCTTACAGACAGATATGCAAACTGAAGAACACAGTTTTTTTTCTCTCAGGATACTTAAAGTGTTTTGAAAGCTTTTTACAATTTAGAGAATTTACAAGAAAAAGAATGAAGGCTTGAAAGAATGCTTGCGTAATTTGAATTAAGTTCCTTTGTCTTCAGCACTTCAAAACTTCTGCTATATATAGACTTGCTGAGGAAGTAATCGTTGTCTCTAAAAGTTCTTTTTTCTTGCGTCTAACCAGCGTCTGAAGAAGAGTGGTTGTTGGCTTGTCACCAATTAGTCATTCTAAGCTAATAAAGTATTCTGCTTATCTTTCTTGAGATACACTCCATATCCTTCTGTTGCAATGGTCACATCACTTGCTCAGACAAGTACTCATTGCTAGTTGTAGCGCATCTTTTGAGGCTAGGGGAACTTTTATTACTTTGACTCTTATTTTCTGTTTCCCTTTATGCACTTTGACAGATCTTAGGAGGATGTTCTATGAACATTCCCTGCAAAACAGATTACAAAATGACAGTGCATTTACTATGCCTTTAAATGCTTCTTCAGACTTAAGTGTCTGTCTGCGTATCATCTGTATCTTACAAACGCAGATGCAACGTTTTCGTCTGTTGGCATTTAAGACGCAATCTTTTTATGTTTCTTATGACTCAACAAGGAGGAATACGTTTCTTTTTCCTTCTTTTCCTTTTTCCCATTATTTTGAGTCATAGTAAGGGCACTTTCACCAATCTCTTGAGCAAGTCTCCCTTCTTCTTGAACAAACAAGGTCAAAAGTTCATTGATTGACCATTTGTTCTTATGTGTGTTATATGATATCTTAAAAAAGGACCATGCTGTAATGGGAGTGAATTCAGAATTAGGTGCACCAAGAAAGACTCGGAAATGTCAACTTCAAGCAACATCAATTGAGTTGTCCCTTATTTCCATAATGTGTTTCCTCACACCTTTTACTCCAATGAGTTTCATAGGTGAGACAACCTTGCCATAAGGGTGCTAGCCAAAGCCTTATCAAAAGTTTCAAACTCTTCATCTATGGCTTTCATAAAATCCTTGACATTCTGACATTCAAGAATTAAACCATGGATACTAGCAAAGATACGTGTCTAGATAAACATAATTGAAAAATGGTTAGATCTTTTCCATAACTCATACAACGTAATTTCTTCTAGAGTACTAGTATCAGTGAGCTTAGCTGGCTCATCCCTACAGAGAGCATAATCAAGGTCAGCAACACCCAAATGGAGAAGAACTCTTTTTTTCCATTCCTTATAGTTGTCACTAGTCAGTATGAGAACTTCATTTTTGTCATCGGAGATAATTAAAGATTAATTGTAATAAGAACCAAACAAATAAATAAATTCTTATATAATAAATTAATAATTCAAAAACACACGTGAATCAATATGTCATCAAAATCTACTTGTGGGCTAAGATATCTCAACACAAAATAGATTCACTTTTAATTTCTTTATGATGAAACCAATAAATTACCAAAATCTCCTAATACATGTAGGCTACTTAAGAGACAAAATTAATTGTTTCATCCTAATTGATCATAAAAAAATATATATATAATGGATTCCTATGGGAAAATTCACTATATTAAACACAATCAATTACAAATTATCATATTTAATCATTACGTGATTCTCATTCTCACAAGTATAAACTGAATATGGATGTTGTGGCTACTCCATTTTCTTTTTATGTTATACTATCACAAAAATATGATACAAAGTGGAAAAATATCTCATATAAGACACGGCAGAGATAAAATATTAGCAAGTATTTATTCGGTCAAATATGATAGAGAAATGATATTTCCTCCGAACGGTGGAGGTGGAATTATCCTCCGACCCAATTAATAGTTGACACCTGTTAAGTGACTTGACTGTAAAAAAATATAATTTAAAATGTTGTCTCTTTACAATTTTTCCCCTTTTCACACACAACCACACCCTTTTTCACACCTAGTCCAGGGTGGGATGAAGAGGAATGCGCCGTCGTTCGTTGTTGACTAGAATGAATTTGTGCTCATTGAAAGGGTGTAGAGAGATGTATTTGGAGTAGAGAACATTAACAACGGAGAACGGGAGGGAATTTGAGAGGCAAAATGCACCTGAAACTAACAGCAAAAATGAAGGACCTTGCACTCAGTTGCAGATTTACAAAATGAAACTTCCACTTGTTTTTTTTTTTTTTTTACCAAGCCTTACAATAACTGCACACCCAAAATATCAAGCCTTACTGATACACAATTAACCAAATCCTACAAGCTGTTCTTTAATTTTCAAAAGCTCAATTGGAACAGCCACAACACACAACCAAACATATTTTGACAGAGAATCCCAATCAAGGGAACTTAAGTAGATTAAATGTGCTGAAGCATCTTCAGCAGATTAAAATGTTTCTGCATTTCAGCCAAGCTTTGCATCAACTATGGACTGCAGAGGCTTGTGCTCGCAGAAACACGAGTCTTGGTGTCTCAGGTTCGAGAAGTTGACTTGCACAAAGTCACCTTGGAGCTTGTACGCGACCTCATCATGTGCCAAAGTGGCTTCTTTGGTAGTGTCGAATGTGCGAAGTCAGAACCTCATTCAATACTTAGGAAGAAGATGGCAGCGACAGTCGTCTACTGCAAGGGAGATCGCGGTCTCATCGAGCTAGTGGAGCCGGGGATTCTCCGCTTCAAGGCCTTCGCTTCGCCAATGTCAACATTCGCATCCACGTCAAGGACAGCGGCCACACCTCCCAGATTTACACCATCCACCGCCAGAACATCATTATCGTTGTCCTCTACGTTGTTGTCAAGTACCTCCGTGTGACCGTGTGGGATGAGCGTGGGATGAATGAAGGGTTGTGGTCACGTAGAGGGGTAAGTTACGAAAGAAGTTAAATTTTAAAATATTAAATTACATAAAAATTGTACTGTAAAATCAATGACAGGTGTCAGGTTTTTATTGGGTCCGAAGATAATTCGGCCTCCACAGTTCGGAGGATATATCATTTTTCAATATGATAAGGCTGGATCCAAAATGAATAGTTGTTTAACATATTATAAAACAATATTTCCCGTGGACGGCGTATCCAAAAGAAAAAGAGAAACATAATATAGCAATTTGGTGATTGAAAGAAAAAAGGCTTTGATTATTCTGATTCTGCACTTTATGCCTTAAAAATTAAATAAAAACTTCTATCATGACAATATATATAGAAACATGTCAATAATGGTCAATAATAACTCTAATAGAATATCATGCGTTAAAAATCCTAATTCTAAATATTTTATATATGTCATATACACTCAAAACAGATTATGATGTGCCGCATGTCAATTTAAATAGGACTATTCAAAAAACTCATAGAAACTAATTAAATAATTGTAAACTGCATCTATATATATATATATATATATATATATATATATATATATGAAAACCTTTCATCATAAGACATTTAAGGCAAAATGGTTTGCGGCTGAAACATATAGACCTTTACTATGAGACCTTTAATATGTGTAAGTGTGGCTTCTCCAATCAGACACATCAGAAACTTTATGGATCGAGTTAAAGTAAATATTGAAACCTTTACATAGGAATGTAAACTAGCCGATGTGTTTACGAAATTTTTAATGGACTTCATGCACATAGACTTTCGTCTTCTACCTCCAACCGAATGGAAACCCGACAGTTTCCCAGCCATTTACGTAACACAGAGGTGTTAAAAAACCCTGCCATTTCTTTTCCTTCTACAGGGCACCGAAAAAGATATTGAATACTCTTGTAGGTATTCAGAGGAAACTTTTGTGGCAAGGGTGGTCTGAATCACAGAAGATTAATTGGATATCCTGGGACCGGGTATGTTTACCAAAAACACAAGGTGGTTTGGGTATAAAAAACCTGGAACTCTTTAATATCTGTCTGTTATCCAAATGGAGGTGGAGGATCATCACAGACAATACAGCTATATGGCATAGTTTGCTGTCATACAGGTATGGTAATTTTCACGAATTGCATGAAACAGGATTTCAGCACAACAGTGCATCAATCTGGTGGAGGGATATTAAAGACATTGACACTCACTCTTTATGCCCAACAAGGTGGTTCTCTGATCAAATCACCAAAAAAGTGGGGGATGGACAACAAACTCTTTTCCGGAGTGCAACATGGGTTGGTAATAACAGCTTAAAAGATATGTACCCGAGGCTTTGCCAAATAGCTGAAAATAAGGAATCTCTTATTTCTGATATGGTCTCCTGGACAAACCAAGTATACAGCTGGAATTGGTCATGGCGACGACCTTTATTTGCATGGGAGGAGAATCTTTTGCTTGAGCTGGTAGTAGTGCTACAAGGGGTTAACTTGCAGACTGGGATTGAAGATGTTTGGGCTTGGAAGTTAGAACCCTCCTCGGTATTCTCGGTTGCTTCTGCATATAAATTCCTTTTTTCTCAACATCAATCTAATTTGGGCTTACAATCTAATCTGCCTATCACAGGCAATATTTGGAAGAATGATGTGCCCTCCAAATATTAACCTTCTCTTGGAGGCTAATGCTGGATCGTCTTCCTGCATGCGCCCAATTACAAAAAAGGGGAATTGTGGTTCAGGAGTTTGATCACTCGTGTGTTTTTTGTCACTCAGCTATTGAAGACTGCAATCATGTGTTCATCCGTTGCCCATTCTCGTATAGTATTTGGAATGAAGTCTTCCGCTGGCTGGGTGTCTCTACAATTTGTCCACATGATATTATGCAGCTATATAATCAGATGGGTTTATATAGTAGAGGCTCAAAAGCTCGAAGGATGAAGCATCTATTCTGGCATGTGACTTGTTGTTGCCTCTGGAATGCCAGAAACAATGCTATTTTTAGAGATCAGCCGGCTGCAGTTGATGCTGTTATTACTAGGATAAAGACTTTCTCATGGCAATGGCTCTTGTACAAAAATGGATCCAAACCAGGAGTCTTTTATTCAACCTGGTGTACTAATCCTTTGGGGTGTTTTTTATTCTTTTGGAAGTCTTTGATGCTTCATTATACAAGCTAGGAAGCCAAAACGTGTAGGGGTTCTGGTTTCTTTGGTGTGCAGATTTTGGTGCCGAGAAAGTGCATCTATATTCAGACAAACTTCTCTTGATGCAGAATCAATTTTATAGGACACTCTGTTTACTTAGCAACCCCCGGACATGCTTCTTGGAAGGAATGTAACTGTAATCCTCCTGGATACACATGCACATTATAATGAACATTAAGGCAGGTAGGTTAGTCGCATGCATAAGTTGATGGACGTCTTCGACACTTGACATACATCTCAGGTGTCAGGATTCTTGTAAGGGATATTAACTATTGCTGATTGGGATGTTGGGTGGACATGTACATAATACTTTCTGTTTTCCACGGTATTTAGTGGGGGACTTTGGGTATAGGTTTGGTGATTAGACTATATTCACAATGAATATATTTGTTAATATAGTTTAATCATCCTTTTTGGAGGGTTTTGGATATATTATCAATACTTTTCTTTTGGTAACAGTGGTTTGGTCTAGTTCCTAAACCTCCTTGTAATTGCTCCTTATTGGTGCCTGCACATCTTGTGTACCATCAATTCTATTTATATATATAATACATTCACTTTGCCTTCCAAAAAAAAAAAAAAAACACAGAGGTGTTAAAATTTTAAAGGTTTAATTGTAATTTTTATTCCCAACTTTTTATTTTATGACGAATTTTACCCTTAATAAATTAATTTGGCACATTTTATCTTTAACTTTTTTAAAAAGTTACGAATTTTACCTTTCCAGTTTTGTTAACGTGACATGCTAAAATAATTGTACTTTTTACCACAACTTTTTACTTTTTGGCAAATTTTATCTCTAACTTTTTCATTTTTGATAAATTTTATTCCTAATTTTTTACTTTTTGGTGAATTTTACCCCAATTTTTTATGTTTATGTCAGCATGCCACATTAGCGCAATAGTAAAAGGTAAAATTTGTAACTTTTTACAAAAGTTGAGGTAAAATGTGCTAAATTAATTTGTTGGGAGTAAAATTTGCCAAAAAGTAAAAAGTTGGAAGTAAAAATTGCAATTAAGTCAATTTTAAATCACTAATAATTTACGGAAACCTTTTTCTCTATGATTTCCTATTTAAGTTTGGAATAAAACATCAAAACAGAACACCCAATTCATGTGCGATTTTGGAGTTTAACACAGAAAACCAAACAAACAACAACACAAGGCAGAGGGTATAACTTGACTCTGATACCAAGTGTGAGATAAAATTAATAAACAGATCGTTTAAGCAGATCCCATATTCAAACAGATAGCATATACATGTATGAATATATAATATAATTAGATAGAATCACTAACCTTCGGCCATTACTCTCCAAAGTAGCATGCAACACTCAAAGACTTAAACACACATAATGCTTCAGGAAGTAGATAACCGTTATATCACATACTAACATGACTGTTATTTGAAAATAAAGTGACCAGATACATGAGTGAGAAAAACAAAAAAGGGTAATGTTAAACACCTTACAAACACATATCATTTCTCTCTATCTCTCTCTTGCTATCATATCATAAATCCTATAATATCTATATTTTTGTCTCTTTTTTTCTCTCTCTAGGTGTCTCATAGCACAATGGGTGTCTATGAAACTTTTTTCAAAAAAAATAATGGGTGAGAAAAATTAGGACCACTCAATATTTGATTTTAAAATTTAAAACAAATCTAACAATCAGCTAAATGGAATTTTCTCTATGGAAGTGGCTGAACAGATTCAATCCATTCCTTTGAGGAGAGCTGTTACAAATGATTGCTTGATATGGAAGTACACTTCTGATGGAAGTTACTCTGTGAAGACAGGATATCAACAGGAAGTTAGGGGTATAAACTCTCTCCGTGCCTCAACAAGTTCGGTTGCTGGAAATCTATGGAAGAAAATTTGGAGAGTCCAAGCAATGCCTAAGTGTCAAAATCTTATTTGGAGGGCAGTCCATGATATACTCCCAGTGAGAGTAAATCTTTGCAAAAAAGGAATGATAGTTGATCCTCTTTGTCCTCGCTGTGGAAGGTTCCCAGAAACCACTATACATATACTACTGCTAGAATTGATGTTCCTGAAGAGTCTTCTTTTGCAGACTGGTTGCAGTCATGTTTGAATACAAAAGAGGAAGAAGTTATGGAGTGGATTTATGTGCTATCTTGGACTGCTTGGTATTGCAGAAATCAGCTTTTATACCAACAGCGTTCTGTGTCGATTGAACAGGCCTTAACAAAAGCTCAAAGACTTCGGATCCCCACACAAGATACCAACCAAGAAGTAGAAAGGGAAGATCAAAGGTATGGTATGCTTGTTGGTCAAATGACTCAAATTAAAGCAAATTTTGATGCAGCAATAAAAAATGGCATTGGGACAGGATTAGGTGTTGTTTTCAGGGATCATGAAGGTCAACCTCTAGCTGCTGCTACTCAATTCTTCCCATATGAGTACAAGATTAGAGAACCTGAAGCTTTAACTTTTCGATGGAGTATTGAAATTGGTGCCTCTTGCTTATTCACTAATGCTATATGAAACCGACTGTCTAGAGCTTGTGAATTGTTGGAAGAAAAGGTCCACCGCTAGCAACACTTATTTTCATGGCATTATACAAGATTGTCTTCAATTGCTGCAGCCTTTTCCTCATCTAAGGTTCGGTCGGTGAGTAGAAGGAGTAATAAAGTTGCTGATTAAATAGCTTCTTTGGCTTTCAGAGGTATCGGGAAAATGTGTGGCTCGAAGAGGTTCCTACACAGGTTGCCTCTTTGATTCAGTTTGATGTACTGAATTTTATTGATTCTTCTTAATAAATGAGCCAGTTTTTCCCTCAAAAAAAAAAAAAAAACAATCACTCCCACACCATTTGAAAAACACGTGGATCACATCCTCATTCACAGCGCCACACCTAGGGCAACCTGCGTCAGAAGAAATGTGTCTCCTAAACAGGAAACCCTTTGTCGGAAGGCCATGCATTGCAACCTGCCAAATAAAAAACATGATGTCTTCAGGAAATGGGGCTCTCCAAATCCACGTCCAAGTTGTTTCCGCCACGCTAGTGTTAACATCCCTAGACTCCCCTTAACCATTTGCAATCTGTCTTAGCTGAATAGACTCCGGATATACACCCTTGCTAAATGACTACATCAAGAGAATATTGGTGGAGCCAAATGGTCACACTCTTGTCTTGTGTCTCCTGAGGAAGGATTAGGGTCGTTCATGGTTAAACTATTTCAATAATCTAACCATAATCATTTAATAACTAATATGTTAAGTGGTTATTATAACCAAAATATAATCGGTTGTGAAAATTAGTTATATAACCTGTTATATAATTGGATATATATTTATAACCATTTATATAACTAGCCATGGATATATAACCGGTTTTAAAAATAAAAAAAATTAATTATATTTATTATTTTTTATAACCGATTTTATGCATTAATAGTTGTGTTATGGTTAAATAAAATTAATTTTAAAAGTCACAACTATTTTTTAAAGGTCAAAATCAATTATTGTTGCGAGATATATAACTAGTTATATAACCAATTAGGGATGCGATCCTAGTAGTCCGAGGCGGCAGGTCTATACCTATAATGAAGTGCCAAGTGGGAAATGAAGAATCCCACTGCACTGTAGTCCTTGTCCTTCTTGCTCACGTCCATGCAATACCGGAGGAAGATCATGCCGGGATTAATCCAATGAACCTCAATTGTGGTCATTGAACATAAGATGTAGAGCTCTGTACTACCTACTACCCCTCGCTGTTTGCTCGCCCATGAATAGACTGGGCCATCCATCTGGGTAGACGAGGCTTGTAGGCGGTGGTCCCATTTGTGAGGGAACTCTAGGTCAATCCCTCTTAATACTCAAAGGGGGCAATCCATCGCATGCTAGTCTAGAATTTTAGTTTACTTCATAAAATTACAATATAAAGTGATATTTATAAATTGTGAATACCTTTTTTTTTTAAAAAAAAATTGATGTTAAAAATAAAATATATTTTTCATTTTAAAATAGATATACTCATATTTTTATATATTTTTGGGATTCAATATAATACCATTTATTTTCTCAAATGATAATATTGGATGTATATAAATAAAGATATTTTTTTCTATGTTGTTAATTTACGATTTTTCTCACTTGTTTTTTATCATTATTTTAATTTAAATTGATAATTATAATTTCTATATTATAATTTAGAATAAACAACTTGAAAAGGGAGTCTCTCACACCCTCCTCATTTTTTCAATTAAATATTCTCAGACATCTTTCTTTTATCTCCCTTATTTGTGTATTTTACACACTATCCCAACAATTAGCAACAAAAATGCTTTCTATATCATCTCAAAGTACTCTCCTTTTATCATTATTTGTATACTAGTATTTTAATATGTGTATTGTACAAAGTAAATATGTATTTTATATAACTAAAATTTATAATAAATAAATATTTTAGTATGTGTATTGTACAAATCATATATTATAATTAAACATTATAATAAATAAATATTTTTAAACATATAAATTATATTTTAAATTTATAATAAATAATTTATATTTTGATACAATGTTATTTTAATTATTTACAATTTCTTTTTTAAAATGTTAAAATTCAAGTTAGAACTAAATATATTACAAAGGATAGATTGAAAGAGATAAAAACTTAAGAAAAATCCTAAAAACACTATCTTTGAAGAAAAAATTCAATAAAAATGTTCTCACTGAAGAATTGAAGTTAGAACTTAGAAACACTGTCTCATGCAAAATAGCTAATCTATATATATATATATATATATATATATATGTGTGTGTGTGTGTGTGTGTGTGTGTGTGTGTGTGTGTGTGTGTGTGTGTGTGTGACATATCTTATGAGAAGAAGTCATCTTATATGAGAGTGAGAGGGTTAAATATGGACCATATAACCATACATGGAGGATCAAGATTTAATGTTATATGACTACTTTAAAAAGTCATGTGACTTTTTAAAAAAACTCACATGACTTAGTATGTTTTAATCTTGACCATTCAAACAAGATCTAGTGGTCAATATTTGTTCCTCTTACTCTCATATAAGATAAGTCCTCTCACTAGGTATATTTCCTATATATAGAGGACATATCTTATAAGAGGAAGTCATCTTATATGAGAGTGAGAGGGTTAAATCTGAACCGTATAACCATACATGGAGGGTCAAGATTTAATGTTATGTGACTACTTAAAAAAGTCATGTGACTTTTTAAAAAAACTCACATGACTTAGTATGTTTTAATCTTGACTATTCAAACAAGATCTAGTAGTCAATATTTGTTCCTCTTACTCTCATATAAGATAAGTCCTCTCATTAGATATACTTCCCATATGAGGACATATCTTATGAGAGGAAGTCATCTTATATAAGAGTGAGAGGGTTAAATTTGGACCGTTTAACCATACATGGAGGATCAAGATTTAATGTCATGTGACTACTTAAAAATGTCATGTGACTTTTTAAAAAACTCACATGACTTAGTATGTTTTAATCTTGACCATTCAAACAAGATCTAGTGGTCAATATTTGTTCCTCTTACTCTCATATAAGATAAGGCCTCTCACTAGATATATTTCCTATATAGAGAGGACATATCTTATGAGAGGAAGTCATCTTATATGAGAGTGAGAGGGTTAAATTTGAACTGTATAACCATACATGGAGGGTTAAATCTGGACCGTATAACCATACATGCAAGAAAAAGAGATTTGGATTTAAGGTGACCCGTAACTAACAAGCAAAACCCCCACCCGAGTTAGAATAAAATATCGTAAGTCTAAGAAGAATTTTCCCTAGAGATACTATAGTCCACTCCCCTACAATATATACCAAATGAGAAGGGATCTACTTACTCCAAGAGTAAGTCTAAGAGAGTTACTCCTCATTCTTACCATTCATTTTCTTGAAATCTAATGATTAAAATTAATTAAGAATAACTCTCTTAAACTTACTCTTGCAATAACTGAATCTCTTATATTATATATATATATATATATATATATATATATATATATATATTAAAATTATTTGCTTCTGTGTGTCTCTATTCTCTTTGTTCTCTTTCGTATTTATTCATATTTGAATATTTTATATAGTTTTAATTTATATAGATAGAGGGATTTGATTTTCTTAACTATTTATCTTTTTTAATTCTTCTCTTTAATCTTTGTTTCTAAATTAATATTTTTTTTAAAAAATTGTTAATATTTAAAAGAACCTTATGAACCAGTTATCCAATCGTTGAATCATTTTTTTTTCTTCAAGTGCCCCCGAGCTTTGAAAGTATAGCATGCTCTGGATGTGGACGTGCTGACGTGCATTCACCTACCGACTACCGACTGGATGTGATGGCTCCACCAGTTGACTCGTGAGTCGTGACCATGGCACGAATTTTCCTAGTATCACTCTGGAGCTGTCTTCGAAAATTATTCTGATCCGGTTTTTCATTTGATGGCCAGATTCGTGCATGTGCCTGTGGAAATATTATATTATGCTTTTGACTATATTTGGTATGAGAAAGAATCCAATTACTTTAATAATAACGTTAAGTGAGTTATTTTTCATCCTCGTTATTTATTCTCTCAAAAATTAATTACTATAATAAGTAATTAATTTTAATCATTAAATTTAAAAAAAAAAAATGAATGGTGTGGATGAGGAATAACACTCTTAGAGTAAGTAGATCCCTCATCATTTGGTATATATTGTAGGAGAGTGGACTATAGTATCTCTAGGAAAAATTCTTCTTAGACTTACGATATTTTGTTCTAACTTGGGTGGGGTTTTTGCTTGTTAGCTATGGGTCACCTTAAATCCAAGTCTTTTTTTCTTGCATCTTTTTTTTCCTTCTCTTTACTCTTCTGCATACCTTGTGCTAGTTTGATTACAAATTATTACTAATAAATTCATTTTCTTTATATAAAAAAATGAAGATGGTTAGAGAGCAAATTAAGAAAAGAATGAAACCAAGAATTTCAATTTTAATGAGGAAAACTCGTTTAGTGTGAGAAGAAAAAATGAATTAAGTTAAAAAAGGTTTCTATTTTTTTTTTTTTGTGATTGATTGCAAAATCAAGGGAGTCTAATTAATTTGGTTGAGTAGTGATATATTGGGAAATATTTTATTTTGCTTTTGGACTATATTTGATATATATTGTAGGGAAGTGGACTATAGTATCTCTAGGGAAAATTTTTCTTAGACTTATGATATTTTGTTCTATTTCGGGTGAGGGTTTTGCTTGTTAGTTTTGGGTCACTTTAAATCCAAGTCTCTTTTTCTTGCATCTTTTTTCCTTCTCTCTACTCTTTGGCATACCTTGTGCTAGCTAGATTGCAAATTATTACTTAGAAATTCATTTGCTTTATATAAAAAAAAATTAAGATGATTAGAGACCCAAATGAAGAAAAGAAAAATACCAAGAATTTCAATTTTTATGAGGAAAACTTGTTTAGTGTGGGAAGTAAGTAAAAATGAGTTCAGTTAAAAAAGGATTTCTAATTTTTTTGGTGTTTGATTGCAAAAATCAAGCGGGTCTAATTCAGTTGGTTGAGTAGTGTAATATTAGGAAAATATTTTATTATGCTTTTGAACTATATTTGATATATATTGTAGGGGAGTGGACTTTAGTATCTCTAGGAAAAATTCTTCTTAGACTTACAATATTTCGTTCTATTTCCGATGGGGATTTACTTGTTAGTTACGCATCATTTTAAATCCAAGTTTCTTTTTCTTGCATCATTTTTTCCTTCTCTCTGCTCTTTGGCATACCTTGTGCTAGCTTGATTACAAATTATTACTAATAAATTCATTTGCTTTATAAAAAAAATGAAGATGATTAGAGAGCAAATGAAGAAATGAATCATACCAAGAATTTCAATTTTAAAGAGGAAAACTCGTTTAGCGTGAGAAGAAAAAATGAGTTCAATTAAAAAAGAGTTTCTATATTTTTTTGATGATTGATTGCAAAAATCAAGGGGGTCTCATTCAGTTGGTTGGTTGAGTAGTGAAATATTGGGTAAATATTATATTATGATTTTGCACTATATTTGGTATATATTGTAGGGAGTGGATTATAGTATCTCTGGGGAAATTCTTCTTAGACTTACAATATTTCATTCTATTTCGGGTAGGCGTTTTGCTTATTAGTTATACGGGTCACTTTAAATCTAAGTCTCTTTTTCTTGTATGTTATTTTCCTTCTCTCTACTCTTTGGCATATCTTGTGCTAACTTGATTACAAATTATTACTTATAAATTCATTGGCTTTATAAAAAAAATATGAAGATGATTAGAGAGCAAATGAAGAAATGAACCAAGAATTTCAATTTTAATGAGGAAAACTCATTTAATGTAAGAGGTAAAAATGAGTCCAATTAAAAAAAATGATTCTATTTTGATTGATTGCAAAAATCAAGCATGTTTGATTCAATTGGTTGAGTACTGTAATATTAGCAAAATATTATATTATGCTTTTGGACTATATTTGGTATATATTGTAGGGGAGTGGACTTCAGGATCTCTATGGAAAATTCTTCTTAGACTTACGATATTTCGTTCTATTTCGGCGGGTTTTGCTTGTTAATTACATGTCACTTTAAATCCAAGTCTCTTTTAATTTCGGGCATCTTTTTTTCCTTCTCTCCACTCTTTGGCATACCTTGAGCTAGCTTGATTACAAATTATTACTAATAAATTCATTTGCTTTATAAAAAAAATGAAGTTGATTAGATAGCAAATGAAGAAAAGAATAATAGCAAGAATTTCAATTTTAATGAGGAAAACTCATTTAGTGTGAGAAGTAAAAATGAGTTCAGTTAAAAAAGGGTTTCTATTTTCTTTTGGTGATTGATTGCAAAAATTCAGGGGTCTAATACAGTTGGTTGAGTAGTGTATTATTGGGGAAATATTATATTATGCTTTTGGGCTATATGTGGTATATATTGTAGGGGAGTGGCCTTTAGTATCTCTTGGGAAGATTCTTCTTAGACTTACGATATTTAGTTCTATTTTAGATGAAGGTTTTGCTTATTAGTTAGGGTCACTTTAAATATAAGTCTCTTTTCCCTGCATCTTTTTTTTCCTTCTCTCTACTCTTTGCATATATGCTAGCTTGATTACAAATTATTACTAATAAATTCATTTGCTTTATTAAAAAAAATGAAAATGCTTAGAGAGCAAATAAAGAAAATAATAATATCAAGAATTTCGATTTTAACAAGGAAAACTCATTTAGTGTGAGAAGTAAAAATGATTCTGTTCAAAAAAAGGGGTTTTATTTTTTTTATTGTTAGGTTCTAAGACCTTGGACGATGTCCAACCCCTCGAATTTCGATTTTGATGATAACAATTAAAGGATAAATTTTGAAGTATCTAATGATCTTGTTTGAGTGTTATCGGATTTACGTCGTCCAATGCCGCAATGGTATTGTATCTCTCAAACCTCGACTTTATGTTTTAATAAGAAAAGCGTCCAAATGTGTTTTGTAAGAATACTACAGTCAGCGTCCAATGCTCATGTGAGAGCAAGCGTCCAATGACTATATAACCCACACTATAGTTTCTATCTTAAAAAGTAATATCATATGACACTACGTTTTCGATGGTGATTCTCTATAATGCAATGATTATTCTCTCTCATTCTAATATGTCATTCTATTTGATTTTTCGAATAGTATTGAACAGGAATAGAGAAGCTTCTCTTTGCAGAAAAAGTACAAGTAGGAGAGGTGCTACATGTACGGCTGTCTCCTTTAACTCTCCACCCTAAGTCAAAACATGACAAAAGTCACATGCTTTGGAGAGAACCGCTCTTGGCAAAGGAACAGATCCCACAACGGATACTTTACACCAAGCGGCCTATAAATAGAGGAATGAGCTCATGTATCAGACTGAAAAAAAATTCATAAAGAGCTGAATCTCTGTCAAAACGACTGGACGATCGACACTTAAGCAAAATGAGCTTTCTCCTTAGCTTTGCTAAGCGATTATGTGTATTAGTGTTTATTGTAATATCTTCTCTGTGAAAGTTATTCTTTCTTTCTATACTCAAACAATTCTGTTTGGAAAGCCAGGAGCGGCTTAGTGTTAAAGAATACTTGGGCTTGTTTTTAATCTCAGGGGGAGATTAAAGGTGTGCCAGGAGTGGCTTAAAGAATACTTGTAGCCAGAAGTGGCAAGGTTAGAATACTTGTGAGTAATCAGATACTGATTAGTAGAACCCTTCAAAGGTTTTTGAAGGAGAACTGGACATAGCTCAGTTGAGTGAACCAATATAAAACTAAGTGTTCTATTCTCTCGTGTTCTAGCTTATTTGCATATCTCTTAAGTTATCTCTTCAATACACTACGAAAGTGTTTCGTTACACATTTTATCTACGAAAATCTTTTGCTTGTGTTCTAACGAAAAAGTGAAAAAGCAGATTCATTGAACTGTTGCATTTGAACCGTTGGACGATAGCATTATTTTCTGTTTCACTAAGTTCTTGTAAAACTTGAGATATACTATCATCATTCTTGTTAAAGGTTTTTGAAGAAAATATAAACACACTATTCAACCCCCCCTTCTAGTGTATTTCTCTGTATTTCAATTGGCATCAGAGCTCGGCCTCTTGGGTTGAGTACTTAGCAGTACAGAGGAAAGATCCTAAGAAAGATGGAAAACGCGGGACAAGCTGTGAATAGACCAACACTCTTCGAGGGTGTCAAATATGATTACTGGAAACAAAGAATGATAGCATTCTTTGAATCTAGCCATATTGACATGTGGGAAGTTGTGGAGATGGGTGACTACATTCCACTTGATACGAACCTCATCGAAATCCCAAAGGCTAGATGGACGGAAGAGCAAAAACAAAGATTTTATCTCAACTCCAGAGCTAGAAACATCATCATTTATGCACTAAGCGAACAAGAATACAACAAGGTGCACAGTCTCAAAAGCGCAAAACAAATGTGGGACACTCTTGCGTTAACGTATGAGGGTTCCACCCAGGTAAAACGTAACAAACTCAGTCTCCTTACTCATCAATATGAGTTGTTTAGTATGGAAGAAAACGAGGACATACAAAGTATGTTTCGACGGTTTCAAACCATACTAAATGAACTTAGAGCACATGGTAAAGATTACAATAACTATGAACATATTGACAAAATTCTAAGAAGTTTGCCTAGGTAATGGAGACCACAGGTTACAGCCTTGAGAACAAAAAAGGAACTGGACGATATATCCCTAGAAGAACTTGTGGGAACTCTCAAGGTGCATGAACTAGAACTGCATCAAGATAGTGATGGTAAGAAAAATAAGTCTCTGGCACTCAGCATCCAGAAGCCAAGGAAAGCATCATCGTCCAAAGCCATGCGAGCTAAAACATCATCAGACGAACAATATGAAGATGATGACTCAGACGAGAATGATGAACTATCCTTTATATCCAAAAGGATACATGCTATGTGGAAGAAGAAAGGTGGATCCAGATGGAGAAACCTAAACAGGAAAGGCTTCAAAGAAAAGAAGGAGAAGAGTCCAATCGTATGCTACGAATGCAAAAAGCCAGGACACTTCAAATCAGAATGCCCAAATCTCGACAAGAGCAAGGACAAGAAGAAGAAATTCTTTAGCAAAGGAAAGGGCAAGAAAGTTCTGATGTCCACATGGGAAGACCTGGACGATGACTCATCATCGGACGATGGAGAAGAAGAGGAAGCACACATATGTTTGATGGCAGACACTTCAACAGACTCTTCTGAACCAGAAGAAGAAGATGAGGTAGACTTTAATGACATAGATTCAATTCAAGAAGCTTATCATGAACTACTTTCAAACTATTCCATTTTGTCAATGGCCTACAGAACTTTAAAGAAATCATCCAAATCACTTTCAAAAGAAAAAGAAGCTTTAGAAAAAAGTGTCAGACAACTGGAAAGTGAAAAGGAGGATTTACAAAAAAAATTTACAGAGCTCTCAAGGCAAAATGAAATTACAAATATGGAGAGGCGAACTCTCTGGAATGATGCTGCTCGAGCCCATAAATCCTGTGAGGATTCAACGACTAGAGAAAGAAATCTTTCCATAGAGATTCAAAATCTCAACGCAGAAAACAAAAGGCTAGTTGAGAAGCTTCTGAAAGTTGAAGCAGATACTTCCTTAAGAGGTCAACCACATGATGTTGTAAAACTTCATGAAGAAATTGACAGCCTAAAGAAGGATCTGTCAAACTTTGTCAAGGGCTCTGACAACCTCAAAAAGCTTTTAAAATATGAAGGTTGTAAGAGACCAAATGACAGGTCAGGACATGGATATAAGGGAAAGAAATATATTCATGACGAGGAAATAGATGTTTGCTACTTCTGTGGGAAACCTGGACATATAACGTCCAAATGCAGACACCTGCCTAAGAAGGGAGCATTCAATGCCCTTCGAGCTAACAACAAAGGACCCAAGTCAATTTGGGTACCTAAGGATAAAATTGTTCCTGTTGCAGACATGCTTAACAGCAGGAAAGAAACTCCAATCATGGTACCTGGACAATGGGTGCTCACATCACATGACAGGAGAAAGGTGTATGTTCCAAAGCCTCCTACCCAAGACTGGTGGGACAGTCACTTTTGGAGGGAATCAGAAAGGGATGATAGCTGGCGTAGGTAAGATTGGTATACCACCCTATCCTTGTATTGATAAAGTTCTTTATGTTAAAGGTCTTAAACATAATCTACTTAGCATAAGCCAATTATGTGACAGTGGATATGATGTTGTCTTTAACAAAGGTGAATGTACAGTCAAAAACTCTGATGGATCTCTTCTCGTTACCGCAAAGAGGCAAGGCAATCTGTATAAGATTAAACTTGGGGAACTATCAAGTCAAAATGTATCATGCCTAGTTTCTGTACAAGAAAATAATTGGTTATGGCATAAAAGACTTGGTCATGCAAGCTTGAGGTTAATCTCAAAGCTGAATAGGCACAACCTCGTAAGAGGACTACCAAGTATGTCATATAAAGATGATCTTCTTTGTGAAGCTGGTCAGAAAGGGAAACAAGTGAAAAGTTCTTTTCAAAGTAAAAACACTGTTTCCACTTCTAGACCTCTTGAGCTGTTACATATTGATCTGTTTGGACCCACAAGAACAGTCTCGGTAAGTGGTAAAAGATACGGATTGGTTATAGTGGACGACTATACTAGATGGACATGGGTCTTACTCCTATCCCACAAAGATGAGTCCTTCAAGGCCTTTTATAACCTCTGCAAAAGAGTTCAAAATGAAAAAGGAGTATGCATTACTTCTATCCGAAGTGATCATGGGGGAGAATTCGAAAACGAAAGTTTTCAAAGGTTCTGTGAGGATAATGGTATCCTTCATAACTTCTCAACACCTAGAACACCGTAACATAATGGTGTAGTTGAGAGGAAAAATAGGTCACTCCAGGAGATGGCCAGAACCATGTTGAATGATAATTCAACCCCTAAACACTTCTGGGCTGAAGCAATGAATACTGCCTGTTATTTACAAAACAGAATCTATATAAGGCCAATATTGAAAAAGACTCCATATGAATTATGGAAGGATAGAAGACCCAACATATCCTACTTCCATCCATTTAGATGTCAATGTTTCATTCTGAACACTAAGGATAACTTGGGAAAATTTGATTCTAAGTGTGATGAAGGAATACTGCTTGGATACTCTGAAACTTCAAAGGCATACAGAGTTTATAACTCTAGAACCTTAGTTGTTGAAGAAGCTATCCATGTGAAGTTTAATGACAACAAGCCTGATAAGGAATTATCAGAGCTGGACAAATCATTTGCAGATCTCAGATTGGACGATGCAAGTAAGTCATCAGATTCGTCCAACTATGATGTCTCAGTTGAAGAATCAAATGCACCACTGGACGGTCCAGTCGCAGAACAAAGAGAACCAACTGGATGCAACTGGCAAATGAAGAAACATCATCCACAGGAGTAGATCATTGGAGATCCAAAAGATAAAGTCAAAACCAGATCTTCACTTCAACGACAGCAAGGTTACACAGCATTCATATCTCAAATAGCACCTAAGACTGTGGACGATGCCTTAGAAGATGAAAGCTGGGTCAAAGCAATGCAAGAAGAACTTGACCAGTTTCAAAAGAACAATGTCTGGAAGCTAGTAGAACTCCCCAACGACAAAGAAGTTGTAGGAGCAAAGTGGGTGTTCAGAAACAAACTGGATGAAACAGGTAATGTTGTGAGAAACAAAGCGAGGTTGGTAGCAAAAGGTTACTCACAATAGGAAGGTATAGATTATACTGAAACTTATGCTCCCGTTGCACGTCTAGAGGCAATTCGCATTCTACTATCATTTGTAGCTCATAGCAATATGAAGCTATATCAAATGGACGTAAAAAGTGCATTCCTCAATGGACTCATAAAGGAAGAAGTCTATGTGGAACAACCCCCAGGTTTTGAAAGTGATGCTTTTCCAAACCATGTTTTCAAACTTAACAAAGCCTTATATGGGTTGAAACAAGCCCCTAGAGCTTGGTATGAAAAACTCAGCTCATTTCTGTCAGAAAATGGTTTTTCAAGAGGAAAAGTAGACACTACATTATTTCGCAAAGACTACTCTTCTGATTTTATTATTGCACAAATATATGTTGATGATATCATATTTGGTGCGACTAATGAGTCTCTCTGTGAATAATTTGCCAAATTAATGCAAACAGAGTTCGAGATGAGCATGATGGGTGAGCTGAAATTCTTCCTTGGACTTCAAATCAAACAAACTGAAAAGGGAATATATATACATCAGACTAAGTATGTCAAAGAGCTGCTAAAGAAGTACAAGATGGACGATGCAAAACCAATGAGAACACCTATGCATCCAACAACAGTACTTGGACTGGACGACAAATCAAAGAAAGTAGACAACACTCTTTACAGAGGAATGATAGGATCACTCCTATACCTCACAGCGTCCAGACCTGACACCATATTCAGCGTATGCTTATGTGGCAGATTTCAATCTGACCCAAGGGAAGTTCATTTAACTACTGTTAAAAGAATCTTTCAATATCTTGTTGGAACCACTAACCTTGGGTTATATTTCAAAAGGCAGAAAGATTTCAGGCTAATTGGATACTGTGATACTGATTATGCTGGAGATAGAATTGAAAGAAAAAGCACCAGTGGAGGGTGTCACTTCATTGGTGGTAATCTAGTCTCTTGGATATGCAAGAAGCAAGGAACCATTGCTCTGTCCACTGCTGAAGCAGAGTATATCTCAGTTGCAAAATGTTGTTCTCAAATCTTATGGATCAAACATCAACTTGAGGACTACAGCATATATGAGAGTAACATTCCTATCTTCTGTGATAGTAAAGCTACCATAGATCTCTCTAAGAATCCCATATTGCATTCAAGGGCTAAACATATAGAGATCAAACATCACTTTATAAGAGACCATGTTCAAAAGGGTACTGTGGAACTACACTTTGTAACCACAGATAATCAGCTTGCTAATATATTCACCAAACCCCTTACTGAAGACAAGTTAATCCTTCTGAGGAATAAACTTGGCATGGACTCTGTAAAGGAATGATTAACATCTACATGATGCATCCAATAAAACCATAGCGTCCAAAGGACATGTCGTCCATGGAACACTAAGTCATGCACATGCATTGCATATATCTCACTTAAGTCCAATATTTGGACGATGCTTTGATCTTAGCATTTTTTTTATTGTTCAAATGTTCAAAACGGTTCATTTTAAGAGTAAGTATGAGCTAATACTCTATGCTGAGTCACCAAAATGTTAGTAACCGTACACAGTTACCCACATTCTTCGCACGCCTCATCATGGCGGATTTTATGGCATCATTTACATTTCAAATATTCAAAAAGCCCAAAACCGTTTCGTATTCTCCGAACAAAGCCCATATTTACAACTACCAAATCGTCTCAGAAAATCCTTACCGTACCCATCTTCTCTGAGATTATCATCACCCTTAAGCACACACTCTCTCTCTCTCAGAAACCCAAAACCCTCTCAGAAAACCTAAAAATCCAAACTTTTCTACCATGTCGAACTCTGCAAGCTCAAGCAACTCGGAACTCGACGTCCTTACCTACCCTGAAACCAAAGTTGTGTGCCAAGGTGCTGCTACAGTGCACATTGAGCACTTCTTCGACATTGAAAAGCTTGAGAAGCTGGGACTGAACCTGAACGAGCACTTTCTGAAGTGTGGAATCAGAGGCTACTTCAATGAAAACCAGAAGATATTCCCTGAGTTGATCAGAATGTTCTGGAGAAATGCCAAATTCCAGAGCACAAGGGAGCTCGTGGCCACGGTTCTTGGACGAGAGGTGAAACTGTCCACCGAGACCATTACAAAGGTAACTGGTTGCATTAGGGAGCAGAACCAGTACAGAACAAACTGGGCCAAGCAGTACGGCAATCATGTTGCGAACGTGCTTTGCAAGACCAAATCCACCGACTCAATAAGGATTGAGTACAGGAACCTGTGTGAGGAAGCAAATATCTGGCAGCAAGTGTGCAACAAGAGTATCCTGCACAAAGCTGGGTCTAAGGACTCAGTCACGGAGTTACACAAGTTCGTGATATTCCATATTATGGAAGGTATTCCCTTCAACCTCCCTCACACCATTTGCGTCAATATAGTGAGAATGATGAAGTCTGTTGGTGGCAATGATGACATTTTCTACGCCGCCCTGCTGAACAAGATCTTCTGGGACCAGAAGGTCTATCAACGCTTCTTTGATGAACTGGAAGAAGATGTTTACGAAGCTATTGTGAAGAAAGGGCAAATGGTAGCAACACAACAACTATTTGGTGAGTCCAACATAAAACCTATGAAGATCAAGCTAACAACCAAGGTCTTAAGGGACCTGGATGAAGATACCATCAACAAGCAACGACATGAACAGAGCAAGATCATCTCCAATAATGATGAAGAGGAGATTGTTCTTCTTGGCATTGGCAAAAAGATCAAAAGGTTGATGGAGGAACAAGAGAGCAGAAAGATAACACGTCAAATGTCTCAGAAGCATGAGGAAGATGCTGAAAAGGAGAGAAGAACCAAGAAAAGACATGATGACACGTCCACTGCTCAGTTCCCAGCAGAGAAGCGTCCAAGGACCGATGCGTCCAGACCTGTTCAAGCTGAGCAGTGTCCAAAGGCAGCTCCAATGAAGCCCGCTCCAGAAAAACCTAAGGTTCGAAAGCTTTAGATACTGGATGACTTTGATGATGATGACCAGATCCCAATTGGTCAAATCATGAAGAAAGCAGAGGAGACGGAGGACCTTCAGCAAAAGAAACAGAAGGTACAACCTGCTAAACCAATTTCCTTTCCTTCTAACGTGCCGTGATGAGTCAAGACTAAGGCAGCAAGGCCAAGGAGAATTGCAGTTCTACCACCTTCCTCTCAAGACACCGACAGCATATCCACCAGCACCCTACTACCAGCAACATCCAGTGCTCCATCCACATCAACAACCCAGCATCCACATCTTCACTTGGACCTGTCCAAGTTTGTGCATCCAAGGGATGCATGGAGGGATACCTGGTCCCCATGGACTATACCCCCCAAGCAGAAAACCAAAGAAGAAGAAGATAGAGAACGTTTCCTGGTTGCATTCCTTACACGAAATGAACAAAATTACTGTAAGAGAAGTGATATGATCTGGAGGCCTCTACAAGAGCCCTTGAAGAGGCATTTGACTACTATCTTAGCACCAGAGTGGACGAGGTATAATTACGCTCATGTTCTTTCAGCTGACTATGCTGCTATGCCAGAAGGAGCGATCATCAGCAACCCTCTGCCCAATTAGACGAGAGAAGTGTATCCACACTTGATCTGCATGCCTCATCCTTACCCCTGTCCAACTGGAACTCAGAAAAGAGTGCGTCCAGCAGCAGAAGATCTGCATAAACCAGAGGTGGAGGTTGCTTCTCGATTCACAAAGACGGTTGCGGAGCAGAAAGGGAAGGCTCCAAGAAAAAAGAAGGCATCGTCCAAGAAGCCCCCTGTTAGCAGTGATATTGAACTGGCCGCAGAGTTGCATTTGGCCATTAAAGAAAGTCTAGACCCTTCCATATCGAAGCAGCGTCTAGATGTAGGGTGGGTCAAGGATGTTCGCATCTGGACTCCCATCACAAAGTTCCTGCCTCTGCCTGTTGGAACTCCAGTGCTAAACTTCCAGCCAGGCGACTATGATGAACTTGGAAAAATTCTTCAACAAATGTATATACCAAACCAAGCCATCGCCTACCCACCAAACCTTCACATAAGCCGCGCCACAGAAATAAAGTTTGTACCAGACAGGGTATGTCCCAGACTACCCTTATATGATGCTGGTCAAAAGAAAGGCTACAAGTTCTACGGCATTGAGATGCCCAACAGGGAAGAAAAAGTTGAAACCCTGCAAAAATCCTCTCATACCTGGGGTCATCTGTTTGACAAGACTGGTAAGCTTACGCATTCACTCGGAACCTTTGATTCCATTATCTTTTGGCGCCAGATCTTATGGAACGACTCCCAGAAGGCCTCCTCCTCCGGCAGCTCCAAGGATGACTTTGTTCACCCCCTCATGGTATTGAGGTGCTGCGTCCAGTGAAGACTCGCCACTTCTTAGACACCTTTGCCTGCTTTCTGAAAGATTCAGATGATTATCTGGAGTTAATGAAGACATTGCCAATCATCAGAAGCAACAAAGTGTTTGATCTTTGAACACTGGATCGCACAGAGTTTGTGGAGGAACTCCAAATTCTGCATGAGGAGTACAAAGCAGAAGAAGCTCGTCTAGAGCAGCTGGCTCTTGAGGAAGCTGAGACCACAACCACAGAAAAGGAAGATCAGGTTGCCAAGTCAAAAGCTACACAAGCAGAGTTGGATGAAGCATCTGCCAAAGTAACAAAGGTGCTAGCTCATCTTGACCTGGACCCATCTGTACCAATGGACGTGGAACACTTTGTCACTTCACATGAAGAACCTACCGTCCAATCTGGAAAGTCCAAGGATGATAGAGAGCCCATTGTTGAAGCATCCAAGCCCATGGAATCAACCGCAGCAAAGCCTACTGCTGAAGATATAACCAGCTTCCCCATTGTTGATGCATCTACTGAAGCTCATTCGGGTACACATCAACTGGTTCCCACAGGATCTTCAAGTCCAAGGGGCATCCATCCCTTGCGATTTGCTGAACCTCAAGGGATCTCAGAAGATCGTGTTCACGAGATAGTGCAACAAGCTCTGAGGCAACAACAACTGGAAACCGAAGCAGCTCTTCAAGCATTTCAGCAAAGGCAACAGGCTGAGGCTGCTCAACATCGTCTAATGCTGTAGAATGCTATCACTGAACAGTTCATGAGCCTCTCCCAGACGCTTGTGAACCAAATTCAAAATACAACGGCCACCTTGCTTGGACAAGTTGCTCATGCAGTTCCACCCGTCCAACCACATCCTCATCAACCAGCACCACCTATCCAAACGCCACCAGAACAACCACCACCACCACCACAAGAACCACCCCCACAGCCATAAGGTGACCATGATGGTCAAGTCATTTTTCCATCTTTCAAACCCATTTTTGTTAATGACAAAGGGGGAGAAATTGGAATTTTGATGTCATAGAAGTAAATAGCTAACACTCTGTATATATATATATATTGGCTCTTTTATCAAAACATATTTAATACATGAGGTGTTTATTTCATAAATTCCGCATCCATATCCTTGATATGTTTTACACTCTGATATCTGTTATATCTGATATATTCTTGCTATTTATTATTCTCTGTTATTAGATGCATAAGAAATGTTGAACTCAGGGGGAGTACTTCATTTCACATTTATACACTGGCATAACATAATCATCTCTGACTTGATTCATTGTATTCATATATGATTATGTGTCTGTTAACATCAAAATTTAACATTATTTGTCATCATCAAAAAGGTGGAGATTGTTAGGTTCTAAGACCTTGGACGATGTCCAACCCCTCGAATTTTGATTTTGATGATAACAATTAAAGGATAAATTTTGAAGTATCTAATGATCTTGTTTGAGTGTTATAGGATTTATGTCGTCCAATGCCGCAATGGTATTGTATCTCTCAAACCTCAACTTTATGTTTTAATAAGAAAAGCGTCCAAATGTGTTTTGTAAGAATACTACAGCCAGCGTCCAATGCTCATGTGAGAGCAAGCGTCCAATGACTATATAACCCACACTATAGTTTCTATCTTAAAAAGTAATATCATATGACAATACATTTTCGATGGTGATTCTTTGTAATGCAACGATTATTCTCTCTCATTCTAATATGTCATTCTATTTGATTTTTTGAATAGTATTGAACAGGAAAAGAGAAGCTTCTCTCTGTAGAAAAAGTACAAGTAGGAGAGGCGCTACATGTACCGCTGTCTCCTCTAACTCTCCACCCTAAGTCAAAATGTGACAACGGTCACATGCTTTGGAGAGAACCACTCTTGGCAAAGGAGCAGATCCCACAACGGATACTTTACACCAAGCTACCTATAAATAGAGGAATGAGCTCATGTATCAGACTAACAAAAAATTCATAAAGAGCTGAATCTCTGTCAAAACGACTGGACGATCGACACTTTAGCAAAATGAGCTTTCTACTTAGCTTTGCTAAGCAATTCTATGTATTAGTGTTTATTGTAATATCCTCTCTGTGAGTGTTATTCTTTTTTTCTATACTCAAACAATTCTGTTTGGAAAGCTAGGAGTGGCTTAGTGTTAAAGAATACTTGGGCTTGTTTTTAATCTCAGGGGGAGATTAAAGGTGTGCCAGGAGTGGCTTAAAGAATACTTGTAGCCAGAAGTGGCAAGGTTAGAATACTTGTGAGTAATCAGATACTGATTAGTAGAACCCTTCAAAGGTTTTTGAAGGAGAACTGGACGTAGCTCAGTTGAGTGAACCAGTATAAAACTAAGTGTTCTAGCTTATTTGCATATCTCTTAAGTTATCTCTTCAACACACTACGAAAGTGTTTCGTTACACATTTTATCTACGAAAATCTTTTGCTTGTGTTCTAACAAAAAAGTGAAAAAGCATATTCATTGAACTGTTGCATTTGAACCGCTGGACGATAGCATTATTTTCTGTTTCACTAAGTTCTTGTAAAACTTAAGATATACTATCGTCATTCTTGTTAAAGGTTTTTGAAGAAAATATAAACACACTATTCAACCCCCCCCCCCCCCCTTCTAGTGTATTTCTCTGTATTTCATTTATTGATTGATTGCAAAAATTAAGGGATCTAATTCAATTGGTTAAATAGTGTACATAAATTATTGTAAACCCTTTAACCAAAGCTACTTGAACATTTAAGGCATTAGAATTAAAACTAGGAAGGAATGACGAAATCCAAAATCACATAAACTTAAGGAGACTTAAAAGGGTTTCTATTATAGATACACATTATAATTTCAATGTGCAGCTTAGTCCAGTTTGTGGGACCAGTCCTGAGGTCACAATCATCGTTCTTGTTATGCCATCGAGTGTTTTTCGTCAAGCATATTGGGGAAATATTATATTACATGCTTTTGGACTATATTTTGTATATATTGTAGGGGAGTGAACTTTAGTATTTCTTCGGAAAATTCTTCTTTGACTTACAATATTTTGTTCTATTTGGGGGTGGGGAGTTTGCTTGTTAGTTACGGGTCATTTCAAGTCCAAGTCTCTTTTTATAATTTTTTTCTTTTCTTTCTTTCTACCCTTTGGCATACTTTGTGTTAGGTTAACTACAAATTGTTAATAAATTCATTTGCTTTATAGAAAAAGAAAATAAGAAATGAGCAATGAAGACGATTACTAAGTAAGTGAAGAAAAGAATAATGAGGAAACCTCGTTTAGTGCGATAATTAAAAATGAGTCCAATTCAAAATGGGTCTATATTATTTTTTTGATCTGTAGAAATCGAAGACAAGTATCAGAGAATTTACGACAACTCACGTACCCGCTCAATCAACTGAGCTAGACCCCTCAGTAAATAGGTTTCTATTATAAAGTATGATTATAACTTTTTTGATATAAACAAGGGTATTTCTCAACCTCGCTCACTTCTATGACATATAATCACGAGTAGAGATCCTCTCCAGTTATTGGAACTCTCCGATAGGAGAGAGAAAGACACAAGGTGCATGTGGGACCACCTCTGCAGGTGGGTCCCATATGCAAATTGTGTCTATCTCTCTCTTATTTGAGAGTTCCAGTAGATAACTATGGTATACGTATTAAGTCTCCTTATTGGTTTGATACAGTTCCTTCGTTTTGTTCAGAGGAATTTAACAGAAATAGAATAAGACTACCTTCTTATAAGTTTGCTTTTTGATTTGCCTCCATGGATTTGGTCTGGTCCCCATGTTTGTTCCTGTTTCTCTTTTTTGTTAATATGATCTAGGCTCTGTTGTCTGCAAGCCTTTTCTAAAAAAAAATTGATAAATTTTTCTTTTGGGTGATGATCTTATGATGTCATAGTCCGTTGTATTTTAATGCTCGTCCTTATTAGTCTATGAAAATAATCACTATTTAAAAGAGGAATCTATTTTTATTTATATTTTTTATACTTTTTTAAGACATGATAATTTTATGTTATAAAAAGATAATATAGTTACATAAATAATAATAATAATAATAATAATAATAAATTTTATAATATTATCATGTCAATAAATAATTATACAATAGACCAATCAAATTTGAAAAATAAAAAATGTCAATTTTTTAAGTTATTTTATGACTTAGATTCAATACATTATACCTTCATCTAGTTTATGGATAATTCTTTCAATAACTCAACTTTCAACAAAAGCATTAATTGTCTTGACTTAAGTTTTAGAGAAGAGTCAAAGTCAATAAAAAAAGTTTATTAAATAATAAAGTCTCACGACTCAACTAACACGTTAAACTTTTTCTTTTATTCAATATGAGACTCATAACACGGAATGTGATTTGATTTACCGTGTTTGTTTCTACGTCCTTGTAAATTTGATGCACATCCATCAAAAGTAAGGAACTATAACTTCTGCATAATTCTCCTTATTTTGACGTGGTTTTCACTGTAGACGTCCGTATTGAATGTGTTTCCAAACACACGGTTAATTGCAAATCAACTTCCATATTGGGGTTTGTCAAATTTTCTTGGGAAGTGGATCACTTAATAAAGTATTAATAATTGTAAAAGTTAAAAATAAAAAATAGAAGTCAAGCCGTCAATGATGAATCAACAATGTGGATGTGTTTGAGAACCAGTTGTGTTCAACGTAACGGCCGTTCAACAAAAAGCTACTCTCACATTACTTTTGCTTTTGTGCCTTGAAACGCGTGTTTTTCCGTTGAACGTGGGTTCAAACGGTTAACCAAACACACACGTAATAGTTGAGGTTGGTGGTGATCATTTTTTGTGATATCTATTGGCATTAGTATTAGAAAATCATTTTAGACGAGGAAAATATTAATTTATTTGACAGGTAGTGAGTGCATGCATCTTTGAGAGGTAAAGGAACATAAGAAGGAAAAGAGTTGATAAATGCAAAAGATAAAATCATAGAAAAAGAAGAAAGAGACTGAAAAGAGGAGTAAGAGTAAAATTTGGCGCTTAAAAATTTAGGATTTATCCATGAAAAATTGTTATACTACACCAAATTTTTAGAGATAGGAGGTAGAAAAGGAGAGAAATAGAAAGAAAAAAAATAAATAAAAGAAAAGTAAAAAATGTGAAAGTAATTAGATATAATAGGAAGAGAAAATAAAAAGAGAAATGAGGTAAAAGATATGTAAAATCATTATACAAGTTTAGGAATATATTTATTATTTAAACAATAAGTAACTCACGTTGAGTAGGTGGTGCATTCACTCAAGGGACAAAGCTTTTTTCTATTACCAATAGCAACCGGAATTCTAAAGATTAGAGAAATCACACGAACACACACAGAGACAAGGATTTAATGAGGTTCGGCAAGTGCCTACGTCCTTGGGAGCAGAGCGACTATTTCTATTATTGATAGAGCAAATAGGGTTACATTATTTATAAAGATAAAATAGTACAGACTTACAACATCAACCCTATGTTGTACTGCAGGGTTAAACCCCTGCACCCCCAACCCACTTATTTCGTAACCCAACAAATAGGTGACCCAAGCCCAATCTGCTAACTCATAGAATATAAGCCATGCACAACAATCTCCACCTTGGTGAATATTTGGCCCCGTGGAAGATAATAGCAAGTCCACCTCATATCTTATATGTATCATGGGTCGGGGAGTCCAGTCATGTCTAGCACCAAGCAACATTCAACAAGTCCAAGCAATGCTTAAACTTGTAAGTTGTGACCGCCTTGGTTAACATATCAGCCGCATTCTCTAAAGTGTGAACCTTCTTGAGCAAAATGTGACCAGATGCCATCAACTCCCTGATCTTGTCGAACCTCACATCAATATGCTTGGTTCTAGCATGATACACCTATTTTTTTTGCCAAATAAATAGCACTCTGACTATCACAATGCAACTGAACTCCACCTTGCTTAATGCCCAGCTCCTTTACTAGCCTTGTGAGCCATACAACATCTTTACTAGCCTTTGCTACTGCCATGTACTCTGCTTCAGTTGTTGACATTGCCGTAATAGACTGAATAGTGGACTTCCAACAAATAGGCCTACCTGCAAGAGTAAAGACATACCATGTTGTAGACCTCCTGCCATCTAAATCACCAGCATAGTCAAAATCCACAAATACCATAAATGAAGGATCACCCTATTGACTGCCAAACATGATACCATGCCTTGTTGTACCCTTTAGGTACCTAAAGATCCACTTCACTGCTTCCCAATGTCACTTCCCTGGCTTCGACAGCAACTTACAGACTTGGCTTATAGCATGTTTCAAATTTGGTCTAGTGTAAACATAGCATACATCAAGCAACCGACTGCATTGGCATAGGGAACCTTTGACATGCATTCCACCTCTTCATCTGTCTTTGGGCACTAATCTACAGAGAGCTTGAAGTGGTTTGTAAGTGGACTACTCACCGACTTAGCATTGCTCATGCCAAACTTATCCAACACCTTCTCAACATAGCCCTGTTGTGAGAGCCATAGTCTTTTGGACCTCCTGTCCCTGTGAATCTCCATCCCAAGAATCTTCTTGGCAGGACCCAAGTCCTTCATGTCAAACTCCTTGCCCAACATGGATTGCAACTTATTCACATCACACAAATGGTTACCAACAATCAACATATCATCCACATAAAGTAGCAGAAAATTAAAAAAACCATCACCAAGGCACCTTACAAAAACACAACAGTCATACTCACATTGCCTATAGCCAATCCGAAGGGTGTACAAGTCAAACCGCTTGTACCATTATCTTGGAGACTGCTTCAATCCATACAAAGACCTCTTCAACTTACAAACTAGCTGGCCTGGTCCATTTTTATTGAACCCCTATGGCTGCTCCATGTAAATCTGCTCCTCTAGATCACTGTGAAGAAAATTTGTCTTCACATCCATCTAC
Organism: Pueraria montana var. lobata; assembly: GCA_026413185.1. Taxonomy (NCBI): domain Eukaryota; kingdom Viridiplantae; phylum Streptophyta; class Magnoliopsida; order Fabales; family Fabaceae; genus Pueraria; species Pueraria montana. Next base: position 7,795,033 of record CM048647.1, read on the forward strand.
TCCAAATGCTTATCCCGACTGGAATTTACCAAGGTTAACACTGCCCTAATAGAAGTATGCCTCATGACTGGAGAGACAATCTCATCATAGTCAACCGCTTTCTACTGATGAATCATAAAATTTATCCTTGGAGCTTGTAAAACTCGACCCTCAACTTTAGTAAAGCTAGGGATTATAGAAATTGCACAATTGCGAAGAATTGGTTTAGAACCATAATTGATGTCAGAGCACGAAAATGATGACAGTTGCAAATTTGCACCTGCAGCAACACCCAAACACATGAGACAAGGGTTTGCGAAGAAATAACGGAACACCTAAGCATGAGCAATGGCATAAGCAATTTTGAGGAGTTCATACCTAGCTTCAGCAAGCGTTAAGATCCGTCCTCGTCGAGAGTGCTTGTTGTCGTCGTGAATACTTGGTGAGGGTTTGGGTTCGTAAGGGCAGCACCGCTGAGGGTTTAGGTTGATAAGGGCGATGGTGGTAGGATTTGGGTTAGTGGTGGCGATGAGGTTGTGATAGGGGGTTTAGGCTCGTGGTGGTGGCAAGGTCGTAGTGGGGGTTTGGATTCGTGATGGCAGCGAGGACGTGGGGTTTGTGTTCATGGTGGTGGTGAGGTCGTGGTGGGGGCGGTGGCAGATCCATAAGTTTTTCTTAGTGGGGGTAAGAAATAGTTTATAATATTTTCACAAAAGAAAAATATCACAAGCTTTTAGAAAATACATAATGTCATGATAAAAGAAATCCAAAATAATTAATCTTCTACAAAAGACAATTGGCCTCTATGCGTTTTCATACTTTGAAAATATTCTATGATTTTTTCATTGTCAATGCTATAAAAATTAAAAAGATTAAGTAGTAAAATTAGTATCAATTTATTCTCTTTTTTTTATTTCTTATATTTTTTATGGGTTTGGGTTGGTTAGGGCAATGGAGGAGGGCGGTAAGGGAGGGGGGTTTGGGATTGTGATGGCAACGAGGTGATGGTGGGGGGTTTGGGTTCGTGGTGGAGGTGAGGTGGTGGTGGGGGGTTTGGGTTCATGGTGGTGAAAGAGAGAAACTAGGGTTTGTGAAGAGCAAGAATTGGAGGCGAGAGCGAGAGGGAGTTCAAATTTGTATAAGGAAGAAAACCATTCAACATCAATTCTAATTTGAACCAATGTTAGAATGCAATCTTAACATCAATGTTAGAATACTAGTTCAACACTGGTTTAAACAAAAATCCATGTAGAAAGATGTTTTCGACATCGGTTTATAAATAATTGATGTTGTAAAGTTGTGTTTAATTGCAAAAATGCCACCGCGCCATTTACTACTTCTGTTTTTGAACAGCCAATGTAGTAACGGCGATGTAAAATATGTTTTGTGTAGTAGTGTGTGCTTCTAAAATAGTTCTCCCTTGGAATGAATTAATGTTGTAAAAGTTACTTTATATTGGTTCAAATTAGAACTGGTGTGAAAATACTTTTTTACGTTGATTATTCTACTGTAATAGATGTAAAATAGTTGTTTTAAATCGAAAAAAATACAACTTTCTACATTGGTTGTTTAACAAACGATGTAGAATGCTAACCTAAAAAGGTTTTTTTTTGTTGACCATGGTATTGGTACGGAGTATTCACTACCGGAAGCAGTGAGTAATCTCCATCTATTTATAAATTTTGAATTACACCAAAAATACTCACTAGATATGTCCTCCCCCTCGTGCAGACACAATTTTATCAGGGTAATGAAAAACATGATAAAATGACAAAAATGAAAAACAAATAAAAATAATAAATACAACATTAAAATTAGATGGGGGGGGGGGGAGGTTCATTTTAGAATTAATTACTAATTTGGTCCCTAAATTATTTAAAATGACTAATTCGGTCCCTAAATTTTTAAACACTCCAATTGGTCCTCTAATTTTAAAAAATGCTTCAATTAGGTCCTTTCCATCTCTATTCATAAGTGAAAACCGCCACTATTTGTAAGTGAAAACCGTCAGAATTTGACAAAAAGGACCTGATGGAAGCATTTTTAAAAATTAGAGGACCTGATTGGAGCGTTTGAAAATTTAAAGACTAAATTGCGTCATTTTAAATAAATTAGGGACTAAATTAGTAATTAAGCCTTCATTTTATTACACTAGTATGGTGCTCGTGCTTTTGCACGGTTTATCACTTTTTTTTAATGTTATCTAATAACATAATTTGTAGTTAATAAATACATTAAATAATGATGAGTTCTTCCATATTTCATTTTACTTGCTTTTTAGGTGGTAGTGTATGTTATTCATTCATTATAAAGATGTGTTTGTGTGAGGTATTGTTTTATCAATAGCATCTTTTCTAATTATTATGAACAAACAAATACATGTTTTTACTTATTTTCATTTTTTTTCCTTAATCTTTATCCAAGGTGATTTTGGTTAATTTAATTGTTTTCTTGACAATTATTTGAATTTAGTGTGTTGGATATTTGTATGAATAAAACATATTTTCTGTTTAGTTAAGTAGATTATGACAACTTATTGTGTGATTGTGTGTTGGATTAGGATTGAAAAAACAACAATTATATTATTGGGGTGGGTGGGTTTAGGGTTTAGAGTTGATGGAAAATTTGCATTAATTAACTTTGAATTTGGTGGATGAAAAAATAGACTATCTAGATCACCACCAAAGGCTTAATATCAGTTATACAAGATGATTATGTTAAGGTATTTCTTTATATAATATTACCTGTATATTTCCTTTAGAATGCACTGATTGGTTAAAATTCTTCCACCTTATTTCTCTTCCATAAAATAAGAAAATATAATAAAATTAATTCATTAAAATTACAATCCAAATACTATTATAAACATAATAATATATAAACATAGGGGGCGTTTGTTTTGTGGATTACTTTTTTAATCATGGGAATATTTTTCCCTGAGAATATGACATGAGAATAACATTCCTAGGTAGAGAAATACTAGTGCCACTCTTTCTAATACTCTCTTTCCGATACTCACTCTCTCTAACACTCTATTTCTTATACTCTCCCTGTGATTGATTGAAATTTATTGAAAATCACCAATTTTGGTGGGTCTCACATATCATTTAATGATTCTCTCTTGATTTAGATGTGGAACCCACTAAAATTGATAATTTCCAATACATCTCAACCAATCACATAGAGAGTATCAGAAGCTAATCAAACATACTTTTATGTAATTCCTATAAATACAACATCATAATTTGAAACAAATATAATTAAACAATAATGTATCATTAAAATTAATATATTGTTTTTAAATTAATAATAAAATATTTTTTATATATTAAAGTGTTTATTTTTACTCGTGTATACTACTTGACTGACAGCAATTATATATTAATAATTTTTGAAACTCTTTAAAATTTTTAAACTACAAAAACTAATAATAAAATGTCTAAGGTTTCCCTATGGGTAAAAAAGTCTAGCAAAACTTCATTTCTTTATTATATAAAAGATATGAATATTGATAAAAAAAAATATAAAAGATATGAATTTAGTGGGTTGTACATTTGCATATATATAATATATATTTTTTTAATTAAGTAGAGCATGACAACTTATTGTAGGCAACACGTTGTGTGTTGGATGTTAGGATTCGAAAATAACCATTACCTTCAATCCTTTGTATAAGAAATAAATAACAATACATTTGAAAATGAGATGTGAGGATGAGGAGTGATTATTTTAAAGTTACTCTGAGAGTAACTTGATTCCTCCAATATGACCAAATATTTCACTTATTTATTTTTTATATAAAGGGTTGAAGTTTGTATTGCATAAGTGTAGTGGGGTGGGTGGGATTGTTAGGGAATTTGCATTTACCAAGTTTAAATTTGGTGACCATCTAATTACCACTAAATGCTTGATAATATTTATTTATTTATATAAGATTGTTTTTTATACCATATTATAGGTTCAAAGTATTCATCGATTTTATTGATGACTAATCTCTTGCGAAATCTAGTTGAACACTTTTAATGTGATCTTCTCTCCCAATCACGTTTTTTTTTATTCACAAATTAGTCTTAATATGTTGTAAATATAAAAAAATTACACTCTAATTTAATAATATATTATCATATAATTTCATCTCAAGTAAAGTAATAAAGTGTATATTTTTCTTTAAAAAAATAAAATTGAAAACAAAAGACTACCCATACTTCCATAGAGGATAATTTACAATTTAATATAGGCAAATGCTAGTCAGTGTCCTTAATTAGGACATTGGTTAAGAAAGTAAAAGAGGACAATTTTTTATTGAGATACGTAAAAATGCATTCTTCTATGGTTTTTTAAATGCGCTTCTACGTGATTTCTAATAAAAATCTTCTTTTTTTAATTCCTTAATCAGTGTCACTAGGACACTAGTTAACAAGATCCTTCAACATAAAGAACATTAGAAATATATTACCGAAATTCAAAATATACATTTTGCTTTCATTCTTGAAACTTATGTCTGACACTATGACAACTAATGGGATTTTTTTTTTTACAAAAACAACTAATTGGATTTAAGAACCAAATTTAATTATTTGAAAAATATATAATAAATAGAAAAGAAAAAATAATAGGTTATGCATATTGTTATTAAAATAGTATTTATTAATTTAATAATTTAATAATTTTTTAAAAAATAAAATTATAACGTACGTGTTTTTATATTTTTATTTATTTATATTACAAATAAAATGGTTTTCAGAAATTAACTTGGCTTTTATTTAAATGTATCTGATTTATTAGTATCTTATGAAAATATCCATGCAATTAATTTCATTGTTAGTTTTATTTAAAATTTAAATAGAAAGTAAAAATATAAATGAAGGTAAAACAAAATGGAATACACAAAACATTAAAATATAATAAACTTTCTTATCAAAGGCTTTTGGGAGTTGCTGAATAAGCTGATTAATTACTTCAGCAAAAGGATGATTGGTGCATTAAGTTTTTGAGCTGTATCCGAAGTCTTTGCATTGATCAAGAAAGGAAAAAAAAAAAAAACGGTATTGTCCCATCAACCAGTAAAAGTTACTTCCTAGCACTAAAGGAAATTTTGACACTTGTCTATCCAAAAAACCTCAAATATTGATAAAAAAAATATATATATAAAAGATATGAATTTAGTGGGTTGTACATTTGTACATATATAATATATATTTTTTAATTAAGTAGAGCATGAGAACTTATTGTAGGCAACACGTTGTGTGTTGGATGTTAGGATTCGAAAATAATCATTACCTTCGATCCTTTGTATAAGAAATAAATAACTAATACATTTGAAAATGTGATGTGAGGATGAGGAGTGATTATTTTAAAGTTACTCTTAGAGTAACTTGATTCCTCCAATAAGACCAAATATTTCACTTATTTATTTTTTATATAAAGGGTTGAAGATTGTATTGCATAAGTGTAGTGAGGTGGGTGGGATTGTTGGGGAATTTGCATTTACCAAGTTTAAATTTGGTGATCATCTAATTACCACTAAATGCTTGATAATATTTATTTATATAAGATTATTTTTTATACCATATGATAGGTTCAAAGTATTCATCGATTTTATTGATGACTAATCTGCTGAGAAATCTAGTTGAACACTTTTAATGTGATCTTCTCTCAATCACGTTTTTTTATTCACAAATTAGTCTTAATATGTTGTAAATATGAAAAAATTACACTCTAATTTAATAATATATTATCATATAATTTCATCTCAAGTAAAGTAATAAAGTGTATATTTTTTTTAAAAAATTGAAAACAACAGACTACCCATACTTCCATAGAGGATAATTTACAATTTAATATAGGCAAATGCTAGTCAGTATCCTTAGGACATTGGTTAAGAAAGTAAAAGAGGACAATTTTTTTTTTGGGATACTTAAAAATGCATTCTTCTATGATTTTTTAAATGCGCTTCTATGTGATTTCTAATAAAAATCTTCCTCTTTTAATTCCTTTATCAGTGTCACTAGGGCACTAGTTAACAAGATCCTTCAACATAAAGAACATTAGAAATATATTACCGAAATTACATTTTGCTTTCATTCTTGAAACTTATGTCTGACACTATGACAACTAATGGGATTTAAGAACCAAATTTAATCATTTGAAAAATATATAATAAATAGAAAAGAAAAAAAAATAATAGGTAATGCATATTATTATTAAAATAGTATTTATTAATTTAATAATTTTTATAATTTTTTTAAAATGAAATTATAACATACGTGTTTTTGTATTTTTATTTATTTATATTACAAATAAAATGGTTTTCAGAAATTAACTTGGCTTTTGTTTAAATTTATCTGATTTATTAGTATCTTATAAAAATATCCATGCAATTAATTTCATTGTTAGTTTTATTTAAAATTTAAATAGAAAGTAAAAATATAAATGAAGGTAAAACAAAATGGTATATACAAAACATTAAAATATAATAAACTTTCTTATCAAATACTTTTTGGAGTTGCTGAATAAGCTGATCAATTACTTCAGTAAAAGTATGATTGGTGCACTAAGTTTTTGAGCTGTATCTGAAAGTCTTAACATTGACCAGGAAAGGAAAAAAAAAAAAAGTGTTGTCCCATCAACCGGTAAAAGTTACTTGTTCGCACTTAAGTAAATTTTGACACTTGTCCACAAAAAAACCTCAAATGTTATATAAGATTATATAAGATGATGATGGTGGTTTGTTCTAATCCAATAAAATTCAAAATATTATTTTATCTCTTATTTTTGGACGGACCCACCCTTTCCATTATATATACAGGGTAGAGACTAGAGAGACGTATAGGGGGATAAAAGAATAAATAAAGCAGTGCTATCCTTACCTGCTATTATGGAATAGAGAGATAGAAAGAAATGAAAATTGTAGATGAAATATGTAATATTTATGAATGTCTAAATATAATTACTCATTCTGAGAATTTTCATCTAGTCACTTTGCTGGTCTAAGCTAAGGAGTGCTTTCTTTTCTCTTGTGTACTTTTGGGCTCATAGCTGGTATGATTCCGTACCCCCTTTCTTCTTTTCTTCTTTACTCCATTGCTATAGCTTGAAGTATCATCTGTGTATCATTGCATTGTGCTTTGCTTCATCCTCCCTGTATGATTACTCGTTTCTTTAATTTCTTTATCCATTCATTATGCAAATTTTTTCTGTGATAAAATGTTTAGAATCAACCCAATTACTGGGCCTTGGTATCTCCAAGGCTCAGGAAATCCAACCCTTGCGCATACAAGACGCACCATGGTTTGAGCGAACATCACCACACTTAATTTTTATTTTTTTTCTCGTCACTCTCACACACAGAACACAGAGGTGAGCGTTTCACTCGCTGCATCAATAAGAACAATTATCTCACTCACCTTTTTTTCTCTCAATTACATCTACTCACTGATTTTCCACACACCCCACTTCCATAGATAAGAAATACATAGTGATTTGGACCCACACAGAAACATTCATAGTGATTAAATTGAGTACTTATATGAGAAAAGAAAAAACTTAGATGCACAAAATATTTTTGAATAGTTATATTTGGACATTTTAACGTCACAAATACTATAATATTTATAATTTTTCTTTATATCTCTTTTTTTTATCATGTTATTTATCATATTTATATTTCTCTTTATTTACTCTCTTTCACTCTTTAACTATCACCTAGCATAATAATTTTCATGTATCATTTTCTAATTATTCTTCTAAAAATTTTAGGAGGCCAAATTTTTTTTGGCTTAAATATGTTTTAGTTCTCTCAAATTTGAGTTACTTTTGTTTTTGGTCTCCTAAATTTAAATTTCTTTTCTTAATTCCTTAATTTTAAAACAATACTCTTTTTAGTCTCTTTTCATAAAAAAAATTCTCAGATTTATTTTGAGGTGACTGAGATATTATTTGTTTTTTATGGGCTAAATGTCACTTCTGATTATTTATCTTTTTTTTATTCATTTTGGTTCTTTATCTTTTAAAAAGTTCATTTTAGTCCTTTTAAATTGATTCAAAATGATCCTTCCATCCATTTAAAATTGACATTGTTAATAATATAAAGATATTGGCGACTAAAAACCACCCACAAATATAAGCTTTTCAATTCTTCCCCTTCATCCTCCTCTTCTTCTCCCTCCACAAAACTAGATCTTGAGACCTGCAATTTGGAATCGGAAGAAGGCGAAGTAGACGAGTGATGGAGGCAGTTGTCAGTGGAGTGGTCAAGGTTCAAAACGACTTTTTCGGTGTCGCTTTTTTGAGTCAATTTCAAGACCTAGGTTTTCAAGATCTGGTTTGTCGTGTTCTTCAATGAGACTAAAGTGAGAGGGGGTGTATGACATCGGATGCGCAGCGACCGACGATGGTGATATTGCTAGTTGATGCGCGATGGTTGTCGTCAACGCATCAATGTCATTTTCTTCTCTCTTTTTTCTTCTTCTTAATTGCATGTTTCTTTTTTTTTTTTTTTAATGATTGGTCTGATGATAGTGATTCAATTAAAAAAGAATGGCTTGACTGTTCGTGGTTTGCTGTTGGGTGGATTGAAAAAAGAAAGGAGGAAGATGGAGGGAGTAGAGAGAGCGGAGGGAGAAGAAGAGGAGGGGGAAGGGGAGAACTAAGAAACACATTTTGTGACAGTTTTTAGCCGTCAATATTTTTATTTTATTAACAACGTCATTTTTAAATGGACAGCATGATCATTTTGAATCAATTTAAAAACATAAAGGACAAAAATGTAATTTTCAAAAGATAAGGGACTAAAGTAAACAAGAAAACAAGATAAAGGACCAAAAATGACATTTAACCTTTTTTAAAGCTGAGAGCCTAAAAAAATAAATTTAAATTTAGGGATTAAAAATAAAAGTAACTCAAATTTAAGAGATTAAAAATATATTTAAGCCAAGTTTTTTTTTATAATTTATATACACTTAAAAAAAATTGGGGACCTTAGTTAGCCCCTCTGGGTCTACCCTTCCCTCCACCCCTAATAGCTAAGAGCATCATCTTTTCCGTCCGATGTGACTATCACACCTCCGTTTTCCAGTCTCCCTCCTCCGACCGTGCTTGGTCGCCATATATGGAGCTGCCATTTTCCATGTGGCTGAACATTGTCCCTACCAATAGCTGTGCTAAGATGTAGTTTCTTGTTTTTGTTTTATGGTTTATTATTTTCTATTCATTTATTTTATTTGCTTTATTTTTTTTACTTTAGTTTTTATTTATTTATGGCTTTTGCAATATCTACTCCTCAATTTTGTTAAGTACACTCCCATTTGTTTTTCTCTTCTAATTTTTATTATCATATATACTATTTGTACCCATAACATTGATACATAATTATTATTCCAAAATGTACTTTCCAGAACAATGTTTTGTTTTTAACATTGTAGAAAATACTTTTCGGAATGTTAAAAAACAAAATTGTGTTCCAGAAAGTATTTTCCATAATGTTGAAAAATAAAATTGTATTATGGAAAATACTTTCCAGAATAATTTTGTTTATCTTAACATTTTGGAAAATACTTTCCGGAATACTATTTTTCCATTATGTTAAGATAAACATCTGAAAAAATTCAAACAATACTAGGACCATTAAAAACCCTTGTATAAAGGAAAAAGTATACAATAATGAAGCAATTGATGTGGAGAATATTGATATTGGTCGTTCAATCTGGGCAACTCTAAGAGATGCTCTGTCGCAGTGATTTAAACAAATTTAAGATGTAGTTGTACGTTGCTGCACATATAAGTGAGAGACATCAATGGTGTTGTGTGGGTGAACAAAAATAAAATAAGAAAGGAAAGTAATTGGGAGCATAAACATACTGCATTGAAGTTTGGAGGATGAAAAAACCCTAACACTAGAGCAAGAGATCGATCAAGGGAGGACTAAAAGGAGACTAAAGCAAGAGATCGAATGGAGGATGAAGGGAGTGAAAGAGAGGAGGGAGTGTGATGAAAGGGAGAGGAATGTGTTGTTGTTAAGAAAGAGGGAACGTGTTGTTGCACTGAAAAGAGGAGTGAGTGAGGAAGAGAAAAATGTTTGAAAGGAAAAATTATTTAAGTAATTTAATTTTTTTAAAAAGAAAGGGGAATGCACTTAGAAAAAAAGGGAGTAGATTTACTTTCCCTTGAATTGGATCCTTTTGCTTCCCTATGTCCGAAGGTGATGGACCCAATTTTTTTTCTCTCTTTTTATCTTTCCATCATAATTCCCTAATATTCACTTTGTTTTGTTTTGTTGGTTCTCTTCATGTTAAGATTAATAATAAAAATTAATTCCTAAAGATAATTTACATAAATTATAAGATTGGGGTTTTCCTCTCTTTTCTTGAGCCATTTGTTTTATTTTAGCAAGATTATTAAATCAATATCAAACACTTCTAAGATAGTAATGGACAATAAAAACATGGATTTAATGACTTTCATGTTGGATGCAAAGCCTACTTGGTTATCATGAAAATCTCATCTAGAACATGTCTCTACATGAGTATTTTATATCTGTTAGGTCGCCTATCGTCATGACTAATGTTCTGTAAAAAAATTTAGCTCTAGACACTAAGGAATGCCTAAAGATTTAATGTCTTGACAATATTTATCTAAATTAAAATTTTAGGCTTAATTTCACTTTTTACTCTCAATATTTTACTTTTTGGCAAATTTTAACTCCAACAAATTAATTTAGTACATTTTACTCCCAACTTTTTAAAAAACTTGCAAATTTTACCTTCTGTAGTTGAGCTGACGTGTGCTGACATAATTGCACCTTTTACTCCCTACTTTTTACTTTTTGGCAAATTTTACCCTCCAACTTTTACGCTTATATCATCATGTCATGTCAGCTCAATGACAGAAGTTAAAATTTGCAAGTTTTTTTTAAAAAAAGTTGGAGGTAAAATATGACAAATTAATTTGTTGAGATAAAATTTGCCAAACAGTAAAAAGTTGGGGGTAAAAGGTGCATTTAAGCCTAAAATTTTAATTAAAAAATATCAACCCACAAAACGTTTTTCTACTAAAAGAACTATGCAACTCTCACCATTGCACCAAGAGATATGTCCAAAACCTGTCAAGATAAAAAATAAATTTAATCTTTTTTCTTGATAAAATTCTTTTAAAATAATTATAATCAAATAAAAATAAAATACATCTTCAAAAAATAAAAATGCATGTGTGTAAATAAGTTCAAATAAATAAAATATTTAATAATGAATAAAATTAATAATTTTACAAGGGAGTAAGATAATTTTATTTTCACACAGTAGGTTAAGGGTAACACGTTTCCTATGCGTATTAATTGCCTTTCGTATCATTTTTTTTATTAGAGACCATTTTCTTACATTAGAATTTTTCATATGTTTTCACACTAATTTTGAATGTAAATTCATGAAAAAATTTATGACATGTGAAACTGGTGATTTTTTAGGACATGGGTTTATAATCTTTACTGGTTATATATATTGTTATCTCCTCTTGTATTTGTTCTTTTCATTGCTTGTGAGACTCTAATATGTGCTTCTAACTTCAAGGACATGGGTTTACAATCTTTACATATAATATAAATATAATTTTTAATGTAAATTCATGAAAAAATTTATGGCATGCAAACTGGGGATTTTTTAGGGCTATGTTTTTGGTCCCCTATACTTTTTGCAAATTTCACTTTTAGTCTCTAAAAAAAAAATTTAATATTTTTGGTCCTTATACTTTTTCTCTATTTACAATGTTAGTCCTTACTAATGATTTACAACATTAATTGATGATATAACAGTGACGTTGACAGCCCAATAATTTGTCACCTTATCAAAGAGTTTGTACTTTTCTTTAGTGTACAGAAGTGTCAAGTGAATGAGAACCTTGACACTTGTTGCAAGAAGGCTCAAAAGTTGAGACCCTTAATAACTTGACATGTGTCCAAAAAAGTTTTGTAAATTTATATAGGGATGATTATTTAATAAAATTAAACTAGTTATGCCTATATATTGCCTACTTCATTGCTCCTTATCAACTCTCATCTTTATATTCCGATACTTTTCTGCAGACATGCTTGGCTTGGCTTTTGCTGTTGTTTTCCTTTTGACGGCTTTTGCAGTGTTATCTAACTGTGGCTATTCATCGCCTGGCTGCATTGAAGAAGAGAGGCAAGCTCTTCTAAGGATCAAAGGAAGCTTCAAAGATCCATCATCAAGGCTTTCCTCTTGGGAAGGAAGTGATTGTTGCCAATGGAAAGTGTAGGTTGCAGCAATGTTACAAGACATGTTGTCAAGCTTGATCTTAGGAATCCTTGCTTCCCACTAAGGGGTCAAGGAGATTTTCAATCAAACTGTCCCTTTTACAACTATGTGCTTGAAGCTCAACATGTTCATCCTTCTATATTGAAACTTAAATATCTCACTTATTTAGACTTGAGTGGAAACAGATTTCATAACAGCACAATACCAATGTTCATCCAATCTATGGAGCAGCTACAAGTCCTTTCTCTCTCTAGCTGTCGTTTTTCTGGGAGGATCCCACACAATCTTGGGAACCTCACAAAATTGATCTCCCTTGATCTTAGCTTCAATCCTCTTCTGCATGCTGATGACTCTGATTGGATATCTCAACCTTCATCACTCCAATACCTTTACATGAGAGATGTGGATCTTGGTCAGGAACAAAATTTGTTGTGTTAAGAATAGAGCTGGAGGGTTGCAGACTAAACGAGTTGCACCCTTATCAACTTGTTAAAGCCACAAACGTTTCCACAGTGCAAGTCCTCAATCTCGCAGATAATGGACTTGAAGTCCAAATTCTGGATGCTTTTCAAAACATGACTTCCATTACAGAGATTGACCTTTCTTACAACAACCTGAATTCCACTCCATTCTGGCTGGCAACCTGTGTTAACCTTGTCAATCTATTTGTTGGAAGTAATGCTCTTGACGGCTCACTTCCATCTGCTTTACAGAATCTGACTTCCTTGATTTCCCTCGACCTTTCAGAAAACAATTTGATTCTGTTCCATTGTGGTTAGGCGGGTTAAAGGGTCTTCAATTCCTCAGTCTTTCAGGAAATAACATAAGTCATATTGAGGGATCTCTAGCATCTATTCTGGGAAACTGTTGTCATCTTCAAATATTTGATATGTCAAGGAACAATGTTCATGGAGATTCACTTGGAGGCAATATACAATCAGGATGCATTAGGTATGATTTAATGCAACTGTATATGAATATCAATGAACTTGATCGTTTCCCAGCATGGTTGGGGCAGCTAGTAAGCCTAGAATTTCTGGATCTTTCAGAAAACTCTATAAATGGTTTGATTCCTCATACTATTTGTCAACTCAAAAAATTGGACACCCTTTATCTTGATAAAAATAATTTACATGGAAACATTCACAATAGTCTTGGCCAACTTCTAAACCTGCACAACCTAGACATCTCCCTAAATCATTTAGAGAGCTTGATTTCTGACATAAGATGGCCTAACCTACTTGTTTACTTGAACCTCACCTTTAACCATTTCAATGGGTCACTTCCCCATGATATTGCTGATAGATTGCCCAATGTTACTCACTTGCTTCTTGGAAACAATCTCATAAGTGGTTCCATTCCTAACTCATTGTGCAAAATACACTTGTACAACCTTGACCTTTCAAGCAACATGTTATCTGGTGAAATTCCTAATTGTTGGAGTGCTGCTCAAGAACTAATCAATGAGATAAATTTGGTTATCAGGTGTTATTCCAAGTTCTCTTGGCAAACCACCCACTCTGGAATGGTTGCATTTGAACAATAACAGCCTTTATGGGGGTTTCCATCATCACTGATAAATTTAAAGAATCTTTTAATTTTGGATCTAGGAGAGAACCATCTGTCTGGGTTTATACCTTCATGGATAGGGAACATTTTCTCCTCAATGCAGATTTTAAGGCTGCGGCAAAACAGGTTGAATGGAACAATTCCTTCAGAACTCTGTCAACTTTCTGCACTGCAAATCTTAGACCTTTCAAACAACAACTTGATGGGCTCAATCCCTCACTGCATTGGAAATCTAACAGGAATGGTTTTAGGAAAGAAAATTTTCTGTCATCCAACCTAGTAATGGGACTACATATGATGAATGGTATAATCAAGAGGTCAGACAAGTCATTAAAGGAATAGAACTTGACTATACCAGAAATCTGAAACTGGTAGCCAACATGGACTTGTCAAATAACAATTTGACTGGATCTATTCCTGATGGAATTACACTGCTTTCTGCATTGCAAGGCCTAAATCTATCATACAATTATCTGTCAGAACATATCCCTAAAAGGATAGGGGACATGAAATCACTAGAATCTCTTGACCTCTCTCATGACCAACTTTCAGGCAATATTTCAGACAGCATATCAAGTTTAAGTTGGTTAAGCCACTTAAATTTGTCCTACAACAACCTTTCAGGACCAATTCCCAGAGGAACTCAATTGTCAACCCTTGACGATCCTTTCATTTATACTGGCAACCCATTTCTTTGTGGAACTCCACTGCCAAATGAGTGTTCTGCTGATGATTCCCATCATGGCAATGAAGATGAAGATGGCAAAGAGGATAAACGGAAGATATCGTGGTTTTACTTTGTCATAGCACTTGGCTATGCTATTGGATTTTGGGCTGTGATTGGAAGCTTATTGGTGAACAGGAGTTGGAGAAATGCTTACTTTAAAAGCATTGATGAGACATCGCATACTGTAAATGTAACATTTGCATTACAGTCAGCAAGGATTCAGAAAAAGTTGTATAGGGTTGCTAAGTGACAGTGTCTTTATGCCTTTTACATCTGTTTTATGCCCTTGGAAGATTTCAAGTTTATTTTGCTTGTTTAGAAGTTGCTTCCCCTCTTGTAAATAACTAATAAAGCTAATTGTAATATTTCCATTGTCATGCCAATAGTACTTCTGTATTATTCCAGTTCAGTTAATAATTTGCAAATATCAGGTTTAGCTTTCATATTCATCAATAATCCGAGTCTTGCTTCATTTGGAGGAAGCTGGTTCTTGGAAACTACCTCCAGCGTTGATTGACCATTGTTGCTTGACTTTAATTGGCTTAAAGTTGCATTTGCATTAGGCTTGGTCCATTGCTTGACTTTGGTTTGACTATATGCTCTGTGCTTTCATGGTAATTTACACACGTCAATTCAATTGTTCCTAACAGCACAATAGTCCGTTGCTTGACTTTGGCTGTGGACTATGTTCAATGCTCATGGAAAAATGTACAAAAGCCAATATGTAATAAAGATTTTTGTCCAATCAAATTTAAATTTTATTTTACATAATTAATATATATTTAATTACATATAAAAAATTTAATCAAATAAAACATAATTACAAATATTTTCTCCATGAAAAATTAGTGTCTAAGATTAATCTTTAAGTAAATAATTATTCGTTTTTATTTATTATCTTCTCAATTGAATAAATTATTGATGTTTTTCTTCTACTCGGACAAATTTTGATTTTCTTTTATACATTGATTTATATATCATTTATTATAATAAAAAGTATATATATAATATAACACAAAGGAATGAACTTTTTTTTCTTATAAAAGTAAGTAGAAATTTTCACTTAATTTACGGGGATGAATAATTTACCTAAAGTCACCTTAATATTTAAATTATTAATGTGAAATTATATTTTTTAATTATAAAAATTTAAATTTTAATGTATTTTTTATGGCTATTTCTTTACTTTTTTTAAATATTTTTTGAATGTTTTATTTTATAAATAGAGAAAGTATGAAAAATTATAACAAACGGCGAGGCTCGTAGGTGGTGGTACCATTTGTGAGGGAACTCCAGGTCAATCCCTCCGAATACTCAATGGGGGCTATCCATCGCATGCTAATCTAGAATTTTAGTTTAGTTCATAAAATTACAATATAAAGTGATATTTATAAATTGTGAATACCTTTTTTTTTAAAAAAAAATTGATGTTAAATCTATATGAATAAAATAAATTCACATTTTATTATTATAAAAAAATAGTTATTGAAAATAAAATATATTTTTCGTTTTAAAATAGATATACTCATATTTTTATATATTTTTGGGATTAAAAATAATACCATTTATTTTCTCAAATGATAATAATGGATGTATATAAATAAAGATATTTTTTTCTATGTTGTTAGTTTACGATTTTTCTCACGTGTTTTTTTTTATCATTATTTTAATTTAAATTGATAATTATAATTCCTATATTATAATTATAAACAACTTGAAAAGGGAGTCTCTCACACCCTCCTGATTCTTTCAATTAAATATTCTCATACATCTTTCTTTTATCTCCTTTAGATGTGTATTTTACACACTATCCCAACAATTAGCAACAAAAATGCTTTCTATATCATCTCAAAGTACTCTCCTTTTATCATTATTTGTATACTAGTATTTTAATATGCGTATTGTACAAAGTAAATATGTATTTTATATAACTAAAATTTATAATAAATAATTATTTTAGTATGTGTATTGTACAAATCATATATTATAATTAAAAATCATAATAAATAAATATTTTTAGACATATAAATTATATTTTATATTTATAATAAATAATTTATATTGTGATACAATGTTATTTTTAATTATTGACAATTTCTTTTTTAAAATATTAAAATTCAAGTTAGAACTAAATATATTGCAAAGGATAGATTGAAAGAGATAAAAACTTAAGAAAAATCCTAAAAACAACACTATCTTTGAAGAAAAATTCCAATAAAAATGTTCTAACTGAAGAGTTGAAGTTAGAACTTAGAAACACTGTCTCATGCAAAATAGCTAATATATATATATATATATATATATATATATATATATAGGACATATCTTATGAGAGGAAGTCATTTTATATGAGAGTAAGAAGGTTAAATCTAGACCATATAACCATACATGGAAGGTCAAGATTTATTATTAGGACATATCTTATGAGAGGAAGTCATCTTATATGAGAGTGAGAGGGTTAAATCTGGACCGTATAACCATACATGAAGGGTTAGATTTAATGTTATGTGACTACTTAAAAAAGTCATGTGACTTTATAAAAGAAAACTCACATGACTTAGTATGTTTTAATCTTGACCATTCAAACAATATATAGTGGTCAATATTTGTTCCTCTTACTCTCATATAAGATAAGTCCTCTCACTAGATATATTTCCTATATATAGAGGACATATCTTATGAGAGGAAGTCATCTTATATGAGAGTAACAGGGTTAAATCTGGACCGTATAACCATACATGGAGGGTCAAGATTTATTGTTATGTGACTACTTAAAAAAGTCACGTGACTTTTTAAAAAGACTCACATGACTTAGTATGTTTTAATCTTGACCATTCAAACAAGATCTAGTGGTTAATATTTGTTTTTCTTACTCTCATATAAGATAAGTTCTCTCACTAGATATACTTCCTATACGAGGACATATCTTATGAGAGGAAGTCATCTTATATGAGAGTGGGAGGGTTAAATCTAGACCGTATAATCATACATGGAGGGTTAAATCTGGATCGTATAACCATACATGCATGAAAAAGAGGCTTGGATTTAAGGTGACCTGTAACTAACAAGCAAAACCCCCACCAGAGTTAGAACAAAATATCGTAAGTCTAAGAAGAATTTTCCCTAGAGATACTATAGTCCACTCCCCTACAGTATATACCAAACGAGAAGGGATCCACTTACTCCAAGAATAAGTCTAAGAGAGTTACTCCTCATCCTCACCATTCATTTTCTTAAAATCTAATGGTTAAAATTAGTTATTCATTACAACCATTAGATTTCAAGAAAATAAATGGTGAAGATGAAAAGTAACTCTCTTAAATTTACTCTTAGAATAAGTGAATCTCTTATATATATATATATATATATATATATATATATATATATATATATATATATATATATATATTAAAATTATTTGCTTTTGTGTGTCTCTATTCTCTTTGTTCTCTTTTATATTTATTCTTATTTGAATATTTTATATAGTTTTAATTTATATAGAGAGGGATTTGATTTTCTTAACTATTTATCTTTTTTAATTTTTCTCTTCTATCTTTGTTTCTAAATTAATATTTTTTTTAAAAAAAAATTGTTAATATTTAAAAGAACCTTATGAACCAGTTATCCAATCGTTGAATCATTTTTTTTCAAGTGCCCCCGAGCTTTGAAAGTATAGCATGCTCTGGACCTGGACGTGCTGACGTGCATATTTTCACCTACCGACTACCGAGTGGATGTGATGGCTCCACCAGTTGACTCGTGAGTCGTGACCATGGCACGAATTTTCCTAGTATCACTCTGGACTGGAGCTGTCTTTGAAAATTCTTCTGATCCGGTTTTTCATTTGATGGCCAGATTCGTGCATGTGCCTGTGGAAATATTATATTATGCTTTTGGACTATATTTGTCATGAGAAAGAATCCAATTACTTCAATAATAATGTTAAGTGAGTTATTTTTCATCCTCATTATTTATTCTCTCAAAAACTAATTACCGTAATAAGTAATTAATCTTAATCATTAAATTTCAAAAAAATTAAAAATAAATAGTGTGGATGAGGAATAACACTCTTAAAGTTACTCTTAGAGTAAGTAGATCCCTCCTCATTTGGCATATATTGTAGGAGAGTAGACTATAGTATCTCTAGGAAAAATTCTTCTTAGACTTACGTTATTTTGTTCTAACTTGGGTGGGGGTTTTGCTTGTTAGCTATGGATCACCTTAAATCCAAGTCTTTTTTCCTTGCATCTTTTTTTCCTTCTCTTTACTCTTCTGCATACCTTGTGCTAGTTTGATTACAAACTATTACTAATAAATTCATTTTCTTTATATAAAAAAATGAAGATGGTTAGAGAGCAAATTAAGAAAAGAATAATACCAAGAATTTCAATTTTAATGAGGAAAACTCGTTTAGTGTGAGAAGCAAAAATGAATTCAGTTAAAAAAAAGGTTTCTATTTTTTTTTTGGTGATTGATTGCAAAATCAAGGGAGTCTAATTAATTTGGTTGAGTAGTGAAATATTGGGAAATATTTTACTTTGCTTTTGGACTATATTTGATATATATTGTAGGGGAGTGGACTATAGTATCTCTAGGGAAAATTTTTCTTAGACTTACGATATTTCGTTCTATTTCAGGTGGGGATTTTGCTTGTTAGTTTTGGGTCACTTTAAATCCAAGTCTCTTTTTCTTGCATCTTTTTTCCTTCTCTCTACTCTTTGGCATACCTTGTGCTAGCTAGATTACAAATTATTACTAAGAAATTCATTTGCTTTATATAAAAAAAATTAAGATGATTAGAGACCCAAATGAAGAAAAGAATAATACCAAGAATTTCAATTTTAATGAGGAAAACTTGTTTAGTGTGGGAAGTAAAAACGAGTTCAGTTAAAAAAGGATTTCTAATTTTTTTGGTGTTTGATTGCAAAAATCAAGCGGGTCTAATTCAGTTGGTTGAGTAGTGTAATATTATGGAAATATTTTGTTATGCTTTTGAACTATATTTGATATATATTGTAGGGGAGTCGACTTTAGTATCTCTAGGAAAAATTCTTCTTAGACTTACAATATTTCGTTCTATTTCCGATGGGGATTTACTTGTTAGTTACGCATTACTTTAAATCCAAGTTTCTTTTTCTTGTATCATTTTTTCCTTCTCTCTACTCTTTGGCATACCTTGTGCTAGCTTGATTACAAATTATTACTAATTAATTCATTTGCTTTATAAAAAAATGAAGATGATTAGAGAGCAAATGAAGAAATGAATCATACCAAGAATTTCAATTTTAATGAGGAAAACTCGTTTAGTGTGAGAAGAAAAAATGAGTTCAGTTAAAAAAGAGTTTCTATATTTTTTTTTATGATTGATTGCAAAAATCAAGGGGGTCTCATTCAGTTGGTTGGTTGAGTAGTGAAATATTGGGTAAATATTATATTATGATTTTGCACTATATTTGGTATATATTGTAGGGGAGTGGATTATAGTATCTCTGGGGAAAATTCTTCTTAGACTTACGATATTTCATTCTATTTCAGGTAGGGGTTTTGCTTGTTAGTTACGGGTCACTTTAAATCTAAGTCTCTTTTTCTTGTATGTTATTTTCCTTCTCTCTACTCTTTGGCATATCTTGTGCTAACTTGATTACAAATTATTACTTATAAATTCATTTGCTTTATAAAAAAAAAATGAAGATGATTAGAGAGCAAATGAAGAAACGAACCAAGAATTTCAATTTTAATGAGGAAAACTCATTATGTGAGAGGTAAAAATGAGTCCAGTTAAAAAAAAGGATTCTATTTTATTTTTTTTGGTGATTGATTGCAAAAATCAAGCAGGCTTTATTCAGTTGGTTGAGTAGTGTAATATTAGGAAAATATTATATTATGCTTTTGGACTATTTTTGGTATATATTGTAGGGGAGTAGACTTTAGGATCTCTATGGAAAATTCTTCTTAGACTTATGATATTTCATTCTATTTCGGCGGGTTTTGTTCGTTAGTTATAGGTCACTTTAAATCCAAGTCTCTTTTAATTTCTTGCATCTTTTTTTTCCTTCTCTCTACTCTTTGGCATACCTTGAGCTAGCTTGATTACAAATTATTACTAATAAATTCATTTGCTTTATAAAAAAAAATGAAGATGATTAGATAGCAAATGAAGAAAAGAATAATAGCAAGAATTTCAATTTTAATGAGGAAAACTCGTTTAGTGTGAAAAGTAAAAATGAGTTCAGTTAAAAAAGGGTTTCTATTTTCTTTTGGTGATTGATTGCAAAAATTCAGGGGTCTAATACAGTTGGTTGAGTGGTGTATTATTGGGGAAATATTATATTATGCTATTGGACTATATTTGGTATATATTATAGGGGAGTGGCCTTTAGTATCTCTTGGGAAAATTCTTCTTAGACTTACGATATTTAGTTCTATTTCAGATGAAGGTTTTGCTTATTAGTTACGGGTCACTTTAAATATAAGTCTCTTTTCCCTGCATCTTGTTTTCTTTCTCTCTACTCTTTGCATATATGCTAGCTTGATTACAAATTATTACTAATAAATTCATTTACTTTATTAAAAAAAATGAAAATGCTTAGAGAGCAAATAAAGAAAATAATAATATCAAGAATTTCAATTTTAACAAGGAAAACTCATTTAGTGTAAGAAGTAAAAATGATTCTGTTAAAAAAAAAGGGTTTTTATTTTTTTTATTGATTGATTGCAAAAATTATGGGATCTAATTCAACTGGTTAGATAGTGTACATAAATTATTGTAAACCCTTTATCCAAAGCTACTTGAACATTTAAGGCATTAGAATTAAAACTAGGAAGGAATGACGAAATCCAAAATCACATAAACTTAAGGAGACTTGAAAGGGTTTCTATTATAGATACACATTATAATTTGAATGTGCAGCTTAGTCCAGTTTGTGGGACCAGTCCTGAGGTCATAGTCATCGTTCTTGTTATGCCATCGAGTGTTTTTCGTCAAGCATATTGGGGAAATATTATATTACATGCTTTTGGACTACATTTTGTATATATTGTAGGGGAGTGAACTTTAGTATTTCTTGGGAAAATTCTTCTTTGACTTACAATATTTTGTTCTATTTGGGGGAGGGGAGTTTGCTTGTTAGTTACAGGTCACTTCAAGTTCAAGTCTCTTTTTATAAATTTTTTTTCTTTCTTTCTACTCTTTGGCATACTTTGTGTTAGGTTAACTACAAATTGTTAATAAATTCATTTGCTTTATAAAAAAAGAAAATAAGAAATGAGCAATGAAGATGATTATTGAGCAAGTGAAGAAAAGAATAATGAGGAAACCTCATTTAGTGCGAGAATTAAAAACGAGTCCAGTTCAAAATGGGTTTATATTATTTTTTTGATCCATAGAAATTGAAGACAAGTATAAGAGAATTTACCACAACTCACGCATCCGCTCAATCAGCTGAACTAGACCCCTCAATAAATGAATTTCTATTATAATGTATGATTATAACTTTTTTGATATAAACAAGGGTATTTCTCAACCTCGCTCACTTCTATGACATACAATCACGAGTAGAGATCCTTTCCAGTTACTGGAACTCTCCGGTAGGAGAGAGAAAGACACAAGGTGCATGGGGGACCACCTCTACAGGTGGGTTGCACATGCAACTTGTGTCTATCTCTCTCCTAGAATTCCAGTAACTAGAGAGAAGACTAACCCTACAATCACATCAAATATATATGGTGAAAAATCTCTCTCTATCTTAAAGGGGATTATAAGAACTTACTCTAAAAATCTATTGTATCTTAATTTCATATAATATATATCTCACGATTACTTCGTGGTTATTTTTCTTATAATTTTTATTTTATTTTTTTATCAGGCAGATGTCAACAGATGCAGCTCCCAACTTTGCAAGGTGTGGTCCGCACAAAAATTTCTTTCATGGTATTTGTGAGTGTAACTATCCAATCCAAAGACAGTAGCTGCTGAATCCGACCCAAGATAGAAGCATAAGGATGATAACTAGCGACGTTGTGTTTAATCAGCTCCAAAGCCAAAAGACTATCAGATTCACAAATTAGTTAGGAGATCTTTAACAAGAAATTTGGACAAAATGAAGTAGATAACTATGGTATACGTATTAAGTCTCCTTATTGGTTTGATACAGTTCCTTCGTTTTGTTTGGAGGAATTTAACAGAAATAGAATAAGACTACCTTCTTATAAGTTTGCTTTTTGATTTGCCTCCATGGATTTGGTCTGGTCCCCGTGTTTGTTCCTGTTTCTCTTTTTTGTTAATATCATCTAGGCTTTGCTGTCTGCAAGCCTTTTCTAAAAAAAAGAATTAGATAAATTTTTCTTTTGGGTGACGATCTTATGATGTCATAGTCTATTGTATTTTAATGGTCGACCTTATTAGTCTATGAAAATAATCACTATTTAAAAGAGGAATTCTATTTTTATTTATATTTTTTATATTTTTTATATTTTTTTAGACATGATAATTATATATTATAAAAAGAAAATATAGTTACATAAATAATAATAATAATAATAATAATAATAATAATAATAATAATAATAATAATAATAAATTTTATAATATTATCATGTCAATAAATAATTATACAATAGACTAATCAAATTTGAAAAATAAAAAATGTCAAAATTTTAAGTTATTTTATGACTTAGATTCGATACATTATACCTTCATCTAGTTTATAGATAATTCTTTCAATAACTCAACTTTCAACAAAAGCATTAATTGTCTTGACTTAAGTTTAAGAGAAGAGTCAAAGTCAATAAAAAAAAAGTATATTAAATGATAAAGTCTCACGACTCAACTAACACGTTAAACTTTTTCTTTTATTCAATATGAGACTCATAACACGGAATGTGATTTGATTTACCATGTTTGTTTCTACGTCCTTGCAAATCTGATGCACATCCACCAAAAGTAAGGAACCATAACTTCTACATAATTCTCCTTATTTTGACGTGGTTTTCACTGTAGACTCACATATTCAATGTGTTTCCAAACACACAGTTAATTGCAAATCAACTTCCATATTGGGTTTTGTCAAATTTTCTTGGGAAGTGGATCACTTAATAAAGTATTAATAATTATAAAAGTTAAAAATAAAAAATAGAAGTCAGGCCGTCAATGATGAATCAACAATGTAGGGTGTGTTTGGGAACCAGTTGTGTTCAACGTAATGATCGTTCAACAAAAAGCTACTCTCACATTACTTTTGTTTTTGTGCCTTGAAATGCATGTTTTTCCATTGAACGTGGGTTCAACGGTTAACCAAACACACACGTAATAGTTGAGGTTGGTGGTGATCATTTTTTGTGATATCTATTGGCATTAGTATTAGAAAGTTATTTTAGACGAGGAAAATATTAATTTATTTGATAGGTAGTGAGTGCATGCATCTTTGAGAGGTAAAGGAACATAAGAAGAAAAAGAGTTGATAAATGCAAAAGATAAAACCATAGAAAAAGAAGAAAGAGACTGAAAAGAGGAGTAAGAGTAAAATTTGGCACTTAAAAATTTAGGATTTATCCATGAAAAATTGTTGTACTACACCAAATTTTTAGAGATAAGAAGTAGAAAAGGAGAGAAATAGAAAGAAAATAAATAAATAAAAGAAAAGTAAAAAATGTGAAAGTAATTAGATATAATAGGAAGAGAAAATAAAAAGAGAAATGAGGTAAAAGATATGTAAAATCATTATACAAGTTTAGGAATATATTTATTATTTGAACAATAAGTAACTCATGTTGAGTAGGTGGTCCATTCACTCAAGGGACAAAGCTTTTTTCTGTTACCAATAGCAATCGAAATTCTAAAGATCAGAGAAATCACACGCACACAGACAGAGACAAGGATTTAATGAGGTTTGGCAAGTGCCTACGTCCTTGGGAGCAGAGCGACTGTTTCTATTATTGATAGAGCAAATAGGGTTACATCAGTTTATAAAGATAAAATAGTACAAACTTAAAATATCAACCCTATATTGTACTGGAGGGTTAAAACCCTGCACCCCCAACCCACTTATTTCGTAACCCAACAAATAGGTGACCCAAGCCCAATCTGCTCACTCATAGAATATGAGCCATGCACAACAATCTCCACCTTGGAGAATATTTGGGCCCGTGGAAGACAATAGCAAGTCCACTTCATATCTTATATGTATCCTGGGTCAGGGAGTGCAGTCATGTCTAGCACCAAGCAACATTCAACAAGTCCAAGCAATGCTTAAACTTGTTAGTTATGATCGCCTTGGCTAACATATCAGCCGCATTCTTTGAAGTGTGAACCTTCTTGTACAAAATCTGACCAGATGCCATCAACTCCCTGATCTTGTCGAACCTCACATCAATATGCTTGGTTCTAGAATGATACACCTATTTCTTTGCCAAATAGATAGCACTTTAACTATCACAATGCAACTGAACTCCACCTTGCTTAATGCCCAGCTCCTTTACTAGCCTTATGAGCCATACAACATCTTTACTAGCCTCTACTACTACCATGTACTCTGCTTCAGTTGTTGACATTTCCAAAATAGACTAAACAGTGGACTTCCAACAAATAGGCCCACCTGTAAGAGTAAAGACATATCATGTTGTAGACCTCCTGTCATCTAAATCACCAGCATTGTCGTAATCCACAAATTCCATAACTGAAGGATCACCCTATCGACTGCCAAACATGATACCATGCCCTGTTGTACCCTTTAAGTACCTGGAGATCCACTTCACTGCTTCCCAATGTTGCTTCCCTAGCTTCGACATCAACTTACAGACTTGGCTTACAGCATGTTCTAAATCTGGTCTAGTGTAAACATAGCATACATCAAGCAACTGACTGCATTGGCATAGGGAACCTTTGACATGTATTTCACCTCTTCATCTGTCTTTGGGCACTGATCTACAGAGAGCTTGAAGTGGTTTGAAAGTGGAGTACTCACTGACTTAGCATTGCTCATGCCAAACTTATCCAGCACCTTCTTAACATAGCCCTGTTGTGAGAGCCATAGTCTTTTGGACCTCCTGTCCCTATGATTCTCCATCCCAAGAATCTTCTTGGCAGGACCCAAGTCCTTCATGTCAAACTCCTTGCCCAACATGGATTGCAACTCATTCACATCACGCAAATGGTTACCAACAATCAACATATCATCCACATAAAGTAGCAGAAAAATAAAAAAGCCATCACCAAGGCTCCTTACATAAACACAACAGTCATACTCACATCGCCTATAGCCAATCCGAAGGGTGTATGAGTCAAACCGCTTGTACCACTACCTTGGAGACTGCTTCAATCCATGCAACGACCTCTTCAACTTACAAACTAGCTGGCCTGGTCCATTTTTATTGAACCCCTCTGGCTACTCCATGTAAATCTGCTCCTCTAGATTGTGAAGAAAAGTTGTCTTCACATCCATCTACTCCAAATGCTTATCCCGACTGGTTATTACCAAGGTTAACACTGCCCTAATAGAAGTATGCCTAATAACTGGGGAGAAAATCTCATCTTAGTCAACCCCTTTCTACTGATGAATCATAAAATTTATCCTTGGAGCTTGTAAAACTTGACCCTCAACTTTAGTAAAGCTAGGGATTATAGAAATTGTATAATTACGAAGAATTGGTTCAGAACCATAATTGATGTCAGAGCACGAAAATGACGACAAATGCAAATTTGCACCTACAGCAACACCCAAACACATGAGACAAAGGTTTGCGAAGAAATAATGGAACACCTAAGCATGAGCAATGGCAGAAGCAATTTTGAGGAGTTCATACCTAGCTTTAGCAAGCGTTAAAATCCATCCTCGTCGCGAGTGCTTGTTGTCGTCGTGAATACTTGGTGAGGGTTTGGGTTCGTAAGGGCAGCACAGCTGAGGGTTTAGGTAAATAAGGGCGACGGTGGTAGGGTTTGGGTTCGTGGTGGCCATGAGGTTGTGATTGGGGGTTTGGGCTCGTGGTGGTGGCAAGGTCATGGTGGGGGTTTGGATTCATGATGGCAGCGAGGACGTGGGGTTCGTGTTCATGGTGGTGGTGAGGTCGTGGTGGGGGCGGTGGCGGATCCATAAGTTTTTCTTAGTGGGGGTAAGAAATAGTTTATAATATTTTCACAAAAGAATAATATCACAAGCTTTTACAAAATACCTAATGTCATGATAAAAGACATCCAAAATAATTAATCTTCTACAAAATACAATTGGCCTCTACACGTTTTTATACTTTGAAAATATTCTATGATTTTTTCATTGTCAATACTATAAAAATTAAAAAGATTAAGTAGTAAAATTAGTATCAATTTATTCTTTTTTTTATTTCTTATATTTTTTATGGGTTTGAGTTGGTTAGGGCGGTGGGGGAGGGGGTTTGGGATTGTGATGGCGGCGAGGTGATGGTGGGGGGGTTTGGGCTTGTGGTGGAGGTGAGGTGGTGGTAGGGGGTTTGGGTTCGTGGTGGTGAAAGAGAGAAACTAGGGTTTGTGAAGAGCAGGAATAGGAGGTGAGAGTGAGAGGGAGTTTGAATTTGTATAAGGAAGAAAACCATTCAACATCGGTTCTAATTTGAACCGATGTTAGAATGCAATCTTAACATTGATGTTAGAATACTAGTT
Organism: Pueraria montana var. lobata; assembly: GCA_026413185.1. NCBI lineage: Eukaryota > Viridiplantae > Streptophyta > Magnoliopsida > Fabales > Fabaceae > Pueraria > Pueraria montana. Next base: position 7,822,202 of record CM048647.1, read on the forward strand.
CAACACTGATTTAACAAAAATCGAAGTAGAAAGAAGTTTTCAACATCGGTTTATAAATAATCGATGTTGTAAAGTTGCGTTTAATTGCAAAAATGCCACCACGCCATTTACTACTTCTGGTTTTGAACAACCAATGTAGTAACGACGACGTAAAATATGTTTCGTGTAGTAGTGTGTGCTTCTAAAATAGTTATCCCTTGGAATGAATTAATGTTGTAAAAGTTACTTTATATTGGTTCAAATTAGAACTGGTGTGAAAATACTTTTTTACATTGATTATTCTGCTGTAACAGATGTAAAATAGTTGTTTTAAATAAAAAAAATACAACTGCATCACTTTCTACATTGGTTGTTTAACAAACAATGTAGAATGCTGACCTAAAAAGTTTTTTTTTGTTGACCATAATATTGGTACGGAGTATTCACTACCGGAAGCAGTGAGTAATCTCCATCGAGGACTGTGAGCCCACACAAAAGAGGGTATTCCCCTCCCAACATTGTCTATTTATAAATTTTGAATTACACCAAAAATACTCACTAGATATGTCCTCCCCTTCGCGCACACATAATTTTATCAGGGTAATGGAAAACATGATAAAATGACAAAAATGAAAAACAAATAAAAATAATAAATATAACATTAAAATTACATAAGGGGGGGGGGGGGGGGGGGGGGAAGGTTCATTTTAGAATTAATTACTAATTTGGTCCCTAAATTATTTAAAATGACTAATTTGGTTCCTAAATTTTTAAACACTCCAATTGGTCCTCTAATTTTAAAAAATGCTTCAATCAGGTCCTCTCCATCACTATTCATAAGTGAAAACCGCCACTATTCGTAAGTGAAAATCGTCAGAATTTGACAAAAAAGACCTGATGGAAGCATTTTTAAAAATTAGAGACCTGATTGGAGCATTTGAAAATTTAAAGACTAAATTGTGTCATTTTAAATAAATTAGGGACTAAATTAGTAATTAAGCCTTCGTTTTATTACACAAGTATGGTGCCCGTGCTTTTGCATGGGTTATCACTTTTTTATTAATGTTATCTAATAACATAATTTGAATTAATACATTAAATAATGATGAGTTCTTCCATATTTCATTTTACTTGTTTTTTAGGTGGTAGTGTATGTTATTCATGCATTATAAATATGTGTTTGTGTGAGCTATTGTTTTATCAATAACATCTTTTCTAATTATTATGAATAAACAAATACATGTTTTTACTTATTTTTATTTTTTCCTTAATCTTTATCCAAGTGTGATTTTGGTTAATTTAATTGTTTTCTTGACAATTATTTGAATTTAGTGTGTTGGATATTTGTATGGATAAAACATATTTTCTGTTTAGTTAAGTAGATTATGACAACTTATTGTGTGATTGTGTGTTGGATTAGGATTGAAAAAACAACCATTATATTATTGGGGTGGGTGGGTTTAGAGTTGATGGAAAATTTGCATTAATCAACTTTGAATTTGGTGGATGAAAAAATAGACTATCTAGATCACCACCAAAGGCTTAATATCAGTTATACAAGATGATTATGTCAAGGTATTTCTTTATATAATATTAACCTGTATATTTCCTTTAGAATGTACTAATTGGTTAAAATTCTTCCACCTTATTTCTCTTCCATAAAATAAGAAAATATAATAAAATTAATTCATTAAAATTACAATCCAAATACTATTATAGAATATAAACATAGGGGGCGTTTGTTTCATGGATTACTTTTTTAATCATGGGAATATTTTTTCTAGAGAATATGACATGGGAATAACATTCCCAGCCGGGACGGATCCAGAAACCTATTAAATGGGAGGCTGGATTTTTTTTCTTCCTTTATAATTATTTAAATTTCTAATTTAATAAATAATAATTTTTAAAAAAATATTTATTATTTTTACATGTAAAACTGAAATTAATTTTTATTTTAAATGATAATAACCTTAATTGTTACCACAATAACAACAAATACACAACTAGTTTTACATAATTTTACACTAATTATCATCTTAACTATCGTAACAATAATAGCACAACTAGTTTTGCACAATTTTATACTAGTTAACCTTAACTAGTATTATAATAATAACATACAGAATTAATTTTACATAATTTTATACTAACTAATTTAAAAATATATATGTATATACACGAAAAATCCTGAGTGAGGGGGGCTAGCGCCCCTGCCCACCCCCCTTTGCATCCGTCCCTGATTCCCCAGGTAGAGAAATGCTAGTGTCACTCTCTCTAATACTCTCTTTCCGATACTCACCGTCTCTAACACTCTCTTTCTTATACTCTCCTTGTGATTGATTGAAATTTATTGAAAATCACCAATTTTGGTGGATCTCACATCTCATTTAATGATTCTCTCTCCTTATTTAGATGTGGGACCCACTAAAATTGATAATTTCCAATATATCTCAACAATCACATAGAGAGTATCAGAAGCTAATCAAACATACTTTTATGTAATTCCTATAAATACAACATCATAATTTGAAAAAAATATAATTAAACAATAATGTATCATTAAAATTAATAATAAGATATTTTTTATATATTAAAGTGTTTATTTTTACTCGTGTATACTATTTGACTGACAACAATTATGTATTAATAATTTTTGAAACACTATAAAAATTTTAAACTACAAAAAACTAAAAATAAAATGTCTAAGGTTTCCCTATGGGTAAAAAAGTCTAGCAAAACTTCATTTCTTTATTATATAAAAGATACGAATATTGATAATATATATATATATATATATATATATATAAAAGATATGAATTTAGTGGGTTGTACATTTGCACATATATAATATATTTTTTTTAATTAAGTAGAGCATGACAACTTATTTTAGGCAACACGTTGTGTGTTGGGATTCGAAAATAGCCATTACCTTCGATCTTTTGTATAAGAAATAAATAACTAATACATTTGAAAATGAGATGTCAGGATGAGGAGTGATTATTTTAAAGTTACTCTTAGAGTAATTTGATTCCTCCAATAAGACCAAATATTTCACTTATTTATTTTTTATATAAAGGGTTGAAGATTGTATTGCATAAGTGTAGTGGGGTGGGTGGGATTGTTGGGGAATTTGCATTTACCAAGTTTAAATTTGGTGACCATCTAATTACCACTAAATGCTTGATAATATTTATTTATATAAGATTGTTTTTTATACCATAGTATAGGTTCAAAGTATTCATCGATTTTATTGATGACTAATCTGCGAGAAATCTATTTGAACACTTTTAATGTGATCTTCTCTCTCAATCACGTTTTTTTACTCACAAATTAGTCTTAATATGTTGTAAATATAAAAAATTACACTCTAATTTAATAATATATTGTCATATAATTTCATCTAAAGTAAAGTAATAAAGTGTATATTTTTTTAAAACAAAATAAAATTGAAAACAAAAGACTATGCATACTTCCATAGAGGATAATTTACAATTTATTATAGGCAAATGCTAATAAGTGTCCTTAGGACATTGGTTAAGAAAGTAAAAGATGACAATTTTTTATTGGGATATGTAAAAATGCATTCTTCTATGATTTTTTAAATGCGCTTCTATGTGATTTCTAATTAAAACCTTCCTCTTTTAATTCCTTAATCAATGTCACTAGGGCTCTAGTTAGCAAGATCCTTCAACATAAAGAACATTAGAAATATATTACAGAAATTCAAAATATACATTTTGCTTTCATTCTTGAAACTTATATCTGACACTATGACAACTAATGGGAGTTTTTTTTTGACAAAAACAACTAATGGGATTTAAGAACCAAATTTAATTATTTGAAAAATATATAATAAATATAAAAGAAAAGATAATAGGTGATGCATATTATTATTAAAATAGTATTTATTAATTTAATAATTTTTTAATTTTTTAAAAATGAAATTATAACATACGTGTTTTTGTATTTTTATTTATTTATATTACAAATGAAATGGTTTTCAGAAATTAACTTGGCTTTTATTTAAAATTTATCTGATTCATTAGTATCTTATAAAAATATCCATGCAATTAATTTCATTGTTAGTTTTATTTAAAATTTAAATCGAAAGTAAAAATATAAATGAAGGTAAAACAAAATGGTATATACAAAATATTAAAATATAATAAACTTCCTTATCAAAGGCTTTTGGGAGTTGCTAAATAAGTTGATTAATTACTTCTGCAAAAGGATGATTGGTGCACTAACTTTTTGAGCTGTATCCGAAAGTCTTTGCATTGATCAGGAAAGGAAAGAAAAAAAAAGTGTTGTCCCATCAACTGGTAAAAGTTACTTGCTAGCACTTAAGGAAATTTTGACACTTGTCCACCCAAAAAATCTCAAATATTATATAAGATTATTATATAAGATGATGATGGTTTTTTTGTTCTAATCCAATAGAATTCAAAATATTATTTTATCTCTTATTTTTGGACGGACCCACCCTTTCCATTATATATACAGGGTAGAGACTAGAGAGACCTATTGGGGGACAAAAGAATAAATAAATCAGTGCATCATCTTTCTGGGAATTTTCGTCTAAATATAATTACTCATTCTGGGAATTTTCGTCTCGTCACTTTGCTGGTCTAAGCTAAGGAGTGCTTTCTTTTCTCTTGGGTACTTTTGGGCTCATAGCTGGTATGATTCCGTACCCCCTTTCTTGTTTTCTTCTTTACTCCATTGCTATAGCTTGAAGTATCATCTGTGTATCATTGCATTGTGCTTTGCTTCATCCTCCCTGTATGATTACTCGTTTCTTTAATTTCTTTATCCATTCATTATGCAAATTTTTTCTGTGATAAAATGTTTAGAATCAACCCAATTACTGGGCCTTGGTATCTCCAAGGCTCAGGAAATCCAACCCTTGCGCATACAAGACGCACCATGGTTTGAGCGAACATCACCACACTTAATTTTTATTTTTTTTCTCGTCACTCTCACACACAGAACACAGAGGTGAGCGTTTCACTCGCTGCATCAATAAGAACAATTATCTCACTCACCTTTTTTTCTCTCAATTACATCTACTCACTGATTTTCCACACACCCCACTTCCATAGATAAGAAATACATAGTGATTTGGACCCACACAGAAACATTCATAGTGATTAAATTGAGTACTTATATGAGAAAAGAAAAAACTTAGATGCACAAAATATTTTTGAATAGTTATATTTGGACATTTTAACGTCACAAATACTATAATATTTATAATTTTTCTTTATATCTCTTTTTTTTATCATGTTATTTATCATATTTATATTTCTCTTTATTTACTCTCTTTCACTCTTTAACTATCACCTAGCATAATAATTTTCATGTATCATTTTCTAATTATTCTTCTAAAAATTTTAGGAGGCCAAATTTTTTTTGGCTTAAATATGTTTTAGTTCTCTCAAATTTGAGTTACTTTTGTTTTTGGTCTCCTAAATTTAAATTTCTTTTCTTAATTCCTTAATTTTAAAACAATACTCTTTTTAGTCTCTTTTCATAAAAAAAATTCTCAGATTTATTTTGAGGTGACTGAGATATTATTTGTTTTTTATGGGCTAAATGTCACTTCTGATTATTTATCTTTTTTTTATTCATTTTGGTTCTTTATCTTTTAAAAAGTTCATTTTAGTCCTTTTAAATTGATTCAAAATGATCCTTCCATCCATTTAAAATTGACATTGTTAATAATATAAAGATATTGACGACTAAAAACCGCCCAAAAATATAAGCTTTTCAATTCTTCCCCTTCATCCTCCTCTTCTTCTCCCTCCACAAAACCAGATCTTGAGACCTGCAATTTGGAATCGGAAGAAGGCGAAGCAGATAGTGATGGAGGCGGTTGTCAGTGGAGCGGTCAAGGTTCAAAATGACTTTTTCGGTGTCGCTTTTTTGTATCAATTTCAAGACCTAGGTTTTCAAGATCTGGGTTGTCGTGTTCTTCAATGAGACTAAAGTGAGAGGGGGTGTATGACATCGGATGTGCAGTGACCGATGATGGTGATGTTGCTAGTTGATGCGCAATGGTTGTCGCCAACGCATCGATATCATTTTCTTCTCTCTTTTTTCTTCTTCTTAATTGCATGTTTCTTTTGATTTTTTTAATGATTGGTCTGATGATTGATAGTGATTCAATTAAAAAAAGAATGGCTCGACTATTCATGGTTTGCTATTGGGTGGATTGAAAAAAGAAAGGAGGAAGATGGAGGGAGTAGAGAGAGTGAAGGGAGAAGAAGAGGGAGGGAGTAGAGAGAGCGAAGGGAGAAGAAGAGGAGGGGGAAGGGGAGAACTAAGAAACACATTTTGTGGCAGTTTTTAGGCGCCAATATTTTTATTTTATTAACAACGTCAATTTTAAATGGACAAAAGTATCATTTTGAATCAATTTAAAAACATAAATGACAAAAAATGTAATTTTCAAAAGATAAAGGACTAAAGTAAACAAGAAAACAAGATAAAGGATCAAAAATGACATTTAACCTTTTTTAAAGCTGAGAGCCTAAAAAAATAAATTTAAATTTAGGGATTAAAAATAAAAGTAACTCAAATTTAAGAGATGAAAAATATATTTAAGCCAAATTTTTTTTTTATAATTTATATGCACTTAAAAAAAATTGGGGACCTTAGTTAGCCCCTCTGGGTCTACCCTTCCCCCCACCCCTAATAGGTAAGAGCATCATCTTTTCCTTCCGATGTGACTGTCACACCTCCGTTTTCCAGTCTCCCTCCTCCGACCATGCTTGGTCGCCATATATGGAGTTGCCATTTTCCATGTGGCTGAACATTGTCCCTACCAATAGCTGTGCTTTATGGTTTATTATTTTCTATTCATTTACTTTATTTTTTTTACTTTAGTTTTTATTTATTTATGGCTTTTGCTATATCCACTTCTCAATTTTGTTAAGTACACTCCCATTTATTTTTCTCTTCTAATTTTTATTATCATATATACTATTTATACCCATAACATTGATACATAATTATTATTCCAAAATGTACTTTCCAGAACAATGTTTTGTTTTTAACATTGTAGAAAATACTTTTCATAATGTTAAAAAATAAAATTGTGTTCCAGAAAGTATTTTCCATAATGTTGAAAAATAAAATTGCATTATGGAAAATACTTTCCAGAATAATTTTGTTTATCTTAACATTTTGGAAAATACTTTCCGGAATACTGTTTTTCCATTATGTTAAGATAAACATCTGAAAAAATTCAAACAATATTAGGACCATTAAAAACCCCTGTGTAAAGGAAAAATTATACAATAATGAAGCAATTGATGTGGAGAATATTGATATTGGTCGTTCAATATGGGCAACTCTAAGAGATGCTCCGTCGCAGCAATTTAAACAAATTTAAGATGTAGTCGTACGTTGCTGCACATATAGGTGAGAGACATCAATGGTGTTGTGTGGGTGAACAAAATAAAATAAGAAAGGAAAGTAATTGGGAGCATAAACATACTGCATTGAAGTTTAGAGGATGAAAAAGCCCTAACACTAGAGCAAGAGATCGATCAAGGGAGGACTAAAAGGAGACTAAAGCAAGAGATCGATCAAGGGAGGACTAAAAGGAGACTAAAGCATGAGATCAAATGGAGGATGAAGGGAGTGAAAGAGAAGACGGAGTGTGATGAAAGGGAGAGGAATGTGTTGTTGTTATGAAAGAGGGAATGTGTTGTTGCGCTGAAAAGAGGAGTGAGTGAGGAAGAGAAAAATGTTTGAAAGGAAAATTTATTTAAGTAATTTAATTTTTTTAAAAAGAAAGGGGAATGCACTTAGAAAAAAAGGGAGTAGATTTACTTTCCCTTGAATTGGATCCTTTTGCTTCCCTATGTCCGAAGGTGATGGGCCCAATTTTTTTTTCTCTCTTTTTATCTTTCCATCATAATTCCCTAATATTCACTTTGTTTTGTTTTGTTGGTTCTCTTCATGTTAAGATTAATAATAAAAATTAATTCCTAAAGATAATTTACATAAATTATAAGATTGGGGTTTTCCTCTCTTTTCTTGAGCCATTTGTTTTATTTTAGCAAGATTATTAAATCAATATCAAACACTTCTAAGATAGTAATGGACAATAAAAACATGGATTTAATGACTTTCATGTTGGATGCAAAGCCTACTTGGATATCATGAAAATCTCATCTAGAACATGTCTCTACATGAGTATTTTATATCTGTTAGGTCACCTATCGTCATGACTAATATTCTGTAAAAAAATTTAGCTCTAGACACTAAGGAATGCCTAAAGATTTAATGTCTTGACAATATTTATCTAAATTAAAATTTTAGGCGTAATTTCACTTTTTACTCTCAATATTTTACTTTTTGGAAAATTTTAGCTCCAACAAATTAATTTAGTGCATTTTACTTCCAACTTTTTAAAAAACTTGCAAATTTTACCTTATGTAGTTGAGCTGACATGTGCTGACATAATTGCACCTTTGGTAAAATATGACAAATTAATTTGTTCGGATAAAATTCGCCAAACAGTAAAAAGATGGGGGTAAAAGGTGCATTTAAGCCTAAAATTTTAATTAAAAAATATCAACCCACAAAACATTTTTCTACTAAAAGAACTATGTAACTCTCACCATTGCAACAAGAGATATGTCCAAAAACCTGTCAAGATAAAAAATAAATTTAATCTTTTTTCTTGATAAAATTCTTTTAAAATAATTATAATCAAATAAAAATAAAATAAATCTTCAAAAAATAAAAATGCATGTGTGTAAATAAGTTCAAATAAATAAAATATTTAATAATGAATAAAATTAATAATTTTACAAGGGAGTAAGATAATTTTATTTTCACACAATAGGTTAAGGGTAACCCGTTTCCTCTGCGTATTAATCGCCTTTCGTATCCATTTTTTTTTTATTAGAGACCATTTTCTTACATTAGGATTTTTCATATGTTTTCACACTAATTTTGAATGTAAATTCATGAAAAAATTTATGACATGTGAAACTAGTGATTTTTTAGGGATATATACATATATATACATATATACATATATATATATATATATATATATATATATATACATCTATATATACATATACATATACATATATATATATATAATATATATATATATATATATATTGTTATCTCCTCTTGTATTTGTTCTTTTCAATGCTTGTGAGACTCTAATATGTGCTTCTAACTTCAAGGACATGGGTTTATAATCTTCACATATAATATAAATATAATTTTTAATGTAAATTCATGAAAAAAATTTATGGCATGCAAACCGTGGATTTTTTAGGGCTATGTTTTTGGTCCCCTATACTTTTTGCAAATTTCACTTTTAGTCTCTAAACAAAAATTTTAATATTTTTGGTCCTTATACTTTTTTCTCTATTTACAATGTTAGTCCCTACTATTGATTAACAACATTAATTGATGATATAACAGTCACTTTGACAGTCCAATAATTTGTCACCTTATCAAGGAGTTTGTACTTTTCTTTAGTGTACAGAAGTGTCAAGTGAATGAGAACCTTGACGCTTGTTGCAAGAAGGTTCAAAAGTTGAGACCCTTAATAACTTGACATGCGTCCAAAAAGTTTTGTAAATTTATATAGGGATGATTATTTAATAAAATTAAACTAGTTATGCATATATATTGCCTACTTCATTGCTCCTTATCAACTCTCATCTTTATATTCCGATACTTTTCTGCAGACATGCTTGGCTTGGCTTTTGCTGTTGTTTTCCTTTTGACTGCTTTTGCAGTGTTATCTAACTGTGGCCATTCATCGCCTGGCTGCATTGAAGAAGAGAGGCAAGCTCTTCTAAGGATCAAAGGAAGCTTCAAAGATCCATCATCAAGGCTTTCCTCTTGGGAAGGAAGTGATTGTTGCCAATGGAAAGGTGTAGGTTGCAGCAATGTTACAGGACATGTTGTCAAGCTTGATCTTAGGAATCCTTGCTTCCCATTAAGGGGTCAAGGAGATTTTCAATCAAACTGTCCCTTTTACAACTATGTGCTTGAAGCTCAACATGTTCATCCTTCTATATTGCAACTTAAATATCTCACTTATTTAGACTTGAGTGGAAACAGATTTCATAACAGCACAATACCAATGTTCATCCAATCTATGGAGCAGCTACAAGTCCTTTCTCTCTCTAGCTGTCGTTTTTCTGGGAGGATCCCACACAATCTTGGGAACCTCACAAAATTGATCTCCCTTGATCTTAGCTTCAATCCTCTTCTGCATGCTGATGACTCTGATTGGATGTCTCAACTTTCATCACTCCAATACCTTGACATGAGTTATATGTATCTTGGTCAGGCACAAAATTTGTTGCAGGTACTCAGCAGGCTTCCTTCTTTGTTAAGAATAGAGCTGGAGGATTGCAGACTAAACGAGTTGCACCCTCATCAACTTGTTAAAGACACAAACGTTTCCACAGTGCAAGTCCTCAATCTCGCGGATAATGGACTTGAAGCCCAAATTCAAATTCTGGATGCTTTTCAAAACATGACTTCCATTACAGAGATTGACCTTTCTAACAACAACCTGAATTCCACTCCATTCTGGCTGGCAACCTGTATTAACCTTGTGAATCTACATGTTGGAAGTAATGCTCTTTACGGCTCACTTCCATCTGCTTTACAGAATCTGACTTCCTTGATTTCCCTCGACCTTTCAGAAAACAATTTTGATTCTGTTCCATTGTGGTTAGGCGAGTTAAAGGGTCTTCAATTCCTCAGTCTTTCAGGAAATAACATAAGTCATATTGAGGGATCTCTAGCATATACTCTGGGAAACTGTTGTCATCTTCAAGCATTAGATATGTCAAGGAACAATGTTCATGGAGATTCACTTGGGAGCAATATACAATCAGGATGCATTAGTTATGATTTAATGCAACTGTCTTTGAATATCAATGAACTTGATCGTTTCCCAGCATGGTTGGGGCAGCTTGTAAGCCTAGAAGTGCTTGATCTTTCGGAAAACTCTTTAAAAGGTTTGATTCCTCAGACTATTGGTCAACTCAAAAAATTGGACACCCTTTATCTTGATAAAAATAATTTACATGGAAACATTCCCAATAGTCTTGGTCAACTTCTAAACCTGCACAACCTAGACATCTCCCTAAATCATTTAGAGAGCTTGATTTCTGACATAAGATGGCCTAAGCAACTTGTTTACTTGAACCTCACCTTCAACCATTTCACTGGGTCACTTCCCCATGATATTGCTGATAGATTGCCCAATGTTACTCACTTGCTTCTTGGAAACAATCTCATAAGTGGTTCCATTCCTAACTCATTGTGCAAAATACACTTGTACAACCTTGACCTTTCAAGCAACATGTTATCTGGTGAAATTCCTAATTGTTGGAGTGCTACTCAAGAACTAATCAATGAGATAAATTTGGCATCTAACAAATTATCTGGTGTTATTCCAAGTTCTCTTGGCAAACTACCTACTCTGGAATGGTTGCATTTGAACAATAACAGCCTTTATGGGGGTTTTCCATCATCATTTAGAAATTTAAAGAATCTTTTAATTTTGGATCTAGGAGAGAACCATCTGTCTGGGTTTATACCTTCATGGATAGGGAACATTTTCTCCTCAATGCAGATTCTAAGGCTACGACAAAACAGATTGAATGGAACCATTCCTTCAGAACTCTGCCAACTTTCTGCACTGCAAATCTTAGACCTTTCAAACAACAACTTGATGGGCTCAATCCCTCACTGCATTGGAAATCTAACAGGAATGGTTTTAGGAAAGAAATCTTTTGTCATCCAACCTAGTAATGGGACTACATATTATGAATGGTATGAACAAGAGGTCAGACAAGTCATGAAAGGAATAGAACTTGACTATACCAGAAATCTAGAACTGGTAGCCAACATGGACTTGTCAAATAACAATTTGAGTGGATCTATTCCTGATGGAATTACACTGCTTTCTGCATTGCAAGGCCTAAATCTATCATACAATCATCTGTTAGGTCATATCCCTAAAAGGATAGGGGACATGAAATCACTAGAATCTCTTGACCTCTCTCATGACCAACTTTCAGGCAATATTTCAGACAGCATATCAAGTTTAACTTGGTTAAGCCATTTAAATTTGTCCTACAACAACCTTTCAGGACCAATTCCCAAAGGAACTCAATTGTCAACCCTTGATGATCCTTTCATTTATACTGGCAACCCATTTCTTTGTGGAACTCCACTGCCAAATGAGTGTTCTGCTGATGATTCCCATCATGGCAATGAAGATGAAGATGGCAAAGAGGATAAACGGAAGATATCGTGGTTTTACTTGGTCATAGCACTTGGCTATGCTATTGGATTTTGTGCTGTGATTGGAAGCTTATTGCTGAACACGAGTTGGAGAAATGCTTACTTTAAAAGCATTGATGAGACATCGCATACTGTAAATGTAACATTTGCATTACAGTTAGCAAGGATTCAGAAAAAGTTGTATAGGGTTGCTAAGTGATAGTGTCTTTATGCCTTTTACATCTGTTTTATGCCCTTGGAAGATTTCAAGTTTATTTTGCTTGTTTAGAAGTTGCTTCGCCTCTTGTAAATAACTAATAAAGCTAAATGTAATATTTCCATTGTCGTGCCAATAGTACTTCTGTATTATTCTAGTTCAGTTAATAATTTGCAAATATCAGGTTTAGCTTTCCTATTCATCAATAATCCGAATCTTGCTTCATTTGGAGGAAGCTGGTTTGTGGAAACTACCTCCAGCGTTGATTGATCATTGTTATATAACCCATATGTTTTGGTTAATAAGAACCAGTTCTTGGAAACTACCTCCAGCGTTGATTGACCAATGTTGCTTGACTTTAATTGGCTCAACAATGTTTAGTGCTTCCATGTAAAACAAAAGCCAATATGAACGCTTAAAGGTGCATTTGCAATAGTGTTGGTCTATTGCTTGACTTTGGTTGGACTATATGCTCTGTGCTTTCATGGTAATTTACACACGTCAATTCAATTGTTCCAAACAGCATATGTTCAATGCTCATGGAAAAATGTACAAAAGCCAATACAAATGCTTAAAGGTGGTTCTAGCGTATAGGTGGGTTCTAGCTTTTCTGCCCATTGCTTTCCTCAAGACTGTGTTTGGTAGGGGGGAAGAAATAGAGAGAGGGGAAGTAGGTAGGTGAGAAAAGAAAAGAAGAAAAATAGGTAAGAAATAGAAAGAAATAAAGGTGGTTTGGTAGAATAGAAATAAAGTGAAAATAAAAAAGAAATATTTGAATTAAAGTAATTTGGTATGTAAAAAAGAAAAAAAGAATTTATAATGACAGTACTTTAATACCCTTCCAGTTAGGTGGGTTGTTTTTTTTTTTTTTACTCTAATTGCATCGAGCCTTTTACATAGACTAGTTTTCCATCCCGTGCATTGCATGGATATAAATAAGATCAAATATTTTAATTGAAAATATAATTAAGGATTAATTATTTTTTCTATTTTTAAACACTTTTATTAATTTCATAAATTGAAAATTTGTATAAAAAGTTATATATTTTTGCCAGCATATTTAATAAAAAATAGTTTTATATTTTATTGTTAAATTATTTAATTATTGTTAAACTATATTTGTTTAAGCATCAATTTGCAAGCATTGTTAATGTATTATTTAATTTCTTGTTATTGCAAAGTTGAAATCTATTGTTTAACTATGAATACATGATTAATATATATTGTTTTATCTATCGTCAATATACCACATATTTTGATTTTGGAGAATACATTGCAAATACAAATATCTATAACAAAGAGAGAGAGAGAGAGAGAGAGAGAGAGAGTGAGAGAAGTTTTATGAATTCCAAAACGTAACTTGGGCATATCTTCACTTAAGAATTTTTTTTTCTACTATTGTTAACACCATATACACAAACGGGCTTCACCCTTAGAAAGATAGTTCATGCGAAATTAATAATATATTTAGTTCATTTTGGATTATAATAGTATCTTTTTCTTCGTCTCTTATAGTCATTAAAACTAATTAATTTTCTATTTTATTGTTTATTTTAAATAAATAATTATATATATAAATTATTTTGAAATATACATAGAGATCAATGCAACCCGTGCAAATGACCTGTATATATATTAGGCTAAAATGAAATTTTGATTTCTCTATTTTACTCAATTTATAGTTTGGATTCTCCTTAAAAAAATAGAGATATTTAGTCTCCTGTTTTACAAAAAATTGAGGATTTTGATCTAACCGTCAATTTCATGGCATTGACCGTGATGTCTAATGATGACTATGCTGATGATGTGTTTATTTTTCATTTTTTTATTTAAAAGTGCATAGTTTTTTGTTAATTAATTAACATAATAAGAAAATTGAACGATAGATAAAAATTGTGTATAATTTTTAGTTTTTAATTAAATCCATATTAAATTAACTGATCTACTAATCAAACATATTAATTAAAAAACAATATTATAATGTCATGTCAATGAATTAGTTGTCAACGCTTTTGAATTAATAGTCAATGTTCTGAAATTGATGGTTGGGACTTGGGACCAAAATCCTCGATTTTGTAAAATATGAGAACTAAATATCTTTATTTTTTTTTATAGGGGAACTAAAAATATATTTTAACCTGTATATTAATAAGATGATATATACTAAATTCATCAATGCAATGCACAACCAATAGTTGCTATATACATATCATATAACATTTATAAATAAAGATTAATATAAATTCTTACAAAATAAATCATTTTTTATTTTTATCTCTGACGATTGTTGACTAATTTATTTTTTTATGGATTAAAATTCAACAAAATACTTTTATATAAAATGAACATTTAATGAAAGATAGTTGTTTTTTCATGTAACCAAAGGAAAATTATAGTAATTATTTAGTATGGTATCTGACAGGTTGTGACTTTTTTTATGTTATTTAGTCATTAATTTATATAATTTTTTCGTAATGACTTAATCACTTTCTATTAAGTGAAAGAATAAAAAAAAAGTTTCTATTATGTGATGTTAATTAGTATGTGAAGTATTTATACTATCTTTTCATTGACTTAAAAAGTAATTGGTCAAAATTCTTTAGAACATAGTAATTAGTAAAATAAAATTACCATATCTCTCCTCCATAAAAATATAAAATAAGAAAATATAATAATAAAGTTTTGAGAAAAATTTGAGTGGTCCTAGCCTACCTTCAATTTAACACTTCCACTTGAAGCGCAAAACAAAACTGTCACTGTTAATAATTTTATTAAAAAATGTTATGTTAAAAATGTACTTTTTTATTTGACACTTCTTAGCAATTTTTTAAAATTTATATTTTAAGTAATCTTCATATATGTTTTATTTAATTTATTTTAGAGAAATAAATCTTATTAATTTTTAAGAGAAGTTTAGAAAATAAGAGATTATTTTATTAAATTTATATTAAATCAAGGATGTTATAAATAAAGTTTGTATGATATTACAATTCGACTATATTTCGCTGTAAAAAAATTGAACTATATTTCAGTCAAGGGCTTTAATAAAAATCGTTAATTAAGTCATTTTATAATTTTTTAGCTGAAATTTTTTAATTGTTATATTAGAAATAAATTTCTATATTTCCTTAACCTTATATTATTTTTTTATTGTAATGTACACTTTTATAAAAAAATATTAATCACAGTTAAAATAATTTTTTTTATAAAATTACTTTTATTAAACAAGTCGATTTAATAAATGAAAATATTACTAAAATTAATTAATATTATTATTTTTATAAAATAGTTAATATTTTAGAAATGCCAAAATATACATTAAAGATATATTAGAAACAAAAATATTTCTAACATCAAATGCCCATCCCGTATAGCAATAGTGAGCCTTTCATGTTTAAAAGTGATATAGTCCATTCAATACACTTTAAACAGTATAGGAGCAATGCTATTGCATTGTTTACGCTTGTGTCTCTGGAAGGTAGCTTTTGGGCTGGGAAAATTTTTTTCTCACACAATGACATGTGTCCTTTGAAAAAAGCTGGAGCCTTAAGAACTTGACAGTTGTCCTTCAAAAGGTTCTTAAATTCATATAGGGATTATTAGTTTATAGTTGATACCCATATTTCCCAGTGGTGTATGTGAGTGTGACTAAGCCAAGGCACATGATACATGACCCCAACGTGTTCACATGGAACACCATGATCAGGGGCTATGCTGAAAGTCAAAACCCGAGCCCTGAACTTGATTTCTATTGCCAATGATAGTGTCTTGTATTGAACCTGACACTCACACTTACCCTTTTCTTTATAAGGCTATTTCAAAGTCATTGAATGTTAGAGAGGGGGAGGCAATGCATTCGGTTACAATAAGAAATGGGTTTGAGTCGTTGGTTTTTGTTCAGAACAATTTGCTTCTTATATACATAATCTCCCTTTGAAGCCTTGCTTTTTTATTCCACGAGGGTTCAAGGGGTAATATGGTAAGTATGTTTGAACAGTGTAAAATTACATATGAGAGTCGATTTACTGTGCCGTGGGACCACCCAAAAATTCAAATTTTTTGTTGCCATTTCACATGCACCAAACTGCCGAAATTCGTCATGCACCGTGCCTTCCCTGCCTTTTCTCTTCTCTTCTGCTGTATTTCACCCTACCAAATACAGTGTAAAGGTTGGTGGGCTTTGGCTTGACTATGTTTGGTGCTTCCATAGAAAAAAAAAAACAGTTAATTATGTTTTTAGTTTCTAAACAGAATTTTGACTGGTTTTAGTCCTAAACTTTTATCCCCTTAATGCTTTTTAGTCTCTATAGTCAAATATCACTCTTAAATGATGATGTGACATTAATTTTATTATTATTTTATTATATTTAGTGCGGGTTCATTTTTTGGCAGTTAAAAACTACAAGAAATTACTTTTCTAAAATGTTTAAAATGAATTAAACAATTTTGCTTTTGTCGATTTTCCCCTTTTGTGCATCAATCAACACAAGTCCAATTTTTTTATCCGCAAATGTTTGTTTGTTAGTTTTGTTAGAAATGTTAGTGGGAGGGATTTGAACCTGCGACCTCTCTCTCCCCCCATCTCCCTTTACCCTTAGTCCTTTCTTCCTAATCACCAAGCCAACGTTATATCTCCCAACGCAAGTCCAAATGAAAAAAACAAAGATCTAAAATGACAATCAGAATCAGTACAGGCACAAGTTCATATTAAAATCAAACACAAATCTAGAAAAATAAAAAAGTAAAAAAAGAAAAAATAAAATTTGAAACCCACAACGACCTCAACTGTAATCCCTGAGGAAATCGAAAAACAGGAAGGCGGCGGTGCATGCCTTTCATCTCTTTGACTCTTCCTCGCGCTATCGCTACAACTTCTTTATAATTCCCAAAGTGAAACGCGACATTTTCGTGACCCATTTATGCTATGCTGCTCATTTCATTTTGATGACCCATTTGTCGAGTCTCGAGGTTGGTTCGTAGAGGAAGAGAACGATGGAGACCCGACGGGGATTGGATTTGTGCTCAGAATTGACATCAAGCTCTTCTTCCTCATCTCATCCGGTGCATCTTTTCACATTCATGGCTTCTTTCAATCGATAGACATATCATTTCCACTCACAACCATAATCCTGCATAAGGTGGGGCTTGGTCTATTGGGTGTGTCACCAATGTTGAGTATTTCATCGTGGATCATTGTGATTGCATGGTTCGTGTACATTTTGAAGAATGAAATGCATAAGCACGAATTATTGGAGACGTGGTACTTCTAAATTTTGATTTTGCTTGCTGGGTTGCTCCCTCACCCTTATCTGGCTCTCGATTCCCTTTCTATTTGGTAAGTGATTTTCTTCCAATCTATTTTAATAATTGAAATAATACAAAAGAATTATTAAGTGATGTAAGTGTTAAAATTTGACATCTAATTGATCGTGTCCCATCATCTATCTATCTATCCTTCTATCCCTGCTCTATATTCATCTTCAAGTATAGTGATTTCTAAAGCAACTCCCTTTAAACATGTAGTGGGCAATTGACTAAGTGAAATATCACAAGCATTGTGAAGCACCTGTGCAAACATTTTTTGATGTGGCTGAGAGGGAAGCTTGGGCGAGAATCATGGAACATCATAATCAGCCAGAAAACTCCACGGGATAATGGGAAAAGCCATAATCTTTAGAGAATGAAGACTATTGTTTATTCTTTATGTCTTTAGTTTTGATGATGATGTTTTGTAAAGATTGTAAAGCTCCCAGTATGAACTCTAGTCTAGTAGGTTATGTGTTATAGTTTTAATGCTTAAATGTGTGTGATTCATGAATCTAGGCTAAAAACCATTTTGGTTTTCTCATAATTGATCTCCAAAGTGAAGATCCAGGGCTTATATTTGTTTAGAATTGAATCTGGGCAAAAATCTTTTGAAAAATCATAAGGTTTCAATCCAAGAACAACATAATCAATTCACTACGCCAAAAATAAAGATAGATAGCGTTTTAGGAAAAAAAAAAGGCTCTTTAAAAGAAACACGAAGCTTGCAGAAGTTGTTTATTTAAATAAGCGTTGTAAATTATAAAACACGGAGCTTATTTAGAGTGTTCGTTCAAATAAGCGCTATAGTTTCTCACTAAAATTTTATGCTGGAATTTTCCTCAAACTCTCTCTCGACTCCTTTCCTCCCTACCCATCGCGCAACTCCGCCAACTGATAATTGCCTTATATTCCTACTTTTTGCAGTAGTTTAGGGGCAATTATTTGATATCTTTCATGCTTTTGAGCTTTGTTATGTTCATTTTAGTTGTGGTTTTAATAAAAGCTTTGTTTAGTTAGGAATTTTAGGTTTTACCCTTTTACACTTGATCTTTGGTTTGTTTTCTTATGTTTTTAGGAGCTTTTGGAAGCGTGGAGCATGTTTGGAGAGGTCCCAAGAATAAATGATGCATTAAGGATCAATTGGGTTGAAGTTTAATGCCTTGAAGGTCTTGCGGAAGCAAAAGAAGCTTGTAGGAAGCCTTGGAAGGGGCCTATGCAACCAAGCTATACACCTATGCAATTTCTGAAGAGTGTTGAAAATCTAAAGACAATGAGTTGCAAAGGCTGTGCAACGATCCGTGCACCCATGCATCGCACGTTGCAAGAATAATTCTTATTGTTCTGTTTTATCTTTTTGTTTGGGCTTGAACCCTTTTCTGGCCCATAGCTTTAAATAGGGATTTTCTAGTTTGTCCCAGGGTTCCGAACGTTGTGTAACGAAAGGAAGAGAATTCCGAGATGTGCGTGACGACTTTGATGCGTTTGGGTTCATCTTCCATTCTTTCTCCATCTTTTGCTCCTTCCCCCATGGCTATGCGTAGCCAAGTTCTTTTTTCGTTGGGGTTTAATGTAGTTGGACCAAATTTCATGTAATTACACTTTTCTCTTATTTCAATTAAGTATTGTTATTGCTCTTCTTCTACTCTTAATGCTTGTGTTTGGCCTGATCAACCAATTGCATGATGCTTTAATTCCATTGGTAATTAGGAAATTTTGTTGGATTGTGAACTGAAGAAGACAACTAATTTTCTTTATGCCTAGGGATAGGGTAAAGAGGATTAATCATCGTTAAACCCTTTTTCATAATGCAAATCTCTTGGTTATGCTAATTCAAGGGATCAATAGTATAATTAAGGGATTTAGGTTTCTTCACTTAAGGAATTAAGGTTGGGATAAATTTATGGGTTGATGATAACATAAATTTAATTGAATTGGAATGAGTTGTGATTGCATGTTAGGAAGTCCAACAAAGTTAAACCCCAGTGATTTATTTTAATTGATTTAAACCACATTTTCTGCGCACACCAAGTGTTCGCTAATTTTCCAAAACCAAAATTCCTTCTATTTTACTTTTTATTTTTATGCATTTGCTTTAATTTTGGTTACTCAATTACTCTCAATTTCGTAGTCTATTTAATTTACTATTATTTACCCAATTATTGTACAAGTCCCTGTGGATACGATACTCTACTCATTACTTTTGTTACTTGCACGATTTGGTACACTTGCCAAAATCCCAACACCAACCCTAGGCATCTTGTCCTTTATGAATCCGCAATCCATGGCCTCACTCTTTATGGTTTTTTCTTTTCCTATTTGTGCTTCTGAATCTATTCTCTCTCTTGTTCACTTTTCTTTTCCTCTCCTAAAATTTGCAGGTTTTCTCTCCTTTCTCAGTTATCATTTTCGCGAGGAGCTATGCGAAAGCTCTACATTGGTGCGGGGAGCGACAATTTGGTTCTCGTGTGCGATTTCTTGTGAACCCTAGATTTGGTGCGGAGGTTGGATTTGGAAGTGGAGATTGAGCAAATTTGTGTTGGCCACTGTGTGGTTTGGATCTGTAAACCCTAGATAGGTGTTGTGAGGATGAAGTAAGGGACTAACGATGGCTATATGTTACCAGAAAAAACAACATTGGCATAAGGAGCTCTGATGATAGGTAATTATCAAACACGTGAGTTTAGGTCTTCTCAAGCTTCAACCCAATCATAGATGCATTAACTGCAACACATAATTTAAGGTTTACCTTTGAGATATAAGAAATTGGCAGAGGTGATTGCATGCATGTCTAAATCTGCTGTGTTTGTATGTTTGAGTACATATGGTATTACTTGTGCTTGAGAAATTACTTCTGGAGTGTATTCTTTTATTGGAAAATTGGTTATTGACTTACTTGCAGCTAATTACTAATGTATTTTCTTTCTGGCTTTTGGACTTTACAACATCAATTTGTTGTTGGCATTGTGGCACATTTACAATTTCTTTCTGATAAATGTTATGAATGTCATGTCATGGGGGATTGTTTTGTTTTTATATTGTGCATGCGTATATGATCTTGTTTTCCCCGTGATATCTTGTTTAAACAATATTATATGATCTTTGAGTGGTTAACATGACCAACAACTTGCTGATTAACAATATTATATTCACAGCAAAGGTCTAAAGTTGGGGATATATTCATATGCTAATTATGTCAGGGAATAGGCTTCATAACCTACAAGTTCTTGCATGAGAGGTACATTACTACATTTTGATTATTTTCTACTTGATTTCAGGGTGTAGGTCTTTTAGGCTGGTTTTATCTTTATTTTTCACAGTCACCAATTGTTTTGGTGGGTTCTATCATCTATATGTCTCTAACCATAGCAGGAAGTAGGCTTGAAAGTCTTATTGCTAGTGCGTGGCCAACAATGATGGGTCTAGGGAAAAAAGGTTATTGTCCGCGACCTCTTTATTCATCCTTTGAAATAATAATTTGTTTTCCTTTCTTCTTACTCTTATGCTTAGTTTATGATGTAATTGGTCTGGTTTTTTCTTTAGGTTACTTGAAAAATACAGAAGCAATTATGGAAGGATCAAGAAGAATACTTCGTGGAAGCATGTGTTCCATACAATGAAGGACTATAGCATGATGCATACAACTCTATTCTGGTATGCAATAGGGAAACATGTCTTTCTAAGCTTTCTATTCCACTTGTGTATCAAAGTATAAAAAAAGTTTTGAATTATTGATCTGATTTTTAAACTTTGAGGTTCTTTATCTTCTAATTAACAAGTAAAGTCAGTCATCAAGCTATAACTTTCTTGTATGTGTATATTAACTAATGTGGGTATAAGGAGTTTCGGTTGGGTGAAAGATGGAGTTTTGGTTTAACAATGTTTTTTTTATTTTCACATTGGTTCAAGATAGAGTGAGATTGTAATACCTAGGCGAATCACACTAGAATGAGAGGGATCCAAAGGCTATATAGGTGTGGGACTATACAATTGAGAATGACTTAAAGGAAATAATTGGTACTACCTATACCAACAAGATGCATCTACTTTTCGGTAGCTCATCACTTAAGAACTCCACAGTTAAGTGTGCTTGGCTTTGAGCAATTATGGGATGGGTGACCTCCTGGGAAGTTTCCTAGGAAGTGTGCGAGTGAGGACAAAACACGCTGAGAAGTCTCGTGTTTGTTTGTGGGGACAGTCAATGATCCTGAAGGCGATTGGACGTCTCAGAAAGGGCTACCCACAGAGGGTTATGAGCAACGAGGAGTTGAGTGAAGTGTCACCATGTGAAGTATCATGGAGTGGAGCCGCTAAGACGCCGGATCTGAGGGTCGTTACAGAGATTACAAGAGAGGTTTGAATTCATTGCAGAGGGAAGGAGAAAAATTGCAGGCCATGTGGACCTGATGCCAAATTAATTGCTATTCATGTAAGTTTGCTAGTGTGTTGATATATGATTGGATTTATGCAATGAATGACCAACTTTACCGTACGTTAACAAGTATAAATTTGCTCTTGAATTCATATTTATGTTTCTTATACATCTATATTTTCTGTTTGCAGACACCTTCATTCTTTCTTCATATTTTCAAGGTCCAACTCTCATATAAAAAGAATGCACATTGGTAGGAAACAACCCTCTGCTTTGTGCCTAGCTACTGTTTAGAGAGCAAGTTCCTTTTGCAGTATACGATTTGTCGGTGTGAATTTCCTACTTGTTTTGATTTTATAAACTCTTCATCTATACAAATTAATGTGAGTGAAATTACTACCACTGGTATGAATTGGAGTTCTTATAGTTGAATAGGATTTTGTCTTAGTATTTGTGGCTTAATATATATATATATATATTCCATTTTATGAAACCATGTAAAGATATGTTTATTTCTTTGCTATCATTGAAATTGAGTGTACCATGCTTCTTAATTCCATGTTACTGTCCAACTGATAATTAAATAGGAAACGCAGAGAGAAGTAAAGAGTTAAGTATTTATTTGTAAAGCAAAAGAAGAAGAAATATATTAGCTCTAAAGTATGTTTTTTTTCGAAAATTCTGTAAACAGGTATTACATTTGTGGCGTTTTCGAAATAAGAATGAATCAGGCGAATGCTGTGAAAAAAGAAAATCGCTATAGATAGCACTTCCTTAAATAAGCGCTCTTTATCGTCTAGCACAAACTAAAATAGCGCTTTCCAAAAGAAGCGCTATCTATAGTCTATCTGAATGCCTCAAAAGCGCTATGTATGGGCAAAATAAGCGCTATCTAAGCTATTTTTTGGCTTAGTGATTATTAGATCAATTTAATGGATTATCTCGAGGCTATGCTTTTTTAGAATTGCCTAAGGTTCGTAGATAATTGATTATCAACTTAAGATAATGAATTATTTGGCATTGAAGCAAAAACATGGGGTTTTGTAGTTAATCGATTATTTTATAAAAAGGGAAATTTTGAAAGCTCTCAAGTGTGTGACACCCATTTTTCTCAATACACTTAGAAATTTCATATTGAGAGCTCAGAGACCTTGAGTGTCATCATCATTGTACTTCATTGAGCAAAATCTTTTTCTTATTTTGAAGAAATCAATGGATCTTTTCAATGGAATCATGAAGAGAAGTTGAAAGTGAATAGGAAGTGCATCATTTTTCATATCTTCACTACACAGGTGAATTCTTTCCATTTACTTTGTTTTTCAGAGTGATCTTGAGTAGGTTTCTCAAATTTTGTTTCATGTAGAGGGTTTCTACATGTGTTAGTGTTTTCTTGATAGGTTTTCAAGAAGTAGTGCATATGTGGGTTTTCATGTGCATGTGAGTTTGTGTATAAACAAAAATTTGTTTAGCGGAAGGTCCAAGCTCAGGTTGCTTTGGATAACACTGGATGTAGATTTTTGTTGAAATTGAATTAGTATAAATTTTTTGTGTGATTCTCTCTATCCCTTATCTTTCTACCATCTTGGTTTAGTTTCTTGTATAACATAATCATCTATTGCTTAAAACTGAACCTAGGAAATAAAGGAACAATTAACAAAGCTACCTACATTTCTTAATCACCTCAAGAACAAAGGGTTTTTCAAGAAAGTTTTTAAAGAAATTTTTTAATATCCAATTCACCCCCTGTTGGATATTTCATATTCCTAGCTATTTTTTCCAACATGATCACCATGTAACATAAAGCTAGAAGCATCCAAAACCCTAGGGGGAAACCCTAGGAGGAAACCCTAATAGAGCCATCTCTTCTCTCTTTCAAATATACAATCATCTGGGTACCTCCTCCACTAATCATGTAATGTCTCTACTTTATCATTATTAAGTAGTTCCTATTTAATTATTTCCATTATTTTTTTAATTACTCAATTAATGACTAATTAAGAGGTTAATTTTCTATTTAGTGCAACACGGACATCCTTCGGTCCCTCTTGCAGACATCGAACGTGTTCAATGATTTGCTGCATAAAGACCCCTTCCACAAGCTCCGCAACAAGTTCTACTGCCCATCGTCAACATCGACAAGCCATGGTCTCTGATACCCCAGATCTCTACAAATGATTTTTCTATTCATTTCTCTGGAGGATTTGAGTTACCACTTACCGATCACATACAAATTTGGCACTTGTCTTCTTATTTTGGCATGAAAAAAAAATGTTTCATTGACATCGTCCTTTCTTTCCATTTTACACTTCTAGTTTAAAATATCACATATATTATTTATCATAGGGTATAATGTGAATATAAAAATAAATAGTGAATAAATATCAAAATTAACATGACATATAAAAATTTAAGAAGTGGATAGTTTGCACCACATCCAAACCAAGACGCACCACTAATTGAATCTATATAGCATTACATTGATGCAGTTTGATCGTGGAGGGACAGTATATAAAAGGTCTAAAAACAATGTCGGCTGAATTCCTTCATTGCATATGATTTATTTATGTGATAAATAACAAATACATAAGAATTTAGAAATAGTTTATAATTGAATTAATATTTTTATTGATCATACATGTATTGTCTATGCATTGCCTGCAGACTTATTGTAGACATAGATAAAGGGGTGATGTCATGGCAGTGGTTTGAAAGGGGATGGTGGGCTGGGGCTGTTAGAAGGATCCTCTTGAGGCTTAGAGCTTGTAGGTGGTCCAGATTCGTGTCGTGGCGGTGGTCGGTAACGGCCATGTTGTGGGGGCAGGAGAGGATGATTTGCATGATGCCCAACCCAGAAGCAGGACAGAACGATCAAAAGTAGCATGGCTGAGTATGATATCTTCATATTCATATTCATATTCATACCCTTGTTAATTATGAACCTAGCTATACACAAATTAAACAATATGCAACTGATTTTTATACTACGCATGCAGGTCAAGGATCAACGATATTACAATGTGTCTCTAACACTCTTTGATGAATATTGTTTACTGGTCAAAACTGTTACAATGAGAACATTTTCTAATCCAAGTTCCATCCAGCTAGCGGAAAAAGAAGAGAATGTTCTGTGGCCATTCTATATATATTTGCCCGGTCATTGTGCTTAATGTGAATCTTAATTACTAGCTGTATTAATTTCTTCGACTGATCTGGACTTTAATCTTATTCAATATGGCAATATTTATATATACATCACAATTAATTCAGATGTTAGAAATTAAATGCAATGTCTATGTTGATAAAGAATACAGTTTAAACATTAGAAGAAAAAAAAAAATTAATGTGGTTTATTTTGGGAAATGCAAGATCACTGTCTCTCCTCTATGCAATTTAAAATGGGTTATGTTTTCTCTGCTATTCAGTTACTTCCTTGTGAACACACACTATAATTTAAATGTGTAGCTTAGTCATAGTCATGGTTCTTGTTATGCCATGTCAAACCAGAGCTGTGTTTACGGCAAGGCCATTTAGCTAGGCTGTTGCCTTATATATGCCCTCGTGTTGTTTATTACTAAGGCAGTCACCGCTGAAGCCAATAACCGTTAAATAAGAACAAAGAAAGTCAAATTACTATTTCAATCTTGACACTTTGAATTTCAAGTTTCACATCAGGTCAGGTCCCTTTACTCTTCTTCTTGTTCCTTCCTTTTGCTTATCAACACTCCATTTAATTCTCACAGTAAGAAAGAAGAGTTAAATAAGTGTTGTTTATTACTAAGGCAGTCACATTAACCCCAATAACCGTTAAATAAGAAGAAACAAAGTCAAATTACTATTTCAATCTTGAGACTTTGAAAGCGTTGCCTGCCCAAGGATCTTTCAAGTTTCAAGTTTCAAGTTGCCCAGGGAAAATTCTGCTTAAACTTACAATTTCGTTCTATCTAGGGTGGGAGTTTTGCTTGTTTTTTACTGGTCACTTCAACTCCAGCTCTCTTTTTCTTGCATCTTTTTCCTTCTTTCTACTCTTTGGCATACCTTGTGTTAGTTTGATTACAATTGTTTTTATTTTTTACAAAAGCTTGATTATAAATTATTACTATTTGATTTATCCAAAAAGAAAAAAAATGGCAATGAAGATTATTAGAGAGCTAATTAAGAACAGAGTAATATCAAGAATTTCAATTTTAATGGGAAAAGCTCGTTTAGTGTGAGAAGTAAAAATTTAGTTACATGAATAATAATAATAATAATAAATTTTATAATATTAGTCTATGAACACAATTACATTGTACCTTAATCTAGTCTATAAGAAAACTATGTCATCAATTGCTTATATATAACTCACTTTATTGACAACTTCACAATACAGTAACCTAAAAGATAGGGTTCATGATGACTTTACCATATTTTCCTTACATTTCTACTGTGTTTTGATCCCAAAATATAGATGTATTAATTAATGTATTTGTAATTTGTATTTTTGTTTGTAACTAATTGATGCATGCTTGTTAGATGCGTTTCTTTTTTTATCAGTTTTTCTATTTAAGCTTATCAAAATAATTACTTAGTTTAATTGTATATATTTATACATTTTGCACTCTGGGCTTAAAAAAAATAAATGGGCCTAGATTTGTCTATCTTAAAAAATGATTGAAGTTAAAAATATTAGATAAAAAAGCAAACTATGGCCTAACGCTTGCTGCTATATTCTGTCAGAAAAAGGTTTGGGCTATTCTTTACGTTAGCAAATGTAAATTTACAGATGGCTACCAAATATTCAACTACATTAAAAAACAATTGAATAGAATATCTTCCCTCAATTTCCTTTACATGTGTCTCATGATATCCAGACTCTTGAACAACATTTAAATATGAAGCAATTAGAAAATCTCCAAGATACTTGCGCAGAAGATTAGAAGTTGTACGATACTTCCCATCCCTACGTTAGGCTTATAGTTAGTGAGTATTAAACTTCTCAAATCTACAGTAAAGCTATTAACTTACCCAATTAAATCATCAGTGCAAATAGCAAGCCATTGTCTTGATGAAGAGGGATAAAGTGGAAACCGTCTACCCTCTTTAGACTTTGGCAATGAGGAATGAGGAAAAATGGATGGAACGGGGATATTAAAAAAACTGACTTAAATTCACGTTTGGTCCTATAGTCATGTGATTGTATAATTTTGGTCCTTGAAATTTTTTTATTACACACTTGGTCCCTCGATTTTAAAATCGAGCAATTTTGGTCCACTGATTACTCTGTTGTAATTTTTTTTAATGGAAATTGCTGATGTAACACACTAGTGATAACGTGACACTAACACACTGACACGACAGATGATGTGGTAGTCTAACACATGTTAACATGGCACTAACAGTATGTTGATCTTAGCATGTCAATGTCACGTCAACATATGTGTCAGATTGTCACGTTGTCATGTCAATATCATGTTATTACTAACATATCACATTAGCAAATTTTGTTAAAAATTGATGACAAACTTACTGTGGACCAAAATTGCTCAATTTTAAAAATATTGGAGACCAAATGTGCAATAAAAAAAATTTCAGGGACCAAAATTGCATAATCGTGAAACTATAAGGACCAAAAGTATATTTAAGTCAAAAAAAAAATTTAACACATTCCTTAAATTAATTTTGAGAATGTTAATACCTACTAAATAAAATTTTGAGTTTTAGTAAAAAAAATAAATAAATAAATTAAACTTTTGAGTATAATTTTGGGATAAAAAAAGGTTAAGTTAATTTGTAGGTCTCTGAACTATTTGACAATTTTAAATACATCCCTAAACTATATTTTTTTTCAATTGGGTCCCTGAACTTCTATTTATTTTTTAATTAGGTCCCTGTTGTTAACTACCATTAACAGCAGGGACCTGATTAAAAAATAAATAGAAGTTCAAGGACCCAATTGAAAAAATTGTTCAGCGAACTAAATAAAAATTTTCAAATAGTTTAGGGACCTATTGAATAATTTAAAACTAAATTAAAAATCATACAAAAAATATTATTACTTAATTGAAGAATGTATTTAGAAAGAGTGCATAAAGTCTGTCCAAACAAAACCTGTAAGGGGAAACTAGAAGTGCAGTAAGGAGATTGATGCTTCTAGAGTTGAGAATGCTGGTTTAAGAACTTGCAAAGGTTGAGAATATTAAGTTTAGAAAACACAAAGGTTGGAATACTGGACAAAATAATGACCTAGAGAACTAAGAATACCAATGCAGATCTGTAGAGTTGATAATACTGAATTTAAAAGTAGTTTACAAAGGCTTGAGAAGTATCGTGTGAAAAGTTGGGTAGAATTTGAGAATTACTTAGTAAGTCCTTGAACTACTTAAAAAATTTTAATTAGGTCCCTAAACAATTTTTTCAATTATGTCCCTGAACTTGTATTTATTTTTTAATTACGTCCCTACTGTTAATGGAGTTAACGACATTAATTCAAATTTAAAACATGCATTTAACAATTGAGTTGGAATAACACACATTTATGTAGCTAGCGGTTCATAACCATCGGATGAAGATTGGACACCTCATTTTATCACATTAATTCAAATTTAAAACATGCATTTAACATTTGAGTCATCCAATCTTCATCCAATGGTTGCAAAGCACTGAATGCGTTATTGTGTATGATTTTTAACTACATTGAATCCATTTCCCCCAAACATGTAGTTTCCCATGCCTAAGCATTATATATGTGCACATGGAGAGAGAAGGAGAGATCAGTTACGTGAAACAAAAGCTTCCTTCATGTGAGGAAAAACCAATATGAAATGAATATCCATTCAATGTTACTACTAGTAAATAAGACATAGTAATGGTTATCAAACTAATTATGAACCCTAACACCCTATGTGAATGTCTAATATCAAGTTCTTCCTGTATTGAAAAATCTAATCTTCTAATGTGATATAACAAAGCAAATAAAAAATAAAAAGAGGGAGAAGAAGAAAGAGATGCAACATCTAGAAATTCTAACTCTTAAGAAATTCAAGCATTATTGACAAAATATTCATCAGTAGTGATAAATTTTGCTACTAATCCTGATGTCACAAAAATTTCAGTGACGAATTTTTAAAAATTATGTGAATTACTTTGTCATTATTGTTAAGGTTTTTTTTTTTTAAATGGTGATGTAGTGCCAATGCAGTGGTATATGTTACCAAAACTTAAGCATAAGTGACGATCGCTATTATCCCCTAACCATTAAACCTTGTTTTATAACATTTTTATTTTTTTGAGAAAGCTTTAATTATAACCTAGTTGATTCTTATAGGTGTGGACTTCCCAATCTAATTAAATTATAGAAACTATCAGGCTCTTCTACATTAATGTTCACCATGCCATTTTTCATGCAAGCCTTATTTTCCCCATGACCTTGACCCGAGGCTGATGCAAACCACATTTCCCAAAATGTAATGGCACTGGTCCTAAGACCACATAACGTGTGAACAGGACTACCAAATGAAGCCCACATTGTGATATCCCAATTTATAGTCATCAAAGAAACAAACAGTTCGATTGTGATAGGGGATTGCTATTCTCACCCCTAAGAATTGCTATTCTCACCCCTAAAAACCTAAAATTACCCATTTACCCCTCTGTCCTAAACCTCCCACCCCCTTACCTTCCCTGCCCACCCACCCCTTCTTCTCACCCCCTTCCCCATTCTCCTCACCACTCTCCCTCACATTGTCTCTCCCTGACTTCTCTCCCTCACAACCTCCCAGACCTCCCATTCTCCTCAGATCCTCTCTCCCCACACCACAACAGGTTCATCCCCTCCCCTTTTTTTTTTCAATTTAACACAGTACAATAGAATCGCGATTCCGTTGTACTATTTGAAATTCAAACACACAACAGAATTGCGATTCCATTGTGTTGTTTTTCATTCAGCACAACGGAATCGTGACTCCGTTGTGTTATTTTTCAAGCAACACAATGGAATTGTGATTCCGTTGTGTTGTTTTTCATTCAGCACAACGGAATCGCGATTCCGTTGTGTTGTTTTTCAAGCAACACAATGGAATCGTGATTCCGTTGTGTTGTTTTTAAGCAACACAACGGAATCGTGATTCCATTGTGCTGTTTGAATTTTTTTTTAAAATTTTGAATTTTGAATTTGTAAAGTAAATTTTTTTTAAAACAAAAATATTTAATTATATTTGTATTATATATTTACAATATTATTTTTAATATTTAATTTTTAAATTAAAATAATTATTTAATTGAATAATTTTTTTTCAATTAACAAAAATATTAAAATAAAAAATTTATATTTTTAAATGTGTTATATTTACATTGTAAGTTTGTTTATTTATTTTTTTATTTAGTTATATAGTGTTTGACTTTATTTTTTGTTTATCAAGTTCTATGTATTTTAGTATATTTTTGAAGATTTATTATGGCTCGGACGAAATATGTTTTGTACTATCCCCGACAGGATCCCTCCACTTTTGAGGAAGATGCTGTTGCAGATGCTGGTCAACCTGCCCAGCCATCCAAGGCAGACCAGCGATGTGTGACAGCATCTGCTCGCCGTCGTCGGGCAGAGGATACTCGTGCTGTTGGAGGAGTACAACATGACAAGCCAGAGGCAGCAGAGCATGTAGATGCTGAGGCAGACGTGCCACAGCCTGATGCAGAGGTGGTGGAGGTACCACAACCAGCAGTCGCAGTGATCCCGTTTGCTGACCAGATCATTGGACCGCCATTTCCTGGTGGTCCTGCAATTGATACACTGCTGGGGTCCTACAAGGACCACATCGCTGGACATATTTGGATTGATCAGCCTCGAGAGGAGTTGAAGGTGATCAGCCACACTGGGAAGTTGATTCCCTACCCTACCCAACCACAAGTCTGGGCATATGTGGATCAGTCTGGCTTGACGGGCCTTTATCATGCACGATATATCACGAATAAAGGCTTCGTCAATGCCTTTATTGAGAGGTGGCATCAAGAGACATGCACCTTCCACCTGCCCATTGGAGAGATGACCATCACTTTGGATGATGTGTCATGTCTGCTGCAGTTGCCTATTATAGGCTTGCAGATTGCCGATCCAGCGACCGCCTTTTCGAAGGCTGATATTAGGATGTTGCTGAGGACCATGCTAGGCCTGCTGTCTGACGAGGAGGCTGATGCTGATACAACGGCAGGAGCTAGGGTACGTCTCACATGGCTGAGGGAGCTATATGAGAGGTATGTGCAGTGTGGTTCATATGTGTGGGCCGCATGGGTGTACTTGTTGCACTTGCTCGGTTGTACCATCTTCGCTGATAAGAGCTCCACACATGTGAACATTTTCTACCTCTGCTACCTCAGCGATCTATCCACCTGCTTGCAGTACGCTTGGGGAGTATCTGCATTGGCATATCTTTACGACCATCTCTCCTATGTGAGCTTGTGGGAGAGCAAGCAGTGTGGAGGTTGTATGACATTAATGATAGTAAGAAATTATTTATTTGTTGTTTACATATTTGTTTATGTAATTTTTAATACAAATGTTAACATAATTTGTTTTCTTTATTTTACAGGCATGGTCGTTTGCACATCTGCCATCAGTTGGCGGATGGGAGGCCGTCGCTTATGACCCTACGCTTCCCTTTGCTGCCAGATGGAAGATGACGAGGGGTACCGGCAAGGCTTGGGAGACCAGGCGGTTGCTGGATATTTTGTAAATGGAGGATGTCGTCTAGTCCCCATATGATGATGGATACAGGGCTGCCGCTGAGAGACCTTTCTTGGAGCAGACATATTATTCTGGCCACATAAGGTGTGGCACAGACATGCGACCCTATCTGCCAGAGAGGGTTTTGAGGCAGTTTGGCTACGTACAGGGGATCCCTCCACCACCACCTCCTCGTCCTCCATTTGAGACATCCATTCAGACATGGGCCGAGTGGGAGTAGCATACAGTGCAGCTGGGCTAGCATATGCTAGAGGATGCTCCATGGGCCTACACCTCTGACTACCTAGCATGGTATTATGAGCATTCACATCCATATGTGATTCCACTAGAGGAAGGAGAGGCAGCATAGAGCCTAGTACGTATGCCTGGCCCCATTCCTTAGCCTCAGCCTGTTGACCCTCTGCCAGAGTTTCTGGATGGTGTAGATTACTCGTGTGAGGTAATGTAATGCAAACTTTTTTTCCATAATTATTTACATTTTTTCAATTTGAAATTATTAATTTTAGTTTTCGTTTATGTAGGATCAGTACCGGATGATGTCTACGATTGCAGAGAGGTTGTTGCATACCAGAGCCATTCTTGAGGGCACGCACGACCATGAGTTGGTGCAGTGGCTATTGCGCATTGCACAAGGTGGCTTAGGTGCTGGGTGCAACAGCCAAGGATGCAGACAGAGGATGAGGACCGAGGGCGGTGGCCGCAGAGGTGGTGGCTGCAGAGGCGGTTGACTTTTGATGTATTTTTTTATATTTGTATCTAAAGTTTTATTTTGTATATACATTTTATTATATAAATGATGTTGATGTTTTCAGTTTATTACATTTTTCTTTGTAAACTCTATAAACAACACGCGCGCTCTTGGTAATATAATGAAAGAAGGAACGATTTCTCTATTAAAATCATAGAACAAACAACAACAACAACAACAACAACAACAATGTACAACATCATAGCACCAACAAAATATAGGATTTTTGCCAAGTATGTTAAATTGGTATGTTTGTTTTTTGCCAAGTATTGTTTTTGCCAACTATTTAAAACCAACTATCTATATGAATCCTATAAGATACATCAACCAATGTGCATTAAATTGGTATATTTATTTTGGCCAAGTCTTTAAAACCTAAATTTATACATTTCAAAAAACATTATTCTATAAAAAATTAAAAAAAAAACTTAGAAAAAATTAGAATAAACTAAAATAAATGTGCAATGAAATCGTGATTCCGTTATACATCGTTGTACCCTTGTACAACGGAATCCTGATTCCGTTGTACAAGGGTATTTTGGGAAATCAAGAAAAATCCACCCACATGGGTGTGAGAATAGCAAATTGGGGTGGGGGGGTGAGAATAGAAATTCCCTTGTGATATCATACATGCTCTCCCACCTTAGTCGCAGCCTCAAAGAGTAACCCACATCCCCCATTCTCTTAGCAATCAAAATTGTCCACCCTTCGTCTCTTTAGTTCACATCAGAAGGTGCTAGTTTGTATTTTAATTATTTATTAGTAATTTTCTAAATTTAAATAATAAAATTTATATAAACATGATTTAAAAAAAAATAAGAATGAGAGATTAAATTAATACTCAGTAAATCAATATTTTCTCATTTAATTCCCTGAAAATTCAGATTCCCTATCTAGGTGTGATAAAAAAATCATTTTTAATATGTAAAATTAATATTTTACTTCATTGTACTATATTATCTGTGATTATATATATATATATATACATATATATATATATATATATAGAGAGAGAGAGAGAGAGAGAGAGAGAGGAGATCCACTTACTTGAAGAGTAACTCTAAGAGACTTACTCCTCATTCTCACCATTCATTTTCTTGAAATCTAATGGTTGAGATTAGTTACACATTACAACCATTAGATTTCAAAAAAAAAATAATGGTGATGATGGGGAGTAACTCTCTTAGAGTTACTCTTGGAGAACTTGATCCTTCCTATACAAAGAAATACGTGCAATCAAACTATTGAAACTTGGGGAATTAATGCTTGATAAGTGTGATTGCTAGTGCCTTTGTGATATAGTCTTTTTTA
The DNA here is from genome assembly GCA_026413185.1 of Pueraria montana var. lobata. NCBI lineage: Eukaryota > Viridiplantae > Streptophyta > Magnoliopsida > Fabales > Fabaceae > Pueraria > Pueraria montana. Next base: position 7,856,145 of record CM048647.1, read on the forward strand.
CTGTAGGGTGAACATTGTGATAATGTTGTTTGTCTTTGTGATGTGTTCACAAGGCTCGGACGCGAGTACTTGTGAAGACTAGAACTTTGTTATAGTATTTATGGCAAGTTTGCCATTTAAAGATAAATGGAACCTTAACAAAGAGCACAATTAATTAGGCTATAAGATTTAATTGTTATTTAATTAAATAGAATTAAATTAATTAACTCTTTATTTTATGCATTGGACATAGAAAGGACTTAGGACCTATGCGTGGAGGAATAAGGGTAAGTTTAATTATTTATAAAATTAGAAAGTTTGAGAGAGTAAGGAAGGCATAAAACATAATAATTTTGTTATGTGTAATATTTATATTGAGTTGAGACGACGTTACGCTGTCTTTTCCAAAAAAAAAAATTAATGACATTTTATTTACTAAGCGATACACAACTTTCGAAATTAATTAATTAAAAGTTTTAAAGTTGGTAAAATTCCAATCTATGTTTTCTTAACTTCACTGTTTTTGAAAAATTAAAAGTAGTTAACATGTTTTGAAAATAACTAAAGGATATTTTCCTTACCTTTCCGAAGATTGAGTAAAGTAACAAGTTTATTAAATTAAAATAAATTAAAAATGTTAATTATATGTAAACCCGAATTTAGGATGTTACAGTGGATACTCAGGAAGATATCTAACCAAGCGAGACCCCCAAGTCACTTTAGTGAATCAGAGTTCTGGTGTGGAACTCACCTTCCCAAAGTAGCCATTTTTCTATAAAATCTTCCCAAAAGAACATAACTAACTCCTTTTAAATACATAGGGACAATTCCAACACCATACTCACATTCACATCATCATCTCATCAATGGTAAGATATTCTCAACAACAAATAATATTCTCCACAATAAATTTAAGCATCTCAATCAACAATAAGACAATCTCAACAATAACTAGTCATTTCTCATCTTTAAAGGTAAATAGAAACTTGAAAACAAAGGGTGCATCAAATCAACTTTCTTTCAAAGTCATACAACACATATAATCCTTTCCAAGCTCTCACACATTCATTAACTATACTCCAAGACACTATCAAGTCATTGCATCACCAGCATTAATAAAAACATAACACTTCTTTTTCCTGACAGATCGCGCTTAGCATAGAATATTCCCTCGCTTAGCTTGAAATCTTGCGCTTAGCACAGAAATTCCCTGTGCTTAGCACATAAAATCCACCAGAAAAAGAAATTGCACTTAGCATAGAAATATTTCGTGCTTAGCTTGAAACTTTGCGATAACACATAAATTCTCCGTGCTTAGCACATAAAATCCTCCAGAAAAAGAAATCGCGCTTAGCACAGAAATATTTCGCTCTTAGCTTGAAACTTTGCGCTTAGCACATAAATTCTTCGTGATTAGCACATAAAATCCACCAAAAAAAGAAATCACACTTAGCACAAAAATATTTCGTGCTTAGCGCAGAGGGTCCAGAGACTGCTCTTCTCTTAGAAAAAGTTCGTGCTCAACACAAAAATTTTCGCACTTAACACAAAAACCTAACAGTAACGAATTCTTGCGATTTTTCTACATGACTTGGGATTTCCACTTCCCCAAATCGACCAGAACATCAATTACACAAACAAGGAGGTCTATGATTGATTTCCCTACATGTTTCTAATCAATTGTAAACACATAATTCCATAATCCCAGCATAAAATCATCAAATCCTCATTCAATCATAAATACTCAAATCCTTATTTTTCAAGAACATGAAAAGGGGTAAGAGGCAAAGATTCCCTTACCTTGGGGGTTTGCAAAGCAACCAACAAGAGGAGATGATAGCAACCATACCTCACACTACTAGCCCTTCTTCCACCATCAATGTGTCTCACCAACCAAAAGGAATGACCCACCATGGAAACCCCCAAAAGAAAGGTTATTAAAGAAAGGATAAAGAGTGGGGAAGGGTGGGGAATAGGGAACCACCAATGGAAAAGGGGAGAAACCCACTCACCTAGCTTAGGAGCTCCACAAAACATGAAGAGAAACTTTGAGAGTGTGAGAGATGAAGAGAGAAATAGAGAGAGCGAGCTCTAAGGGTGTCACAAATCCGCAGCAAGGAAGGAAGAGGAAGGAAGATGCTTGCTTTTGTTCTTGGTGCCTTGGTGGAATTAGAAGTGAAAGACTGGAGTTAGGAGTTGTATTTGTGTGTTCTCCATGGGTTTTGAGGGAGAGAAAAAGAGAGAAGTAGATGAAAGAGCGCTGGTCTAGTTCTGAGTAAAACTGACATAAGAGAAGAAGTGGTGGATAAGTCTTAGGAGAAAAGGCTTTTATAGAATTTAATAGTCTTTTCATTTTCCATTTTTTTTTAACAAAAGAACTTGTTGACTGTGCATTGCTGCTCGTGTCAACTAAAAGAGAAAGGATTGACACTGATAAATTTACATCTGGTGTCATAGCAGAGATTCAGGTGCTTTAGGGTATTGCCGATATAATTTTATGTGTCAAATTTTTTACTTTTTGGTCAAACATTTTTGGTTTTAGTTAAAACTTTTTAGTAAACTTAGTTTATATTCATTATTAATTATTACAACTTAAAATAAAAATTTTATGATAAATTTTAATTATTTGAATTATTTGAGTGTTTCTCTATGTTTAATCCTCTGTATTTTTATTTGTACTTTCTAAATTTCAAATTGTATCAAAAATTATCTTTTTATGTATATAAGAAAATTTTGAATTGACATTGTCAGTTTCCTCTTTATTTTATGAAGAACTTATATTGACTATTTTTTTTCCTAGATAGTCTAAGCATCAATCTGTATTTTCCCGGAAATGCTCATATTTTTCCTAGAAAATTATTCTACCCTTTCCTTATCCTATATAACATGATTCTAAGTTCAAATAATCATTTCGTAATTATTTGAGACTTATTTTCATTTTTGTTGAAAAAATTGATATTTTCGTATAATTGTCGTTCTAATAGTTATTTAAGAATTCTTATATGAAATAAATATTAAAATTTTCAATTATATATATATATAGAATGTAAAATATAAATTACAATGATGTAACTTAATATTTTATCATCCTCTTTGGCTTATCAATTCTTAAAACATGATTAAAAAATAAAACAATAATTAAATGTAGTAAACAAAGATGAGGGTGTTACAAGAACCTTACGCAAATCTTCAATAGAAGAAAAAGAGAATTCAAAGAATCCCTTGTTAATTGGAATCATCCTCCATTTCCCTAAAGGCAGCCATTGTTTAGCCAATTGGGCACGCAGATCATGATATTTCGAAGGAGAATCTCCTTTTGAAAGAACCAATCTCCCATGGAGATTAATTTTACAATCTTCTATCCCTGATCTAAATTCATCTTTAGGTATAGTGATTTCTAGAGCATCTCCCTTTAAACATGAAGTGGGCAATTGACTAAGCGGAATATCACAAGCATTATGAATCACTTGAGCAAACGTTTTTTGATGTGGCTGAGAAGGAAGCTTGGGCAAGGGTCGTGGAACATCAAAATCAGCCAAAAAACTCCACGAGATAATGGAAAAAGCCATGATTTGTAGAGAATGAAGACTATTGTTTATTCTTTATGTCTTTTTGTTTTGATGATGATGTTTTGTAAAGATTGTGTGTTATAGTTTTAATGCTTGAATGTGTGTGATTCATGCATCTAGGCTAGAAAGCATTTTGGTTTTCTCATAATTGATCTCCAAAGTGAAGATCCATGGCTTATATTTGTTTAGGATTGAATCTGGGTGAAAATCTTTTGAAAAATCATAAGGTTTCAATCCAAGAACAACATAATCAATTATTAGATCAATTTAATTGATTATCTCGAGGCTTTGCTTTTTTAGAATTGTCTAAGGTTCGCAGGTAATCGATTATCTACTTAAGATAATCAATTATTTGGCACTGAAGCAAAAACATGGGTTTTCAAAATTAATCAATTATTTTGTGAAATAATTGACTATTTTGTTCCTCATGATACCCAGGAGATGGCAAGAACGAAATAATCGATTATCTCTGTTCAGAGGTTTATAAAAATGAAAATTTCGAAAGCTCTCAAGTGTGTGGCACCCATTTTTCTCAATACACTTAGAAATTTCATATTGAGAGCTCAGAGACCTTGAGTGTCATCATCCTTTTGATTCATTGAGCAAAACATTTTTCTTATCTTGAAGAAATCAATGGATCTTTGCCACGGAATCATGAAGAGAAGCTGAAAGTGAATAGGAAGTGCATCATTTGTCATATCTTCACTACATACGTGAATTCTTTCCATTAACTTTGTTTTTCAATGTGATATTGAGTAGGTTTCTCAAATTTTGTTTCATGGAGAAGGTTTCTACATGTGTTAGTGTTTTCTTGATAGGTTTTCAAGAAGTAGTGCATATGTGGGTTTTCATGTACATGTGAGTTTGTGTGTAAACAAAAATTTGTTTAGTGGAACATCCAAGCTCAGGTTGCTTTGGATAACATTTGATGTAGATTTTGGTTGAAATCGAATTAGTATAAATTGTTTGTGTGATTCTTTCTATCCCTTATCTTTCTACCATCTTGGTTTAGTTTCTTGTATAACATAATCATCCATTGCTTAAAATTGAACCTAGGAAATAAAGGATCAATTAACAAAGCTACCTACATTTCTTAATCACCTCAAGAACAAAGGTTTTTGCATCTTACAAAAAAAGTTTTTCAAGAAAGTTTTTAAAGAAATTTTTTAATAACCAATTCACCCCCCTCTTGGATATTTCATATTCCTAGCCATTTTATCCAACATGATCACCATGCAATGTAAAGCTAGAAGCGTCCAAAGCCCTAGGGGGAAACCCTAGCAAAGCCATCTCTTCTTTCTTTCAAATATACATTCATCTTGGTACCCCCTCCACTAATCATGTAATGTCTCTACTTTATCATTATTAAGTAGTACCTATTTAATTATTTTTTTAATTACTCAAATAATGACTAATTAAGAGGTTAAATTTCTATTTAGTCTTAAGATCTAAAAATGAGGGCGTTACACTCTCTCGGATCGATGATTCAACATGAGATCTGGCCACGATATAAGGATAGGGCCCAACAGTGTCAGTGGTGATGTAAAAAAGACTAGATCTGGCCACGAGACTAGATCTGGTCATCGAAACCTCTACGATGAAGCTCGGTGCACCTTTGATACCCCCAGATCTCTACAATTGTTTTGTCTATTTATTTCTCTGCAGGAATTGAGTTACCACTTACCGATCACATACAAATTTGGCACTTCTCTTCTTATTTTGGCATGAAAAAAAATGTTTCATTGACATCGTCCTTTCTTTCCATTTTACACTTCTAGTTTAAAATATCACATATATTATTTATCATATATAGGGTATAATGTGAATATAAAAATAAATAGTGAATAAATATCAAAATTAACATGACATATAAAAATTTAAGAAGTGGATAGTTTGCACCACATCCAAAGCAAGACGCACCACTAATTGAATCTATATAGCATTTCATTGATGCAGTTTGATCTTGGAGGGACAGTATATAAAAGGTCTAAAAACAATGTCGGCTGAATTCCTTCATTGCATATGATTTATTTATGTAATAAAATTGGATACAACAAATACATAAGATTTTAGAAATAGTGTATAATTTTTATTGATCATACATATATTGTCTATGCATTGCCTGCAGACTTTTTGTAGACATAGATAAAGGGGTGATGTCATGGCAGTGGTTTGAAAGGGGATGGTGGGCTGGGGCTGTTAGAACGATCCTGTTGAGGCTTAGAGCTACTAGGTGGTCCAGATTCGTGTCGTGGCGGTGGTCGGTAACGGCCATGTTGTGGGGGCAGGAGAGGATGATTTGCTTGATGCCCAACCCAGAAGCAGGACAGAACGATCAAAAGTAGCATGGCTGAGTATGATATATTCATATTCATATTCATACCCTTGTTAATTATGAACCTAGCTATACACAAATTAAACAATATGCAACTGATTTTTATACTACGCATGCAGGTCAAGGATCAACGATATTACAATGTGTCTCTAACACTCTTTGATGAATGTTTACTGGTCAAAACTGTTACAATGAGAACATTTTCTAATCCAAGTTCCATCCAGCTAGCGGAAAAAGAAGAGAATGTTCTGTGGCCATTCTATATAGATATATATTTGCCCGGTCATTGTGCTTAATGTGAATCTTAATTACTAGCTGTATTAATTTCTTCGACTGATCTGGACTTTAATCTTATTCAATATGGAAATATTTATATATACATGATCACAATTAATTCAGATGTTAGAAATTAAATGCAATGTCTATGTTGATAAAGAATACAATTTAAACATTAAAAAAAAAAAATTAATGTGGTTTATGTTGGGAAATGCAAGATCAATGTCTCTCCTCTCCTCTATGCAATTTAAAATGGGCAATGTTTTCTCTGCTAGTCCAGTTTGTGGGTCATAGTCATGGTTCTTGTTATGCCATCGGGTATTTTATTTATGTCAAACCAGAGCTGTGTTTACGGCAAGGCCAGTGTTGTTTATTACCAAGGCAGTCACCGCTGAAGCCAATAACCGTTAAATAAGAACAAAGAAAGTCAAATTACTATTTCAATCTTGACACTTTGAATTTCAAGTTCTACGTCAGGTCAGGTCCCTTTACTCTTCTTTCTTATTCCTTCCTTTATTTCTTTTGCTTATCAACACTTCATTTCATTCTCACAGTAGAATCACAAATATATAATCTTTATTTTTGTGAATACAATTATATAAACTTATTTAGTTCTTACATTCACAACAATAGTGTTAATTAGTACGAGATAAATCATTTTACCCATAAAATAAATGTGAGTAATTTCCAACGTTAATAATTAATTTGTATCTCTTTGGGGAAATTCTGCTTAAACTTACTATTTCAATCTTGACACTTTGAATTTCAAGTTCAACTCTCTTTTTCTTGCATCTTTTTCCTTCTTTCCACTCTTTGGCATACCTTGTGTTAGCTTGATTACATTTTTTTTTTTTGACAAAAGCTTGATTACAAATTATTACTATTTGATTTATCCAAAAAGAAAAAAATGGCAATGAAGATTATTAGAGAGCTAATTAAGAAAAGAATAATACCAAGAATTTCAATTTTAATGAGGAAAGCTCGTTTAGTGTGAGAAGTAAAAATTTAGTTACATAAATAATAATAATAATAATAATAATAATAATAATAATAATAATAATAATAATAATAATAATAATAATAATAATAATAATAATAATTATTATTATTATTATTATTATTATTATTATTATTATTATTATTATTATAAATTTTATAATATTAGTCTATGAACACAATTATATTGTACCTTAATCTAGTCTATAAGAAAACTATGTCAATTGCTTATATTCAACTCACTTTATTGACAACTTCACAATACAGTAACCTAAAAGAAAATTATGTGAATTGCTTATTGCTAGCTCAAAAGTTGCACTAGGGTTCATGATGACTTTACCATATTTTCCTTACATTGAGGTCTTCATAGTATTAGGGCCGATCCTGATATTTTTGGTGCCTTGAGCAGACCGAAAAAATTATGTCTTCATAGTCATTTAAATATTGTCCTCCTTGCATTTTTTGTTGTTGTTGCAAAACTCATTAATAATTTGTTCATAATCAACATTCTTAAAAAAAAATTGATAAAAATCAAAGCAAAACTATTTAATCTACCTTGTGTCAAAGTAGATCGCAAATAGGATTTTAACATTTTCAATTTCGATAAACTTCTTTTAGTAGATGCAACAATAACATGAATAATTAATATTATTCTATAAGTTGTACATGTATTAGGAAAGCGATTAAATGTCTTCAAAGAACTCAATATCATAAAGCTTGATTTTGATTTAATTGTTAAAACCTCTTGAATGACTTTTAATTCTTCAAATAAAATTTCACCATCAAGATAATAAGAATTACCATGTTTTAGAGAAGTTTCAATTTTTATGCTTTTCTTTTAAGTTCCTAATTTATCCCTTTTTACATTTTACAACTCAACAGAACATAAACAATTCTTCAAACCCACATTATTAGCATTGCTACATTATAACATTATATAAAAAATTTAGACGTAATAAAAATTTGGTGCCCCTCTGAAAATGGGGCCTTGGCCGGTCGCCCACCTTGACCGTGCTCAGGGCCACCACTGCATAGTATATTGTATCTTAATCAAACTTATAGAAAAAAAAAACTATGTGAATTGCTTATTTTATCAATAAACTGTAACACAACCTATAAGAAAATTATATGAATTGTTTATTGCCAACTCAAAAGTTGTACCAACATTGGATGATAGCCTTTTCCCTTATATTTATCGCTTCATTTGAAACATTACACCTTAATCTGGTTTATAATAATCCTTTTTATAACTCAACTCTCATCAAAAGTATTAATTATTGTGACTTAAGTTCAAGACAAGAGACTAACTCAAAAGAATAGTCCATTAAATAGGAAAGTCTCATGACTCAAATAACACGTTAAACTTTTTCTACTATTCAATATGAGACTTAGAACACGTAATGTGATTTAATTTAATTGCAAATCCAACTTCCAACTTGGGTTTTGTCAATTTTTCTCCAGAAGAAGAACACCTAATAAAGTGTTAATGATTATAAAAAAAATTAAAATAAAATTAGAAGTCAAGCCGTCAATGATGAATCAACAATGTAATAGTTTTGAGGTTGATGGCTAGTAACTGAAGTAGAATTGGTGGCGATCATTTTTTGTGATATTTATTGGCGTCAGTATTCAAAAACCATTTTAGTGAGAACATGCATCTTTGAAAGGTAAGGGAACATAAGAAGTAAAAAAGGTAGCTAAACATAAAAGATAAAACCATAAAAAAAAAGAGACTAAAAAGAGGAATAAAAGTAAAATTTGGCGCCTAAAATTCAGGATTTACACATGAAAAGTCGTTGTACACCTAATTTTTAGAGATATGAGGTAGAAAAGGAGAGAAATAGAAAGAAAGAAAGAAAGAAAGAAGAGTTTAATAGTGATGCACTCACAATGTAAAACTATTTTACACTGTCAACCAATCATAAATCACCGTTGATATGCAGGGATGGATTTACGGGGGGGCTAGCAGGGGCTTTGGCCCCCCTGCACCCTCCCTCCTACTTCTTCAAGTATATATATAAGGGCTAACTAAGTTTTTAGTCCCCAAACTTTTTCAAAATTCGGTTTTTAGTCCCTAAACTTTAGTTTGACTGGTCAAGGTCCCTAAACTTTTTAAAAATTCAGTTTTTAGTCCCTAAACTTTAGTTTGACAGTAAAGGAAAAAGTCACAAGAAGGGGAGTTGAATTGTGATTTATAAAAAAATTTGCAAACTTTTTATAAATAGAGTGTAGCGTCTGTAGATCAAAAGATATAGTTTTTTTTAAGAGAACGTTTAACAGACAAAGTCAGTTCAAGCAGTTATAAAAGGTATAGGATCAAGAAAGACAACAAGGAAATTATACTGGTTCGTCTCACCCCAAGACTATGTCCAATTCTTGGCAAACCACCAAGTTCCAATAACTTTCACAAGTTACAAGTATTGTTCACTGCCACTTCTGGCTCACCCAAGTAGTTTTTCACACTTAGCCTCTCCAAGCTAAAAACCCAAGTATTCTTTTCTTCCAAGCCACTTCTGGCTCTAAAACAAATCACAAGATTTGTTTTTGAGAAAGGGCACACAGACTTTTGGCTATCATCTTACAGATGAATATACAAGATTAAGAACTAAGTCTTTTTCTCTCAGGATACACAAGGTGATTTGAGAGCTTTTACAAAGAGAATTTTTACAAGAGAAAGAATGAAGGCTTGAAAGAATGCTTGAATTTTGAATTCAGTTCGTGTGTTCTTTTTTTCAGCACTTAAAATCTTCTTCTATATATAGACTTGCTGAGGAAGTAACCGTTGTCTCTAAACGGTCTTCTTTCTTGCGTCTGACCATCGTCTAAAGGAGGGTGGTTGAGGGGCATTTAATGCTAATGCAAGCATTAATTGCTTGTCACCAACTAGTCATTATGAGCTGATAAAGCATTATGCTTATCTTTCTTGAGATATACTCCATATCCTTCTGCTGCAGTGGTCACATCGCTTGCTCAGACAAGTACTTATTGCTAGCCGTAGCGCGTCTTTTGAGGTGAGGGAAACTTCTAAAACTTTGACTCTTCTTTCAGTTCCCTTTTATGCACTCAACAGATCCTAGGAGAATGTTATATGAATATTCCCTGCAAAACAGTAGGCATTTATAAGACGCAGTCTTTTTACTTAATATTTGTTTTGCATAAAATCAAAATAATTGAGGGTCCTGATTTGTCTTATGACTCAACAATCTCCCCCTTTTTGATGATGCCAAGCAAATATTGTAAAAAGATGTATCAGAGCTACTGAAAATATTAACTATAAGCATAGAAATTAAACAGAAAGAAAAGAAGACTTAGGTTTGATGAGTAATCAAACAACTTGTCTTATTGAAAGAGTTTTCACATCAAGATGATGTGTTTATACAGATGAGAAAAGCAAAAAAAATATACTCTTCCTTTTTCTTGGCCTCCCCCTTTGATGTAGCTCCTCCTCAGATGTAGCTTCCCCGTAGCTTTATCTTTATTTATTTTTACTCTTCCCTTCTCCCCTTTTTTGCATGGCGATCATCAAAACCTGGTTCCCCAAGAATGGGACTGTCAGAGTCAGAGGTGTCAAAGTCAGAGTCTGATGAAAGAACCATAGGGGATTTGGGTGGGGTGGGAGTGCATCTGTGGCGGCGTCCTTTAAACAAGGCATCTATGTTGATCCACTTTTTGAGCCCAGCCTCGAGTGCTTTTCTATCTGCCAAAGCTTGACGCAGAGCTTTTCTGGTTACTCAGAGTTCGGCATACAGATCATGGACTTCTTCTTCAGAGATGGGAGGTCTGAATGTTTCAATGGCCATCAGATCATCTTCTGGTTCTTGCACAAAGCACAGAATAAGTATGGAGAAGAAGAAGGTGGAATATGGCAGCTGCACCACAAAGGAGAAGTCCCTATCAGATGGATAGTGGAAGGTGGACTTCCAGGGCATGATTTCGGAAGGGTTAAATGAAGATGGGTAAGCCTAATGTCCGTGGTATTGATAACATCCTCCTATCTTCAGATAATACCCATCTGCAAGAGGCTTGTCTTCAGGTTCCAGACCAGAGCAGAAAGCATCAAACTTCCGAATGCGTCTGATGGTCTTTAAGTCTTCAGACGTTCTTTCAACAGCTGATTTCTGAAAGATGGCTTCAATCTCCCGTCTGAAAGGTCTGCCTCTTCACACTCGAATGTTTCTTTGAGGAGCTTTGTCTTTGTCTTCAGCTTTCTCCTTACCCTTATAATTCAAGATAGGAAGGATTGGGATAACCTTGTCCAGAGCAATCTTGAATTGGGTTTGATTTGAGGCCACACAGTGGAATTGTGTGCCTAGGAAGTGAGGCAATGTCTGTGCTCATCTTTGGATCTGTCTGAAGGAGTTTTGCCTTTTCTTGATCTCCTCCTTATACGTCTGTAGCTTTATACGCAACTCTGCTGAGTGGTCTGAAGATTCCCACAGATGAAAAGTTGGACTTGCTTCTGGATCGTCCAAGTTAATATCTTCATAATAGACAGAATGGTCTAGCTCAGCATGATTCCAGGGGAGAATCACATTGAGGTAGGCTAGCAGACTCATCATCTGTTGAAGGTTGACAGGCTCATAAAAAGGTACTTCATCATTGAGCATTGAGAGCCTTCTCCAGATTGAGGCTTCAGGTGGATAGTTGCGCCTGCCACGCAAATTGTACTCAAAGATGAGTGTGTTGAGAGCAGGTGGAGACATCTATCGAGGAGGGAAGATCCTGAATTATGGTTCCTCCTTATAACATGAGAGAGCATGTAATTCTTCTTCTGGAAGAACTTCAAAGTTGGGAAGATTGAAGGGATCAATCCCAGGAACACCTTTCTTCCACAACTCTACGAAGTTGATGGAATCAAGCAGGAAGGCTTGACCCTCATCAGTATAGATTCCCTTCCTTCTCTATTCCTTATTGCAGTGTTCCCATTCATTGACTCTGGGTCGTTTCCACCCACCGTAGTATCTGACGTTGACATCTGGGTCTGTTAGTAGTTGCATTGGAGGAAGTAGGATGTTGGGGCTTCGTTTGATGATCCAGTCATAGCCTCTATACGTAGGAGCTAACTCTAGAGCTAGACTTCCATATATGTACCCCAGAGAGAGAGTGGCTTTGGCAGCATACCTTCTTCGTCTGAATAGTTAATCTTTAGTTAGAGTTTGCATGTCTTCATCAGTCTGAGTCTAAAGTTCATTTGTCGATACAGACGATGTGCCACCATAAATGGCCATTTGTTTGGCAGCGCGGTCCTCTACAGACTGTGCCAGGTGCTTATCTACCTTTCTTTCATCCTCTTCAGTGATTGGTTTGTAGGTAGCGCGAGGACCTGAGTCATTAACTTCAATAAGGTCTTCTCCAATATCTAGACCTTGGGCGCTTGCCTCCAAAGCAGACTGAAGAAGTGCTTCATTCAGTTCTTCTATTTCAACTTCGTCTGCATCGTCATCTATTATGAGCGTCTGAAGCTCCATTTTCTTATTGGCCACTTCTGTATATGCTACTCGGCCATTTGAATCAGGGAAGATTCAATTCTCCCGAGATCTTCCATGGCTGCTTGCTTCTATTCTTCTTTAGAAAAAGTCTTAATAGACTCAAGAATAGCTTCTTCCATTACTTCTTCTTCTTTAGCAGCGTTTGCAGGAGCCAAGACTTCTTCAGCAGCCTTCCTCTTTTGTTCTTCAACTGATAAAGTCTTAACAAACTCTACCACAGATTGTTCTAGCTCAATCTGCTCCTTTTCCTCAAGTCTTTTATCTTGCTTAGCCTTTTTAGCAGCTTCCTTTCTTGATAGCTCCTGAGCTTTTCTGATGGCTGTTGCTTCCTTTTTGTCGGCTAGTGGAGGAAAAGATGAAGTTTTGGGTTAGGGTGCAGGCTGAGGTTTGGTAGAGGTTTGGGGTTTTCATAAAGAATCTCAACATCTGATTATTGTGTTTGGAAAGGTGAAGGTTGAGGTTCAGGTTGGGATTCTGGTGAGGTGGTGAGTTTGGCTTTGGTTATGATGTGGATTTTAGTGGTTCTGGTGAAAGGCTTTTTGAGTGGAGGTTCAGGGATTTGTTCATATGGTGTGTCTGAAGTCTTTCTCTTTAGAGATGAGGGAGGGTCTGAAGATGGTTGTTGTTTAGGCTTTTTGGGTTGGTCTTAGGAGGGAGGTTGAGTGCGCTGGTGGTTGGTTTGGTCTAAGGTAGTGTCTCTGCGATAGACGCAGGTTCGTCAGACGATTCCTCCTTGGGCTCCTTCTTCACCTTGATTCCCTGCTTCTTTACCCATTCAGGAAACTTATGAGTGATACCTATCCTCACAAAAGTGGTTCTTGTCACCTGTGTGGGTCTGCCAAAAGCTTCAAACTCCGTCAGATCAACACCAGCATCCCTTATTAGTTGAGTGAACAACATGCAATAAGGGATGGGATTTTTTTGCTTCTTCATGGAGAATTTATCTTTGAAGGCCTGCTCCAGATGATAGAAGATCAAATCTGGGAGATTGATCTTCTCTCCTATGACGATGTTGTAGATGCAGAATCTGTCTCTTTCACTCACGTGGTCCCTTAACCCTGTCCTTAGGAGCACAATGTTAAAGAGAATGTTATGAAGGAGTCTGCAGACGTGGGTCATGTTGCCAGACTGAAGAAAGATCTTCATGGTTACAGCTCTCTTCTTGGGGTCTTCGTCTGCAGGTCTCACCCCATCATAAAGAAGTTTGTCCACCGTCTCCTAAGAGATGGTCTTCTCCCAATCTTTGTCGAAGACCAGACCCTCTTCAGCACAACCAATGGCCTTAGCTATGGTTGCAGGGTTGATCTCAATTAATGTCTGACCAATCGTCCCCTTGATGCATTGGTCATCGTCCATCTTGGTCGTCACCCAAAAAAGAGCATATAGACCATGGTACCAAAGTTGTGTTTTCCAACGAAGTTGGTCCACCCAACTCTAGTGAACATGTCCAGGACATCAAAACCTTCCTTTGTCAACTCCTTTAGGTTCGCCCACTTTCCAGGAATGAAACGCTCTTCTGGAAAGGTTGTAGTGGCTTTGTCCATGTTGCGGATGAGAGGAGTAGCAGAAGATGAGACTTGCTTCTTTGGTGTCATTATTCACAGAAAGATTAGGTTTTTAGAAAAGAAGAGATGAGAAAGTTTTGATCTTTGAAGTCTTTGAGAAACTAAAAAAATTTCAGAAAGATTAGAAAGATCAAATGAACCTTCTTCTTTAGGCACTTCGTCCTTTTATACCAGATGAGATGAGAAGGGAGAGAGAAAGTCATATAAAAAGAAAAGAGCGATTTTAAAAGCATTAAAAACTTTTCGAAAACTGTCTCATCCTGGTGAAAAGGACGACACACGTTTTGAGTAAAAATGAAAAGACTTGTAACCGTTGTGAACATGGGCACTCTAACATCTGTACACTTGAACACATATTAGTTCCAACAGATTAATGAAAAAGATACGACGAAGGGTATCGTCTGATGAATGCAGACATTAATCTGAAAGTATGTGCATATGCAAATGATCCCTAATACAGACGAAACGTTCTTCAGACAAAGGTTTTGTAAAGATATCAGCCAATTGATGATCTGTATCTACAAACTTAATATCGAAAACACCTTTTTGAATATAATCACAAATGAAATGATATCTGATTTCAATATGCTTTGCCTTAGAATGTTGTATGGGATTTTTTGATAGATTGATTGCACTAGTATTGTCACAATATACAGGTATATTGTTTTCAAAACTAGAGTAATCTTCTAACTGATATTTTACCCATAGCAGCTGTGAGCAGCAACTTGCAGCAGACACATATTCTACTTCTGCAGTAGATAATGCAATTGAGTTCTGCTTCTTGCTTGCCCATGAGATGAGACAGGGTCCTATAAAGTGACATCCTCCACTTGTACTTTTTTGTTCAACTCTGTCTCCTGCATAGTCTGCATCACAATATCCTACTAACCTAAAATCTTGATTTTTCTTATAGAACATACTAAGGTTAGTGGTTCCCACTAGATAACGTAAGATCCTTTTAATAGCTTTAAGATGAGACTCTCTAGGATCTGATTGAAATCTAAGGCACAGACAGACGCTATGCATAATATCAGGTCTACTGGTTGTAAGATAAAGAAGTGAGCTAATCATACCTCTGTAGATCGTCTGATCTACTGGTTTACCTTATTCGTCTTTGCTCAAGGGACTGGAAGCATGCATAGGTGTTTTCATTGGTTTAGCATCTTCCATTTTGAATTTCTTAAGAAGCTCTCTTGTATATTTCTGCTGATGAACGTAGATACCCTTACTGTCTTGTTTGATCCGAAGTCCTAAGAAGAACTTAAGTTCTCCCATCATACTCATTTCATTTCAAATTTGCTTTTCATTAGATCAGAAAAATACTTGCAAAGAGATTCATTAGTAGCTCCAAAGATAATATCATCAACATAAATTTGAACTATAATGAAATCTTTGCCAACTTCTCTTATGAAAAGAGTAGTTTCTACTTTGCCTCTCATAAAATCATTTTCTAAAAGAAAATAGCTCAGTCTGTCATACCAAGCATGAGGTGCTTGTTTCAGACCATACAGAGCCTTCTTGAGTTTAAAAACATGATCTGTAAGACTAGGATCTTCAAAACCAGGAGGTTGTTTAACATAAACTTCCTCTTCGATAAAACCATTTAAAAAGGCACTCTTAACAACCATTTGAAAAAGCTTAATGTTTTTATGAGCAGCAAATGCAAGCATGATGCTTATAGCTTCTAATCTAGCTACAGGAGCAAAGGTTTCGGTGAAGTCTATACCTTCCTGTTGATTATAGCCTTGAGCTACTAATCTAGCTTTGTTTCTTACCACCTTTCCTTGCTCATCCAGTTTATTTCTGAAGACCCATGTTGTTCCAATGATGCTTTTGTTCTTTGGTTTGGGGACAAGAGTCCAGACGTCATTTCTGGTAAACTGGTTCAATTCTTCTTCCATGGCTAAGATCCGGTCATCGTCTGCCAGGGCTTCGTCTATTATTTTTGGCTCTATTTATGAGATGAAAGCGTATGATGCTTGATCTCTGAAGGATGATATGGTCTTTACGCCTTCTTTCTGATAACCTATGATCAGATCTTGTGGATGATAGGTTGCAAATTTCCAGTCTCTTGTCTGTGGTTGAGAGTCAGACGCTCCTTCAATCTGAAGGACGAATTTCCTGAGAGGGTTGAATTTCGTCTAACTTTGGTGCTACAGATGGACCTATCTACATATCTGCAAAATCATCCTCAGGATCTGATAGTCTCCTATCAGATGTTAGTCCATCATTGAACTTAACATGGATAGATTCTTCTACAACTAAGGTCCTTGTATTGAAAACTCTGTAAGCCTTAGATGTATCAGAATATCCTAGAAAGACACCTTTATCCACCTTAGAATCAAATTTTCCCAATTGATCTTTGGTGTTTAAGATGTAACACTCACATCCGAAAGGGTGAAAGTAAGCAATGTTGGGTCTTCTTCCTCTCCATAGTTTATAGGGAGTCTTTTCAATCATAGGTCTGAACAATACTCTATTTTGAACAGAACAAGCAGGGTGAAAGTAAGCAATGTTGGGTCTTCACAGCCTCTGCCCAGAAGTGTTTAGGAAGAGAGTTCTCACAAAGCATGGTTCTAGCCATTTCTTGCAGAGTTCGGTTTTTCCTTTCAACTATCCCATTTTGCTGAGGTGTTCTTGGTGAAGAGAAGTTATGAAAAATCCCATTCTTTTCACAAAAAGATTTGAACTTAGCATTTTCAAACTCAGTTCCATGATCACTTTTGATGCTAGAGATGTAAAAGCCCTTTTCATTTTGAACTCATTTACAGAATATTTCAAAGACCTTGAAAGACTCATGTTTATGGCTTAGGAAGTATACCCATGTATATCTTGAATAGTCATCTATAATAACTAAGCCATATTTCTTTTCGCCCAGACTCAACGTTCTAGTAGGACCAAATAATCCCATATGCAAGAGTTGCAACAGTCTGGAGGTGGAAACAACATTTTTAGATTTAAAAGAAGTTTTAATCTGTTTCCCCTTCTGACATGCTTCACAGAGAAGATGGGTTTTCCAAGAAATCTCAGGCAATCCTCTTACTAAACCCTTTTTCGAAATTTTTGAAATGTGTTTCAGATTCATGTGCCCAAGCTTTTTATGCCAAATCCATCTTTCATCTTCTCTAGATAGCAAACATGTTACCTTCTGCTTACTAAGGTCTATAAGATCAATTTCATACAAATTGTTGTGTCGTCTGGCAGAGATGACAGACTTGCCATCATCTGTTTTGACTATACATTTGTCCTTATTGAAGGAGACTATATAACCATTATCACATAATTGACTTATGCTCAGTAGGTTATACCTCTGACCTTCAACATATAGGACGTTGTCTATGGAGGTTAGGGAGGGCATACCAACTTTACCTATGCCTGTGATGCGTCCTTTTCCCATGCCTCCAAAGGCAACTACTCTGCCTTCAACCGACTTTAGGTCTAGGAACATAGACCTTTCTCCCGTCATGTGTCGTGAGCAACCACTGTCTAGGTACCAGCTCAAACCCTTGCCTTTTCCTACCAAGGATATCTGAAATAGGAACAATTTGAGACTTTGGTACCCAAATCTTTTTGGGTCCAGCAACATTAGTGCTCTTAGACATTTGCTTCTTCTTATGCATGCATCTGAACTTGGAGTGCCTAGATTTTCCACAAAAGTCACATTTGTTTGGATTAGACTGAGTAGAAGCAGATGCATCTTTTTCTAACCCTAAACCAGATTTATCATGGGGATGTTGATGATATTTTAAAATCATAGTGAGAGTGTTAGAACTCTCCAGAAACTTCTCAAAGTCCTTAGTTAAACAGGCTACTTCTTCCCTTAGTTTTTCAACTATGGATGAATCGTCTGTTTGATTAGGGTTACTGGTTTGACTTAGGCTTTCTTCCAGAGTCTTGACCTTTTCTTCTAGTTCTGCATTTGATTTCTTCAGTAATTCTATTTCACAAATAGATTGTTTGAGTTTTTGTTTAAATTTTTTACATTGCTAAGAGATCATATGACAGTTCTGAAGTAAAACGTCATAAGGCATCTCTTCTTCATCTTTTGATGAAGAACCAGATGAGCTTTCTGATTCAGAACAAGTTTTTACCTCAACTTTTTCTTCTGTCTCTGTCATCAGACAGATATTTGCTTGTTCATCGTCTGAGTTACTGCTTTGCTCACTGTCTGAGTCGTCCCATATGGCCATCAGACTCTTCTTCTTTTTCTTGCCACTGTAGGACTTCTTTTTCTTTAACCACGGACATTCAAACTTCATATGTCCTAGTTTTCTGCATTCGAAGCAGATGATCTCTTGACTGTCCTCCTCATCTTTCTTCTTGAATTTGGAATCCTTTTTCCTGGAGGATTGTCTGAATTTGTTCTTCTTCTTCAGCATCTGCTTGAATTTTCTTGCCATGAGGATAACCTCATCATCTATAGATCCGGCAGAGCTTTCGTCTGATTCTTCTATTTGAATTTTCAGAGCCTTGGGAGCTCTTATCTTTTCTTCCTTGATGGTGCTGGTTTCACCAACTTTGAGAGTAGCAGATTTGATAGCGTTGCTTGTAGGCAGTTGGTCTCGGTTCTACAGGTTCACTTCATGCACACATAGAACTCCCAGCAACTCATCCTAAGACAAGGTTCTTATGTTCCTTGCTTCTTGGATAGTTTGGTCTTGGGTTCCCACACATTGGGCATGCTGTCAAGAATCTTCAGATTTACCTGAGCTTTAGTGTACGTGTGCCCAAGAGATTCCAGGTCTGAGAGAAGAACCTGAAGTCTCCCAAACATGTCATCAACACTTTCTCCTTCTTTCATGGAGAAACTCTCATAGTGTCTGGTCAGAGTGGCAGCTTTTCTCAATTGAACATCTTCTGTTCCTTCAGAGTTGGTGCAGAGAGAATCCCAAATCTCCTTGGCTGACTTTAGTCTATGCACCTTCTTATACTCATTTCTGGTTAAAGCATAGGTCAGAGTATACCTGGCTTTGTTGTTGAGTTGAAGGATGTTGTGGTCATCTTGAGTCCATTGATCCTCAGGCCTTGTAATAGGAATATCTCCATTTATGATGATGTTTCATAGTTGATACTGGTTGGACTTGATGTACATCTCCATGCGATCTTTCCAGTAGGGATAATCATCTCCAAGAAAGGTTGGAGGCCTTGTTAGAGAGGCTCCCTCATGAATGAATTGATTGTCGTAACTGGCCATCTGGATCTTTTCCTCTAGACACGGTTAGGTGCTCAACCCTTAGAGGCTGAGCTCTGATACTGAACTGTAAAGGCAAAAGTCACAAGAAGGGAGGTTGAGTTATGATTTATAAAAAATTTCACAAACTTTTTATAAACAGAGTGTAGCGTCTGTAGATAAAAAGATATAGTTTTTTTTAAGAGAACGTTTAACAGATGATAACTTCACAGATGAAAGCCTTTTAAAAAAAAGTTTAAATCACAAGACAAAGTCAGTTCAAGCAGTTATAAAAGGTATAGGATCAAGAAAGACAACACAGGAAATTATACTAGTTCATCTCACCCCGAGACTACGTCCAGTTCTTGGCAAACCACCAAGTTCCAATAACTTTTGCAAGTTACAAGTATTGTTCACTACCACTTTTGGCTCACCCAAGTAGTTTTTCACACTTAGACTCTCCAAGTTAAAAACCTAAGTATTCTTTTCTACCAAGCCACTTCTGGCTCTAAAACAAATCACAAGATTTGTTTTTGAGAAAGGGCACACAAACTTTTGGCTATCATCTTACAGATGGATATACAAGATTAAGAACTAAGTCTTTTTCTCTCAGGATACACAAGGTGATTCGAGAGCTTTTACAAAGAGAATTTTTACAAGAGAAAGAATGAAGGCTTGAAAGAATGCTCGAATTTTGAATTCAGTTCGTATGTTCTTTTTTTCAACACTTCAAATCTTCTTTTATATATAGACTTGCTGAGGAAGTAACCGTTGTCTCTAAATGGTCTTCTTTCTTGCGTCTGACCATTGTCTAAAGGAGGGTGGTTGAGGGGCATTTAATGCGAGCATTAAATGCTTGTCACCAACTAGTCATTCTAAGCTAGTAAAGCATTCTGCTTATCTTTCTTGAGATATACTCCATATCCTTCTATTGCAGTGGTCACATCGCTTGCTCAGACAAGTACTTATTGCTAGTTGTAGCACGTCTTTTGAGGCGAGGGAAACTTCTGAAACTTTGACTCTTCTTTATGTTCCCTTTTATGCACTCGACAGATCCTAGAAGGATGTTATATGAATACTCCCTGCAAAACATATTACAACAACCATAGTGCATTTACTATGCCTTTAAATGCTTCTTCAGACTTAAGTGTCTGTATGCGTATCATCTGTATCTTACATACGCATATACAACATTTTCGTCTGTAGGCATTTATAAGACACAATCTTTTTACTTAATATTTGTTTTGCATAAAATCAAAATAATTGAGGGTCCTGATTCATCTTATGACTCAACATTGACCGGTCAAGGTCCCTAAACTTTTTAAATATTCAGTTTTTAGTCCCTAAGCTTTTTAAAATTTGGTTTTTAGTCCCTGAAATCTCATTAATTCAAGGACTAAAAACTGAATTTTTAAAAAGCTTAGGAACTAAAAATCATATGTTTAAAAAGTTTAGGGACTTTGACCGGTCAAAATTTTGTTCAGGGACTAAAAACCAAATTTTTAAAAAGTTTAGGGACCTTGACCAGTCAAACTAAAGTTTAGGGACTAAAAACCGAATTTTGAAAATGTTTAGGGACTAAAAACTTAGTTAACCCTATATATAATTAATATATACTAATTAATAATATGTATTACTTCCAATAAAAAGTAAATAAAGTAATATATACTAATTAATAAATCTGATAATATATGCATGTTACTAGTTATATACTAATCTTTTTAATAATATATATTGCCACTAACTATAATTTAACTCAAAGAG
Source organism: Pueraria montana var. lobata (assembly GCA_026413185.1). Classification (NCBI taxonomy): domain Eukaryota; kingdom Viridiplantae; phylum Streptophyta; class Magnoliopsida; order Fabales; family Fabaceae; genus Pueraria; species Pueraria montana. The sequence goes on from CM048647.1 coordinate 7,877,288, forward strand.
ATATTTTTTTTATGCATATGAAAGTACCCAAAGAGATATATATAATAATTAATAGATATGATAAAAATGACATATTTATAGTTTTCCACCAATTGTTATTACCTAGACTAATTATGCTTTGTGTATTATTATAAGACTCATTTGTTTGTCTATATATCTAACTATTAACATTAATTATTATTAACATTATATTATAAACATATTTATATATAATTCTTATAAAATTTGATGACTTTTAGTTATTATTATTACTATTATTATATTTGATGAGTTTGTTTCTCTTTTGGATTGTGAGATTATTATTGTGAGTCCTATTTCATTGTTATTGTATTTGTGAGACCAAAAAGTCTTTCAAAACTTGAAAAAAAAATAGTACGAGTTATAAATACATGTATTTCCTTCTTGAATCATTTGAAATAAAAATCAATTTAAATTTTACGTGTAAAACTAATAAATAATTTTATAAAAGTGATTATTTGTTAAATATTTATTTCTTAGAAGTTAGATATTTAAATAATTAAAGTACAAAAAAAAATTCCAGCCCCCCAATTGATGGTTTTCGGGATCTGTCCCTGTTGATATGACTTTTAAGGTGATTATTGTAAAAGTTAACAAACTTATCATACATGGTAGGTTGTTATTAGATGACGGTATAAAACTTTTTTACACTGTCAGTGCGTCACCTATTTTCTCAAGAAAAAAAATAAATATAAGAAAAGTAAAAAATGTGATAAGTAATTAGATATAATAGGAAGAGAAAATAAAAAGAGAAATGAGGTAAAAGAAATGTAAAATTATTATACAAGTTTAGGAATATATTTATTATTTAAACAATAAGTAACTATATTTATTATTTAAACAATAAGTAACTCACGTTGAGTAGGTGCATTCACTCAAGGAAGAAAGCTTTTTTCCATTCACCAAAAAATATAGAAAAAATAGTGATGCTGATGCCTATATAATCCCACTCCATTGATCCTTATTAGCTCAGAAAGATCCTATCATAATACTCCCATAGTCATCACTCATCGCAGAAATGCAAAGCTCAAACTTTGATTTTGCTGTTGTTTTCCTTCTAACAGCATTTGCATTCTTATCTTCCAGTGGCCATTCATCACTTGGCTGTAATGAAGAAGAGAGACAATTACTTCTCAATATCAAAGGAAGCTTCTAAGATCCATCATCAAGGCTTTCCTCTTGGGAAGGAAGTGATTGTTGCCAATGGAAAGGTGTAGGTTGCAGCAATATTACAGGACATGTTGTCAAGCTTGACCTCAGAAATCCTTGCTTCCTACTAGGAGGTCAAGGAGATTTTCAATCAAACTGTTCCTTTTACAACTATGTGCTTGATGCTCAACATGTTCATCCTTCTATATTGTAACTTAAATATCTCACTTGTTTAGACTTGAGTGGAAACAGATTCCATAATAGCACAATACCAATGTTCATCCAATATTTGCAGCAGCTGCAAGTCCTTTCTCTCTCAGACTCTCATTTTTCTGGGAGGATCCCACGCAATCTTGGGAACCTCACAAAATTTATCTCTCTTGATCATAGCTTCAATCCTCTGCTGCATGCTGATGACTCTGATTGGATTTCTCAACTTTCATCACTCCAATACCTTGACATTAGTTCAAATTTAAATAGTGATATAACCCATATATTTTAGTTAAAACTAAAAGTAGAGTCCAATGTTTGGCTGAATCCTTGAGATTACAACATAAGTCATTGATAAGATACAAAGAAGCAAAGCATGCAACAATGTTACTCTCCAATTGCATAACCAATGAGATCCTTCTCATACAGTGACTGAAACAAGGGAAAACACAAGAATTGAATTAAAGGTCTCAACCCCCAAACATGAATCCAAATTGCCAGCAGTCGGAACATGTATCAGAAAATTGAGAGGAGATGCAAGTTATTCCTAGTTGATGAGGCCAAACATCATAGAGTTCAAACTAAAGAAGAGGAGTACCAAAGAAGACACTCACTGTATTGATTAAAATTTGATAAAAGATGATTTACAGTGTATGGTAAGTGCTCTCTATATATAGAGCTTATTTCTAGCAAGCCAATATTACTCTTAACACCCCTTTGCAAGATGATAGTGGCATCACCATTATCACCTTGAAATACAAACAACAATAAAAAAAATGCAGAAAATAACATTTTTTTTATTCGTTGATATAGACAAAAGAAAAATAATGGTATGGCCCAAATGGATTGAAGTCCAAAATAGCCATTGTTGCGAAGCCTTGAACAGAGAAAAAAATGGCCCAAAAGCAATGAGGCCCAAACCATCCCACGAAGTGTTTGGGCACTCAATCAACATTTTCACACACGAAAGAATTCAAGCTAGCAGAGCACAACTATGGCGAAAATAGAGACAAGAGTTTCGTCGGAGGAGATGTGTGGATCGATGAGGACGACATCATGGTGGAGGTCGCCGACATAGGAAGACGCTGAAGTGGTGGCGACCGGCGGAGGAACCACGCACCAGTTTTCATATCCATGGCAGATCTGGTGGCTCCAGTGGCAGAGAAGGCGGCGATGACTTCACCTTGGTTTGAATGCAAAGCTTTCACTTCGATCATCAATTTTCCACTCATACACGATTTTCAACATCGAACTCCGATTGTGAAAACTCTCGATTGATTCCGGCAAGTCGAGGTTGAAGCTATTTTTCTTCTCAAGTGCAAAATGTGGAAAACTAATTGATTTTTGTGCGTAAAATATCATATCCATCGTTTCTTCAATTTTCTACAACTCCGTTTCTTGCTCGTATGGATATTTAGATATCACGGGTTTAACTTCCATCTTGTTCTCTTTTTTTGCAGTCTCAGCAGCGACGAGGAAGCATGTGATTTCGCCGATCTTGACGGTGAAGCCATCAGTTTCTGGTTTGATTGGAACTGGAAGATCCAAAGGCATGGCATCAAGATCGAAATTGTTGAAAACAAAATCGTAGTCGTCGTTCTCCATGGTTACAAGAACTTGCTTCTCTATGATAATCTTCCTTCGAATCAAATTCATCAATGGAAGCGAAATCATCACTCTCTCCATGAGAGAGCTCTGATACCATATCAGAAAATTGAGAGGAGATGCAAGTTATTTCTACTTGATGAGGCCCAACATTATAGAGTTCAAAATAAAGAAGAGGAGTACCAAAGAAGACACTCATTGTATTGATTAAAATTTGATAAAAGATGATTTACAATGTATGGTAAGTGCTCTCTATATATAGAGCTTATTTCTATCAAGCCAATATTACTCTTAACAACATGCATTTATGCAGTCAGCAATTCATAACCGTCGGATGAAGATTGGACACCTCATTTTATCACATTAAATCGGACTTAAAACACGCATCTAAGATTTGAGTCATCCAATCTTCATCTATAAGTTGCAAATCACTAAATGCGTGAATGTGTATGATTTTCGACTGCACTAAATCCATTTCCCCCAAACATATGGTTTCCCACACCTAAGTATTATAAATGAAACGAGCACAAGGAGAGAGAGAGAGATATCAGTTACATGATACAAAAGCTTCCTTCATGTGAGGAAGAACCAATATGAATGAATATCCATTCAATGTTACAACTAGTACATAAGACATAGTGATGGTTATCAAAGTAATTATGAAAAATCTAATATCATTCTTTTCTGATTGCTCATGAAACTCACTTTTCACACAATCTTCTTTTTGTTTTGAGCATTAGTTGGTTCCCATAGTTTTCATGTAGGTGAATCTAATGAGACAAATTACACATCTTGAATCAATCGAAAAAAAGGTTCAAAATCATGTCCTAAAATTTTAAAAAAAAATAATAGGTTTTTCGAAAGAACTAACATGTCATTAATGAAATAAGTAAAGGGGCCATTTTAGAACTTTAAAATATTAGGAGACTAATTTAGAAACAAAAAATAAGTTAAGGGGCCATTTATATATTTTAGCCTTTATTTATTTATTTATTTGTCTAAATAAACTAATTTTCAAAATTTAAGGTAATACATTTAGTTTTTTTCAATAAACATTTATTATTCCATATTTGTTATAGGTAAAAGTAATTAAAATATATCCTTTCTTTTATTTTTTAGCAGGTTGACCTACCAACCCACAACCCATTTTCATTTTTGTTTTTTTGGTTTTTGGTGGGCCAACCCGCCAGCCTGAGCGTAAACGGGCAAGATGAAACTTTCAAGGCTATTGCAATGGCCATTTCCCATTTTTGCTAAGTACACTCCCCTTCCTTTTTTCTAAAATTAAATTACTTAAACAACCTTTCCCCTTCAAACCTTCTTCTCTCCCTCGCATACTCCCCTTTTCAACGCAACAACACACTCCCTTTTTTCATAGCAACAACACATTCTTTTCTCTTTCATCACACTCCCTCATCTCTTTCACTCCCTTCAACCTTTCAATCTCTTGCTCTGGCCTCCCTTGATTAGTCTCTTCCTTTAACCTTAGGGTTTTTTCATCCTCCAAACTTCAAGTTGCTGCAGTGGTGTGCTTCTTACAGTCGTTCAGATTGAAAGACCAATTATATGCTTTCTCCACTTCAATTGCTTCACTATTGTACAATTTTTCCTTTATGAGATTTTTAATGGTTCTAGTGTTCTGTTTGAATTTTTTAGATGTTTTTCTTAACATTCTGGAAAGTACTTTCCGAAACACAATTTTATTTTTTTAACATTCTGGAAAGTACTTTCCGAAACACAAAATAGTATTCCGGAAAGTTCTTTCTGGAATGTTAAAAATAAAATTGTGTTTCGAAAAGTACTTTCCAAAATGTTAAAATCAAAACATTGTTTCGGAAAGTACATTCCGGAATAATGATTTTGTATAAATGTTATGGGTATAAAGGGTATATATGATAAAAAGAATAGAAAAAATTCAATGGGAGTGTACTTAGCAAAAAAAGAGAATGGATATAGCAAAAGCCAACTTTCAATCCACTTTTGTTACGTGGGTCAATCCGCCCTTACCTATTTTTGACGGTCAATAACAGGATGGGGTGGCCGTTTTGCCATCCTTAAAAATATCAAACATACAGAAGAATCATGGCAAAAAGATAAGAAAGAGAAAGTAAGAGAACAAGAATTGTTGATGGAATTTTAGTATCTCCATCAAAGAATTGGCTAATTAATTGTTTCAAAGAGGTTTTTGAATCCCCATACGTAGATATTATTCACCAGTAATTTTAACTGCATATGCTGTGGTTAATTTCCAGCTTGCCATGGCCTCAAGAAGCAAATATTTGAACCGGCTTGTGTTTCAAAGGTTGTCACATCACAGTGAAGAAGGTTTGTGGCAACAAAGATCTCTATCAGAGCATTTGACAACTACATACTCAAGTTTGGAACTTAAGATTAATTATTATGTTAAAACAACTTTGTGTCACTTAATCCACGCACTGGTATGCATTTTGAATTTGTATAATTATTAAATGATGTTTCGTAATTATAACAAATTTGAAATGACATTTAATTGCTGCAATAGGAATTTTTAAAATGTTTGCAATTATTTATTACTTTTTTTTTTACTTTATATCAAATTTAAGTTAATCCTTATATGTTAATGTTATGCTTTTAGAAAATAATTTTTATTTAATTTTCTAAATACTAAAAGGATATCCTATTTAAATTTGAATTTAGATTAAACTCAATTATTAGAAACCACATAAGTTATTATAAGAAAACTTTAGAGATTTTTTTTTTAAAATTATATGTTGAATTGTTAGGAAATATGAATTTGAAATAAGAGGAATACTAATGACACTCTCTCTGACACTCTCTTACTAACACTCTCCCTGTGATTGGTTGAAATTTGTTGAAAATCACCAATTTTGGTGGTCTCACTTCTAGATTAGGAGAGAGAATAATTAAATGATAACTGTGATCCACCAAAATTGTGATTTCCAATAAATTATTCTCTCTGACACTCTCTTACTAACACTCTCCCTTGATTGGTTGAAATTTGTTGAAAATCACCAATTTTGGTGGTCTCGCTTTTAGATTAGGAGAGAAAATAATTAAATGATAAGTGTGATCCACCAAAATTGTGATTTCCAATCAATTTCAACTAATCACATAGAGAGTGTTAGTAAGAGAGTGTCAAAGAGAATGTCGCTAGCACTCCTATTTGAACTAAAATTATTAGAATTAAATATGTAATTGTTGAAAAAAATGGACTAATTTAGTTGTTTTGTTGATGACTAAGGTGGGCCCAATGCTAATAGGATCCAAAAAGAACCCAAATGCAAACCAAGTCCAACTTAAAAAAAAAACAAAAAAAAAAACAAGAGGGACAATTCAATTTTCAATTTATATTATAAAAACCCAACATAAAAAAACATTAAAAAAGAGGATTGATAGGACATCTAATTACAAACGTTTCAAAATAAACTCTATTTAAGTTCTAGTTGCATGTATATATATCCTGGGTCCAAATGAAGATGACAAAAGGAAATGGAAAAAATAATTTGCCTAAGAGATAATAATATATGAAAACTTCATTTTGATTTATTTTTGTTAACATTATTTGACTCCAAGGCCAAAGATCTCCACCTCCTCATAAAGGCATTCCTTCTTGTTTGAGTCTTTTAATCCCCCATTGGAAGGTATCTGCAAGCAGCAAGTTAAACATTTAGGAGGTACAAGAAGCACATACCAGAAGACGTGCACAAGATTTCAAAAGATTTTGAAGAAATATGAAAAATATAACCTAATTAATATACTTAACAAGTGATTTATTTTAGGAGGTATAACCACAGTTGAAGACCAATCATAAGATTTCAAAGCCAAATTAATGAAAAAAATAAATAAATCCGTACCTTGTATTGAAGATTTGTTATTGTAACTCTCAACATAACACCTCCAACTATTAACCTCAGCATCTTCACAAAATCATCTAGGGATATCTTCTTTGACTAAATTAGAAAATCATGAAATATTAGAGATATTGGAGCTTTTGGAGGTATCTACCTCTCAACCTGGTCCTTCAATGTTTCCAGAATTTCCAATGCAAGCACAATTTAACATTCCTTCTTCTTCTGGAGATTTCTCTCAGGCTTGGCTTAATTCTAATGGGTCCAGTTCAGTGTTTCCTTTCAGGGCAAAAGGTGCAAGAGATCACAGGTACTAGGTTCCTGACCTGACGCTTGAATAGGAGCAGGAGAATAATAATATCGTTGTTCACGACCTTCAATGCATGCAAAAGTTATTATCGTTATTAGTTATCTTGTCTTTGCATAAGAGTTGTCAGCAACAGAACTATTTCAGTTGCCTTTCATTTGGTGTTTAAGGTATTTTGTCCCGTCGTTGTTTTCTTGGTTATTCGGATATGACTTATGAGTCAAACTATGGTATGAGTATGTATAAGTATGTACAAACTGCATGCTAATACTTCAATTGAATAAGAAATTTGGTTTATATATTTGACATCGTTTTATGTTTTGGGGTTAGCAACCATACTAAGAGCTTTTCCCTAATCCCCAAATCCTAAACCCCTATCAAATGCCTTTGCGGTTTTTTTTCTTCCATTTCTATCTGCTAGACAAACATCTATAAACAAGCTTAAGTATAAAAGCTCTTATGCAAGAGTCAATTAGACTAAATCTTTTTTTTATTCTATATTCTCAACTCCAATGCATCGACTAAGAGGAGGATGGATATATTTATAGTGTTCTTCGCTGAAGAACAACCCTATCTGGTTATCTCAACAAAAAAATAAATAAATAAATAAACCTATCTGGTTGAATCGGCAAATGGCAGGAGATTTGGTACAAATCAAGCCAGAAGAGTAAAATCATAATGGTGGAGGTATTTCTCCTTTATAGACACTTCACAATTCTCACTACCCCTTTTCCAAGTAAACCATGTAAGATTCATTCTAGGGCTTTGGTAAACATACTAGCCTTGCCTGCTACTTTCCTCACAGCCTCTTTTCATTTGACTTGCATTTTAAAAATTGAAAAATTAAACTTAATTGTACTTTTGATACCTTAGATGTCATAATTTTGTAATTATGCTCCATTATAATTGTATGATTTTGGTTCCTTGTCGATCTTTTCGTTAGATCTTGCTTACATGACATTGGATGAAGATGTGTCGATGACGTGGCAACTAGTGTGTTGCCTAATGCATGTGGCTTCATTACACTTTTGGTCCCTCTTAAATCAAAATCTGGAATAAAATTAAGTTATAAGGATTATCTTAAATTGATATAAAATAAAAAATAATAAATAATTCTAGCCATTTAAAATTTTTCAATTGCAGCAATTAAATGTTCTTTCAAATTGTTATAATTATGAAAAATCATTAACTGAGTATTTAGTTCACAAATACATGTATCTCCAAAAAAAAAAACTATATTTAAAAAAATTTAAAATTTTGACTAAATTGCAATTTTAATCCCCTTTGATTTCTAATCTGCAATTTTGGTCATTCTATTTTTTCCGCAATTTTGATCCTCCTATTTTAGAAAACGCGCAATTTTTGTCCAATCCACAATTTAGCATATGTTTTATTTCTCTTATTTTGGTCTAATTGAATCCTAGACCTAATGTATTCACTTAACGTACTATCAAAAAATAATTTAATAAATTAAAATGTAAAAAATAAAAGAAATAAACACAAGCAAAATTGAGGATTGGGCTAAAATTGTGGATTTTGTATAATAAAGGACCCAAAATCGTAGAAAAAAAATAGGGGTCCAAAATTGTGGATTAAGAATTAAAGGGGAACCAAAATTACAATTTAGACTAAAAAATTTTAAATGCAAATGAAGATATGGAGAAAAAAGAGAAAAAAAATAGTGAAAAATAAGCAAAGATTCTCTTAGATCCAAGTTTCTCCAACTTATTTTTTTCTTTTTGTCGTAAAACCTTTGAAAGTCGAATGTGACAACCTGAAATAAATTTATCAGACTCGTCTAAAACTTGATAATATGGGATTAGATCATATCAACCTAATTTGTTGATATTATATATTATTCTTAACATTTTATAGTTAAATAGTAGAATTAGCAAAGTATAAAACTATGATTAAAATATATTTTACAACATATATTTCAAGCTAAATAATACTAATATAAATCTTATATTATGTTATAGAAAATATTATCTATTGGCAAAAAAAAATTATTTATAACATCCAAATGTTTACAAAACTATGCTTTGAAAAAAATATTGGATACCGAACCAAATCAAGACGATCCAAAAGTTGAACTCAAAAAAATTAACAGCAAACCGAGTTAAGTTATTGGAACAAGATGAATCAAGAATACCTTTGTTGCCATCCACCTCGTTATCAGGGTTGTCGAGTTGTTGGTGCTCAAGGAGAGCAAAGAAGGTAATATCACAACGCTTGTTCAGATAGTGAAACACGATTAGTACATTATCGTCGATGTAGGTTTCACATCAACCCATAAAACAGATGAAATTCTTTGTCTAAAGATCCAAGGTGTGAAATTTGTGTAAAATTGAAATCTCGTATCATAAGTTTAAACCTGCACTAGACGCATATAGAAGATTTATAATAAAAAATTTTAGGTTTTTCTTTTCTGAATAAAATTATTTCCATTTTCGAGAGATGCAAATACATATTTATTTTTTTCAGATCGCGTGTATTCTTCACATGAGACAATCCTGTTTGAACTAAATAGAACCACTATGAGTAACAAAACTCTCTCTCCGAGTATTTAATATATGAAAATCTTATTTAATGAAATATCATAATTATAGTAATTAAAAAGTAAATTGTGTGGTTCAAAATTTTAAAATGATTACAATTACTAGTTGCTTTTTTATCTTAATCAAATTTAAGTTAATTTTATGACTTAATTTAATTAAAATTAGTTTTTAATTAAATTTTCAATACTGCAATTCTATCTTGCTTGATTTTGAATATAGAATAAACTCAATTTTTGAGAACCACATAGATCCTTATTAGAAAACTTCATAGATTTTTTTTTAATAATTCTAACCTTTAGTTAAAAGTAAAATAGAAAGAAAATTGTAAGAATTAAATAGGAAATTTAACCTTTAAATTGAGGTCATATAGTTATCACTTTTTTACTAAAGTAATTTTATCAAATAAGTATAATTTAATAATATGAAGTAATGAAAAAAATAGTCAAGTCAAATTAATCAGTTCAATGAAAACAATTTATGAATATATATTGAATATATGAAGTATGTAACGACCAATTATCGTTACATGATCAATTAACGACTAATCCAACGTGGAAGATTTAATTTTATACAAAAACTCTTAATTAACTTTTTATGAAAAAGAGTGAATTTTCGTGAGACATTCAACGTTCATTCTTTTTGAAAATATAGACATATAAAGCCTAAGACTATCATCCAACATACTAAAATAACTCACCTATACATCACAAAGCATCAAATGTAAATAGTTGTGCCTTATGACACATACAAACCAACATCATCTTCAAAGTATCTCAAAAGAAGGTGTGGTGCACATAGATAAGTGAAACCACTAAAAAAAAAAAGAAAGGGTAAAATATATTTTTTGTCCCTGTACTTTCAGAAAAACTTGGTTTTAGTCCCTGTACTTTCGAATCAATCATTTTAGTCCTCAAACTTTGAAAACACTTGCTTTTAGTCCCTCCCCTCTAATGGTGTTAATACTGTTAACGAAAATACAGTTCCGGTGGCTATAAACTGTCACAAAATACACATTCTTCATGTATTTAAACTTAACATCATTGGCGGCTAAAAACCACTACAAAGATTATTAAAAAAAATTAACATCATTAGAGGGAGGGACTAAAAGCAAGTATTTTTCAAAGTTTGAGGACTAAAATGGTTAATTCGAAAGTACAGGAACTAAAACCAAGTTTTTCTTAAAGTACAAGGACTAAAAACATATTTTATCCAAAAAGAAATACATCAAAAGGGGAGAAAGATACATCACGCACACCCTATGCTGGTCATGTGACTAAACACTATGTCTAAGAAGGGGAAACGACAAGTGGAACATTAGTAGGTGGCTCCCTAGCTCTAGTAGCTGCTTGACGGTCTCACAAAGTCAATGCGATGAGGGCCCATGGGAACATGGTTTCGGATCATTAACGATAGTCTCGGCGCTCTGAGTCCTCTCGTCATCTGCTCCCACGAACATGACATCCGAGATCATCACAGGCACGAACCACACATGCAAACAGTGCAAGGGTAAGCTTGTAACAAGAAAGGTACATATACAATTCTAAAATAACAAGATTTAATAAAAAGCATTCAAGAAACAATAGTCTTCATATAATTCACACACGAAAACAATAGACTGTTCTAGTCATACAAATACAGACACTACTCCATGGAGATTTTCTACAGTTCTAGCGATCAGCCCAGGTTTATCCCTTAACATGAAACCATACATCCTGTCCATTGGGGGATGCCAGAAACTTATCTATGGAAGTGGGTAGTGGTTTGTCAGGATAGACGTACGTAAGTATTGGCTTATCGCGGCACAAGGTTTGCAAGGACCTTGACCATCATTGCGGAATTCACTCATCTACTTATCCCCAAGGTCCATAATCATCACCCCACTCTTCCTTCCAGGACTAGGTTGGGAGTACTATCACGCAACTACCCAACATACGTGCCTACTCACGACACCGTCCTAGCAGGACTCGTGAACATACATTCCATCAAACATCACTCATGTACAACGCACGTAGATTCCCCTTGTGCTTCTGGATATAGCGACTCCGTACCCACCATCATCATCCATGGTCCACATCAAGGTACTATGTACTATTAGTCAAACATCAACAATCTCAATCCATATAATTTTGATTATCTTATCAAGTTGCACGTAGATTCCCCTTGTGCTTTTGGATACATCAACTTCGTACCCACCATCATCATCCATGGTCCACATCAAGGTACTACATACCACTCGTCAACTAACAATAATTCTCATTATCCGTTGGCTTACAAATAACACTCATTTTTAAATTTTATGAATGTAAACCTTAGAGTTCCACTTTCAATTCTTATTAAGTCTTCTTAGTATAATCCTATCTTCCTAAAAATAAAATTATCTTAATTAATTGCATCACTTAAGGATTTAAAATTTAAATGCTTAAGCCCAATAAGAGATTTCTACATAAATTTCAATATTTCCAATAATAAGAATATTATTAAAAATAAAAAAAATTAATTTAAATTTTAAATTAAGTTACTTTACTATTATTATACGATTGTAACTTCTCAAGAAGATTTCAAAGTCATTTAAATATAAACTTGCGTTCTTATCCTTATAAAATCATTTTTAACTAAACAGATAAAACAATCATCAAGGATAGTCCTCTTACTTATATAAAACAATCATTTTTAACTAATATTTTCATCCGTTAAAATAGATTATTCTCTATTTAGAAAATAATTTCATTAAAGAAAAAATATATTTTTCTTTTATTTCTAACTAAATTTTTATTGTAATAATAGTGTCTTATATATTTATTTTCTTGATAATTATTAAAATTATTAAATAATGTATAAAATTTACTTCCTCAGCTGTTTTACATCTAAATACTTTAATACAAATTATAATGTTAAAAAAAATCACAGTTTTACCCCAAAATTAAATTACTTTAATTTTCTATTTTGAAAATCACACATATTATATTCCACTAACCCTCACGTTGACTCCTTTCCTTTTCCTTTTCATTTATCTAAGACTAACAAATTTAAATCTTTATTTGAAATTGTTGTACACGAATCCAGAGCGTGTAAAAAGGCTTATTAGATATTTTTTTTTTCATTAGGGATGTTACTTCAATTTCTAACAGATTTCTAAATTAATTCTTTTCCTTTCTTCTATATAACTAACTCTCTAATTTACTAAATCTTTAAACCAGTGGTTATAAAAGCCACGACTCTATCCTCCTAGCCAAGGGATTTAACACAGATTTTTTTTTTTTTTTTTGTGTGTGTTAGATGACTAAACTAAAATATATCAGTACAATACTTTTCTCTAAATTCTTCTTTCGCAATAAACAACACTTAAGACCTGTAAAGGAAAAAGATCTGTATACTGGTACATCCAGTTTAATATTTTCATGTAGTGTTGGAATTAATAACATGGCCAAGCAATTTTTTTTTATAACCACAAAATCATCTCGTCAACTTAAATAACCACATAGCATAAAGAACTCATATTATACCATGCAGTAGCTATTTTATCCCCATATATCCCATTTCACAGACAAAAGCAAGAAACTATACCAAGATAACCATATCTTACTGAAGGTTAAACCACAACTCTCATCAACATCTCAACCATAGTAAATATTTTTCATTCAACAAACAGTCCATACACATAAAACTACTTAACTAACCACATTTAGGTTAATATTTAAGAGATTGAAAAAAGAATAAAGAATAAATTTTGTATACATTTGTTTAATATAGGTATTTTAATTATTAATTATTAATAATTCATATTATAAAGCTATGATTTTTCTATAATGTAGATATTCATCATTGAAATATATTATTATATTTTGATATAATATGTTCATATATGAATGATGTAATTAATATTTCATCTCTTCAATTAAATTAAATTTTAATATTTTTATCATGAAAAATCATCTACTAAAACTAAATTGATATGTAATTATTCCATTTAAAGAATAACTAAAATACAAATAAATTTATATTTTATTTAAAAAAATTAAAATTCAACTAATTTTCTAAATAAATAACATATTCCCAATACATACATCATGTGAAAGTAGATAGAATACAAACATGTTAGAAAATGAAAGGAGTAACAACAAATATATAAGCAAACAACCTTTTAAATACACTAATTAAAATCTTTTAATGGACATCTCTTTTTTCCATGCATAATAATTCATTTTAAACCCATTTATTTTATAATTTATCTCAATTATAAACTAATTAAAATACAATAAAGTGATTTTGTTGGACTATTTTACTTTCCAAACTTATATATCATTTTAAAAGATTATTAAAAGTAATATGATTTGAACCTCATAAAATAGTACAAATTTGGAATTAAGTATAACAAATTATTTTATTTTATTTTTTATCAATCTAATTTTGAAAGAAATCTATTTAGGTCAAGTACAACTTAATTTAAGAAAAAAAATCCATTTTACATTATGTTGTCTTTTTAATATCCAGCTCATATAAATTAAAGCATAGTAAAATAAAAATTATATATATGAAGAGGTTGAACAAAATATTATTTCTTAAAATCCATCATAAGACACGGTTAGACTATAATAATCTTTTAAAATGATATATAAGTTTGGAAAGTAACTTGATCCAAATTAAGTTAAGAGAAAAAGGACTATGCACTGACAGTGTAAAATAGTTTTATAGTGTCATCCAATCACAACCCATTAAAATAGTTGTGATTAGATGACAGTATAAAACTATTTTATACTGTCAGTATATCACCATTAAACTCTTAAGTTAATTTTTGTTTTACCCAAATTAAATAGTTAATCCAAATTAATTTCAAAATTTTATCAAATTTTAATTTAAATTTAAAATAAATATTTAAGAAGAATATTCTAATTTAATGAAATGAATTAAGTTATTGCCTTAATGTCATTTAATTTAATGAAATCCATTAATTTAGCCTCAAACAAAAATTACACAATGTTAATTACAAATTGATAGAAAAAAAATCAAATTACATGAATGCCCTTCTTTTAGGCGGGAAAAATAAAATTACATAAATGTCCATGGCAACTACTTTATATATATATATATATATATATATATATATATATATATATATATATATATATATATATATAAAGATAAAGATTTGTATACTAGTATTTTAGTATTTGTATTGTACAGAATAAATATTTATTTTATATAACTAAAATTTATAATGAGTAAATACTTTTAAATATATATGTATAATATATTATAATTAAAAATTATAATAAATAAATTTTTTTGATCATATAAATTATATTTTATATTTATAATAAATAATTTATATTGTGATACAACTTTATTTTTAATTATTGAGAATTTCTTTAAAAAAATATTAAAATTCAAGTTAGAACTAAATATATTAAAAATAATAGATTGAAAGAGATAAGAAATTAAGAAGAAGAAAAATCTGAAAACACTCTCATTGAAGAAAAATTCCAAAAAGAAATGCTCTCACTAAAGAATCGAAGTTGAAAACACTCTCATGAAAGATAGCTATCCTATATGTATAAACGTGTAAAATTATATGCTTGCTCGTGTCTCTACTCTTTTCATTCTTCCTTATATTCACTCTCATTTGAATATTTTATGTAGTTCTAGTTTATATAGAGAGAGGGATTTGATCTTCTTAACTACTTATCTCTTTTAATTCCTCTTTTCTATCTTTGTTTCTAAATTAATATTTTTTTAAAAAAAAATTGTTAATAGTTAAAATAACCTTATGTTATGAACCACTTATCCCATCCAATCGTTGAATCATTGTTTTTTCTTTTTCTTTTTCTTTTTTTCAAGTGCCCCCGAGCTTTGAAACATTGAAAGTATGCCACGCTCTGGACGTGGACGTGCATTTTTCCACCCCTCTGTATGGCACTACCGAGTGGATGTGATGGCTCCACCAGTTGACTCGTGAGTCGTGATGACCATGGCATGATTTTTCTGATCCGGTTTATGATGTGTCACTAACACTCTTTGGTAAATGTTTATTTTGGTCAAAATCGTTACAATGAGAACATTTTCTAACCAAGGTTGCTTTCAGCAGAAAAAGAAGAGAATGTTCTGTGGCTCGTTTGTTACACAAACAACCTTTTTTCCTATTCAATTTAAAATGGGCAATGTTTTCTCTGCTTCCAGTTGGATCAATATGTTGGAAGGCACGACTATATGCAGTTACTTCCTGGTAGATTAATAAAAAATGAGTAATAATACTTAAACACTTATTTATTTTAAACTGCCTACTAACATTTTTCATTCTTTTCTATTTCTTTTTTCCTATTACATCATAAATCTTATCATCTCAATATTTTTTCTCTGTTTTTTTTTTTTTTTTTTATCTCACTAGGTATTGAAAAACATTGTGGGTATTCATGTACTTTTTTTTTTTCATAAAAAATTGGACTCCTCAAACATTATAATTTCAATGTGTAACTTAGTCCAGTTTGCGGGGCCAAGCTAGCACCACAATCACAGACTTGGTTTGTGTTTTATGTCATCAAACTCAGATACATTGGAAAAATATTATATTATGCTTTTAAACTATATTTGATATATATTGTAGGGGAGTGGACTTTAGTATTTCTAGGTGTTGGGGTGGTCGAGAAAACTTGTTTAAGTATGGAAAGTCAATTAAATATTTTCTCGATAATCAAGAATGATTGAAATATGAGGTGTTGCAAAGGTGCTCGAGAATGTATTTTCGATTCAATAGAAAGAGTCTTGTAGAGCACACATGGAATGAGATCGAGAATATGTTTCCGAGCAAAGAAGGACATCTACTGATGAGTATTCGATAATGTTTTTGAGTAAGAAAAGGGCATCTACTGATGGATGTTCAAAGATGATGAAAATGATTTCAAGCAGAAAAAGAAGGTCTACTAACGGACGTTCAAGTGTGGGTTCGAGCAACATTTTGTTGATAAAATTGAGAATAATGTAATAGTTACAAGTGCAGTTACGAGTCTGATGGATTTGAAAAGTTAAAGACAGGTGAAAAGATCTCGATTAAGCAGTTATTTCAAGAATACACATGTTTATAGGCAGTTTTACTTTTCCATTATTTTTACGTTCCTATAAATAGACAAAGACTTGTAATTTTTATTCGATTTTTCAGCATTGCACACTTCCTGTACACCAACTATGCCACATTCATGGCTACTTGATTTGATGGAAAGATGTATGTTCTGACCCATCCTTTTACTTTTCGATTAGTTTAGATTTATTTTCTTGCAATTCTCTTTCTATCACTCCTTCTTTTCCTGAATCTTTAGAATTCGTTTTCATTTCAATATTGTCGAATTCTATTTATAAATGCTTTTTGTGCAAGTACTGATGCTTGCAAATTTAAACGAATTATATCTAGTTTTAAGAGTTCAATATTATCTAAGAAATACGTGGATTAAAACTTGTGTAATTGTCAAAATAAGATTATAAATTAACATTTTCTCAAACTGAAAATGAACGTTGTTGCTAGTTCAATTAAAGAACCCTTAAAGACATTTTGGTTAATGTGAAGTCCTAATTACAACTCTTATTTGTTGATTTAATCTGTTTTCCAAACCTTTGACCAAAATTCTTTATCAACACTAGGGAAAATTCTTCTTAGACTTACGATATTTCGTTCTATTTTGGGTGGGAGTTTTGCTTGTTAGTTACGGGTTACTTTAAATCCATGTCTCTTTTTCTTGCATCATTTTTTTCCTTCTCTCTACTCTTTGGCATACCTTGTGCTAGCTTGATTACAAATTATTACTAATAAATTCATTTGCTTTATAAAAAAAAGAATGAAGATGATTAGAGAGCAAATGAAGAAATGAATAATACCAAGAATTTCAATTTTAATGAGGAAAACTCATTTAGTGTGAGAAGTAAAAATGAGTTAAGTTAAAAAAGGGTTTCTATTTTTTTTTTTGGTGATTGATTGCAAAAATTAGGGGGGTCTAATTCAGCTGGTTGAGTAGTGAAATATTGGGGGAAAATTATATTATGCTTTTGGACTATATTTGGTATATATTCTAAGGGAGTTGGCTATAGTATCTCTAGGGAAAATTCTTCTTAGACTTACTATATTTCGTTCTATTTCTGGTAGGGGTTTTGCTTGTTAGTTACGGGTCACTTTAAATCCAAGTCTCTTTTTCTTGCATCTCTTTTTCCTTCTCTCTACTCTATGGCATACCTTGTGTTAGCTTGATTACAAGTAATTACTAATAAATTCGTTTGCTTTATAAAAAAAATGAAAATGATTAGAGAGCAAATGAAGAAACGAATAATACCAAGAATTTCAATTTTAATGAGGAAAACTCATTTAGTGTGAGAGTAAAAATGAGTTCAGTTAAAAAAGTTTTTATTTTTTATTTTCGTGATTGATTGCAAAAATCAAGGGGATCTAATTCAATTGGTTGAGTAGTGAAATATTGGGAAAATATTATATTATGCTTTTGGACTATATTTGGTATATATTGTAGAGGAGTGGACTATAGTATCTCTAGGGAAAATTCTTCTTAGACTTACGATATTTCATTCTATTTTGGGTGGGGGTTTTTCTTGTTAGTTATGGTTTACTTTAAATCCATGTCTCTCTTTCTTGCATAATTTTTTCGTACTTTTTACTCTTTGGCATACCTTATGCTAGCTTGATTACAAATTATTACTAATAAATTCATTTGCTTTATAAAAAAATTTGAAGATGATTAGAGTGTAAACGAAGAAACGAATATCTAAGAATTTCAATTTTAACAGGGAAAAACTCATTTAGTGTGAGAAATAAAAATGAGTAAGTTAAAGAAGGGGTTTTTTTTTTTTGGTGATTGATTGCAAAAATCAAGGGGGTCTAATTCAGTTTGTTGAGTAGTGAAATATTTGGAAAATATTATATTATGCTTTTGGACTATATTTGGCATATATTGTAGGGGAGTGGACTATAGTATCTCTAGGGAAAATTTTTCTTAGACTTACGATATTTCATTCTATTTCGGGTGGGGGTTTGGCTTGTCAGTTACGAGTCACTTTAAATCCAAGTCTCTTTTTCTTGCATCTTTTTTTCCTTCTCTCTACTCTTTTGCATACCTTGTGCTAGCTTGATTACAAATTATTACTTATAAATTCATTTGCTTTATAAAAAAGAATATAGATGATTAGAAAGCTAATGAAGAAACAAATAATACCAAGAATTTCAATTTTAATGAGGAAAATGAAGTGGATCGAAGGGTCACTAGAAAGGGGGTTGAATAGTGACACTTAACCGAGTATGACTTTTCTGCAAAAGAACATTAAGCTCCTGAAGTTTTGGAATATGTCTAGGACATAACTTCAAGAAGCTTAGTTGGAGGCAATCGATATCCTTTGATAGTATTTTGTATAAAATGATTTCTCAATAATAATCATACAAAAATACTTTCATATACTGCTTCAGAAGCTACTCATAAAATGTCAGATTCAAGGTAGGTAGAATCTGTTATTGACGATTAAGTTTGATGAGTAGATGTATGCTTCTGGATATTTTAAAAATAGTTTGAGTAGCTTAAAATAGTTTTATATCAAAGACATAACAGTTAAAAACCAACCTACTCAAGGTAATAATAATACAGAAACACGCAAATCAAAACCAGTAAAAAGGATAAAGCACACAAAGGAAATTATCTTGGTTCACCCCCACCTAGTTACATCCAGTCCCTACAACTGTAGGCTTTCCACTAACACAAACTCTAACCGGGTATTCTTTCTTTCCTGAAGCCTCCCCAGGCTCCTACACCTCAGTATTCTCTAAGCCTCTGCAGGCTATCTACCTAAGTATTCTTTCCAAAAGCCTCTCTAGGCTTTGAACCCATAGTTGCAAATGCTACTTGACCCACACAACAACCTGTTGTGGTCACTCACAACCTTCAGAAGCAGTAGTCCCCTGACTACTCTTCTGAAGTTCCCTATCCTAAACGGGTTCTATTTGGATAAGTACCTAATACATCTCATAGGGAGAAACCCATCGGTAAGCTCCCCTTGAGAAGATGTTTACAGACTCTCTATGGCTAGATAGATTTGACTATACAAATCAAGAGAGCCTGGGCTAAGGAAGTCTAGTATCAAAAGTTGATGAGGCTTCTGACCTATGAACTCTCTACTTGTTTCCTTCTTAGCAAGGAACTTCAGTAGCGCTTCAGTGTCCTTATATAGACAATCTTGAAGCTGACCGTTGCTCCTTTACTTGGAGGCCAACGAGATCCGCTGTGTGTTGTCTTAAATGCACATCTGAATCCTCCACCTTCCTTAGTAGGAACAACTTGCACCAACTTTGAATTCTCGATTCTTGTTCACTAGTGCTTGCCATTCTATCCACAGCTCATGGCTTCTCCTTCATTCCAACTCAGCCATGAGTTTTCTACTACTTCAGAAAAGTAAGTCTTCTGCAGAATGGTTATAGATTCATTCTTGACCATTGTAGAGTGTGTAATTACTTTTCTTAACAATGGTTGCCTTGCTAAAGTAGAACTTAGCTCTCTCTTCTTGCGAATAGATTCGTTGGATCAAGAAAGCTTCCATCAAGGAAATGCATTAGTACACTACTACATAGAGCTAGCTATCATAGCTCATGGTGTGTGCTTCTTGACCTTGTAGACACGTCTATCTTCACATGATGTCTAAGCATTGCATCTTCTGATGATCCTTAAGTCATGTGTAGCTTCTGATATCTACCCCTAGACTTAAATTATCCCTAGTATCATGCCTCTGATCATACACAGCTTCTGATATCTGCACTTTGACCCAGAAAACATGACTACCTTTCTAGCTTCTGGTTTCTTGCTTCTGAAGTTGGACAGACTTCGATTTTGGACGCCAAGGTTGTAGGCAAATGCTTCACACCCCTTCTCCATGCTTCTTGATGACGAGTTCTGTTTCTTTGAAAGCACTTTAAGGAAAGCCATTAGTAGCAAAGAGTCTATCATACTTAAAATCTGCTTCTTAAAAGTTTGTTATCATTAAAACATTCATCTTATAAAGGGTTCTACTTCAACAAAAAACTCGTTTAGTGTGAGAAGTAAAAATGAGTTCGGTTAAAAAAGGTTTCTATTTTTTTTTTTGGTGAATGATTGCAAAAATCAAGCGGGTCTAATTCAGTTGGTTGAGTAGTGTAATATTGGGAAAATATTATATTATGCTTATGGACTATATTTGGTATATATTGTAGGGGAGTGCACTTCAGTATCTCTAGGGAAAATTCTTCTTAGACTTATGATGTTTCGTTCTATTTCGGGTGGGAGCTTTGCTTGTGAGTTACGGGTCACTTTAAATCCAAGTCTCTTTTTCTTGCATCATTTTCTCCTTCTCTCTACACTTTGGCATACCTTGTGCTAGCTTGATTGCAAATTATTACTAATAAATTCATTTGCTTTATAAAAAAAATTAAAGATGATTGGAGAGAAAATTAAGAAATGAATAATACCAAGAATTTCAATTTTAATGAGGAAAACTCATTTAGTGTGAGAAGTAAAAATGAGTTCAGTTAAAAAAGGGTTTCTATTTTTTTTGGTGATTGATTACAAAAATCAATGGAGTCTAATTCAATTGGTTGAGTAGTGAAATATTGGGAAAATGTTATATTATGCTTTTGCACTATATTTGGTATATATTGTAGGGGAGTGGACTTTTGTATCTTTAAGGAAAATTCTTCTTAGAATCATGATATTTCATTCTATTTGGGGTGGGATCTTTGCTTGTTAGTTACGGGTCACTTTAAATCAAGTATCTTTTAATTTCTTGCATCTTTTTTTCCTTCTCTCTACTCTTTGGCATACCTTGAGCTAGCTTGATTACAAATTATTACTAATAAATTCATTTGCCTCATAAAAAAATGAAGACGATTAGATAGCAAATGAAGAAAAGAATAATACAAAGAATTTCAATTTTAATGAGGAAAACTCATTTAGTGTGAGAAGTAAAAATCAGTTCAGTTAAAAATGGGTTTCTATTTTTTTTTTGGTGATTGATTGCAAAAATCAAGGGGGTCTAATGCAATTGGTTGAGTAATGTAATATTGGGGAAATATTATATTATGCTTTTGGACTAAATTTGGCATATATTGTAAGGGAGTAGACTTTGTATCTCTAAGGAAAATTCTTCTTAGACTTATGATATTTCATTATATTTGGGGTGGGATCTTTGCTTGTTAATTACAGGTCACTTTAAATCAAGTATCTTTTAATTTCTTGCATCTTTTTTTCCTTCTCTCTACTCTTTGGCGTACCTTGAGCTAGCTTGATTACAAATTATTACTAATAAATTCATTTGCTTTATAAAAAAATTAAGATGATTAGATAGCAAATGAAGAAAAGACTAATACCAAGAATTTCAATTTTAATGAGGAAGACTCATTTAGTGTGAGAAGTAAAAATGAGTTCAGTTAAAAATGGGTTTCTATTTTTTTTTTTGTTGATTGATTGCAAAAATCAAGGGAGTCTAATGCAGTTGGTTGAGTAGTGTAAAATTGGGGAAATATTATATTATGCTTTTGGACTATATTTGTTATATATTGTAGGGTAGTGGACTTTAGTATCTCTTGGGAAAATTCTTCTTAGACTTACGACATTTCTTTCTATTTGGGGTGGAGTCTTTGCTTCTTAGTTACGGGTCACTTTAAGTCAAGTCTCTTTTAATTTCTTGCATCTTCTTTTCCTTCTCTCTACTCTTTGGCATACCTTGAGCTAGCTTCATTACAAATTATTGCTAATAAACTCATTTGCTTTATAAAAAATGAATTTGATTAGATAGAAAATGAAGAAAAGAATAATACCAAGAATTTCAATTTTAATGAAGAAAACTCGTTTAGTGTGAGAAGTAAAAATGAGTTAGTTAAAAATGGGTTTCTATTTTTTTTTTTGGTGATTGATTGCAAAAATCAAGGGGGTCTAATGCAGTTGGTTGAGTAGTGTAATATTGGGGACATATTATATTATGCTTTTGGATTATATTTGGTATATATTGTAGGGTAGTGGACTTTAGTATCTGTTGGGAAAATTCTTCTTAGACTTATGATATTTCGTTCTATTTGGTGTGTGGGATTTACTAGCTTGTTAGGTACGGGTCACTTCATGTCCAAGTCTTTTTTTTTTTCTAGTTTTTTTTCCTTCTTTCTACTCTTTGGCATACCTTGTGTTAGGTTGATTACAAATTGTTAATAAATTCATTTGCTTTATAAAAAAAAAAGAAAAAAAAGAAATGAGAAATGAAGATGATTACTGAGCAAGTGAAGAAAAGAATAATACCAAGAAATTTAATTTTAATGAGGAAACCTCATTTGGTGTGAGAAATAAAAAGGAGTCCAGTTCAAAATGGGTTTCCATTATAAAGTATGATTATAACTTTTTTGATATAAACAAGAGTATTTCTCAATCTAGCTCACTTCTATGACATACAATCACATCAAATATATATGGTGAAAATTTTGTCTCTATCTTAAAGAGAATTATAAGAACTTACTCTAAAAATCTATTGTATCTTATTCTCTTTATATATATAAATGAAAAAGTTTATCTGTGTTCTCATTGCTCCACTCTCCCCGCTCTCCCTCACATTCACTCTCATTTTCTCTTCTCATGAAGTGGGGTAGTTCACTCTCATAACATGCATCTGGGTTCTTCTACTTTTCCTAAAATTTCTCTTATCAATTTCTGTAACTATCCATATTTACAATATTTCTATAACTACCTCCATTCACTTCTTTATCTGATGCTATTTTTTTTTAAATTAAAGTTACATCCTTACATCTTCCCTTATTTTATTTTTTAATTTTACAGTTTCTAATTCCTTTTATGATTATCTTTTTTTAAAATTTCTTTCAATTATATATATATATATATATATATATATATATATATATATATATATATATATATATTCTGATATCTCTCTCCTTATCTTCTTCTTCCTTTATATTTTGTATAGCTTATCCATCTTCCCTTATCTTTTTTTTTTTTTAAATTATAGTCTCTAATTTCTTAGAGATAGGTTCCTTTTTCAAATTTCTTTTGATGTGTTATATAATCATTTTTTTTTCAAATTTCTTTTGATGTGCTATATAATCATTTTTTTTTCAAATTTCTTTCTATTATTCTTACAATTTTTATTTTTATTTTTCTGATAAGGGAGAATTTAAAAAAAAAAAAAAAACAAACAAACAAAGCAAACTAACTCCTAATATTACAATAACTGAGGGCCTCCAAGCAGTGGCAGATGTCAACAGATGCAGCTCCCAACTTTGAAGGGTAACTATCCAATCCAAAGACAGTAGCTGCTGAATCCGACCCAAGATAGAAGCATAAGGATGATAACTAGCGACGTTGTGTTTAATCAGCTCCAAAGCCAAAAGACTATCAGATTCACAGATTAGTTAGGAGATCTTTAACAAGATATATGGACAAAATGAAGTAGATAACTATGGTATACGTATTAAGTATCCTTATTGGTCTGATACAGTTCCTTCATTTTGTTTGGAGGAATTTAACAGAAATAGAATAGGAGGAATTTAACAGAAATAGAATCGGACTACCTTCTTATAGGTTTACTTTTTGATTTGCCTCCACGGATTTGGTTTGATCCGTATGTTTGTTCCTGTTTTTCTTTTTTGTTAATATATATGATCTAGGCTCTGCTGCCTGCGAGCCTTTTCTAAAAAAAAAAATTAGATAAATTTTTCTTTTGGGTGACAATCTTGTGTTGTCATAGTGTGTTTTATTTTAATGGTCATCCTTATTAGTCTATGAAAACAATCACTATTTAAAAGAGGAATTCTATTTTTATTTATATTTTTTATACTTTTTTTAGACATGATAATTTTATATTATAAAAAGAAAATATAGTTACATAAATAATAATCAGGGACGGATTTAAGGGGGGGCAAGCATGGGCCTTAGAACCCCCCCCCCCCCCCCCCCCCCCCCTCATGACTTCCATGGTTTATATATGCACAACTTTCATTTTTTTTTCTCGAGCACAGCATACCATTGCCCAACATCTTTTACTTTGCTTATCAATGCTCACTCCAATTCCTCCCTAAGAGTTTGGTCTTCACGCTCCATTGGAATCTCTCGAGCCTCTATGGGACCCTCTCACCATATCATCCTCACCTAGCATTCATTGGTGAGTGAAAGACACGCGCGCCCAGGTTCTTGATTGGGTGATGTCTTTATGTTAGGATGAGTCAATGCCACCACTTGAGGCAAATTCTATTTTTGTCAATAACAAAAAGGGAACAAATAAAATACTTTACACACTTCTTTTGTTTCATTTACTATTTTAATAAATTAAAAATAATAAACAAATTAATAAATAGATAAAATATCTGTACAGACTAACAATAATTTAATAAATTTATATTAAACAGTTATTATAATATTCAATAATATTATATAAATAATTATTATATTTCCTTTTTTTTGAAATAATTGATATCCTGATAATTAAAGAAATTTTTATTGTTTAAAATAGAAATTTTCAGTGATAGAAATATTTATTACATTTTTTTTATTTTTATCATTTGAAATTAAAATCAGTTTTAATTCTATGTGTAAAATGAGTAAATATTTTATAAAAATAATTATTTATTAAATAATTATTTATTAAAAATTAGACATTTAAATAATTGTAGAAGAAAAAAAAATTTCAGCCCCCCCTCTAGCAGAGCTCTGGATCCGTCCCTGATAATAATAATAATAATAATAATAATAATAATAATAATAATAAGTTTTATAATATTATCATATCAATAAATAATTATACAGTAGCATTCAAACTTAAAATAGACCAATCAAATTTGAAAAATATAAAATGTCAATTTATTAAGTTATTTGATGACTTCATTCGATTTATACCTTCATCTAGTTTATAGATAATTCTTTCAATAACTTAACTTTCAACAAAAGCATTAATTGTCTTGACTTAAGTTTAAGAGAAGACTCAAACTCAATAAAAAAAAATAGTCTATTAAATAAGAAAGTCTCACGACTCAACTAACACGTTAAGCTTTTTTTTTTTTTTTCATTCAATATGAGACTCATAACACAGAATGTGATTTGATTTATCGTGTGTTTGTTTCTACGTCCTTGCAAATCTTACGCACATCCACCAGAAGTAAGGAACCATAACTTCTGCATAATTCTCCTTATTTTGACATGGTTTTCACTGTAGACAACGTATTGAATGTGTTTCCAAACACAATTAATTGCAAATCAACTTCCATGTTGGGTTTTGTCAAAATTTCTCGGGAAGCGGATCACTTAATAAAGTGTTAATAATTATAAAGTTAGAAATAAAAAAAAATAGAAGTCAAGCCGTCAATGATGAATCAACAATGTAATAGTTGAGGTCGGTGGCGATCATTTCTTGTGATATCTATTGGCATCAGTATTAGAAAATCATTTTAGACGAGGAAAATATTAATTTATTTGACAGGTACTGAGTGCATAATGAGTGCATGCATCTTTGAAAGGTAACGGAACATAAGAAGAAAAACAGTTTATAAATGCAAAAGATAAAACCATAAAAAAGAAGACATTGAAAAGAGGAATAAGAGTAAAATTTGGCACTTAAAATTCAAGATTTACCCATGAAAAATTGTTGTACTACACCAAATTTTTAAAGATAGGAGGTAGAAAAGGAGAGAAATAGAAAGAAAAATAAATAAATATAAGAAAAGTAAAAAAATGTGAAAATAATTAGATATAATAGGAAGAGAAAATAAAAAGAGAAATGAGGTAAAAGATATGTAAAATTATTATACAAGTTTAGGAACATATTTATTATTTAAACAATAAGCAACTCACGTTGAGTAGGTGCATTCACTCAAGGGACAAAGCTTTTTTCTGTTAGCAATAGCAACCGGAATTCTAAAGATCAGAGAAATCACACGCACACACACAGAGACAAGGATTTAACGAGGTCTGGCAAGTGCCTACGTCGTTGGGAGCAGAGCAACTGTTTCTATTATTGACAGAGCAAATAGGGTTACATCAGTTTATAAAGATAAAATAGTACAGACTTACAATATCACCCTTGTACTGTACCGCGGGGTTAAACCCCCGCACCCCCAACCTACTTAATTCATAACCCAACAAATAGGTGGCCCAAGCCCAATCTGCTCACGCATAGAATATGAGCCATGCACAACAATCTCCACCTTGGTGAATATTTGGCCCCGTGGAAGATAACAGCAAGTCTACCTCATATCCTATATGTCTCCTAGGTCGGGGGGTTCAGTCACGTCTAGCACTAAGCAACATTCAACAAGTCCAAGCAATGCTTAAACTTGTCAGCTATGACCACCTTGGTTAACATATCAGCCACATTCTCTTAAGTGTGAACCTTCTTGAGCAAAATCTGACCAGATGCCATCTACTCCCTAATCTTGTGGAACCTCACATCAATATGCTTGGTTCTAGCATGATACACCTGATTCTTTGTAAAATACATAGCACTCTGACTATCACAATGCAACTGAATTCCACCTTGCTCAATGCCCAGCTCCTTTACTAGCCATGTGAGCCATACAACTTCTTTACTAGCCTTTGTTACTGCCATGTATTCTACTTCAGTTGTTGACATTGCCACAGTAGACTGAACAGTGGACTTCCAACAAATAGGCCCACCTGCAAGAGTAAAGGCATACCATGTTGTAGACCTAATGTCATCCAAATCACCAGCATAGTCAGAATCCACATATCCCACATTTGAACGATCACCCCGTTGACTGCTAAACATGATACCATGCCTTGTTGTACCCTTTAGGTACCTAAAGATCCACTTCACTGCTTCCCAATGTTGCTTCCCTGGCTTCAACATAAAGTTACAGACTTGGCTTATAGCATATGCCAAATTTGGTCTAGTGCAAACCATAACATACATCAAGCAACCAACTGCATTGGCATAGGGAACCTTTGACATGTATTCCACCTCTTCATCTGTCTTTGGGAACTGATCTACAGAGAGCTTGAAGTGATTTGCAAGTGGAGTACTCATTGACTTAGCATTGCTCATGCCAAACCTATCTAACACCTTCTCAACATAGCCCTGTTGTGAGAGCCATAGTCTTCTGGACCTCCTGTCCTTGTGAAACTCCATCCTAAGAATCTTCTTAGCAGGACCCAAGTCCTTCATGTCAAACTCCTTGCCCAGCATGGATTTCAACTTATTCACATCATGCAAATGGTTATCAGCAATCAACATATCATCCACATAAAGTAGCAAAAAAATAAAAATAGCAGTCATACTCACATCGCCTATAGCCAATTCGAAGCATGTAGGAATCAACCGCTTCAATCCATATAGAGACCTCTTTAACTTACAAACCAGCTGGCCCGATCCATTTTTACTAAACCCCTCTGGCTGCTCCATGTAAATCTACTCCTTTAGATCACTATGAAGAAAAGTTGTCTTCACATCCATCTACTCTAAATGCATATGCCAACTGGCTACCAATGCTAATATTGCCCTGATAGAAGTATGCCTCACGACTAGGGAGAAAATCTCATCATAGTCAACCCCCTTCTACTGTGAATACCCTTTTACTACTAGGCGAGCCTTGAACTTTTCCCCTTCTTTTTTCTGATACTGGAGGTTTCCTTTTGTACACCCATTTGCACCCTATGACTCTCTTGCTTGGAGGAATCTCAACTAGCTCCCATGTTTGATTCTTTCGCAAAGACTACGTCTCCTCCACCATAGCACCCATCCATTTGTCTTTCTCCTGGCTTTTCATAGCCTCTTGAAAGGTAGACAAGTCTCCTTTAGTGAGAGGTGCAAAAAAAGCCAAGTCTTCAAACCCATAATGGACAACGGGTTTAATAGTGTGGTGTTCTCTATCTCTGACAAGAGTGTACTTCTACTGTCCACCTGAACTTACTGGTCCAGGTTCAAGTGCAGGTGTGGCCTCAGGTCTTGGACTACATGGTTCTACCCTATCAGGAATCACGGATAGCTGCTCAAAGTCCACTTGAACCTCCACGGAGTTAGGGGCAGCTCCTTCTGGCATTGACACATGTGTCTCAACTGTCTGTGGCATCATGGACTGCTTATCAAACACTGCATCCTTGTTGATCACCATCGTCTTGGAAGCTGGATCCCAAAACTTGAACCCTTTCACGCCTTTAGAATAACCTGGGAAAACATACTTTTTCGACTTTGGATCAAGTTTAGATCTTTCATCATAAGATATATGCACAAAAAGCAGGACACTCAAATATTCTTAAATTATTAAAATCAACTAGGTTATCTGTCCAGACTTCCTCTGCAACTTTCCTATCCAATGAAGCTCGCGGTGATCGGTTAAGTAGATAACATGCCATATTCACCGCCTCTGCCCAAAAGCCTTTGGAAAGGCCAACATTCAACCTCAGACACCGGGCCCTTTTAGTAAGGGACCTATTCATCCTCTCTGTAGCACCATTCTGTTGTGGTGTTTTCCGCATTGAGAAATGTCTCTGAATGCCATGTTGCTGAAACCGTGAGTCTGTGTACTCTCTACCATTATCAGATCTCAAGTACCTGATTTTTCTACCTGTCTTGGTTCTCCACCTCAGCTTTCCATAGCTTGAACTTCTCAAAGACTTCATATTTTTGTTTCATGAAGTACACCCAGACCTTGCGAAAAAACATCAATGAAAGTGACAAAATAGTGGAAACCACCCAACAACAGATCTCTAGTAGGACCCCACACATCAGTATGCACATAGTCTAGAATCTCCTTGTTGGTCTGCTTGGCAGCTTTAAACCGCACTTTGGACTATTTCCCAAGCACGCAATACTCACATAAGTCTATTGTAGCTCTGAACTCCCTTCAAAAGTCCTCTCTTATGAAGCCTTGCCATCCCACGCTCACTGAGATGGCCCAAACGCATGTGCCATAATCTGGTAGCATCATCATTAGACTCAACAGATGCAACGCGGCCTACAACTGTGCTCCCAAGCAGTCTGTAAATATTGCCTACAGTCTGCTATGCTTTCATCACAATCAATGCACGCTTACACACTCCGAGGGTATCTCGATCTCCATCAGTCCTGTAACTGAAACCATTGGTCTGCAAAGTACCAAGTAAGATCAGATTCTTCGTCAACTCAAGGATATGTCAGACATCACACAATGTTCTTACTCCACCATCATCCATAGTAATTTGCACCTGTCCCATTCCAACAACAGCACAAGCTTTGTCATCACCCAAATAGACACTGCCAAAATTGCCTGACTTGTATGTGGTGAACCACTTCCTGTTGGGCGTCATATTGTAAGAACATCTGGAATCAAGAATCCACGCATCTATAAGTTGACTACATGAAACCGAGAGAACACCTATTTCACTGTAGTAGTCTAAATCATTAGTCTCTGCCACATTTGCAGAGCGGGATGCCCCTTCACCAGACTGCTTCAACTTTGGACAATTCTTTCTAATATGCCCTTGTTGTTTGCAATTGAAGCACTGAATTGATTTGCCGTTTTTGGTTTTGGACTTCTTCCTCCTCCCAGAACCCCTTTTGCTTTGCGTCCTCCCACGTTCTTGATTCCTCTTTGCATACAGACCCTCGCCTTGAGAACACTCCCCTGCATTCTGTTTCCATTGACAGTGGGACATAAGTGCTGTCGTGATCTCCTCCAGACTAATGGTATTTTTCCCATACGCTAGGGTGGTCACTAAATGCTCGTAGGAACTAGGCAAAGAACACAACAGAATTATTGCTTTATCCTCGTCCTCAATCTTCACATCAAGCCTCAGTAAATCACTAATAATTTGATTGAAGACATTGATATGTTGTTGCAAATCAGAACCCTCATGCATCTTCAGCCTGTACTGTAACATCGGCTTTTTCTACTTTGTGAATTATAAAATTTATTGAAATAATTATAAGAGATAATTAAATTTAATTTCATGAAAAATTTAATTAATAAATTTGTGTGATTTTTCGGTGAAAGTTTCAGTAGAAAATTCTACTGAAACTAGGACTGTGTTGCACACTGACAGTGTAAGAATACACTGCAAAAGTGAGATAATAATCAAGGGTCCCTGTGAAATTTATATTTTATTTCGTTACCGATTATTAAAATAATAATATTTTAAAGCAGTTCAAAGAGTGCGATTTTGAGAGTTTTTCTGGAGTTTGAAAAAATTTCATGAGACATTCTAAATTTTATTAGATGTCCAAAATTAAAATTAGTGAGTCATATATTCACTAATTAATTTAATTAGATTGATTTATCATTTGTTACCTTTCCCGTTGAAATTTTTCCAGCTAAATTAAATACATCTACTCCAATTTATTTCTCACGTACTTGTGGCCAAAGATTTCAAAGGCAACCCTTCAATTATGTTGACCTGAAGATCCAAGGTGTGATTTGAGGACTTGTTCCAAATTTCTTCTATTTAGCTTGACTACACAATTGCTAGGAAACTACCATGCTATTATATAATACATCAAAAAGCTTGACTTTCTTACTCATTCACTTCCTTATGCACTGTAAAGTTTTAGCAACCTTCCTCCTTCATTTTATTTCTTTTTCTTGTCTCCTAAATTACTCACATACGTGTGCAAAATTCAAAGACATTGACCCTTGATTTTTGTTGACCAAGGAGGCATGGCCTGATTCACATTTCCTTTATATATTTTTTATTACTTGGTTGAATAATTCAAAAACAAAAGACCCTTCTCATTATAAAAGTAAGGCATCATGAAATGCGTTCTCACAATTTCTCCTCTGTCCAGCGTGTAGTAATACAACACTCCCTTTCTCTATTATTTCATTTGCTTCTCATTGCTTCACAAAATTACTCACTTCCAACTCTATAAACACACAATCCAGGAGTATGAAAATCAAGACAATTATTTTCTTCTTTACTTGATTTATTCTTAGTGTTGGTAAGTTGTTCTCAATATTTTTCTTCATCTCTTTTCCTATGAAAATCGGAACCTCTCTTTAATTCCTATCCATTTGTATTTTTATTTTATTCATGGAAATAGATTATTGTTGGATTAATGGTAATTTATTCAAAGACCTTGCCTAAGGAACTGAGTTTCTTCTACCTCCTACTCTCCAAAATTCTATCTTTTTTTCATTTTTCGAGGTAAGGAAAGCTTATAGTTTTCATGTATTCTTTGGTGTATGGATCTATTGTGATGTGTATTAATTTCTGAAAGTAATGTTTTGATAATTTGTTTGTGATATAAGTTGATTGAATGGAAGAATATGATAACTGAAAACAAAGTGTTTACTGTCTGGTGCGTTGTTGTCTGAACATGTGTTAGTATTTTTGTGATAACTTTGGCTGTCCTCAATGAAATTAAGTTCCGTTTGTTGGAGATGAAAAAAGACATCCGGGGATACAGTTTTGGCAGAAGAAACACCTAAAACTATTGAAAATAGAAGGATTTATGGCCCTCAAAAGTTGAGCGTTCAGTCAGAAAAACGTGACTGAACATAGTATCTTGTTTTGCAATTCTGTATTTCTACCAAAATCTTATTCAAAAACGAGTTATATGGTTAGAAAATAGACATTTCAAGCTTTCTAACGGTGTATGGTATGCTTTCTAATTCATTATATTTCTATTTTAAAAGTTTCCTTGAAACTGACCCATCTGTAGTGAAGAAAATCTGTTTTCGAGATTTTTGGAAATTTTGGTTCACTTTCTACAAGATGAATTAGATATTTTTATTTTCATTCTTGAAAATTATATTTCCAGTGGTTTACAACATGAAATCAAGTTTTCTACAATATGGTTGAGATGGGTTGAGATTTTAAACATAAAAGTGAACTGTTTGTATTAAAAACAGTTTTGGCTTTGGCCAACTAAAATGATTATTGTTGTTTTTGTAAATATTTGATTTGTCTGGCGCTTAAGCGAGGAAACTTGCAGAAAGCTAAATTTCTATGGTTTCTAATGGATTTCTATTATTTTAATTGTCACAAATGGATGAATGATATGTTGAATTATAAATGATTATGTTAAATTGAGGTACTTATATGTACATGAAGAAATATAAATTACTATTTATTGAATGTAACATTAAAGAGATTACGATGATTTGAGAAATTGAAATGGAATGTTAATGAGATGACGATATATGTGATGTGTATGTGAATTATGTGTTGGAACCATCCCTATATGTTAAAGAGGAGTTAGCTATGTTCTTTGGGAAGACTTTTATAGAAAAATGGTATACTTGGGAGGGAGAGTTTCACGTCAGAACTCCAGCCCACTAAAGCGACCCGAGAGTCTCGCCTAGTGGGATATCTTTCCAAGTATCACCCCTATGTTTTGACTCTAAATGGTTTGTTGGAGTGTTGAGAACTACTTCTCAAGAGGTTAGTGACTCTTTTAGTATATAGGGGATGGATTGTTGTCGTGGTTAAGGATTGTAGATTGTTGAGATGTATTTGGATACTTAAGTCAGGCCATATCTCAGATTGTAAGGGACTCCAAATATGTTTTGCCGCTGGAATACGGTGGGTGCACATAGTTGGTGCACAGAAATATTCCGAATGTTGTATTTGCATAGTTGGTGCGTAGGTGTGCACTGTTGGTGCACAAACATATGAGTAGGCACGTAAGTTGAGAGTGCTTGGAGGGCTCTCAACCTAGTGCTAGGGGTTTTCGTGGTGACTAACTGGAATGGGCCTATAGAATAGACGAGTGGGCAAATTCCTATAGATGTACGGTCTTGCAAACCTACAGAGGTAAGCCACTATAGGACTTGTCTATTTTTGATAAAACCACACTTTCCCCGTAGGGCCAGCTCAAGGACTCCCTAAATGGTCAAAATGTACAGACTATGGTTGGGGATGAGGCCTATGAGGGACCGCTCATATGATGTTGAAACTCCATGGAGTAGAGTCAGTCTTGTTGACTAAGGTTGTCTAGTGGTTTATGTTGTACATCACCTTGTGATGATGGTTGTTGGTGGTTGTATTATGTTGAGATTGTGACTTTTGTTGAATGGATATAATCCATTAGATCTAATGATTCATGGTAGTAATTGGTAATAGAGCTATGTTGTTATTAATTATGTTGAGGATTTATGTTATAACTCTGTCGTATGAATTAGTTGAGAAGGTTGAACTAGGATGGTGTTGTTTATTGGTTTTTATTGGTGAACTAAGTTTTGATATAAGTTTATGAACTAAGTTTTGTGTAGAGTTTTCAGTTATTATGTATAGTATTATATTGAAGTATACAAAGTTTGGTTCTCTTTCTATTCCTTAATAATTTGGAAATTTACTTATGTACTTATATGCATAGTTTTGTTTGGTAAGCTTACCCTTGAGCTGTTTGCACTTGTGGTTTGTGTCTGTGATGACCTTGGACGTTGTGTTCGGGGGAGCAGATGGCTTTCCAGGTGGATTCTTCCTCTTGGAGGTTTATTAGATGGAGTGAGCATGGGATTGAAGATGCAATCTTTTCCTTCTTTCCTTTGTTTCGTCTTTTGTATAGAATGGACCAGCATAGGGTTTTTATGTGGTTACCTTGTAAGACAAGTATGTACATGTGGTTTATGTTTTAAGTTTTGAATTGTATCTATGTTGGCTTTAATATTGAGAAAAGTTTATACGGTATTTTCATAAATAAATTGATGAAAGTTTTGATTTTTTTAATTGAATAAAATGAAATCCCTTGTTGATAGTTATGTAACGAAGGCGGGTCGTTACATGTACAATTTCTGCTTCATGTATAGCTTGTTTGTCAGGGACTTGGACATATACTGACTCTCTAATTTCATCCATACTTCCCCAGGAGATGTCAGGTGCATAACGTGATACATGATCTTGTCTACCAAACACAGTCGTATGGTTGCCACAACCCTCTCCTTCAACTCCTCCCAATCCACATCCTCCGTGCTAGTAGGTTTCCCAGTTCCATCAAACTTTCCCATTTTGAATTTCGCACCAGGGTTAAGCACCATCTGATACCAGTTGTTAGCAATAGCAACCAGAACTCTAAAGATCAGAGAAATCACATGCACACACAGAGACAAGGATTTAACGAGGTATCCGGCAAGTGCCTACGTCCTCGGGAGCAGAGCGATTGTTTCTATTATTGATAAAGCAAATGGGGTTACATCAGTTTATAAAGATAAAATAGTACAGACTTACAATATCACCTATGTACTGTACCGAGGGGCTAAACCCCCGCACCCCCAACCCACTTATTTTGTAACCCAACAAACAGGTGACCCAAGCCCAATCTGCTCACTCGTAGAATATGAGCCAAGCACAACATTTTCCATTCACCAAAAAATATAGAAAAAATAGTGATGTTGATGCCTATATATCCCCACTCCATTGATCCTTATTAGCTCAGAAAGACCCTATCATAATACTCCCATAGTCATCACTCATCGCAGAAATGCAAATCTCAAACTTTGATTTTACTGTTGTTTTCCTTCTAACAACATTTGCATTCTTATCTTCCAGTGGCCATTCATCACTTGGCTGCAATGAAGAAGAGAGACAAGCACTTCTCAATATCAAAGGAAGCTTCAAAGATCCATCATCAAGGCTTTCCTCTTGGGAAGGAAGTGATTGTTGCCAATGGAAAGGTGTAGCTTGCAGCAATATCACAGGACATGTTGTCAAGCTTGACCTCAGAAATCCTTGCTTCCCACTAAGGGGTCAAGGAGATTTTCAATCAAACTGTTCCTTTTACAACTATGTGCTTGAAGCTCAACATGTTGATCCTTCCATATTGCAACTTAAATATCTCACTTATTTAGACTTGAGTGGAAACAGATTCCATAATAGCACAATACCAATGTTCATCCAATCTTTGGTGCAGCTACAAGTCCTTTCTCTCTCAGACTCTCATTTTTCTGGGAGGATCCCACACAATCTTAGGAACCTCACAAAATTGGTCTTTCTTGATCTTAGCTTCAATCCTCTTCTGCATGCTGATGACTCTGATTGGATTTCTCAACTTTCATCACTCCAATACCTTGACATGAGTTATGTGTATCTTGGTCAGGCACAAAATTTGTTACAGGTAGTCAGCTGGCTTCCTTCTTTGTTAATAATAGAGCTGGAGGATTGTAGACTAAACGAGTTGCACCCTCATCAACTTGTTAAAGACACAAACATTTCCACAGTGCAAGTCATCAATCTTGCGGATAATGGACTTGAAGCCCAAATTCTGGATGCTTTTCCAAACATGACTTCCATTACAGAGATTGACCTTTCTTACAACAAGCTGAATTCCACTCCATTATGGCTGGCAACCAGTATTAACCTTGTCAATCTATTAGTTGGAAGTAATGCTCTTTATGGCTCACTTCCTTCTGCTTTACAGAATCTGACTTCCTTGACATTCCTCGACCTGTCAGAAAACAAAATTGATTCTGTTCCATTGTGGTTAGGCGGGTTAAAGGGTCTTCAATACCTTGGCCTTTCAGGAAATAACATAAGTCATATTGAGGGATCTCTAGCATCTATTCTGGGAAACTGTTGTCATCTTCAAGCATTGATTATGTCAAGAAACAAGATTCAAGGAGATGCACTTGGGGGCAATATACAATCTAGATGCATTAGGTATGATTTACAGCAACTGTATTTGACTAAGAATGAACTTGATCGTTTCCCAGCTTGGTTGGTGCAGCTTGCAAACCTAGAAATTCTGGATCTTTCAGAAAACTCAATAAATGGTTTGATTCCTCAGACTATTGGTCAACTCAAAAAATTGGACACCCTTTATCTTGATAAAAATAATTTACATGGAAACATTCCCAATAGTCTTGGTCAACTTCTAAACCTGCACAACCTAGACATCTCCCTAAATCATTTAGAGAGCTTGATTTCTGACATAAGATGGCCTAAGCAACTTGTTTACTTGAACCTCACCTTTAACCATTTCACTGGGTCACTTCCCCATGATATTGCTGATAGATTGCCCAATGTTACTCACTTGCTTCTTGGAAACAATCTCATAAGTGGTTCCATTCCTAACTCATTGTGCAAAATACACTTGTACAACCTTGACCTTTCAAGCAACATGTTATCTGGTGAAATTCCTAATTGTTGGAGTGCTACTCAAGAACTAATCAATGAGATAAATTTGGCATCTAACAAATTATCAGGTGTTATTCCAAGTTCTCTTGGCAAACTATCTACTCTGGAATGGTTGCATTTGAACAATAACAGCCTTTATGGGGGTTTTCCATCATCATTTAGAAATTTAAAGAATCTTTTAATTTTGGATCTAGGAGAGAACCATCTGTCTGGGTTTATACCTTCATGGATAGGGAACATTTTCTCCTCAATGCAGATTCTAAGGCTGCGACAAAACAGGTTGAATGGAACAATTCCTTCAGAACTCTGCCAACTTTCTGCACTGCAAATCCTAGACCTTTCAAACAACAACTTGATGGGCTCAATCCCTCACTGCATTGGAAATCTAACAGGAATGGTTTTAGGAAAGAAATCTTCTGTCATCCAACCTAGTAATGGGACTACATATTATGAATGGTATGAACAAGAGGTCAGACAAGTCATTAAAGGAATAGAACTTGACTATACCAGAAATCTAAAACTGGTAGCCAACATGGACTTGTCAAATAACAATTTGAGTGGATCTATTCCTGATGGAATTACACCGCTTTCTGCATTGCAAAGCCTAAATCTGTCATACAATCATCTGTCAGGTCATATCCCTAAAAGGATAGGGGACATGAAATCACTAGAATCTCTTGACCTCTCTCATGACCAACTTTCAGGCAATATTTCAGACAGCATATCATGTTTAACTTGGTTAAGCCACTTAAACTTGTCCTACAACAACCTTTCAGGACCAATTCCCAGAGGAAATCAATTGTCAACCCTTGATGATCCTTTTATTTATACTGGCAACCCATTTCTTTGTGGAACTCCACTGCCAAATGAGTGTTCTGCTGATGATTCCCATCATGGCAATGAAGATGAAGATGGCAAAGAGGATAAACAGAAGAAATCGTGGTTTTACTTTGTCATAGCACTTGGCTATGCTATTGGATTTTGGGCTGTGATTGGAAGCTTATTGGTGAACAGGAGTTGGAGAAATGCTTACTTTCAAAGGATTGATGAGTCATCGCATACTGTAAATGAAACAATTGCATTACAGTTAGCAAGGTTTCAGAAAAAGATGTATAGGGTTGCTGAGTGACAGTGTCTTTATTATGCCTTTTACATCTGTTTTATGCCCTTAGAAGATTTCAAGTTTATTTTGCTTGTTTAGAAGTTGCTTCTCCTCTTGTAAATAACTAATAAAGCTAATTGTAATATTTCCATTGTCATGCCAATAGTACTTCTGTATTCTTCTAGTTCAGTTAATAATTTCCAAATATCAGGTTTAGCTTTCCTATTCATCAATAATCCTAGTCTTGCTTCATTTGGAGGAAGCTGGTGTGTGGATAAAATGACAGCACAAGCACCACTTGACATGCCCAGTTACAGAGGATTGTTATGGTAATTGGCACCCTTGTGTGTTTGGTACACACGGGAAAAAATTTATCCATCATTTATTGACAAATGATTTTTAATAAACATTTAAAAGGCAAATGATGCCCCTAGGCCTTATCATAATATAACAGCTACCTTTGGAACGCTTTTTAAGGGTACCAATTTTGCTTCTCCATACACTTTATTCATTATGATTCCGCTGTTTAAACAAAATTTCAGTCCCTCCTTAAAAGCATTAAGGGAGTGATAGTGTAGGAAAACCAAAAAGATCCCTAACAATGTGGAGGATATGAAACAAGAAAACAACTTCTAACAGGAATGAGTCAGAAAAGGGCAGCTGTCTGTCTTTACTGTTACTAAGCATTTAACTCTTCAAGATTTTAAACCTAATATTTGATGCATATGCCCTATCAATATTGTTCAGCCACAATAGTAATGAATAACTTGTATGCATATTACAACTTAACTTTAAAAGAAAACTTTTTTTTATTAGTAGGAATCGAACTCAAATACTAGAGAGTTTCCAATAACTTATGTACACTATTCGACTAATTGAGTTAGACCTCCTTTGGTTGATGTTAAAAAACTGCTTCAACTGATTATATTTTAGACTCAGTAGCGAGTTTTATAGAAATCATTTAATGTATCAGCAAAAGAATCCTCTATCTTCCACAAACAACATAAAATTTAAGTATTAAAAATTATAATTTCCAATAAAAAGATACTGGGACAGGAAAATATGAAAAGGAACTTTTACAAAAGTTTCCAGACCAACCTAACTATCACATTAAATTGGTGGTGCCCCACTCCTCTCATTTCAATTTTCTCTTTGGAAATTCTTGTGATTTGAAATTAGTTGTGGGGCAAACACGCCCAAAATTCTTTAGCTTTACACGCACGATCAAGCTAAAGACATCAGCAGCATTAATTTTAGCGTGAGTAGTGCTTAGAATCGGCAAAGGAATTTCAATTCCAAAATAGCGTACGGGAGCGTGAATCTAACGGCAAAGACTTCCAAATAGACAAAAAAAGAAGTAAAAACTCCCCGGAATTTTCTTTTGTGGAATTTTCAAAGTGTAAAGGTTGCTGGACTTTATTCGATCCCTTAGTCTATGGTGGCCGGAATATGGAGACTACAGTGACAGATGGGTAAAAGTGAAATGTTGTGATGGAAATGTGGCAAGAACTGCTTCTTGCGGGGGGAGTGAGTGATAAGGGATCATTCACACACACTGGCCATTTCGTACTTTCCTGTAATATAGAGAGATATCCTAGGAGCATTACAATCAATCACATGATTCTGTTGGAACGTTGGACTAATTCATTTATCCTAAATCCTAAGATTTAAATATCTTATATTAGGATTTACTTAAATTTAAATTGTAGATATCTTATTCATAGTAGGATTTCTATACACATTTCATGTACAACTACATTCAATTTTTTTTTTCAAAGAAGAAAAAAAAAACTACAATTAATTCTAAATGACATGAGTAGGTTGTTTTTGATCTAAAATATATTTGTAATTTAAAGTTAAAGAATGAAACTAGTAGCATGTGGTAACAAATTTGATTTCTCTGTTGTTTTATGAAGTAGTTTAGAGCCTCTTTTTTAAGAACCATGCATGATGTTTGTTGTTGACAGAAATGTGAGGGGTTGTTGTCCACTATTATAGGCATGAATTAGATTTTTTGACTGAGTCAAGCAACGGTTAAGTGAAACCCCATATTTTCTGATATATCTTTCTATATATACTAACATCTCTTCATAGAAAAAGACAGTATACAGAACACGTAAGAGAGAAAAAACCAAATTTGCTTCCAAAATTTAAAAAAAAAAAAAAACCTAATCTCTCTTTCTACTTAAATTTTGCTGCTACTCAAAACAAATATATGATAACTTCTCACACTTTTTGGAGCAAAGGTGTTCAGGCTTTTCTACACTCTCTATATTTAATTTACTCTTTGTGCTTGATTGTTTGTTCATTATTTGCCTTGTTTTTAAATGTCACTAGTGCCTTGCTACTGATTTTTGCTGAAATTCTGTTATGCATATTTTAATTTTTCTAACAGTTTTTATATGAAGTGGTTTGTTGTTTTGGTCACTAAAATTGCAAACAAAGTTTTTGAGGCAAGGACTTTATAATGTGGCTTGATAATCAGGGAAGGTGCACTTGACTAATCCACCTCCAGTTTTCTTCTAAGGAAGGACATCCACTAAGGGCATAGGGATTTATAATGATATCGCTTGCAGCATAACCTTAAATAATTGGCATAGATAGGATTCAAACCTGTTATGTGAATATTTATTTGTTCTCCAATTATTTGCTTTTAACTAACTTCCTTTATGTACACTTGGGTATTCATAAGAAGGAAAATAAATGATCCATATCCTCCTGCTAAGTTGTACAGTCAAGTGATTTTTGGACTGTGTACGGTTCCAGTTTCACTGTTTCTGCTTTTAACACCTGAATTTTCTTTCAAATCAGGTTTTGGTTGAAACATGGACTTTGAATTTATGACCATATATTAAATTTCAATTTAGGTGACGTTTATTTATAATTCTATTTTTTTTAATTATAAAATTGTTATCTTATTTTTATTTATAATTTTTATTTTACAGTAGAAATATGAATTTTGCTACTGGATGGAATTTGATTTGTACGGATAATTTATTCTGCAATATGTACTATATACTGATAATATGTACTTGAGTCACTTTCCTGGACCAGGGAATCTTACATATTTCTTAGACCGTGCTTGAAACTCTTTGAACTTGAAGTTTGAACTGGAAGCCCTTGCTCAAGTCTCTTACAGTCTTCCACTATCGGTAATAATATAAAGTGTCAAATATCATGATTTATTGAACTAAACTCAAATAAGAAAAACATAAAAAAAAACAAGGCCAGTCACAGTCAGGCCATATAATAACATAATATAATGGCCCAGACTAGTAAATATTATTCTAATTTTTCTAAATAAAATTTAAATTAACATATTAGTATATTATCATTATTATATTTGATATTTATAAATGACTTAATCATGTTTTTAATCCCTTAAATTAGATGGTTTACTTTTTTAGTCTTCCAAATAAAATTTGTATCTTTTAATCCTCAAATTCGAAAAAAAATGCTCTTCTTAGTTTCTCCACTAGAATTTGAAAACTAAAAATGTAAATTTTTATTTGAAGAAAGGAAATAAAATGAACATTTTTTTAAATTTAAGAGACTAAAACATATCCCTTAATTTAAAAGACTAAAAACATAAATAAACATTTATAAATTATAATAACCTTTTTTAAGGCTCAATATAAGTGAAAAGAATGTTTTGTTATTTTTATGTATTTTCTTTGTATATTTATTTTCCTATGATATTTAAATTAAATTAAATTTTAAATGATTAATAATAGAAATTTGTCATTCTTAATTTTGTTTTGTTTTCCAAACCCCCCCCCCCCCCCCCCCCCCCCAACAACAGAAATTTCTGTCCGTGCTTGTAGACATGCTTCCAAACAGAAACATATAGCTTTTTCTGTTACCTCACTATCTTTGATTGATTTCTCTTCTTTGTTGTTTCTCCTTTTCTCTCTTCCTTGAAAAGTTGAGGAACCACGACTATTTGGTCTAATCCCATCTATAAACCATGTTTTGGTTGAATGACCACGATATGCGATTGCAATCTTTTGCCCATTCTAAGAAATTTAAATTGTGGTCAGTTTCTCTAAGAATCACTTTACCTGATGGAATCATGCAAATATCATCATGAAAACTTTTTACATTGTTGATGTCATGAATACCATCTCAGAGCAAGTTCTTGACATTAGTAAGTTAAACATGATATAGCATGACTCTATGTAGATTTTTGAGATGTGTTTGCTGGCTACTTTCTTTGGAGACTCCAAAGAAATTGCTTTCTTGTTCTTTTAATATTTTGTTCAATATGTTGTGAATTCATCGTCTTTTGAAAAGGTTTTTCGTTGTAGAAGAATGGTCCACTTTACGTTATTAAATGGAAAATTGTCTTTGCTCTAGCATTTGTTAACATCGGTTATATATATGGTGGTGTCGTGGTGATGTTCAATGACATTTAATCGGTTGGTAGAAATCTGCTCAAGTGATTTGGTTCTGGTAGAGTTGTTAATGACAATTTAATGGTGGGCAGAAATATACTTTTAAAACACTATAAGCCATTTATTAAATAACTTGCAATTTTAATACTAGTAATGTTTTAATTATCTACAGTTGTTAAGTTTTTATTAAATAATTTTAGTTGAGTCATGAGTGTACTAATACTAATTTTTAATTACTTGCATCATTTTTCTTTTCAGTTTTTACTTTTCATGTCAATGACAATGATCTTATCTTCTAATAACAAAAATAAAAATTTATAATTTTAAGGGGTTGCGACTTTCTCAGAGTCACAGACTCTACACATAGTGAAGCCATGGATTCAACTAAAGCAAAATACCATATCTATAGTTTGAGTAGTGTTGAAGGAAATCAATCTTAGAATAGACTGTTAATGATCTTGTGAATATTGTAAATATATTATTTGATTTTATTTCCTGATTTGTAAATGATTCAGCAGCATATTAGGATCTCTTGTATCAAAATAGTATAAGTTTGTACCTCTGCCCTTTTGGTAAACAATCAATATTCATACCAAATCACAAATTCTTACATGGTATCAAGAGCAATGATCTAAGCCGACCACCATGGCAAACCCAAAAGCGTCAGGCACATGGGATAATCCAAATCATCAATTATACCTCCATCATTCTGATCAACCTGGTGCGATCCTCGTGCCACAACCTTTGGTGGAAGATAACTATAGCACATGGAGCCAATCCATGACTATGGCCTTAACCGTCAAAAATAAGATTGGGCTCATAGATGGCTCAGTCAAGGAGCCAGCTGAACAGAGTTTGAATGAATGGCAGCAGTGGAATCGCTGCAACAATTTGGTCAAGACTTGGCTGCTGGGATCAATGTCTAAGGATATTGCCAACAGTGTGATTAATTGCAAGGATGCGGCACATATGTGGAGAGATTTGAAGGAACGTTTTTCACATGTGAATATTGTCCAATTGTTCAATGTTGAAAACGAGATCCATAATTGTACACAGGGAAGCATGTCTGTGAGCTCCTATTTTACAAAGCTAAAAGGATTATGGGATGAACATGACACTCTCAACTCTTTTCCAATCTGCACATGTGGTTCTATCAAAGAAGTAGCTGCATACTTGGAGAAACAGAAAACTATGAAATTTCTCATGGGCCTTAATGAATCTTATGCAAGTGTTCGCAGCAACACTTTGCTACAAGATCCTCTCCCTACAATGAACAAAGCGTACTCCTTAGTCCTTCGTCATGAGAAGTAGGCGGAAGCAACCACTGGCAAGGCACATGTACAACCAGATGCTGCTGCCTTTGCTGTGAAAAATTCAGGTCGTGAATATGAAGGAGAAAGAGGCGAGGTAAAGTGCACCAAGTGTAACAGAACAAATCATACTACCAAAAATTGTCGTGCGCATCTCAAATGCACTTTTTGTGGATGGAAAGGGCACACGGTTGAATATTGCCGCAAGAAGAAAGCAGCAGCTGAAGCTGAATTTAGTACAATGATTTCCAAGGGAAACCAAGCTACTTCATCTATGACTGAAAGGAAGGAGATGAATTTTCCTTTCATTGCCGAAGAATGCAAGCAAATACTTGATGCACTAAAGACCAAATCCTCTTTTGCCAATAACGTTAGTAATTGCTCAACCCTTGATGAGCTCTCAGGTAAAGCTTTTTCGCTTGTTTCTCATGAAAAAAAAAGCACTTGGATCTTGGACAGTGGCTGCACTGATCACATGGTTCACAATCCTGATCTTTTTACTAACTCGAGACCTGTTAATAATCACACTGTGGAGTTGTCGAATGGGTCATTGGCACAAGTGACGCATATTGGCACAATTGTCTTATCTCCCGATTTCATCCTTGATAATGTTTTATGTGTCCCAT
This sequence comes from Pueraria montana var. lobata, assembly GCA_026413185.1. Classification (NCBI taxonomy): domain Eukaryota; kingdom Viridiplantae; phylum Streptophyta; class Magnoliopsida; order Fabales; family Fabaceae; genus Pueraria; species Pueraria montana. The sequence continues at coordinate 7,921,471 of CM048647.1, forward strand.
ACTTTCGATTGAATTTAATTTCAATTAGCAAGTTAGCCTCTCATTCTTCTTGTATAACCATTTTCTTACACAACTTTTGTGTTATACAGGACCTACGTTCGGGGAAGATGACTGGGACAGGAATTGAACGGGGGGGTCTCTACCACCTTGATCAAGCCAAGAAAGGAACCTGCAACCATGCTCAAAACCATAACCCAACCCTTTGGCATCAACGTCTTAGCCATCCATCAACTAGAGTTACTCCATTATTTCCTTTTACAGATTTCAAAAATAAATGTTGTGACATTGACAAGTGTTTGATTTGTCCTTTAGCTAAACAAACAAAACTTCCATTTCCTTCAAGTTCCATTACTACTACATCTCATTTTGATTTAATTCATGTTGATATATGGGGTGGTTATAAAATTGCTTCTCTTGCTGGTGCAAAATTCTTTCTTACTATCGTTGATGACCACACTAGATGCACATGGGTTTATCTTATGAAACATAAATCTGACACTGGGAATCTCCTAGTAAATTTCATCAACATGCTAGAAAATCAATTTGATGCAAAAATCAAAATTGTTCGTAGTGACAATGGGCCTGAATTTAAACTTGGAATTTTTTATGCACATAAAGGTATAACCCACCAAACTAGTTGTGTCAACACACCCCAACAGAATGGAGTAGCAGAACGAAAACATAGACACTTGTTGAACATGGCTCATGCTTTGCTCATTCAAGCTGGGCTTCCTAACCGTTTTTGGGGGGATGTCATTCTTACTTCTGCATACCTTGTCAATCGCACCCCCACCCCTCTTTTAGATGGAAAAACCCCATACGAAAAATTACTTGACAAAATTCCCAATTATTCTCATTTGCGCGTATTTGGTTGTTTTGTGCTTTGCCTCTACCCATGCACAGCCAAGGTCAAAATTTGATCCATGTGCTTCACGCTGTATTTTTCTAGGATATCCTTATGGGCAAAAGGGATATCGTGTCTTTGACCTTACACAGCAAAAGATTATAGTTTCTCGTGATATTACCTTCTTTGAAACTATATTCCCTTTCCAACATCACACACATTCCGCTGCAACACCACAAAATTCCAATACACAATTCAATTCTCCTAACCCATTTCTCACATTTGATTTGGACCCTATTTTCGAGCCCATTCCTTTTTCCACTACAAATGAGCCAATAAATGAACCAATAACACCCAACAGCCCCAACAACCCAACAATTCTCACCACAACCAATGAAGAAACTGATACCCCTCAACCCGTAACTATGTCACCACAACCACCCATCCGTCGAAGTGAACGTCCCATTCTCATTTACAGAACTTCCACATCGAAGCAACCCTCCCTTCAAGGACTGCCCTGTCACCTTCTACGAACTTGGTCAAGAAGTCAGGTACTGCCCACCCTCTCTCTAAATTTTTGTCTTATGATCACATTTCTTCTACTCATAAGGCATACATCACCCAACTCACACTTCTCCAAGAACCCTTAAGTTTCTCTCAAGCTATTCAATTTCCACAATGGCGTGAAGCCATGAAATCTGAGATTGATGCATTGCAAGCTACTGGAACTTGGAGTTTGGTGCCTTTGCCTCCTCACAAACAACCCATTGGGTGTAAATGGGTGTATAAGGTAAAGCTGAAAGCTGATGGTACAGTTGAACGATACAAAGCCCGATTGGTGGCCAAGGGATATAGCCAAGTTGCTGGTGTTGATTACAAGGAGACTTTTGCTCTGGTGGCTAAGATGGTCACAGTCCATGTCTTGCTCAGTGTGGCAGCTATTCGAGGTTGGCATCTTCACCAATTAGATGTTAACAACGTATTCTTGCACGGTGATCTTGATGAAGAGGTATTTATGTCACTGCCTCCTGGTTTCGGACGAAAGGGGGAGACTCAAGTTTGTAAACTCCACAAGTCACTGTACGGGTTGAAACAAGCATCTTGGCAATGGTACATTAAACTATCTATTGCACTGAAGGCTGTAGGATTTCAGCAATCCATGTCTAACTATTCTTTATTCATCTGAAGTCGGCAAGATAGTTTCTTGGTGATACTTGTTTATGTTGATGATGTGCTATTAGCAGGAGATAATTTGAAAGACATAGAGAACATCAAGCTTTTCTTGTCTAAACAATTCAAACTCAAGGATTTGGGGCAGCTCAAGTATTTCCTTGGCATAGAAGTTTCCCGTTCACAACGTGGAATCAGTTTGTCACAACGTAAATATGCTTTGGAAATTTTAGATGATGCTGGATTCTTGGGTGTTAAACCTTCTCGGTTCCCTGTAGAACATAATATGTCCCTCACACAGTCAGATGCAAAACTTCTAAATGATGCTTCAGCATACAGAAGATTAGTAGGGAGACTAATCTATTTAACTATAACAAGGCCAGACCTGACCTATGTTGTACATGTATTAAGTCAGTTCATGGATAAGCCACGACAACCACATTTAGAAGCAGCTCATAAAGTGCTTAAGTACATCAAACAAGCACCGGGTCAAGGGATTTTGTTGCCATCTACAGGCTCACTTCGGTTGCAAGCATTCTGCGATGCTGATTGGGCTCGGTGCAAAGATACACAAGAAGATCAATTACTGGTTACTGCATCTTTCTTGGCCAAGCACCAATGTCTTGGAAGACGAAGAAACAAACAACGGTATCCCATTCAAGTGCAGAAGCGGAATATCGATCCATGGCCACCATGTGCTGCGAAATTACATGGTTAAAAAACATTTTAAAGGATTTGAAGGTAAACCATAGGCAACCAGTGCCCTTATTTTGTGATAATCAGGCAGCCATGCACATAGCTTCAAACCCAGTCTTCCATGAAAGAACAAAACATATAGAGATAGATTGTCACCTAGTACGGGAGAAGATTCAAGAAGGAATGGTTCGAACAGTTTATATTCGAACTATAGATCAACTGGCTGATATATTTACTAAACCGTTGAGCTCGACACAATTTGAGGTCTTACTTAACAAGTTGGGTGTCATTAATATACACTCTAACTTGAGGGGGAGTGTTGAAGGAAATCAATCTTAGAATAGGCTATTAATGATCTTGTGAATATTGTAAATATATTATTTTATTTTATTTCCTGATTTGTAAATGATTCAGCTTAATTATAGGAAGCATAGTAGGATCTCTTGTATCAAAATAGTATAAGTTTGTACCTCTGCCCTTTTGGTAAACGAATCAATATTCATACCAAATCACAAATTCTTACAAGTAGCCTATATTTTTCATTTAATTTCATATGTAAATGGCGATAGAGTTGTACTATCTTTTATTCAAGTTCTCAACTGAGATCCTTCACATTCTCATCAACTATAATGCTAGAGTATTGAAATTAAAAAATAATTAATTATGAGAAAGGTATTTAAAATGAGTTGTACTATCTTTTCCATTCTGTTTCATCTCAACCAAACAACCTTATTTTTCACTCTCTTTTTACTCACTTTTTATTCATTTTCATTCCTCATACTAACATTTTTTTCATTCATTTCTACCGAACACAGTGAAGTCAAGCTAGGATGACCAATCAACGCTAAAGGTAGTTTCAAAGAATTTGTTCTTATACGTTCATTTTGTTAGAATTGATTTTGATAAAATTTATTTTAGGATTGATCAATCATTCGTTTGTTTCATTCCTTTAATAGACCAAAAAAAAGCTCGCTAAGATTGGTTGTTTTAGTCTTGTATATGGAAACAAGCCTATGAAAACTTTTTTTCGTAAGTGAAATTTGAGAAAAGCAAACAGATAAAATTACTTTATTATAATTTCCTCTAAAGTCCGGGAACTGAAGAGAAATTAGAATTGTACAGAGAAACAAATAAAGAAGAGGGTTGTGAATTCATAAAAAGTCCTTAGAACTTAAACAAGAAACGTAGATCACCTACTTTTTATTTTCATCATATAAATCTCCCACATCCAAATACACTCTTATATAAAGACACATCATGATATTCGCCTAAAGCATTTATGAAATTAAATTATTCTCGACCAGGAACGTTTGCTGAAGTTGAGACAGATGGATACATGCTGTTGCAAAGAAGTAGTACTAGGGATGGTGAACATAAGGTGTGCCCTTGTTTGGAGGCGTGTTGAATGATGGTCGGGTAGAATTTAATATTTTAGGTGGCCGCAAAGGACCAGGTCGCCGTATAGACGGCACAGGGGTACTAGGAACTGGATCTAGACATCGATACAGGTCACACTTTAGTTGTGAAGAATGGGTGAACGCGGAAAGTGAAAGAAACAAAACTAGCATGGCTGAGTATAACATCTTCATGTTCATATCCTTGTATTGTAACGAAGCAAAACACAAACAATACACGTCTTTTTATACTAACCGGGTCAATAATCATGAAGTAAATCCTGGTGAAGTTTTCAACACGCACATGCTTAACATATATGTGAACGGCTACCCAAAAGTTTATTAAATAAATTAAATTAAAACATACTTAAAAGTTTAGTTTGTTACGAATATCATCCTTCGACTCACACAAAAAGCCTTGAGACTTCAATTTATCCAAATCAAATTCTCATACTTTTAAAATTAATAAATCCAGTCCAAAACTTAATTCACCGTCAATTGAATCAAATTCTATACTTTTATAATAATTATTATAAAAATAAAATAATTATATCATACATCAAAATTTAAACGTGTATTTATATTTGCTTTTGACGTAACCAAAAAACAATTGCTTTTATCCATTTTCCGTGGAAGCAATGGACGGACCTAAAAGCTAAACTTAAGTTAAAGGTGCAATATAAGTTTTCATATTAGCTTTTTGTCCATTCTTATAGTCCAACCAAACCGAAGTCATGCAATGGACTAATATGCAGAGCTTTAATATTGCCTTTTGTGCTTTTTTTTTTCTACGGAAACATTGCTCAGCCAAAGTCAAGCAACGATGATCAATCAACGCTAGAGTAGTTTCCAAGAATTTGTTCTTACGTTGCCTTATTAGAATTGATTTTGATACAGTTTATTTTAAAAGAATTGATTTTAGTAAATTAAAACATACTTAAAAGTTTAGTTTGTTACGAATATCATCCTTCGACTCACACAAAAAGCCTTGAGACTTCAATTTATCCAAATCAAATTCTCATACTTTTAAAATTAATAAATCCAGTCCAAAACTTAATTCACCGTCAATTGAATCAAATTCTATACTTTTATAATAATTATTATAAAAATAAAATAATTATATCATACATCAAAATTTAAACGTGTATTTATATTTGCTTTTGACGTAACCAAAAAACAATTGCTTTTATCCATTTTCCGTGGAAGCAATGGACGGACCTAAAAGCTAAACTTAAGTTAAAGGTGCAATATAAGTTTTCATATTAGCTTTTTGTCCATTCTTATAGTCCAACCAAACCGAAGTCATGCAATGGACTAATATGCAGAGCTTTAATATTGTCTTTTGTGCTTTTTTTTTTCTACGGAAACATTGCTCAGCCAAAGTCAAGCAACGATGATCAATCAACGCTAGAGTAGTTTCCAAGAATTTGTTCTTACGTTGCCTTATTAGAATTGATTTTGATAAAGTTTATTTTAAAAGAATTGATTTTACATACTTAAATGAAACCTCTTTAAAATAGTGTTTCAAATATAAAATATATTTCTGAAAGATCCCTTCATACACAGAGAACTTGAAGTTTTATTCTAAGTAAACAATTTTTGGAAACTGCTGAAGAACTCTTTCTGAACTCAGAACGAATATTCACTTTGAACATCCTACATTCTGAGTTACTGCAAAAAATTTCAAAAGACATCAAAGTTTGTGAAAACACAATTCAACCCCCCTTCTTGTGTTATTTTATTCACTTCACTAGTTTCAATTGCACAAATTATGTTCTCGTACTTTCAAAATTAATAAAATTTAGTCCAAAACTTATTTTACATTTTGCTCACATGTATGTGGCACTAACATGTTGATGCAACGCTAAAAAATAGGGTTTGGAAATTGAAAGAGTGTTCAATGTGTGATTTAAACCCACGACCCCATGCTTTAATACCAATCACAAGACCACTAAGACACTAAGGAGGCGTTTGATAAGGGAGAAATATTTTCATGCCCAGGAATTATAATTACTGGGAATGAATAAAATCTGTTTGGTTGGTCATAAATATTCTTGTGAATATTTATAGAAGTTTCTTGAGAATCAAAGAATTACGTGGTATTTTTATTAGTTACTTTAATTATTTACCACATTAAATAATGAGGAGAGATCAAATTACACCGGTGTAACTTGAACAACAATTACACCACTCAATAACTTTCAACTAGATGATGTTTTCTAAAACCCACCGTTGGATTGAAAGTTCTTTTTCACATAGATCATCTATACAAAATTTCAAATTAATCCAAAATTATTTGCTACCTCATTCATATAGATTAAAATCAACGTAATATAAACTTTTCAAAATATATTAAAATATGGATCATTTGATTACCTTCTTATTGTTGTTAAATTTTGACAAAATTTGACACAAACAATCTTGGTAATATGTAGATATAATTCAATGGTTGGATCGATAAAAATTTCATTTTATATCAAGTTATTAAAATGGTGTAACTCTTTTAGAGTTACACTGGTGTAATTTGATCACTTCTCTTAAATAATATAATAAGAGTAATGTGATATTTTTACTACAGTAAAAATTTAATTTGGGAAAGTTAGATTTCCCGGGAAAGTTTTTGTGAGAAACCTAGCTAAAAACATTCTTGGAAACATTCTTTCCCAAAGAATGTTATATTTGTTAAAATTGATACCAAACATGGGAAATTAAAGATTTTCAATCTAAGATTCGCATGAAACTAAAAACTTATCTCCTACCAAATGCCCCCTTAAATATATGTATGAAAACAATATTATATATAACTTAAATGTGTGGGGAACTAAAGATACATCTATATATATATATATATATATATATATATATATATATATATATATATTAAAATGTGTGTCGTTGCTTTTGTTTGAGGTAAGAGACATTTTTCTTATTAGTATTTTAGTCTATGCATATTACATAAAATAAATATTTATTTTATATAATTAAAATTTATAATAAATAAATATTTTTAAATATATAAATTATATTATAATTAAAATTTATAATAAATAAATATTTTTAAACATTTAAATTATATTTTAAATTTATGATAAATAATTGGTTAAAATATGTTTTTATCCTCACAAAATTGGAAATGTATACTTTTCGTCCCTGCAAAATTTTCAGTACGTTTTTTGTTCTTGCAAAATTAAAATGTGTCAAATTTTGGCTCGGAACTAGGTTCGGATATATCTGAACCTACATTATGCAATTTGTGGCGATTTTTTTGAAATTTGTGGCAGCTGGATTTCTGGGGGGTTAAAAACTGACACAAATTGCAGAAAAACCACCAAAAATTAAAGAAAAACGTCACAAATAGTACAAAAACAGCCACAAATTGTAAAAAATCGCCACATATTATATTTTTTATTTTATTTTATTTCTACAATTTGTGACAATTTTTATGTAATTTGTGGCAGTTTTTAACCGTCAAAAATCTTCGTGTAGTCCGAACCTAGCTCTGGGCCAAAATTTGATACATTTCAATTTTGCAGGGACGAAAAACACACCAAAAATTTTGTAAGGACAAAAAATGTACATTTCGAATTTTGTGGGGACGAAAAACATATTTTACCCTAAATAATCTATATTATGATACAATGTTATTTTTTATTATTGATAATTTCTTTAAAAAAATATTGAAATTCAAGTTGTAACTAAATATATTGAAAATGATAGGTTGAAAGAGATACAATATTAAGAAAAATCATAAAAACACTTTCGTCCAAGAATCACAGCTAAAAACTTGTTCAATCAAGATAACTATTCTAATTTATATATATAGAGAAATATGTATGCATGTTACGAGTGTATTTGAATATATATATATATATATATATATATATATATATATATATATATATATATATATATATATATATATATATGGGCTGCTAATATACACTCACTTAAAAATTAGGTGTATATTAACATCCAACATCTTTTCTGTTTGACAAGAAATCCATTTTTCTTCTATTTAATTAAGCCCATGTTTATTTGCAGTGAAAGAAAGCTGAAAATGAGTGAAATGAAGTAGAGTCCACACTTTTACACTTTACTTTAATTCAAAACTTTCATCTCAATTTATTTTCATTCTATTTTATTCCACTGTACCAAACACTTTATAAACTAGCATAAATTAAAGGATAATTATGTAATTTTATATTATTTATTTTTAAAATACAAATAACCCTTAATAACACGTTATCTTCCGGACGAGCACATCTTCTTTCTTCTTTTCGTGATGCGCAAGGGCTGTTCCTTTTGTCAAGTGCAGATTGCACTCACTGTCACGGTCATTGTGCTTAATGTGAATCCTACTAGCTGTATTTCTTCGATTAATCTGGACTTTAATTTTTCTTATTCAATATGACAATATTTATATATACATCACAATTAATTCAGATGTTAGAAAATGCAATGTGTATTAATGTTGATAAAAAATATAATTTAAACATTAGAAGAAAAAAAAACAATAATGTGGTTTATGTTGGGAAATAATGCAAGATCATTGTCTCTCCTCTATGCAATTTAAAATGGGCAATGTTTTCTCTGCTTCCAGTAGGATCAATATGTTGGGAGGCACGAGCAGTTACTTCCTGGTAATTAATAAAAAATTGTACGTAGGAGAGTGGACTTTAGTATTTCTCTAGGGGAAATTCTGCTTAAACTTACTATTTCGTTCTAGCCCAGGTAGGAATTTTGCTTGTTCATTACGGGTTACTTCAAGTTCAACCCTCTTTTTCTTGCATCTCCTTTTCCTTCTTTCTAGTCTTTGGCATACCTTGTGCTAGCTTGATTATAAATTATTATTAATAAATTCATTTGCTTTATCCAAAAAAAAAAAAAACAGAGTAATGAAGATGATTTGAGAGCAAATTAAGAAAAGAATAATACCAAAAATTTCAATTTGAATGAGGAAAGCTTGTTTAGTATGAGAAGTAAAAACGAGTCCAGTGAAAAGAAGGTTTCTATTATAAAGTAGGATTATAGTTTTCTTGATACAAGCAAGAGTATCTCTCAATCTCATTCACTTCAATGACATACGTTATCACATCGAGTATAAATGGTGAAAAATCTCTCCCTATCTTGAAGAGGATTATAAAAACTTACTCTAAAAATTTATTGTATCTTAATTTCATATAATATCACAATTATTTCTTCTGTAAAAAAATCACAATTATTTCTTGATAGTTTTTCTTACAAATAAATCACTATGAAGTGATTATGAGATCTTTAACGAGAAATTTGGACAAAATGAAGTAGAGAAAATTTTCTTTTGGGTGATCTTGTAATATTAGTCTATGAATGCAATTACTATTTAAACGATAAATTTTATTTTTACTTATATTTTTTATACTTTTTTCAGACATTATAATTTCATATTATAAAAAGAAAATATAGTTACATGATGATGATGATGAATTTTATAATATTATCATGTCAATGAATAATACAATAGCATTCAAATTTAAAATAAATAGAGTAATCGAATTTGAAAAATCCAAAATGTCAATTTATTAAAAATAAAGTTGTTTACACGAAAATATAGTTACTGGAGCTGGCCTCATTATTCGGGATTCACACGGGACTACTGTTGTTGTCAGAACTGTGTTGGGACAGCCATGTATGGATGTTCAAGAAGGACAGGCTTGGGGTTTGTTGAAGGCAATCCAGTGTGCAGTGGAGCTGGGTCTGCGGAATGTGGTATTTGAAATTGACAGCAAAGGAGTCATTGATAAAATTAAAAGTACAGCAAATGATCACTCTGAACTGGGCTCTATTATTGATGATTACAGAATTTTACTTGCTCAAAATCCAACATATTGTATTGGCTTTGTTAAGAGACAAGTCAATAGAGTTGTTCATGAATTTGTTATTACATCTCTATTTTTTCTCTATGCTTCCTATCATGTTATTCCTTGTATTGAGCAGTTAACAATGAATGAAATGAGATAGATATCTTTCAGTAAAAAAAAAAAAAAAAAAGTTGTTTGATGTCAAATTATTTATTAAAAATTAAGATGTAATAATTACCAACTGTTGTTAAAGATATAAAAAAAAAATCAAGTGTGAAATTATTAAATCCAATACAAATAATAGAATAAATACAATAGTTTTAAATTTTTATTATCTAATAAAGATAGGTTCAACTTTTAATTGGATAATGTTTTCATACAACCCAGGATTGAGAGTTCCTTTCACATAGATCATATATACAAAATTTCATATTAATCCAAAATCATTTATTACTTCATTCCTATAGATTATAATTGACATAACATAAAATTTTGAAAATATACTAAAATATAGATCATTTGATTGCCTTCTTATTGTTGTTCAATTTTGACAAAGTTTGACACAAACAATCTTGGTAATATGTACATATAATTCAACGGTTTGATTGATAAAAATCACATTCCTATAGTTGTTTAAGTTACACCGGTATAATTTGAATCCTATAGTTGTTCAAGTTACACTTTGTCGATGACTAATCTCCGTCGGGGAACCTGATCGAATCCGAGACCTTGCTTAAGGGGACCGAGCCGAACACCACTCAGACCAACGACTTGTTGGTACATTATTTTTACTATATTATCATTTTGATTGAACACCTCATATCACAGACTATAACATTACCTAATCTTCTTCAATAATTTATTTTTCCAATTGTAAAAAAAAAACTCCACTTTACATTTATAATTATGGGTTTCGTTTTTAAAACCTATAAACAATGTCTTTTATAAATTAATATTAATTTCCATTGTTATCATATTTTAGTAATGTTTAATTTCCTTTTAATTTGAATGTGAAGTTTATCTCTTAATATATTATCAAGCAAATAATAATAATAATAATAATAATTTATTATTTAAAATTTTTATTTTAATATAATGAATTTTTGTTTTTGAAATTCTATTACTAGATTATAGATTAAACAATATATCATACTCTCAATAAGTGACCGCACAATACAATAACCTATAAGAAAATTATGTGAATTGCTTATTGCTAGCTCAAAAGTTGCATGAGCATTCACAATGACTTTACCATATTTTTCTTTCATTGAGGTCTTGGTAGCATATTGTATCTTAATCAAACTTGTGGAAAAAACTATGTAAATTGCTTTGTCAACTCACAAGAGAAGAGTCTAATTCAAAAGAATAGTCCATTAAATAGAAAAGTCTCATGACTCAAATAACATGTTAAACTTTTTCTTCTATTCAATGTAAGACTCGTAACAGGGATTGTGATTTAATTTAATTGCAAATCCAACTTGTCAATTTTTCTCTGAAAGCAGAGCACCTAATAAAGTGTTAATGACTATAAAGAAAAGTTTAAAAAAAAAAAAAATTGAAGTCAAGCCGTCAGTGACGGGTGTAGAATTGGTGGCGATCATTTTTTGTGACATCTATTGGCGTCAGAGTTAGAAAACCATTTTTTTTTTTGAAAATAAATTGTTAGAAAACCATTTTAATGAGTGCGTGCCCATCTTTGAAAGGTAAGGGAACATAAGAAAGAAAAAAAAGTTGCTAAACGTAAAAGATAAAAAAATTAATGGTGATGCACTGACCTTGTAAAGGGAGTTTTGTAAAAGTCAACAAACTTATTATAAATGATGGATTGTAATTGGATGACAGTTGTCAATGCATGACTCTTTTTCTCAAAGATTAAATCATAGAAAAAAAGAAAGAGACTGAAAAGAGGAATAAAAGTAAAATTTGGTGCTTAAAAATTCAGGATTTACAGATGAAAAATCGTTGTTGTACACCTAAATTTTAGAGATAGGAGGTAGAAAAGGAGAGAAATAGAAAGAAAAAAGTAAATATAAGAAAAGTAAAAAATGTGATAAGTAATTAGATATAACAGGAAGAGAAAATAAAAAGAAAAAATGAGGTAAAAGAAATGTAAAATCATTATACAAGTTTAGGAATATATTTATTATGTAAAGTTTAAACAATAAGTAACTCACGTTGAGTGGTTCATTCACTTCACTCAACTGACTCAAGGGACAAAGCCTTTTTCCATTCACCAAAAAATGTAGAAAAAATAGTGATGCTGATGCTGATGATGCCTATATATCCCCACTCCATTGGTCCTTATTAGCTCAGAAATCCTATCATAATACTCCCATAGTGATCACTCATCGCAGAAATGCAAAGCTCAAGCTTTGATTTTGCTGTTATTTTCGTTCTAACTGCATTTGCACTCTTAACTTCCAGTGGCCGATCACTTGGCTGCAATGAAGAAGAGAGGCAAGCTCTTCTAAGGATCAAAGGAAGCTTGAAAGATCCATTATCAAGGCTTTCCTCTTGGGAAGGAAGTGATTGTTGCCAATGGAAAGGTGTAGCTTGCAGCAATGTTACAGGACATGTTGTCAAGCTTGATCTTAGGAATCCTTGCTTCCCACTAAGTGGTCAAGGAGATTTTCAATCAAACTGTAACTTCAGCAAATATGTTCTTGAAGCTCAACATGTTCATCCTTCCATATTGCAGCTTAAATATCTCACTTATTTAGATTTGAGTGGAAACAAATTTCATAATAGTTCAATACCAATGTTCATCCAATCTATGGAGCATCTACAAGTCCTTTCTCTCTCTTACTCTAATTTTTCTGGGAGGATCCCACACAATCTTGGGAACCTCACAAAATTGCTCCTTCTTGATTTCAGCTTCAATTCTCTTCTGTACGCTGATGACTTCTATTGGATTTCTCAACTTTCATCACTACAATACCTTTACATGAGTGATGTGCATCTTGGTAAGGCACAAAATTTGTTGAACGCACTCAACATGCTTCCTTTTTTGTCAGAAATAGAATTGATGAATTGCGGACTAAACAAGTTACACACTCATCAACTTGTTAGAGCCACAAACCTTTCCAGAGTGGAAGTCCTCAATCTAGCAGAAAATGGACTTCAAGCTCCATTTCTGGATGCTTTTCAAAATATGACTTCCATTTCAAAGATTGACCTTTCGTACAACAACCTGAATTCCACTCCATTCTGGTTGGGAACTTGTACTAACCTTGTCAGTCTATTTGTTAATAGTAATGCTCTTTATGGCTCACTTCCATCTGCTTTACAGAATCTGACTTCCTTGATTTCCCTCGACCTTTCAGAAAACAATTTTGATTTTGTTCCATCATGGTTAGGTGAGTTAAAGGGTCTTCAGCACTTGTATCTTTCAGACAATCATATAAATCATATTGAGGGATCTCTAGCATCTATTCTGGGAAACTGTTGTCATCTTCTTACATTGGATATGTCAAGAAACAATCTTCAAGGAGATGCACTTGGAGTCTATATACAGTCTGGATGCATTAGGTATGATTTAATACAATTGGATTTGAGTAACAATGAATTTAATGATAGTTTACCAAGATGGTTGGGGCAACTAGAAAATCTAAGTTGGTTGCTTATATTTGACAGTAATTTGGTTGGGACCCTTCCTTGTGATATGATAACAAAACTTGTCAATCTGGAGAAGTTGGTGCTTTTCAATAATAACTTGACTGGGGCTCTTCCTGACTGTTTTGGGCAACTTGTCAATTTAGACACCTTACTTCTTTCTTATAATCATCTTCATGGTGTCATTCCTAGGAGTCTAGAGCAACTTATAAGCCTAAAATATCTAGATCTTTCAAAAAACTCTTTAAACGGTACAATTCCTCAGAATATTGGTCAACTTAGAAATTTGTTCAACCTCTATCTTTCTGATAATAATTTACATGGAAACATTCCTCATAGTCTTGGTCAACTTCTAAACCTGCACAACATAGACATGTCCCTAAATCATTTGGAGAGTTTGGTGTCTGACATAAGATTGCCCAAACAACTTGTCTACTTGAACCTCACCAATAACCATATTGCTGGGTCACTTCCCCAAGATTTTTCTGATAGGTTGCCCAATGTTACTCACTTGCTTCTAGGAAACAACCTCATAAGTGGTTCCATTCCAAATTCATTGTGCAAAATAGACTCCTTGTACAATCTTGACCTTTCAGGCAATATGTTATCTGGTGAAATTCCAAATTGTTGGAGTGATACTCAAGAACTATTCGATGAGATAAATTTGGCATCCAACAAATTATCAGGTGTTATTCCAAGTTCTCTTGGCAACCTACCCGCTTTGGAATGGTTGCATTTGAACAATAATAGCCTTCATGGGGGTTTTCCATCATCATTGAGAAATTTAAAGCATCTTTTAATTTTGGATCTAGGAGAGAACCATCTGTTTGGGATTATACCTTCATGGATGGGGACCATTTTCTCCTCAATGCAGATTCTAAGGCTACGGCAAAACAGATTGAATGGAACAATTCCTTCACAATTGTGCCAACTTTCGGCACTGCAAATCTTGGACCTCTCAAACAACTACTTGATGGGCTCAATCCCTCACTGCATTGGAAATTTCACAGGAATGATTTCAGGAACGAAATCTTCTGTCACCCAACCTAGTGTAGGGCCTAGATATCTTGAATGGTATGATCAAGAGGTCAGACAAGTCATAAAAGGAAGAGAACTTGACTATACCAGAAATCTAAAACTGTTAGCCAACATGGACTTGTCAAATAACAATTTGAGTGGATCTATTCCTGAAGGAATTACAATGCTTTCGGCATTGCAAGGCCTAAATCTATCATACAATAATCATCTGTCAGGACATATTCCTAAAAAGATAGGGCACATGAAATCACTAGAATCTCTTGACCTCTCTCATGACCAACTTTCAGGCACAATTTCAGACAGCATATCTAGTTTAACTTCGTTAAGCTACTTAAATTTGTCCTACAACAACCTTTCAGGACCAATTCCCAAAGGAACCCAATTGTCAACCCTTGCTGATCCTTTTATTTATGCTGGCAACCCATTTCTCTGTGGACCTCCACTGCCAAATGAGTGTTCTGCTGATGATTCCAAACATGGCAATGAAGATGAAGATGAAGATGAAGATGGCAAAAAGGATACAGTAAAGAAATTTTGGTTTTACTTTGTCATTGCACTTGGCTATGCTCTTGGATTTTGGGCTGTGATTGGAAGCTTATTGATTAAGACAAGTTGGAGGCGTGCTTACTTTCAATACATTGATGAGTCAACGCAAAGGTTAAATGTATCATGGAGAATACATTTAGCAAATTTTAAGGAAAGATTTACAGGACATCCTGTTGCTGAGTGACACATCATGGTAGTCTTTATGCCCTCTGTTTATGTTTTATGCCCTTGGAGGATTTCATGTTTATTTTGCTTGATTAGTAATCACTTCGTCTTTGTAAAAAAGTATTAATGCTACTTGCTACTTGTAGAATTTATGTTGTCATGCCGATAGGGTAGTGCTATTTTACTTTATTTTATTTAATAATTGCCAAAATATTGTCAGCTTTAGATTTTTCCTATTTATCAATAATCCGAGTCTTACTTTATGATTTGGAGGAAGTTGTTTTATGATTGCTATGGTGGTTGGTACCCTATGATACCCACGCTACAAGCTATTAAACCTTTAAAGTTTAATAATAGTATTTTTGGGCAAACTTCTCCATTTAGAAATACTTTTAGGAAAAGAAAATAAAAAGAAAAGAGGAAGAAAGTTTTTTCATAAATTAAAATTAACTTATCTCCATAAGTTAAAATTAACTTATGCATAAGCTAATTTATAGAAGCTTTCTTATTTTAACTTTCTAAAAGCTTATTTTTAACTTATGCATAAGCTATTTTTACCTTATAAAAAAAATTCTTTAATTTTTTTCTTCTAAAAAGTTTTTTGGAATGCAAAATTTGAAGCATTTAAGTGGTATTTTTGAGACTTGACTGATGTTGAACATGCTGTGCAATAGCTACATTAATGATCAAATCCATATGTTATTCTTACCTTCAAATTTATATAGTGGTGTAACCCATATATTTTGGTTAAAAATAAAAGTAGACTCTAATATTTGGCCGAATCCTTGAGCATAACCAAATGAATGCCTTTTCATGCAGTGACTGATCCACGGGGAAAACATGAATACAGACTATTTTTAGAATTGGATTTAGGATGGAAAGGAAAGAAAGAGGAGGGTTTTAAGAAAATTACTTCTGTTTGGGTGTTTAAAACAGGGGAAGTGAAAGGGAGATTTTCAGACCCTCTAAAATCTATCTCAAGTATAACTTTTTTAGTTTTTACTTTTTAGTTCCCGTATTTGGGAATTGGGGGGTTTTGTAAAAGAACATCAATTAAATTACTTATTTGTCCCTAAGCAGTTTTAGTTCAAAGGAGAGGGAAAAGAAGAGGAGAGACACCATGTTAGGTTCAGTTAAAAAGAAGGAGCTCATAAGTACAAGTATTTTTTCTATAGCTAGTTGTATGTGTGTGGCTCGTGTATATCTCTGTACGTATGCATAATCAATATGCAATTGGAGTATTAGGAGAGAACCACCTACATTACTTTCACTGATTAGTGATCACCCTCACAAGTTGATCAAAAGGCACAATAAAGACAGGATCAAAGGTCCCTCAAGGTAATTTATTTTCTTGTTACTTTTCATGAAATTAGTAACTTGTCAGCATATTCTTCAGGACTGCTATATGAAATCATTTTTTTTTGGTTGTTATATTTCGTCTTTGAAGACTGAAATAGTAGATTGTTGTTGGGGAGTGAAAGCTTATTGATGAAGAGAAGTTGGAGGCATGCTTACTTTCGATGCATTGATGAGTCAATGTAGTGGATAAATGTAACATTTGGAATACACTTAGAAAGGTTTAAGTTGGTGATTGACATACCCATAAAATGTGACAGTAGTGTTAGGTAATGGCCAAAGGTCGTGTTAAAATGAAAATTATATTCATACCAACCAAGTAAGTGCATGTTTGGATTAAAGTTTGCAAACTTAAATTTGGGTTAAACTTAAGTTTGCAAATTGAGTTTGCAAAAGTATTCCAAGTCTTACTTCTTCCAAACTTAGTTTCAAGGCAAAAATTTACTCTCAAATATACTTTTGAGGGGTAACCAAACATGAGTCCAAAATGATTTTACTCTCAAACGTACTTTTGGATCTTTCCACCGGAAATCCAAACATGCTCTAAATCAGCAAAATAAATATCAGGCCATCAATTATTTGACTATGTTGTTATCATAATCTCAACATTCTAAAAATTTAAACAGAATAGGCACCAATACTTCATAAAATCAAATGTAAACGAAATAAGAAAAGCATATTGAAATGTCAACGAAATTGAAAATTTTCATGTCCAACTCAATGCAGCATGAGAGAATATCCTGTCCTTACAAGACATTTTGGAACTTAATTGGCAGCAAATTTTAACCAGTTCTTTCTTTATAGTACAGAGTATTTTGCTGTATTGGTCAGATTTATTTCTATCTTACTCGGTAACTGTTTCTGAAATCTGAATTTGGTCTAGAATACATATCTGGAAATTTCTTTTATCTCAGCTGGATTATCAACACATTTGACAGTCAACTCATTTGGCGTATGTTACTCAGATAGATTATGTATAAAAAGGGAGGGTAACTAACTATTTCAATTGATTATGTATAAAAGATCACGCATCTATTTAGAGAGAGATAAATAAATACATGCGTGATCTTTTATACATGATCAATTGAAATAGTTAGTTACTTTAGAAATAATGCCAGCAACAAAACATATAGCACAAAGTTCATAACTGGAATTTGGAATAAATATTATATTAGGTTAGGATGATAAATTGGTTCTAGGTTAATTCTGTACCTGCGATTTTGACAAAGCACATGCCTATGGTTTATTTCTCGTCGACAAACCGGTGCTGGTCAATAATGTTGAAAGTGTGAACTGTGAATGATTGATGACAAAACTTCTGCTTCTAGGAGCTGTACATTGACCAAGTAAAAGACAAACTGAGACAATTGTAAAAAAATATCGAAATGATTTAAACAAAAAGAAAATAATATAGCTTACTGTACAATATTTTGTCCAAAAAAGCAAGAAAGGTAATAAGGTCACAACTCAATTGATAGCACCCAATGCAAATTCTTTTTCTTGCATTTGATGATGTCTAGATCTTCATTTGAAAAGACTAGTATTAAATGGTTAAAAAGAGGCATTAACAGAACAAAATTACTGGTATTTAGCTATTTAGTTGAGAAATGCAATTGCAACAAATTCTGTCCTGTGGAACATAGAGCCTAACATGCTAATATATAGACTAAAATTGAGATGTTTAAAATAACACCCTATGACGGACGAAAGATCGAACTATCCTTTAGTGAGATGGTAATAAAATTTTCATATATAAAAACATGAACTGGACAATTTGCTAAACAGCCTCATAAGTTTGTCATCCAGATTATCCTTCCAAACACAGCACGCTGCTGAAATTTGCTAAAAGTGATAGAAAACTGAAAATAGGCCGGATCATTGGGCGGAGTGTTGGTCATAATTAGAGGTGTCAAATAGGCCGGTTCGGCCTGGCCTGTCGGGCCAAGTGGTGAAAACGGGTCTGTCATAGGCTAAGTTTTTTGTGACTTGTTTGGCCAGTTATACCGAGCTAAATTCACCCATTTATTTATTTTTGTTTAAATTTATATTAATTTTAAAAAGAAAAAATAAAAAAATAATATCGGGTCAAATAGGCTCGAAGGTGTTCAGGCAAAGAATTTATAAGCACGCCTTGACCTATTAGGCGGGGCCAAATTAGCCTGATTCTTTTTAGGGCAAATTTTTTCAGCCTAGCCTGACGGGCCATCGGGCCAGGCCAATTTTGACAGCTCTAGTCATAATCTACCACTTTTCTAATGGGTTTCTTTTGAAACCTTGTCGAAAAGATCAAGTTTGTTAATGATGAAGAGAAAGATGAAGAGGAGGAGGAGATAGGGTACCTGGTCAATCTCAATTGTCTTAATTGTGAATCACGCCACTTCAAATCTATTTTTTTTGGTGTTTTGTTTTTATTATTTCTGGCAGTTAAAAATCGTCAGAAATTGTATTTTAAAATTTGAAATAAATAGTGGCGACTTTTGAGTTGCCAGAAATCGAATTTTAAAATTTTTAACTATCACGTCATCATTTAATTGACGACAGGGACCCAAAACAAAATTTTTAATATATCAAAGATCCAATGCAACAAAAATAATTATTAGGGACCCAAAATAAAATTCAATCATTTATCAGGAGCCTCAAACATATTTAAGCCTAAATTAATTGATATTAATTTATTAACTTTCTTGTTTTTTTAAATAACCTTATGATAATAAATAGTGTTATGAGAGATTAAAAAAATATGTTATGAGAAATGTTAACAACACATTGTTTGAGGCCCTCTTTTATTTCTGTGTTATTCTTTTTTATTATCATGTTAATGGTACGGAGTATCCACCGACTTTGCCGATGATTAATTTCCATAAGGAAACTTGGAGGGCCACCTTTGGTGGGATCTCCCTTCCCAATCATGTTTTTTTTTTCCATCCACAAGGCTTGAACCCAAACCTTGCTTAAGAAGATCGAGTTTAGTTCCATTCATACCAACGATTTATTAGTCTCTTGTGTTATTCTTAAAATTAGGTTTAATTGTGTTTTGGTCTCTATAATTTATTAAATGAGTGATTTACTCTTATGGTTTCAATTGCTCAAATCAAATTCTTATACTTTTAAAATTCATAAAATTCAATCTAAAACTTAATTTATTGTCAACTAAATCAAATTCCCATACTTTTATAATAATTGTAATAAAATGTGTTCTAAATGTAGTTTTTTTTTTTTTTAAATTATGGTAAAAATAACTAATTTGATCATACATCAAAATGTAAACATGTTGGAAAAATCAATCCAAATTTCCAAACATTAATGTAAGTAGTTGGAAAGTCAAGAGGTGTATTCCAAGAGGTGGTGATGAATGCATCTTGGCTCTTGGAGAATCCCACTACTATAATGAGAGGGTAAGTGAAGAGGTGAGATAGTTAAAGCTCACTTAGTGTTATTTATGAAGGAAGCCAGGAACCTTTGCTATATAAAGGGATCATGTGAAGAGAAGTCACCACCAAGGCTAGAGAAAGAGAAGTCACCACCAAGGCTAGAGAGAGGAGGTCACCACCCTAGTGAGAGAGAGGGGGGGGGGGGGGGGGGTCTTGTAATGGGGAGGGTTTTTTCAAGTTTGTCCAAAAAACTTGTAATGTGTTTAAGATAATGATATTTGTTGAGATGTTCTCATGGACGTAGGTAAAAGGTGACAAACCACGTAAAAGAAAGAAACGTGTATTTATATTTGCTTTCTTTCATTATTCCATGGAAGCACTGTACGGATTTAATGGTATTTTTTGTTTAAGAAAGAAAGTAAAAGAAAATAAAATATAAGGAATAAAAGGAAATGAAAAAAAACGAGTAAAAGGGAGATAATTATTTAAGTTGTTTCACTTTTTTTTTTCATTACAATGTCATTGGCACATAGTATCATTGGTTTTATCGAAGACTAATTTCCGTATGGAATTGATAGAAGAGAAAATAAAAGAAAAAAATGTATCTAAATTAAAAAAAAAAAAAATCGACATAATGTTCTCTCTCCATCCCTTTCCTACCCAAAAGCGGAAGGAACGTTTTTGTAGCGGGACCTTTAGGCTCTAGCAATCTCTTCCTTCCTCAGAATTCCAAATGATGAAAGGATTACATTTTTTTTTTCTTCTTCGGATTCAATAGAACCAAACAAAACGTAAAAGCTAGAACCCCCGTTTCAGCATTCATAGTGGCTTTTGTACATTTTTTTATATGAAAGCACTGAACATAGTCAAGCCAAAGTCAAGCAACGGATCTGCAGTTGCACCTTTAATTTTATAGCAAATTACAGTAATATTCCTTGAACTTTTATCAAATTACACATAATTCCAATCTTTTTTATTTTCCTACGCTAATCTCCTTTAAGTTTGAAAACATTACACTAACACTCCCTGATATGTTTGGAAACATTACACTGACATCTCCTCAAATCTTACACTAACACCCTCTACAAAAAAAGCAAAAATAATGATTAAAAAAGTAGGGAGTGCTTACTGTAATTTGCTCTTAATTTTATGCTTTGATTGCTTGCATATTAGCTTTTGTCCCTTCTTCCATTGAAAGCACCGAACATATAGTCCTACCAAACCAAAGTCATGCATTAGACTAATATTCAAATATGCACCTTTAAGCAACCAAAAGGGTTGGCGCAGTGGTGTCAGGCCCCGTTGCGTTCACATGGGGGAACGATCTATTTAGCGGGAGAACCCGTGTTTGATTCCCTCTGTGTGCAAAATTCCCTTGGGCTAGCGGCAATCACGCACCGCTAGCGGGATTAGTCTCTGATCCAGTGGGTTGGGGGACACTCGTGGTCTTTGACCCAGGACAAAAAAAAATATGCGCCTTTAAGCGTTCATATTATTATTTAATTATTTATTATGAATTTTTCTTTTTTAAGACATACAATATGCCCTTTTATGCTGATTTAAAATTTTTCTTATTTTCTTTTTCTGATAAGTTTATACTAGTTTATTACTTATTATAATATATAATATGAAATATATATATTTGATTATCATTAATTTGATCTCCTTTCAATCATAATTAAAATTAGTATACTATAAATTAGTACCTTCATCGAATCATTATCTGATTCAATTTTAAAAATATTGTCACCATTCATTGAATTAATTATCATCCTTGGAAAGTAACTAAACACAAAGTCACAAATGTAGTAGGTTGAAATTAGGTATCCCTGATCGCCACCCTACGTTCTGAAAAAGAATTGATGATTAGACTGAGTATTTTGAAAGAAAAAAAAAGTGTAAATGTAAAAGCTTGACCATTATGAAATTATATACATTATCTCTAGTCTTTTGCAACTTGATTGAATTTGAATGGTTAGGTGAGCTTCTTTTTTCTTTTGTTGGAAAATCATGTCCAAGTCTATCTGGAAAGGGCATAGATAAGGTAAAAAAGAAAGAGGTATACAAGTTAATAATCATAATAAGTTGATGATGATTTGTTTATTAGGAATCATTGAACTAAGTTGGTTACACTTCATTTGATTTAGATTCCCTAAAAGAATTGATTTAGATCTTTTTATTATTAAATAAAACAAACTTTTTTTTTTGAAAGATAAATGAAACAAACTTAAAAGTTTAGTTTGTCACAAATATAATCCTTTAGCTCATATGAAAAGTCTTTTAGATTTTGTTCTTGCCAATATTCTATTTATCATTCCCTATCGCATCGAGAAAAATCTATGAAAAGACAACATGTGGAGTATCTATAAGGACTTTGATGTCTAAATCAGTTACATGCATATAAAAATATGAGTAGATTAGATGAATATACTACTAGAACCAAAGATATGGGTGATGTCTGACCTCTCAAAATCTCATAGTTTTGATAATAAAAAAGATATTAAAATTCGATGGACTAATGAGGTTTATTAAGCATTACAAGACAATATGCGTCCAAAAAGGATGAAGGTATTGTACCTCTTAACTTAGATGCAAAATTTTGCTCGTATTCTTTATGCATCCAAAGTGTAACACTGGACTTAACCACATGTTTTCTAAAGATAAATCTAGCGTCCAACCTGCTATTAAGATACATGCGTCCAAAGTCTTTGTGAAAACTAACATCCAATGTGCTAGACCTTTCTATCGTCCAAATGGATATTAGAAATCCATAGGGTTGGCACAGTGATATAAGATTCCACTGCGTTCACATATGGGGGAACAATCTATTTAGTAGGAGAATCTATGTTTGATTCCCTCCGAGTGTAAAATTTCCTTCGGTTAGCGGCAGCCATGCACAGCGAATATGATTAGTCTTTGACCTAATGGGTTAGGGGATGCTCGTGGTTCCTGACCTAGGACCAAAAAAGAATTGATTATTAGATTGAGTGATTTTGAAAAAAAAATGTTAATGTAAAAACTTGATCATTATATCTCTAGTCTTTAGCAACTTGATTGAATTTGAATGGTTAGGTGAGCTTCTTTTGTTCTTTTATTGTAAAATCATGTCCAAGTCTATCTGGAAAGGGCATAGATAAGGTAAAAAAGAAAGAGGTATACAAGTTAATAATTATAATAAGTTGATGATGATTTGTTTATTGGGAATCATTGAACTAAGTTAGTTACACTTCATTTGATTTAGATTCCCTAAAAGAATTAATTTAGATCTTTTTATTATTAAAAAAAACAAACTTTTTTTTTTGAAAGGTAAATATAACAAACTTAAAAGTTTAGTTTGTTACAAATATATAATCCTTTAGCTCATATGAAATGTTTTTTAAATTTTATTCATGCTAATATTATGTTTATCCTGCTCTATCACATCGACAAAGATTTATGGACAGACAACAAGTGGGAGTACCTATAAAGATTTTGATGTCTAAATTAGTTACGCACATAGAGAAATATGAGTAGATAGGATGAATATGCTTGAGATACTTCTTAATTATCAATGTTTTCAAAACCGGATCAGTCATTGAATCAGTGTTGTTACTGGTTCAAGGTTCGATGGTTGAACCGTGATTGAATCGTGGTTGAACCATTCATAATTAAATAACTTTTTTTTAATTTTTATATAATAGATTAAGCAATATTAAAAAATAACATAATATTTATTTCATAGCATAAGATTATGTGTATTTTTTCTTTAAAAAAAGATTATGTATATTTTTCAATATATTTATATTAAAATAAACCAATAGCAAGATTTGTAGTTATGTTGAATCAATATTTTAGAAACAAATAGAAAAGAAATAAAATCTAATAGTTATTTTTATGAGAATTGATCTGATTGGGATATTGATTAAAGGAATCGCACAATCAATATTTATGGTTGTTTCCGTAGTGTACTTATGCCATGTTATTGTTGAAATTGTATCCAATGATGAGTGGCATGATTTGAGAAATTATCGAGTCTAACAATTATGATTAAGGTATTTGAGAGATTATCGAGTCTAACAATTATGATTAAGGTCTCGGTGACCTTAAGGGTACATAGACCCTGAAGTTGTGAGTGTTGCAAGTTGAAGAGGCTTTATGAAGTTGATCGAATTCCTTGTAACTAGGAAGGTACACAGTCTCGCAAGTCGCAAGTGCTAAGCCAAAGAGGCTTGTGTAAACATATGAAGACCCCTATGCCTTGTATTTGTCTTTATAGTTTTGATGATGTTGAACTTGTAATAGCTTAAGTGTGCTCCACATAATATTGAGAACACTAGTCTATTTAGGATGCTTGTTGTTATAGCTTCTAAATGTGTGAATGCATGTGTATCATGCATCTAGGCTAGTTGTACTTCTTTTCCCTCATGTTTGCATTGATTGGTTATTAATTCATTATAGATTTTGGTTAAGGATTGAATATGGGAGAAAACCTTTTGAAAATTCTAAGATTTCAATCCAAGAACAAATAATCGATTATCAAAACATTTTAATCGATTATCTCGAGGCTCTGTTTTATAAGAATTGTTACTCATTCACAGATAATCGATTATCCACTTGAATTAATCGATTATTTGGCCTTGGAAGAAAAATGAGCCATTCGCAGTTAATCGATTATTTGGTGAGATAATCGACTATTTCGTTCACCAGTGTTTTCAGATGACGATATGAACAAAATAATCGATTATCCTGAGTAATAATCTATTATCTCTGTTCGGAGGGCTATAAAACTAAATTTTTGAAAGCTCTCATTGTATGACATCATTTTTCTCTCATTTTACTTCATCTTTTTCATCTGAGAGAACTCTGAAAGTGTGTGTCATCATCGCAAGGATTCATTGGATCAAATGTTTCTAATTCTCAAGAAAACAATGGATCTTTCACAAGCTACATGAAGGGAATATGAAAGCAAATTAGGAAGAACTTCAACTTTTTATATCTTCACGTTCTAGGTGATTTCTTTCCTTTAACTTTGTTGTGTAATTTGTGTATAGGGTAGGTTTCCCTAGTTGCATTGCATGTAGATAGGTTTTCTACATTGTAGTGTTTCTTGATAGGTTTTCAAGAAGATCATTGCATGTGTGCTGCATGTGCATGTGAGTTTGTGTGTATACAAAATCTAAATATTGGAAAAGGTCCAAGCTAGGGTTGCTTTAGATAACACTGGATGTAGATTTCAGGTTGAAATCGAACTAGTATAAATCTTGTATCATTCTCTCTTTTCCCTTATCTTTTTACATTTTGATCAACACCACTAATATTGTATTGTGATCATTTGTTATATTTGCTTTTGGAGATAAGAGATAAGTAAACACAACTGAATCATACACTCTCATCTTGCAATGGATCCAAACTAATTTGATCTTACAAAAAAGTTTTCATCAAGAAAATTATCTTTCAAGAAAATTTTTAAAGAATCCAATTCACCCCCTCTTGGATTCCCTATATTACAAGCTATTTTATTTAACAGCTTAATGAGGTCGACTGAGGTCCTTGTACCCGGGAGGGAACATAGCCCCACAAACCACGAGTGCTATAAGTCAAAGAGACTTGATGAAGTCAATTGAGGTCCTTGTAGCTAAAAGGCTATAAATTTGTTGTTGTAAATTTGATGAGTTATATAATTGTTAATTTATTTAAAAATTTAATTTCATTGATTTATCTATATAAAAAAAGTATTGCTTAGTTTTCTAACTTTTAAATATTTTTTCGATTTAAGTATTAATTTATTACTTGTCATTACTATTTTTTTATAAGAAATTAAGCTTATGATAATAAATATTGTGTTATTCTTAAAATTAAGAAGACAAAGGAAATAGTAGTATTTCAACAAGATATCCTTTGGGGGGGGGGGGGGGGGGGATGAACTAATCGTAGCCTAAATCAACTGCATGACCGATTGATGTGATGGTCTTCAGTCTACCCTCTCATGTAGCCCATGCCAGATGAATAGTATAGGAAACGAAGGTCCATTTTTTGTTGAAAATAAAAGTTAAAAAGAAATAAAAGTGTTGAACATGGTATAAACTAAGAGTTCAACACTCCAACACACTAACATTCTATTTGGTTGACAAGAAATGAGCGAGAAAAGAAGTGAAGAGAAGGGAAGTAAGCAAAATTGTACAAAGTTCTTTGGTTTGGTAGGCTAGAAATAGCAAAGAAATATTTGAAAAATCTGTGGATCCCACCATTGCAGAGTTCCCCTCCAATGTGAGAAGAAAAGCGAAGAAATATTAATTTTTACCTAACCAATCTTTGTAAAACCTGTGAATCTCACCATATTGGAGCCATATAATTGATTATGGCATAATACATAATCGATTATAACATATAGGGTCTGTTTGATTTGTTAAAAATCGTGACACTAGACAGGGCAAATAAATTTGCTCCACTTTTGACGTGAAAAAGGATTATGGAACAACACAAACTAAGCAGTCATGAACAGAATAAAAGCTTCATTTTTATTACTCAAAATACCATAAGACAACTTTTTGTTCCAGGTATAAAGTACTCAAAATTGAAGTTTACTGTTAAATCAAATTTCGCCATGTGTACATCAAGATAATAATACTCATAAATTCAAAACCTTATACATTTGATATTGGGAGGGGGAGATTAGACAACTGATTCCTTAAGCTTATTGTAACTAAAAACACTACTCAAAACAATACTAATACGAAATAAAGTCATCAGATTCTTCATGTGGAAATTCTCTTCGCTATGGAAAATGATATACTTTTTTTAGTAGTGTAAGTATACTTTTATGTAACATACTTTTTTGTAAATTTAAAATCACAATAACATAAAAAATTGTAAATTATAAATTTAAATACTTGTGCAATACATGAATTTTATTCTAATAATAATAACAATAAAAAAAGAGGGGACTATTCATTGATTGGAAAAAAGGGTAAAAATTGTGTAGCTTTAGTTTTAAGGTAAGAATTATTATTTATTAACTATTTTTTAAACAATAACTTGAATGCTTAAAGTAAATTCTGCCTGAATAAAAATTGCTCAGCTGATCCCTAGCTCTTGACAAGTTTTAATAAATCAAAATACGAAGTTGTGTCTTTTTAAAATATTGATGAAGGCACGAAGGAGTTAAGTCATCATCTGATTAGCCTACTACTCGTACAAAGTTAAGATTTGAGTTCGATTCTATAATTCCTTGCTAAGATTGGTTGTTTAATTTGTCTTATGGAAGCAAGCCTATCAAAACTTTTTTTCATAAGTAAAATTTGAGAAAAGCAAACAGATAGATCACTTTATTATAATTTCCTCTAAAGTCCGGGAACTCAAGAGAAATTTGAATTATACAGAGAAGCAAACAAAGGAGAGGGTTGTGAATTCATAAAGAATCCTTATTTCCTTTCCATCGTTTTTGAACTCGAACAAGAAAACGTAAATCACAAACATTTTTTTTTTTCCTTAAAAAATCTCCCCATATCCAAATACACCCTTATGTAAAGACACATCGTGATATTCGCCTAAAGCATTTAAGAAAATTAAATTATTCGCATAAACGCTTGCTGAAGTTGAGATAGATACATGCTGCTGCTGCTGCAATGAAGTACTACTAGGGATGGTGAACATAGAGTGATGGTGTGCCCTTGTTTCGAGGCTTGCTGAATGGTGGTGGTGGCAATGGTGGTGGTCGGGCTATCTTGAAACTAGAACCTTGCACTGGTGGTGGTCGCTGAGGACATCGCCCTGGTGATGGCACAGGGACATCAGGTCGACCTGTAGGAGGGCAAAATATTGTGTTAATCTTTGATGTGAACATGGAAAGGGAAAGAAACAAAACTAGCATAGCTGAGTATGACATCATCATATTCATAGCCTTGTAATAAAACAAAACACACTAGCGTTTTTCATTTATACTAGCTAGTCGGGTCTTCCACGAACAATTTAGTAAATCCTTGTCAAAATTAATAATATTTCAATACACTAGTGGAGGTTAACATAATGAGAACCTTTCCCAATCAAAGCTTCCATAAAGTAAAAAAGAAAAAGGAAAAGGACCTATGAGAAACAATAATGAAAAGCAGTGAACGCTCGCACCAACCCAATACTTACATTTAACTTAAGTTTTATCAATTTTTCCTACAGAAAAAAAAAATCAATTTTTAGAATTATCATGCATAAGATGGACGTAATTCTGTAGATGAAAACTGAACTTTCATTATACTAAAACTAGACTAATTATTGAATCAACAAAGAGATACTAATTCACAAATAAATTTTGTATGAATTACTATTTATTTGAGATATGAATTGTCATTTATTTGGAATTGACTTATTATTGTTGGAGATGGGACTACGAGAAATTGATCCTTATAGCAAAATTTTTTGCTAGGAACTCTAATGATTGGTGCCTAATATTCATGTTTTAATGTATGATTAATAGTTTGAGAGAGTGAAGAAGCATACACACAATCAACTCCGTCTCCCCAATATCAGCTTCCACATTATTTGGAGAGTTATTTTGGCCATTATTTGATTGACCAATAGAATAAATTAAACGTGGAAATTAAGAGAATATGTGGGTTTTGAAAAACAGCCGTGACTAAATCATTGCGCTATTTAACGTCCGCTGAATGTGATGAGCCATTATTGGAATTAATTGGCTCATTATTGCATTTGTAACCGCTACCAGCTACCTCGGACGTGGGCAATTTCGAAACTGATCCTTCCTCAAACATAGCAAAAGGGGCGAATTAATTAATTAAACTCAACTCATCAATGATGAATCAATACTTGCATCAGTTTCCTCTATTCAAAATAATTATTTAATAAACCTAGTGATGCCTATATATTGCCTACTTCATTGTTTCTTATCAACTCTCGTCTTTACATTTCGATACTCTTCTAAAGACATGCTTGGCTTTGCTTTTGCTGTTGTTTTCCTTTTGACTGCATTTGCAGTGTTATCTTCCTGCGGCCATTCATCGCTTGGCTGCAATGAAGAAGAGAGGCAAGCTCTTCTAAGGATCAAAGGAAGCTTCAAAGATCCAACATCAAGGCTTTCCTCTTGGGAAGGAAGTGATTGTTGCCAATGGAAAGGTATAGCTTGCAGCAATGTTACAGGACATGTTGTCAAGCTTGATCTTAGGAATCCTTGCTACCCACTATGGGATCAAGGAGATTTTCAACCAAACTGTTCGATTAAAAAATTTGTGCTTGAAGCTCAACATGTTCATCCTTCTATATTGCAACTTAAATATCTCACTTTTTTAGACTTGAGTGGAAACAGATTTCATAATAGCTCAATAGCAATGTTCATCCAAACTATGGAGCATCTGGAAGTCCTTTCTCTCTCTGACTCTCATTTTTCTGGGAGGATCCCTTATCATCTTGGGAACCTCACAAAATTGCACCTTCTTGATTTCAGCTTCAATTCTCTTCTGTATGCTGATGACTTCTATTGGATTTCTCAACTTTCATCACTCCAATTCCTCTACATGAGTGATGTGTATCTCGGTAAGGCACAAAATTTGTTGCAGGCACTCAACATGCTTCCTTCTTTGTCAGAAATAGAATTGATGAATTGCGGACTAAACAAGTTACACACTGATCAACTTGATAGAGCCACAAACCTTTCCAGAGTGGAAGTCCCCAATCTAGCAGAAAATGGACTTCAAGCTCCATTTCTGGATGCTTTTCCAAATATGACTTCCATTGCAGAGATTGACCTTTCGTACAACAACCTGAATTCCACTCCATTCTGGTTGGGAACTTGTACTAACCTTGTCAGTCTATTTGTTAATAGTAATGCTCTTTATGGCTCACTTCCATCTGCTTTACAGAATCTGACTTCCTTGATTTCCCTCGACCTTTCAGAAAACAATTTTGATTCTGTTCCATCATGGTTAGGTGAGTTAAAGGGTCTTCAGCACTTGTATCTTTCAGACAATCATATAAATCATATTGAGGGATCTCTAGCATCTATTCTGGGAAACTGTTGTCATCTTAAAGAATTGTACATGTCAAGAAACAATGTTCAAGGAGATGCACTTGGAGTCTATATACAATCTGGATGCATTAGGTATGATTTAATGCAGTTGGATTTGAGTTACAATGAATTTAATGATAGTTTGCCACCATGGTTGGGGCAACTTGAAAATCTAAGTTACTTGCTTATACATGACAGTAATTTGGTTGGGACCCTTCCTTGTGATATGATAACAAAACTTGTCAATCTGGAGAAGTTGGTGCTTTTCAATAATAACTTGACCGGGTCTCTTCCTGACTGCATTGGGCAACTTGTCAATTTAGACACCTTACTTCTTTCTTCTAATCATCTTCATGGTGTCATTCCTAGGAGTCTAGAGCAACTTATAAGCTTAAAATATCTAGATCTTTCAACAAATTCTTTAAACGGTACAATTCCTCAGAATATTGGTCAACTTAGAAATTTGTTCACCCTCTATCTTTCTGATAATAATTTACATGGAAACATTCCTCAAAGTCTTGGTCAACTTCTAAACCTGCACAACTTAGACATGTCCCTAAATCATTTGGAGAGTTTGGTGTCTGACATAAGATGGCCCAAGCAACTTCTCTACTTGAACCTCACCAAAAACCATATCACTGGGTCACTTCCCCAAGATATTGCTGAGAGGTTGCCCAATGTTACTCACTTGCTTCTTGGGAGCAACCTTGTAAGTGGTTCCATTCCAAATTCATTGTGCAAAATAGACTCCTTGTACAATCTTGACCTTTCAAGCAACTTGTTATCTGGTGAAATTCTTAATTGTTGGAGTGCTACTCAAGGACTCAATGTGTTAAATTTGGCATCCAACAAATTATCAGGTGTTATTCCAAGCTCTCTTGGTAACCTACCCTCGTTGGCATGGTTGCATTTGAACAATAACAGTCTTCATGGGGGGTTTCCATTATCCTTGAGAAATTTAAAGCATCTTTTAATTTTGAATCTAGGAGAGAACCATGTGTCTGGGATTATACCTTTATGGATGGGGAACATTTTCTCCTCAATACAAATTCTAAGGCTACGACAAAATAGGTTGAATGGAACAATTCCTTCACAACTGTGCCAACTTTCTGCACTGCAAATCTTAGACCTTTCAAACAACAACTTGATGGGCTCAATCCCTAATTGCATTGGAAATCTCACAGGAATGATTTTAGGAAAGAATTATTCTGTGTCCCAACCTATTAATGAGACTAGATATTCTGAATGGTATGAACAAGAGGTCAGACAAGTCATGAAAGGAAGAGAACTTGACTATACCAGAAATCTAAAATGGGTAGCCAACATGGACTTGTCAAATAACAATTTGAGTGGATCTATTCCTGAAGCAGTAACATTGCTTTCTGCATTGCAAGGCCTAAATCTATCATACAATCACCTGTCAGGACATATCCCTAAAAGGATAGGGGACATGAAATCACTAGAATCTCTTGACCTCTCTCATAACCAACTTTCAGGCACAATTTCAGACAGCATATCAAGTTTAACTTCATTAAGCCACTTAAATTTGTCCTACAACAACCTTTCAGGACCAATTCCCAAAGGAACTCAATTATCAACCCTTGATGATCCTTTTATTTATACTGGCAACCCATTTCTCTGTGGACCTCCACTGCCAAATGAGCATTTTGCTGATGATTCCCAACATGGCAATGAAGTTGAAGATAGCGAAGAGGATAAAGTAGAGAAATCGTGGTTTTACTTTGTCATAGCACTTGGCTATGCCATTGGACTTTGGGCTGCTATTGGAAGCTTATTGATGAAGAGAAGTTGGAGGCATGCTTACTTTCAATACATTGAGGAGTCAATGAAAAGGATACATGCATCATGTTCAATCCATTTGGCAAGATTAAAGGAAAGATATGCAGGAAACCCTGTTGCTGAGTGACACATTATTGTCGTCTTTATGCCTTCTGTTTCTGTTTTATGCCCTTGGAAGCTTTCGTGTTTATTTTGTTTGATAAGTAATTACTTCACCTTTGTAATGATACTTGCTACTTGTAGAATTTCCATTGTCATGCCTATAGGGTAGTGCTATTTTATTCTAGTTAATTAATAATGTTGCCAGCTTAGCTTTTTCCTATTCACCAATAATCTGAGTCTTGCTTTATTATTTGGAGAGGAAGTTGCTTATGCACCACTTAACATACCCAATTATAGGAGATTGCTATGGTAATTGATGCCCTTAGGTGTATGGTTCCAATCCACAAGCTATCATGCATTTATTGATAAATGATTTTATAATAAAAAATTTAAAGTTAATAAAAATAAGTAGTTGCAAAAGAAATGCTTGCAACTTACATCAAACACAGGAAAAGATGATTACCCAAGTAATGCCCCCAATTATAATGTTACTTACATCTACCTTCGGAACTCTTTCTATGTGTACCTCTTTTGCTTCTCTAGTTTATACACTTTATTTACTCTGATTCCTCTGTTTAAATAAACTTGAAGTGTCTCCTGAAAAGCAATAAAAGGATTCTGCAAGTGTAAGGGAGAAATGGTGCATGAATAGAATTGAGAAAGATGAAACACAAGGTCTGACTTAAAATTGTCTCTGGAAGGGTTATATCATTTGTTGGTATTGTTGGTATGCTTTGGTCATATCATTTGGTATCTAACTTAAATTCTCTGGTGGATAACTTTTGACATTGTTGAGTCAGAAAAGAGAAGCTGGTTGTCCTTACTGTTACTAAGCTTTAGCAGCTCTTATTAAGTTTTCTCAAAAGTTCATTTTTCATCCATAATGGCAATGAATGTCTTGTATGTACTGGCACAGGACAAGTTGAAGTGAGATAGTCCCATGAGACAAACATGAGATACTACAGAAATCTAGCTCAATTGACTATATTTTAATCTTTGTAATGAGAGATATCATTTAGTGTAAAACCAAAAGAATGCTGTCTTCCACAAACAGGGTCAAATTTTAGTTCATTGTCGCACTTTTTCAGTTGATGTTTGAAGGCTTTTGCAATTTTATTTAGTTTTGCTGCTTAAATGATGTTTGGTAATAATTAATATTGGGGAGTGGAAGCTTATTGATGAAGAGGAGTTGGAGGCATACTTATTTTCGATGCATTGATGAGTTAACGTAGTGGATAAATATAACAGTTGAAATACAGTTAGCAAGGTTTAAGTTGATGATTGACATAATAATCTTTATGACTTTTGTTTGTTTTATGCCCTTGGAAGATTATTTTGCTTGCTTTGAAGTTGCTTCGCCCTTGTGGAAGCTAGTAATGCTAACAGCGTATATTTATGATTTCTGGTTAAGTGGTGTTAAGCAGACTTATTGACCAAAACCATGCATGCACTGAAGGAGACAACTTATAGTTAATGCCCTTGATGTCCCAACAAAACTAGGTAATGGATCTGTCACCATCTTTATCCTAAAGAAATTTATAAACCCGAGAAACCCCTCATGAAAATGATTTACAACAATTTAAATATCAAGTCCCTTGGTTTTGTAAATAATTTACATACACTGATACACCCATGACACCTGTGACTCTATTGTTAGGTAATGGCCAAAGATCGTGTTATAATGAAAATGATATTCATACCAACAAAGTAAAGCATCAAAATACATATCAGGCTATCAATAATTTGTTTGACTAAGTTGTTATTATAATCTCAACATTCTAAATTTCTAATAACTTAACCCCCTAGAAAACAGAATAGGCACCAATACTTCATAAATAAAATGTAAATGAAATAAGAAAAGTATATTGAATTGTCAATAAAATTACATTTTTCCATGTCCAACTCAATGCAGCACTAGAGCAAATCCTGTCCTTGCAGGACATTTTGGAACTTAATTGGCAGCAAATTTTTAGTAGTTTTTTCTTTATAGTACAGAGTATTTTGCTATCATGGTCAGATTTGCTTTTGTCTATTTCAGAAACTGATTCTGAAATCAGTTTCAGAATACATATATAGAAATTTCTATTATCTCAAGTGGATTATCACCACATTTGACAGTCAAGGCCAGACAATCTTCAGAGCAATGGAATTAAATATTCAATTAAATGAAGGCCTTATGAAACAGTCCTAAGTTACTCAAAATCTTACCAATGGCATGAGAAGTAAAAGTTGTCAATAGACAATAGCACATGCCTTTTTGCCTTGGATCCTTTTTTTATTGAAGGAAAATTATGATGCAATAAGGTAGCTAATGTGATAAAGGAGTGCACCTGATCAGGTTATGATAATCATCTGTTTAGAGAGATAAACCAACACAAAGTTCATAATTGGAATACATATATATTAGGTTAGGCCAATGTCTTCTACTTGTCATCGATCATTACTGTTGAAAGTGCCAATGATCGATGACAAGTAGAAGACATTGGCCAAATAGAAGACAAAGTGAGACGATTTACAATATATATATTATATGGAATTTCCTAACTTACTGATCAGCGTCAACGTACTCCAATTGCAAGCACTGATCACTGGACAAAACCAAATACGGGGTTTCTTAAAATGCAATATTGACGCAGCCATTTTCAAGGAGCAAGGAACTTTTGGTGTTGGAATAAGTTTTATTACAGCCATGACAGCGTGGAAGCAAGGCAATCCTCAGATAAATATGCCTCAAATCTTTAGTTTAGATATTTAAATAATTTAGTTTATCTTTTAATAATTTGTTATTTGTTTCAAATCTTTAAAATATTGTTTAGATTTAAAATTATCTCTAGGATATTAGTTAGATTTAAAGATATTATTAGGGATTTGTTTTATTTTTAAGATTATAAAACTAGGTCTATAAATAGATGCACTTGATATGAGAAGAAAGAGTTTACAAGTTTTCCATAAAAACTTGTAATATATCCATGGGTTTGCAAGTTTCACAAAAACTTGTGATGCATATGAATATGAATAAGTTTGCAAGTTTTTTCTTTTCCATAAAAACTTGTAATGAAGATGAATACCATATAATGAAGTTCCTCTTTACAATATATCTCCTTTAACAAATATATCTTTTCCGCATATAATCCATCAGTGATATCAAGTCGAATACACCACAATAATAACATATTAGCTCTTCATAATATCCGGTTTGAGATGATTGCAAACAAGTCGTGGAATTAAGTAATTGCCATTATTTTATTGTTTTATTTACACTCTTTTATTCTGGTTTCCTACGCTACCCTACTCATGGTCACCGACTCATAAAGCCAAAGTCATCCATCAATTTCTGAAACTGTGCAATCCTAACAGGGGTATTCGTTGCTGCTCCATGTCCTTTTTCAGGCTTGCATGTCATCATCCTTGCGTATTTGAGTTTGATTTGAGGATTGTTCATTGATGGGTTGACGGAGAAAGGGAGAGGAGGAAGCAACATTTGATGGGAGTAGCCGAGGCAGAAAAAGAGGAAGGATGATGGCGTGGACAAAGAGGATGAAGAAGGAGTTAGTGTTGCACAAGATAAACAAAGGCCTAAGCTATCTATGACGACCTGGAGCACCAGCGGCGGTGGCCGGAGTGCCTCAGTCACCCTTCTCTGGCTGGCTTGACGACCAATACCATCACTACCATGTCTACTTTGTAAGATACTCACACCACCACTCTTATCTCTACCATTTATATTTCAAACACGTTTTTCCCCCCTTTTTTTTCCTCAATGAAAAGCATGTGTATCTGAAAAAAAAATTATTTATTTTCAATCTACAATCTCTATTTAATTAAATTTTGGTTATTGTTACAGAATTGGTGTTGATGAATTGTTGTAGTCACTAATTTCTAATTTAGGATTATTTGTGCTTCAAGTCTTTTTTTTTAATAAGCAAAATTGTTATTAGACTGAAACTTGTGTTGAGCATAAGGATTACTCTACACAAGATAAGAAAGAGTACAACCCATCTGTCAACAGCCTATGCTGTTACAAGTGTTAATGTTAGACTACATGAGCTACCCAATTTACTTTTAGACCCTGGCTTAAACACCCACTGTGCTTCATGTCTTCATTATGAAGATTGTGTTTTTTATTCCCAATGTAGGCACTGATCGTCAGCTATTCACAGTGAATTATGTACAAGCATACTAGCATAGAATGTTGCATTTTATATTACTTCTTTTAAATGGATTCACTGTGTATATTTTGTTGCCATTGCTACTTACTACTGCTATGGCCTATGTGCCTGGTACATTCCTCTTCTAACACCTTTTTTTTTTTTTATAATAATTTGAACAGTAGTTTTGTCATCAAAATTAGTTAAAACGGAATATCGCTTTATCAACAACTTGGCCTTTAATGATTATTCATTTGTCAAGTATTGCAATAATGGTCATTCCCATTTGCTATGCAAAATAACAATAAGAATTACTTTCTGTATGTAGGACCCTTTCTATTTTAGAAGGATTAATTTCTGTTTATGTATATTGTTTTGTCAAGTATTTGGTAATTTATAACAGTAGTTCAATTCTTCAATGATCATTGATTTACAGTTATTAGCTTCTACCACATTGAGTATATCATCTATGAATAGGGAAATCTGTCATTCACAGAGCCGAAGAATTCAAGGGAGACAATTCTACGAGGTTTCATGGGAAGGAATGGATGGACTTGAAACTTTAATACTTACATCTTTTAGAAAGGTAATGCAAATGACACAATTGATGAACTTGCTTTATTCCCTAAATCACAAAAAGGAATTGTTTTATTTAATTCTTATCAAATTTATATTTTCCTTATTTTTTGCATACAACTTATTAGCTACTATGCTGTTTTTGGTTTATTGTTGCATCTATACCAAGTAACTTTTTGAACTACTCAAATTCAACAAGGCTAATGGCTGGATAAGAAGATAACTTATTTAAAGTGCCTTTTATTTATGTTAAAATAATGATACAAATTTCTAGAACTTTCTATAAAGTTGTAGTGCAGTAATATGTAAATATCTTGATGAATCTAGATTTTTCTATAAAGTTGTAGTAATCACAATCATGTAATAGAAATGTCATGATAGTTCTAAAGTTAAGAAAATTCTAGAATAATGTAACTCTAGAAACCAATTATCTTGTAAGATCTAGAATGTAGTAAAATATATTTAATAGTCCACCAACACATGTAGTAGGTGGTGGAGTGATGCCTATAAATAGGCATGGCAACACTTATTGTAAGAGAGTTTGAGTTTGAGATATCAATACAAGCTCCTCCACTATTGTTAAGAGCTACACGGCCACTATACTATTTGCCTTCAAAAAGCTAACTTACTAATCTCTCCTAAGTTCTAAGTTCTAAGCCAATCAACCTACAAACAACTAACCCACCTTTCTATTCCCTTAAAATACTAACAGTGGCATCAGAGCTACGTTCGGTCATCTACTGGGCGTAGACATATCACCCAACCACTCCCAAAAAAAAAAAATCCCACTATATTCTAAATTTTCCTTAAACCATGGCCAATACTTCCCAAGCTTCATCTATTCCTGTACCTATTTTCACAGGAGAAAATTATGATTATTGGAGCATTAAAATGAAGACATTTTTTTGCTCTCAAGATTTATGGGATATTATAGAAGAAGGATTCATCATTCCTACAAACATTTCTACTCTAACTGCAGCTCAGAAGAAGGAGTTAAAGGAGAATAAGCAAAAAGATTCAAGGGCATTATTTTTTCTACAACTAGCAATGGGAGACACAATTTTTCCAAGAATAATGGATGCAACAAGTGCTAAAGATGCGTGGAGTACACTGCAGGAGGAGTTTCAAGGCAGCGTTAAGGTACGTGCCATTAAACTTCAAAGTCTAAGACGTGACTTTGAGTTAGTAAAAATGAAGGAGTCTGAGACCATAAAAGAGTACTATTCTAAGATAAAAGAAATAGTTAGTCAAATGAGAGCATGCAGGGAAAATATTCTTGACAAGAGAATTGTTGAGAAAATTCTAATTTCTATTCCCCATAAATATGATGCAATCGTGACTGCTATAGAGCAAACCAAAGATCTGTCTACTTTATCAGTGACAGAACTTATGGGTTCTCTTGAAGCATATGAGCAAAGATTGAAAAGGCATGATGAAGATTCTGTTGAAAATGCCTTTCAATCAAAGCTCAAATTACGGTCTCAGAAAAAAGAAAATGGTGAAAAGAAAATTGGAGAAGTTTCTAGAAACAAAGAGAATTCTAGAAATTTCTCTAAGACCAACGAAGACAAATATTCTCCATGTGGCATATGCAAAAAGACAAGTCACTTGGAGAAGGATTGTTGGCATCGTGGAAAGCCACAATGTCACTATTGTATGAAATTTGGACACGTGGAGAAGAACTGCCGCAACAAAAACAAGCATCAAGCAAATTTCGTCGAAGAGCACAACAATGAGCAACATCTTTTTTATGCTACCCGAGATTCCAGTGATGAAACAAGTGGAAACTGGTACTTGGATAGCAGTTGCAGCAATCACATGGCTAATGATAGGAGCATCTTCAAGGAAATTGATGACACCGTCAAAGTGAAAGTTCGACTAGGAAATGGCACCATGGTGGAGTCAAAAGGAAAAGGCACTGTCATGGTGGAGACAAAGAAAGGTACGAGACTCATCAAAGATATCCTACTAGTTCCTAATCTTAAAGAAAATCTCTTGAGCATTGGCCAAATGATGGAGAAAGGCTATGCTCTACACTTTGATGGAGATACATGCACAATCTATGATAACCATAACAAAAGGCAAGAGATTGCCAAAGTTAAAATGGAGAAGAGAAATAGAAGTTTCCCAATAAGGTTCAAATCCACTACTAATATTGCCATGAAAGTCCAAGTTGATGATTCATGGCTATGGCATCGAAGGTTTGGCCACTTCAACACTCAAGCATTGAAGTTGTTATATCAGAAGAATATGATGAAAGGTCTACCATATCTGAAAGAAAATAATGAAGCTTGTGAAGGATGTCTTCTCGGGAAGCAACATAGATTACCGTTTTCAACTGATAAAGCATGGAGAGCTAAAGACTTGTTGGAGTTGATCCACACTGACATTTGTGGACCGATGAGGACACCGTCACTCAACAACAACAGGTATTTCATTCTTTTCATTGATGACTTTTCTAGAATGACATGGGTTTACTTTCTTAAAGAAAAATCAGAAGTCTTTGGAATATTCAAGAAGTTCAAAGCCTTTGTCGAGAAACAAAGCGGGAAACACGTCAAAGTATTGAGAAGTGATTGAGGCAAAGAGTACAACTCACACGAGTTTGATAAGTTTTGTAAAGATGAAGGCATTGAGCGACAACTTACAGTTGCATATTCTCCGCAACAAAATGGCGTGTCTGAGAGGAAGAATCGGACAGTCATGGAGATGGCTAGATCAATGCTAAAGGAAAAAGGCTTACCAAATACTTTTTGGGCAGAAGCAGTTTATACTGCAGTCTACATACTCAACAGATGTCCAACTAAGGCAGTAAAAGACAAGACTCCTATTGAAGCATGGAGTGGGCAAAAGCCGTCGGCTAAGCACCTAAGAGTATTTGGTTCTATATGCTACATACATGTTCCAGATCAGAAGAGACATAAGTTAGAAGACAAGACTATACGAGGAATCTTCTTGGGGTATAGTACACAATCAAAAGGCTACAGAGTCTACCACTTGCAAACAAAAAAGCTCACCATCAGTAGAGATGTTGAGATTGATGAAAATGCTTCTTGGAATTGGGAAGAAGAAAAAGTTGCAAGAAACAACATTCCCGTTCCAATGCAACAGCCTCAAGAAGAAGATCAAGAAGTAACAGAAGAACCAGGTATGCTTTCTTCACCTACATTAGAACATGATTCTTCACCAGAGTCTTCTCCAAGACGAGTAAGATCTTTGGTGGATATATATGAAACTTGCAACATGGCCATGCTTGAGCCTGAATGCTATGAAGATGCATCAAAGCAAGAAGTATGGGTCAAGGCAATGGAAGAAGAGATAAAAATGATTGAAAAGAATAATACTTGGGAGCTTGTAGATTGCCCACATGGAAAAGACATCATTGGAGTTAAATGGGTCTACAAAACAAAGCTCAATCCTGATGGCACAATACAAAAGCACAAGGCTAGATTAGTCGCTAAAGGCTATTCACAACAACCTGGAGTTGACTACAATGAAACATTTGCCCCAGTTGCCCGACTAGATACAATTAGAGCCTTAATAGCTCTTGCAGCACAAAAAGGGTGGAACATCTACCAACTGGATGTCAAATCTGCCTTTCTAAATGGTGTGCTTGAAGAAGAGATTTATGTGGAGCAACCACAAGGCTTTGTAAGCAAAGGCAATGAAGCTAAAGTGTTGAGACTAAGAAAAGCTCTATATGGCTTAAAGCAAGCTCCCCGGGCATGGTATAGCAGAATTGATAAGTACCTCACCGATCAAGGATTCAGGAGAAGCAAGAGTGAGCCAACACTATACATCAAGACTCAAGGCCAGCATGATACTCTCCTTGTCTCCTTGTATGTAGATGATCTTATCTACACAGGCAACAATTTGAAGATGACAAAAGAATTCAAAGAAGACATGATGAGGACATTCGAGATGACCGACCTTGGCTTGATGAATTACTTCCTCGGCATAGAGGTAAGACAACAAAAAGAAGGAATATTTATTTCTCAAAAGAAATACACTGAAGCTCTATTGAAGAAATTTAAGATGTACGGATGCAAATCTGTCACTACTCCACTTGTTACAAATGAGAAGCTGCAAAAAGATGATGGAGCACCAGAA
Source organism: Pueraria montana var. lobata (assembly GCA_026413185.1). Classification (NCBI taxonomy): domain Eukaryota; kingdom Viridiplantae; phylum Streptophyta; class Magnoliopsida; order Fabales; family Fabaceae; genus Pueraria; species Pueraria montana. The sequence goes on from CM048647.1 coordinate 7,962,227, forward strand.
GCTGACGCATCACACTATAGGAGTTTGATCGGAAGTCTATTATATCTCACAGCCACACGGCCAGACATCATGTATGCTACAAGTCTTCTATCAAGATTCATGCAAAGGCCAAGTCAAATTCACTATGGAGCAGCAAAAAGAATTCTAAGATATCTACAAGGAACGAAGGAGTTTGGTATATGGTACAAAACCATGACCAACTCAAGGTTGACTGGTTACACTGACAGTGATTGGGCAGGATCAATAGACGACATGAAGAGTACGTCAGGATATGCCTTCTCACTAGGATCGGGATTTTTCTCTTGGGCATCTAAAAAGCAAGCAACAGTAGCACAATCAACAGCAGAAGCAGAGTACGTGGCAGCTGCTGAAACTACAAGTCAAGCAATTTGGCTTCGAAGAATACTCGAAGAAATGGACGAAAAACAAAATGGACCTACTACTATCTACTGTGACAATAAATCAGCAATAGCAATGGTAAAGAATCCAGTCCATCATCAAAGAACTAAACATATTGCAATCAAGTATCACTTCATCAGAGAAGCAGAAGCAAATAAGCAGATTCAAATCGAGTATTGCATGACTGAAGACCAAGTTGCAGACATATTTACAAAGGCACTACCAAGAGTCAAGTTCGACCAATTACGAATTATGCTTGGAGTTTCTGAAATTTGCATCAAGGAGGAGTGTTAAAATAATGATACAAATTTCTAGAACTTTCTATAAAGTTGTAGTGCAGTAATATGTAAATATCTTGATGAATCTAGATTTTTCTATAAAGTTGTAGTAGTCACAATCATGTAATAGAAATGTCATGATAGTTCTAAAGTTAAGAAAATTCTAGAATAATGTAACTCTAGAAACCAATTATCTTGTAAGATCTAGAATGTAGTAAAATATATTTAATAGTCCACCAACACATGTAGTAGGTGGTGGAGTGATGCCTATAAATAGGCATGGCAACACTTATTGTAAGAGAGTTTGAGTTTGAGATATCAATACAAGCTCCTCCACTATTGTTAAGAGCTACACGGCCACTATACTATTTGCCTTCAAAAAGCTAACTTACTAATCTCTCCTAAGTTCTAAGTTCTAAGCCAATCAACCTACAAACAACTAACCCACCTTTCTATTCCCTTAAAATACTAACAATTTATTACTGTCTATTAATCATTTATAGTGCTTGTCCTGAGAAGATTTTAGAGTTCGACGAAAAGAACAAAAGAAACAAATTATTCAGAAAACAAGACCAAAGAAAAGGGAAACTATGTCATTTGTAGCCGAGCTTGATCTAAAACTTCAGAATTTGTTGCTTGATAATAATTTGAGAGACCAAGCCAACCTCAATGCCTCTGATTCTTCACGAAGGATGTCATGGATTACAACTGCTATGGTTGAACCTGATCTGAATACTCCAAAATGGTTGCACCTCTTACATGACATAGAACATACTGGGTTGATTTAGAATAATATATCAATATAGGTGGGAGAGGAAGGAAGAAAAATTGGAGGGGAATCTGGGTGGTTACAATTTGGTCAATCTGGAGAATGAGAAATGATGTGGTTTTCCATGAACGTCATCCAAATGAAGAACAAGCGTTGGAATGGATTAAATTCACTTCAAGGTCTTGGTTGAGAGCCAAAGTAATAAATTTCACAGCTTCTTTCTATGAATGGGTGAATCAACCACTTTTGTGTCTAAAACCGAGGTAATCTTTTGGTGGTTCATATGGTGTTGGTTTGTTGGAATAAAGGTAGGTGACATATCTGTTGGTTGGTTTAACTGACGCAAAATGCAGACAGTATAGGGGAGGGGGTGGTTGGTTGGTATGGATTAGTAAAAGGGTTGAGAAACCAAGTGTCTTTAGGAAAACATGGCAATCATGATATGAAGAATTGGAATAGATATTTATATTGGGAAAGGAAAGGAGGTATCTGATATGTAAATTGGTGTTATTGGGCGGGTTTGGTATGCTGTATAGCATGGGATTGGTAATCTGTCACAAAATGGAAAAACATACATGCTGGCAATAGAGTATATTAATTGCAAAATTGGGGAATAGTTTCTTCTTATAATGCAAGATGGGGAACACGTTTGCTATCAAACTGCTTTGGGGTGGAAAGCTGTTAGTGGGTTTGTGCTATGAATGATCACTGGCATTACAGTATGGCTCTGATACACTGATTTTGGTATGAGGGAAGCTAGCACGAAACTAGGAAGGGTTTTAGATGACATTTTTAACACTTTGTTAACGGATTGGCAAGCGTACCAAATCACACAAGTAGTAAAATGGATAAGTCCAAGTATCGTTTTCCCAAGGGACTTACGTAATATAGGCAATGTTCACACAGATATTAGCTAAGCCAAACAGATTTCATAAGAAAGCAGTAAAAACACAAACTTTAGTTGGTTTTGTGGAACTTTAAAGCAGATCTAATGCATAACAGAAAATAAAATGATATTTTTGTGGTTTTATAACAGAACACAGCAGTAAACAAAGGTTAAAAACATATATATAACAATGTTGCAGGGGTTAGATCTCACCAAACTCTACTCTCTTCTTACATGCACACATAATACATATTCCATTTGCATTTAGATGTTAAAATCAGTCAATAAAAACGTTCTCAGCCCTAATCCCTTAGGTGCAGAGAGTCTTAGTTCCTTCCCTAAGCCTTGATCCCTCGACAACTTAACAAAGAAACTAGCTTTAAGCCTAGTGACACAAGATAACTCATGAACTAAGCTCCATTCCTAGACACAAAGTTCATGAGGTATATTGCTTCAGATCTAGACAATAAAAGTGTTTCCCAACAACAATCATGTCCAAAGATCATGCTATGGGTGGCCATTCCACAACAAGCTTTAAGTAAAGAAGCAAAATACTAACATTAAACACAAATCTGCAGAATATATATGTAAAAATACCAAAAGATACAAGAGAGTTTGAGTATGGTTATATCTAACCCCTTACAACTGAAGAACTCAGTCACTCATGGACATGAGCAGCTGCAAAATACACATGGAGGGGAAGGAGATGAAGAAGAACACCAAGAACAAAGGAGAGAGCTTTTCTCTCCAATAGAACACTACAAAACGAAATTACAGAACAAAATAGGAGTGAGTCCTTAGACTACTGTCATACATGAGGGTCAGCCCTTTATATACATGTGCAGAATTTCTTCAAGTGACAAATCGCTCAGCCAAGAAATCTGGCTTGGCTGATTGGCAAATTCTGCTACTGCATCAGAATGCTACTGCAGATGACCCCTCAATGCTTCCAAAACATCATAATGCAGCTCCAAAATGTGTTCTACATCTTCAATCTCCTCTTTCTACAAAAAGTGGGGTAAATTACTAAGATATAACCATAAAACTAGAAAATTAAACTAATATTAACTAAATTACGAAATTAAAGCAAATTGAGTAAAACAACACTCCAAATAAAAGAAAAAGAGAGATAATTGCCTTAAAAATCACTAAAAAAGTAAGTAATTACAGCAACTAACACACTTACATGTACCATTATCAAGAGTACAATTATATGTTTATGTACGTGTATCCTAATACTGGTACACCTTATACTGTATTAGTTTTAATAAAATTATTTCTTTTGCTGATAAAAAAAAAAAAAAAGATAACAGTGAGGCAGTTTCCAGTATAGATAAAAATGAGGTCATATATCTTCTGAGCCCTTCCCCACCTAAGAAATCTCATTTTTCCTCAAATTGTTAGATCAAGTGACCAACATATTGGGGTGATTAATTTGAGTGATTCAAAATATTACATGTCCGCTGAACACAAGTCTTTTTTAAGAAAACTACAATCTTCCATAATATAATTATCCAAGTTGTAATAATAACTATTTTACATGTTTGCTTTCATTCTTGATATAGCTTACTAAGATAATTGGTATTTTTTATCTTTGTCTTTTATGTTGGAGTTTTGAAATCAGACTTGCAATATAGAAAAATCCTATATAATTAGCAGGAGTTTAGCTAAAGGACGTCTATTTTGGTAATTATGAACATGCTCATTTAAGCTATGTTAATATTTATTAATACAATAATCACTGAAAAAGATAAATATAAAATAAGAGAATGAGATTGAATTTTGTTGTTATTTAAAAAAAATTAATAGATAAAAAAGTTTTATTAAAAAAATCTTAAAAAGATTTTGCAAAGAAAAGTTAGTTTTTAGATTCAAAGAATGAGTGTGCTTGGATAGGTGTTTTCTTTACGTTGAATGGAAAAATTATACATTTCAATGCACAAATGAAAAATTAATAGATAAAAAATTTTATTAAAAAAAATCTTAAAAAGATTTTGCAAAGAAAAGTTAGTTTTTAGATTCAAAGAATATGAGTGTGTTTGGATAGGCATTTTATTTATGTTGAACAGAAAAATTATACATTTCAATGCACAAATTAAAAAGCTATGTAAGTGGTGCATTGAGTTTAACATTATGAAAAGAATTTTGAAGAAAGTCTTCGTTTCCTGGGAAAAATGTTTTTCAATTTAATCTCTCTATTAAAAAATAGTTATAAAAAGATTTAAGGCAAATAAGAAGAAAAAAACCAACAGTATTTATCATAATTTGTAAAATAGGTGGTATTACAAATCAAAATCATATATTTATTCCTTGAATTAGTCTTAGCTAGTTTAATGACCATAACCATGTATAGCACGGGTAAGAACACTAGTTAATAAACAGATAGTTTAAGCAGATCACATATCCAAACAGCTCGATACATGTATGAATATATAATTAGACAAAATCACTAACCTCCGGCCATTACCTCCAAAGTAGCATGTAGCGCTCAAATACTTAAACACACATAATGCTTCCAGAAAACTGACTCCTATTTTTTAGGATGTAGATAACCGTTATATCACATACTAACGTGATTGTTATTTGAAAATAAAGTGACCAAATACATGAGTGAGAAAAACAAAAAAGGGTAATGATATACATACATTCATTTATTTTAAATACCTTACAAACACGTCATTTCTCTCCATCTCTCTCTTGCTATTATATCATAAATCCTATAATATCTATATTTTTCTCTCTTTTTCTCTCTCTCCCTAGGTGTTTCATAGCACAATGGGTGTCTATGAAATATTTTTCAAAAAAAAAAATAGTGGGTGAGAAAAATTAGGACCACTCAATATTTGATTTTAAAATTTAAAACAAATCTAACAATCAGCTAAATGGAATTTTCTCTATGGAAGTGGCTGAACAGATTCAATCCATTCCTTTGAGGAGAGCTGTTACAAATGATTGCTTGATATGGAAGTACACTTCTGATGGAAGTTACTCTGTGAAGACAGGATATCAACAGGAAGTTAGGGGTATAAACTCTCTCCGTGCCTCAACAAGTTCGGTTGCTGGAAATCTATGGAAGAACATTTGGAGAGTCCAAGCAGTGCCTAAGTGTCAAAATCTTATTTGGAGGGCAGTCCATGATATACTCCCAGTGAGAGTAAATCTTTACAAAAAAGGAATGATAGTTGATCCTCTTGAGGAAGGATTAGGGCCGCTCATGGTTAAGCTATTTGAATAATTTAACCATAATCATTTGATAACTAATATGTTAAGTGGTTATTATAACCAAAATATAATCGGTTGTGAAAATCAGTTATATAACCAGCTATATAATTGGATATATATTCATAACCGTTTATATAACTACTTATGGATATATAACCGGTTTTAAAAATAAAAAAAATTAGTTATATTTATTATTTTTTATAATCAATTTTATGCATTAATAGTTGTGTTATGTTTAAATAAAATTAATTTTAAAAGTTAAAACTATTTTTTAAAGGTCAAAATCAATTATTATTGCGAGATATATAATTAGTTATATAATCAATTAGGGATGCGATCCTAGTAGTCTGAGGCGATAGGTCTATACCTATAATGAAGTGCCAAGTGGGAAATGAAGAATCCCACTGCAATGTAGTCCTTGTCCTTCTTGCTCACGTCCATGCAATACCGGAGGAAGATCATGCCCGGATTAATCCAGTGAACCTCAATTGTGGTCATTGAACATAAGATGTAGAGCTCTGTCCTACCTACTACCCCTCGCTGTTTGCTCGCCCATGAATAGAGTGGGCCATCCATCTGGGTAGGATCTGGAGTGCTTAATGTCTGAGGCTGCTAGCCTTTGATAGGCGAGGCTTGTAGGCGGTGGTCCCATTTGTGAGGGAACTCTAGGTCAATCCCTCCGAATACTCAAAGGGGGCAATCCATCGCATGCCAGGCTAGAATTTTAGTTTAGTTCATAAAATTACAATATAAAGTGATATTTATAAATTGTGAATACATTTTTTTTTTAAAAAAAATTGATGTTAAATCTATATGAATAAAATAAATTCACATTTTATTATTATAAAAAAAATAGTTCTTAAAAAAACTCACATAACTTGGTAAGTTTTAATCTTGACTACTCAAACAAGATCTAGTAATCAATATTTGTTCCTCTTACTCTCATATATGATAAGTCCTCTCACTAGATATACTTCCCATATGAGGACATATCTTATGAGAGGAAGTAATCTTATATAAGAGTGAGATGGTTAAATCTGGACCGTATAACCATAAGAATCAAGATTTAATGTCATGTGACTAATTAAAAAAGTTATGTGACTTTTTAAAAAACTCACATGACTTAGTATGTTTTAATGTTGACTATTCAAACAAGATTTAGTGGTCAATATTTGTTCCTCTTACTCTCGTATAAGATAAGTCCTCTCACTAGATATATTTCGTATATATAGAGGACATATCTTATGAGAGGAAGTCATCTTATATGAGAGTGAGAGAGTTAAATCAGTATTGTAAAACCATACATGGAGGGTTAAATCTGGACCGTATAACCATACATGCAAGAAAAAGAGACTTGGATTTAAGGTGACCCGTAGCTAACAAACAAAACCCCCACCCGAGTTAGAACAAAATATCGTAAGTCTAAGAAGAATTTTCCCTAGAGATACTATAGTCCACTCCCCTACAATATATATCAAATGAGAAGGGATCCATTTAATCCAAGAGTAAGTTTAAGAGAGTTACTCCTCATTCTTATCATTCATTTTCTTGAAATTTAATAGTTAAAATTAGTTAAGAATAACTCTCTTAAACATACTCTTAAATAAGTGAATCTTTTATATATATATATATATATATATATATATATATATATATATATATATATATATATATATTAAAATTATTTGCTTCTGTGTGTGTCTATTCTCTTTGTTCTCTTTTATATTTATTCTTATTTGAATATTTTATATAGTTTTAATTTATATAGAGAGAGGGATTTGATTTTCTTAACTATTTATCTTTTTTAATTCTTCTCTTTAATCTTTGTTTCTAAATTAATATTTTTTTAATAAAATTGTTAATATTTAAAAGAACCTTATGAACCAGTTATCCAATCGTTGAATCATTTTTTTTTTCTTCAAGTGCCCCCGAGCTTTGAAAGTATAGCATGCTCTGGACGTGGACGTGCTGACGTGCATATTTTCACCTACCGACTACCGAGTGGATGTGATGGCTCCACCAGTTGACTCGTGAGTCGTGACCATGGCACGAATTTTCCTAGTAATCACTCTGGAGCTGTCTTCGAAAATTCTTCTGATCCGCTTTTTCATTTGATGGCCAGATTCGTGCATGTGCCTGTGGAAATATTATATTATGCTTTTTGACTATATTTGGTATAAGAAAGAATCCAATTACTTCAATAATAACGTTAAGTGAGTTATTTTTTATTCTCATTATTTATTGTCCCAAAAATTAATTACTGTAATAAGTAATTAATCTTAATTATTAAATTTAAAAAAAAAATGACTGATGTGGATGAGAAATAACACTTTTAGAGTTACTCTTAGAGTAAGTAGATCTCTCATCATTTGGTATATATTGTATTGTAGGAGAGTGGACTATAGCAGTGTTATCAGACTCGGACCGGTCATCGACTCGGTCGAGGTACTGGGTCACGGGTCGACCCGGTGAGTCACCAGTTGACCCGCATGACTTGATCTATATTAAAAAAATTCTAAATAATTTCACAACTTGAAAACTTGTATACTTTTTTTTTGTGCAGAAAATATAGCTTGTAAACTTATACACTAAAAGATTTAAAGTTTAATAAAATTCAACATATTTAGAAGCATAGTTATAAACTTATTTAAAAATTTTAAGCATTTTTTCATAATTCAATATACATAACCTTAAGTTATAATTTAAAAAATATTATTATTATCTATTTATCAAAACTATCATTGTTATACACTGACAGACATAATATAATATATAATCTAATATATATATATATATATATATATATATATATATATATATATATAAACCTATTTTATTTAGATAGTACAATTTTTTCATTCATCCCATTATTGCTTTGATAAAGAATAATCATTTTTCAAACCAATAAGTATATTGGATGAAATAAGATAAATACAAGTTTTACTTGTAGATAACAATATAAGCCAAGGAGAAAAAGCCAAATTGGGAGTGACAATAGCTTTATCATCTCAAATCCTAACATGCGATTATGCTTGGTAAAAAAATGTAAGCAAATATATAAATAACATAAGTGTAAGATATAAATTGAATTTTCTTATATGAGTGTTATTGTTCTCCTGTAACAAAAAAAAGAAACCAAAACTTGATGACCCGCCGAGTCAACCGAGTCGCCGAGTCACCGATTCAACCTTCAATCCGGTCGAGTCAAACCGAGTCATACCGGGTCGATTGCATAACCAATCCGATTGGTGACTCGGACCGGTTAGGTGACCGGTTCCCGGGTCAATGGATCGACCCGGGTCTAATAACTATGGACTATAGTATCTCTAGGGAAAATTCTTCTTAGACTTACGATAGTTTGTTCTAGGGTGGGGTTTTTGCTTGTTAGCTATGGGTCACCTTAAATCCAAGTATTTTTTTTCTTGCATCTTCTTTTTCCTTCTCTTTACTCTTCTGCATACCTTGTGCTAGTTTGATTACAAATTATTACTAATAAATTCATTTTCTTTATATAAAAAAATGAAGATGGTTAGAGAGCAAATTAAGAAAAGAATAATACCAAGAATTTCAATTTTAATGAGGAAAACTCATTTAGTATGAGAAGAAAAAATGAATTCAGTTAAAAAAGGTTTCTATTTTTTTTTTTTGGTGATTGATTGCAAAATAAGGGAGTCTAATTAATTTGGTTGAGTAGTGAAATGTTGGGAAATATTTTATTTTGCTTTTGGACTATATTTGATATATATTGTGGGGAGTGGACTATAGTATCTCTAGGGAAAATTTTTCTTAGACTTACGATATTTCGTTCTATTTCGGGTAGGGGTTTTGCTTGTTAGTTTTGGGTCACTTTAAATCCAAGTCTCTTTTTCTTGCATCTTTTTTCCTTCTCTCTACTCTTTGGCATACCTTGTGCTAGCTAGATTGCAAATTATTACTAAGAAAATCATTTGCTTTATATATAAAAAAGTAAAATGATTAGAGACCCAAATGAAGAAAAGAATAATACCAAGAATTTCAATTTTAATGAGGAAAACTGGTTCAGTGTGGGAAGTAAAAATGAGTTCAGTTAAAAAAGGATTTCTAATTTTTTTGGTGTTTGATTGCAAAAATCAAGCGTATCTAATTCAGTTGGTTGAGTAGTGTAATATTAGGGAAATATTTTATTATGCTTTTGAACTATATTTGATATATATTGTAGGGGAGTGGACTTTAGTATCTCTAGGAAAAATTCTTCTTAGACTTACAATATTTCGTTCTATTTCCGATGGGGGTTTACTTGTTAGTTACGCATCACTTTAAATCCAAGTTTCTTTTTCTTGCATCATTTTTTCCTTCTCTCTACTCTTTGGCATACCTTGTGCTAGCTTGATTACAAATTATTACTAATAAATTCATTTGCTTTATAAAAAAAATGAAGACGATTAGAGAGCAAATGAAGAAATGAATCATACCAAGAATTTCAATTTTAATGAGGAAAACTCGTTTAGTGTGAGAAGAAAAAATAAGTTCAGTTAAAAAAGAGTTTCTATATTTTTTTTTTTATGATTGATTACAAAAATCAAGGGGGTCTCATTCAGTTGGTTGGTTGAGTAGTGAAATATTGGGTAAATATTATATTATGATTTTGCACTATATTTGGCATATATTGTAGGGGAGTGGATTATAGTATCTCTGGGGAAAATTCTTCTTAGACTTACAATATTTCATTCTATTTCGGGTAGGGGTTTTCCTTGTTAGTTATACGGGTTACTTTAACTCTAAGTCTCTTTTTCTTGTATGTTATTTTCCTTCTCTCTACTCTTTGGCATATCTTGTGCTAACTTGATTACAAATTATTACTTATAAATTCATTTTCTTTATAAAAAAAAATGAAGATGATTAGAGAGCAAATGAAGAAACAAACCAAGAATTTCAATTTTATTGAGGAAAACTCATTTAATGTGAGAGGTAAAAATGAGTCCAGTTAAAAAAAAGTATTCTATTTTTTTTTTTTTGGAGATTGATTGCAAAAATCAAGCAGGTTTTATTTAGTTGGTTGAGTAGTGTAATATTAGCAAGATATTATATTATGCTTTTGGACTATATTTGGTATATATTGTGGGGGAGTGGACTGCAGGATCTCTATGGAAAATTCTTCTTAGACTTACGATATTTCATTCTATTTCGGCGGGTTTTTCTTGTTAGTTACATGTCACTTTAAATCCAAGTCTCTTTTAATTTCTTGCATCTTCTTTTCCTTCTCTCTACTCTTTGGCATACCTTGAGCTAGCTTGATTACAAATTATTACTAATAAATTCATTTGCTTTATAAAAAAAAATGAAGATGATTAGATAGCAAATGAAGAAAAGAATAATACCAAGAATTTCAATTTTAATGAGGAAAACTCGTTTAGTGAGAGAAGTAAAAATGAGTTCAGTTAAAAAAGGGTTTCTATTTTCTTTTGGTGATTGATTGCAAAAATTGAGGGGTCTAATACAGTTGGTTGAGTAGTGTATTATTGGGGAAATATTATATTATGCTTTTGGACTATATTTGGTATATATTGTAGGGGAGTGGCCTTTAGTATCTCTTGGGAAAATTCTTCTTAGACTTACGATATTTAGTTCTATTTCAGATGAAGGTTTTGCTTATTAGTTACGGGTCACTTTAAATATAAGTCTCTTTTCCCTGCATCTTTTTTTTCCTTCTCTCTACTCTTTGCATATATGCTAGCTTGATTACAAATTATAACTAATAAATTCATTTGCTTTATTAAAAAAAATGAAAATGCTTAGAGAGCAAATAAAGAAAATAATAATATCAAGAATTTCAATTTTAACAAGGAAAACTCATTTAGTGTGAGAAGTAAAAATGATTCTGTTCAAAAAAAGGGGTTTTATTTTTTTTTATTGATTGATTGCAAAAATTAAGGGATCTAATTCAACTGGTTAAATAGTGTACATAAATTATTGTAAACCCTTTAACCAAAGCTACTTGAACATTTAAGGCATTAGAATTAAAACAAGGAAGGAATGACGAAATCCAAAATCACATAAACTTAAGGAGACTTAAAAGGGATACACATTATAATTTCAATGTGCAGCTTAGTCCAGTTTGTGGGACCAGTCCTGAGATCACAGTCATCGTTCTTGTTATGCCATCGAGTGTTTTTCGTCAAGCATATTGGGGAAATATTATATTACATGCTTTTGGACTATATTTTGTATATATTGTAGGGGAGTGAACTTTAGTATTTCTTGGGAAAATTCTTCTTTGACTTACAATATTTTGTTCTATTTGGGGGTGGGGAGTTTGCTTGTTAGTTACGAGTCATTTCAAGTCCAAGTCTCTTTTTATAATTTTTTTTTCTTTCTACTCTTTGGCATACTTTGTGTTAGGTTAACTACAAATTGTTAATAAATTCATTTGCTTTATAGAAAAAGAAAATAAGAAATGAGCAATAAAGATGATTACTGAGCAAGTGAAGAAAAGAATAATGAGGATACCTCATTTAGTGCAAGAATTAAAAACGAGTCCAATTCAAAATGGGTCTATATTATTTTTTTGATATGTAGAAATTGAAGACAAGTATTAGAGAATTTACCACAACTCACGCACCCGCTCAATCAACTGAGCTAGACCCCTCAGTAAATGGGTTTCTATTATAAAGTATGATTATAACTTTTTTGATGTAAACAAGGGTATTTCTCAACCTCGCTCACTTCTATGACATACAATCACGAGTAGAGATCCTCTCCAGTTACTGGAACTCTCTGATAGGAGAGAGAAAGACACAAGGTGCATGTGGGAGTCGGGACCACCTCTACAGGTGGGTCCCACATGCAACTTGTGTCTATCTCTCTCCTATTGGAGAGTTCCAGTAGATATTAATGGTATACGTATTAAGTCTCTTTATTGGTCTGATACAGTTCTTTCATTTTGTTTGGAGGAATTTAACAGAAATAGAATAAGACTACCATCTTATAAGTTTGCTTTTTGATTTGCCTCCATGGATTTGGTCTGGTCCCCATGTTTGTTCCTGTTTCTCTTTTTTGTTAATATGATCTAGGCTCTGCTGTCTGCAAGCCTTTTCTTAAAAAAAAAAAATTGATAAATTTTTCTTTTGGGTGATGATCTTATGATGTCATAGTCCGTTGTATTTTAATGGTCGTGCTTATTAGTCTATGAAAATAATCACTATTTAAAAGAGGAATCTATTTTTATTTATATTTTTTATACTTTTTTTAGACTTGATAATTTTATATTATAAAAAGAAAATATAGTTACATAATAATAATAATAATAATAATAATAATAATAATAATAATAATAATAATAATAATAATAATAATAAATTTTATAATATTATCATGTCAATAAATAATTATACAATAGACCAATCAAATTTGAAAAATAAAAAATGTCAATTTTTTAAGTTATTTTATGACTTAGATTCGATACATTATACCTTCATCTAGTTTCTAGATAATTCTTTCAATAACTCAACTTTCAACAAAAGCATTAATTGTCTTGACTTAAGTTTTAGAGAAGAGTCAAAGTCAATGAAAAAAAGTTTATTAAATAATAAAGTCTCACGACTCAACTAACACGTTAAACTTTTTCTTTTATTCAATATGAGACTCATAACACGGAATGTGATTTGATTTACCATGTTTGTTTCTACGTCCTTGCAAATCTGACGCACATCCACCAAAAGTAAGGAACCATAACTAGGGATGGCAAAGTGTACCCGAACCCAATGGATACCCACAAAAATATCCGCAAGCAGGTCGGATAGATACCCGCTTATTGGGGCTGGGACCAGGTGTTTACCCGCATTTTTTTGTGGGTACATGTGCGGGTACGAGTACTATAGTACCCGCCCTGCCCCACCCCGCCCCGCCCCGCACCTACCATACATATATATATATATATATATATATATATATATATATATATATATATATATATATATATATATCAATGTAATTAAAATAACTTAAATAAATAATTATGTTATATATATACTTTTCTGTAAAAAAAAATATTTTCCATAAACTAACACAAACAATAAAAGAATTATGTTATAACTTACAATAATTTTATATTTTTAATATTATGTATGGATTTTTTAATGTTAATTTGAATTATTTAAGCATGAATTTTCAATTTACTTGTAGTAATATTTAATTAATATTTTTATGGTTTAAATGCAATTTTGGTCCCTCTATTTTGCACAGTTTTCAATTTTAGTCCCCCTATTTTAAAATAGAGGCATTTAGTCCCCAAATTTTACACAATCCGCAATTTTGGTCCCCCTATTTTAAAATGGAGACATTTAGTCCCCCAAATTTGTAAAATCTGTAATTTTGGTCCTTCCATCAAATTGAAAGCGTTGACTGTTAAGAAATTAACGTTAACCTTAACATGGTCCAAATATAATGACGTGACACGAGATTATTTATTTAATTTTTAATTATTTTAAATACATAGTAGACTAATTGATGAAAAATATATTTTAAAAAATGGTAATATCATTTATTTGACTATGACGTGCTATGTGCTTCAACAACGTAGAACTAGTTTAAAATAAATTATTAAGACTTTTGATTTTTATATTAGGACTCACGACTACCTCAACTATTAAAATCGACGTGACATATACTTTAGTGACGTAGATAAACAAATAATTATTACCCAGTATTTAAAATAAATAAATACATTACCAAAAAAAAAATCTCATTTTCACGTCATTATATTTGGGTCACGTCAAGGTCAACGTTAATCTCTTAACTGTCAATGCTTTCAATTTGATGGAAAGACCAAAATTACAAATTTTACAAAATTGGGGGACTAAATGTCTCTATTTTAAAATAGAGAGCCCAAGATTGCGGATGGTGCAAAATAGGGGATCAAATTTGCATTTAAGCCTATTTTTTATTGATTTATTAACTTCATACATAAGTAAAGTGCGGGTAGCAGGTGCGGGTATGGGTATATAGGTACCCAGCGGGTACGGGGATAGGGATTAAAGTTGCTACCCGCATGGGTATGGGGCTGGGTACGGGTATGTTTTTTTAAATGCGGGTATGGGGACGGGTACTATAGGACCCTACCCAGACCCTACCCATTGCCATCCCTAACCATAACTTTTGCATAGTTCTCCTTATTTTGATGTGGTTTTCACTGTAGACGTACATATTGAATGTGTTTCCAAACACACGGTTAATTGCAAATCAACTTCCATATTGGGTTTTGTCAAATTTTCTTGGGAAGTGGATCACTTAATAAAGTATTAATAATTATAAAAGTTAAAAATAAAAAATAGAAGTCAAGCCGTCAATGATGAATCAACAATGTAGGATGTGTTTGGGAATTGGTTGTGTTCAACGTAACGGCCATTCAACAAAAAGCTACTCTCACATTACTTTTGCTTTTGTGCCTTGAAACGCGTGTTTTTCTGTTGAACGTGTGTTCAAACGGTTAACCAAACACACATGTAATAGTTGAGGTTGGTGGTCATCATTTTTTGTGATATCTATTGGCATTAGTATTAGAAAATCATTTTAGACGAGGAAAATATTAATTTATTTGACAGGTAGTGAGTGCATGCTTCTTTGAGAGGTAAAGGAACATAAGAAGAAAAAGAGTTGATAAATGCAAAAGATAAAACCATAGAAAAAGAAGAAAGAGACTGAAAAGAGGAGTAAGAGTAAAATTTGGTGCTTAAAAATTTAGGATTTATCCATGAAAAATTGTTTTACTACACCAAATTTTTAGAGGTAGGAGGTAGAAAAGGAGAGGAATAGAAAGAAAAAAAATAAATAAAAGAAAAGTAAAAAATGTGAAAGTAATTATATATAATAGGAAGAGAAAATAAAAAGAGAAATGAGGTAAAAGATATGTAAAATCATTATACAAGTTTAGGAATATATTTATTATTTAAACAATAAGTAACTCACGTTGAGTAGGTGGCGCATTCACTCAAGGGACAAAGCTTTTTTCTATTACCAATAGCAACCGAAATTCTAAAGATTAGAGAAATCACATGCACACACATAGAGCCAAGGATTTAATGAGGTTCGGCAAGTGCCTACGTCCTTGGGAGCAGAGCGACTGTTTCTATTATTGATAGAGCAAATAGGGTTACATTAGTTTATAAAGATAAAACAGTACAAACTTACAATATCAACCCTATGTTGTACTGCAGGGTTAAACCCCTGCACCCTCAACCCACTTATTTCGTAACCCAACAAATAGGTGACCCAAGCCCAATCTGCTCACTCATAGAATATGAGCCATGCACAACAATCTCCACCTTGGCGAATATTTGGCCCCATGGAAGACAACAGCAAGTCCACCTCATATCTTATATGTATCCTGGGTCGGGGAGTCCAGTCATGTCTAGCACCTAGCAACATTCAACAAGTCTAAGCAATGCTTAAACTTGTAAGTTGTGGCCGCCTTGGTTAACATATCAGCCGCATTCTCTGAAGCGTGAACCTTCTTGAGCAAAATTTGACCAAACGCCATCAACTCCCTGATCTTGTCGAACCTCACATCAATATGCTTGGTTCTAGCATGATACACCTGTTTCTTTGCCAAATAGATAGCACTCTGACTATCACAATGCAACTGAACTCCACCTTGCTTAATGCCCAACTCCTTTACTAGCCCTGTGAGCCATACAACATCTTTACTAGCCTCTGCTACTGCCATGTACTCTGCTTCAGTTGTTGACATTGCCATAATAGACTGAATAGTGGACTTCCTACAAATAGGCCCACCTGCAAGAGTAAAGACATACCATGTTGTACACCTCCTGTCATCTAAATCACCAGCATAGTCGAAATCCACAAATCCCATAAATGAAGGATCACCCTATTGACTGCCAAACATGATACCATGCCCTATTGTACCCTTTAGGTACCTGAAGATCCACTTCACTGCTTCCCAATGTCGCTTCCCTGGCTTCGACATCAACTTACAGACTTGGCTTACAGCATGTTCCAAATCTGGTCTAGTGTAAACATAGCATACATCAAGCAACCGACTGCATTGGCATAGGGAACCTTTAACATGTATTCCACCTCTTCATCTGTCTTTGGGCACTAATCTACAGAGAGCTTGAAGTGATTTGTAAGTGGAGTACTCACCGACATAGCATTGCTCATGCCAAACTTATCCAGCACCTTCTCAACATAGCCCTGTTGTGAGAGCCATAGTCTTTTGGACCTCCTGTCCCTGTGAATCTCCATCCCAAGAATCTTCTTGGCAAGACCCAAGTCCTTCATGTCAAACTCCTTGCCCAACATGGATTGCAACTTATTCACATCACACAAATGGTTACCAACAATCAACATATCATCCACATAAAGTAGCAGAAAAATAAAAAAAAACCATCACCAAGGCTCCTTACAAAAACACAACAGTCATACTCACATCACCTATAGCCAATCTGAAGGGTGTACAAGTCAAACCGCTTGTACCACTACCTTGGAGACTGCTTCAATCCATACAAAGACCTCTTCAACTTACAAACTAGCTGGCCTGGTCCATTTTTATTTAACCCCTTTGGCTGCTCCATGTAAATCTGCTCCTCTAGATCACTGTGAAGAAAAGTTGTCTTCACATCCATCTACTCAAAATGCTTATCCCGACTGGTTATTACCAAGGTTAACACTGCCCTAATAGAAGTATGCCTCATGACTGGGGAGAAAATCTCATCATAGTCAACCCCTTTCTACTGATGAATCATAAAATTTATCCTTGGAGCTTGTAAAACTCGACCCTCAACTTTAGTAAAGCTAGGGATTATAAAAATTATACAATTGCGAAGAATTGGTTCAGAACCATAATTGATGTCAGAGCACAAAAATGACGATAGTTGCAAATTTGCACCTGCAGCAACACCCAAACACATGAGACAAAGATTTGTGAAGAAATAATGGAACACCTAAGCATGAGCAATGGCAGAAGCAATTTTGAGGAGTTCATACCTAGCTTCAGCAAGCGTTAAGATTCGTCCTCGTTGCGAGTGCTTGTTGTCGTCGTGAATACTTGATGAGGGTTTGGGTTCGTAAGGGCAGCACCGCTGAGGGTTTAGGTTAATAAGGGCGACGGTGGTAGGATTTGGGTTAGTGGTGGCGATGAGGTTGTGATAGGGGTTTAGGCTCGTGGTGGTGGCAAGGTCATGGTGGGGGTTTGGATTCGTGATGGCAATGAGAACGTGGGGTTTGTGTTTATGGTGGTGGCGAGGTCATGGTGGGGGCGATGGCGGATCCATAAGTTTTTCTTGGTGGGGGCAAGAAATAGTTTATAATATTTTCACAAAAGAAAAATATCACAAGCTTTTACAAAATACATAATGTCATGATAAAAGAAATCCAAAATAGTTAATCTTCTACAAAATACAATTGGCCTCTACGCGTTTTCATACTTTGAAAATATTCTATGATTTTTTTCATTGTCAATACTATAAAAATTAAAAAGATTAAGTAGTAAAATTAGTATCAATTTATTCTCTTTTTTTTTATTTCTTATATTTTTTATGGGTTTGGGTTGGTTAAGGCAGTGGGGGAGGGCGGTGGGGGAGGGGGGTTTGGGATTGTGATGGCAACGAGGTGATGGTAGGGGGTTTGGGCTCATGGTGGAGGTGAGGTGGTGGTAGGGGGTTTGGGTTCGTGGTGGTGAAAGAGAGAAACTAGGGTTTGTGAAGAGCAAGAATAGGAGGCGAGAGCGAAAGGGAGTTCAAATTTGTATAAGGAAGAAAACCATTCAACATCAATTCTAATTTGAACCAATATTAGAATGCAATCTTAACATCGATGTTAGAATACTAGTTCAACACCGGTTTAAACAAAAATCGATGTAGAAAGATGTTTTCGACATCGGTTTATAAATAATTGATGTTGTAAAGTTGCGTTTAATTGCAAAAATGCCACCGCGCCATTTACTACTTCTGTTTTGAAACAACCAATGTAGTAATGGCGATGTAAAATATGTTTTGTGTAGTAGTGTGTGCTTCTAAAATAGTTCTCCCTTGGAATGAATTAATGTTGTAAAAGTTACTTTATATTGGTTCAAATTAGAACTGGTGTGAAAATACTTTTTTACGTTGATTATTCTGCTGTAATAGATGTAAAATAGTTGTTTTAAATCGAAAAAAATACAACTTTCTACATTGGTTGTTTAACAAACGATGTAGAATGCTGACCTAAAAGTTTTTTTTTGTTGACAATGGTATTGTACGGAGTATTCACTACCGGAAGCAGTGAGTAATCTCCATCGAGGACTGTGAGCCCACACAAAATGGGGTATTCCCCTCCCAACATTTCTATTTATAAATTTTGAATTACACCAAAAATACTCACTAGATATGTCCTCCCCCTCGCGCAGACACAATTTGATCAGGGTAATGAAAAACATGATAAAATGACAAAAATGAAAAACAAATAAAAATAATAAATACAACATTAAAATTAGATAAAAAAGGGGGGGGGGGGGGGGGAAGGTTCATTTTAGAATTAATTACTAATTTGGTCCCTAAATTATTTAAAATGACTAATTCAGTCCCTAAGTTTTTAAACTCTCCAATTGGTCCTCTAATTTTAAAAAAATGCTTCAATCAGGTCCTTTCCATCACTATTCATAAGTGAAAACCGCCACTATTTGTTAGTGAAAACCGTCAGAATTTGACAAAAAGGACCTGATGGAAGCATTTTTAAAAATTAGAGGACCTGATTGGAGCGATTGAAAATTTAAAAACTAAATTGCGTCATTTTAAATAAATTAGGGACTAAATTAGTAATTAGGCCTTCATTTTATTACACTAGTATGGTGCTCATGCTTTTGCACAGTTTATCACTTTTTTTTTAATGTTATCTAATAACATAATTTGTAGTCTAATAAATACATTAAATAATGATGAGTTCTTCCATATTTCATTTTACTTGTTTTTTAGGTGGTAGTGTATGTTATTCATTCATTATAAAGATGTGTTTGTGTGAGGTATTGTTTTATCAATAGCATCTTTTCTAATTATTATGAACAAACAAATACATGTTTTTATTTATTTTTATTTTTTTCCTTAATCTTTATCCAAGGTGATTTTGGTTAATTTAATTGTTTTCTTGACAATTATTTGAATTTAGTGTGTTGGATATTTGTATGAATAAAACATATTTTCTATTTAGTTAAGTAGATTATGACAACTTATTGTGTGATTGTGTGTTGGATTAGGATTGAAAAAACGACCATTATATTATTGGGGTGGGTGGGTTTAGGGTTTAGAGTTGATGGAAAATTTGCATTAATCAACTTTGAATTTGGTGGATGAAAAAATAGACTATCTAGATCACCACCAAAGGCTTAATATCAGTTATACAAGATGATTATGTTAAGGTATTTCTTTATATAATATTAACCTGTATATTTCCTTTAGAATGTACTGATTGGTTAAAATTCTTCCACCTTATTTCTCTTCCATAAAATAAGAAAATATAATAAAATTAATTCATTAAATTTACAATCCAAATACTATTATAAAATATAAACATAGGGGGTGTTTGTTTCATGGATTACTTTTTTAATCATGGGAATATTTTTTCCCGAGAATATGACATGAGAATAACATTCCCAAGTAGAGAAATACTAGTGTCACTCTTTCTAATACTCTATTTCCGATACTTACTCTCTCTAACACTCTCTTTCTTATACTTTCCCTGTGATTGATTGAAATTTATTGAAAATCATCAATTTTGGTGGGTCTCACATCTCATTTAATGATTCTCTCTCTTGATTTAGATGTGGAACCTACTAAAATTGATAATTTCCAATACATCTCAACCAATCACATAGAGAGTATCAGAAGCTAATCAAACGTACTTTTATGTAATTCCTATAAATACAACATCATAATTTGAAACAAATATAATTAAACAATAATGTATCATTAAAATTAATATATTGTTTTAAAATTAATAATAAAATATTTTTTATATATTAAAGTGTTTATTTTTACTCGTGTATACTACTTGACTGACAACAATTATATATTAATAATTTTTGAAACTCTATAAAATTTTTAAACTACAAAAAACTAAAAATAAAATGTGTAAGGTTTCCCTATGGGTAAAAAGGTCTAGCAAAACTTCATTTCTTTATTATATAAAAGATATGAATATTGATACAAAAAATATAAATGATATGAATTTAGTGGGATGTACATTTGCACATATATAATTTATATTTTTTTAATTAAGTAGAGCATGACAACTTATTGTAGGCAACACGTTGTGTGTTGGATATTAGGATTCGAAAATAACCATTACCTTCGATCCTTTGTATAAGAAATAAATAACTAATACATTTGAAAATGAGATGTGAGGATGAGGAGTGATTATTTTAAAGTTACTCTTAGAGTAACTTGATTCCTCCAATAAGACCAAATATTTCACTTATTTGTTTTTTATATAAAGGGTTGAAGATTGTATTGCATAAGTGTAGTGGGGTGGGTGGGATTGTTAGGGAATTTGCATTTACCAAGTTTACATTTGGTGACCATCTAATTACCACTAAATGCTTGATAATATTTATTTATATAAGATTGTTTTTTATACCATATTATAGGTTCAAAGTATTCATCGATTTTATTGATGACTAATCTCCTGAGAAATCTAGTTGAACACTTTTAATGTGATATTCTCTCTCAATCACGTTTTTTTATTCACAAATTAGTCTTAATACGTTGTAAATACAAAAAAAATTACACTCTAATTTAATAATATATTATCATATAATTTCATCTCAAGTAAAGTAATAAAGTGTATATTTTTTTTAAAAAAATTGAAAACAAAAGACTACCCATACTTCCATAGAGGATAATTTACAATTTAATATAGGCAAATGCTAGTCAGTGTCCTTAGGATATTGGTTAAGAAAGTAAAAAAGGACAATTTTTTATTGGGATATGTAAAAATGCATTCTTCTATGATTTTTTAAATGCGCTTCTATGTGATTTCTAATAAAAATCTTTCTTTTTTAATTCCTTAATCAGTGTCACTAGGGCACTAGTTAACAAGATCCTTCAACATAAAGAACATTAGAAATATATTACCGAAATTCAAAATATACATTTTGCTTTCATTCTTGAAACTTATGTCTGGCACAATGACAACTAATGGGATTTTTTTTTTTTTTTACAAAAACAACTAATGGGATTTAAGAACCAAATTTAATTATCTGAAAAATATATAATAAATAGAAAAGAAAAAATAATAGGTGATGCATATTATTATTAAAATAGTATTTATTAATTTAATAATTTTTATAATTTTTTAAAAATGAAATTATAACATACGTGTTTTTGTATTTTTATTTATTTATATTACAAATAAAATGGTTTTCAGAAATTAACTTGGCTTTTATTTAAATGTATCTGATTTATTAGTATCTTATAAAAATATCCATGCAATTAATTTCATTGTTAGTTTTATTTAAAATTTAAATAGAAAGTAAAAATATAAATGAAGGTAAAACAAAATGGTATATACAAAACATTAAAATATAATAAACTTTCTTATCAAAGGCTTTTGGGAGTTGCTGAATAAGCTGATTAATTACTTCAGCAAAAGGATGATTGGTGCACTAAGTTTTTGAGCTGTATCCGAAAGTCTTTGCATTGACCAGGAAAGGAAAAAAAAAAAAAGTATTGTCCCATCAAACTTAAGGAAATTTTGACACTTGTCTACCCAAAAAACCTCAAATATTATATAAGATGATGATGGTGGTTTGTTCTAATCCAATAAAATTCAAAATATTATTTTATCTCTTATTTTTGGACGGACCCACCCTTTCCATTATATGTACAGGGTAGAGACTAAAGAGACCTAATGGGAGACAAAAGAATAAATAAACCAGTGCTACTCTTACCTGCTATTATGGAAGAGAGATAGAGAAAAATGAGATTTTTTTATGAAATATTTAACATTTATAGTTGTCTAAATATAATTACTCATCATTCTGGGAATTTTCGTCTCGTCACTTTGCTGGTCTAAGCTAAGGAGTGCTTTCTTTTCTCTTGCGTACTTTTGGGCTCATAGCTGGTATCATTCCGTACCCCCTTTCTTGTTTTCTTCTTTACTCCATTGCTATAGCTTGAAGTATCATCTGTGTATCATTGCATTGTGCTTTGCTTCATCCTCCCAGTATGATTACTTGTTTCTTTAATTTCTTTATCCATTCATGATGCAAATTTTTTCTGTGATAAAATGTTTAGAATCAACCCAATTACTGGGCCTTGGTATCTCCAAGGCTCAGGAAATCCAACCCTTGCGCACACAAGACGCACCATGGTTTGAGCGAACATCACCACACTTAATTTTTATTTTTTTCTCTTCACTCTCACACACAGAACACAGAGGCGAGCGTTTCACTCGCTGCATCAATAAGAACAATTATCTCACTCACCTTTTTTCTCTCAATTACATCTACGCACTGATTTTCCACACACCCCACTTCCATAGATAAGAAATACATAGTGATTTGGACGCACACAGAAACATTCATAGTGATTAAATTGAGTACTTATATGGGAAAAGAAATAATTTATATGCACAAAATATTTTTGAATAGTTATATTTGGACATTTTAACGTCACAAATACTATAATATTTATAATTTTTCTTTATATCTCTTTTTTTTATCATGTTATTTATCATATCTATATTTCTCTTTATTTACTCTCTTTCACTCTTTAACTATCACCTAGCATAATAATTTTCATGTATCATTTTCTAATAATTCTTTTATAAATTTTAGGAGGCCAAAATTTTTTTTTTGCTTAAATATGTTTTAGTTGTCTCAAATTTGAGTTACTTTTGTTTTTGGTCTCCTAAATTTAAATTTCTTTTCTTAATTCCTTAATTTTAAAAAATACTCTTTTTAGTCTCTTTTCATAAAAAAATTCTCAGATTTATTTTGAGGTGACTGAGATATTATTTGTTTTTTATGGGCTAAATGTCACTTTTGATTTTTTATCTTTTTTTTTATTCACTTTGGTCCTTTATCTTTTAAAAAGTTCATTTTAGTCCTTTTTAAATTGATTCAAAATGATCCTTCCATCCATTTAAAATTGACATTGTTAATAATATAAAGATATTGGCGACTAAAAGCCGCCCAAAAATATAAGCTTTTCAATTCTTACCCTTCACCCTCCTCTTCTTCTCCCTCCACAAAACCAGATCTTGAGACCTGCAATTTGGAATCAGAAGAAGGCGAAGCAGACGAGTGATGCAGGCGGTTGTAAGTGGAGCAGTCAAGGTTCAGAACAACTTTTTCGGTGTCGCTTTTTTGCGTCAATTTCAAGACCTAGGTTTTCAAGATATGGGTTGTCGTGTTCTTCAATGAGACTAAAGTGAGAGGGGGTGTATGACATCAGATGCGCAGCGGCCGATGATGGTGATTGATGTTGCTAGCTGATGCGCGATAGTTGTCGTCAACGCATCAATGTCATTTTCTTCTCTCTTTTTTCTTCTTCTTAATTGCATGTTTCTTTTGATTTTTTTAGTGATTGGTCTGATGATAGTGATTCAATTAAAAAAGAATGGCTTGACTGTTCGTGGTTTGCTGTTGGGTGGATTGAAAAAAGAAAGGAGGAAGATGGAGGGAGTAGAGAGAGCGGAGGGAGAAGAAGAGGAGGGGGAAGGGGAGAACTAAGAAACACATTTTGTGGTAGTTTTTAGCTGCCAATATTTTTATTTTATTAACAACGTCAATTTTAAATGGACAGAAGGATCTTTTTGAATCAATTTAAAAACATAAAGGACAAAAATGTAATTTTAAAAAGATAAAGGACTAAAGTAAACAAGAAAGCAAGATAAAGGATCAAAAGTGACATTTAACCTTTTTTAAAGCTGAGAGCCTAAAAAAATAAATTTAAATTTAGGGATTAAAAATAAAAGTAACTCAAATTTAAGACATTAAAAATATATTTAAGCCAAGTTTTTTTTTTTATAATTTATATACACTTAAAAAAATTTGGGGACCTTAGTTAGCCCCTCTGGGTCTCCCCATCCCTCCGCCCCTAATAGCTAAGAGCATCATCTTTTCCTTCCGATGTGACTGTCACACCTCCATTTTCCAGTCTCCCTCCTCCAACCGTGCTTGGTCGCCATATATGGAGCTGCCATTTTCCACGTGGCTGAACGTTGTCCCTACCAATAGCTGTGCTAAGATGTAGTTTCTTGTTTTCGTTTTATGGTTTATTATTTTCTATTCATTTATTTTATTTGCTTTATTTTTTTTTACTTTAGTTTTTATTTATTTATGGCTTTTGCTATATCCACTCCTTAACTTTGTTAAGTACACTCCCATTTTTTTTTTCTTCTAATTTTTATTATCATATATAGTATGTATACCCATAACATTGATACATAATTATTATTCCAAAATGTACTTTCCAGAACAATGTTTTGTTTTTAACATTGTAGAAAATACTTTTCGGAATGTTAAAAAATAAAATTGTGTTCCAGAAAGTATTTTCCATAATGTTGAAAAATAAAATTGTATTATGGAAAATACTTTCCAGAATAATTTTGTTTATCTTAACATTTTGGAAAATACTTTCCAGAATACTGTTTTTCCATTATGTTAAGATAAACATTTGAAAAAATTCAAACAATACTAGGACCATTAAAAACCCCTGTATAAAGGAAAAATTATACAATAATGAAGCAATTGATGTGGAGAATATTGATATTGGTCCTTCAATCTGGGCAACTCTAAGAGATGCTCCGTCGCAGCGATTTAAACAAATTTAAGATGTAGTCGTACGTTGCTGCACATATAAGTGAGAGACATCAATGGTGTTGTGTGGGTGAACAAAAATAAAATAAGAAAGGAAAGTAATTGGGAGCATAAACATACTGCATTGAAGTTTGGAGGATAAAAAACCCTAACACTAGAGCAAGAGATCGATCAAGGGAGGACTAAAAGGAGACTAAAGCAAGAGATCGAATGGAGGATGAAGGGAGTGAAAGAGAGGAGGGAGTGTGATGAAAGGGAGAGGAATGTGTTGTTGTTATGAAAGAGGGAATGTGTTGTTGCACTGAAAAGAGGAGTGTGTGAGGGAGAGAAAAAAGTTTAAAAGGAAAAAGTTATTTAAGTAATTTAATTTTTTTTAAAAGAAAGGGGAATATACTTAGCAAAAAAGGGGAGTAGATTTACTTTCCCTTGAATTGGATCCTTCTGCTAACCTATGTCCGAAGGTGATGGGCCCAATTTTTTTCTCTCTTTTTATCTTTCCATCATAATTTCCTAATATTCACTTTGTTTTTTTTGTTGGTTCTCTTCATGTTAAGATTAATAATAAAAATTAATTCCTAAAGATAATTTACATAAATTATAAGATTGGGGTTTTCCTCTCTTTTCCTGAGCCATTTGTTTTATTTTAGCAAGATTATTAAATCAATATCAAACACTTCTAAAATAGTAATGGACAATAAAAACATGGATTTACTGACTTTCATGTTGGATGCAAAGCCTACTTGGTTATCATGAAAATCCCATCTAGAACATGTCTCTACATGAGTATTTTATATATGTTAGGTCGCCTATCGTCATGACTAATATTCTGTAAAAAAATTTAGCTCTAGACACTAAGGAATGCCGAAAGATTTAATGTCTTGACAATATTTATCTAAATTAAAATTTTAGGCTTAATTTCACTTTTTACTCTCAATATTTTACTTTTTGACAAATTTTAACTCCAACAAATTAATTTAGTGCATTTTACTCCCAACTTTTTAAAAAAAACTTGCAAATTTTACCTTCTGTCGTTGAGCTGACGTGTGCTGATATAATTGCACCTTTTACTCCCTACTTTTTATATTTTGGCGAATTTTACCCTCCAACTTTTACGCTTATATCAGCATGTCATGTTAGCTCAATGACAGAAGTTAAACTTTGCAAGGTTTTAAAAAAGTTGGAGGTAAAATACGAAAAATTAATTTGTTGGGATAAAATTCGCCAAATAGTAAAAAGTTGGGGATAAAAGGTGCATTTAAGCCTAAAATTTTAATTAAAAAATATCAACCCACAAAACGTTTTTCTACTAAAAGAACTATGTAAGTCTCACCATTGCAACAAGAGATATGTCCAAAACCTTTCAAGATAAAAAATAAATTTAATCTTTTTTCTTGATAAAATTCTTTTAAAATAATTATAATCAAATAAAAAATAAAATACATCTTCAAAAAATAAAAATGCATGTGTATAAATAAGTTCAAATAAATAAAATATTTAATAATGAATAAAATTAATAATTTTACAAGGGAAGATAATTTTATTTTCACACAGTAGGTTAAGGGTAACACGTTTCCTATGTGTATTAATCGCCTTTCGTATCCATTTTTTTTTATTAGAGACCATTTTCTTACATTAGGATTTTTCATATGTTTTCACACTAATTTTGAATGTAAATTCATGAAAAAATTTATGACATGTGAAACTGGTGATTTTTTTAGGGATATATATATATATATATATATATATATATATATATATATATATATATATATATATATATATATATATATATTGTTATCTCCTCTTGTATTTGTTCTTTTCATTGCTTGTGAGACTCTAATATGTGCTTCTAACTTCAAGGTCATGGGTTTATAATCTTTACATATAATATAAATATAATTTTTAATGTAAATTCATGAAAAAATTTATGGCATGCAAACTAGGGACTTTTTAGGGCCATGTTTTTGGTCCCCTATACTTTTTGCAAATTTCACTTTTAGTCTCTAAACAAAAATTTTAATATTTTCGGTCCTTATACTTTTCCTCTATTTATAATGTTAGTCCCTACTATTGATTAACAACATTAATTGATGATGTAACAGTCACGTTGACAGCCCAATAATTTGTCACCTTATCCAGGTGTTTGTACTTTTCTTTAGTGTACAAAAGTGTCAAGTGAATAAGAACCTTGACACTTGTTGCAAGAAGGTTCAAAAGTTGAGAACCTTAATAACTTGACATGTGTCCAAAAAAGTTTTGTAAATTTATATAGGGATGATTATTTAATAAAATTAAACTAGTTATGCCTATATATTGCCTACTTCATTGCTCCTTATCAACTCTCATCTTTATATTCCGATACTTTTCTGCAGACATGCTTGGCTTGGCTTTTGCTGTTGTTTTCCTTTTGACTGCTTTTGCAGTGTTATCTAACTGTGGCCATTCATCGCCTGGCTGCATTGAAGAAGAGAGGCAAGCTATTCTAAGGATCAAAGGAAGCTTCAAAGATCCATCATCAAGGCTTTCCTCTTGGGAAGGAAGTGATTGTTGCCAATGGAAAGGTGTAGGTTGCAGCAATGTTACAGGACATGTTGTCAAGCTTGATCTTAGGAATCCTTGCTTCCCACTAAGGGGTCAAGGAGATTTTCAATCAAACTGTCCCTTTTACAACCATGTGCTTGAAGCTCAACATGTTCATCCTTCTATATTGCAACTTAAATATCTCACTTATTTAGACTTGAGTGGAAACAGATTTCATAACAGCACAATACCAATGTTCATCCAATCTATGGAGCAGCTACAAGTCCTTTCTCTCTCTAGCTGTCGTTTTTCTGGGAGGATCCTACACAATCTTGGGAACCTCACAAAATTGATCTTCCTTGATCTTAGCTTCAATCCTCTTCTGCATGCTGATGACTCTGATTGGATGTCTCAACTTTCATCACTCCCATACCTTGACATGAGTTATGTGTATCTTGGTCAGGCACAAAATTTGTTGCAGGTACTCAACAGGCTTCCTTCTTTGTTAATAATAGAGCTGGAGGATTGCAGACTAAACGAGTTGCACCCTCATCAACTTGTTAAAGCCACAAACGTTTCCACAGTGCAAGTCCTTAATCTCGCACATAATGGACTTGAAGCCCAAATTCTGGATGCTTTTCAAAACATGAGTTCGATTACAGAGATTGACCTTTCTTACAACAACCTGAATTCCACTCCATTCTGGCTGGCAACATGTATTAAACTTGTCAAGCATTAGATATGTCAAGGAACAATGTTCATGGAGATTCACTTGGAAGCAATATACAATCAGGATGCATTAGTTACGATTTAATGCAACTGTCTTTGAATATCAATGAACTTGATCGTTTCCCAGCATGGTTGGGGCAGCTAGTAAGCCTAGAATTTCTGGATCTTTCAGAAAACTCTATAAATGGTTTGATTCCTCAGACTATTGGTCAACTCAAAAAATTGGATACCCTTTATCTTGATAAACATAATTTACAAGGAAACATTCCCAATAGTCTTGGCCAACTTCTAAACCTGCACAACCTAGACATCTCCCTAAATCATTTAGAGAGCTTGATTTCTGACATAAGATGGCCTAACCAACTTGTTTACTTGAACCTCACCTTTAATCATTTCAATGGGTCACTTCCCCATGATATTGCTGATAGATTGCCCAATGTTACTCACTTGCTTCTAGGAAACAATCTCATAAGTGGTTTCATTCCTAACTCATTGTGCAAAATACACTAGTACAACCTTGACCTTTCAAGCAACATGTTATCTGGTGAAATTCCTAATTGTTGGAGTGCTACTCAAGAACTAATCAATGAGATAAATTTGGCATCTAACAAATTATCAGGTGTTATTCCAAGTTCTCTTGGAAAACTACCCACTCTGGAATGGTTGCATTTGAACAATAACAGCTTTTATGGGGGTTTTCCGTCATCATTTAGAAATTTAAAGAATCTTTTAATTTTGGATCTAGGAGAGAACCATCTGTCTGGGTTTATACCTTCATGGATAGGGAACATTTTCTCCTCAATGCAGATTCTAAGGCTGCGGCAAAACAGGTTGAATGGAACAATTCCTTCAGAACTCTGCCAACTTTCTGCACTGCAAATCTTAGACCTTTCAAAAAACAACTTTATGGGCTCAATCCCTCACTGCATTGGAAATCTAACAGGAATGGTTTTAGGAAAGAAATCTTCTGTCATCCAACCTAGTAATGGGACTACATATGATGAATGGTATGAACAAGAGGTCAGACAAGTCATTAAAGGAATAGAACTTGACTATACCAGAAATGTAAAACTGGTAGCCAACATGGACTTGTCAAATAACAATTTGAGTGTATCTATTCCTGATGGAATTACACTGCTTTCTGCATTGCAAGGCCTAAATCTATCATACAGTCATCTGTCAGGACATATCCCTAAAAGGATAGGGGACATGAAATCACTAGAATCTCTTGATCTCTCTCATGACCAACTTTCAGGCAATATTTCAGACAGCATATCAAGTTTAACTTGGTTAAGCCACTTAAATTTGTCCTACAACAACCTTTCAGGACCAATTCCCAAAGGAACTCAATTGTCAACCCTTG
The DNA here is from genome assembly GCA_026413185.1 of Pueraria montana var. lobata. NCBI lineage: Eukaryota > Viridiplantae > Streptophyta > Magnoliopsida > Fabales > Fabaceae > Pueraria > Pueraria montana. Next base: position 7,992,179 of record CM048647.1, read on the forward strand.
ATGATCCTTTCATTTATACTGGCAACCCATTTCTTTGTGGAACTCCACTGTCAAATGAGTGTTCTGCTGATGATTCCCATCATGGCAATGAAGATGAAGATGGCAAAAAGGATAAACAGAAGATATCGTGGTTTTACTTTGTCATAGCACCTGGCTATGCTATTGGATTTTGGGCTGTGATTGGAAGCTTATTGGTGAACACGAGTTGGAGAAATGCTTACTTTAAAAGCATTGATGAGACATCGCATACTGTAAATGTAACATTTGCATTACAGTTAGCAAGGATTCAGAAAAAGTTGTATAGGATATTTAATAAAAAATAGTTTTATATTTTATTGTTAAATTATTTAATTACTGTTAAACTATTTTTTTTAAGCATCAATTTGCAAGCATTGTTAATGTATTATTTAATTTCTTGTTATTGCAAAGTTGAAATGTATTGTTTAACTATGAATACATGATTAATATATATTGTTTTATCTATCGTCAAGATACCACATATTTTGATTTTGGAGAATACATTGCAAATACAAATATCTATAACAAAAAGAGAGAGAGAGAGAGTGAGAGAAGTTTTATGAATTCCAAAACGTAACTTGGGCATATCTTCACCTAAGAATTTTTTTTTCTAGTATTGTTAACACCATATACACAAACGGGCTTCATCCTTAGAAAGATAGTTCATGTGAAATTAATAATATATTTAGTTCATTTTGGATTATAATAGTACCTTTTTCTTCATCTCTTATAGTCATTAAAACTAATTAATTTTCTATTTTATTGTTTATTTTTAAATAAATAATTATATATAAAAATTATTTTGAAATATACATAGAGATCAATGCAACCCGTGCAAATGACCTGTATATATATTAGGCTAAAATGCAATTTTGATTTCTCTATTTTACTCAATATGTAGTTTTGATTCTCCTAAAAAAAATAGAGATATTTAGTCTCCTGTTTTACAAAAAAATTGAGGATTTTGATCTAACCGTCAATTTCATGGCATTGACCGTGATGTCTAACGATGACTATGCTGATGATGTGTTTATTTTTCATTTGTTTATTTAAAAGTGCATAGTTTTTTGTTAATTAATTAACATAATAAGAAAATTGAACGATAGATAAAAATTGTGTATAATTTTTAGTTTTTAATTAAATCCTTATTAAATTAAATTATCTACTAATCAAATATATTAATTAAAAAACAATATTATAATGTCATGTCAATGAATTAGTGGTCAACATTTTTGAATTAATAGTCAATGTTCTGAAATTGATGGTTGGGACTTGGGACCAAAATCCTCGATTTTGTAAAATATGAGAACTAAATATCTTTATTTTTTTTATAGGGTAACTAAAAATGTATTTTAACCTGTATATTAATAACATGATATATACTAAATTCATCAATGCAATGCACAACCAATAGTTGCTATATACATATCATATAACATTTATAAATAAAGATTAATATAAATTCTTACAAAATAAATCATTTTTTATTTTTATCTCTGACGATTGTTGACTAATTTATTTTTTTATGGATTAAAATTCAACAAAATACTTTTATATAAAATGAACATTTAATGAAAGATAGTTGTTTTTTCATGTAACCAAAGGAAAATTATAGTAATTATTTAGTATGGTATCTGACAGGTTGTGACTTTTTTTATGTTATTTAGTCATTAATTTATATAATTTTTTCGTAATGACTTAATCACTTTCTATTAAGTGAAAGAATAAAAAAAAAAGTTTTTATTATGTGATGTTAATTAGTATGTGAAGTATTTATACTATCTTTTCATTGACTTAAAAAGTAATTGGTCAAAATTCTTTAGAACGTAGTAATTAGTAAAGAAAATTTTACCATATCTCTCCTCCATAAAAATATAAAATAAGAAAATATAATAATAAAGTTTTGAGAAAAATTTGAGTGGTCCTAGCCTACCTTCAATTTAACACTTCCACTTGAAGCGCAAAACACAACTGTCACTGTTAATAATTTTATTAAAAAATGTTATTTTAAAAATGTATTTTTTTACTTGACACTTCTTAGCAATTTTTTAAAATTTATATTTTAAGTAATCTTCATATATGTTTTATTTAATTTATTTTAGAGAAATAAATCTTATTAATTTTTAAGAGAAGTTTAGAAAATAAGAGATTATTTTATTAAATTTATATTAAATCAAGGATGTTATAAATAAAGTTTGTATGGTATTACAATTCGACTATATTTCGCTGTAAAAAAATTGAACTATATTTCAGTCAATGGCTTTAATAAAAATCGTTAATTAAGTCATTTTATAATTTTTTAGCTGAAATTTTTTAATTGTTATATTAGAAATAACTTTCTATATTTCCTTAACCTTATATTATTTTTTATTGTAATGTACACTTTTATAAACAAAAAATATTAATCACAGTTAAAATATTTTTTTTATAAAATTACTTTTATTAAACAAGTCGATTTAATAAATGAAAATATTACTAAAATTAATTAATATTATTATTTTTATAAAATAATTAATATTTTACAAATGCCAAAATATACATTAAAGATATATTAGAAACAAAAATATTTCTAACATCAAATGCCCATCCCGTATAGCAATAGTGAGCCTTTCATGTTTAAAAGTGATATAGTCCATTCAATACACTTTAAACAGTATAGTAGCAATGCTATTGCATTGTTTACGCTTGTGTCTCTGGAAGGTAGCTTTTGGGCTGGGAAAAAAAATTTCTCACACAATGACATGTGTCCTTTGAAAAAAGCTGGAGCCTTAAGAACTTGACAGCTGTCCTTCAAAAGGTTCTTAAATTCATATAGGGATTATTAGTTTATAGTTGATACCCATATTTCCCAGTGGTGTATGTGAGTGTGACTAAGCCAAGGCACATGATACATGACCCCAACGTGTTCACATGGAACACCATGATCAGGGGCTATGCTGAAAGTCAAAACCCGAGCCCTGAACTTGATTTCTATTGCCAAATGATAGTGTCTTGTAGTGATCCTGACACTCACACTAACCCTTTTCTTTTTAAGGCTATTTCAAAGTCATTGAATGTTAGAGAGGGGGAGGCAATGCATTCGGTTACACTAAGAAATGGGTTTGAGTCGTTGGTTTTTGTTCAGAACAATTTGCTTCATAGATACATAATCTCCCTTTGAAGCCTTGCTTTTTTATTCCACGAGGGTTCAAGGGGTAATATGGTAAGTATGTTTGAACAGTGTAAAATTACATATGAGAGTGGATTTACTGTGCCGTGGGACCACCCAAAAATTCAAATTTTTTGTTGCCATTTCACATGCACCAAACTGCCGAAATTCGTCATGCACCGTGCCTTGCCTGCCTTTTCTCTTCTCTGCTGCTGTATTTCACCCTACCAAATACAGTGTAAAGGTTGGTGGGCTTTGGCTTGACTATGTTTGGTGCTTCCATAGAAGAAAAAATAGTTAATTATGTTTTTAATTTCTAAACAGAATTTTGACTGGTTTTAGTCCTAAACTTTTATCCTCTTAATGCTTTTTAGTCTCTATAGTCAAATATTACTCTTAAATGATGATGTGACATTAATTTTATTATATTTAGTGTCGGTTCATTTTTTGGCAGTTAAAACTACAAGAAATTGCTTTTCTAAAATGTTTAAAACGAATTAAACAATTTTGCTTTTGTCGGTTTTCCCCTTTTGTGCATCAATCAACACAAGTCCAATTTTTTTTTTTTTTTTTTATCGGCAAATGTTTGTTTGTTAGTTTTGTTAGAAATGTTAGTGGGAGGGATTTGAACCTGCGACCTCTCTCTCCCCCCATCTCCCTTCACCCTTAGTCCCATCTTCCTAATCACCAAGCCAACGTTATATCTCCCAACGCAAGTCCAAATGAAAAAAACAAAGATCTAAAATGACAATCAGAATCAGTACAGGCACAAGTTCATATTAAAATCAAACACAAATCTAGTAAAATAAAAAAGTAAAAAAAGAAAAAATAAAATTTGAAACCCACAATGACCCCAACTATAATCCTTGACGAAATCGAAAAACAGGAAGGCGACGGTGCATGCCTTTCATCTCTTTGACTCTTCCTCGCGCTATCGCTACAACTTCTTTATCGTTCCCAAAGTGAAACGCGACATTTTCGTGACCCATTTGTGCTATGCTGCTCATTTCATTTTGATGACCCATTTGTCGAGTCTCAAGGTTGGTTCGTAGAGGAAGAGAACAATGGAGACCCGATGGGGGTTGGATTTGTGCTCAGAATTGACATCAAGCTCTTCTTCCTCGTCTCATCCAGTGGCTCTTTTCACATTCATGGCTTCTTTCAACCGATAGACATATCATTTCCACTCACAACCATAATCCTGCACAAGGTGGGGCTTGGTCTATTGGGTGTGTCGCCAGTGTTGAGTATTTCATCGTGGATCATTGTGATTGCATGGTTTGTGTACATTTTGAAGAATGAAACGCATAAGCACGAATTATTGGAGACGTGGTACTTCTAAATTTTGATTTTGCTTGCTGGGTTGCTCCCTCACCCTTATCTGGCTCTCGATTCCCTTTCTATTTGGTAAGTGATTTTCTTCCAATCTATTTTAATAATTGAAATAATACAAAAGAATTATTAAGTGATGTAAGTGTTAAAATTTGACATCTAATTGATCGTGTCCCATCATCTATCTATCTATCCTTTTATCCCTGCTCTATATTCATCTTCAAGTATAGTGATTTCCAAAGCATCTCCCTTTAAACATGTAGTGGGCAATTGACTAAGCAAAATATCACAAGCATTGTGAAGCACTTGTGCAAACATTTTTTTATGTGGCTGAGAGGGAAGCTTAGGCGAGAATCATGGAACATCAGAATCAGCCAGAAAACTCCACGGGATAATGGGAAAAGCCATAATCTTTAGAGAATGAAGACTATTGTTTATTCTTTATGTCTTTAGTTTTGATGATGATGTTTTGTAAAGATTGTAGAGCTCCCAGTATGAACTCTAGTCTAGTAAGTTGTGTGTTATAGTTTTAATGCTTGAATGTGTGTGATTCATGAATCTAGGCTAAAAACCATTTTGGTTTTCTCATAATTGATCTCCAAAGTGAAGATCCAGGGCTTATATTTGTTTAGAATTGAATATGGGCGAAAATATTTTGAAAAATCATAAGGTTTCAATCCAAGAACAACATAATCAATTCACTACGCCAAAAATAAAGATAGATAGCATTTTAAGGGGGAAAAAAGGCTCTTTAAAAGAAACACGGAGCTTGCAGAAGTTGTTTATTTAAATAAGCGTTGTAAATTATAAAACACGGAGCTTATTTAGAGTGTTCGTTCAAATAAGCGCTATAGTTTCTCACTAAAATTTTATGCTGGAATTTTCCTCAAACACTCTCTCAACTCCTTTCCTCCCTACCCATCGCGCAACTCCGCCAACTGATAAGTGCCTTATATTCCTACCTTTTGCAGTAGTTTAGGGGCAATTATTTGATATCTTTCATGCTTTTGAGCTTTGTTATGTTCATTTTAGTTGTGGTTTTAATAAAAGCTTTGTTTAGTTAGGAATTTTAGTTTTTACCCTTTTACACTTGATCTTTGGTTTGTTTTCTTATGTTTTTAGGAGCTTTTGGAAGCGTGGAGCATGTTTGGAGAGGTCCTAAGAATAAATGATGCGTTAAGGATCAATTGGGTTGAAGTTTAACGCCTGAAGGTCTTGCGGAAGCAAAAGAAGCTTGTAGGAAGCCTTGGAAGGGGCCTATGCAACCAAGCTGTGCACCTGTGCAATTTCTGAAGAGTGTTGAAAATCTGAAGATAGTGAGTTGCACAGGTTGTGCAACGATCTGTGCACCTGTGCATCACACGTTGCAAGAATAATTCTTATTTTTCTGTTTTTTCTTTTGTTTGGGCTTGAACCCCTTTTTAGCCCATAGCTTTAAATAGGGATTTTCTAGTTTGTCCCAGGGTTCCGAACATTGAGTAACGAAAGGAAGAGAATTCCGAGACGTGCGTGACGACTTTGATGCGTTTGGGTTCATCTTCCATTCATTCTCCATCTTTTGCTCATTCCCCCATTGCTATGCGTAGCGAAGTTCTCTTTTCGTTGGGGTTTAATGTAGTTGGACCAAATTTCATGTAATTACACTTTTCTCTTATTTCAATTAAGTATTGTTATTGCTCTTCTTCTACTCTTAATGCTTGTGTTTGGCCTGATCAACCAATTGCATGATGCTTTAATTCTATTGGTAATTGGGAAATTTTGTTGGATTGCAAACTAAAGAAGACAACTAATTTTCTTTATGCCTAGGGATAGGGTAAACAGGATTAATCATTGTTAAACCCTTTTTCTTAATGCAAATCTCTTGGTTATGCTAATTCAAGGGATTGATAGTATAATTAAGGGATTTAGGTTTCTTCACTTAAGGAATTAAGGTTGGGATAAATTTGTGGGTTGATGATAACATAAATTTAATTGAATTGGAATGAGTTGTGATTGCATGTTAGGAAGTCTAATGAAGTTAAACCCCGGTGATTTAATTTAATTGATTTAAACCACATTTTCTACGCACACCAAGTGTTCGCTAATTTTCGAAAACCAAAATTCCTTCTATTTTACTTTTTATTTTTATGCATTTGCTTTAATTTTGGTTACTCAATTACTCTCAATTTCATAGTCTATTTGATTTACTATTATTTACCCAATTATTGTACAAGTCCCTGTGGATACGATACTCTACTCATTACGTTTGTTACTTGCACGATTTGGTACACTTGCCAAAATCCCAACACCAACCCTAGGCATCTTGTCCTTTATGAATCCGCAATCCATGGCCTCACTCTTTATGGTTTTTTCTTTTCCTATTTGCGCTTCTGAATCTATTCTCTCTCTTGTTCGCTTTTCTTTTCCTCTTGTAAAATTTGCAGGTTTTCTCTCCTTTCTCAGTTATCATTTTCGCCAGGAGCTACACAAGAGCTCTACATTGGTGCGGGGAGCGACAAATTGGTTCTCGCGTGCAATTCTTGTGAACCCTAGATTTGGTGCGAAGGTTGGATTTGGAAGTCGAGATTGTGCAAATTTGTGTTGGCCATGGTGTGGTTTGGATCTGTAAACCCTAGATATGTGTTGTGAGGATGAAGTAAGGGACTAACGATGGCTAGATGTTACCAGAAAGAACCACATTGGCACAAGGAGCTCCGATGATAGGTAATTATCAAACATTTAGGTCTTCTCAAGCTTCAACCCAATCATAGATGCATTAATTGCAACACATGATTTGAGGTTTACCTTTGAGATATAAGAAATTGGCAGAGGTGATTGCATGTATGTCTAAATCTGCCGTGTTTGCATGTTTGAGTACATATGGTATTACTTGTGCTTGAGAAATTGCTTCTAGAGTGTATGCTTTTATTGGAAAATTGGTTGTTGACTTACTTGCAGCTAATTACTAACGTATTTTTTTTTTCTGGCTTTTGGACTTTACAACATCAATTTGTTGTTGGCACTATGGCACATTTACAATTTCTTTCTGATAATTGTTATGAATGTCATGTCATGGAGAATTGTTCTATTTTTATATTGTGCATGCGCATATGATCTTGTTTTCCCCGTGATATCTTGTTTAAACAATATTATATGATCTTTGAGTGGTTAACATGACCAACAACTTGCTGATTAACAATATTATATTCATAGCAAAGGTCTAAAGTTGGGGTTATATTCAGATGCTGATTATGTCAGAGAATAGGCTTCATAACCTACAAGTTCTTGCTATGAGAGGTACATTACTACATTTTGATTATTTTCTACTTGATTTCAGGGTGTAGGTCTTTTAGGCTGGTTTTATCTTTATTTTTCACAGTCACCAATTGTTCTGGTGGGTTCTATCATCTATGTGTCTCCAACCATAGTAGGAAGTAGGCTTGAAAGTCTTATTGCTAGTGCATGGCCAACAATGATGGGTCTAGGGAAAAAAGGTTATTGTCCGCGGCCTCTTTATTCATCCTTTGAAATAATAATTTGTTTTCCTTTCTTCTTACTCTTATGCTTAGTTTATGATGTAATTGGTCTGGTTTTTTCTTTAGGTTACTTGAAAAATACAGAAGCAATTGTGGAAGGATAAAAAAGAATACTTCATGGAAGCATGTGTTCCATACAATGAAGGACCAGAGCATGATCCCTACAACTCTATTCTGGTATGCAATAGGGAAACGTGTCTTTCTAAGCTTTCTATTCCACTTGTGTATCAAAGTATAAAAAAAGTTTTGAATTATTGATCTGATTTTTAAACTTTGAGGTTCTTTATCTTCTAATTAACAAGTAAAATCAATCATCAAGCTATAACTTTCTTGTATGTGTATATTAACTAATGTGGGTATAAGGAGTTTCAGTTGGTTGAAAGATGGAGTTTGGGTTTAACAATGTTTTTTATTTTCACATTGGTTCAACATAGAGTGAGATTGTAATACCCAGGCGAATCACACCAGAATGAGAGGGATCCAAAGACTGTATAGGTGTGGGACTATACAATTGAGAATGACTTAAAGGAAATAATTGGTACTACCTATACCAACAAGATGCATCTACTTTTTGGTAGCTCATCTCTTAAGAACTCCACAGTTAAGCATGCTGAGTGACCTCCTGGGAAGTTTCCCAGAAAGTGTGCGAGTGAGGACAAAGCACGCTGAGAAGTCTCGTGTTTGTTTATGGGGACAATCAATGATCCTGAAAGCGGTCGGACGTCTTAGGGGCTACCCATAGAGGGTTCTGACCAACGAGGAGTTGAGTGAAGTGTCACCGTGTGAAGTGTCATGGAGTGGAGCTGCTAAGACGCCGGATCTGAGGGTCGTTACAGAGATTACAAGAGAGGTTTGAATTCATTGCAGAGGGAAGGAGAAAAATTGCAGGCCATGTGGACCTGATGCCAAATTAATTGCTATTCTTGTAAGTTTGCTAGTGTGTTGATATATGATTGGATTTATGCAATGAATGACCAACTTTACCTTACGTTAACAAGTATAAATTTGCTCTTGAATTCATATTTATGTTTCTTATACATCTATATTTTCTGTTTGCAAACATTTTCATTCTTTCTTCATATTTTCTAGGTCCAACTCTCATATAAAAAGAATACACATTGGTAGGAAACAACCCTCTGCTTTGTGCCTAGCTACTGTTTACCGATCAAGTTCCTTTGGCAGTATACGATTTGTCGGTGTGAATTTCCTACTTGTTTTGATTTTATAAACTCTTCATCTATACAAATTAATGTGAGTGAAATTACTACTACTGGTATGAATTGGAGTTCTTATAGTTGAATAGGATTTTGTCTTAGTATTTGTGGCTTAAAATATATATATATATATATATATATATATATATATATATATATATACATATATATATATATATATATATTTATATATTTATTTATTTATATTTCATTTTATGAAACCATGTAAAGATATGTTTATTTCTTTGCTATCATTGAAATTGAGTGTACCATGCTTCTTAATTCCATGTTATTGTCCAACTGATAATTAAATAGGAAATGCAAAGAGAAGTAAAGAGTTAAGTATTTATTTGTAAAGCAAAAGAAGAAGAAATATATTAGCTCTAAAGTATTTTTTTTTTTTCGAAAAGTCTGTAAACAGGTATTACATTTGTGGCCTTTTCGAAATAAGAATGAATCGGGCGAATGTTGTGAAAAAAGAAAATCGCTATAGATAGCACTTCCTTAAATAAGCGCTCTCTATCGTCTAGCAAAACTAAAATAGCGCTTTCCCAAAGAAGCGCTATCTATAGTCTAGCCTTAATTCCTCAAAAGCGCTATGTATGGGTAAAATAAGCGCTATCTATGTTATTTTTTGGCTTAGTGATTATTAGATCAATTTAATGGATTATCTCGAGGCTCTGCTTATTTAGAATTGCCTAAGGTTCGTAGATAATTGATTATCAACTTAAGATAATCTATTATTTGGCATTGAATTAAAAACATGGGGGGTTTTGCAATTAATTGATTATTTTATAAAAATGAAAATTTTGAAAGCTCTCAAGTGTGTGACACCCATTTTTCTCAATACACTTAGAAATTTCATATTGAGAGCTCAGAGACCTTGAGTGTCATCCTCATTGTAATTCATTGAGCAAAATCTTTTTCTTATTTTGAAGAAATCAATGGATCTTTGCCATGAAATCATGAAGAGAAGTTGAAAGTGAATAGGAAGTGCATAATTTTTCATATTTTCACTACATAGGTGAATTCTTTCCATTTACTTTGTTTTTCAGTGTGATCTTGAGCAGGTTTCTCAAATTTGTTTCATGTAGAGGGTTTCTACATGTGTTAGTGTTTTCTTTAAAGTTTTTAAAGAAGTAGTGCATATGTGGGTTTTCATGTGCATGTGAGTTTGTGTGTAAACAAAAATTTGTTTAGTGGAAGGTCCAAGCTCAGGTTGCTTTGGATAAGAGTGGATGTAGATTTTGGTTGAAATTGAATTAGTATAAATTTTTTGTGTGATTCTCTCTATCCCTTATCTTTCTACCATCTTGGTTTAGTTTCTTGTATAACATAATCATCTATTGCTTAAAACTGAACAATAAAGGATCAATTAACAAAGCTACCTACATTTCTTAATCACCTCAAGAACAAAGGGTTTTTCAAGAAAGTTTTTAAAGAAATTTTTTAATATCCAATTCACCTCCTGTTGGATATTTCATATTCCTAGCCATTTTATCCAACATGATCACCATGCAACATAAAGCTAGAAGCATCCAAAACCCTAGGGGGAAACCCTAGGAGGAAACCCGAGCAGAGCCATCTCTTCTTTCTTTCAAATATACAATCATCTGGGTACCTCCTCCACTAATCATGTAATGTCTCTACTTTATCATTATTAAGTAGTTCCTATTTAATTATTTCCATTATTTTTTTAATTACTCAATTAATGACTAATTAAGAGGTTAATTTTCTATTTAGTGCAACACGGACGTGCTTCGGTCCCTCTTGCAGACATCGAACGTGTTCAAAGATTTGCTGCATAAAGACCCCTTCCACAAGCTCCGCAACAAGTTCTACTGCCCATCCTCAACATCGACAAGCCCTGGTCTCTGATACCCCAGATCTCTACAAATGATTTTTCTATTCATTTCTCTGCAGGATTTGAGTTACCACTTACCGATCACATACAAATTTGGCACTTCTTATTTTGGCATTAAAAAAAAATGTTTCATTGACATCGTCCTTTCCATTTTACACTTCTAGTTTAAAATATCACATATATTATTTATCATAGGGTATAATGTGAATATAAAAATAAATAGTGAATAAATATCAAAATTAACATGACATATAAAAATTTAAGAAGTGGATAGTTTGCACCACATCCAAACCAAGACGCACCACTAATTGAGTCTATATAGCATTACATTGATGCAGTTTGTGTATAATTTAACAATAGTGTATAATTTATTTTAATGTAATAAATATGAATACAACAAATACATAAGAATTGAGAAATAGTGTATAGTTTAGCTAATATTTTTATCGATCATACATATATTGTCAATGCATTGCCTGCAGACTTATTGTAGACATAGATAAAGGGGTGATGTCATGGCAGTGGTTTGAAAGGGGATGGTGGGCTGGGGCTGTTAGAACGATCCTGTTGAGGCTTAGAGCTTGTAGGTGGTCCAGATTCGTGTCGTGGCGGTGGTCGGTAACGGGGTGTTGGGGGTATGAGAGGATGATTTGCCTGATGCCCAACCCAGAAGCAGGACAGAACGATCAAAAGTAGCATGACTGAGTATGATATCTTCATATTCATACCCTTGTTAATTATGAACCTAGCTATACACAAATTAAAAATATGCAACTGATTGATTTTTATACTACGCATGCAGGTCAAGGATCAACAATATTACAATGTGTCTCTAACACTCTTTGAAGAATAATATTGTTTACTGGTCAAAACTGTTACAATGAGAACATTTTCTAATCCAAGTTCCATCCAGCTAGCGGAAAAAGAAGAGAATGTTCTGTATGAATTTCTTCGACTGATCTAGACTTTAATCTTATTCAATATGGCAATATTTATACATACATCACAATTAATTCAGATGTTTGAAATTAAATGCTATGTCTATGTTGATAAAGAATACAATTTAAACATTAGAAAAATAAAATAAAATTAATGTGGTTTATGTTGGGAAATGCAAGATCACTGTCTCTCCTCTATGCAATTTAAAATGGCATATGTTTCCTCTGCTATTCAGTTACTTCCTGGTTAACACACACTATAATTTAAATGTGTAGCTTAGTCATAGTCATGGTTCTTGTTATGCCATGTCAAACCAGAGCTGTATTTACGGCAAGGCCATTTAGCTAGGCTGTTGCCTTATATATGCCCCAGTTATTACTGAGGCAGTCACCGCTGAAGCATTAACCCCAATAACCGTTAAATAAGAAGAAAAAAGAAAGTCAAATTACTATTTCAATCTTGAGACTTTGAAAGCTTTGTTCAAGGATCTTTCAAGTTTCACGTCAGGTCCCTTCACTCTTTTTTTCTTATTCCTTCCTTTTATTTCTTTTGGTTATCAACACTTCATTTAATTCTCATAGTAGAATGACAAATATATAATCTTTATTTATGTGACTACAAATATATAATAGTGTTAATTAGTAAGAGATAAATAATTTTATCGTTAAAATAAATGTGAGTAATTTCCAACGTTTATAATTAATTGTTATTTGAGAAAGAAAAAAATACTAACAGATATTTTATATCTATATCTATATATATGTTAGAAAGTTTAATATTTTTAAGATTTTAAATTTAATATTTCTATATATATAATTTTTAATTCTGAAAAATATATTTATTAATCTTTTTTTAAAAATTAATAAATATTTTGATATTGATGATTTTGATTTGTCTTCATAATTAAAATTATTGAGAAAAGTATTAAAAGAAGAAATTAACAATTTCAATAGATATTTTGTCAAAAAAGAAAGAAAAACAATTTCAATAGAGATATTAAACTATATAAAAACACTAGATCCATATAGAATATTATTAACAATACATCTAGCAATTGCTATTAGTGAAAGAAGCTTTTCAAAATTAAAATTGTTTAAGTGCTATATAATATCAACAATGTTTCAAGATAGATTGAGTGAATTAGTCATTTTATCTATTAAGAGTAAAATATTATAATTACTTTATAATAAAACATTGATAAATAAGTTTGTGGCTCAAAAATCTAGAAAATAATATAAAAATTGATAATTAATGTTATATTTTGTATTTTTTTTTTTAAATTTCTTAGGCCACAAAAATTCTAAACATGGCCCCGTCAAACAAAGCATATTGGGAAAATATTGTATTAGGCTTTTGGACTATATTCGCTATATATTGTAGGGGAATGGACTTTAGTATCTCTTTGGGGGAAATTATGCTTAAACTTACAATTTCATTCTATCTGGGGTGGGAGTTATGCTTGTTTGTTACGGGTCACTTCAAGTCCAACTCTCTTTTTCTTGCATCTTTTTTCCTTCTTTCTACTCTTTGGCATACTTGTGCTAGCTTGATTTAAAAACCTTTTTTTGACAAAAGCTTAATTACAAATTATTACTAATAAATTCATTTGATTTATCCGAAAAGAAAAAAAAATGGCAATGAAGATGATTAGAGAGCAAATTAAGAAAAGCATAAAAAGCAAGCACGAGCTCTCGAAAAGCAAAGATGGTGGGCACGAGCTCCCAAAAAGCAAATAACTAGGCACGAGCTCCCAAAAATCATAAGGCAATGGACAATCTGGGCCCGAAACATAAAGGCAATGGGCAATCTGGACCCGAAACTTAAAAGACAATAGGCATTCTGGGCCCGAAACATAAAAGGCAATGGGCAATCTGGGCTCGAAACTTAAAAGACAATGGACATTTTGGGCCCTAAACATAAAGGCAATGGGCAATTTAGGCTCGAAACTTAAAAGATAATAGGCATTATGGACCCGAAACATAAAAGGCAATGGGCAATCTGGGACCGAAACATAAAGGCAATGGGCAATTTGGGCCTGAAACTTAAAAGACAATGGGCATTTTGGGCCCAAAACATAAAAGGCAATGGGCAATCTAGGCTTGAAACATAAAAGGCAATGGGCATTTTGGGCTTGAAACATAAAAGACAATGCAGCTGCTAGGCAGGTACTCGGCTTAATGCAGGTGCCAGGCAGGTACTGGACTTTGATGCAGGTGCCGGGAAGGTACTGGACTTAAATGCAGGTGCCAGACTGGTACTCGACTTTAATGAAGGTGCTAGGCAAGTATTGGACTTTGATGCAAGTACTGGACTTAATGTGGGTGCCAGGCATGTATTGGACTTTAATGCAGGTGCCAGACAGGTACTGGACTTTGATGCAGGTGCCAGGCATGTACTGGACATAAATACAGGTGCCAGGTAGGTATTGGACTTAAATGCAGGTGCTAGGCAGGTACTGGACTTTAATGCAGGTGCCAGGCAAGTACTGAACTTTGATGCAGGTGCTAGGTAGGTACTAGACTTAATGAGGGTGCCAGGCAGGTACTAGACTTCAATGTAGGTGACAGACAAGTACTAGACTTAAATGCAGATGCCAAGCAGGTACTGTGTAACACCTCAAGTTTTGAGTACTAGGAATACACCTTGAGGAGAACCCTTATTAGGACTTTGTTATATTGTTTGTAATATATTTGTTATTATTGTTGTCATCATTATGCTATATTATTGGTTATGTCCGATGTGTGTGCACGTGTTCCTTACGTGTATGCTCCCCGTGCATTCTATTTAGTGTTATTGATATTGTTATTATTGTTATGACTGTTGTTGTTGTTGTTGTTGTTGTTGTTATTGTTGTTGATGTTGTGGTGGTGGTGGTGGTGGTGGAAGTGCTCTAGTATTAGGAATTAGTGAAAATATGATGATGAGGCCTAAGAGAGTGCCTAAGGCCCAATAAGGGGCTAAGCCCACCCAAACCTTGCCCATCTATGTTATGAGAAGGGAAAAGTAAGACATTAGGTTTAGTTTTGGGAGAAATAAAGAAAAAGGAGAGAAGAGAGAAGATGGAAAGAGAATAAGAGAAGAGAAGGAAGAAGGAACGTGGAGGCTTAAGTCAAAGCTCTCCTTCGTGCCTTAGTCTAGGTGTGTCTTCTCCCCTTTGTTTTTCCCAATCCCTCATATTGTTGGATTTACCTCTTCCCCATTTTCCCCTTTTTGCTACCCTAAGTTAGGAATTGATGTTTTTGAGTTGATTATGAGAAATTGAGGGTAGGTTGTGTTAATTGATTGATTGGGGTATGATGTTTGAAGTTTTTGCCCCTTTTGATACCCTAGGGATTGGTTATTATGCTGCATTGAGTTTTGCCCCCTTTGTGTTCTTGATTTGTGACCTAAGATGAAAGTCAATGAAATTGTTGTTATAATAAGTTGTTTTTGCCTTGGAATAGTCTTCAAAATGTTAGAAATTGTCCCTAAACCTTTGTGGCATATTTTTGGGTGTGTCCGATTCTGCATACTAGTGTCTAGTGACCCAGCGTCCAGTGACTCTAGTGTCTAGTGACCCAGCGTCCAGTGATCAGCGTCCAATCACAATCGTACCAGCATCCAATGACAGCGTCTGGTCAACTCTGGTGCTTTTGTTCAGCTTTGAGTCCAAAACTTAGCTTTGTTGTGAATGTGATTTACATTCATTTTCTTATGTAACTATTCATTTTAAATGTGTGATTGACATTCTATGAGATGTATAGTATAACTGTGAATGTAGATATGAAATGTGAATGCTTAATGTATGAGTATGAGATATGAGGTGTTCTTGGATGCCATTGAGACGGGTGACCTAGCCTATGAGATGGCAAGGATGGGCCTGGGTGGTATTCTGATCGTGAGTGACCTAGCCTGTGAGAGGCGATGATGGGCTCACATATGTGTGATGTAAGGTTTAGTGGAATTGCTATGTGCATGAATGTTTGAGACATGCATCATAACAATTGAGAGTTGTTGAATAGATGTGAACTAAGAAGGTGGGGGTCACGACAGGTTTAGCCTGGACCCTAGGGGTTTGAGAGACCTGGTGTGGAAACTCCATTAGCTCATGTTGATCCCATGAGTTGGAGCGTACTTGCAAAGTTGGGTAACCCTGACAGCCACAAGCGGATATCATTCTAGGCAGTGTAGTCTATGCCGAAGGCATCGACGTCGATGACACTTCTTATGGGTAGACCCATACTCCTAGACTATTCTTCTGAGTTAGATATGGTACCACATGAGCATTGAATATAGAATTATGGACATGTCATGCATGAGCATAATGTTGTAGTGCAATGTGTTGAATTGTGTTGTGTTAAGATTGTGAGAAACATGTGTGCGCCTACTATTTTATGTCATTGTTAGTAAGGTTGAGAATGGTCATTGAGACTTGTAATGTGAACTAAAAGTAATAAGGTGTGCGTAGGTTATTATCTTATGTGGTGTATGTTTGTTTTTCATGTTACATGGGATCGAGATGTGTGTTAGTTGTTAGACAAACGACGAGAGTGGCTAGGCACAATAAGAGAAATAATAACATGCAAGTTAAGGTGGACGCTAGGAATATCCTAGAGCATTAGTGATGTTAGATTCATCCTGCCAAATAACCTTAAGTATTGAAGGGAGAAGAGTATATTCTAAGAAATGTTGAGTACACTAGATAGGAGTGTGGTGTAAAGTGTAGTTGTGAATGGTGAAAGCCTGAAGGAATGAAGAAACCGAGATAGTGAGGATGTGTGAGGATAGGAGAGAAGTCCACGAAATGTGTCATTATTGAAAGGTATAGGTGCGACCTTAGGAATGAAAGGGTTGATAGAGACTCAGTGAAGGTAGAGCCATAAGAGACAAATGAATGGGTTGTCTGGTAGGAGAGTTTAACCTAACCATAGAGTCCTTAGAGCACTCACTGAGACATTATGTCTCACCCCTTTAAGTTTCCTCCTTTTTCAGGAAACAGGTGATGGCACGTGTCATTGGAGCATGAAGCCTTGTCAAGGAAGACGTATTCTAGTTATGATTTATATTTCTATGTATTTCCTTTAATGTGATGTATGAGAACCATGTTATAAGGAACATATTGTATTTATCAGTAATTAGAATTAAGTTATAATTTATATTTATTTGTTGGCTTCCACATGATAACACTGTACACATGTTTTAAATTTTCACGTCCTCAGAAATCTTAAGCATAGTTACGGTAATACCCTTAGGGTGTTACATACTGGACTTTAACACAGGTGCCAGGCAGGTACTGGACTTTGATGCAGGTGCCAGGCAGGTATTGGACTTTAATGCAGGTGCTAGGCAGGTACTGGACTTTAATGCAGGTGCTAGGCAGGTACTGGACTTAAATACAGGTGCCAGGCAGGTACTGGGCTTAATGCAAGTGCCAGGCAGGTACTGGACTTTGACAAAAAGTAAATATGTTGGTGATGGATGCTATGTTTAGCATGCAAGATTGTTAAACAATCACATGGATTAATGTCTTTGAGAATGAAGATGTATGCAATCCTGAGATGATCTTGAAGTGTGTAAGATGTGATTTGGATGTGATGTTCATGTATCGATGATTGCAAATGCATGTGTGGTATGTGATGATGAGATGACCTTGAAGTAATACTAACAAGATCTTTTATTTTTGTTCTTTTGATTTTTTTAATAATTTTTTTAGAAAGAGAAATGCTTTGAATTGATTTTTTTTCATGAAGACAACAAATTTGTGCCAACTCAATTTTTTGTTGACTTTTTTTTTTGTTCACGGTATCGATTGACACTCATATTCACAAGATGCATAACTTGACGTCGATGAGACCCTTTTTGGTCTAACTTGTTAATTGAGGGATTTCCCAAAGCTTATTTATTATCTTTGTTTGAAGCATTATTTAACCAACATGCATGATTGTGCCATGATTCCTTTTTTATGAGCGATTGATTTTTTTTCTTTTGAGGGACTATTAATTGGAGATGGAGTGTAAGATATGTGGTTGCCCTAATCTAGGAATTATGAGCTTGCCCAAGTTTGGACTCATGTGTGATAAATGTCAAAGATGGGATGGATTGCCCCAGTTAAAAAAAAAAAAAAAGGAGTAGGGATGGAATGGAGGATTGGACAATTGCCCCAGTTTAAGATCATAATGGCAAAGTGAGAGGTGAAATCATTGCCCCATTTTGGCTTTGAAGGAATAAGACCAGTGAAGCAAAGATTGAATGAGTTGTGAAATAATTCCTCCAGTTTAGGCTTGAAGGGTAGGGTTAGAGGAGAGCTTAATGATGAAAGGGATTGCCCTAGTTTGGACTCAAAAAGGTGAAGTCAAAGGATGAAGCATGAATGGAAGGGGTTGCCCCAATCTAAACTTGAAGAGAATAGATTAATTGCCCCGGGTTAGCTTTCTTTGCCCTCTTTGAATGATTCCCATGAGTGGAGCATGGTAGTCAATCTTCATTGAAGTGCAAGAAATTTTTTATCCCCCAATGTCGCAATCGGGGTCACGACGGGACGACGAATAAAGTTTAAAAATAGAGGAGTCGCCACCATAGTTTATTAAGGAAAACTGTGGAAAAACCTTTAAAAGAAAATGGTCTCGAAACTAGATTTTGGGTTCAAGAGTCAATTACGTGTAGGGAAGGTGTTAGTACTCTACGACGTCCATCCTAAGACGGTTACCTCTAATTAAATGTGCAAATTTTAATAACTTTTAAAATTATTTATTTTACCCCTCAAAATAAAAACAAGAATATTTTTGGATACTTTGTTTATTGTTATGAAAATGAAAAAATTTATTATTAAAAGAGAAAATTATTATTATGAAAAGAAAGGATTATTATTGTATATTTTTTTTCTTATCAATTTATATTTTTTTTATCTTTTTAGCTCGACAGGAGTGGTTCCCTGCTCCTACGTATCTCCGGGTGCAATGCAGAATTCAAAGTTACGTAATTCTTTTGTAGAAAATATTTGTGTGTTGATATTTTTTATCGTTTTTTATCTTTTTATTATTTTATTTTAAAGCTTTCATGATGACCAAATCAAAAGTGCATCCAAAGTGGTTATCATTAACTTTTAATGGCTTTCACAATAACCAAATTAGAAGTGCATCTAAGGTGGCTATTGTTAAACCTTTATTATATTTTTAATTTTTAGTTGGAGATGCTCGTTTCAAAGATTGTGTTGGGGTTGGTTTATTTTTTCGTTGGGTGGAGTGACTCGATGCTAGCTTATGGAGGAGGCACTGGGGTTCAAGGTGGTTTGAAAGAGGTGATCATTTTTCAATGCGGGAGTATCAGAGGAAGGTAGAACGGAGAGACTCTTTTGTATGAAGGAAAAATGAAGAGTGTGGTTAAAGGATTGAGAGAGACCAGTGAGTTGAGAGTGAAAAGGCTTTTTTTTTTTTGTGAACTCTGTTATTAGAGGGTGGAGAAGAAGTGATCCCCTTTTTATTGTGAATTCGTGTGTAGTGAGTTGTGTGCTGCAATCCGTGTGAGAGAGAAACAAAATGGTGGCCAGGACATTGGAATGGGAGGGAAAGCAATGCTGTCTAACACCAAATTGGAAAGGTGCAGAAATATTGGGAAAGAAGATTGAAGGCACAGTAAAAATGGAATTAATGTAACCGTTCCGTGGTTTTGTTTTGTTTTGTGATGTGCATGGGACGAGAATGGTAAAAGCATAAAACATTTTGAAAGCATTCTGTTGCCATATTCAAAATAGCAAAGCATGAGAAATTTGTTTATTTATTTTTCTTTTCTCTCTGTTTTATTTATAAAAAAAAACTTATCTTGGCTAACTGATAAAAAAAGACTCATCTTTGCTATATTTTTTTGCATTTCATATTTTTGTATTTTTTTATCTAAATGAGTTGCAAATTGGGAATGAAAAGAAACAAAATTAGATGATTCCCTTTTTTTTTTTTTTTGCTAACTTTAATTTTTGTTATTTTTTACTTTCTTTTTAAATTTTCTCATTTTTTCATTTATTTTTAGCTTGTTCGGACAAAATTGGGTATCTACATCCTCCATTACCCTAAAGGCTACCATTGTTTAGCCTTGGCAACGCAGATCATGATATTTCGAAGGAGAATCAACTTTTGAAAAAACCAATCTCCCATGGAGATTATTTTTACAACCTTTTATCCCTACTCTATATTCATCTTCAGGTATAGTGATTTCCAGAGCATCTCCCTTTAAACATGGAATGAGCAATTGACTAAGTGGAATATCACAAGCATTGTGAAGCACTTGTGCAAACGTTTTTCGATGTGGCTGAGAGGGAAGCTTGGGCGAGGGTTGTGGAACATCAGAATCAACCAAAAAACTCCATGGGATAATGGGAAAAGCCCTGATCTGTAGATAATGAAGACTATTGTTTATTATTTATGTCTTTAGTTTTGATAATGAAGTTTTTTTAAGATTGTAAAGCTCCTAGTATGAACTCTAGTCTAGTAGGTTGTGTGTTATAGTTTTAATGCTTGAATGTGTGTGATTCATGCATCTGGGATAGAAAGCATTTTGGTTTTCTCATAATTGATATCCAAAGTGAAGATTCGTGGCTTATATTTGTTTAGAATTGAATATAAGCAAAAATCTTTTGAAAAATCATAAGGTTTCAATCCAAGAACAACATAATCGATTATTAGATCAATTTAATCGATTATCTCAAGGCTCTTCCTTTTTAGAATTGCCTAAGTTTCACAAATAATCGATTATCTACTTAAGATAATCGATTATTTGGTCGTGAAGCAAAAACATGGGCTTTCGTAGTTAATCGATTATTTTATGAAATAATTGACTATTTTGTTCCACATGATACCCAGGGGATGGCAAGAACGAAATAATCAATTATTTCTGTTCAGAGGTTTATAAAAACAAAAATTTTTGAAAGCTCTCAAGTGTGTGACACCCATTTTTCTCAATACACTTAGAAATTTCATATTGAGAGCTCAGAGACCTCGAGTGTCATCATCCTTGCGATTCATTGACCAAAATCTTTTTCTTATCTTGAAAAAATCAAAGGATCTTTGCCATGGAATCATGAAGAGAAGCTAAAAGTGCATCATTTTTCATATCTTCACTACATAGGTGAATTCTTTCCATTTACTTTGTTTTTCAATGTCATCTTGAGTAGGTTTCTCAAGTTTTGTTTCATGTAGAGGGTCCAACATGTGTTAGTGTTTTCTTGATAGGTTTTCAAGAAGTAGTGCATATGTGGGTTTTCATGTGCATGTGAGTTTGTGTGTAAACAAAAATTTGTTTAGTGGAAGTCCAAGCTCAGGTTGCTTTGGATAACATTGGATGTAGATTTCAGTTGAAATCGAATCAATATAAATTGTTTGTGTGACTCTCTCTATCCCTTATCTTTCTACCATCTTGGTTTAGTTTCTTGTATAACATAATCATCTTTTGCTTAAAATTGAACCTAGGACATAAAGGATCAATTAACAAAGCTACCTACATTTCTTAATAACCTTAAGAACAAAGGTTTTGGATCTTACAAAAAGAGTTTTTCATAAATAAACTTTTTAAAGAAATTTTTTAATATCCAATTCATCCCTCCTCTTAGATATTTCATATTCCTAGCCATTTTATCCAACATGATCACCATGGAATGTAAAGCTAGAAGCGTCCAAAACCCTAGGGGGAAACCCTAGGAGGAAATCCTAGTAGAGCCATCTCTTCTTTCTTTCAAATATACATTCATCTTGGTACCCCCTCCACTAATCAAGTAATCATGTAATATATCTACTTTATCATTATTAAGTAGTGCCTATTTAATTATTTCCATTATTTTTTTAATTACTCAATTAATGACTAATTAAGGGATTAATTTTCTATCTAGTCTTAAGATCTAAAAATGAGGGTGTTACACTCTCTCAGATCGATTTTTCAACATGAGATTTGGCCACAGTATAAGAATAGGGCCCAACAATGCCAGTAGTGATGTAAAAAAGACTAGATCTGGCCACGAGACTAGATCTGATCGTTGAGGCCTCTGTCATGAACGTGTTCAATGATTTGTTGCATAAAGATCCCTTCCACAAGCTCCGCAACAAGTTCTACTGCCCACCGTCAGCATCGACAAGCCCTGGTCTCTGACACCCCCAGATCTCTACAATTGTTTTTTCTATTTATTTCTCTGCAGGATTTGAGTTACCATTTACCAATCAAATACAAATTGGCACTTCTCTTCTTATTTTGGCATGAAAAAAAAATATTTCATTGACATCGTCCTTTCTTTCCATTTTACACTTCTAGTTTAAAATATCACATATATTATTTATCATAGGGTACATATAATGTGAATATAAAAAGAAATAGTGAATAAATATCAAAATTAACATGACATATAAAAATTTAAGAAGTGGATAGTTTGCACCACATCCAAAGCAAGACGCACCACTAATTGAATCTATATAGCATTACATTGATGCAGTTTGATCTTGGAGGGACAGTATATAAAAGGTCTAAAAACAATGTCGGCTGAATTCCTTCATTGCATATGATTTATTTATGTAATAAATAACAAATACATAAGAATTTAGAAATAGTGTATAATTGAGTTAATATTTTTATTGATCATACATGTATTGTCTATGCATTGCCTGCAGACTTATTGTAGACATAGATAAAGGGATGATGTCATGGCAGTGGTTTGAAAGGGGATGGTGGGCTGGGGCTGTTAGAAGGATCCTCTTGAGAATGTTCTGTATGAATTTCTTCGACTGATCTGGACTTTAATCTTATTCAATATGGCAATATTTATATATACATCACAATTAATTCAGATGTTAGAAATTAAATGCAATGTCTATGTTGATAAAGAATACAGTTTAAACATTAGAAAAATAAAATAAAATTAATGTGGTTTATGTTGGGAAATGCAAGATCACTGTCTCTCCTCTATGCAATTTAAAAGGGGCCATGTTTTCTCTGCTATTCAGTTACTTCCTGATGGACACACACTATAATTTCTATTTCAATGTGTAGCTTACTCATAGTCAGGGTTCTTGTTATGCCATGTCAAACCAGAGCTGTGTTTACGGCAAGGCCATTTAGCTAGGCTGTTGCCTTATATATGCCCTCGTGTTGTTTATTACTAAGGCAGTCACCGCTGAAGCCAATAACAGTTAAATAAGAACAAAGAAAGTCAAATCACTATTTCAATCTTGAGACTTTGAAAGCTTTGTTCAAGGATCTTTCAAGTTTCACGTCAGGTCCCTTCACTCTTTTTTTTCTTATTCATTCTTTTTATTTCTTTTGGTTGTCAACACTTCATTTAATTCTCACAGTAGAATGACAAATATGACAAATATATAATCTTTATTTATGTGACTACAAATATATAAACTTATTTAGTTGTTACATTGACAACAATAGTGTTAATTAGTAAGAGATAAATAATTTTACGGTTAAAATAAATGTGAGTAATTTCCAACAATAACAATTAATTGTTATTTGAGAAAAAAAATACTAACAGATATTTTATATCTATATCTATATATATGTTAGAAAATTTAATATTTTTAAGATTTAAAATTTAATATTTCTATATATAGTTTTTAATTCTGAAAAATACATTTATTAATTTTTTTTAAAATTTAATAAATATTTTGATATTGATGATTTTGATTTGTCTTCATAATTAAAATTATTGAGAAAAGTATTAAAAGAAGAAATTAACAATTTCAATAGATATTTTGTCAAAAAAGAAAGAAAAACAATTTCAATAGAGATATTAAACTATATAAAAACACTAGATCCATATAGAATATTATTAACAATACCGGTAGCAATTGCTATTAGTGGAAGAAGCTTTTCAAAATTAAAATTGTTTAAGTGTTATATAATATCAACAATGTTTCAAGATAGATTGAGTGAATTAGTCATTTTATCTATTAAGAGTAAAATATTATAATTACTTTATAATAAAATATTGATAAATAAGTTTGTGGCTCAAAAATCTAGAAAATAATATAAAAATTGATAATTAATATTATATTTATTATTTTTAAAAAAATTCTTAGGCTACTAAAATTCTAAACATGGTCCTGTCAAACAAAGCATATTGGGAAAATATTGTATTAGGCTTTTGGACTATATTCGTTATATATTGTAGGGGAATAGACTTTAGTATCTCTTTGGGGGAAATTATGCTTAAACTTACAATTTCATTCTATCTGGGGTGGGAGTTATGCTTGTTTGTTACAAGTTACTTCAAGTCTAACTCTTTTTTTCTTGCATCTTTTTTCTGTCTTTCTACTCTTTGGCATACTTGTGCTAGCTTGATTTTAAAAAAAAATTGACAAAAGCTTGATTACAAATTATTACTAATGAATTCATTTGATTTATCTGAAAAGAAAAAAAAATGGCAATGAAGATGATTAGAGAGCAAATTAAGAAAAGCATAAAAGGCAAGCACGAGCTCCCGAAAAGTAAAGATGGTGGGCACGAGCTCCCAAAAATATAAGGCAATGGGCATTCTGGGCCCGAGACATAAAGGCAATGGACAATCTGGGCCCAAAACATAAAGGCAATGGGCAATCTAGACCCAAAACTTAAAAGACAATAGGCATTATGGGCTCGAAACATAAAGGCAATGGGCAATTTGGGCCCGAAACTTAAAAGATAATAGGCATTCTATGCCCGAAACATAAAAGGCAATGGGCAATTTGGGCCCGAAACATAAAGGCAATGGGCAATGTGGGCCTGAAACTTAAAAGACAATAGGCATTCTGGGCCCAAAACATAAAAGGCAATGGGCAATCTAGGCCCGAAACATAAAAGGAAATGGGCATTCTGGGCTCGAAACATAAAAGACAATGCAAGTGCCAGGCAGGTACTAGACTTAATGCGGGTGCCAGGCAGATATTGGACTTTAATGTAGGTGCCAGGCAGGTACTAGACTTTGATGCAGGTGCCAGGCAGGTACTGGACATAAATGTAGGTGCCAGGTAGGTACTGGACTTAAATGCAGGTGCTAGGCAAGTACTGGACTTTAATGCAGGTGCCAGGCAGGTACTAGACTTTGATGCAGGTGCCAAGCAAGAACTAGACTTAATGCTGGTGCCAGGCAGGTACTGGACTTAAATGTAGATGCCAAGTAGGTACTGTGCAACACCCCAAGTTTCGAGTACTAGGAATACACGTTGAGGAAAACCCTTATTAGGACTTTGTTATATTGTTTGTAATATATTTGTTATTATTGTTGTCATCATTATGCTATATTGTTGGTTATGTCCGGTGTGTGAGCACGTTTTCCTTATGTGTGTGCTCCCTGTGCATTGTATTTAGTGTTATTGATATTATTATTATTGTTATGACTGTTGATGTTGTTGTTGTTATTGTTGTTGTTGTTGTTGTTGTTGTGGTGGTGGTGGTGTTGGTGGTGGTGGAAGTGCTCTAGTATTAGGAATTAGTGAAAATATGATGATGAGGCCTAAGAGAGTGCCTAAGGCCCAATAAGGGGCTAAGCCCACCCAAACCTTACCCATCTAAGTGTTATGAGAAGGGAAAAGTAAGACATTAGATTTAGTTTAATTTAGGAGAAATAGAGAAAGAAGAGAGAAGATGGAAAGAGAATAAGAGAAGAGAAGGAAGAGGGAACGCGGAGGCTCAAGCGGGAGCTCTCCTTCGTGCCTCAGTCTAGGTGTGTGCTCTCCCCTTTGTTTTTCCCAACCCCTCCTATTGTTGGATTTACCTCTTCCCTATTTTCTCCTTTTTGCTACCCTAATTTAGGAATTGATGTTTTTGAGTTGATTATGAGAAATTGAGGGTAGGTTGTGTTAATTGATTGATTGGGGTATGATGTTTGGAGTTTTTGCCCCTTTTGATACCCTAGGGATTGGTTATTATGCTGTGTTGAGTTTTGCCCCCTTTGTGTTCTTAGTGATTTGGGGAATTTGTGACCTAAGATGAAAGTGTATGAAATTGTTGTTATAATAAGTTGTTTTTGCCTTGGAATAGTCTTCAAAATGTTATGAATTGTCCCTAAAGCTTTGAGGCATGTTTTTGGGTGTGTGGGATCCTTTAGGAGGCCCTGGGTTCTACAGAAAACCTTGTTACGACATTCTGTTCGTCATAAATTTTGCAATCATCTGATTCTACAGACCAGCCAGTGACCCAGCATCCAGTGACCCAGCGTCCAGTGACCAACGTCAAATCACCAACGTACCAACATCCAATGACAACGTCTGATGACAGCGTCCGGTCAACTTTGGTCAACTCTGGTGCTTTTGTTCAGCTTTGAGTCCAGAACTTAGTTTTGTTGTGAATGTGATTTACATTTGTTTTCTTATGTAATTATTCATTTTAAATGTGTGATTGACATCCTATGAGATATATTAATATAACTGTGAATGTAGATCTGAAATGTGAATGCATAATGTATGAGTATGAGATATGAGGTGTTGTTGGATGCCATTGAGGCGGGTAACCTAGCCTACGAGATGGCAAGGATGGGCCTGGGTGGTATTCTGACCGTGAGTGACCTAACCTGTGAGAGGCGATGATGGGCTCACATATGTGTGATGTAAGGTTTAGTAGAACTGCTATATGCATGAATGTTTGAGACATGCATCATAACAATTGAGAGTTGTGGAATAGATGTGAACCAAGAAGATGGGGGTCACAACATGTTTAGCTTGGACCCTGGGGGTTTGAGAGACCTGGTGTGGAAACTCCCTTAGCTCATGCTGATCCCATGAGTTGGAGCATACTTACAAAGCTGGGTAACCCTGATAGCCACATGCGGATATCATTCTACGCAGTGTAGTCTATGGCGAAGGCATCGACGTTGATGATGCTTCTTATGCTCTCCTAGACTATTCTTCTGAGTTAGATATGGTACCACATGAGCATTGAGTATAGAATTATGGACATGTCATGCATGAGAATAATGTTGTAGTTCAATGTGTTGAATTGTGTTGTGTTAAGATTGTGAGAAACACGTGTGTGCCTACTATTTTATGTCATTGTTAGTAAGGTTGAGAATGGTCATTGAGACTTGTAATGTGAACTAAAAGTAATAAGGTGTGCATAGGTTATTATCTTATGTGGTGTATGTTTGTTGTTCATGTTACATGGGATCAAGAAGTGTGTTAGTTGTTAGACAAATGAAGAGAGTTGGAAGGCACAATAAGAGAAATAATAACACGCAAGTTAAGGTGGACGCTAGGAATATCCTGGAGCATTAGTGATGTTAGATTGATCCTGCCAAATAAGCTTAAGTATTGAAGGGAGAAGAGTATAGCCTAAGAAATGTTGAGTACACTAGATAAGAGTGTGGTAAAGTGTAGTTGTGAATGGTGAAAGCCTGAAGGAATGAAG
The DNA here is from genome assembly GCA_026413185.1 of Pueraria montana var. lobata. Lineage (NCBI taxonomy): Eukaryota > Viridiplantae > Streptophyta > Magnoliopsida > Fabales > Fabaceae > Pueraria > Pueraria montana. The sequence continues at coordinate 8,019,548 of CM048647.1, forward strand.
AAACCGAGATAGTGAGGATGTGTGAGGATAGGAAGAAGTCTATGAAATGTGTCATTATTGAAAGGTATAGGTGTGACCTTAGGAATGAAAGGGTTGATAGAGACTCAGTGAAGGTAGAGTCATAAGAGACAAATGAATGGGTTGTCCGGTAGGAGAGTTTAACCTAACCATAGAGTCCTTAGAGCACTCACTGAGACATTATGTCTTACCCCTTTAAGTTTCCTCCTTTTAAGGAAATAGGTGATGGCACGTGTCATTGGAACATGAAGCCTTGTCAAGGAAGATGTATTCTAGTTATGATTTATATTTCTATGTATTTCCTTTAATGTGATGTATGAGACCAGTGTTATAAGGAACAACTTGTATTTATCAGTAATTGGAATTAAGTTGTAATTTATATATATTTATTTGTTGGCTTCCGCATGATAACACTGTACACATGTTTTAAAATTTCACATCCACATAAATCTTAAGCATAGTTACGGTAATACCCTTAGGGTGTTACATACTGGACTTTAATGCAGGTGCCAGGCAGGTACTGGACTTTGATGTAGGGGCTAGGCAGGTACTGTATTTAAATGCAGGTGCCAGGCAGGTACTGGACTTTAATGCAAGTGCCAGACAGGTACTGGACTTAAATGCAGGTAGTAGGCTTAATCCAGGTGCTAGGCAGGTATTAGACTTTGATAAAAAGTAAATATGTTGCTGATGGATGCTATGTTTAGCATGCAAGATTGTTAAACAATCACATGGATTAATGTCTTTGAGAATGAAGATGTATGCAATCCTGAGATGATCTTGAAGTGTGTAAGATGTGATTTGGATGTGATGTTCACGTATCGATGATTGCAATTGCATGCGTGGTATGTGATGATGAGATGACCTTGAAGTAATACTGACAAGATCTTTTATTTTTGATCTTTTGATTTTTTTTTAAATATTTTTTTAGAAAGAGAAATGCTTTGAATTGATTATTTTTTCATGAAGACAACAAATTTGTGCCAACTAATTTTTTTGTTGACTTTTTTCTTTTTTGTTTTGTTTATGGTATCGACTGGCCCTCATATTCATAAGATGCATAACTTGAAGTCGATGAGACCCTTTTGGTCTAACTTGTTAATTGAAGAATTGCTCAAAGCTCATTGTCCTTATTTGAAGCATTATTTAATCAACATGCATGATTGTGCCATGATTCCTTTTTTATGAGAGATTGATTTATTTTTCTTTTGAGGGACTATTAATGGGAGATGGAGTGTAAGATATGTGGTTGCCATAACCTAGGAATTATGAGCTTGCCCCAGTTTGGACTCCGCGTAATAAATGTCAGAGATGGGATGGATTGCCCCAATTTTTTTTTTTAAAAAAAAGGAGTAGGAATGGCATGGAGGATCGAACAGTTGCCCCAGTTTAAGATCATGATGGCAAAGTGAGAGATGAAATCATTGCCCTATTTTGGCTTTGAAGGAATAAGACCAGTGAAGCAAAGATGGAATGAGTTGTGAAATAATTCCTCCAGTTTAGGCTTGAAGTGTAGGGTTAGAGGAGAGCTCAATGATGAAAGGGATTGCTCTAGTTTGGACTAAAAAAGGTGAAGTCAAAGGATGAAGCATAAATGGAAGGGTTGCCCCAGTCTAAACTTGGAGAGAATAGATTAATTGCCTCGAGTTAGCTTTCTTTGTCCTCTTTGAATGATTCCCATGAGTGGAGCATGGTAGTCAATCTTCATTGAAGTGCAAGAGATTTTTGATCCCCCAATGTCGCAACTGGGGTCACAACGGGACGACGAATAAAGTTTAAAAACAGAGGAGTCCACCACCATAGTTTATTAAGGAAAACTATGGAAAAACCTTTAAAATTAAAAGAAAATGGTCTCGAAACCAGATTTTGGGTTCGGGAGTCAATTATGCATAGGGAATGTGTTAGCACTTTACAACGTCCGACTTAAGACGGTTACCTCTAATTAAATGTGCAAATTTTAATAACTTTTAAATTATTTATTTTACCCCTCAAAATAAAACAAGAATATTTTTTGATACTTTGTTTATTGTTATGAAAATGAAAAAATTTATTATTAAAAGAGAAAATTATTATTATGAAAAGAAAGGATTATTATTGTATTTTTTTTATCATATCAATTTATATTTTTTTTTTATCTTTTTAGCTCGACAAGAGTGGTTCCCTGCTCCTACGTATCTCCGGGTGCAATGGAGAATTCAAAGTTACGTAATTCTTTTGTAGAAAATATTTGTGTGCTGATATTTTTTATCATTTTTTTTATCTTTTTGTTATTTTATTTGAAAGCTTTCATGATGACCAAATTAGAAGTGCATCCAAAATGGTTATCATTAACTTTTAATGGCTTTCACAATAACCAAATTAGAAGTGCATCTAAGGTGGCTATTGTTAAACCTTTATTATATTTTTAATTTTTAATTTAAAAGCTTTCATGATAACCAAATCAGAAGTACATCTAAAGTGGCTATCATTAAATTTTAATGGCTTTTGCAATAATCAAATTGGAAGTACATCCAAAGTGACTATTACTAAACCTTAATATATTTTTTTATTAATGTAATTATTATAATTATTATTATTAATATAATAATAATAATAATAATAATAATAATAATAATTATTATTATTATTATTATTATTATTATTATTATTATTTTCTTTTTAGAAATAAAAAAACATATATTTAAACTTAATATCAAAAACATATTCACCTTAACATTTGACGTAACAAAAAGATAAGACTAAAAAGACAAACAGTAGCAGTAAAAAAAATGAATCACAGTAGTTATTTTAATTAGCTTATGAACATGAATGTAAGAAGGAAAGGAAAGGAACGTAAAAAGGATTGAAAGGGAGGCGCAACTATCAGAGCATAATCAAGTAATTAAGCACAAAACACTACTGCCAAGCATTTACATCTATTTGCCATGCCTAAATTAGAAACACGTACAATGTCACAAGCCAAATAATAACCCAACAATAAGCCAGTAAGCACAATAAACATTTAGAAATAATGAATTAACTAAGAACAAAACCTCGTACTGTGAATGGCATAAGTACTGTACACGCGGAAAGTTCTCAAGCACACATAATGACAGGTTGCGAACTTGCAGTGGTGCTACACGGTTTTGGTTGGTGCTAGTCTGCTAGAGTCATTTGGATGAAATGAGTTGGCTTGGATGTAGAGGAAGTGGTACGCTGTGCCTTTTGTTGCAACAGTAGTTGGAGATGCTCATTTCAAAGATTGTGTTGGGGTCGGTTTATTTTTTGGTTGGGTGGAGTGACTCGATGCTAGCTTGTGGAGGAGGCACCGGGGTTCAAGGTGGTTTGAAGGAGGTGATCATTTTTCAATGCGGGAGTATCAGAGGAAGGTAGAACGGAGAGACTCTTTTGTATGAAGGAAAAATGAAGAGTGTGGTTAAAGGATTGAGAGGGACCAGTGAGTTGAGAGTGAAAAGGCTTTTTTTTTGTGAGCTCTGTTATTAGTGAGCTGTGTGCTGCCAATCCGTGAGAGAGAGAAAACAAAATGGTGGCCAGGCCATTGGAGTGGGAGGGAAAGCAATGCTGTCTAACACCAAATTGGAAAGGTGCAGAAATATTGGGAAAGAAGATTGAAGGCACAATAAAAATGGAAGCAATGTAACCGTTCTATGGTTTTGTTTTGTGATGGTGCCTGTAAAACTGATGTGATTGGGATGAGAATGGTAAAAGCAAAAGACATTTTGAAAGCATTCTGTTGCCATATTCAAAATAGCAAAGCATGAGAAATTTGTTTAGCCTAAAGGCACAGTAAATTTTCTCATTTTTTCATTTATTTTTAGCTTGTCCAGGCAAAATTGGGTTTCAACATCCTCCATTGCCCTAAAGGCTGCCATTGTTTAGCCTTGGCCACGCAGATCATGATATTTTGAAGGAGAATCTCCTTTTGAAAAAAACCAATCTCCCATGGAGATTATTTTTACAACCTTCTATCCCTACTCTACATGGAGTGGGCAATTGACTAAGCGGAATATCACAAGCATTGTGAAGCACTTGTGCAAATGTTTTCGATATGGCTGAGAGGGAAGCTTGGGCGAGGGTCGTGGAACATCAGAATCAGCCAAAAACTCCACGGGATAATGGGAAAAGCCATGATCTGTAGATAATGAAGACTATTGTTTATTCTTTATGTCTTTAGTTTTGATGATGATGTTTTTTTAAGATTGTAAATCTCCTAGTATGAACTCTAGTCTAGTAGGTTGTGTGTTATAGTTTTAATGCTTGAATGTGTGTGATTCATGCATCTGGGCTAGAAAGCATTTCGGTTTTCTCATAATTGATCTCCAAAGTGAAGATCTGTGGCTTATATTTGTTTAGATTGAATATGAGTGAAAATCTTTTGAAAAATCATAAGGTTTCAATCCAAGAACAACATAATCGATTATTAGATCAATTTAATCGATTATCTCAAGGCTCTACCTTTTTAGAATTGTCCAAGGTTCACAAATAATTGATTATCTACTTAAGATAATTGATTATTTGGCCGTGAAGAAAAAACATGGGCTTTCGCAGTTAATCGATTATTTTATGAAATAATTGACTATTTTGTTCCTCGTGATACCTAGGAGATGGCAAGAATGAAATAATCAATTATCTTTATTCAGAGGTTTATAAAAACAAAAATTTTGAAAGCTCTCAAGTGTGTGACACCCATTTTTCTCAATACACTTAGAAATTTCATATTGAGAGCTCAGAGACCTTGAGTGTCATCATCCTTGTGACTCATTGACCAAAATCTTTTTCTTTTCTTGAAGAAATCAAAGGATCTTTGCCATGAAATCATGAAGAAAAGCTGAAAGTGCATCATTTTTCATATGTTCATTACATAGGTGAATTCTTTTCATTTACTTTGTTTTTCGGTGTCATCTTGAGTAGGTTTCTCAAGTTTTGTTTCATGTAGAGTGTTTCTACATGTGTTAGTGTTTCCTTGATAGGATTTCAAGAAGTAGTGCATATGTGGGTTTATGTGCATGTAAATTTGTGTGTAAACAAAAATTTGTTTAGTGGAAGGTCCAAGCTTAGGTTGCTTTGGATAAACATTGGATGTAGATTTCGGTTGAAATCGAATCAGTATAAATTGTTTGTGTGATTCTCTCTATCCCTTATCTTTCTACCATCTTGATTTAGTTTCTTGTATAACATAATCATCTATTGCCTAAAATTGAACCTAGGAAATAAAGGATCAATTAACAGAGCTACCTACATTTCTTAATCACCTTAAGAACAAAGGTTTTTGGATCTTACAAAAAGAGTTTTTCAGTAATAAAGTTTTTAAAGAAATTTTTTAATATCCAATTCACCCCTCCTCTTAGATATTTCATATTCCTAGCCATTTTATTCAACATGATCACCATGGAATGTAAAGCTAGAAGCGTCCAAAACCCTAGGGGGAAACCCTAGCAGAGCCATCTCTTCTTTCTTTCAAATATACATTCATCTTGGTACCCCCTCCACTAATCAAGTAATCATGTAATATCTTACTTTATCATTATTTAGTAGTGTCTATTTTTAATTATTTTTTTAATTACTCAATTAATGACTAATTAAGGGATTAATTTTCTATCTAGTCTTAAGATATAAAAATGAGGGTGTTACACTCTCTCTCGAATCAATGATTCAACATGAGATTTGGCCACCGTATAAGAATAGGGCCCAACAGTGCCAGTAGTGATGTAATAAAGACTAGATCTGGCCATGAGACTAGATCTGATCATTGAAGCCTCTATCATGAACGTGTTCAAAGATTTGTTGCATAAAGACCCCTTCCACAAGTTCCACAACAAGTTCTACTGCCCATCATCAACATCGACAAGCCTTGGTCTCTAACACCCCCAGATCTCTACAATTGGTTTTTCTATTTATTTCTCTGCAGGATTTGAGTTACCATTTACCGATCAAATAAAAATCTGGCACTTCTCTTCTTATTTTGGCATGAAAAAAAAATGTTTCATTGACATCACCCTTTCTTTCCATTTTACACTTCTAGTTTAAAATATCATATATATTTTTATCATAGGGTATATATAATGTGAATATAAAAAAGAAATAGTGAATAAATATCAAAATTAACATGACTATAAAAATTTAAGAAGTGGATAGTTTGCACCACATCCAAACCAAGACGCACCACTAATTGAATCTATAAAGCAATACATTGATGCAGTTTGATCTTGGAGGGACAGTATATAAAAGGTCTAAAAACAATGTCGGCTGAATTCCTTCATTGCATATGATTTATTTATGTAATAAATAACAAATACATAAGAATTTAGAAATAGTGTATAATTGAATTAATGTTTTTATTGATCATACATGTATTGTCTATGCATTGCCTGCAGACTTATTGTAGACATAGATAAAGGGGTCATGTCATGGCAGTGGTTTGAAAGGGGATGGTGGGCTGGGGCTGTTAGAAGGATCCTCTTGAGGCTTAGAGCTTGTAGGTGGTCCAGATTCGTGTCGTGGCGGTGGTCGGTAACGGCCATGTGGTGGGGGCAGGAGAGGATGATTTGCCTGATGCCCAACCAAGAAGCAGGACAGAACGATCAAAAGTAGCATGGCTGAGTATGATATCTTCATATTCATATTCATACCCTTATTAATTATGAACCTAGCTATACACAAATTAAACAATATGCAACTGATCGATTTTTATACCACGCATGCAGGTCAAGGATCAACGATATTACAATGTGTCTTTAACACTCTTTGATGAATATTGTTTACTGGTCAAAACTGTTACAATGAGAACATTTTCTAATCCAAGTTCCATCCAGCTAGCGGAAAAAGAATAGAATATTCTGTATGAATTTCTTCGACTGATCTGGACTTTAATCTTATTCAATATGGCAATATTTATATATACATCACAATTAATTCAAATGTTAGAAATTAAATGCAATGTCTATGTTGATAAAGAATACAGTTTAAACATTAGAAAATAAAAAATAAAAAATTAATGTGGTTTATGTTGGGAAATGCAAGATCACTGTCTCTCCTCTATGCAATTTAAAATGGGTTATGTTTTCTCTGCTATTCAGTTACTTCCTGGTGAACACACACTATAATTTAAATGTGTAGCTTAGTCATAGTCATGGTTCTTGTTATGCCATGTCAAACCAGAGCTGTGTTTACGGCAAGGCCATTTAGCTAGGCTGTTGCCTTATATATGCCCTCGTGTTGTTTATTACTAAGGCAGTCACCACTGGAGCCAATAACCGTTAAATAAGAACAAAGAAAGTCAAATTACTTTTTCAATCTTGACACTTTGAATTTCAAGTTTCACGTCAGGTCAGGTCCCTTTACTCTTCTTCTTATTCCTTCCTTTGTTTCTTTTGCTTATCAACACTTCATTTAATTCTCACAGTAAGAAAGAAGAGTTAAATAAGTGTTGTTTATTACTAAGGCAGTCACATTAACCCTAATAACCGTTAATTAAGAAGAAAGAAAGTCAAATTACTATTTCAATCTTGAGACTTTGAAACGTTGCCTGCCCAAGGATCTTTCAAGTTTCAAGTTGCTCAGGGAAAATTCTGCTTAGACTTACAATTTCATTCTATCTAGGGTGGGAGTTTTGCTTGTTTGTTACAGGTCACTTCAAGTCCAACTCTGTTTTTCTTGCATCTTTTTCCTTCTTTCTACTCTTTGGCATACCTTGTGTTAGTTTGATTACAATTGTTTTTATTTTTTGACAAAAGCTTGATTACAAATTATTACTATTTGATTTATCCAAAAAGAAAAAAAAAATGGCAATGAAGATTATTAGAGAGCTAATTAAGAAAAGTATAATACCAAGAATTTCAATTTTAATGAGGAAACCTCGTTTAGTGTCAGAAGTAAAAATTTAGTTACATAAATAATAATAATAATAATAATAATAATAATAATAATAAATTTTATAATATTAGTCTATGAACACAATTACTATTTAAAAGTGAAATTCTATTTTTCCTTATATTTTATAATATTAGTCTATGATCACAATTACATTGTACCTTAATCTAGTCTATAAGAAAACTATGTCATCAATTGCTTATATTCAACTCACTTTATTGACAAATTCACAATACAGTAAGCTAAAAGAAAGTTATGTGAATTGCTTATTGCTAGCTCAAAGTTGCACTAGGGTTCATGATGACTTTACCATATTTTCCTTACATTGAGGTCTTTATAGTATTAGGGTCGGCCATGAGATTTTTGGTGTCCTGAGCGGGCCGAAAAAATTATGCCTTCATAATCATTTAAATAGTGTCCTCGCATATTTTTGTTGCAAAACTCATTAATAGTTTGTTCATAATCAAGATTCTTAAAAAAAATTGATAAAAATCAAAGCAAAATTATTTAATCTACCTTGTGTCAAAGTATAATGCAAATAGAATTTTAACATTTTCAATTTCGATAAACTTCTTTTAGTAGATGCAACAATAACATGAATAATTAATATTATTCTATAAGTTGTACATGTATTAGGAAAGCAATTAAATGTCTTCAAAGAACTCAATATCATAAAGCTTGATTTTGATTTAATTGTTAAAACCTCTCTAATGACTTTTAATTCTTTAAATAAAATTTCACCATCAAGATAATAAGAATTACCATGTTTTAGAGAAGTTTCAATTTTTATTCTTTTCTTTTAAGTTCCTAATTTATCCCTTTTTACAGTTTGCAACTCAACTGAACATAAACAATTCTTCAGACCCACATTATTAGCATTGCTACATTATGTAACATTATATAAAAAATTTATACATAATAAAAATTTGGTGCCCCTCTGAAAATGGGGCCTTGGCTAGTTGTCCACCTTGACCATGCTCAGGGCCACCACTGCATAGTATATTGTATCTTAATCAAACTTAAAAAAAAAAACTATGTGAATTGCTTATTTTATCAACAAACTTTAATACAACCTATAAGAAAATTATATGAATTGTTTATTCCCAACTCAAAAGTTGTACCAACACCGGATGATAGCCATTTCTTTTATATTTATCGCTTCATTCAATACATTACACCTTGATCTAGTTTATAATAATCATTTTTATAACTCAACTCTCAACAAAAGTATTAGTTATTGTAACTTAAGTTCAAGACAAGAGACTAACTCAAAAGAATAGTCCATTAAATAGGAAAGTCTCATGACTCAAATAATACGTTAAACTTTCTACTATTCAATATGAGACTTAGAACACGTAATGTGATTTAATTTAATTGCAAATCCAACTTCCAAATTGGGTTTTGTCAAATTTTCTTCAGAAGAAGAACACCTAATAAAGTGTTAGAATGATTATAAAAAAATAAAATAAAATTAGAAGTCAAGCTGTCAATGATGAATCAACAATGTAATAGTTGAGGTTAATGGCTAGTAATTGAAGTAGAATTGGTGGCGATCATTTTTTGTGATATTTATTGGCGTCAGTATTAGAAAACCAATTTAGTGAGAACATGCATATTTGAAAGGTAAGGGAACATAAGAAGTAAAAAAGGTAGCTAAACGTAAAAGATAAAACCATAAAAAAAAAAAAAAGAAGAAGAAAGAGACTAAAAAGAGGAATAAAAGTAAAATTTGGCGCTTAAAATTCAGGATTTACACATGAAAAGTCGTTGTTGTACACCTAATTTTTAGAGATAGGAGGTCGAAAAGGAGAGAAATAGAAAGAAAGAAGAGTGTAATGGTGATGCACTCATAGTGTAAAACTATTTTACACTGTCAACCAATCATAAATAACCGTTGATATGAATTTTAAGGTGATTATTGTAAAAGTCAACAAACTTACCATGCATGGTATGTTGTGATTGGATGACGGTGTAAAACTTTTTTACACTATCAGTGCATCACCTATTTTCTCAAGAAGAAAATAAGTATAAGAAAAGTAAAAAAATGTGATAAGTAATTAGATATAATAGGAAGAGAAAATAAAAAGAGAAATGAGGTAAAAGAAATGTAAATTTATTATACAAGTTTAGGAATATATGTATTATTTAAACAATAAGTAACTCACATTGTGTAAGTGCATTCACTCAGGGACAAAGCTTTTTTCCATTTACCAAAAAATATAGAAAAAATTAGTGATGTTGATGCCTATATATCCCCACTCCATTGATCCTTATTAGCTCAGAAAGATCCTATGATAATACTCCCATAGTCATCACTCATCGCAGAAATGCAAAGCTCAAACTTTGATTTTGCTATTGTTTTCCTTCTAACAACATTTGCATTCTTATCTTCCAGTGGTCATTCATCAGTTGGCTGCAATGAAGAAGAGAGGCAAGCACTTCTCAATATCAAAGGAAGCTTCAAAGATCCATCATCAAGGCTTTCCTCTTGGGAAGGAAGTGATTGTTGCCAATGGAAAGGTGTAGCTTGCAGCAATATTACAGGACATGTTGAGCTTGACCTCAGAAATCCTTGCTTGCAACTAAGGGGTCAAGGAGATTTTCAATCAAACTACTGTTCCTTTTACAACTATGTGCTTGAATCTCAACATGTTCATCCTTCTATATTGCAACTTAAATATCTCACTTATTTTGACTTGAGTGGAATCAGAGTTCATAATAGCACCAATGTTCATTCAATCTTTGGTGCAGCTGCAAGTCCTTTCTCTCTCAAACTCTCATTTTTTCTGGGAGGATCCCACACAATCTTGGGAACCTCACAAAATTGATCTTTCTTGATCTTAGCTTCAATCCTCTTTAGCATGCTGATGACTCTGATTGGATTTCTCAACTTTCATCACTCTAATACCTTGACATGAGTTATGTGTATCTTGGCAAGGCACAAAACTTGTTGTAGGTACTCACCATGCTTCGTTCTCTATCAAAAATAGAGCTGGAGAATTGCAGACTAAACGAGTTGCACCCATATCAACTTGTTAGAGCCACAAACATTTCCATGGTGCAAGTCCTCAATCTCGCAGAAAATGGACTTCAAGGTCAAATGCTGGATGCTTTTCAAAACATGACTTCTATTACATACATTGACTTTTCTTACAACAACTTAAATTCCACTCCTTTCTGGCTGAGTTGTTGTAATAAACTTCAGACTCTATTTCTTCAAAATAATGCTTTTTATGACTCATTTCCTTCTGCATTACAAAATCTGAGCTCCTTGACTACCCTTGGACTTTTAGAAAACAATTTTGATTCTATTCCATTGTGGATAGGTGGGTTAAAGGGTCTTTGATACCTCGGTCTTGCAGGAAATAACATAAGTCATATTGAGGGATCTCTAGCATCTATTATGGGAAACTGTTGTCATCTTCATGTTGGAACTAAATTAATTCCTTAGATGAAAACCATCATCTATCAATCCAAAATCAATCATGTTAATCATTAAGAAATTGAAGCGGAAGCGTACCTGAATTCATGATGACCAATTGCTCTTCAGTGTTGTGCGGTTTAGCCTTCTAGATCAACACATACTCTTTTGAGAGAACCCTTTAGCTTTATCTCTACCTCTCTTTGATAATGGGATGTCAGAAAAGACGAGAATGAATATTGTGTATATCTTCACATGTGTGACCTGGGGACCATAACCTCTTTAATAGACAACCCTAGGGTTATCTTTTGGGTATCTCTATCTTAGCCCATCATAAAGATAGAATTACTATCCAGTCTCTACACATTAAAGGTCCATACCCTATTAGATACATTAAAGCCCAAATTATCTAAACCTTATTAGATCACTTTTAATTGAGCTTAACCTTAAATGATAGTTCGTAATACATAATTATTTACATATAAGGCCAACATTGGATTAATGATCCAACAATCTCCCACTTGGCCTATATGTGAAACCTTATAATTATGCATTGCAAAATTATCCGTATGACCTCAACATTACTGTCATTGCCTTATGTATCTTTAACCAATCTGGTCCATCATCATACCAACACAGGATCAAAGCAGCCTTCGTTACAATTTATCGTAACTCAACCCATCAATGGTCACATATGCTGATACAAATGAATGACATGGATCATGATATGGATGTGTAGCATGGAATTTTCATGTAATGTGATCTTAACATGCCTAATTCCAATTGGTCCTCCATAAACCTTAGTGAGATCAAACCATAACAAGAATCAGGGTGTGAATGCACCAAAACTTTATTTTTGCAGAAAATATCCTTAAACCATACATAAACCAAAATTATGTCTATATCATAAAAGCATTAAAAATTCACAAACTCCCACTAAAACTGAACATCACTTAATGACATGACACCCATATGAGCAGTGTGCTCATGAAACTTTTTGGGTGGTAGTCCCTTAGTAAGCAGATCAGCAACCATGGAGTTTGTTCCAAAATGCTCTATAGACAATTGTCCACTCTGAACTCTTTCTTTAACAACAAGGAACTTGATCTCTATGTGCTTCGACTTTGTCGAGCTCCTGTTGTTGTTGGAAAATAGGACTGTCGGTTTATTGTCACAACATAATCTGAGTGGTCTTTCAATACCATCCACTATGCGCAGCCCCATGACAAAATTTTGCAGACAAATTCCATGATTAGACACCTCATAACATGCTATAAACTCTGCCGCCATAGCAGCAAATATATATAGCCCGACGTAGATTTCATACTATCTTGGCATCTAGTAAAATCAGAATCAGTATACCCAATGATCTCAAGCTGGTCTGACCTCTGATTTGTGTGCATATAGTCTTTTGTTCTTTTTAAGTATCATGTGACCCTTTTGGCTGCTTTCCAATGGTCTAATCCGGGATTACTTAAGTATCTGCCCAGCATCCCTATAATGTACGCAATATCTGGCCGCATACAAACTTGAGCATACATTAGACTCCTTACAGCTGATGCATAAGGAATCTTTTGCATTTCCTTTTCTTTAAAGTCATTCTTAGGACACTAATTGAGACTAAACTTGTCTCCCTTAACCATAGGGGTATCACCAGGTTTACAGTCTTGCATGCCATATTTGAGAGTAAGAACTTTCCATGGCTTGACGTAAGTTGATCGGATCATCTTCCATCACTCCAATGTCAACCTCATGTTCTTAGCAAAATACAAAATAATCATCTTGTATTGCACTTCTCTTTTCTCTCGTGGATCTCCTTAATGGCATAGGTTCTTAAGGAATAAGAATAAGAGTTTGTTCTTCTGGAACAAATTCCTGCATGGGGGTTTCTTGAACAATGCCAACATCTGTGGGAATATCAACATACTCCTCTTTAAAGACAAAGTCCCTAACCGTATCTCCCCCTGCAAACTCGACATCCTCAAAGAACAGAGCATTTCCTGATTCAAAAATCAACTTACTTGTGGGATCATAAAACTTGTACCCCTTAGATCTTTCAGAGTATCCAATAAAATAGTAACTCACCATCCTTAAGTCCAATTTCTTTTCATTTGGCCTATAAGGCTTTGCTTCAGCTCGACAACCCCAAACATGCAAGTGTTTTACACCAGGCTTTTTACCAGTCCAAAGTTTGTACGGGGTTTTTGTGGCTGCCTTAGTTGGAACTCTGTTAAGGATATATCCTACAGTCTTAAGTGCTTCTCCCCAGAGCGATTCTGGTAAGTTATAATGACTAATCATATTCCTTACCATGTCTTTAAGCATCTTGTTTCGTCTTTCAGTAACACCATTCATAATGGGCGAGCCCCGGCATAGTGTACTGTGAGACGATATCGCATTCCTCTAGGAATTTAGCAAATGGCCCTGGATGTTGTTCACTTGAACCGTCATATCTACCACAGTATTCACCACCACGGTCAGACCTAACGCTTTTGATTCTTTTGTTGACTTGGTTCTCAACTTCAGCCTTATAATTTTTTGAACACATCCAACGCCTTTGCTTTTTCACTAATGAGATAAACATAGCCATATCTTGAAAAAATTGTCTATGAACATTATATGACATTGTTGACCATTCCAAGCAACTGTACAGAATGATCCACAAATATATGTATGTATAAGTTCTAAGACATCTGAAGTCCTATTGGTCTCAAAATTCCTTTATTGGTTTGTTTCCCCTTTATGCAATTGACAAGAATTTCATCTGACAAAAGTCTATCTATTCTCCATCTAGAGATATGACTCAATCTCTTGTGTCATAATGTAGTTGAATTCTCATTGGTCAATTTTCTCCTTATGCCTCATGTACTTAATTGCAAGGTTTCATTAAATGAAGCAATTGTATCAATAAAATAAATATTATTATATCATGATAAAGAACCAGAACCAACCAATTTTGAATCATGAAACAAACTAAAATTTCCATTTCTAAATGAACTAGAGTAACCAAATTATTCCAATTAAAAGAAAAATCAAATTCCATCTAAAATTCGTACAATAAATGTTTCATCAAGATTCAAATAAAATCCATTATTTAATAATAATTTAAAATTTTCAATTGCCTCAACTTCCACTGTCTTGCCGTCACCCACATAGATGTATCTTTCACCATCATTTGGCTTTCGGCAATTCAGACAACCTTGCATAGACACACTGATGTGAGTTGTGGCACCACAATCTATCCACCATGTAACATCTCGAAAAATTCAACCCAATAAGTATGAACGTGAGAGATTTAATTAGAAAATTTTCTTCTTGGGGAGAATTGTAACGTTGTGATTTTCCTAATTGTATGATTAAGTGTTTGATTAATAATGAAAGAGCAAACTAAATTTAAATTATGTTGATTGATATAATAATTAACTTAAGTTCTATGTTTTGTTATGGGCCATAGTGTTATTGTGAATTTTTTTGGACTTTTACGTGAGTTCCGTAAGTTGTAGAAAAATAAAATAAAAGAAGGGGGTGCCTTTAGAGGAAAATAGGTGTCAATAGTAAAATTGCAAAATTATCACAAGTCCAACGTTCAAAGGTTGGTGATTCTTCCAATTTCTTCATTTTCTTCTTCCTTCCTCCCGAAGCTTTCTTCTCTCTTTTTTCTTCTCCTGGCCGAGGCACCCTACAAGGGAGGAGGAGGCCATTGTTGAAAGCTTAGAAGCTTTGCATGCAAGCCAAGTGTTGCCCCAACATCCTCTCTACCTTGTCTTCTACTCTCCTCTGGCTGAAACCCCCATTGAAGAAAAGGAACCATGGCTGTGTACTGAACCTTGTATGCAAGCTAGGTTATCATCTATCCATCCTTCCAGCATCAAACTCCCTTCATCCCCTTCCTCTCCTCTTCCTTCTGTGGCCAAGCATCAACCAAGGTGAGGGGAACTCTTTGTGGATTTAAGCTTTATTCTGTACATGTGGTTGAGGGTTAGGGGTCTCAACCACATCTTGTATGCATGCCCCTTCCTTGGTTGTTGTGTGTGTTTGTTTGAATGCTTGAATGTGAAAAGTTGATTAAATGGATTGAAACCCTTGGCAGTGGCTGTGTGAGTGCATGTCCTGGCCTTAGTGTTGTTTTTCTTCTTTTGAAACTGAGTGGGAAGGCCCCTGGAACAAGGAAATCCATGCCCAATTTTCGTAAAATTAATTGATGAAGGTTGCATGTTGAAAACAAACCCCAAAATAATGTAACAGTGGCTGTTAGGTTCGAGTGTCCCTGGACAGCTCCCACGATTTTGTGATTTTTGGAAGATCTAACCGTTGGTTTTTTACCAAACTTGTTTTGAATGAAAATAGACGCAAAAAAGTAACAACTTTTATTTTGACACCATGGAGAGAAAACCTCATCTTGAAGTTCATCCGTGGCTTTCAAAATGGCTGTTCTGTTTTCAAGTTTCCCTGGAACATGTCTCGGTTTTTCTCAAATTTCCACTTGTGTGCTTAATGTTTCCTTTTCGTTTTTTAACCCTTAAAAACTAGACAAAACAATATTTCTAACCATATAAATTACAAAAATTATCATGTCCAGTTTCTAAATTAACTTTTTAAAAAGAAACAGGGCAAGGGTTTTTGAGCTGTGTTTTGAGTCTGAAACTTAGGCTGTTAGAAACAAATTTACTGGGAACAATAGCGAAATAATTTGGGGTTAAGGGTTACCTTTTTATAAAGATAAAGATGTTACCTTTCTAATGTAAAAATTTCAGCTCAAAAAAAGTTTGGGAAGTGGGAGAAATTTACATTTCTTTGAGCTATGTTCAGTGAGCACTCAAAATCCAGGGCTGCTGACTTAGAAAATTTTATAAAAATTTTCTAGATGTTTATTTTATAAGTGGAATACCTTTCTGTAAACTATATTTCAAGAGCTTCAATTTGATATAAAAAAATTTAAATTCCGAGGTCATTTGCTTGTATCAGTGAGAGCTCACATTCAGTACTGCCAATGAAAATTTGACTAAATAGTCAAATATGATTGTTAACACTTGCATTTTTGCCACTTTACCTTCAATTAATATTTTGATTCTGTGAGATAATGGATAGAATACAACCACTATTTTGATTGATTCATTCAAGTCTTAGGGAGGAAAACCTTGAGTATTTAATATTTGAAAGTGTAATTTTCTCTGTTTTGGTGATACGGTCTGTTGACTGTAGTTTGAATCTTGTGGTGAAATTGTTTGTTGGTGTGATGTGTTTACAAGACTTGACGCGAGTACTTGTAATAACTGGAATTAATTTCTAGTGTCAATAGCAGGATTGCTATTCAAAGATAAATATCTTTCTTTTTTATCAAATCATAAGACATTTGAGAGGGTTAGGAATATATAAAACATAATAAAATTGTCCGAATCATGGTGAGAACCGAAAGGAGGAAGGAACCTCCAGCGCTAAGTCGTGTGAGACGGTTGAACAAATGTGTTCATGGACAAAGTTTGAATGGACAATTGTGAAAGAGGTTGTGTGGGGGCTTCAACTGTGGTGAGCGATATGCTCGTGAGGAATGGGGTTGGAATGTGTGACCACTGTGGTGGTGGAGAGTGGATCTCCATATGGTATGTCGGGGACATACGTCGTGGAAGACCGCCGTTCAATACCTTTGGTAGTGAACCCACACCAACCTATAAGAGATGAACCCGATGAGAGGGAGTGGTTGAGGAGTTAGTCCTCAGAGATTGGATGACCTCACAGAGTGGTACCTTAGGTGTGCTCGCTGACTTGCTATTTCTTGGGGATCTGGCACCGAGTTTGTGGTCGTGCTTCCACAGTGCCAATTTGGCAATCCCGACAAATGCGAGGCACAACCGTGGTAGTGAGAGCCCTGCCATTGTACGGTGGTGAAGGGTGTACTCCCAGCAAGTCATCCGACTTAAAAATGTGTAAGACCACTGAGTTCTGGGAGTTCCAGTGGCAGCTTGCCAGTGTGAAATAATTTACAAGAATAGCTGTGGAAACAAATAGGTTTCGGGTGTGACCGTTAGATAACCACATCGTGGTGGCTAGTAGGATTGTGTATGTGACTGTGAAGTCATTTTGTGTGTACTGCTTGATGAAGTAGAGAGTTCACCCTCTGTTTATTTTTCTTTTAGGAACTACCTGTAGAGGTCATAAAGACGTTATCTTCATTAGCTTCGTCACTTTTCATTTGGAGGTTGGTCTAACATGCAGGGTTGGGTTTAGAGATGACTGCTCTGAGACTAGGTTGTCCCTTTTTATGTATTTGAATATGGTAGACTTAGGTTTCAGATTTATGGTATGTACATTCAGCTTTCGTACTCTATTACCCTATGTATTTGGAATACCCTTTGGAAATGTAGATATTATTATTACTCTGGAAAATATTTGGGTTATGACATTCTCTATTTCATGTATATATGTATAGACAAAGTTATTTACTTTATTTATTTTATTTTACTCACTTTAAAATGTATATTTATATTTAAGGTGATGATAAGCAACTTCCAAAATTAATTAATGAAAATTTTTAAAAATTTAGTAAAATTACGATCTATGTTTTATTAACTTCATAGTTTTTTGGAAAAGTTAAAGTTAGCTAACATGCCTATTGACTTAAAATAAGTTTGTAAATGAGAATATATGTAAAACCAGATTTAGGGTGTTACACACCAAGTGTATTTAGGCAGTGAAACTAAATTAACCTTAGAACAAACCAAATTAAGAAGCATACCCTCTTTAGCACGCCATGCTTGATAGTTACTACAATGCTTCTTTACATATCCTGCAGCTTCCTTATCCTTCTTCCTTTTGAGTCCCTTGCCCATATTCTTCATTGAAATTGGTTTTTCCAAGAGCGTATATCTATCTTAACCTTTTTGTTCCTCACAAACCCCTTTTCAATATCCGCAAGGAACTCTTTAGCCATAGTTATCTTTTCAGATATTGTGTCCCTAAATGTTTCTGGAATGGTCCTTTTCATGATCATCATACTCATGCGATTTGTCCTCTCCCACCTTTCCATCTCCCTCTTATTTTCAAAGGTACTCTGATCCATAAGTGGTGAAGGATAGTCAACCCTTAACGCAAGGTAGAGATCCATTACCCCAAGAACTATCATTACATTTTCTTTCCAGGACTTGAAGTTTGAGCCATTTAACATAAAAACAAAATTGATGTTGGTAGAAATATTTGTAGGATCATTCATAGCCGAATAGAGAACAATAAATAAACACAATATGCTCAAATAAATCTTAAAAACCAAAGTATTACTAAATTCAAATAAAGGTAAACCCTATCTCAAGATATCAGGAATCCGTTAACATTTTATCTTTGGACAAAATATTAACTTTTCAGTGTTAGAATGGTTGCTTTTGAACAATAACAGCCTTCATGGGGGTTTTCTATCATCACTAAGAAATTTAAAGCGTCTCTTAATTTTGGATCTATGAGAAAACAATCTATCTGGGATTATACCATCATGGATGGGGAACATTTTCTCCCCAATGCAAATTCTAAGGCTACGTCAAAATAGGTTGAATGAAACAATTCCTTCACTACTCTGCCAACTTTCTGTGTTGCAAATCTTAGACCTTTCAAACAACAACTTGATGGGCTCGATCCCTCGTTGCATTGGAAATCTAACAAGAATGATTTTAGGAAAGAATTATGTCAATCAACCTAGTAACGAGAGCACATCAAGAGGTTAGAGTGGTCGTGAAAGGAAGTGAACTTAAATATACCAGAAATCTAAAACTGGTAGTCAACGTGGACTTGTGAAAATAACAATTTGACTAGATCTATTCCTGATGGAATAACATTGCTTTCTGCATTGCATGGCTTAAATCTATCATACAATCATCTGTCAGGACATATCCCTAGAAGGATAGGGGACATGAAATCACTAGAATCTCTTAAGACCTCTCATGACCAAATTTTAGGCACAATTTTAGACAGCATATCTAGTTTAAATTTTTTAAGCCGCTTAAATTTGTCCTACAACAACCTTTCTGGGCCAATTCCCAAAGGATATCAATTGTCAAGCCTTGATGATCCTTTTATTTATACTGGCAACCCATTTCTCTGTGGACCCCACTGCCAAATGAGTGTTACGTTGATGATTCTAAACATGGCAGTGAAGTTGAAGATGAACATGGCAAAGAGGATAAAGTAGAGAAATTGTTGTTTTACTTTGTCATTGCACTTGGCTATGCTGCTGGATTTTGGACTGTGATTGGAAGCTTATTGTTGAGTACAAGATGGAGACATGCTTACTTTCAATGCATTGATGAGACAACGCATAGAATAAATGTAACGTTGGCAATACAACTAGCAAGGTATAAGAAAAAGATGTACAGGGTTGCTGAGTAACAAGTGTCTTTAGGTTTTGGCTTAATTGCATTTTTGTCCTCAAAATTTTATAATGTTGTGAATTTTGTCTCCCAAAATTCTTTTTTGGTGAATTTTGACCCCAATTTACAAAAACATTGCGAATTTTGCCTCATGTAGAAAAATCGTCACAATGAAGACATTTTGTAATGGTTTTTTCCTTTAAACGGCCACAATCAAGACAATTTTGTGATGGGTTTTTAAGTAGGGGCAAAATTTGCAATGCTTTGTAAATTGGGGGACAAAATTTGCGAAAAAAAATTTGGAGTAGAATTTGCGACATTGCGAAACTTTAGAACAAAAAGTGTAATTAAAGTTTGGTGTTTTATATATCTGTTTTATGCCCTTGGAAGATTTTAAGTTTATTTTGCTTAGGGGTGTTCATGGATTGAATTTTTCAAAGTCCAATCCAAATCCAATTTTTATCCAATTAAACGGATTGGATTTAAATCCATATCCATTTAATTGGATAAAAATTGGATTGGATTTTTTTGAAACCGGTTAAAAGCGGTTTTAAAATTGGTTTATAGTTCAAAACCAATTTGGTTCTAAATGTAGTTTTAAACCATAAATCGGTTTTCGTCAGACCCTGCTTGGGGCTATTTTTTGCCAACTTCAACCAGGATTGTTTTCGATCGACCTCGCCTAGGGTTATTTTTAACTGAGGCAGTTTTCAGCCGACCTCGATCAAGGCTATTTACGTCCGATGTCGGCTAGGGTATTTTTGGCCAACCTCAGCCAAGGAAGTTTTCAGCCAACATCGGCCAAGGCAGTTTTTGGCCGACCTCGGTCAGGGATGTTTTCAGTTGACCTCGACTAGGATTATTTTTGGCTGACGTCGGCTGAGATAGTTTTCGCCTAACTTCGATCAAGGCTATTTATGGCTGATCTCGGCTAGGGTATTTTCACCAACCTCGGCCGGGGAAGTTTTTGGCCGACATCGGCTAGGGTTATTTTCGGCCTACGTCGGCTAGGGTTATTTTTGGCCAATGTTAGCTAGGGTTATTTTTGGCCAACGTTAGTCGAGACAATTTTCGGCCGACCTTGATTAAGTCTATTTTGGTCGATCTCATCTACGGTATTTTTGGCCAACCTCGACTGGGAAAGTTTTTGGCCGACATTGGCTAGGGTTATTTTCGACCGATGTTGGCTAGGGTTATTTATGGCCGATGTTAGCTAGGGTTATTTTCGACTGACGTCGGCTAGGTTATTTTTGGCCGACGTCGCCTGAGACAGTTTTCGGCCAATCTCGGCCGAAGAAGTTTTTGGCCGACGTTGGCTAGGTTTATTTTCGGCCGACGTCGACCAGGACAATTTTCGGCCAGTCTCGATTAGGATATTTATGGGCGACATCGATTAGGGAAGTTTTCGGCCAACATCGGCCAGGGTAGTTTTTGGTCGATGTTGGGCAAGGCAATTTTCAACCGATGTCGGCCAAGGCCATTTTCGATTGACTTCAGCCAAGGGCTATTTTCAACCGACGTCGACTAGGGTTTTTCCAATTGACCTTGGCGACCTCGGCCGAGGTTGTTTTTGGACGACCTCAGCCAGTATTATTTTCGGAAGAATGCTATATCATTCGAAAAACACTTGTGGTGGACATGAGTTTTGGATTTTAAAATCCAAACAAATATCCAATCCATATCCAAATTAATTGGATTGGATTTACAATCCAAAAAACTTGATTTGGATATTAAACCAATCCATTAAAATGGATTTAAAGTGGTTTGGATTAGGTTGGTTATGGATTGGTCTTATATAATTGGATTTTTTGAATAGCCCTAAATTTTTGCTTGCTTAGAAGTTGCTTCCCCTCTTGTTAAAAACTAATAATTTGCAATGCCAACTGTGTACTGCCGTATTATTCTAGTTCAGCTAATAATTTGCAAATACAAGCTTTTGACTTTCCTATTCATCAATAATCCGAGTCTTGCTTTATTTGGAGGAAGCTGGTTTGAGGGGAAAAAAAAAATGACAGCACAAGCACCACTTGACATACCCAATTATATGTGTTTGGTACCCGAAAAAAAAGTTATTGATCATTTATTGACAAATGATTTTATGATAAACATTTAAAAGGCAAGTGATGCCCCTATCATAATGTAACAGTAAACTTTGGATCGCTTTCTAAGCGTACCAATTTTTCTTCTCCATACACTTTATTCACTATATGATTCCGCTGTTTAAACAAATTTTCAGTCTCTCCTGAAAAGCAATAAGTAAGTGTGATGGACTGATGGTGCAGAAATTTAATACAAATTTATGACGTCTCTTTCAGGAAGAAGATTCTTTCCATTTCTTTCGTTACTATGCTTTTAAAAAAATAAATGAAATAATGGAGAAATATATAAGGCTTTTTGATCGTACTAGTATTAAAAAAAAACTATTTTCTAAAATAATGTAGAAAAAAAAGTATTTATGAGAGTGGGATCATTTTTGCCACGTCAAAATAAGAAGCGCCAACTTATAAAGTATTTCATGTGCATGATTCTCCGCTCCATTGGAGGCGCCAACTTTGGTGATGTTTCATGCACTTAGTTCGTGACTACATTGTGCAGTGTGTGTTGCTACGTCTCAGGCAGCATTTGTCTTGTCTTGTGCAGTGTGTGTCGTGGTGTTGTGCTGCAGTATGGGTGGCACCAACTGCATGAGTGCTTCATGCACCACATTTAAATTTTACATGCAGAGTAGTGTGTGTATATATGGGGTTCGTATGCATTGTTAAACTTGCAACCAGTGTAAGAAAAACACAAACACAAGTTAGTATTTGGAGAGCTGCTTCTTCTTCTTCTCTTCGTGGTTTCAGGTGGCCATTGTTCCTCAAATATTTGTTGACATTCGGAATTATATAATGAAAAAAGTTACATGTACACCCAAAAACCTATTAGACACCTAGTAAAAAAAAAAAAAGACAGAAAAATATATGTACGATAGGATTTATGATGTGATAGGAAGAGAGGGATAGAAAGAAATGAGAGATGTTGGTAGGGTGTTAAAAATAATGAAGTGTTTGTCTATCATTACTCTTATATAATTGTGCTCAAGAATTTGTTGGCCTCATTTTAGGTAGCAACGCCTAATTCAAATAATAGTTTTATCCAATCTCCTAGTTTATTAATTTTGTTAATATATAGATATGTCTCTTAATTAAAGATATGATTGATGCCACGCTCGTCCACTAGAGTATTTAAACATTGAGTGGAAGAAATGTTTTTTTTTTTTACATTTATTTTGAAACAATATTTATTGACGTGTGGATATTTATAATTTGATGTTTAGATAAAAAAAAAATTATTACATAAAGTTTGAATCATAAACTTTTGATACTTTTTATTATTAAAAGATATTTGTGTGTTTTTTATTAGATAAAACGTAGATAGTCCCAGGTTCAAGATAAAATTTGATAATAAAAAAATATTAAAAACATTGGTGTCTCCCCCAACTAGATAGGGAGAAGAGGAAAAGGAGATGCATGTTCGTTAGTCCTTCACAGATTGAATGTGTGTCTCCCCCATTTTCCATAATAGATTTTGACCATGTATGCATTAATTCCATTTAGCTAAATTCCATCTCAAAGAACTCATTACTGATGTAACATGTCTGGCAGTCAGTTCAGTCAATCTAGTACTGCTAGAAATTAGGCCATGGAAGAAAAAATTATACATAAAATTTGTGGGGATGTATTGTATTACTGAGAATTATGTGTTGTTTAACTGATAACAATACATGCTCATCCATAACTCAACAAGAATGAAAAGAAAAGATTGTGTTGAATACTTGACTGCAAAAAACTGTCTTTGGAAGCCTACGTGCATGCAGCACAAAATGAGCTACTTCCCCTACGAGTTGTATCCAAGTTCTCTTTGAGCAAGCTCAAGCAATTTGGTTTTCGAATTGCTTTGGAAACCAATTCAAAACCAGTTTGGTTTTCGAATTGGTTTAAACTGGTTTGGTTCAGATCCAATTGATTAATGTTGTACAAATGGTTTGGATTTAAGAACCGATCTATTAAAATGGTTCAGTCCAGTTTGGTTTTTTGAATAAACCAAACCATGTACAGCTGGTATGGGTGGTTCCATTTTCACTCCTCCCTCGCTTTCCAGTTTCCACTCTCTTCCCATCCAAATTTCCAACCTGAATCTGTTCCCTTCACCCTTATCTGCAACCAATTCCCTTGCAAACTCACTACTTCGTCACCCTCCCAATTCTTAGCTCCTTGTCTTTACTCATGCTCTGTAAAATAATCCCATTTCCTGTCTCTCTTGAATTTTCTACCATTTTTTTTACCCTTTAGTGATATACTGAATATTTTGTTCCAATCCATCTTTCCACTTAATAATCTGATCCTCTTACTCTTTCTTACAGTCCTAATTGATGCATATTTTTGGTACCAATGCAAAATTTACCAGTTGGACAAAATACATAAAAGGTTCTTCAAATTAGCAAATGAAGGAGCGCCATGTTCATGTACCTATCCCCTTAAATCAATACAAAGGGAGGCGCATTTATCACAACAAAAAGCAGTATTTATGACTAACACTATTGAGATAATTATATTCATTAGTTCTGTAGTCACAGCAAATAACAGGCCGGGTGCCAGTAACAAAGCCCTTCAGTTGAGCTCAGCCCAATCGGCTTATACAATATTTTGGCTAATGCTATTTCCACTCCCTCTTTCAGCTAATGCACTCCCCTTTTATATATTTTTCTCCAAAAATACCCTCTTTCTGAAAAATAGATTCCAGAATTTTTTTACACTCCCCTCTTTCCAAAATCTAATTTCTAAAAGACAATTCTTATTTCTCCACCAAAAGCAAACCCAGATAGCTACGGTTGCTCTACTACTTTGTCTTTCTCAATATTAAAATATTTTGAATAAATTACACAGATCTCTCTTAAAATTTTCATTTATTACATTTTATATCTCTCGGTTTCTTAACATTACTTTTAATCCATTAGTTAAACTGCGTCAAGCAATCAGTTAGTTATATTATAAATAAATATTTTTTGAAAATCCCAGATTACCCTTCTAAATTTTGGAAAAAAAAAAAGTTACGAAACCCTATCATTGAGGCGGCGGCGCAATGGGAGGTGGAGGAAGATGTTCCTCTCCGGTGCGGCCACTGCCAGGCCCTCATTCTTGAAGTCGCACTTGTTCTTCAACACCCACATCCTCTCCGACTTCAAGTTCTTGACCCCTTGATTTTTCTCTGTCACTGTCATCCTCTCTGACCTTGGCCCCGTGTTCCGCTTCCTCGCGCCATCGCATCCGAGTCCCGCGAAGAAGACAAGGAAGAATTGTTTGTTCACCACGGTCCGATTTTGGTTTGAGGTTCCCCAAATTGTTGGATTTTTTTTTAGCTTGCTATTGCTTTCTTGGTATTTTTCCAGTTTCGTCGAATGTTGCTTGTTGTTTCCTGGGTATTTTTTTTCCAGTATCGTCGAATTTTGCTTGCTATTGTTTCCTGGTTTTTTTTACTCAAATTCAAAAAAAAAAAAATGTTCAATTTTCAGTATCGTCGATCTTTTTTTGTTTGTGCATGAAATCTTTCTAATTTGAATGTGATATTTTTAAATTGATTTTTAATCTTTTTCTTTTGTTTCTCTCTAGTTGATTTTATAAAAAAAAAAAAATTAGAATGAAGACCATAAGGGAATTTCTCCATGTCAAGAAATGGAGTCACCATAGGAAGATGCAGTAGATTGCTTTAAACACAAAAAACATGAATGGTTGCAATTCTAATTTTGATGGGAATGGTATTTCCGTGGAAGTTTTTGCCATATATCTTCCACGAAAAAACTTGAAGCTAAAATGTGTGGATGAACACAATCAGGATCCCATGTCTTCAAAAAAAAAAAAAATTGTTCACAGATTTTTTTTTCTCAGGTTGCCTAATGGTAAATGAGGAAGATGAGGGTATTTTGGACAAAATTTTTCATTAAAAATCATCTGCAACTCACTTGACACCTACTAACTAACGTTTTAAATGTCATTTACGTCTAAGGGGGGTCAATGTAACGAAAGTTAAAAAATTAGAAGTTTTTTTTTTGTAGACTTCAAAAATTGAAGTGTGTCAAGTGTAATAAGCGTAAACCTCAAGGGGGGTCGGTGTAATTTACTAAAATATTTTTCTTCTAATTTTTGTAAACCTTTTTTCCAGGTTGCTTAGTTTTGCTTTAACACTCTCCAATTGATAAAACAATTTAACAGAGTTAAGTGCTATAGAATTATAAACATTATAACAACAAGATTCACTAATTCAATGTTACCCACTTGCCCCAAAGTATAGAAGAAGTAATTTGATTAATGATTTGATTTAAATTATACTTTTAGGAACGGTATGGGTGCCATGCAATGATGCTGGAAACAATTGTAGCTACTCTGGGAATGGTGGAAAGGGTGATGTTGCATAAGAAGTATCTAAGGAAGTTTCAGAAAAGTGGGGGATTGGATCAACGTATTGCTTGAGGAAGCAGGGAATGAGAGGATGCACCTGATGACCATGGTAGAGCTTGTGAAGCTTAATTGGCACTAGAGGCTGCTGGTTATTATTCTACAAGGAGTTTTCTTCATTGCCTTCTTTGTGTAAAGTGGCAAATAGGTTTGTTGGGTATTAGGGTATGATTTCATATAGTCAGCATTTTAATGCAATTTAGAGTGATAAAGTTGAAAACATCTCAATAAAGAACAAAAGAATTGTTCTCCGGAGATTATATTCCGGGAAGAGGGTAGTGTAACTGAATAAATTCCAGAATCTATTTTCTAGAAAGAGGATATTATTAGGAAAACAAATTAAAAGGGAAGTGCATTAGCAAGAAGGGGGAGTGGAAATAGCAATTGTCCAATATTTTCCTTTCTAAGTTCTTATGTGGGCACTGCAATTGCATCGCCTTTGTAATCTTTACACAACGGAAATATGTTTTTGTTGCATATTAATTCAAAATACACAACAAAAACTTGTTTCCACTATGTATTTTAAATTGCGATAATTCATTTTTATTATTGTCTGCAAGCACTACCAATATTAACAACATTAACCATATCAATTATCAATATTAACAATTCTTAATAATTGTGTAATGTTATTTCAATACCAAAACTAATATCAAATTTCATACAAAATAAGTATAATAAACTATAAATATGTACGAGATACATAAACTAAAATAGTACAAACAAAGTGAGAAACCAAACATAAATAATAGAAAATAATTGCAGTTCTCCTGACTTTTCCTCCTTATCCTCCAATATGTTCACCTTGTTGATGTGTTTGGCTGTGCGAGCGTTAATTTATCTTGTGTGATGCAATAGGCATCATTACCTACAGGATCCATCTTTATAGATGATGACGTCACTCTATATTCTGCACTATCTTCTCAAACGAGGCCTACAAATAATGAAGATAAGTAGTATAACAAACATAGACACAAAGATAAATAGATAGATAAATACCTAGCAATCATATCATGAGAATCAATAGATGAAGACTCTGGCTAACTACCTCTTACGAACTGCACAAGAACTCAAGGAGCGCCTCGTAGAGGATCTCCCTATGAATGGGCAATGATGTATGGATGAGAGACCTCCTAAATAGAAAAGGGTAAAAGTCTATGGCCTATCAGGCTCAGTGGTAGGCTTAACAACCTCAATAACAACCTAAGGAGCAACAACTAGCTCCTCTAGTGTATTAACAAGCATTGTAGCACCATTTTGTCTCTACGGTTGCTCTTTGCCTTACTCTGGGAGTCGAGGTAGTGGGTGGTGTTCGCCTAGCCCTAGATGCACTTGGGACATTAGTGACATCAATCGCTCTATGATTTGAACTCCTGCCAACTCTACGATTAGGACTGGAAATGAGTCGAGCTGAGTGTGTGTGTGTGTGTGTGTGGATAGATAGATAGATATAGATTGAGCTAGTTCATAAACCTATCAAATCAAGTTATATATAGCTCAAGTTCATATTGTTTATTTAACGAGCTCAACTTTTAATTCAAGTTCAGCTCATTTGGTTCATGAACCAAGTTCAATAAGTCAATTGTCAAATCGAGTTTCGAACTATGTTTGAGTTGGTTCGGTTCATTGTTAGCCTTATCTACAACTATCAGTTACCATACGTGGTGGCATTTTGTACCTAAAAGTTTAACAATATGTAGTTTAGTTCAATAAAAGTATAAAAGTCTCTCCACTATAAAAACAATGTAAGCCAGGAAAATACTACAAATTGTCTAATATGTGGATGTCTTGCGTAAAAATTAACATATTTAGTTATTTACATGTAACACAAATCATGAAGTTATAAACATTTTGTCCTAAACTAAATATTGTCCAAAATAATAAATATTACCCTAAACTAAATATTGTCCCAAAATAAATATTGTCCTAACCTAATGATTGACCTAAACCAAATATTGTCCTAAAATAAATATTGTCCTAAACTAATTAGGATATTATTAAATTATCATGAATCCAATAATTGTCATGAAAAAAACTAAAAATAAAATAAAATTGTTGGATACACAACATAAGCATCTTTCTATTGTGTAATAGGTTTTGATACATAATAGAAACATGTTTCCATTGTATATCAGGTACAACAGGAATATATTTATGTTACATTGAAAACACGAAAAAAAGGGGCGAGTTGAAGCTCATCTGGCATCAAAGGCTTGCAAATGGGTAAGCCCAAAGATGGCGACAACGCAACAACAACGACACGACGATATGCAAGGTGGGTGACAGAGGTAGGAGTAAGAAGGAAGTTTTTTTTTTTTAAAAAAAAAACGGGGGGTTTTGGGGGGGGGGTTAAGAGGAGGGAAATAATTGGGTATATTTGTGATTTCAATTTTTTTGTAAACAATGGAGTAAATTTAGAAAACCAAATGGTGTTGGAATAGCAATACTTGCTGAAGTTACTAGGCCATGCCTATTTGTATTTTTCTGGCCTTACATGTTTTTTTTTTTTTTTTGTTATTTTTTGAAGACACCCTTACATGTTCATATTTGTATGTTGTCAGGCTTCGCTCATTTATGCCTCTAATTAATGTTTTAAATGTTCTTCGGCTTGACTCTTAAATGACTCTTTAGTAGTCAATATTATTATTTTTGGACTATATATACAAAATCATAAGAATAAAGTCATGGATGACATGAATTATTCAAAATTAAAATAAGAATTATGTTTTTGGTCCCTTAACTTTTTGTGATTTTCACTTTTAGTCCTTACATAAAAATGTTAATGTTTTTGGTCTGTATACTTTTCCTTTGTTAACATTTTTAGTCATTCCTATCGAGTAATAACATTAATTGATGATGTAACAGTTACGTTGGTAGCCTAATGACTTGTCACACATTATCAAGGAATCAGATGAGGGCAGTCACATGTAATTTTATTTTTTGTTATAAACTGTGTTTTTAATCTCTTATCTATTTAAACCAAATGATGATTTCAGACTAGTTAATGAGAGATTAAAAACACAATTTACCATAAAAAATTACATGTGATTATTACGTCAAACTCCTTAATAACGTAACAAGTCACTCAACTGCTAATGTGGTTGTTACATCATCAATTAATGATGTTATTTGACAACAAATACTATAATTGTTAACATAGGAAAAATATAGAGACAAAAAGAGTTAAAAATTTTGTTTAGGGTCTAAAAGTAAAATTTGTAAAACAGTTTATGGACTAAAAACACAATTAACCCTTAAAATAACTACATGAGTTAAACCAAATATTTTTAACCTAACATAACTTTAATCAAAATCAAATATTTTTGTAAATAGATAACTTTTCCAAATGATAGAAATGAATAGGTTGTTAGTATTAACAATTTTTGGATGAACTACTTGTTGGCTTGTGAAAACCTTAATTATGTCATATGGAACACTTAATTACATAATGAAAATTTAGTTATTCTTACATTATTAAAAATAAAAAAAATCAAAGATCTTTTTTTTATATCTTCATAAAAAATAAAAATAATATTAAAACTAGTCAACCCACAAATACTTTCTAAGGTAATATGTTTTTTAGGGTTCTAAGGAAATATGTTACTTAGATTTTTCATTTGCATTTTGAGATACGTATATGTTGAGTTAAAAAAATATTTTTAAAATTTTTCCTTGTGTAAAAAGTAATAAGATTTGTTTTAAATAATAAAGATTCTTGTATTAAAAAATAATAAATTAAAAAATTAAAAAACTTATTTTCTTGCTTTTTTGAAAAAGAATAAATTATTTTTCTAAATTATATTAATTTTACACATTTTATTAGATATAACTATTTTAAAACAAATGTCGTTGGATACTAATATCTTCTCAATTTGTAATCTACTTGATCAAAATTTAGCATAAAAATATCATTTTCTTTTATTGAAAAATATGTTTTAATGTTTACTGAAAAATTATAAACCTTAGTGATGACCTCCTAATTAAATTTTTGAAGTATATATATTTTTTTTACTTTTAATTTTTCTGGTGCTATAACGAAACAAATAGAAATTATAATTAAGAACCACTGAAAGAGAAACAATACTCACAAATTATCATATTTAATTGAGAAAAATTTATTTTAGACATTTAACATAAAAGTGCCAATATATAAGTTTTTTTATTTATAAATATATTAAAATATCTTCAAATAAATATATTATACTGACGGGAGAAAAGAAAAATTAATGTAAAAAAATTTACCTTATAAAGCAGTTCACATTTAAAGAATAATTCAAGGTCCTTCCTCACAAAACATGAGCCTTATTATTATGAAAGATGGGAAACTAAGTTTCTATCAAGTTACTCAATAATGACAAGTATAATTATATATTATAAGAAAAAATATATCTTTCGTCCTTTTAAAATAGTTGAAATTCATTTTCTCTCTCTAAAATTTTTTGTTTGGTTTCGATTCCTCAAAATTCAAAACACATTGTTTTTGGCCCAAACATCTAACGCCATTAATGAATTGCTGACGTGACTAACAAAATGTTACATCAACACTGGGCATGTAGACATTTAATATATAAAAAATTATTTCTCTCTTTCTTTTTTCTCATTTTGATGAGAAAAACACTAAATGTGAATCTCACATATTTTTTTAATCCTTTCTCTCCACTTTCAAAGTAACCAAACAAATGAAAGAACACCTTTTCGTTAAGGAAGCACTGAGCATAGTCAAGCCAAAGTCAAGCAAAAGACATAAAAGGTTGAGCAACCTTTAATTAAGGGAATCTATTTGTCTGTTTTTCCACAGAAGCACTGACATAGTCAAGCCAACGGACTAATCTGCGATCGCCCCTTTGGCTTTTCTTTTCCATGGAAGCACTAAACATTGTATACCCAATGAAAGCCAAGCAACGATGATCAATAAATGTTAGAGGTAGTTACCAAGAATTGGTCCTCATTACTCATTAGGTTCAATTTTTTAAAATTTATTTTGATAAAATTTATTTTAAGAGAATTATTTTAGTAAAATCGATTATAGATTGATTTGTCTTAGAATGTAATATTTTAAAAAGAGAGCTAAGAAGACTTGATTTTACTTGGTTGGCAAAATAAAATTATTTTTTAATATAAACAAAATATAATTTATGAGCCTTATTCCTATAATTAATTCTACCTAATGAAAAAACTCTATATATTTTTTACTTCTAAAATTAATTCTACTCATCAAAACTATTAAAACCAAGCAAGAATGATCGATAAAATCAATTGAACCATGAACAAGATGAAAATTGGTAAAATAAACTAGTCAATAATTGGCCAAAAGGCCCAAAACCTGTATAAATTAGGCAACGATTGGTGAAAAAAAATTGATTTGAACTTGTCATTTAAACTCTTTGTTGTTTTATTAAGTTTTAAAAATTCTAAAGTATATTTTATATAAATAAAGACTCGTATATAATACTTACATATAGATTGCTATTATTTAATTATTTATTATGGATTTTTCATATTTTAGTAAATGTAATATATCCTTTTATGCTAATTTAAAAGTTTCCTTAATTTATTTTTCTGATAATTTTATACTAGTCTAATATCAAATATGCTATTTTGTAACTAAAAAAATCTAATATACTATTTTTTTTAACAATGTCAGAACTGAAAATTAAATCTAAATTTTCATGCATGTACTTCAAATCTCCACCATTAAACCGACCCAGTGGGTAATATACTATATAATAGTATAAAAAATATATTGACTAGTTAAAATAAACCATATCATAA
The DNA here is from genome assembly GCA_026413185.1 of Pueraria montana var. lobata. NCBI lineage: Eukaryota > Viridiplantae > Streptophyta > Magnoliopsida > Fabales > Fabaceae > Pueraria > Pueraria montana. The sequence continues at coordinate 8,051,470 of CM048647.1, forward strand.
ACTAGTACCTTCATCCCTTCATTGTCTGATTCAGTTTTAAAAATATTGTTACTTTCCACTAAATTAATTATTATCCATCATAACTAAACACAAATCACGAACCTAGTAAGGCTCCTTGTCGCATCCCCGCGTTTGGTGCTAACCAAAAAAATACTAGTGACTCAAAAAGAATTGATGATTATATTGCGTGATATTTAAAATGAATTGTCTTATAATAAAAGCTTGACCACTATAAAATTATTAATAAGTCTCCTCATTGCCACCCCTACGTTTGGTGCTAACCAAATAGATACCAGTGACTGAAAAACAATGATGATTAGATTTCGTGATTTTTAAAGTGAAATCTGTTATCTGTTATATAATAAAAGCTAGACCACTATAAAATTATAAATATTATCTCTACTCTTTAAAAACTTAACTAAATTTGAATGGTTTAGTTATGCGTAGGAAAATCATGTGTAAGTCCAATTGGAAAGGCACATATCCTCTATGTATAGATAAACTAGTTTCCCACCCGTGCATAGCACGGTATGTATTTTAATTTTAATTTTAATTTTATTTCTAATAATTAAAAATAATGTAATAATACAAAAAAATATTAAATAAGATAAAAATGAAAATTATTAAAAACAATGTATAATTATATAATATTATATTTTAGAAAACTTTTTTATATACAATTTTTTTTCAAACAAATTTAATTCCTTCATCACAAATTATGATTTTCTGCTAGATTTATTTTTCACTCATGAAATAATAACATACAATTAAAGTGGAAAAAATTGGCTTTGACAAAGAAAGTCAAACTTGAGATAAAGTTTATTCTTGATTTTTATTTATTGTTATAGCAAAATACACAAGAAGAGAAAATTGACGTCTTTGAAACTTCATTGAATTCATATGGTTGGATGGTACTAAATTCATTCTTGTTCTAGAGATGTATAATCTCAATCCCAATATGATTCACGATGGCTTCTAGGGTGGGAGATCTCATTAGGTCTCCCATGGTGGGAAAGAAATGTTGAGTGTACGATGAGTCGTTTTTTAATCAACGGTTATTGATGAGTGTGGACTACTGTGGAGATACTGCACTAGAGTATATTAAAAAAAAATAAAAAATAAGAGTGATCTAGTCTCCATCATTTTTCCCTTGCTGCTTCTATCCCCTTTTTCCGTTTACTGAAGCTTCATTACCTCCCTCTGGCTGTAACTTCTGCAAATCTCAGCGGTGACGAAAACAAAACACCAAACTGCTAAACCAGAGAATATCAACATGATATATTGTGGCACTTTCACAAAAATACCAATCCATAAAAAAAAATACAAATAAATTCAATTTTAATTAGAAAAATAAAAGAAAGATTAGAATGATGCAAACCCACCACCGAGAAATTTGAAAAAGTGAAAGACCTTTGTGGTGCAATCGTAATACAACACTTTCAATTGTGTTTGCCCCAATTGAACATAATATTATAAAGTTACAACAATTAATAATTAAATATATGGAAAGGAAACCTTACGGAACTCGAAATTGAAATCTTGTATAGAAGCGGAATTTTGAAATATCTAATGACTTATGTTTAAGTATTATAGGTACCAAACTGTCAAATGTTTCAATGGTATTGTATTTCTTAAGCTCAAAGCAATATATCTCTATGTGTATAACGCATCAAATTTATACCTATAATTAATTCTACCTAATGAAGAAACTATATATTTTTTTTTTTACTTCTAAAATTAATTCTACTCATCAAAACTATTAAAACCAAACGAGAATGATCGGTTCAACCAATTGAACCATGAACCAAGATGAAAACTGGTAAAAAAAAAAACTAGTCAATAATTGGCCAAAAGGCCCAAAACCAGTATAAATTAGGCAAGAATTGGTGAAAAAAAATTGATTGATTTGAACTTGTCATTTAAACTTTGAGAAATTAAAAGGATTATGCACTGATAGTGTAAAATAGTTTTACAGTATCATCTAATTATAACTCACTAAGTTTGTTGACTTTTAAAAAATTATCTTAAAAATCATATCAATAATGATTTATGATTGCATCACCATTAAACTCTTAAACCTTTTGTTGCCTTATTAATTTTTAAAAATTCTAAAGTATATTTATATAAAACCCATATATAAAACTTACATATAGATTGCTATTATTTAATTATTTATGATGGAATTTTCACATTTTAGTACATGTAATATATCCTTTTATGTTAATTTAAAAGTTTACTTAATTTATTTTTCTGACTAGTCTATTATCTAATATACTATTTTGTAACCAAAAAATCTAATATACTATTTTTGGTATGCACTGAAAATCAAATTTAAATCTTCATGCATCTACTTTAAATCTGCACCATTAAACTGACCGGTGAGTAATATATTATATAATATAATTAACACAGGCTTATTAAAAATTTTACTACCTTATTTTTATAGTCAATATAAAGAAATTTGATTAAAAAACAAAGAATTATATAGCACATTGAAAGAAATTTTAAAAAAGAGATAATTATAAAAGAAATTGGAAACTATAAAATTAAAAAAATAAATAAATAAGGGAAGATGTAACAATGTAACTTTAATTTTTTTAATATTAACTTTGAAAGCTGAAAAGTAAATTGAATTAAGGATATAGAATTATTGACAAAAGAGAGAAATATTTGAAATTAAAAAATGGAGTTAGAAAATCCGATAAAAGAAATATTAAAAAAATAATAGATTAGAGAGTATAAAATTTGAAAAAAAAAAATAATATATTACATCGAAAGAAATTTTGAAAAAGAGATAATTATAAAAGAAATTAGAAACTATAATTTTTTTTAAAAGAAAAAATAAGGGAAGATGTAATGATATAACTTTAATTTTTTTAATATTAAATTTGAAAATTGAAAAGTAAATTGAATCAAGAATTTGGAATTATTGTTAAAGAGAGAAATCTTTGGAATTAAAAAATAGAGTTAGAAAATTAGATAAAAGAAATATTAAAAAAAACCAAAAATATTAGAGAGTATAAAATTTGAAAAAAAAGAATTATATAGCACATCGAAAGAAATTTTAAAAAAGAGATAATTATAAAAGAAATTAGAAACTATAATTTTTTGTAAAGAAAAAAAAAGATAAGGGAAGATGTAATATTAATTTTTTAAATTAACTTTGAAAATTGAAAAGTAAATTGAATTAAGGATTTGAAATTATTTATGAAAGAGAGAAATCTTCGGAATTAAAAAATAAAGTTAAAAAACTGATAAAAAAATATTTTAAAAAATATAGCATCGGATAAATAAGTGAATGAAGGTAGTTATAGAAATATTGTAAATGTAGGGTAGTTACAAAAATTGATAAGAGCAATTTTAGGAAAAGTAGAAGAAGCAAATGCATGTTAGGAGAGTGAACTACACCACCCCATGAGATGAAAGTATTCACAATGAGGAAAAAATCTCTTAGTCATTTATATATATAAAGAGATTATATAATATAAAAATATATATTTGATTATATATTACAGTTTTTTTTTAAGAAGATTATATATTACAGTTAAAACCAATATATCATAACCTAGTACCTTCATCCATTCATTGTCTTATTCAATTTAAAAAATATTGTTACTTTCCACTAAATTAATTATTATCCTTCATAACTAAACACAAACCACAAACCTAGTAGGTTGAAACTAAGTCTCCTTGTAGCCACCCCGCGTTGCGCGTTTGGTGCTAACCAAAAAGAGATGTTGTGACTGAAAGTATTGATGATTATATTGTGTGATTTTTAAATTGAACTGTCTTATAATAAAAGCTTGACCACTATAAAATTATTAATATAAGTCTCCTCATCGCCACCCCACGTTTGGTGCTAACTAAATAGATACCAGTGACTGAAAAACAATGATGATTAGATTGCGTGATTTTTAAAATGAAATCTGTTATGTGTTATATAATTAAAAGCTTGACTACTATAAAATTATAAATATTATCTCTACTCTTTAAAAACTTGACTAAATTTGAATGGTTTACTTATGCGTCTTTGGTTGTTTCGTAGGAAAAACACGTGCATATAAATTAATTTGATGCATTTTACCTCTTATATCAATATATATTTCTGTTAAGAAAAAATTGATATATATATAATATTAAAGTATTTTATAAAAATATTTATAAATAATGTTTACCCGTGCATGGCATGGGTCATATACTCTAGTATATTATAATGTTAAGATTTATTTCCTACAATTCTACTATGAGTTTTCTTTAAAATTCAATTTATCACTTAAAGAAATTAACTATCCAATAAATATATTACTATTTTGTTATACTTTTTCTATTCTCCCCCTCCCTCATATTAGTAAAAGTACTTGTAATTTTTAGGATAAAAAATGTTAATTTCTATTTGAGTTATTATCATTAAGTTTTTAATTAATATAGTTTTTTTATGGAAATTAGTATAGTTAATAATGACAATAACTTTAAAGAAATAAAATTTATTTTTAAAAAATTACATTGTATAGACCCTCAATATTTTTTCTTTATATTAATTAGGGCACTTATGATTTTAGGCTTAAAAATCTTATATTTTATTTTCAAATTATTGTTTGGTTGTAAATATTGGATTAAGGTGAGATGATGATGATGACAACAATAATTTTATAATATTTTAGTTTAATGTAGAACAATTGATATATAATTAACATCTTTAAATAAGTTTGAGATTCCTTATAAGAAACAAAAGTAAGAATAAAATAAATTAGAAATTCAAAAAGGACCGAATAAAGTAATTAATAAATATTTAGGAATAATATTAACATTATTAAATTAGCTACTATAAGAATTTAAATAACAAGAAATAAAAGAATATGATATGATGATACTATTTAATGGGTTCAAGTAAATTTAGGATTCATTGAGTTCATTTTTTTTAAAACAAAAAAAAAAATAAGTCTAAAAATATAAAATATAATTAATCAATGAGAATGCCAACAAAATTAACATTCACTTTAAGGATAAAAATTAATTTAAAGAACATATATATAAGATAAGGTGGTATCATTAAAATGATTCTTATTAATTTCAATGTCATATAGCAAAATATTGATTGTGTGAATCTGAATAATATCTCATTTCCTTGATTTTATAAGCAGAAGGCCTAATAGTTTCTGGATTTGTTTTCTAATAGCTTTCTAATTTTTAGAGGTTTGTTTTCTATGGACTACTTACCTATTGTATACCCCTTTAATTACTAATCGATACTATAAATTGTAGTTAAAAAATTTATTAATTTTTTCTCTAAATACTACAATATGAAAATAAAATTGTGCTAATCATTAGTCCTTTTAAATTATCGTTTTGTGATTTGATATGAAACATAAGTAATATTGTGATTTAATTTTAATTAATGGTTGTTCGACAAATAAGAAAACATTACATATAAAAACAAGTCCAATAATGATAGTTACATGACAATATTTAGTAGGTCATATAATTACAGTTACTTGTCTTAATTACATAAAAGTTAAAACACCAAATTATCCTTGATTGGGGTTGGAAAAATTGTTTCAAATTAACTTTCTTTTATTTTTTATATTTTTAATTGATTGTCTAATTAAAATATTTTAATTTTATGTAAATTACCTTGTTGCAAAATAATATATGAAGATTTTTTCTATTGATTATCTAGTCAACAATATTTTATTTTTAAATTGTTAAAAAAATTAATTGATGATAAATATAAAGATATATTCAAATCATAATTAATTCTTTCTTTAATTATAATTAATTTTTTAAACTTTGTGAATTAAAAAATAATTTATATTTTAATTATCAGCAAAAAATAAATTTTTAAATACCTTTTAAACATAATGTTTTTCTTATTTTATATGTATTTGAACATATTTATTTGCTCATATATATTAAACACCATTTATTTATTTCAATAATAAGAATATTCAATAAACAAATTAATATCAAAATTCCCAATTAATGATCATTCAATTACTTATTAATAGCTAATTATATTTAATCAAAATGATTTATTGCATTTAATTTGCTTAATTCCATAAAAGTCTAATAATTACAATACTCTTAATTTGTGTCTAAAAATTTGCCTCAGACTGCTTTTCTTTTATTTTTAAGATTTTTTAATTAGTTATTCAATTAAAAGATTTTAGTTTGCTACAAAGTACCTTTGTTGCAAAATAATATAATAATTTTTAATTGATTATATTTTTTTTGCTTTAAATTAATTTATGATTCAATCAAATATTTTTTAATTTTTAAATATTTTAATTAATACTCAAATTTTTAAATAACATTAATATAAAAATATATATTCAAATCAATTAATAACCATTCAATTACTTCAAAAAAATCAATTAATACACATAATATCTTCTCCTCTTTATCCCCATTTTAGGTGCAAAAATGTTTTCCTAAGACAACTTGAATGATTTCGTCGTTCTCCTCCTTTATTGAAATAATATTTTACTTTTAACTGCATCTAAAATACTGCACAAATAAATAAATAAAAGTAAAATGAGTAACAAAAAAAATGATGCAAAAATGAGACATATACCAAAAGAAAAAATAGTTGCAAAAAGTATCATTGCTGCAAGTGCATAATGAGAGAAAGAAAGTGAGAAGCCTAGAAAAATCATCAATAAACAAACCTATATACACAACAAAATTATAAGAAATGATTGAAAATATCCTTTTTTTATAAACATTGATATGAATGCATAATAGGAAATTCCGATGCGGGTTTTACTCAGGTTATCTCTAAATCAAAATAAAAAAAAGTAACAGAAAATAGGGAAATAAAGTTATTAGCATACAACATCAGAAACCTCGCTCTAGAGGTGATCCTTTCAACCTTGCCCGATGAATATCTTTTCTGGAATGTCAGAGGATTTGCAAATCTGGATTCCAGGTTGGTCTAAAAAATGATGTGCTTAAGGCAATTTTGTTTACAAATCAATAGAAAAAGCTATTAGGCAAGAAGAAATTAGTTGCAGTACAACTTTCAATTTCATAATTTATAAAGAAATAACAAAATTTATTTATGGAAATAACCTTTTATTACATTTATTTTAGTCCATGAAACTGTAATTAAAATTTTGCCCTTAATAAAATCCATTATTAACATGATTTGTTTTTTTAGATCAGTGAATTATTGTCCTAAATAAATTGTTTACGAAGATCGAATAAAATGAAATGTATTTTTGGAAGTAAATTATTTAAATGCTAAATAGTCAACATGAGAATAAATATGAAATTTTTCTATAAAAATAAATTAATATGTAGCATTTTAGTGCACGAAATAAAATTAAAAAATAATTTAATATAAAATTAATTAAAATGCCAATTATCTGTTTAAATTAATATTATTAAAAATAGATTATTCTATAACATATTAAAAGTCAAATTAATTTTTTCTAATGCGTAAAAAGGTGTCATATTAAATTGAACTACAAATTGAATTTTCAAATTATTTTTTCCAGAATTAAATTTTTATCTAATGTGACCATTAATGGATTTTTCCAAAATTTATTATTAATCAATTGAAAAAATATAAATCACATAATAATTAAGTCTGATTAATTGATTTACTTATAATTAACATTAAGGATGATTAATTGATATGCTTATAATTTTTCACAATATTTAAATAGCACTACATACAGATTTGGGAATTATCAATTTTAAAATTTAAATTAGTAAAATTGAGTTGTTAATTTCTAAACTTAAATTATTTCCGGAATTAAATGTCTAATATATTTATTAAATTTTAAAGGAAAAAAGAAATTATTTCCAGAATTAAAAGGCTGATTAATTTTTTTCTAGTATGTAAGAAACGTGCGATACTAAATTGCACTTTCATTTAATTTTTTTCTGGAATTCAAATGCACTTTCATTTTAAATTTAATTTCAAAATATAGTTTCCTTTTATAGTATATTTCCAAAATTAAATGTTGTAATAAATTATTTTTGTAGTAATTATTTTCATTTAAAATTAAAATATGTCCAAAAATAGTTTTCCAATTTTATATTTAATTATTGACTGAAAATATAGAATTATAGAATTAAATATGTAATCTTAAAATATATTTTTTAAGATTGTTTCTTAAAATATATTTCATATTAAAATGTTTTTTAAAATAATTGTCATATAAAAGATTTTAAATTAGATGACCATATAGAATTAAAAGTCCATTAAATTTTGGGTTGATGTGAGTCATTGATTTAAATTATTTCTATAATTCAATGAATATTATATATTTAATTCTATATTTAATTTCATTTTGATTATTTCCATTTTAACTTGAATTATTTCCTAAAATGTATATCATTATAGTCTCGATTTTTACATATATAAATTATTTTCCCAAATAAAATTCATGTTATATTGTCCATTTGAAATTTGAAAATAGTCATTAATATAATATGACCATCTAAATTTCCATTTTAATTTGTAATAGCTGCATGGATTCTATATTTAACTGCATTTTTATCATTCTTATTTTAATTTGAATTATTTCTTAAAATATATTTCATTTTAAAATATTTTTTAAAATAATTATATTCTTAAATTTTTTTTGACAGTAATTATATTCTTAAATTATTTCTATACATAATCATCTTTTTTATTTTATTTGATTGATGCTTTTAAATTAATGGTCGCTTAATTATTGGACTAATTATAATTAATAATTTAATGGAATATGCATATAATAAAGAGAAGACGACATGTAAACCTTTTAGATTCAAATGCTTTAATATAGTATAGATAGATTATTGTTATTATTATTATTATTATTATTATTATTATTATTATTATTATTATTATTATTATTATTATAGATGATGATTATTTCTTAAAATATATTTCATATTAAAATATTTCTGAAAATGATTGTATTCCTAAATTATTTCTGTACATAATCATCTTTTTTTTTCATTTTATCAATCATTTTAAATTAATGATCGCTTAATTGTTGGATTAATTATAATTAATAATTTAATGGACATATAATAAGGAGAAGATGACATGTAAGCCTTTTTAGGTTCAAATGCTCTAATATGATGACATGTGGCAAATGCTCTAATATAATGACATGTGACAAATAAGCACTATAGGAAGGGATTGCTTTGTATATAGTATAGATAGATAGATATTGATTCATAAATTTCATATATATTGATATATATATAGAGAGAGAGGAGGGATCAATATATATATATATATATATATATATATATATATATATATAGGAGGGATCGACTTACTCCAAGAGTAAGTTTAAGAGAGTTAATCTTTATCCTCACCATTTATTTTCTTGAAATCTAATGGTTAGGATTAGTTACTCATTACAACTATTAGATTTCAAGAAAATGAATGGCGAGGATGAGGAGTAACTCTTTTAGAGTTACTGTTGGAGTAAATGAATCCCTCCTCATATATATATATATATATATATATATATATATATATATATATATTTGACAACGCTCCCCTTATCTTCTTCCTTTATATTTTGTATAGCTTATCCATTTTCTCTCTTTTTTTTTTGTTTTTTTTTTAAATTATAGTCTCTAATTTCTTAGGAATAAATTATCTCTTTTTTCAAATTTCTTTCGATGTGCTATATAATCCTTTGTTTTTTTTTCTAAATTTCTTTTTATTAACTATATAAATAAGGTAGTGAAAATTTGAATAAGTCCGCCCATGATTGCACGGACTAAAACACTAGTTACTTCCTAATTTTCCAAGTATCCAACCAACAATTTTTTTCACCTTCCTAATCTCATATGCTTAAAAAAATACTTTTTTTTTTTTTCCTTTTATCAAATATGGAAAACTTTTATTTCCACATCTTTTTTAATGTTATCTTAATTGATGAAAAAGAAATTAAATTATTTTAAATTTAACTAAATTTTTAGTCTATGATTTCATCATTTGATACCTAATTTTTTAAAATGAGTTATTCATAAAATATTTTTATTGTTAGATCATCCATCCAATAGACTTTTGTTTACTTTTATATATTTTTATTTAGTCATGTCAAATGTCACATATCGTTCATTTAGTTCCCATTTAGAGAGAATAAATATAAAAGTTGTAATTTTAAACAAAGGATTTGTTTATTTAAACTTTTAAATTAATTTTATTATATGACAGAAAATAATTATATTTTTTAATTACAAAACACTGAATTAGTTTTATTTATAATAGTTTAAAAAATTATAATATTTGATATTATTAATTAAAATATTAATAAAACTCTAAATGAATAGCTGGTTAGGCTATTCTAATGTCCATGTTTTAATTTTACGTGTTTGAATAAATGATTAAATTAAATGTTCATATATAAAATATTAGGCTTCATTGTATTTTTCACCCCAATTTTTTTTTTTTTATCTTTTTGCCATTTTTTATTCCCAACAAATTAATTTAATGCATTTTACCCCTTACTTTTAAGAAACTTTTACCTTCCGTCATTTGAGCTGAATTGATATGCTGACATAATTGCACTTTTTACTCCTAACTTTTTACTTTTCTACAAATTTTACCTGCTCAACCAACTGAGTTAGACCTCCTCGATGATGATATAATTTATTTAAATAAGCTCAAGATAATCTATTTTAATATATTTTATTAAAAAATCATTAAAATTACGTTTAATTGTATTTTTAATTTTTATATTTTAGTTTGAGTATATTTTGTTCACCTTAATGGTTTTATTTAAATCTTATAATTTAACAATTGTTAAAATTATTTTGTTACCTTAAAATTTTATTTAATAATTCATAAAAATGCAACAGGTATATATTATAATATTATTTTATAGGGGGCTGCTAATGTCCATCCTACTATTTTTTAGTTGGTGTGCATTAGCAAGCTACACCAAAATATTTAAGACAGAAAAACCAATTTTTTTAATTCTATTTAAACTATTTTAAGGGCATTATTGTATTTTCTATCTTAATTAACACTTAATTTAAAAAACTAAAAAAAATCCTCTCTCCTATCCCATTACCCACGTAAAAATGCATTTCTATTTTCTTGTTTACTTCATCTTCTCCCAACAAACCACCATGGACATGCCGCCTGCTACAATTGCAGCAACTCTAGTGATTTAAAATTAAAGATGATAGAAAAATTTAGCCAGAAGAATGAAATTGATGATGAGTCAATTATGTACTTTAAAAAAATTATACTTTCAACACTACCCACAAATCTTCCATTGATTTGGTCCAGACTTGTGAAAAAAGAATTTTGTTGATTCAAATTTCCTATTTATAACTTTTAAGAAAAGAAACGTAGGAAGGGTCTCACATGAAGCTACGACAATTGTGGTTCGGGAAGATTAAGAAGTTTTTTTTTAAAAAAAATCAAACATGTCCATTGTTTTTGTTGGGTTCGGAAAAATCAAGGGTTAAGATTTCTTCAAATTGGGACTTCTGTTGTTTTATTAAATTTCTTAGAGGAAATTATGAGTAATTAAGATTCTCTCATTTTCAATTACTTCGAATTGAGGTTGAAGAACTAAAACCAAAACTCTAGGTAGAAGCAACGTGACAGTGAGAGAAACGCAACGCAGAGAGAGAGAGAGTTTTAACTTTTAGGTGGAGTGAGGATGGAGAGGAGAGAGAAAATGTTTTTTTTTAATAAACATTAAATTACTATTATATCCCTATTATAAATTAACTAAAACAGAAGTAATGAATGGGTAACTTTGTTATAAATTATATTACTTGCCAAATAAAAATATATATAAAACATAGCAGTTATATTATTTTTATTTAAAAATGGGAGAGAGAGAGAGAGAGTATAACCATACATAGATGGTCAAGATTTAATGTTATGTGATTATTTAAAAACTTTTTAAAAAACTTACATGACTTAGTGTGTTTTAATCTTGACAATTCAAATAAGATCTAATGGTCAATATTTATTCCTCTCATTCTCATATAAGATAGGTCATTTCACTAGATATATTTCCTATATATAATAATAATAATAATAATAATAATAATAATAATGCAATAAAATCTAACAATAACTTATAAATAATAGAGTAAATTATACAAATTACTCCTAAAATTTTGTAAAATTACATAAATTCCACATGCTTTATTTTAACTATTACATTAACATCTCTTACAGGGGAGGCTAGTGTAATATTTTTCAAATAATTAAGGAGAATTAGTATAATGTATAAGGGAGTGTTAGTGTATATTTTTCAAAAATTAAGGAGAGTTAATGTAAGTAAATAAAAGCAGAAAAGATTTGTGTAATTTTACAAAATTTCAGAGATAGTTAGTGTAATTTACTCATAATAATATATGAGCCATGTACACCCATACTTATAGTGGATTCCACGCTTTTTATATCCTAATTTTTTTTTGTTGGTTTTCCTTAAAAAATCTAGAGAAAAAAGGTCTATGTACTGACAATGTAAAACAATTTTACACTATTATCCAATCACAAACTATCATTGTTGGTAAGTTTGTTGACTTTTACAAAATTATCTTAAAAGTCATACCAATAATGATTAGTGATTGAATGACAATGTAAAATTATTTTACACTATCAATTCATCACCGTTATATTTAAAAATCTATACATAATGGGACACAACAGTTACAATGGTAGATTAATAAATGTGTGATAGATAGACATATGTATTAAAAACGGATCCGGATCCTCTCATGCCTCCCTAGTCCCTCCAGCAATTTGTAGATCCTTAGATGGATCTCACACGGTTGAGACTCTCTCTCAACTTCTAAAAGTAAATTAAGGTCACTTACATTCTATTTGTTTGCGTTTGCATTGTTTTTTTTAGTTTGCATTGAGGTATTACAATTGACTGACTATTCATATTATTTTTAACTTGTCATTGATTTTAAACGTCATATTAAAAAAATAAAAGGATTATTTTTAAAAAAAAATATTACATGTTTTAAATATTTAAAAATTGTTACAATAGAAAAATTCTATATTTGATATATAAAAATCTTTAAAATGAATAATAATAATAATAATAATAATAATAATAATAATAAAAGTATATTTTAATCTGAATAAATAAATAGTAATTAATTAAATAAAAATATAATAAAGAAAAAACACCAAATTAATACATACACATGTGTGTGTGCATGTGCGCATGCATGCATGTGTAAGTCTATTTCTATTTATCCTTAAAATATAAGGTTGCGCATATTCCTATATTGTGTATTAATTTATAAAAAAAGTAACAAGTAAAATAGCTTCTTTTTTTTTCAAAATTAAAAGCCAAGCATAAAATTAAGTGTTACTGATATTTAATTACCAAAATTATACACTATATTAATCATATATATTTTTGATAATCGAAGTTCATCAAAATAATAGTTTAGAAAAATTCATAAGTATATTTTTATTTATCCCTAAAATAATAGTTTAGACATATTTTTATATTGTGTGTTAATAAAAAAATATGGACCAAAATAGCTACAAGGACAAAACTAAGATAAACACTATTTATATAATAGTCTATTTTGTCTTCTAGCAACTCCATGGTTGTATATATAGATTTTAACTTGAAATGCCTGGAAAGAAGGCGTCATTAGTATTTTTGTTTTTTCTGATCTTTTTCAAATTTAGTTGGAAATGCATGGTTCCAGGAATCATCGGTTCTTTTGTCTTTTTACATTTTTCTGAATAATTAAAAATATTATATTTTAAATCACCATGTTATTAATATAAAGTATGCATCATGTTATTATAATCAATATAAATTTTAAAATAATAAAATTAAAACTGTAATAAATATAAAAAATTACATGACCATTTTACATTAAAATATATAGAAAAACTAAATAATTAAAAATTTAAGATTAAGTTATATATATATATATATATATATATATATATATATATATATATATATATATATATTAAAGCATATCATTATGCATTAATATAAAGTGATTATCTACCAAGGGCATCTACGTCAGTTGGTTGAAAAGGGTGCGTGAATATTGTAAATCCTTTGATACTGTCTTCGATTCCTACGGATCAAAATATAAAGTGATCATCTTTAATATTTGACATTAATGTATAAAGTGTGTAGTGACAATCTTTAATTAATAATAAAGTAACTCTTCAAAAAGTTTTTTCTTAAATAATTAAATGTATTTTCAATTATTCTTAAATGATTGCAGTAAAAAAAAATTAATCTTAAATGATAATTTTTTTTTTACATATTTATTTAAATAAATGATATTTATATATTTAAAGTTAAAATTTTATATTTCAATATTTAAAATTTGAAATTAAAAAAGTTACATGACCCATTTATATATATATATATATATATATATATATATATATATATATATATATATTAAAGTATATCATTATGCATTAGTATAAAGTGATTATTTGTAATATTTGACATTAACGTATAAAATGAGTAGTGATTATCTTTAATTAATAATAAAGTATCATTTTTTTAAAATAATTAAATGTATTTTTAATTATTCTCAAATGATAATTTTTTTGTTTTCATAATTATTTAAATAATAGCATAAACAAAAACAATTTCTTTTATATATTTGATAAAAATAACCACTTAATTTATAACAATTCTTCTGATTTGGATGAATGTCTTTTATCTAATTTTCTCTTTGTAGGATGTTATGTGCCTACCACAAATGGGTTGTTTTGTTATTTACACAAATAAACTCTCTCTCTCTCTCTCTCTCTCTCTCTCTCTCTCTCTCTCTCTCTCTCTCTCTCTCTCTCTCTCTCTCTCTCTCTCTCTCTCTCTCTCTCTCTCTCTCTCTCTCTCTCTTATAAGGCATGTAGCACCTTAATTTTTTGAGTTGGTGACCTCATTGCAAATAGATAAGGTACAATGTTAGGTTTCAAGTACCAGTACTTACTGTTACGTAACATAAAAATTTCAAAAGAGTTCAACTAATAGAAGTATTGTTTACAAAGAAGTCTTCCAAAATCTTTTTAATTTAAATTATGTTTATTCTTTCAAATTTAATATCATTTGGTTTCATTTTTTTTTTATTTAAAAAAACCCAAGCATCACTGGGATGGGATACTAGTTTTAAAAAAATATAAATACTAGTTTAATACTAGTTCAAATTTAATATCATTCTCTCTTTGCTTAAAAGCTTTCCATGGTTCTAAATCAATTTCAATTTAAATCCCACTTAATATACATGCTTTCTATACCAATCAACATTGAAAAAACACCATGGAAGGTTCCAAAAAAACATACAAACATAGAATTAAACATAGAGGCAAGCTTCCCTTACCTTACAAGCATCCCTCAAGTTGGGTCTTTGAAGAAGAGAAGAGAAGAAAAGAATCTTGAGCTCCATCCAAGGTTTTCCTCCAATCAACAACACCAACACACCAAACCAATGGAACACAAACCAAAACAACATTCAATCAAGGGTTCTACACCAAAACCCATCATGGGATGAACCAAAGAAAAGAAGGGAGAGGAGGAAGAGAGCTCACCTTCCATGGGAGCTCAACCAAGCTCAAGGGAGAAAGGAGAAGGAACCATCGCCCATGAAGAACTCAAGCCTCAAGCTTGAGAAGACTCTATGAGAAGGAGGGATTTATGAGGAAGGAGAAGCTCTAGAGAAAAAGAAAGAAAGAGAGAATGTTATGAGAGAAAGAAGAACTCTCTCTCTCTCTCTCTCTCTCTCTCTCTCTCTCTCTCTCTCTCTCTCTCTCTCTCTCTCTCTCTCTCTCTCTCTCTTTGTGTATATATATATACTACCATTCTAGCTTAAGCACCGGAGACCCACTTCATCCCCTCTAACGCTCACACTTAAGCTCAGGTGAAATCGTGCTTAAGCCTACTCTCGCTTAAGCTCAGTTTTACCCGCGCTTAAGCCCCAGCTCGCTTAAGCTAGAGACCTCCCTCTGTCACTCAACTCTTACCAGGATTTGACCTCAAGGGGTGTCAAGACAGCCCGAAACAACTCATAGATCACTCACATACTTTACCACATAAATTATTTAAACACATAAGTCTAATTTTATTTCCTCTTGTATCATGAATCAAACACTTATACATACATTATGAAAAACAACAGTGTTACATAAATGCATGATTTAATATGGAAATGACATTATAATAAACACGTAACTGTTGGTACTTGATTATAGTAAAGTTTGGTTGAGAAAGGGAGTTGAATTAGATTGATCTAGTATGTTGATTTGGTGAAAATGTTAATTGTCTACTGCTGTCCTGTTTTGATGATTAAAATGCATGAGATAAGTGTGTCTATGAGTATACTTTGTCATTTTACAATTGGATGCATGATTTGACCCCAAAGGGGCATGTAGTAATGGAAAAAGTGTGATTCCATTACTACAACAAGTTTGCTGAGAATTAGTGATGATTTAATGCTTTTTTGATTAATTAAAATGTGTTGGAATGTGCAATTGTCAAGTCCTTCCTGTGGGGTTTGTATGATGCTTCAATATTGTGCTTGTTCTGCTTATTTTTTATCCTATCTATTGAAATTAAAGTTGTTGAAACATATGGGGTTATGGTTTCTTTTTGGGTCTTGCCTGTGGGGTTTGTATAATGCCTCAATGCTTTGTTTATTTTTTTTATCTTGTTTGATGTTGAAACATGTGGGGTTAGGGTTTTTTTGTGTGTTGCCTGTGGGGTTTGTAACTAAGAAAGAGAGTGAACTTATCATAAGGGAGGTGAAAGTAACCAGAGCGTTAAAAGACATGTTGCACAAGAAATTTACTAAGGAGAAATGACTAATCTTCTCTTCAGTAAATATTTTTCTGCTGCATTTGTTTATGGCTTGCTTATTTCCATCTTATTCATGATGAGTTCATTCAAGAAACAAGATCAAGTTTCAGAAGACTAGGAAGAGCTATGAAGATACTTGACAACAACATTATAATGCAAGGAGGGCCTTAAAAGTCATACAACACCTAAAAAACTAATTGTTGCTCTATAAGAGTCCAAAAGTAATTTTTTGGTCTGTCATGTTTTACGTGTTCACTGCATGCCATTTAGACACGACAAGTTTGTCTTGTTCTAAGTGATAAGGGGGATGGGAATGGATTCAAGATTGACAATTCATTGAGTGATAAAAATGATGTTAGTGACATGAAAGTGGTATGGATGTCTGCACTTTGACCAAACACTAGCTTTTCCCCTATGTTTCATTGTCACTAATTTTAATTCGTGTAACTTAATGAGTTCTTATTTTTATTCCATTCTCATCGTCCTTGACACTTAGACTAAGGCTAACTTGTGATGGCTAAATGGCACACCATGAACATGTTGAGCATGACAAGCCAAAAAATTGATTTTGGAAACTTTTAGAGCTAAAATTGTTTTTTTAGGTGCTGAATGTCATTTAGGGCCTTTCTCACATTACAATGTTGTTTTCATCTATCCTCGTAGCTCTTCCTAGGCTTCTGTAGCTTGATCCAGTTTCTTGAATGAGCTCATCATGAACAAGGTGGAAATAAGCAGGCCATAAACAATATGTAGCAGAAATTTTTTACTGAAGAGAAGCTTAGTTATTTCTCCTCATTAAATTTCTTGTGCAACATGTCGTTTTGCGCTTTGCTTATTTCCACCTCCCTTATGATAAGTTCATTCTCTTCCTTAGTAACTTGATCAAACTTCAAAAGCCTATAAAGAGCCATGAGGATAGATGAAACCTTCTTATGCCATGACTCTACCGCCATTTGATTTGAACCTTGCCATGGGTAGTACATTTCTTCTTTTTCTGCTTCTTATCAAGAGTTTTGACCATGATAATTTCTTAGTTATTTCTGCTCTGTCAAGCAAAGGTAGATAGCAAGATATTTTTCATTAACTTGATGTCTCTATATTCAGCTACTGTTGTTGGGAGATTATTGAGAAGCAATGGTGTGATACTAATTTCATAACTTTTGAGTTCTAAGGATTATTATTAGTAGCTTTAGTATATTCATTGTTGATGTGTTATCCAGGAGATGGAAAACAGAATAATGCAAGTTCATGTGTGAAATTAATTACTTGGATCGTCGTTTGGGTCGGAGGTTTGGAGAAGAAGAACAATTGTTCCCATTTATTATGTTCTTGTTTATCATTATATGCACTATTTGTGCATTTCTTGTATGCTTTGTACAATCAGTTTATTTTTTTATCGTTGTATGCACTGTTTGTACATTTGTTGTAGACTCTTTTGTATCATTTATTGACAATAGTGGGTATTTTTCTTTGGTCTAGATAGCCTGTGGTTTTTACTCATTGCTTTGAAGGGTTTTTCACGTTAAAAATCTTCATGTATCTTGTTGATATTTTAGTTTATAATTTGATTGATCATATATAAATTTTAAATCTATGATATATGATGATGTGTATGAGCCTAAAATTGAAACCATGGATAGAAACGTAAAACATAAACAGCACGCATAAGATTACATGTTCGAATTTAATTATGAACAAACACATTTAAAAAAAAAAGATAGTTTCTACATCGATTAATGAAAAAATCGATGTAGAAAAGGTAAAATTATACTTCAGTTAATGAGAATAACTGATGTAGAATGTTCTTTTCTACATTAGTTCCGATATAGAAAGTGACCACTTTCTAAAACCCTACTATCTACATTGGTTCTAGAAACTGATGAAAAATATCTCCCATAATCGATGTAGAAGGCTCTTTCTATAGTAGTGTATGTAGAAGGCTCTTTCTATAGCAGTGTATTCATTATCCTTTATTACTCCTTACCTAAGAGGTCCGATAACTAACTTGAGCATTGGAGTACCTTTTGCAGGTACCCCACCCTCTAAACATTTGTTAACTTGAAGATCCGAAGAATAAGGAAGAACGCCAACAAAGAGAAAATTACCTGAGTACCCCTGCACAGGTACATTTTGGCACCCACTATAACGCCCTTGCGAGTCAACATCTCGATGACTCACACACCATGACACTTCACACGATGATACTTCACTCAACATCCTTATTGGTCAGAACCCTCCATTGGTAACCCTTTTCCGAGACATCGACAACTAGCCCGGCTACTCTCAGGATCGTTCACTGTCCCCACAAACTAACACGAGACTTCTCAACGTGCTTTATCCTCACTCGAACATTTCATAGGAAACTTCCCAGGAGGTCACCCATCTCATAATTGCTCAAAGCCAAGCACATTTAACTATGGAGTTCTTAAGTGATAGGCTACCGAAAAGTATATGCATATTATTAGTATAGGTAGTACTAATTAATTCCTTTAAGTCATCCTCAACTGTACAATTCCATACCTGTACAGTCTCTGGATCCCTCCCATTCTAGTGTGATTTGGCCGTGGTGTTAGATGCGTGGGACCAAGGTAAAATTCCTACAACTCATAGGGTAATGGTAACCACGAAAAGCAAGACAAACATTGAAGACAACATCCAAGCTAGAACAATGGAACTAGGCAATGCAAGCTATGTTCATGTGGAAGATATGACTGACCACTTCGTAGTTATCAGAGCATTGCGAGCATAAATGGAAGCCATGTGAAAATGACACCAAGAAGAAATGTAGTCTTTTTGGTAGCAACATGAGGTGATGCAGAGTCAACAACAAGGAAATATGACTTTGAGGACTCTCTGGGTTAAACAAAAAATTTGTTTATACAAGATCAACTCACAAAGTGAGGATATGAAAGTTAAAGCACAATTACAAAAGCTTTGCA
Organism: Pueraria montana var. lobata; assembly: GCA_026413185.1. Lineage (NCBI taxonomy): Eukaryota > Viridiplantae > Streptophyta > Magnoliopsida > Fabales > Fabaceae > Pueraria > Pueraria montana. The sequence goes on from CM048647.1 coordinate 8,071,196, forward strand.
AGTAAAGAATATGAAAATTAAGAGCATGTAAAGGTAGCTTCCAATTAATAGCTTGAGAGATAATTCAACATGTTAAGGGTTTAGAGATTGTTATATGTGTTGGAGTGAGCACTAATGGCCAATCCATTTTAGACTATATTTGTATCATGACTTTGATTATACATACATACATACATATATATATATATATATATATATATAGAGAGAGAGAGAGAGAGAGAGAGAGAGAGAGAGAGAGAAGGGATCCACTTACTCCAAGAGAGTTACACTTCATCCTCATCATTTATTTTCTTGTAATCTAATGGTTAAGATTAGTTACTCATTACAACCATTAGATTTCAAGAAAATGAATGGTGAGGATGAAGAGTAACTCTCTTACACTTACTCTTGGAGTAAATGGATCCCGCCTCATATATATGTACACACACACAGAGACACACACGCACACACACACACACACATATACATATTTGATATACATATGAGGTGTGTCAATTATTGTGTTATTAATATAGTATAATGATGTTCATAGAATAGGCAGTTCATTCAATGGTAGATCAAGTAGTACTTGATTGTGAGATTCATTGAACAATAAATCACTATTCTAAAAGTATCCATAGTAAATTATTATTGTTAACTACGATGACAATAATGCATTGAGGCTATTGTGTGAGCAGACTAATGACCACATCTCACATGTCATGGTATGAGATATCAAGTCGACATATAGGTATAAATATTAGGAGTAATATTTATATTGGATTGACCTTCTATGAGAAGGCTTCATAATAGTTATGTAAGTGTCATAAACACTTCTCATGGCAATCGTAATGTGATACTAGTCCTTCGACTTGAAGTCACTATGATTTCTACATGTAAGAGTTGTAGCCTTTAATGCTATCAAACGTCATCTGTGACATTGTGATCATAAAGGTGGTAATTGGGCTTACAATAAATCATGTTGAGGGATATGAGTGATGTAGATAGGATTCGTTCCTCCTACATAGCAGGAGTTATGTCATTGGGCCTCTCAATAAAGTGGGACGTGATATATGCGTGGCCTTGCAAAAATGGGCCCATATGAGATATTGGACCCATTTGTGTTTACGCGTCCACTCGGGTATCAAGGAATTGATGATCGAACCTAACGAGGATGACACTTTTATGCCTTGTGTTCGATCAAGACATTTTGGATGAAGGGACATTGACTGTACAACTGATATGGTTGCGGAAAGGTTAAAATTGGATCACTGATTTTCTCATGAGCTGGGTAACAGTGATGTATTGCTAGATACTAATCATTGTTTATAATATTTAGTATTTAATATAGTGTTTAATATTATTGCTAGTCTAGTGGGAACCTATAGGGTCACATGGATAGAGTAAATATTGGAGTAGTTAATTAAATCAAGTCAAGGATTAATTAATTAAATATGATTTAATTAATTAATAAAAAGATTTGATTAGATAAGATCTAATCAATATTTTAACTGATCAAATATGATTTGATCTAATTAGATAAGATTTGATTTAATTAAAGATTAATTGATTATATATGATCTAATTGATTAATAGAATATTTGATTATATTTGATATAATCAAATATTCTGTGGATTACAATGAGCTCGTGTTTTCTATATATGGATGTGCATATATCAAAACATCACAAATATGAAAAACACATTAGTTTTTTGAGCTCTCTCTAAGTTCTTAACCGTCGGTTAGCATCAAGACCTAGCTTTAGTTTTACTCGTGTGGACTGAGTAATGCGTAATGCATGATCTATGGGATGAGGATTATTCCGCACAAGGATTTTATGAAAACTGAAAATTAAAATTATACACCTTGAATCCCCAACCATATATCTCTTCAAACTTCAAGTTGTGCTTATATAGCTCCAAAGAATATATCCACCAAGAGAGATATGGCTTCAATGTTTATTTTTCCCATTCTAAATATTCATTTAATGCATGGTAGAACTTCACGTTACTCTGTGTGACATGCCTTGCTTAGACTGTCTTGTCTTCTAGTTAGTTTATACCAAAAGGTATTTCCTTTTCTAACCCATAGACCCGTTCTCTCCTTTTGTACTATGCCTTGATAAGTTGACTAATTTTTTGCTAAGGATAGTACATATACAATAGAATATTTTGCTTTTCATTAAATGTTAAAGATATTTAAAACGTTAGAGTATTTCAAAAAGGATTTCTTAAAGGTTTCAAGTTATACGAGAATAAGATATAGAACTTATTACGAAACTTTAACAAAAATGAACATATAGATAAGCAAGGACTTTGGACACTATTCAAATGGATGCTATAAAAACCACATAAGGTATTGGATGCTTTTCGCAAGAGGCGAGTTGGACACCTATGTTTTCAAAGACAATGGACATGTCTTTAAGATATAAATCTATACCTTTTCGCTTCTGGACGATTTTTCTTTTCTACATACTTAACATAGTACTTGTTAATATTTCAAACTTGAACAATTTTGTTATCATCAAAACTTTGAGGTGTCAGATGCTTCATTCATCTTTGGTTTCAACAGACTTTAAGAGTTACACCTCTTGGTATAGTCAACCATTAATGGGCACTATAGTGTTTCATCTATTAAGAAAAAGAATTACAACATTTCAAATACTCATAGCAAATTGAGCCAAACACATTCCTTAATGAGTAAATTTTATCTCATTCATTTTTGCTTAAAAACTTGATATTTCTCTTTGTAATTTTGATTCTATTGTTGATTTGCGATTAAATGATTTAGGCCATTTTTTAAATATCAACCAAGGGTCAAATAAGTCTACTCCACTTTTTCCATTGCTATAGTCCCTTTGAGGTTGGATAAATCCATTTTTAAAACTTAAAGCACCACATTTCAAGTCAATAAAGCTAAATCAAATTGTTCCAATCTCATAAAAAAATCCAATTATTCCAATTAGCTAAATAATTAGAAATTAATATTTTTGGAAATGATTTTCAAATTTAAGTTCGGGTTCCCTTTATTTTTAAACTTAAGATTGGGGTTCCTCATATGCTTGAGGACAAGTACAGTTTCTAAGTTTGAGGTAGGAACTGCGCTTGCAAAATTTTGCCAAAATTTTTCAAAGTGTTAGTGCACTCAATTATTTTCTTTTTGACAAAAGCGATTTCTGGTAAAAAAAAAAAAAAGCCACAAAAACAAACAAAATACTTCATATTAGAGACACTTTCAGGACTTGGTCTCGTTTTGACTTAAATATGTTTTTAGTCCCTTAAATGTGAGTCACTATTTTTTATTCCGCCAATTTTGAAATTTCTTTTTTTAGTCATTGGAATTTGCAAAATGCTTTTTTTAGTCCCTCTACAGAGTGTGAGCCAAACGGGAAATAAGAGGTTCACAATTTGTGACTATTTTATCGCCAGAATTTGATTTTCTATTTTAAATTTTAAAGTACGATTTCTGGACGTTTAAAATCACTAGAATCAAGCTAATAAAAGAAATTAATGCGATTTTTAAAACAGTTAATAGGTTTTTAATTTTTTTTATTGACTTGATTCTGCTAGTTTTTAACCGCCAGAAAATCATATTTTAAAATATATAATAGAAAATCAAATCTTGACAATCAAAAGTTGTCACAAATTGCGAATATCTTATTTCCCGTTTGGCTCACACTATGCAGAGGGACTAAAAAGAGCATTTTGCGAATTCTAGGAACTAAAAAAAACAATTTCAAATTTGGATGACCAAAAAAATAATGACTAACATTTGAGGGTCTAAAAACATATTTAAGCCTCTCGTTTTTTCCCTCACATCGAAAGGATTTTTTTTACCATTTAATAGCATGTTGTTATTCTTTACTTCACAAGATCTCTAATCGTCTTCGGTGACCATTTTAAATTGCATAGTAGAGGAAATTGATCTTGCACTTCCCAACATAAACCACGTTACTGTTCCTTTTTTTTTTTTTTTAATGTTTAAATTGTACTAGGTTCATTGAAGTAATTAGACATTTGCATGTTTTAACACGCGAATTGTTATAAATATATTAGTAACATATTAGAGTCCTGACTGACCACTCCAAGAAATTTAGCAGGCATACGATTCACACCGAGAAATATAGCATGTATGAATCGCATGCATGTGAGCATCCTAAGATCTGGCTAATGTATATATACACATTGATAATTATAACGGGAAAGAGTTTACTCTTGGACGCTAGTACATAAAACACGTGTATTGTATGTGTAAATAGGCGACAGAACATTGTTTATGTCTCCGCAGAAGCTACGTACTGGCCCTTGGTATGTTCGAAATTTCACATACATAAGTTAATAATCATTTGTGACACGTAATTGATGACGATTTTGTTAAGGTTGGTCGGAGTCCGAGGTAGTAAAAAAAGCATGTGTATATTGTTAGGGTTTAGGTTCATTACAAGGCTATGAATATGAAGACGTGATACTCAGCCATGCTAGTTTTGTTCCTTTCTCTTACCATCTTCACCCTTCCAAAGCTTGCCAAGTCCATTCCTCCAGGGGCTCATCCTCCTACACCGCACCGCCCACCAACCCCTCCTAAGCCTCACCCACGGCCACCACCACCATCTAAACTAACATCAGTGGTCTACAAGTCTCCAACTCCAACTAATACGACACCTTATTTTCCTATCCTTGCCACCGCAGCAGCAGCCCTTGTCTTTGTCTACCTCATCCTGGCCAAGTATTTGCCAGCATTAATCAACTTTCTGTACCGTCGCCGCCCATATCATAGGCACAATTAATCTTGGCGACCGAGTTCAGAGGTTAGGAAGGTTCTATTTGATATGATACGATGATGGTCATGATAAAATAAGAAAAATAACATGATCACGATCAAACTGATTATTCAAGAATGTTATGTTATTTGCCTACCTAGACAACTAAGCTATTTCCCATCCTTTATAAATTGGTTGTATTCCCTTAAGAAATCAATGAATTCACTATTTTTCTAATCGTACTTTTCCTTTATTAGCCTAGAATTAAATGTTAAGAGTTCAGGCGATGTTTGCATACGTGAGGACTTTCTAGGTTAACGTTGAAGTGTATTTGGAAGTGTTGCAAACCGAAATTTGAATATTCGGTAAACCAAACCAAAAGTCCCAAAAGAGAGGGGGTGCACGACCTAATTAGTAACTATATGGGCTGAAATAGGCAGTATGAAGCCCAAAAATAATAATCCCCCGTCTCATAATAATTGACGTATAGGAAAAAAAAAGTCTCAAAATAATTATCATTTTAACTTTTTAATCTAATTTTAATTACTCTTTTCCACTTATATTCCTTATAATATTAATGATGGACAACAAAAACTATAAATAATTTAATGATAATGATAAAGTTAAATTTATAAAATTGTTACTCTCTTTCATCTATTTATTGAATTTTCTTGGTTGACTCAAGGAAGAAATTTTGTTCCTTGATTGAGTCCTTGGCTCACTCCAAATAGCTTTCCAACAGTGTTGAATCTAAGGTTTTTGTACTACGCTACTCCTATGTGAATTTGTAGTAAAGAAAAGTTGTAAACAACTTAATTTAAAATACTCAAATTAAAACGAAAGCAATAAAAGCAGTAGATCGATGAAAGAAAGCAAGAAATCTAGGCAAAAGAAAGTAAATGTATTTGATTCTAGTCGTGGACCCTGATTACATAGTTTTTTCTCCTATTTATAATATCTAAAGCGGTTACAAGCCATTAGCTATTCCTAATTGTTAATAAACACAATCTTATATTTTAGGAGATCATGGATTACGTGATCTTATCTCCTCAGACTCTGTAAATATTGCAACTCCACATTTCTCAAAGTGGTTGCGCTCCAAATAATGGGCCTCATATTTGTATTGTCTCAATTTTACCCTCCTTATCTTCTAACGGCTAAATATAGTTGTTTTGACATTAGTTGTCGCTCAGTCATTCAACAATGACTAACATGCTTCTATCAGAAAATCATTTTTTCCCAACATAACTGCCCCCTTTTACTGCATTGTTCGATATTCAACCGTCTTCATCTTTAATTCTCCTCGAACAACTACAAAAACACCTAAAATTTAAGTTCATTCAAATTTTAAAGTTATCAAGTGCAACTACCAACCCTCTTTTTCAATTTTTGAATTTATCTTATCTTATTTTTCTTTTTCTCCTTTATCTTATCATCTACAACTGATTTTTGTTGCTGCATTTCCTTCAACCCATCAGCAGACTTCTCAACCCACACCTTTTCTTCTTTTCTTTATCATCTGAAAACCCTAATTCCTAAATCATGTATTCCACTAACGACCTTCATGCTTCCCAAGGCCATTCTATAGCGGAGGAATTAGGGAGTTTGTCTGAACCCACTGCCCAAAACACATCTGACACCCTAATCGCCTTCAATGAAGACGAAAAGGTGTTCCTTTTAGGTCCTTGCCACATTGTTGAAGGTGAGAACAATAATCGTACCAGGGCAAAATTGTTCGACCACAACAGGTGCCCCTTTCTTATGACAGGTGACTAGTATAGCCTCTAATCTTTTGCCTCTTGCTTCCACACTTGGCCTCTAAAAACACTAATTGTTACAACTTAAATATAAGAGAAAAATCTGACAAGAACCACGCAAATCATACCTTAAATGCAATAACAAATCAAGCAAAGAATCATGGAATGATTATAAACCATTGGAAGAAAATCTTATTAAATGTACAGCCTTGATTCATGGAATCAAACCAAATATTCCATCATTAACTACATGAGATTATAAATTCATGTTTCTTAATTTATGTTTTTGACCATTAGAGCTATGTGTGTATTTATATACACAATGTAACCTTTGTAACTTTGAATGAGTTGACTGAATAATAATAATTAGATATTGTTTCCTTTCTTTTTCAATATGGTGTCAGAGCTTTCTCCTTCAGATGCATTGACCTCTGAAGAACCTAAACTCACTATTCAGTTCAAATTATCCACCTGAAATTTCCTTCTCTGGAAATCCCAGATTTTACCTTTGATTCAAAGCCTGGGCCTTGAAGATCATATTACCAGCACTTTAAAGCCAATTGATGAAGTCATTAATGCAGTTGGTACCAAAACAAAAAATCCAAATGCAGTGCAATGGACACTGAATGATGGTTTGCTCACCTCATGGCTCCTTAGAAACATGAAAGAAGAAACTCTTAGTATGATCTACGGAGAGGATACAACCTACTCAATTTGGAGTTCACTTCATGATCAATTGCTATCCAACACCAAAGACAGTGAAGCCTAACTCAAAAATAGCCTTTATGGCTTATCGAAAGGGAGTCTATCCTTAGATGAATACATAAGAAAATTCAAAGAAATATGTGACAAACTCTCAGCCATCGGAAAGCCACTCTGAGATGTTGACAAAGTCTTTCAATTTTCAAGAGGACTTGGAAACAATTACAAGGAATTTTAAATTGCGGTTTTATCAAAACCTCCATATCCTTCTTTTAATCAATTTAATATGTCACTGCGAAACTTTGAATAGTGATAAACCAAATGTTGAATGTATTTTTATCTGAGTTTGGATGCCATTTGCACATGTTTTGAGCATATTTTGTTGGCAAAACTTACAGTTTGTCACTAGTTTTTGTAAGACAGGCAGTTAAGAGACTCCCTAAGGAAAAGAGCTTAAAAACACATCTTTTGGAGCGAAATAGCTACTATCTAGAAGACCATGACCATGGTGGATTTAGCACAGTCGTGCTAGATCACCACAACCTTGATTCATGGACCACAGCCAGGATAGGAATGACGGGAAGTTGAGCATCAGCGTCAATTTCCCGAGCACAGTCGTGATTCACTTACCATGGCCATGCTCAATCTACACACAAGTTGGACCTCAGGACTATGCAAAGACCACGGCCGTGGTCATCTCGTCAGCATGGCCGTGGTGAGCCTCGTCAATAGTTTGAAATTTTATAAATAGATGCTAAAAACCCTTTTCTTGTATCTTTTGCTTTGTTTCTGAATACTGAGGGTTATGAGTGAAGTAGAGGTCTTGTGAGAGAGTCTGAGTTGCTATAAGATGTAGAGATTGTCATTGGGAATACTACTTGTAAAATCTCTTATCCCTTTGTAATCTTTATGCTTTATGTGGAGTTTACTAGTTTGTTCATGAACATGAGTGGCTATGTCCTTTGTACCCTATTTTGATTATCAATGAATTTCTCGATGTTTCCAATTATTGAATCTCTTTACTATTTTGTTTGTTATTAGAACTGATCACACTCTAAATTTTAGTCAGTCCCTTGTCTATGATCAATTGCCTGGGATTGACAAAACTATAAAGTGATTGAATTCATATGATTTGCATGATCAAACTAATTATGTGAATTTCCAGTGAATTAATTCTATTAATCAACCTCTCTGAGTATCATCGTTTGCCCTAATGTAATTTATCTATGATCAATTGGGAATTAAATTAGAGGAAACAACATTAGTAAACTATGACCAATTGTTTATTAATGTATGTAAAGAGGACTGGCAATCAACTTAATTAGAGTTGTTTATTGAAATTAAAATTGGGGGAAAAAGGGATGCATACGAAATCATAATCCTTGGCATTCTAATTTTATTCTCTCACATCAATTTCTTCATTTTAATCCTTAGCTCTTAAGAACGGAACAATTGAACACCATTTTCTCAAATTTGATTCTTAATTGAATTGTTTAATTTATTGCAAAAATAATTGTTTGGGAACACAATTGGTCCTTTGGGTTCGATATCCGGGCTCTAAGAGTCCACTGTTACTACTGCGTAGGGTACGCTTGTCCTTTTGCAAACGCATTTTACGCATCAAATAGGTTTACCTCATTGAAGAAAAATCTTCAATTGATCACAATCAAGCCTTTTTTGGCCAATGGGGACGAGGAAGAAACATGCGTGGGGGCAAAGGAAATTTTAGAGGGCGTGGCTCACACTCATTTAACCGTCAAAATAACTAGAGAGGACCACCAAGACAACATGATAGCAATCAAGCTTCAAACTCCTCAACAACATCAAGGTTTAACAATAACTAGAGAGGACCACCAAGACAACAAAACAAGGAACCTTGTTAAATTTGTGGAAGAACAAATCATATTGCCCCAAATTGCTACTATAGGTATGAATACAATACTGAAAATGAAAATACCCAAGCAGCATCGGCGACAATGAATATTAATGAAGAAAGCGACTCAAATTTTTATGCTAATTCAGGAACAACAACTCACGTGACAAATCAAGGAGGTAATTTAAATTTAAAACCTTATTTTGGCACTGACACTATTTTTGTTGGGAATGAACAAGCTTTACCCATAACCCACATAGGTAAAGCATTGCTCAAAACCAATCAAGGTAAGCTTCACTTAAATAATATATATTAGTAGTGCCAAAACTTAAAAAGAATTTGTTATCAGTGATTCAACTTATTAATGATAATTCATGTACTTTTGAATTTAACGTTGATGGTTTTGTTATTAAGGATAAAAAATAGTAGATCTTGGCCAAAGGACATAAAAAGGGAAGCTTGTATGCACTTGAAACTGGGAAAATTGAAGCTCTTTCTACAGTCAAAGAAGCGTCTTCTGAAGTTTGGCATGCTCGATTAGGACATCCAAATTTAAAATTCCTGCAAATTCTAGAAAATAAAAAAGTTATCAATGTTTCAGATTGGCTAATAAAAAATTCTTTATGTAGTAGTTGTCAACTTGGAAAACATTGCAAGCTTTCCTTTAATAAATCTGATTCTATTTCAAGATTTCCTTTAGAAAAAATCCATAGTGATTTATGGGGGCCAACTCCTACTCTCTCTTGTAAAAAATGTCAATATTATGTAATTTTTATTGATGATTTTACTTGTTACACATGGTTATATCCCTTAAAAAATAAATCAGATTTCTATACGTACTTTCTTGAGTTTCAAGCTCTTGTTGAGAATTTTTTTGACAAAAAATTAAGGTGTTTCAAAGTGATGGTGGTGGCAAATTCACTTCAAAAGAATTCTCTATTCACATTGCTCATTGCGATATTTCTCATCAAATGTCGTGTCCTCACACACCAAAACAAAATGGTCTTGCTGAGCGCAAGCATCGACATATTGTTGAAATAGGATTGACCTTCATTTTTCATGCTAATGTTCCTTTAAAATTTTGGGTTGGTGCCTTTTTAACTACAATTTACCTTATAAATCAGTTACCTCTCTCTTCTACGGGTAAGGAAACTCCATACTCTAAACTTTTTGGTAAGAATCCTGATTATTCTGGTATATGAATTTTTGGTTGTCAATGTTTTCCCTATTTAAAAACACCTACATTACATAAATTCTCTAGAAAAATTACTCCTTGTGTTTTTATAGGATATAGTCCTTTTCACAAAGGTTATCGATGTTTAGATCCACACACTCATCGTGTATATATTTCACGACACGTTGTTTTTAATGAAAATTATTTTCCTTATTTACAAAAGATTCCAATTATTACATCCTCCTATGGCTCTTATATTACTACATTTCCTAATTTTGATGAATGGTTTTCTAACAGAACGAAGGATGTCCCTATTCGTGAAGACCCTGTGGATGCCTCTACAAAACACATGTACTTGGACTTACCAGATACACCCAGACCTACTTCAGTCCCCTCCTCCCCATCCTCTACATATCCATACCCAATCCAAACCTAAATAATATCTTTTCATCACCTAATGGCGCTACTACCCAACCCATCCCGCCACCAACATGACCTACTCAAGAGAAAATGCCTTCCATCGTACCTAATAATACACTATGTTTGCCTTTCTCTTCGTAACCCATCTACATCCCATGATGCCCTTATTGTTTTCATTGAGGAACCTAAAACCTACAAAACTGCTCTTATATACTCCAATTGGAAGGCAGCCATGCAAGATGAAATTGATGCTTTAAACCATGGTTTTAAATAGCGGTCGCGGTCGCGATTGCGGTCGCGGTTGCGGCCATTGCGGTTGCGGTCATTGCGGCTACTGCGATGCGGATTGCGGCCATTGCGGCGTGAAATTAAAATATATTTGCACCAAACAAAGAAAAAGTTCTATAATTAATTATATATGTTTTATTTATAAGATTATATAGATTTTCATTCATTTTTTAAATTTTGGTATCATTTTAATGAATAATTTAGAATACATCTATAACGGAAATAGATGTATATAAATCTAAACAAATTTAGAAAGCAATAGGAACACAAAAACTAATTGGTCTGACAGATATTTAATTTAGGATAAATTGTCTCAAATAGAAAAGTAAGAAATTAAAAGGTACATAAATCTAATCAAATCTCAAATAGATATAATAAAAGGGAAATGTCTGTCAAAAGAACATAATTGCCTTCAAGTTTGATTGTCATTAATCATCCAAAAAGCAATGCCATCCTTCAGAGATACATTATCCCTACAAAGAAAAACATGATAAAAAACCCATAATTAATATCATGAAACTATATGAGCATCAATGTTTATTTTTCACAAATAAAGCACTATATGTAATTTAAATGTTTTAAAATAGTTCAGTAAAATCAATCAGATAAAGATAATAGAAGTATAACTGACATGATACTTGTTACCACATGGTAGAGTGGCGAGGAAGATCATAACCTCCACTTTCACTTTGGCTATCACCTTGTGCAGCTCCTTGTCCAAAGACATAATCAAAAATTCCACCACCTTGCTGTTGATAGTAAGGATCATGATAATTCATTGATGGTTGGTGGTATTGGGGAGGTTGGTCACTTGTATATTGATTGTTTGCATTGAAATAAGGATATTGATAAACTGATGGTGGATAGTACCCTTGACTACTTTGAGAAGATTCATCAAGACTGAAGTTACTAAAACTTTGTTCAATATGAGAAGAAGAAGAAGAAGAACCTTCAAATGGTGCGTTTTTCCTTTTTCCTCTCCTCCCAAATTGTGAATTGCCTCTTGTATCTCCTGGAAATGAATGATCAGAAGAACGAAAATTTGGTCTATAAGTAAAATCAATTACCAGATCTGTGTCACGCATATTATATGGAATCTCCTGATATGGATCATTTTGTCTTTGTTCATCCTCATCATCTTCACCATCATTTTCTTCAACTTCTATACCACCGCCATCATGACCACTACTGTTACTTGGAGGACTTAAATCATCACGATCATCACCATTATTGCCAACTTCCACATCTTCATCATCACTATCAATTCGAGGCAACCATTCTAAATTTTGTACTCCATCTAGAAGTGGATTTTCTCTTTCTTCAATCCATGGAGACAATGGATCATCTTCTTGAAATATGTAGTCAAGATTAATTGGATTGAAACTTGCTTCAATTTCTTCTTGACTTCTTCTCATTTGATGTCTCATTTTCAACTTCATATTATAATATGTGAAGACAAGTTTTTGCAACTTTCTATACTTGAGCCTGTTCCTTGTCTTTGAATGAATGTAGCTAAATGTGCTCCAGTTTCTCTCACAATTTGTGGCTGAAGTTGTTTGACTTAAAACTTTAAAAGCTAAACGTTGAAGCTCAGGAGTGCATCCACCAAACACCAACCACCATTCATCTTTTTAAATGAACAAGCAAAATAAATAAATTATTAATTATACAAAAAATAAAGTAGATGCATTCATAAAAAAAATATGTATTTACCTGGATTCATTTTAGACCAAGCTTTTTGAGCTTGAGGTGTACCAAATGTCTCACTCTTATCTTTAAACAATATCAACTATAAACATTATATAATATGTCAATACATAGATATTCATTAAGATCAATGTATAAGATCAAAATTTAGATCAAAATAAATTATAAGATAAAAATATAGTTATTCATTACTAACCTGCCTCAAGGCTATAATTTGAACATCAATATCTCTCTCTAATTTCATAATGACCTTATTGGTTCCTTCAAATGTCTCTTGGTATACATCAGTTCCATGTTCAACTCCATATTGAAATTGTGGATTAAGAAAATAACCTAAAAAAATAGTTAATCAATATTTATGGATAAATTTATGAATGACAGATTTTATAACAAAAGTAAAGTTAGGACGACATACCAGCAGAATGAAGATCAGAATGCATGAATCTCCAACGCTTGTCTATTATTTCCTTATATTGAGAATAATAACGGGAATTTTGTTGAATTGATTGTTTTGCTCGATCAATTGCTTCATATAAAAAACCCATTGTTGGCTTCTCATCACCATCAACTAGCCTTAGAACTTTTACTAAAGGCTCAAATACCTTTAGTATGTCATTAGCCTTACTCCAAAAATCATTGGCAATAACAATTTGTCTTGCTTCAAATGCTAATCCATTTCTGTCTCTCCCAAATTTAGATCGCCTAAATTCTTCAGAATTGAACATGTTTCTCAAAGCTTGCTTTTGCTGCATAAGTGCTTGAATTTGTAAGAATTGTGTTGCAAATCGAGTAACACCTGGTCGGACAATTTCTCTACCTCCTGTGTATTTTTTCATGAGATTTACAACCCATATGTGGTTGTAGATAAAAGTTGTTACTACTTTTGCATCACTTAACAACTTTTGCACATTTTTCTTTTTTCCTATATCCTCCAAACAGAGATCTAAACAATGTGCTGAACATGCAGTCCAATACAAATGTTTCCTCTTTTCCATTAGCTTTTGACCAGCTGCTTTAAGTGCTTTTTCATTATCTGTAACAATTTGAACAACATATTCTTCCCCCACTTCATCCACAACCTTATCCAATAACTGATAGTAATAATCAGTGTTTCTAGTAGCAACATTAGAAGCATCAACAGATTTCAAGAAAATTGTCCCTTTACTGCAATACACCAAAAAATTCATAATATGTGTATGATTTATACTATCTGTCCAACCATCACACATTATTGTTACTCCTTTTTCCTTCCAATCCTTTTTCAACTTTTGTATCCATTCATGCATGCTTTTATATTCAGCCTCCAAATACACATCAGAAACTTCATAAGATGTAGGGCCCTTAACTGATGGACCAACCTCAGCAGCTGCAACAATCAAATTATGTAACCAAGGAGAATTAGCTAAATTGATAGGTAAGCGCTCAAAAATTATAAACTTGCTTACTGCTTCTCCGAGCTTCTTCCTTAATGTTTTCATAAAACCTCCACCAATTTTTGGTTGTTTCATGCTTTTACTCCTCATAAGATCCACATTTGTAGATCTCAAACCAAAAGTAGCATCTTCTGTCCTTGCAGCTCTTGTAGCTTCATTAACACTCGGACGAGAGCTTCCACCTGATTCGTAGGCATTATTAAATCCCCCTGTTTGTTGTCTGAATCGTTGCCTATCTTCCCATTCATGTTGTGATCTAATGCTTTCTTGTGTTGCTGCCCTTATTTGGTCATCACTATCCTCTTCATCATCCCCTCTCAATCTTGCTTCAAATTCTTCTTTTCTTTTTCTAGAGTCATTTTTCTTTTCTTTGTTATCTTTGAGGAGTTTCATCATACTCTCCCTAACAAATGTCTTGACTCTGGGACAACTTGTTACTTGACCTTTTTTATGTGCTATATGTTCCTTCAATCTAGTAATGCCCCCTTTTACTATTTTGCGACAAAGTTTACACTGGACATGGTTTCTACTTCCTACTACAGGTACTCCAAAATGCCATCCAATATCATTGCTTGGAGCACCTTCTAGTCTCCCTTCAGGAAAATTTTCTTCACTTGATGGCATTGTATATATACCTATTTAGAATTTATGAAATATCAATTAGTAATTAAATTAAATTTCAAACTTAAAAACAATTATTTATAGATATGAAATAAAACTAAATATAAACAAGAAAATTATTAATATTAATACAAACTATAAATAAAACTACGATTCTTAATTTATCAATTAATTATAATTAATTCTTTCTAATTTAGCAAATTTCTACTTAATCACAATCAATTTTGTCACCCAATATTTATTTATATTTTATCAAATAATTTTCCTATCATATAATTATTTTATCAAATAATTTTCCTATTAAAAAAACTATATATACTTATTATACAACAACTTATTTAGTAATTACATGTTGAGAGAACACGTGACTCTATTAATTGTAGAAGCTAAAATGCCTTAATAATTATTTACAAATTTGTCAAAAGAAATAATAATTATTCACAAAAAACAACCTTAATAACTATTAATACATTTGTTTTTTTAAAATAAAAAATATGAAACATTTTGTTACCCGATTCATATTTAAATAATAGATATTTTCTGTTTTTCTTATTGTATCATATCCTTTTTAAATATTTTTTTTTCTCTTTACACATGAAACTGACTTTTACTTGAAGAATGGCCCAGGCCCGCAACACACACTCACCACTGCCTATATGAATCTATTATTGAAACATTTCCTAATTTATGAAACATGTCATATCAGTGACCCCAAATGGCCCAGGCCCGCAAAATATGAAACATTTTGTCACTGACCTTTCCTAATTTATGCTTACTCTACCATTTTTAAATATGACACAATATCATTTTGTTACCATTTTTCCTTCACTGAACCGCAAAATATGAACATGTCATATCAGTGACCCCAAATGGCCCAGGCCCGCAACACACACTCACCAGTGCCTATATTCAATTTTTTTTTCTAATCTCTCTCTCACGGTTTCAACTCCCACCGTAAACACAAATGGAGCAAAGGAACAAGAGTCGCAGAGAGGGAGGAACCCAGAGTCCCAGACGCGACGAGCCAGCCGTGCGGCAAACGCGGCGACCCCAACGCGCCGGCGCTGCGGCGACAGCGGTGTCGGTGCGACTGCGACCTAAACATGGCGCGGCGGTGACGACCCACAGAACTCGGACGGGATCGAAGATCCCACGATCCCAGTTTTCCCCTTTCCCCTTTCCCACCATCGTGAGTTCGTGAGCATCCCTTCCCCATCAATAGAAGAAAAATAATCGTGAATCACTTTCGCACAACAACAGATCAACGAAGAACAGAAAGACAAAGGGAGGAACTTACCAAATCAGAGATGGCTTCCAAGATTGGAGTCGAATCAGTCGATCTACCTGGAGTGGAGGATGGGTGTTGTTGCTGGTTGCACGTTTTTGAATCTGGACTCTGGAGAAGCAAAAAGATGAGTCACGGGAGCAAAAGCGCACACCGCACAGACGAGTCTGTAAGTGTGAGTGAATCTATCCTTTAATCGTAAGCTTTTTTGATTGGGTTTTGTGGTCAAAAAGTTTCTGATTGAACTGAAGCCTACTCTACTCTACATTTCTGAGATTGATTTGATTTTTTTGTCTTTCTTTCTTGAGAATCTTGAGAAAAATGAAACGGAACGGAATTTTGTTTGAGTTTTGTCCCGTTGCGGATACATAACGGAGGTGTCGCGGACGTAACGGCGTTGCGTTGCGGCAGAACACGTGATTTCAAATCACACCGCAATAGCGGCCTGATGCGGTTTCGGAGCGGCCCGCAACCGCAATATTGCGGCCGCAATACGTGATGCGGGCCGCTATTTAAAACCCTGCTTTAAACTCTAATAATACTTGGTCTCTTGTTCTGCGCCTACCTGATGCAAATGTTGTAGGATCCAAATGGATTTTTCAAACTAAACTTAAAGAAGATGGAAGCATTGATTGGTTGAAAGCTCACCTAGTAGCCAAAGGCTACCTTCAAATTCTTGGTCTTGACTTTGGAGAAACTTTAAGCCCAGTTGTCAAGGCTCCCACCATATGTGTCATCCTTTCTCTTGCAGTTCATTTCAAATGGCCTCTTAAACAATTAGACGTCAAAAATGCATTTCTCATGGAACATTGAATGAATGTGTTTACATGGAACAACCACCAAGTTTTGCACATCCACAACACCCTAATCATGTGTGCCAACTTCATAAATCTTTCTATGGGCTTAAACAAGCCCCGCGTGCATGGTTTGAAAAGTTGTCCACTTGCCTCATTTCTCTTGGTTTTATTTGTAGTACTGCTGATCCTTTTTTTTTTTATTTATCGTCATGGCACTAACTTCTCTCTTTTACTTGTCTATGTAGATGACATCATCCTCACTGGCAATACCCCTCCTTCATTTCTCATCTTGCCGAACAACTTAACAAGAAATTTGCTCTGAAAGATTTTGGACAACTCCATTATTTCATTGGCATTGAAGTCAAGCACTTCTCTGGTGTTATCACCCTTTCACAAACAAAGTACACTCATGACATTCTAGAAATAGCACATATGCTTAGCACCTCAAAAATCAATACTCCCATTGCTCCAAAACCTATCCAACTTCCTGATGATGACAAACCCGTTGACCCTATTGAATATCATTGTTTATGTGGATCTCTCCAATATCTCACCTTTACTTAGTCTGATCTCACTCATGTTGTCAACCTTGTGTGTCAACATTTTCAAAATCCAACCCAAAAAGACTTTCGAGCTGTTAAACGCATTATGCGTTACATAAAAGGAACATTAACACATGGTCTTCGTTATTTAAATCAAAGTTCTTTTAATCTTAATGCTTTTTGTGATGCAGATTATGGGCAGATTGCTCCACAACTAGGAAAAGCACCACTGGCTTTTGCATCTTGTTTGGATCACATTGTATATCATGGGTTTAAAAGAAACAACCTACTGTATCTCGTTCAAGTGCTAAAGCTAAATATAAAGCCTTAGCAACCATAACTGCAGAACTTACATTGCTTCAATATTTACTACATGATCTTGGCATCCAACTTGAACGTTGCCCAATCATTTTTTGTGACAATCAAAGTGCCATTCACATGTCTCACAATCTTGTCTTCCATGCCCGCACCAATAACATTGTAAAAAGCTACTGCAGGTGCTCTCCAACTTCGCTACCTGCCCACTACTCAACAAATCATAGATGTGTTCACAAAACCTTTGCCAAAGAACTCTTTTGCCTAATTTTGTTCCAAACTTAGCGTTCATTCTCTATCACTGCCAAGCTTGCCAAGGGGTGACAAGAAACATGCAAATCAGGCCTTAAATGCAGTAACAAATCAAGACAAATCAAGCAAAGAATCATGGAATGATTATAAACCATTGGAAGAAAATCTTATTAAATGCACAGCCTTGATTCATGGAATCAAACCAAATATTTCATCATTAACTACATGAGATTATATATTCATGTTTCTTAATTTATGTTTTTGACCGTTAGAGCTATGTGTGTATATATATACACAATGTAACCTTTGTAACTTTTGGAGATGGCAAAATGTACCCAGACCCAACAGGTACCCGCAAAAATATCTGCAAACGGATAGAGTAAATACTCGCTTATTGGGGATGGGGACGGGAACAGGTATTTACCCACAAAGTTTAATGGGGATGGGTGCGGGTACGGGTACTATAGTACCCACCCCACCCCGCCCCGCCCCGCACCTCTATATAAAATATATATTATCAATCATTTGCAATGTGGTATAAGGAAAGACTTAAAATAAAAATTATGTCAAAAAAAAAGGAAGGAAAGACTTAAAAGTCTGGATGGTTTTTCCATTATTTGTTAATATATATATAGTTACTATAAAATAAAAATTATTTTAGACGGTACTGTTGATGTTAGAGTTGTAATTTTTATTAAACAACGATTTTTTGTCATTAATTACATCTAAATAATATGCCTCTATTTCTTTATAAGATTCATTTATGAACCACGTAATTTGTTTGAAAAACTTATGTAAAGTGTAGGTACAAAGACAAGGTCATTCTTTGATATAACTTTTAATTAATACAAAGACAAGGCTTCTATTTAATGAGTTTAATAGAATTGTGAATTAATTATAAATCAATTTTATATAATTTTTAAAGTAATTATTTTAAAAGTCAATCAACTTATCATTCTAGTAATATATAGATTAAAAAAGTTTGTGATTGAATAATAATATAAAAAAATACAAATTGATATATAGATTAAAAACTCCCTATATTCATAAATAATATATGTTATATATATATATGTGTGTGTGTGTGTGTGTGTGTGTGTGTGTGTGTGTGTGTGTGTGTGTGTGTGTTAGTCAATAAATTAATATATATATATATATATATATATATATATATATATATATATATAATTTAATGACTAACACATACTACTTTCTTTATTCATGAGTTTCGCGTCTCTATTATGATTCTCTCTAGTTAAAAATTAATCTTAATCAATCAATCATCGTAACTTTTTGGTTCTTTAATAGCTAAATCAACTATGTACATAAAATTTAGTATATAAAACACTACTTTTATAAAATATACTATATAAGACTTAAACACATTGTGTATAAAATTTAGTATAAGTCATATGAAAGCATAAATGGACCCAAAATCCACTAATAGATGTAAATAAAAAGGAGGACACACATCTTAGGTTATGTTTGGATGTTTTTAATATTATGTTTGGACACTTTTAAAATTATCTTTTGATGATTTAAGAGTGAATTTTCAATTTAGTTGTAGTAATTTTTTTAATTAATTTTTTTTTATTGATTTATGAACTTTATACATAAGTAAAGTGCGGGTAACGGAGATGGATATGGGTATATAGGTACCCAGCGTGTACGGGTATGGGGATTAAAGTTGCTAATCGCACAGGAATGAGGGCGGGTACGGAGACTTTTTTTAAACGCGTGTATGGGGACGAGTACTATAGGATCCTACCCATACCCTATCCATTGCCATCCCTAGTAACTTTGAGTGAGTTGACTGAATGATAATTATTGGATATTGTTTTCTTTCTTTTCCAATAGAATCCAACTCAAAGACTAATCTATCACAAAAGAGAATATCATGGCTTAAATAATACATTAAGCTTCTTATTTTATCCAGCGTGAAACTCGTAACAAAATGCACCGAAAGAGGTTTGATACAATTGCAAATCAAACTTTCATATTGGGTTTTGTCCATTTTTCTGGTGCAGCAGAGCACCTAATAAAGTGTTAATGATTATGAAGAGTTAAAAATAAAAATAAAAGTCAAGCTGCCAATGATGAGGTTGGTTCCCGGTGACTGCCAAAGAATTGGTGGCGATTCCATTAAGTGATATCTATGGGCGTCAGTATTAGAATACTATTTTAGACAAGGAAAATATTTCTTTGAAAGTGAACGCATGCATCTTTTGTAAGGCAAGGGGAGATAAGGAAACAAAAAAATGTTTAAAAAAGTAAGATAATACCGTAGAAAAGGAAGAAATTGAAAAGTGAAGTAAATATTGGCGCTTAAAAATCAGAATTTAAACATTAAAAATCGTTGTTCTATTCTTAATTTTTGTGAGACAGGAAGTAGAAACACTAAAAAAAAAAATAAGTGTGTCATTTGTAGCAGTTATTTTTTGGGGGTCATAAAAAGCCGCCAAAAAATATCAAAATTTGTGGCAAAAATAGTAACCGCCACAATTACTCCTTGCCTACCGCGCCTATGTCTGTGAATTACATATCAATTGCTCCACGTCCACTATCTATCAATTACTCTATTACCCACACAAACAGTGTTACCTTTTTTTTTTTTCTTCGTCATCACTGTTACCTTCAATACTTAACACATGTCACTAACTTAACACAAAATAACTAATTACTTTATATTCAAAAAAATAGATGCATGATCAGAAGAAAAAATAAAATAAAAAAAAGTTAGGTAAAAGAAAATTAAAATTATTATAGAAGTGTAGGAATATGTTTATTGTTTAAACAGTAAGCAGCTTATTTTAAGAGCATCTTTGGGAAAAAATATTTTTCAAGATTTCTGCTGTTTTTGTTGTAAAAAATCTGTTTGCACAGTTGGGTGCATTCCACTGAAGGTATAAAGCTTTTCTCCACTCCCAAATAATATTTAAAAACTAGTGATGGTGATGCCTATATATCCCTGCTTCATTAGAAAGTCTCTGTCATAAATCATAATATTCTCAAATTCATCACAGACAGCAACCTTTTTTATTGCAGACATGCTAAAATCAAGCCACTTAAGCTTTGATTTTGCTGCTGTTTTCCTTCTAAGTGCATTTGGATTGTTATCTTTGAGTAGCCATTCATCAGTTGGCTGCAATGAAGAAGAGAGGCAAGCACTTCTCAAGATCAAAGGAAGCTTCAAAGATCCATCATCAAGGCTGTCCTCTTGGGAAGGAAGTGATTGTTGCCAATGGAAAGGTGTAGCTTGCAGCAATATTACTGGACATGTTGTCAAGCTTGATCTTAGGAACCCTTGCTTTCTCCCAAGGGACGATTGTTCCTTTGACAAGTATGAGCTTGAAGCTCAACATGTTCATCATTCTATATCGCAGCTTAAATACCTCACTTATTTAGACTTGAGTGGAAACGAATTTCATAGTAGCTCAATACCAATGTTCATCCAATCTTTGGAGCAGCTGCAATTCCTTTCGCTCTCTGACTCTCAATTTTCAGGGAGGATCCCACACATTTTGGGAACCTCACAAAATTGAACTTCCTTGATCTCAGCTTCAATTCTCTTTATGCTGATGACTCGGATTGGATTTCTCAACTTTCATCACTCCAATACCTAGACATGAGCTATGTGTATCTTGGTAAGGCACAAAATTTGTTGCAGGTACTCAGCATGCTTCCTTCTTTGTCAAAAATAAAGCTGGTGAATTGCAAACTAAACCAGTTGCGCCCACATCAACATTTTAGAGCCACAAACGTTTCCAATGTGCAAGTTCTCCACCTCGCAGAAAATGGACTTGAAGCTCCAATTCTGAATGCTTTTCAGAACCTGACTTCCATTACATACATTGACCTTTCTCACAACAACTTAAATTCCACTCCATTCTGGTTGAGTAGCTGTAATAAACTTGTCATTCTAATACTTGCAAATAATGCTTTTTATGGCTCATTTCCTTCTACTTTACAAAATCTGAGCTCCTTGGCTTCACTTGAGCTGTCAGAAAACAATTTTGATTCTGTTCCATTGTGGTTAGGTGGGTTGAAGGGTCTTAAGTTTCTCAGTCTTTCAGGAAATAATTTAAGTCACATTGAGGGATCTCTAGCTTCAATTCTGGGAAACTGTTGCCATCTTCAAGAATTGATTATGTCAGGAAACAAGATTCAAGGAGATACACTTGGGGGCAATATACAATCCGGATGCATTAGGTATGATTTACGGCAACTGGATTTGTCTAAAAATGAACTTGATTGTTTCCCACCATGGTTGGTGCAGCTTGTAAACCTAGAATTTCTGGATCTTTCAGAAAACTCTATAAATGGTTTGATTCCTCAGACTATTGTTGAACTGAAAAAATTGGACACCCTTTATCTTGAAAAAAATAATTTACATGGAAACATTCCTCATAGTCTTGGTCAACTTCTAAACCTGCACAACTTAGACATCTCCTTGAATCATTTAGAGAGCTTGACTGCTGACATAAAATGGCCTAAACAACTTCAGTACGTGAACCTTACCAATAACCGTATCACTGGGCCACTTCCCCTAGATATTGCATATAGGTTGCCCAATGTTACTCACTTGCTTCCTGGAAACAACCTTATTAGTGGTTCCATTCCAAATTCATTGTGCAAAATAGACTTCTTGCACAATCTTGACCTTTCAGGCAACATGTTATCCGGTGAAATTCCTAATTGTTGGGGTGCTACTAAAAAAAAACTCAATGAGATAAATTTGGCATCCAACAAATTGTCAGGTGTTATTCCAAGCTCTCTTGGTAACCTACCCATGTTGGTATGGTTGCATTTAAACAATAACAGCCTTCATGGGGGTATTCCATCATCTTTGAGAAATTTAAGGCATCTCTTAATTCTGAATCTAGGAGAGAATATTTTGTCTGGAATTATACCTTCATGGATTGGGAACATTTTCTCCTCCATGCATATTCTTCGGCTAAGAAAAAACAATTTTAATGGAACAATTCCTTCACAACTATGCCAACTTTCCGCTCTGCAAATCATGGACCTTTCAAACAACAACTTGATGGGCTCAATCCCTCACTGCATTGGAAATCTCACCGGAATGATTTTAGGAAAGAAATCTTCTGTGACCCAACCCAGTGACTGGCCTACAGATTCTGAATGGTATGAACAGAATGTCAGACTGGTCATAAAAGGAAGAGAACTTGACTACACCAGAAATCTAAAATTGGTAGTCAGCATGGACCTGTCAAATAACAAATTGAGTGCATCTATTTCTGAAGAAATAACATTGCTTTCTGCATTGCAAAGCCTAAATCTATCATACAATCATCTGTCAGGACATATCCCTAAAAGGATAGGAGACATGAAATCACTAGAATCTCTTGACATCTCTCATGACCAACTTTCAGGCACAATTTCAGACAGCATATCTAGTTTACCTTGGTTAAGCCACTTAAATTTGTCCTACAACAACCTTTCAGGACCAATTCCCAAAGGAAATCAATTGTCAACCCTTGATGATCCTTTTATTTATACTGGCAACCCATTTCTCTGTGGACCTCCACTGCCAAATGAGTGTTCTACTGGTGATTCCCAACATGGAAATAAAGTTGAAGATGAAGATGGCAAAGAGGATAAAATAGAGAAATTGTGGTTTTACATTGTCATAGCACTTGGCTATGCTATTGGATTTTGGGCTGTGATTGGAAGCTTATTCGTGAACAGGAGTTGGAGACATGCTTACTTTCAAAGCATTGATGACACAACTCGCAGAGTACGTGTAAGATTTGCAATCCAGTTATCAAGGTTTAAGAAAAAGAGTAAAGGAAACCTTGTTGTTGAGTGATAGTGTCTTTCTGCCTTTTGTATCTGTTTTATGCCTTTGGAAGATTTCAAGTTTATTTTGCTTCCCCTCTTGTTAAAAACTAGTTATGCTAATTGTAGAATTTCCATTCTCATGTCAATTGTGTTTTGCTGTAATATTCTAGTTCTGGTAATAATTGGCAGAATATCAGCTTTAGCTTTTTCCTATTCATTAATAATCTGAGTCTTGCTTTATTATTTGGAGGAAGTTGGTTAGAGTAAAAAAAAGGACTGCACAAACACCACTTATCATACCCAATTGGGGATTGTTATGGTATTGATTGACTGACTGACTGACTGACTGGAAAAAGCTATCAAGCATTAATTGAAAAATGATTTTATAAAAAAATTTAAAGGCAAGTGATGCCCCTATCAAAATGTGTTAGAAAAAATGGTTCAGGCCCAAGAGAGTAGAGAGAATAGAGAAAAAATGTGATAAACTGAAAAATAAATTATATTGATAATGAGAAGGGTTGAGTACAAAGTGACTCCTCTAGCCTTTATATAGGCTCCAAACTACATATCTAATATCCAAACTACATAACACTTCCAGTTTGGGATGGAAAAGACAAATGTATATGAGACTAAAGAGAATACAATAGAAAATGCTGAAAATACATCGGCTGAAAATATCATGAACATAGTTGAAACGTATACAATGACCAAAACCTCAAAGCTTAACCACCTAATAAAGGTAGAAGCTATCAAAGCTTAACCATCAAGAGTAAACCACTCAAGACAGAAGCTGAAACTAGAATCTCAATGCTTAACCACCATACAAGGCAGAAGCTAAAACTAAGCTAATAGGCAAAGGTTAACCACTAAGCAGACGCCACAACTCAAGGCTTAACCACTTAATAGAAGCAAAACAGGCTTAACCACTTAATAGAAGCAAAACAGGCTTAACCACCTAAAAGGCAGAAGCAAAAAGAGCTTAACCATTAAGAGCAGAAGCCATCATGCTTAACCACTCAAGACAGAAGCAAAACAGTCATCTCATTGCTTAACCATCCATGGCAGAAGCTCACACATGCTTAACCACCATGGACAGAAGCTTACATCAGAGAAAAAACAATAAACCATAATCCGATGTGCCTTCATAGAGGATTAACCTCAAACACCTTGTGAGTATGGTAGAAACCACAAGTCCAAAACAACTTCAAGAAACCATAGTATGCTAAAACAGAGCATCCTCAATAACAAGATAGAAACTAGAATCATTACTACAGCTTCAAGCACACAGAACATGTCAACAGCCTAGCTCCTTAAACAGTAACTTCAAAGCTCAAATAGAGATTGATGGTACCAGCATGAATAGAATATTGGGCAACCAAGTCAATTGAGACAGTTTTCATCAAACAGATGCCACAAACATTTAGGCCAAACAAAAAAAAAACTTCAAAACAGTAGCATCTTCTATCAATCCTTCTTCAGACAGACATTCCAAACTTTCACAATTGATAAAAAAAATCTCACACATTTTGTCGAACACCTATGGAGCATCACTTATACAACACACATGAAAAAGTAAGTAACTATTTGGGTGCCAAAGAATCAAGCTCAGCAACGTAAGTGCAAGAAAATAACCATAGTATCATCAACAACTGATATAGAAAGAGACTGAACCAAATTGAAAACCTCAACATTTTCCCGAGAAAATGTATAATCGGAACATTTTCTTCCAACTTCAACAAGAACCACCAGCTTCAAATTAATAAACCGCACAAGAATTTTTCAAGAATCTGATGATATTGATAACAGAGCTCATGTCGTATTCTGAGCCCACTTAGTCCGCAGCGTTGCAAATAGCACACATGTCCAAACATATCCGATCCAGTGCATCAACTTGGGAGAAGGGTTTGCTAGAATTATCTTGGAAAAAAGAAGAAGGAAAATGAACTAATGGGAAAAGAAAAAAATACGAATGCAGCGGAGGAAATTATTCAAGGTGGCTGCCATGGCTCTGATACCATGTTAGAAAACATGGTTCAGGCCCAAGAGAGTAGAGAGAATAAAGAAAAAATGTGATAAACTGAAAAATGAATTATATTTTTAATGAGAAGGGTTGAGTACAAAGTGACTCCTCTAGCCTTTATATAGGCTCCAACTAACTACATATCTAATAAAATGTAACAGATGCCTTGGGAACTCTTTCTAGGCGTACCAATTTTGTTTCTCTACACACTTTGTTCAATATGATCCCTTGTTTAATCAAATTTTCAAATGAGTGATTGAGTTTCAGTGTTCGAGTTAACTGCAAAAGCATTTAAGTAGTAATTAACATTTGACAAGTGCTTAATCTGTTGAGCATCAACGGCATTAATAATTGAATCCACATGCTATTTCTTGTGTTCAAATTTAAATAGTGAAATAACCGTATATTTTGGTTTAAAAAAAAAGTAGAGTCCAGTAGCTCAACCAATGAGAGCCTTCTCATGCAGTGACAGAAACATGGGAAAACACAAGTATAAAAAATTAAAGGTCTCAGGCCCCAAACATGCAGTTTGCCACACCTAAGTAAGCATTATAAATGTGCACATGGAGAGAGAGAGAGAGATCAGTTCACATAATAGAAAAGCTTCCTTCTTGTGAGGAAGAACCAATATGAATGAATACCCATTCAATGTTACAACTAACTAGTACATAAGATTCAGTGATGGTTATCAGATTAATTATGAACCTTAACACCCTCTGTGAATGACTAATAAGAATTCCTATATTGAAAAACTAATCTTCTCACGTGATATAACAGGCCAAATAAAAAATAAAAAGATAAGAAGAAAGAGATGCAGCAGCAAGAAATTCTAACTCTAACAGTGGAGATGCAGAGCCTGTGGAGTGGTACATGTTGGCAAAACTCAAGCATAAGTTACGATCTCTATAATCCCCCCAACCTTTAAACCCTGCTTTATAACCAGGCTGATTTTTATAGTGTTGACTTGTCAATCTAATTCAATGTTAGAAACCGTCTCAGGCTCTTTTACATTAATGTTCACCATGCCATTATCAATGCAAGCCTTTTTAACCCCTGAGGCCCTGACCCTGATTTTTATAGGAGCTCATAACGTGTAAATTTTACAGATTAACTTTTATGGTCCTCAGTTAGTTAGTAACACAAATAATTAGTTAGTGAGTTGTTATGACAGTTATTTTCTGCTTCCATTCTCAAGTTAGCTTCTGATGTATATATTGAAATCAATTGTAATCTTTGCTCAGACTTTACAATTCCAAATTACAGATTGATCATTCTCTTTCTTCATTCTTGTTCATGTGAAGCATCTTTCTTGGAGGACTCCAATCCTTTTCTTCATCCCTTTGATGATCCGGGTTTGAGCCTTGTTTCTCAACCACTAACGGGACAAATTCAATTCCTGGAGAAGAGCCATGAAAATGGCACTTCTGGCCAATAACAAAATGGGATTTGTTGATGGCACTATCCCGAAACCAGTATGCTCAGGTTCATGGCCAGATCTTGCTGATGGACCCAATCCCTTCTATCAATTGGGTTTTTTTCTCTCATTCCTCAGGAAGAAAAGCCAAGGGGGGGTTGGTAGTTGTTCTGTTGAAACCGACACTCCTGTTGCTTATGTTGTTTAGTCTACCCATAGAAGGGCAAGCCCTTGTGTGCTGACTGTGGCATCTCTGGCCACACTAAGAATAAATGTTTTAGACTCCATGGATGATGGATATCCTCCTGGACACAAGAAATACAAGGCCCCTTCTATGGTGAATCATGTTTCAGAAACTGCTTCCCCTCAAGGATTGGATCCAACAGAGTTAACTCCTCAACTGTGTCAACAATTAATGTCTCTTCTACAGTCTCAAATAACCTGCACTACCCTATGCTCACAAGATCAATTGCACAATACCAATCTTGGTACGAGTTTCTCTTCCACTTCCGAGTCTTATTTTTCCCATTCCCTAAATAATTCCAATACTTGGATTCTTGATTCAAGAGCTACTTCGCACATTGTATCTTCCTTGTCAAATTTCACCTCTTATCAGCATGTTCACAACAAGTATGGTATCTTACACGATACGTCCACAGCGTCTCAGCTATTGGCATGGTCACCTTGAATTAATCCCTTTTGAAAAATTCAGTATTTTTGTTCATTCCATCCTTCCATGATATTTTGATTTTTGTTTCTTCCCTTTTACAAAATTTTGATTTGTCTGTTGAAACTACTAGTTCTTGTCATTCAGCCGCAAAATGTGGATAATTTTGTATGTTCCACACTTAAGAATAATGATTCAGCTGTACCTAGGGACAACTTTCACATATGGCATTCTAAATTAGGCCATGTTTCTGATAAAATACTCAAGTTTTTATGTAATAAAAACTCTATTGATGTATCTTGTTCTTCTACTTCCAAGTGTTGTTCTTCTATATGTCCTTTATCAAAATTATGAAGGTTGTCCTTTACTTCTAAAAACAATTACTCACCTAGCTCTCTTGATCTTGTGCATTGTGATGTTTGGGGTCCTTATCAACACCCCACTTATGATGGAACCCCACTTATGATGGAAAACAGTATTTCCTCACTCTTCTTGATGACTGTACATGTTTCACATGGCCATACAAGTTAAAGCATAGACCTGAAGCTCCTAAATAACTTAAAAGTTTCTTTGCCATTTTAAAACTAACTTTGACAGACCCATAAAAAAGTTCAGATGTGACAATGCAAAGGAGCTTGCCTTATATGACTTTATGCAGTCTCAACTCTCAAGGCATAGAACACCAATTCTTATGTCCATATCGAACTCGGCAGAATTCGTTGGTGGAAAGGAAGCATCAGCATTTGCTCAATGCAGTAAGATCACTTTTCTTGCAATGCAAGGCACCTATTCAATTTTGGGGGGAATATCTCACAACTACAGCCTTTCTCATCAATCAGGTACCACCCTTTGCAGTTCAGTTTGCATCACCCTATGAGCTATTGTATAGAAAACAACCTAATTACTCCAACTTCAGAGTATTTGGTTGTCTATGTTATGCTGCAACTATTCCACAACATAGATCAAATTCTCTCCAAGGGCCATACCTTTGGTTTTTATGGGGTATGCAGCTTGCTACAAAGGTTATAAGCTTTATGATCTCCACAACACACATTTTTCATCTCGAGGGATGTGACATTTATTGAAGATCAGTTCCCATTTCACAGCATGTATCCTTCCCCATCTAACACCCTTGATCCCTTCCATACACTTGTCTTACCAAAACCTATTCTTGATTATTCCCTACCACAGTCTGTTACCAACCCACAAACTGTTACACAACCTGATAATCCTCCAAATTCCCCACACCGCTTCTCTTTAAATTCTCCTTTGAAGGAACAAACTTATTCCATACCCCTTTCCATGAAATTACACTATTCTCCATCATTCCATCCATAATCACCTTATATCCAGAACTCACAATACTCCCCGTCACTATTTTTCCTCCATCTCCACCTATCTTCCATGCCTTCTTTTGACAACTTTGAATTACCCACATCCACTACCAAATCATTCAACATATCTTGTTCCCAGTCAAATAATTGTATTCGCCATCCCCACTTCCACACCCACAGCTCCCCTTCCAAAAACCCCATGTCACTTATCAGAACTTCCTTGTTTTCTGATACTTAATAAAGTCTCCTAAATCTCACCTTCAACACTCCACCATCTTTCTCCACTGACTCACGAAACCAACCCACCCTACCCCCACCTTGTTCCTCATCTATATTCCATATTTGCTGCCACCACTTAGGCTAGGAACTGATAAGTTAGCTAAAAGCTTATAAGCTATAAGCTAGGAACTGAAAAGCTGAAAACTTATAAACTAATTGATTTAATTGAAAGTGTTTTGTAAGATTAATGGATAAACTAGCTGATATTAGCCTGATAAATGTACATAAAATGATATATTTATTTATTATTTCTAATATTTGAATGTATTTTTAATAACTTATCATCTTAAAAAGTAGGACAATAATTTTGTAATATAAAAGAATAGTAAAGATTCAGTAATTTTACTCATATTGTTTAAAATCAAATTTTTAATAAACTAATATTGTTTTAAATAAAAAAAATTCCTTATTTTTTGAAAAAAGTATAATTAAATTAAATAAACTTATATTTTTTAAAATCAAGTTTTTAATATTTAATTTTTATTTATAGTATTATTTTAAAACAAAAAGATAAAAATTGTTGTTTCTTTATAATTTTGTTTTTGTTTTTATCAATTTTTGTATAGTGACCAAATATTTTAAATAAAAAAATAATGTATTAATTCATTAAAATAAATAGTTTAACATTAAAAAAATAAAAAATAAAAGTAGAATTTCAAGCTTCATAATAACTAAGAAAATAAATGTCATCTAGTATTTTTAAGAATGTTAAAATAGGTAAAAGGATTTTTAAATTGAATAAAGGAGTAAAACGAAATTTCAAATAAATTAATGAGGATAAAATTGAGAAGAAAAAAAGGCTAGTAACTTATAAGCTAGTTTATTTTCAATAAGTTACTCCAACTAGCTTATGAAAATAAGCTACTTGAAGCAGCTTATGAAAAATAAGCTACTAAAATAAGCACATGCACCAAACAAGTTTATTTTGATCAAAATAGATTATAAGCTGGCCAAAGAACTTATAAGCTCTTCAAAAACCTTACCAAACATACTCTTAGAACTTACCCCCCTCCCACCTTTTAATTCACCCCTTACCGTCCCATTATTTGACTTAAAACTTAGAACTTAGAACCTACCTTTTATGGGACGGTTATCAATTGAAATTAGTTATACACTCATGTTTGTAAATCAAGATCTTAATGTCATCAACTAAAACTTAAACAATGATGACTTATCGGAACCCTAAATACTCATCAAGATCTTAAGGAAATTTTGATTTTAGTTCCTAAATACTCATTTAGAATCAAATAATAAATAAATTATATTGAGACTTCGAGTCAAAATACGTAATCAAACTAACACATGTCGGTAACAAAATTCATTGTTAACACAACTATACAATCAATAAACAAACGGTATGAAAAATTAAAATATATGTCGATAATAACCCGCTATTTATTTACTTTACTGTATATCAATTTTGTGCTAATGCATTTAGTACGTTTAAGGTTAGTTAATTATCCCTCATATAGCAGATGCAGTGTAAGCTTAGGAGCCCAATATATAAATAGAAGTTATTTATAAAATTAATAGTTTTAATTTTTCCTAAAAAAAAATAGTATATTTAATTTAATAAATAATTAATGAATTATATTATTTTACTTTTGTATTAAATGTAAATTGAAAAAAACAAATACATTAAATTAAATGTTTAGAAAAGTTAAGCTCGATGACATTTATGTACCAGAAAAAAAAAAACTTTATGACATTTATTAGGCTTGATAATTTCATTGATAATTGTAACTATAAAAAGATATAAATATAATCTATTTTGATATACATAGATTCATCATTAGTTTTATTTTAGAAAGAGAATGGATAGAAAGAATACGAAAAGTTGAAAGTCGAATGACAGTAAAAAATTAGAATGTTATAAGTAAAATTAGAACATCATGCTAATTGAAATTGAAATTATAAAATTTTTATGATTTCAATTTGTTTATTTAAATTTAAATGTATTGACCAACATGTCATTGATAGGATGGTTCTGATCCCTTAAGTAAAGTCCCTTGTTTTCAATTATGAGATGTTTTGAGCTTATTTCCGGCTTAAAGGTAAATTTTTTTAAAAGCTCTTTTAGGGTTTTAGGGGTTGAGAGAAGTGAAGGAATCAAGTATGCCAAGTTGCTAAATCGTAAGCTTTTAACTCTACCTTTCACATATTTGGGTCTTCCCATTGGAGGTAATCCAAGAAGGGTGGAGTCTTGGAAGGGAGTGATTGACAAATTCAAAAAGAAGCTTGCACCTTGGAAGCACAAAACACTATCTTTTGTCAGTGGAGTATGCCTTATCAACTCCATCCTTACTTTGCCTTTTTTTTTTTCTTGTCCTTTTTCAAAGCCCCTAAAGAGGTTTCTAGGAAGATTATTTCTATCCAAAGAAATTTTCTTTGGGGTGGTGATGATGAGTGTAGGAAAGTGTGTTGGGTGAGTTGGAAAAATATTTCCCGTCCTAAGAGTGAAGGGGTCTTGGTATCAAGAATGTCTCTTTGTTTAATGATGCTTTAATTGATAAATGGCGATGGGCATTATTTAATCATAGAGATGATCTTTGGGTTAAAGTTCTAAATTCCTAATATGATGGGTGGAGAGGTCTTGTTAGGGGGGATACTCATTGTCATGCATCCATTTGGTGGAGAGATTTGATCCTTAGTTGTGGTGGGAGGGTTGAGTCTAATTTGTTTGGGAGAAGAGTAAAATGGAAAATGGGTGAGGGAGACCATGCAAAGTTTTGGAGTGATAATTGGTTAGGTGATTTTAAGTTGGTGGACAAATATCCTAGATTATATCTTATCTCAACCCAACAAAATAACCTTGTTAAGGATGTAGGAAGTTGGAGGAATGGTCGATGGGAGTGGGACTTATTGTGGAGGAGAGATATGTTTGAGTGGGAAGCTTACCAACTAGAAGATCTACAACGACTCTTGGCAGGAATTTTTTTGCAAAGTGGTGTCTCGGACTCTTGGGTGTGGACCTTGGACAACTCGGGTTTATTCTCGGTCAAGTCTGCATATAAAGCCCTCCAAGAAGATTTTTTGGGTTCACAAAGTGTTCATTTGTTCCAACATATTTGGTGTCTTAACATGCCACCGAAGTCATGCTTTTTGATATGAAGTGTGATGCTCAACAAATTGCCAACAAAAGATAACCTTAGAATTAGAAATATCATCTCTAATTCTCAAGACTATCTTTGTCCTTTCTGTTTTGAAGTGAATGAGACTGCTGACCATTGCCTTTTCTCATGTGACAAGGTGATAGATATTTGGAGAAGATGCTATGGGTGGCTTAATGTGGTAACTGTCTTGCCATCAAATCCGGAGATGCACTACTGGCAACATCCTAATGTGTTACATTAAAAAAAACAGCAGCTGAAGTGGTGGGTTATTTGGGCAGCAGTGGTTTGGTGTGTGTGGAATCTCAGAAATCAATGCATCTTTAGGGAAGGAATCTTTGACTCAGAATCACTCATGCAACGTATTTCGTTTACTGCATGGTCTTGGTTAAAGGATAGAAATAAGAATTTTCACTATTCTTTTAATCAATGGTTAGTGGCCCAAGGGGAGTGCATTCGAGACTACTATAACCTTAGCAGTGGCAAAGCTGGATCATGGGATGCCAACCTGCATCAGTTAAGATGCTCGTTGTGTTTGATGGGCTGTAGTGATTAGGACTAATAGGTTTGCTGGATGATTATAGGAACCATGTCACCTGGGTATCTGTAATATATACTGGAAGCTCCTTTAGTATGTTTTCCTTGTTCTAGCTGGTGACCCCGAGGTGGTTAGGAAGAATTTATAAGGCATTTATGGTGGGGAATTTTTTGGTATACATCTGTTATGTTGAGGCCATTTATTGTGGGATGTTTTGACCTTTGGATGGTAGTGGTTATTTAGTATTTGTGGAAAATTAATAAATATTCTATAACCATGGGATTCAAATGGAGTCAGGCTATCTGCCTGGATTCTTATGTAGGTACCAATGGTACCATGTTCATATATATATATATATATATATATATATATATATATATATATATTGCTAACAAAAAAAAAAGTAAAGTTCTGTGTTTGAACGTTGTGGATGAAAAACAAAATATGGTTTAGAGCAAATTTCACTAAACCTGGCCAGTGAGATTTTGCGGCAAAAATTAGTCAGCAATAAAATTGTTGGGTACTTTGCAACTTTGACATAATAACCAAATAAAAATGAAATGTATTGGTGAAAGACAATTCCATAATACATTAATTTATATACTAACTATGACTACAACAGATAGATAAGATTTTAGAAATAATGCGTAATTTAATTAATATTTTTATCATTATATTTATATTATATTATATATGAAAAAGAAATACATATTATGTGGGTGCACTGCTAGACTTATTGTAGACAAAACAAAAGTAGATAAAGGGGTCATGGCAGTGGTTTGAAAGGGGGTGGTGGGTTGGGCCAGTTAGAATGATCCTGTTGAGTCTTAGTAGGTGGTCGCCGTGTCGGTGCAAAGAAATGGGTTGGTGGGGGCCGAAAAGGATGATTGGCCTGATGCCCAACCCAGAAGCAGGACGGGACGATCAAAACTAGCATGAGTGAGTATGATATCTTCATTTTCAGAGCCTTAATGTTATTATGAACATAGACACAAACAATATGCAACTGATTTTTATACTACCCTGGTCAAGGATGAAAAATATTACAATGTTCAACTAACACTCTTTGGTAGAAATTGTTAACACACGTCAGTGCGTCACAAATGAGGATTTACGTATGTATACATGATGATACATGCAAACCAACCAAAGGTTGTTACAACTTAAAATGACAATTTTTTTTAACCCAAAATTCCGTCAAGCGGAAAAAAGAAGAGAATGTTCTGTGGCCCGTTTGTTACACAAACAACATTCTTTTTTCTATTCCAGCCGGGTCAGTAATAATATTTTATTTCCATCCAACGGTTTTTTATTCAAAAGCAGGGTCTGCTCCAAGAGTAAAGTTTTTTCCGTCATAAATTATCAATATATATATATATATATATATATATATATATATATATATAAAATTTTTTTTTATCCATATGAATCGAAGATAGGTTACAACAACTCATGCACCTTGCTCAACCAATGAGCTAGACCCCCATCGGTCATTGTGCTTAATGTGAATCCTACTAGTTGTATTAATTTCTTCGACTGAACTGGACTTTAATTAATATTATTCAATATGACAATATTTATATACATGTTACAAAATGCAATGTCTATTTATGTTGATAAAGAATACGATTTAAACAATAGAAGAAGAAAACAAAAAGAAGAAATTAATGTGGTTTATGTTGGGAAATGCTAGAGTATCGTCTCTCCTCTATGTAATTTAAAATGGGCAATTTTTTCTAATTTTCTCTACTTCTAGTAGGATTCATATGTTGGGAGGCACAACTATATACAGTTACTTCCTGGTGGATTAATAAAAAATTAGACTCCACACCCACACTATAATTTCAATGTGTAGCTTAGTCACTCACAAATATTGGTTCAGTTGGTAAAGAATGAACTCATATCTCACAAGGATGTGGGTTTGATTCCTGCCTCCGATGTAAGGACTTTGTAAGTACTTTTGTAAGCACTTACTCAGCCTTGAGAGGCTTACCCTGGTCTTGGTGAACCTCCGAGACCCAACTCACCTAAATATTTTTTATATCGAAACAAGAGAGTAGTTGTGGGGCCTAATCACAAGGTCAAAGTCATGGGTCTTTTTATGTCATCGGGGGTTTTATGTCAAGCATATTGGAGAAATAACGTATTATGCTTTTGGACTATATTTGGTATATATTGTAAGGGATTGAACTTTAGTATCTCTAGGAGAAATTTCTGCTTAGACTTACTATTTCGTTCTATTTAGGGGGAAGGCTTTGCTTGTTAGTTACGAGACACTTTTTTCTTGCATCTCTTTTTTTTCCTTCTTTCTACTCTTTCACATACCTTGTGCTAGCTTGATTACTAAATTATTAATAAATTCATTTGCTTTATAATAAAGAAAAAAAAAGAGGCAATGAAGATGATTAGAGAGCAAATAAAGAAAAGAATAATACCAAGAATTCCAATTTTAATGCGGAAAGCTCGTTTAGTGTGAGAAGTAAAAGCAAGTCCAGTTAAAAAAAGAGTTTCTATTATAAATTAAGATTATAGTTTTCTTGATATAATCAAGGGCAATTGTTAAATATACCTCCCATAATTATTAAATATATTGTTAAACATACCTCCGATGTGAGGACCATATTGGTGAGTAATTTGTTAGTACCTTTGTAAGCGCTCATTGAACCTCGAGGTTTATCCTCGTCTTTGTGAGCCTCGGAACCCAACTCACCTAAATATTTTTTATATCGAAAAAAAATGTGTAGCTTAGTCCATTTTGTGGTGCCTGGTCGCACAAGCATATTGGGGAAATATTGTATTATGCTTTTGGACAATACTTGGTATATACTGTAGGGGAGTGGACTTTGCTTAGATTTACTATTTCGTATTATTTGGGGTGAGGGCTTTGCTTGTTAGTTACGGGTCCCTTCAATTCCAACTCTCTTTTTCTTGCATCTCTTTTTTATCCTTCTTTCTACTCTTTGGCATACCTTGTGCTAGCTTGATTATAAATTATTAATAAATTCATTTGAATTATAAAAAATAAAAAATAAAATAAAAAAAGAGCAATGGAGATGATTAGAGAGCAAATAAAGAAAAGAATAATACCAAGAATTTCAATTTTAATGAGGAAAGCTTGTTTAGTGTGAGAAGTAAAAATGAGTCCAGTTAAAAAAAGGGGGTTCTAATATAAAGTAGGATTATAGCTTTCTAGTTATAATCAAGGGCAATTGTTAAATATACCTCCCATCATTATTATATATATTATTAAACATACCTCCGATGTGAGGACTTTGTTGGTAAGCAACTTGTTAGTACCTTTGTAAGTGCTCACTAAACCTTGAGGCTTATTTTGGTCCTGGTGAGCTTCCAGGATCTAACTCACCTACATATTTTTTATATCGAAAAAAAAAATGTGTAGTTTAGTCTAGTTCATAGGGCCTAGACCTATGGTCACAGTCATGCGTCTTTTTATGTCATCGGGTGATTTATGTCAAGCATATTGGGGAAATAATGTATTATGCTTTTAGACTATTTTTGGAATATACTGTAGGGAAGTGGAGTTTAGTATGTCTAGGAGAAATTCTGCTTAGACTTACTATTTCGTTCTATTTGAGGTGAGGGCTTTGCTTGTTAGTTACGGCTTACGTCAAGTCAAACTCTCTTTTAATTGCATCTTTTTTATTTTCCTTCTTTCTACTCTTTGGCATAGCTTGTGCTAGCTTGATTACAAATTATTAATAAATTCATTTGCTTTATAAAAAATAAAAAAAAAAAAGAGCAACAAAGATGATTAGAGAGCAAATAATGAAAAGAATAATACTAAGAATTTCAATTTTATTGAGGAGAGCTCGTTTAGTGTGAGAATTAAAAATGAGTCCAATTAAAAAAAGAGTTTCTATAATAAAGTAGGATTATAGCTTTATTGACATAAGCAAGTGCAATTGTTAAACATACCTCCTATAATTATTAAATATATTCTTAAACATACATTCGATGTGAGGATCTTGTTGGTGAGTAATTCGTAAATATCTTTCTAAGCGCTCACTAAGTCTTCAGGCTTACCTTGATCTTGGTGAACCTAGCGACCTAACTCACCTAAATATTTTTTATAAAAAAAAATGGGTAGCTTAGTCCATTTTGTGGGCCCTACTCTTGTGGTCACACTTATGGTCTTTTTATGTCATCGGGTATTTTATGTCAAGCATATTGGGGAAATAATGTATTATGCTTTTGGACTATATTTGGTATATAGTACATGGGAGAGGACTTTAGTATCTCTAGGAGAAATTTTGCTTAGACTTACTATTTCGTTCTATTTGGGGTGAGCATTTTGGTTATTAGTTATGGGTCACTTCAAATCCAACTCTCTTTTTCTTGCATCTCTTTTTTATCTTTCTTTCTACTTTTTGGAATACCCTGTGCTAGCTTGATTACAATTTACTTATAATTTCATTTGCTTTATAAGTTTTGGAATATATTTATTATTTAAACAGTAACTCACGTTGAATAGGTGCATTCACTCAAGAGACAGAGATTTTTTCCGTTCACCAAAAATATAGAAAAAATAGTGATGCTGATGCCTATATATTCCCACTCCTTTGATCCTTATTAGCTCAGAAAGATCCTACCATAATACTCCCATAGTCATCACTCATCACAGAAATGCAAAGCTCAAGCTTTGATTTTGCTTTTGTTTTCCTTCTAACTGCATTTGCACTCTTATCTTCCAGTGGCCATTCATCACTTGGCTGCAATGAAGAAGAGAGGCAAGCACTTCTAGAGATCAAAGGAAGCTTCAAAGATCCATCATCAAGGCTTTCCTCTTGGGAAGGAAGTGATTGTTGCAAATGGAAAGGTGTAGCTTGCAGCAATATTACAGGACATGTTGTCAAGCTTGATCTCAGGAATCCTTGCTTCCCACTAAGGGGTCAAGGAGATTTTCAATCAAACTGTCCCTTTTACAACTATGTGCTTGAAGCTCAACATGTTCATCCTTCTATATTGCAACTTAAATATCTCACTTATTTAGACTTGAGTGGAAACAGATTCCATAATAGCACAATACCAATGTTCATCCAATCTTTGGAGCAGCTGCAAGTCCTTTCTCTCTCAGACTCTCATTTTTCTGGGAGGATCCCACACAATATTGGGAACCTCACAAAATTGATCTTTCTTGATCTTAGCTTCAATCTTCTTCTGCATGCTGATGACTCTGATTGGATGTCTCAACTTTCATCACTCAAATACCTTGACATGAGTTATGTGTATCTTGGTCGGGCACAAAATTTGTTGCAGGTACTCAGCAGGCTTCCTTCTTTGTTAATAATAGAGCTGGAGGATTGCAGACTAAAGGAGTTGCACCCTCATCAACTTGTTAAAGCCACAAACGTTTCCACAGTGCAAGTCCTCAATCTCGCGGATAATGGACTTGAAGCCCAAATTCAAATTCTGGATGCTTTTCAAAACATGACTTCCATTACAGAGATTGACCTATCTAACAACAACCTGAATTCCACTCCATTCTGGCTGGCAACCTGTATTAACCTTGTCAATCTATTTGTTGGAAGTAATGGTCTTGACGGCTCACTTCCATCTGCTTTACAGAATCTGACTTCCTTGATTTCCCTCGACCTTTCAGAAAACAATTTTGATTCTGTTCCATTGTGGTTAGGCGGGTT
This sequence comes from Pueraria montana var. lobata, assembly GCA_026413185.1. Classification (NCBI taxonomy): domain Eukaryota; kingdom Viridiplantae; phylum Streptophyta; class Magnoliopsida; order Fabales; family Fabaceae; genus Pueraria; species Pueraria montana. The sequence continues at coordinate 8,109,925 of CM048647.1, forward strand.
AAAGGCTCTTCAATTCCTCAGTCTTTCAGGAAATAACATAAGTCATATTGAGGGATCTCTAGCATATATTCTGGGAAACTGTTGTCATCTTCAAGCATTAGATATGTCAAGGAACAATGTTCATGGAGATTCACTTGGAGGCGATATACAATCAGGATGCATTAGTTATGATTTAATGCAACTGTCTTTGAATATCAATGCACTTGATCGTTTCCCAGCATGGTTGGGGCAGCTTGTAAGCCTAGAAGTGCTTGATCTTTCAGAAAACTCTTTAAATGGTTTGATTCCTCAGACTATTGGTCAACTCAAAAAATTGGACACCCTATATCTTGATAAAAATAATTTACATGGAAACATTCCCAATAGTCTTGGTCAACTTCTAAACCTGCACAACCTAGACATCTCCCTAAATCATTTAGAGAGCTTGATTTCTGACATAAGATGGCCTAAGCAACTTGTTTACTTGAACCTCACCTTTAACCATTTCACTGGGTCACTTCCCCATGATATTGCTGATAGGTTGCCCAATGTTACTCACTTGCTTCTTGGAAACAATCTCATAAGTGGTTCCATTCCTAACTCGTTGTGCAAAATACACTTGTACAACCTTGACCTTTCAAGCAACATGTTATCTGGTGAAATTCCTAATTGTTGGAGTGCTACTCAAGAACTAATCAATGAGATAAATTTGGCATCTAACAAATTATCTGGTGTTATTCCAAGTTCTCTTGGCAAACTACCCACTCTGGAATGGTTGCATTTGAACAATAACAGCCTTTATGGGGGTTTTCCATCATCACTGAGAAATTTAAAGAATCTTTTAATTTTGGATCTAGGAGAGAACCATCTGTCTGGGTTTATACCTTCATGGATAGGGAACATTTTCTCCTCAATGCAGATTCTAAGGCTGCGGCAAAACAGGTTGAATGGAACAATTCCATCAGAACTGTGCCAACTTTCTGCACTGCAAATCTTAGACCTTTCAAGCAACAACTTGATGGGCTCAATCCCTCACTGCATTGGAAATCTAACAGGAATGGTTTTAGGAAAGAAATCTTCTGTCATCCAACCTAGTAATGGGACTACATATTATCAATGGTATAATCAAGAGGTCAAACAAGTCATTAAAGGAAGAGAACTTGACTATACCAGAAATCTAAAACTGGTAGCCAACATGGACTTGTCAAATAACAATTTGAGTGGATCTATTCCTGATGGAATTACACTGCTTTCTGAATTGCAAGGCCTAAATCTATCATACAATCATCTGTCAGGACATATCCCTAACAGGATAGGGGACATGAAATCACTAGAATCTCTTGACGTCTCTCATGACCAACTTTCGGGCAATATTTCAGACAGCATATCAAGTTTAACTTGGTTAAGCCACTTAAATTTGTCCTACAACAACCTTTCAGGACCAATTCCCAAAGGAACTCAATTGTCAACCCTTGATGATCCTTTCATTTATACTGGCAACCCATTTCTTTGTGGAACTCCACTGCCAAATGAGTGTTCTGCTGATGATTCCCATCATGGCAATGAAGATGAAGATGGCAAAGAGGATAAATGGAAGATATCGTGGTTTTACTTTGTCATAGCACTTGGCTATGCTATTGGATTTTGTGCTGTGATTGGAAGCTTATTGATGAACACGAGTTGGAGAAATGCTTACTTTAAAAGCATTGATGAGACATTGCGTACTGTAAATGTAACATTTGCATTACAGTTAGCAAGGATTCAGAAAAAGATGTATAGGGTTGCTAAGTGACAGTGTCTTTATGCCTTTTACATCTGTTTTATGCCCTTGGAAGATTTCAAGTTTATTTTGCTTGTTTTGAAGTTGTTTCCCCTCTTGTAAATAACTAATAAAGCTAAATGTAATATTTCCATTGTCGTGCCAATAGTACTTCTGTATTATTCTAGTTCAGTTAATAATTTGCAAATATCAGGTTTAGCTTTCCTATTCATCAATAATCCGAGTCTTGCTTCATTTGGAGGAAGCTGGTTTGTGGAAACTACCTCCAACTTTGATCGATCATTGTTATATAATTCATATGTTTTGGTTAATAAGAACCAGTTCTTGGAAACTACCTCCAGCGTTGATTGACCATTGTTGCTTGACTTTAATTGGCTCAACAATGTTTAGTGCTTCCATGTAAAACAAAAGCCCATATGAACGCTTAAAGGTGCATTTGCATTAGTCTTGGTCCATTGCTTGACTTTGGTTGGACTATATGCTCTGTGCTTTCATGGTAATTTACACACGTCAATTAAATTGTTCCAAAGAGCATATGTTCAATGCTCATGGAAAAATGTACAAAAGCCAATATAAATGCTTAAAGGTGGTTCTAGCGTATAGGTGGGTTCTAGCTTTTCTGCCTATTGCTTTCCTTAAGGTTGTGTTTGGTAGGGGGAGAAGAAATAGAGAGAGGGGCAGTAGGTAGGTGAGAAAAGAAAAGAAAAAAATAGGTGAGAAATAGAAAGAAATAAAGGTGGTTTGGTAGAATAGAAATAAAGTGGAAATAAAAAAAAAACATTTGAATTAAGATAATTTGGTATGTAAAAAAAAAAATTATAATGAAAGTACTTTAATACCCTTCCAGTCAGGTGGGTTGTTTTTTTTTTTTTTTTTTTTTTTTACTCTAATTGCATCAAGCCTTTTACATAGACTAGTTTTCCATCCCGTGCATTGCACGGATATAAATAAGATCAAATATTTTAATTGAAAATATAATTACGGATTAATTATTTTTTCTATTTTTAAACACTTTTATTAATTTCATAAATTTAAAATTTGTATAAAAAGTTATATATTTTTGCTAGCATATTTAATAAAAAATAGTTTTATATTTTATTGTTAAATTATTTAATTATTGTTAAACTATATTTTGTTTAAGCATCAATTTGCAAGCATTTTTAATGTATTATTTAATTTCTTGTTATTGCAAAGTTGAAATGTATTGCATGATAGTACTATGATTACATGATTAATATATACTGTTTTATCTATCGTCAAGATACCACATATTTTGATTTTGGAAAATACATTGCAAATACAAATATCTATAAAAAAAAAACAAAGAGAGAGAGAGAGAGAGAGAGAGAGAGAGAGAGAGAGAGAGAGAGAAGTTTTATGAATTCCAAAACGTAACTTGGGCATATCTTCACTTAAGAAATTTTTTTTCTACTATTGTTAACACCATTTACACAAACGGGCTTCATCCTTAATAGTTCATGTGAAATTAATAATATATTTAGTTCATTTTGGATTATAATAGTATCTTTTTCTTCATCTCTTATAGTCGTTAAAACTAATTAATTTTCTATTTTATTGTTTATTTTTAAATAAATAATTATATTTATAAATTATTTTGAAATATACACAGAGATCAACGATTTTGAAATATTTTTATTGTCTAACAATGACTATGCTGATGTGTTTATTTTTCATTTGTTTATTTAAAGGTGCATAGTTTTATTTTAATTAATTAACGTAGTAAGAAAATTGAACGATAGATCAAAATTGTTTATAATTTTTAGTTTTTAATTAAATCCTTATTAAATTAAATGATCTACTAATCAAATATTAATTGAAAAAAAAAATATTGTAATTTCATGTCAATGAATTAGTGGTCAACATTTTTGAATTAATAGTCAATGTTTTGAAATTGACGATTGAGCCAAAATCCTCAATTTTGTAAAATATGATAACTAAATATCTTTATTTTTTTATTAGGGAACTAAAAATGTATTTTAACCTGTATATTAATAAGATGATATATACTAAATTCATCAATGCAATGCACAACCAATAGTTGCTATATACATATCATATAACATTTATAAATAAAGATTAATACAAATTTTTACAAAATAAATCAATTTTTTTTTATTTTTATCTCTAACGATTCTTGAATAATTATTTTTTCTATGGTTTAAAATTCAACAAATATTTTTATATAAAATGAACATTTAATGAAAGATAGTTGTTTTTTCATGTAACCAAAGGAAAATTATAGTAATTATTTAGTATGGTATCTGACAGGTTGTGATTTTTTTATTTTCTTTAGTCATTAATTTATATAATTTTTTTAAATGACTTAATCACTTTCTATTAAGTGAAAGAATAAAAAAAAAATTCTATTATGTGATGTTAATTAGTATGTGAAGTATTTATACTATCTTTTCATTGACTTAAAAAGTAATTGGTCAAAATTCTTTAGAACTTAGTAATTAGTAAAAAAAAAAAAAAATCACCTTATCTCTCCCCCATAAAAATATAAAATAAGAAAATATAATAATAAAGTTTTGAGAAAAATTTGAGAGGTCCTAGCCTACCTTCAATCTAACACTTCCACTTCAAGCGCAAAAAACAAAATTGTCACTGTTAATAATTTTATTAAAAAATGTTATGTTAAAATTGTAATTTTTTTATTTCACATTTCTTAGCAATTTTTTAAAATTTATATTTTAAGTAATCTTAATATATGTTTTATTTAATTTATTTTAGAGAAATAAATTTTATTAATTTTTATGAGAAGTTTACAAAATAAGAGATTATTTTGTTAAATTTATATTAAATCAAGGATGCTATAAATAAAGTTTGTATGATATTACACTTCGACTATATTTAGCTGTAAAAAAATTGAACTATATTTCAGTCAAGGGCTTTAATAAAAATCGTTAATTAAGTCATTTTATAATTTTTTAGCTGAAATTTTTTAATTGTTCTATTAGAAATAACTTTCTATATTTCCTTAACCTTATATTATTTTTTATTGTAATGTACACTTCTATAAAAAAAAATATTAATCACAGTTAAAATATTTTTTTTGTTGATAAAATTACTTTTTATTAAAAAAGTCAATTTAATAAATGAAAATATTACTAAAATTAATTAATATTATTATTTTTATAAAATAATTAATATTTTAGAAATGCCAAAATATACATTAAAGATATATTAGAAACAAAAATATTTCTAACATCAAATGCCCATCCCGTATAGCAATAGTGAGCCTTTTTCATGTTTTAAAAGTGATATAGACCATTCAATGCACTTTAAACAGTATAGGAGCAATGCTTATTGCATTGTTTACGCTTGTGTCTTGGAAGGTAGCTTTTGGGCTGGGAAATTTTTTTTCTCACACAATGACATGTGTCCTTTGAAAAAAGCTGGAGCCTTAAGAACTTGACAGTTGTCCTTCAAAATGTTAAATTTATATAGGGATGATTAGTTTATAGTTGATACCCATATTTTCTAGTGGTGTATGTGAGTGTGACTAAGCCAAGGCACATGATACATGACCCCAACGTGTTCACATGGAACACCATGATCAGGGGCTATGCTGAAAGTCAAAACCCGAGCCCTGAACTTGATTTCTATTGCCAAATGATAGTGTCTTGTAGTGATCCTGACACTCACACTTACCCTTTTCTTTTTAAGGCTATTTCAAAGTCATTGAATGTTAGATAGGGGGAGGCAATGCATTCGGTTACAATAAGAAATGGGTTTGAGTCGTTGGTTTTTGTTCAGAACAATTTGCGTCATATATACATAATCTCCCTTTGAAGCCTTGCTTTTTTATTCCACGAGGGTTCAAGGGGTAATATGGTAAGTATGTTTGAACAGTGTAAAATTACACTGCTTTCTCACCATATGAGAGTGGATTTACTGTGCCGTGGGACCACCCAAAAATTCAAATTTTTTTGTTGCCATTTCACATGCACCAAACTGCCGAAATTCGTCATGTACCGTGCCTTCCCTGCCTTTTCTCTTCTCTTGTGCTGTATTTCACCCTACCAAATGCAGTGTAAAGGTTGGTGGGCTTTGGCTTGACTATGTTTGGTGCTTCCATAGAAAAAAAAAAGTTAATTATGTTTTTAGTTTCTGAACAAAATTTTGACTGGTTTTAGTCCTAAACTTTTATCCCCTTAATGCTTTTTAGTCTCTATAGTCAAATATCACTCTTAAATGATGATGTGATATTAATTTTATTATTATTTTATTATATTTAGTACCGGTTCATTTTTTGGCAGTTAAAAACTACAAGAAACTGCTTTTCTAAAATGTTTAAAATGAATTAAACAATTTTGCTTTTGTCGGTTTTCCCCTTTTGTGCATCAATCAACACAAGTCCAATTTTTTTTAAATTTTTTTATCGGCAAATATTTGTTTGTTAGTTTTGTTAGAAATGTTAGTGGGAGGGATTTGAACCTGTGACCTCTCTCTCCCCCCATCTCCCTTCACCCTTAGTCCCTTTTTCCTAATCACCAAGCCAACGTTATATCTCCCAACGCAAGTCCAAATGAAAAAAACAAAGATCTAAAATGACAATCAGAATCAGTACAGGCACAAGTTCATATTAAAATCAAACACAAATCTAGAAAAATAAAAAAGTAAAAAAAGAAAAAATAAAATTTGAAACCCACAATGACCCCAACTGTAATCCCTGACGAAATCGAAAAACAGGAAAGCGGTGGTGCATGCATTTCATCTCTTTGACTCTTCCTCGCGCTATCGCTACAACTTCTTTATCATTCCCAAAGTGAAACGTGACATTTTCCTGACCCATTTGTGCTATGCTGCTCATTTCATTTTGATGACCCATTTGTCGAGTCTTGAGGTTGGTTCGTAGAGGACGAGAACGATGGAGACCCTACGGGGGTTGGATTTGTGCTCAGAATTGACATCAAGCTCTTCTTCCTCGTCTCATTCGGTGCCTCTTGTCACATTCATGGCTTCTTTCAACCGATAGACATATCATTTCCACTCACAACCATAATCCTACACAAGGTGGGGCTTGGTCTATTGGGTGTGTCGCCAGTGTTGAGTATTTCATTGTGGATCATTGTGATTGCATGGTTTGTGTACATTTTGAAGAATGAAACGCATAAGCACGAATTATTGGAGACGTGGTACTTCTAAATTTTGATTTTGCTTGTTGGGTTGCTCCCTCACCCTTATCTGGCTCTCGATTCCCTTTCTATTTGGTAAGTGATTTTCTTCCAATCTATTTTAATAATTGAAATAATACAAAAGAATTATTAAGTGATGTAAGTGTTAAAATTTGACATCTAATTGATCGTGTCCCATCATCTATCTATCTATCCTTCTATCCCTGCTCTATATTCATCTTCAAGTATAGTGATTTCCAAAGCATCTCCCTTTAAACATGTAGTGGGCAATTGACTAAGCGAAATATCACAAGCATTGTGAAGCACTTGTGCAAACATTTTTTGATGTGGCTGAGAGGGAATCTTGGGCGAGAATCGTGGAACTTTAGAATTAGCCAAAAAACTCCACGGGATAATGGGAAAAGCCATAATCTTTAGAGAATGAAGACTATTGTTTATTCTTTATGTCTTTAGTTTTGATGATGATGTTTTGTAAAGATTGTAAAGCTCCCAGTATGAACTCTAGTCTAGTAGGTTGTGTGTTATAGTTTTAATGCTTGAATGTGTGTGATTCATGAATCTAGGCTAAAAACCATTTTGGTTTTATCATAATTGATCTCCAAAGTGAAGATCCAGGGCTTATATTTGTTTAGAATTTAATCTGGGCGAAAATCTTTTGAAAAATCATAAGGTTTCAATCCAAGAATAACATAATCAATTCACTACGCCAAAAATAAAGATAGATAGCGTTTTAGGGGAAAAAAAAGGCTCTTTAAAAGAAACACAGAGCTTGCAGAAGTTGTTTATTTAAATAAGCATTGTAAATTATAAAACACAGAGCTTATTTAGAGTGTTCGTTCAAATAAGCGCTATAGTTTCTCGCTAAAATTTTATGCTGGAATTTTTCTCAAACTCTCTCTCGACTCCTTTCCTCCCTACCCATTGCGCAACTCTGCCAACTGATAATTGCCTTATATTCCTACTTTTTGCAGTAGTTTAGGGGCAATTATTTGATATCTTTCATGCTTTTGAGCTTTGTTATGTTCATTTTAGTTGTGGTTTTAATAAAAGCTTTGTTTAGTTAGGAATTTTAGTTTTTACCCTTTTACACTTGATCTTTGGTTTGTTTTCTTATGTTTTTAGGAGCTTTTAAGCATGGAGCATGTTTGGAGAGGTCCCAAGAATAAATGATGCGTTAAGGATCAATTGGGTTGAAGTTTAATGCCTTGAAGGTCTTACGGAAGTAAAAGAAGCTTGTAGGAAGCCTTGGAAGGGGCCTATGCAACCAAGCCATACACCTGTGCAATTTCTGAAGAGTGTTGAAAATCTGAAGACAGTGAGTTGCACAGGCTGTGCAATGATCCGTGCACCCATGCATCACACGTTGCAAGAATAATGCTTATTTTTCTGTTTTATCTTTTTGTTTGGGCTTGAACCCCTTTCTGGCCCATAGCTTTAAATAGGGATTTTCTAGTTTGTCCCAGGGTTCCGAATGTTGTGTAATGAAAGGAAGAGAATTTCGAGATGTGCGTGACGACTTTGATGCGTTTGGGTTCATCTTCCATTCTTTCTCCATCTTTTGCTCCTTCCCCCATGGCTATGCGTAGCCAAGTTCTCTTTTCGTTGGGGTTTAATGTAGTTGGACCAAATTTCATGTAATTACACTTCTCTCTTATTTCAATTAAGTATTGTTATTGCTCTTCTTCTACTCTTAATGCTTGTGTTTGGCCTGATCAACCAATTGCATGATGCTTTAATTCCATTGGTAATTAGGAAATTTTGTTGGATTGTGAACTGAAGAAGACAACTAATTTTCTTTATGCCTAGGGATAGGGTAAAGAGGATTAATCATTGTTAAACCCTTTTTCTTAATGCAAATCGCTTGGTTATGCTAATTCAAGGGATCGATAGTATAATTAAGGGATTTAGGTTTCTTCACTTAAGAAATTAAGGTTGGGATAAATTTATGGGTTGATGATAACATAAATTTAATTGAATTGGAATGAGTTGTGATTGCATGTTAGGAAGTCCAACAAAGTTAAATCCCAGTGATTTATTTTAATTGATTTAAACCTCATTTTCTGCGCATACCAAGTGTTCGCTAATTTTCCAAAACCAAAATTCCTTCTATTTTACTTTTTATTTTTATGCATTTGCTTTAATTTTGGTTACTCAATTACTCTCAATTTCGTAGTCTATTTAATTTACTATTATTTACCCAATTATTGTACAAGTCCCTGTGGATACGATACTCTACTCATTACTTTTGTTACTTGCACGATTTGGTACACTTGCCAAAATCCCAACACCAACCCTAGGCATCTTGTCCTTTATTAATCCGCAATCCATGGCCTCACTCTTTATGGTTTTTTCTTTTCCTATTTGTGCTTCTGAATCTATTCTCTCTCTTGTATGCTTTTTTTTTCCTCTCGTAAAATTTGCAAGTTTTCTCTCCTTTCTCAGTTATCATTTTTGCGAGGAGCTACGCGAAAGCTCTACATTGGTGCGAGGAGCGACAATTTGGTTCTCGTGTGCGATTTCTTGTGAACCCTAGATTTGGTGCGGAGGTTGGATTTGGAAGTGGAGATTGTGCAAATTTGTGTTGGTCACTGTGTGGTTTGGATCTGTAAACCCTAGATATGTGTTGTGAGGATGAAGTAAGGGACTAACGATGGCTAGATGTTACCAGAAAAAATAACATTGGCATAAGGAGCTCCGATGATAGGTAATTATCAAACATGTGAGTTTAGGTCTTCTCAAGCTTCAACCCAATCATAGATGCATTAACTGCAACACATAATTTAAGGTTTACCTTTGAGATATAAGAAATTGGCAGAGGTGATTGCATGCATGTCTAAATCTGCTGTGTTTGTATGTTTGAGTACATATGGTATTACTTGTGCTTGAGAAATTACTTCTGGAGTGTATTCTTTTATTGGAAAATTGGTTATTGATTTACTTGCAGCTAATTACTAATGTATTTTCTTTCTGGCTTTTGGACTTTACAACATCAATTTGTTGTTGGCACTGTGGCACATTTACAATTTCTTTCTGATAAATGTTATGAATGTCATGTCATGGGGGATTGTTTTGTTTTTATATTGTGCATGCGTATATGATCTTGTTTTCCCCGTGATATCTTGTTTAAACAATATTATATGATCTTTGAGTGGTTAACATGACCAACAACTTGCTGATTAACAATATTATATCCACAACAAAGGTCTAAAGTTGGGGATATATTCATATGCTAATTATGTCAGGGAATAGGCTTCATAACCTACAAGTTCTTGCCATGAGAGGTACATTACTACATTTTGATTATTTTCTACTTGATTTCAGGGTGTAGGTCTTTTAGGCTGGTTTTATCTTTATTTTTCACAGTCACCAATTGTTTTGGTGGGTTCTATCATCTATGTGTCTCTAACCATAGCAGGAAGTAGGCTTGAAAGACTTATTGCTAGTGCGTGGCCAACAATGATGGGTCTAGGGAAAAAAGGTTATTGTCCGCGACCTCTTTATTCATCCTTTGAAATAATAATTTGTTTTCCTTTCTTCTTACTCTTATGCTTAGTTTATGATGTAATTGGTCTGGTTTTTTCTTTAGGTTACTTGAAAAATACAGAAGCAATTATGGAAGATTAAGAAGAATACTTCGTGGAAGCATGTGTTCCATACAATGAAGGACTAGAGTATGATCCATACAACTCTGTTCTGGTATGCAATAGGGAAACATGTCTTTCTAAGCTTTCTATTCCACTTGTGTATCAAAGTATAAAAAAAGTTTTGAATTATTGATCTGATTTTTAAACTTTGAGGTTCTTTATCTTCTAATTAACAAGTAAAATCAGTCATCAAGCTATAACTTTCTTGTATGTGTATATTAACTAATGTCGGGTATAAGGAGTTTCAGTTGGGTGAAAGATGGAGTTTTGGTTTAACAATGTTTTTTTATTTTCACATTGGTTCAGCATAGAGTGAGATTGTAATACCTAGGCGAATCACACCAGAATGAGAGGGATCCAAAGGCTGTATAGGTGTGGGACTATACAATTGAGAATGACTTAAAGGAAATTATTGGTACTACCTATACCAACAAGATGCATCTACTTTTCGGTAACTCATCACTTAAGAACTCCACAGTTAAGTGTGCTTGGCTTTGAGCAATTATGGGATGGGTGACCTCCTGGGAAGTTTCCTAGGAAGTGTGCGAGTGAGGACAAAACACGCCGAGAAGTCTCGTGTTTGTTTGTGGAGATAGTCAATGATCCTGAAAGCGGTTGGACGTCTCAGAAAGGGCTACTCACGGAGGGTTCTGACCAACGAGGAGTTGAGTGAAGTGTCACTGTGTGAAGTGTCAAGGAGTGGAGCCACTAAGACGCCGGATCTGAGGGTCGTTACAGAGATTACAAGAGAGGTTTGAATTCATTGCAGAGGGAAGGAGAAAAATTGCAGGCCATGTGGACCTGATGCCAAATTAATTGCTATTCTTGTAAGTTTGCTGGTGTGTTGATATATGATTGGATTTATGCAATGAATGACCAACTTTACCGTACGTTAACAAGTATAAATTTGCTCTTGAATTCATATTTATGTTTCTTATACATCTATATTTTCTGTTTGCAGACACCTTCATTCTTTCTTTATATTTTCAAGGTCCAACTCTCATATAAAAAGAATGCACATTGGTAGGAAATAACCCTCTGCTTTGTGCCTAGCTACTGTTTAGAGAGCAAGTTCCTTTTGTAGTATACGATTTGTCGGTGTGAATTTCCTACTTGTTTTGATTTTATAAACTCTTCATCTATACAAATTAATGTGAGTGAAATTACTACTACTGGTATGAATCGGAGTTCTTATAGTTGAATAGGATGTTACTGTCCAACTGATAATTAAATAGGAAATGCAGAGAGAAGTAAAGAGTTAAGTATTTATTTGTAAAGAAAAAGAAGAAGAAATATATTAGCTCTAAAGTATGTTTTTTTTCGAAAAGTCTGTAAACAGGTATTACATTTGTGGCGTTTTCGAAATAAGAATGAATCAGGCGAATGCTGTGAAAAAAGAAAATGACTATAGATAGCACTTACTTAAATAAGCGCTCTCTATCGTCTAGCACAAACTAAAATAGCGCTTTCCAAAACAAGCGCTATCTATAGTCTAGCCTGAATTCCTCAAAAGCGCTATGTATGGGCAAGATAAGCGCTATCTAAGTTATTTTTTGGCTTAGTGATTATTAGATCAATTTAATGGATTATCTCGAGGCTATGCTTTTTTAGAATTGCCTAAGGTTCATAGATAATTGATTATCAACTTAAGATAATCAATTATTTGGCATTGAAGCAAAAACATGGGGTTTTGTAGTTAATCGATTATTTTATAAAAACGAAAATTTTGAAAGCTCTCAAGTGTGTGACACCCATTTTTCTCAATACACTTAGAAATTTTATATTGATAGCTCAGAGACCTTGAGTGTCATCATCATTGTAATTCATTGAGCAAAATCTTTTTCTTATTTTGAAGAAATCAATGGATCTTTGCAATGGAATCATGAAGAGAAGTTGAAAGTGAATAGGAAGTGCATCATTTTTCATATCTTCACTACATAGGTGAATTCTTTCCATTTACTTTGTTTTTCAAAGTGATCTTGAGTAGGTTTCTACATGTGTTAGTGTTTTCTTGATAGTTTTTCAAGAAGTAGTGCATATGTGGGTTTTCATGTGCATGTGAGTTTGTGTGTAAACAAAAATTTGTTTAGTGAAAGGTCCAAGCTTAGGTTGCTTTGAATAACACTGGATGTAGATTTTTGTTGAAATTGAATTAGTATAAATTTTTTGTGTGATTCTCTCTATCCCTTATCTTTCTACCATCTTGGTTCAGTTTCTTGTATAACATAATAATCTATTGCTTAAAATTGAACCTAGGAAATAAAGGATCAATTAACAAAGCTACCTACATTTCTTAATCACCTCAAGAACAAAGGGTTTTTCAAGAAAGTTTTTAAAGAAATTTTTTAATATCCAATTCATCCCTGTTGGATATTTCATATGCCTAGCTATTTTTTCCAACCAAAACCCTAGGGGAAACCCTAGGAGGAAACCCTAATAGAGCCATCTCTTCTCTCTTTCAAATATACATTCATCTGGGTACCTCCTCCACTAATCATGTAATGTCTCTACTTTATCATTATTAAGTAGTTCCTATTTAATTATTTCCATTATTTTTTTTAATTACTCAATTAATGACTAATTAAGAGGTTAATTTTCTATGTAGTGCAATATGGACGTGCTTCGGTCCCTCTTGCTGACATCGAACGTGTTCAATGATTTGCTGCATAAAGACCCCCTCAACAAGCTCCGCAACAAGTTCTACTGCCCATCGTCAACATTGACAAACCCTGGTCTCTGATACCCCAGATCTCTACAAATGATTTTTCTATTCATATCTCTGGAGGATTTGAGTTACCACTTACTGATCACATACAAATTTGGCACTTGTCTTCTTATTTTGGCATGGAAAAAAAATGTTTCATTGACATCGTCCTTTCTTTCCATTTTACACTTCTAGTTTAAAATATCACATATATTATTTATCATAGGGTATAATGTGAATATAAAAATAAATAGTGAATAAATATCAAAATTAACATGACATATAAAAATTTAAGAAGTGGATAGTTTGCAGCACATCCAAACCAAGACGCACCACTAATTGAATCTATATAGCATTACATCGATGCTGTTTGATCTTGGAGGGACAGTATATAAAAGGTCTAAAAACAATGTTGGCTGAATTCCTTCATTGCATATGATTTATTTATGTGATAAATAACAAATACGTAAGAATTTAGAAATAGTTTATAATTGAATTAATATTTTTATTTATCATACATGTATTGTCTATGCATTGCCTGCAGACTTATTGTAGACATAGATAAAGGGGTCATGTCATGGCAGTGGTTTGAAAGGGGATGGTGGGCTGGGGCTGTTAGAAGGATCCTCTTGAGGCTTAGAGCTTGTAGGTGGTCCAGATTCATGTCGTGGCGGTGGTCGGTAACGGCCGTGTGGTGGGGGCAGGAGAGGATGATTTGCTTGATGCCCAACCCAGAAGCAGGACAGGACGATCAAAACTAGCATGACCGAGTATGATATCTTCATATTCATATTCATACCCTTGTTAATTATGAACCTAGCTATATACACAAGTTAAACAATATGCAACTGATCGATTTTTATACTACGCATGCAGGTCAAGGATCAACGATCGATATTACAATGTGTCTCTAACACTCTTTGATGAATATTGTTTACTGGTCAAAACTGTTACAATGAGAACATTTTCTAATCCAAGTTCCACCCAGCTAGCGGAAAGAGAAGAGAATGTTCTGTATGAATTTCTTCCACTGATCTGGACTTTAATCTTATTCAATATGGCAATATTTATATATACATCACAATTAATTCAGATGTTAGAAATTAAATGCAATGTCTATGTTGATAAAGAATACAGTTTAAACATTAGAAAAATAAAATAAAATAAATGTGGTTTATGTTGAGAAATGCAAGATCACTGTCTCTCCTCTATGCAATTTAAAATGTGCTATGTTTTCTCTTCTATTCAGTTATTTCCTGGTGAACACACACTATAATTTCAGTGTGTAGCTTAGTCGTAGTCATGGTTCATGCCCCCGTTATTACTGAGGCAGTCACCGCTGAAGCATTAACCCCAATGAGAACAAAGAAAGTCAAATTACTATTTCAATCTTGAGACTTTGAAAGCTTTGTTCAAGGATCTTTCAAGTTTCACGTCAGGTCCCTTCACTCTTTTTTTCTTATTCCTTCCTTTTATTTCTTTTGGTTATCAACACTTCATTTAATTCTCACAGTAGAATGACAAATATATAATCTTTATTTATGTGACTACAAATATATAAACTTATTTAGTTGTTACATTGACAACAATAGTGTTAATTAGTAAGAGATAAATAATTTTACCGTTAAAATAAATGTGAGTAATGTCCAACGTTAATAATTAATTGTTATTTGAGAAAAAAAAATACTAACAGATATTTTATATCTATATCTATATATATGTTAGAAAATTTAATATTTTTAAGATTTAAAATTTAATATTTCTATATATATATATATATATATAATTGTTAATTCTGAAAAATATATTTATTAATTTTTTTAAAATTTAATAAATATTTTGATATTGATGATTTTGATTTGTCTTCATAATTAAAATTATTGAGAAAAGTATTAAAAGCAGAAATTAACAATTCCAATAGATATTTTGTCAAGAAAGAAAGAAAAACAATTTCAATAGAGATATTAAACTATATAAAAACACTAGATCCATATAGAATATTATTAACAATACCTGTAGCAATTGCCATTAGTGAAAGAAGCTTTTCAAAATTAAAATTGTTTAAGTGTTATATAATATCAACAATGTTTCAAGATAGATTGAGTGAATTAGTCATTATATCTATTAAGAGTAAAATATTATATTTACTTTATAATAAAACATTGATAAATAAGTTTGTGGCTCAAAAATCTAGAAAATAATATAAAAATTGACAATTAATATTATATTTAGTATTTTTTTTTTAAATTCTTAGGCCACAAAAATTCTAAACATGGCCCCCGTCAAACAAAGCATATTGTGAAAATATTGTATTAGGCTTTTGGACTAAATTTGCTATATATTGTAGGGGAATGGACTTTAGTATCTCTTTGGGGGAAATTATGCTTAAACTTACAATTTCATTCTATTTGGGGTGGGAGTTATGCTTGTTTGTTATGGGTCACTTCAAGTCCAACTCTCTTTTTCTTGCATCTTTTTTCCTTCTTTCTGCTCTTAGGCATACCTTGTGCTAGCTTGATTTTTTTTTTTTCTTTTACAAAAGCTTGATTACAAATTATTACTAATAAATTCATTTAATTTATCCAAAAAGAAATAAAAAATGGCAATGAAGATGATTAGAAAGCAAATTAAGAAAAGCATAAAAGGCAGGCACGAGCTCCTGAAAAGCAAAGATGGTGGGCACGAGCTCCCAAAAAGCAAATAACTGGGCACGAGCTCCCAAAAATATAAGGCAATGGGCATTCTGGGCCAGAAACGTAAAGGCAATGGACAATCTGGGCCCGAAACATAAAGGCAATGGGCAATTTGGGCCCGAAACTTAAAAGATAGTAGGCATTCTTGGCACGAAACATAAAAGGCAATGGGCAATCTAGGCCCGAAACATAAAGGCAATGGGCAATATGGGCCCGAAACATAGAAGGAAATGGACATTATGGGCTCGAAACATAAAAGACAATGCAAGTACCAGGCAGGTACTGGGCTTAATGCGAGTGCCAGGCAAGTACTGGACTTTGATGTAGGTGCCAGGCAGGTACTAGGCTTAATGCGGGTGCCAGGCAAGTACTGGACTTTGATGTAGGTGCCAAGAAGGTACTGGACTTAAATGCAGGTGCCAGACTGGTATTGGACTTTAATGCAGGTGCTAGGCAAATACTGGACTTTAATGCATGTGCCAAGCATGTACTGGACTTAATGCGGGTGCCAGGAAGGTATTGGATTTTAATGCAGGTGCCAGACAGGTACTGGACTTTGATACAAGTGCTAGGCAGGTACAGGACATAAATGCAGGTGCTTTGCAGGTACTGAACTTAAATGCAGGTGCTAGGCAGGTACTGGACTTTAATGCAAGTGCCAGGCAAGTACTGGACTTTGATGCAGGTGCCAGGCATGTACTGGACATAAATGCAGGTGTCAGGTAGGTACTGGACTTAAATGCAGCTGCTAGGCAGATACTAGACTTTAATGCAGGTGCCAGGTAGGTACTAGACTTTGATGCAGGTGCCAGGCAAGTATTGAACTTAATGCGGGTGCTAGGCAGGTATTGGACTTTAATGCAGGTGACAAACAGGTACTGGTCTTAAATGCAGATGCCAAACAGGTACTGTGTAACACCCCAAGTTTCGAGTACTAGGAATACATCTTGAGGAGAACCCTTATTAGGACTTTGTTATATTGTTTGTAATATATTTGTTATTGTTGTTGTCATCATCATGCTATATTATTGGTTATGTCCGGTGTGTGTGTACGTGTTCCTTACATGTGTGCTCCCCGTGCATTGTATTTAGTGTTATTGATATTATTATTATTATTATTATTATTGTTATGACTGTTGATGTTGTTGTTGTTGTTGTTGTGGTGGTGGTGGTGGTGGAAGTGCTCTAGTATTAGGAATTAGTGAAAATATGATGATGAGGCCTAAGAGAGTGCCTAAGGCCCAATAAGGGGCTAAGTCCACCTAAACCTTACCCATCTAAGTGTTATGAGAAGGGAAAAGTAAGACATTAGGTTTAGTTTTGGGAGAAATAGAGAAAGAAGAGAGAAGAGAAAAGATGGAAAGAGAAGAAGAGAAGAGAAGGAAGAAGGAAAATGGAGGCCTAAGCCGGAGCTCTCCTTCATGCCTCAGTCTAAGTGTGTGTTCTCCCCTTTGTTTTTCCCAACCCCTCCTATTGTTGGATTTACCTCTTCCCCATTTTCCCTTTTTTGCTACCCTAAGTTAGGAATTGATGTTTTTGAGTTGATTATGAGAAATTGAGGGTAGGTTGTGTTAATTGATTGATTGGGGTATGATGTTTGGAGTTTTTGCCCCTTTTGATACCCTAGGGATTGGTTATTATGCTGTGTTGAATTTTGCCCGCTTTGTGTTCTTGGTGATTTGGGGAATTTGTGACCTAAGATGAAAGTGCATGAAATTGTTGTTATAATAAGTTGTTTTTGCCTTGGAATAGTCTTCAAAATGTTAGGAATTGTCCCTAAACCTTTGAGGCATGTTTTTGGGTGTGTGGGATCCTTTGGGAGGCCCTGGGTTCTGCAGAAAACCCTATTACGACGTTCTGTTCATCGTAAATTTTGCGAGCATCCTATTCTGCAGACCAGCATCTAGTGACGTAGTGTCCAATTACCCCAATGTCCAGTGACTAGCGTCCAATGACAACGTTCGGTCAACTCTGGTCAACTGTGCTTTTGTTCAGCTTTGAGTCTAGAACTTAGTTTTGTTGTGAATGTAATTTACGTTCATTTTCTTATGTAATTATTCATTTTAAATGTGTGATTGACATTCTATGAGATGTATAATATAACTGTGAATGTAGATTTGAAATGTGAATGCATAATGTATGAGTATGAGATATAAGGTGTTGTTGGATGCCATTAAGACGGGTGACCTAGCCTACGAGATGGCAAGGATGGGCCTGGGTGGTATTCCGACCGTGAGTGACCTAGCCTATGAGAGGTGATGATGGGCTCACATATGTGTGATGTAAGGTTTAATGGAATCACTATGTGCATGAATGTTTGAGACATGCATCATAACAATTAAGAGTTGTTGAATAGATGTGAACCAAGAAGGTGGGGGTCACAACAGGTTTAGCCTGGACCTTGGGGGTTTGAGAGACCAGGTGTGGAAACTTCGTTAGCTCATGCTGATCCTATGAGTTGGAGCATACTTGCAAAGCTGGGTAACCCTGACAGCCACATGCGGATATCATTCTAGGCAGTGTAGTCTATGCCGAAGGCATTGACGTCGATGACGCTTCTTATGGGTAGACCCGCACTCCTAGACTATTCTTCTGAGTTAGATATGGTACCACATGAGCATTGAGTATAGAATTATGGACATGTCATGCATGAGCATAATGTTGTAGTGCAATGTGTTGAATTATGTTGTGTTAAGATTGTGAGAAACATGTGTGCGCCTACTATTTTATGGCATTGTTAGTAAGGTTGAGAATGGTCATTGAGACTTGTAATGTGAACTAAAAGTAATAAGGTGTGTGTAGGTTATTATCTTATGTGGTGTATGTTTGTTGTTCATGTTACATGGGATCGAGATGTGTGTTAGTTGTTAGACAAATGACGAGAGTGGGTAGCATAGTAAGAGAAATAATAACACGCAAGTTAAGGTGGACGCTAGGAATATCCTGGAGTATTAGTGATGTTAGATTGATCCTGCCAAATAACCTTAAGTATTGAAGGGAGAAGAGTATAGCCTGAGAAATGTTAAGTACACTAGACAGGAGTGTGGTGTAAAGTGTAGTTATGAATGGTGAAAGCCTAAAGGAATGAAGAAACAGAGATAGTGAGGATGTGTGAGGATAAGAAAGAAGTCCATGAAATGTGTAATTATTGAAAAGGGTTGATAGAGACTCAGTGAAGGTAGAGCCATAAGAGATAAATGATGGGTTGTCCGGTAGGAGAGTTTAACATAACCATAAAGTCCTTAGAGCATTCACTGAGACATTATGTCTCACCCCTTTAAGTTTCCTCCTTTTCAGGAAACACGTGATGGCACGTGTCATGAAGCCTTGTCAAGGAAGACATATTCTAGTTATGATTTATATTTCTATGTATTTCCTTTAATGTGATGTATATGAGACTTGTGCTATAAGGAACAAATTGTATTTATCAGTAATTAGAATTAAGTTGTAATTTATATATTTATTTGTTGGCTTCCGCATGATAACACTGTACACATGTTTTAAATTTTCACGTCCTTAGAAATCTAAAGCATAGTTACGGTAATACCCTTAGGGTGTTACATACTAGACTTTAATGCAGGTGCCAGGCAGGTACTGAACTTAATAGGGTGCCAGGCAGGTACTGGACTTTAGTGCAAGTGCCAGGCAGGTACTGGACTTTGATGCAGGTGCTAGGCAGGTACTGGGCTTAATGCAAGTGCCTGGCAGGTACTGGACTTTGACAAAAAGTAAATATGTTGGTGATGGATGCTATGTTTAGCATGCAAGATTGTTAAACAATCACATGGATTAATGTCTTTGAGAATGAAGATGTACGCAATCCTGAGATGATCTTGAAGATGTTATTTGGATGTGATGTTCATGTATCGATGATTGCAAATGCATGTGTGGTATGTGATGATGAGATGACCTTGAAGTAATACTGACAAGATCTTTTATTTTTGTTCTTTTGACTTTTTTTAAATATTTTTTTTAGAAAGAGAAATGCTTTGAATTGATTATTTTTTCATGAAGACAACAAATTTGTGCCAACTCATTTTTTTGTTGACTTTTTTTTTGTTCATGGTATTGACTGACCCTCATATTCACAAGATGCATAACTTGAAATCGATGAGACCCTTTTTGGTCTAATTGAGGGATTGCCCAAAGCTTATTATCTTTATTTGAAGCATTATTTAATCAACATGCAAGATTGTGCCATGATTCCTTTTTTATGATAGATTGATTTCTTTTGCCTTTTGAGGGACTATTAATGGGAGATGGAGTGTAAGATATGTGGTTGCCCTAATCTAGGAATTATGAGCTTGTCGCAGTTTGGACTCACTTGTGATAAATGTCAGAGATGGGATGGATTGCCCCCAGTTAAAAAAAAAAAGGGAGTAGGGATGGAATGGAGGATCGGACAGTTGCCTCAGTTTAAGATCATGATAGCAAAGTGAGAGGTGAAATCATTGCCCCATTTTGGCTTTGAAGGAATAAGACCAATGAAGCAAAGATGCAATGAGTTGTGAAATAATTCCTCCAGTTTAGGCTTGAAGGGTAGGGTTAGAGGAGAGCTCAATGATGAAAGGGATTGCCCTAGTTTGAACTCAAAAAGGTGAAGTCAAAGGATGAAGCATGAATGGAAGGGGTTACCCTAGTCTAAACTTGGAGAGAATATATTAATTGCCCCGGGTTAGCTTTCTTTGTCCTCTTTGAATGATTCCCATGAGTGGAGTATGGTAGTCAATCTTCATTGAAGTGCAAGAGATTTTTGATCCCCCAATGTCACAACCGGGGTCACCACCATAGTTTATTAAGGAAAACTATGGAAAAACCTTTAAAAGAAAATGGTCTCGAAATCAGATTTTGGGTTCGGGAGTCAATTACGCATAGGAAAAGTCTTAGCACTCTATGATGTTCGTCCTAAGACGGTTACCTCTAATTAAATGTGCAAATTTTAATAACTTTTAAAATTATTTATTTTACCCCTCAAAATAAAACAAGAATATTTTTGGATACTTTGTTTATTGTTATGAAAATGAAAATTTTTTATTATTAAAAGAGAAAATTATTATTATTGTATTTTTTTTATCTTATCAATTTATACTTTTTTTTTTTATCTTTTTAGCTTGACAGGAGTGGTCCCCTGCTCCTACGTATCTCCGGGTGCAATGGAGAATTCAGAATTACGTAATTCTTTTGTAGAAAATATTTGTGTGTTGACATTTTTTTATCGTTTTTTTATCTTTTTATTATTTTATTTTAAAGCTTTCATGATGACCAAATCAGAAGTGCATCCAAAGTGGTTATCATTAACTTTTAATGGCTTTCACAATAACCAAATTAGAAGTGCGTCTAAAGTGGCTATTGTTAAACCTTTATTATATTTTTAATTTTTAATTTAAAAGCTTTTATGACAACCAAATCAAAAGTACATCTAAAGTGGCTATCATTAAATTTTAATGGCTTTTGCAATAATCAAATTGGAAGTACATCCAAAGTGACTATTACTAAACCTTGATATATTTTTTATTAATGCAATTATTATAATTATTATTAATATTATTATTTTCTTTTTAGAAATAAAAAAACATATATTTAAACTTAATATCAAAAACATATTCATCTTAACATTTGACGTAACAAAAAGATAAGACTATAAGACTAAAAAGACCAACAGTAGCAATAAAAAAAATGAATCACAGTAGTTATTTTAATTAGCTTATGAACATGAACGAAAGCTACATAAAAGCAATAAAGGAAAGGAACGTAATAAGGATTGAAAGGGAGGCGCGTGTGTCAGAGCATAATCAAGTAATTAAGCACACAACACTACTGCCAAGCATTTACAGCAATTTGCCATGCCTAAATTAGAAACACGTACAATGTCACAAGCCAAATAATAACCCAACAATAAGCCAGTAAGCACAATAAACATTCAGAAATAATAAATTAACTAAGAACAAAACCTCGTACTGTGAATGGCATAAGTACTGTACATGCAGAAAGTTCTGAAGCACAGGATGCGGAGTTACAGTGGTGCTACACGGTTTTGGTTGGTGCTTGCTAGAGTCATTTGGATGAAATGAGTTGGCTTGGATGTAGAGGAAGTGGTGCGCTGTGCCCTTTGTTGCAACAGTAGTTGGAGATGCTCGTTTCAAAGATTGTTTTGGGGTTGGTTTATTTTTTGGTTGGGTGGAGTGACTCGGTGCTAGCTTGTGGAGGAGGCACCGGGGTTCAAGGTGGTTTGAAGGAGGTGATCATTTTTCAATGCGGGAGTATCAGAGGAAGGCAGAACGGAGAGACTCTTTTGAATGAAGGAAAAATGAAGAGTGTGGTTAAAGGATTGAGAGAGACCAGTGAGTTGAGAGTGAAAAGGCTATTTTTATGAGCTCTGTTATTAGAGGGTGGAGAAGAAGTGATCCCCTTTTTATTGTGAATTCGTGTGTAGTGAGCTGTGTGCTGCCAATAAGTGAGAGAGAGAAAAAAAATGGTGGCCAGGACATTGGAGTGGGAGGGAAAGCAATGCTGTCTAACACCAAATTGGAAAGGTGCAGAAATATTGGGAAAGAAGATTGAAGGCACAATAAAAATGGAAGCAATGTAACCGTTTTGTAGTTTTGTTTTGTGATGGTGCCTATAAAGCTGATGTGCATGGGACGAGAATGGTAAAAGCAAAAAACATTTTGAAAGTATTTTGTTGCCATATTCAAAATACCAAAGCATGAGAAATTTGTTTATTTATTTTTCTTTTCTCTCTATTTTTTTTATAAAAAAAAAAAAAGACTCATCTTGGCTAATTGATAAAAAAAAAAAAAAAAAAAAGACTCATCTTTGCTATATGTTTTTGCATTTCATATTTTTGTATTTTTTTTTATCTAAATGAGTTGCATATTGGAAATGAAAAGAAACAAAATTAGATGATTCCTTTTTTTTTTTTTTTGCTAATTTTAATTTTTGTTATTTTTTACTTTCTTTTTAAATTTTCTCATTTTTTCACTTATTTTTATCTTGTCCGAACAAAATTGGGTATCTGCATCCTCCATTGTCCTAAAGGCTACCATTGTTTAGCCTTGGCCACGCAGATCATGATATTTCGAAGGAGAATCTCCTTTCGAAAAAAACCAATCTCCCATGGAGATTATTTTTACAACCTTATATCCCTACTCTATATTCATCTTCAGGTATAGTGATTTCCAGAGCATCTCCCTTTAAACATGGAGTAGGCAATTGACTAAGCGAAATATCACAAGCATTGTGAAACACTTGTGCAAACATTTTTCGATGTGGCTGAGAGGGAAGCTTGGGTGAGGGTCATGGAACATTAGAATCAACCAAAAAACTCCACGGGATAATGGGAAATGCCATGATCTGTAGATAATGAAGACTATTGTTTATTCTTTATGTCTTTAGTTTTGATGATGATGTTTTTTTAAGATTGTAAAGCTCCTAGTATGAACTCTAGTCTAGTAGGTTGTGTGTTATAGTTTTAATGCTTGAATGTGTGTGATTCATGCATCTAGGCTAGAAAGCATTTCAGTTTTCTCATAATTGATCTCCAAAGTGAAGATCCGTGGCTTGTATTTGTTTAGAATTGAATATGAGCAAAAAACTTTTGAAAAATGATAAGGTTTCAATCCAAGAACAACATAATCGATTATTCGATCAATTTAATCAATTATCTCGAGGCTCTTCCTTTTTAGAATTGCCTAAGGTTCACAAATAATCAATTTTCTACTTAAGATAATTGATTATTTGGTCGTGAAGCAAAAACATGGGCTTTCGTAGTTAATCTATTATTTTATGAAATAATTGACTATTTTGTTCCTCATGATACCCAAGGGATGGCAAGAACAAAATAATCAATTATCTCTGTTCAGAGGTTTATAAAAACAAAAAATTTTGAAAGCTCTCAAGTGTGTGACACCCATTTTTCTCAATACACTTAGAAATTTCATATTGAGAACTCAAAGACCTTGAGTGTCATCATCCTTGTGATTCATTGACCAAAATCTTTTTATTATCTTGAAAAGCTCAAAGGATCTTTGCCATGGAATCATGAAGAGAAGCTGAAAGTGCGTCATTTTTCATATCTTCACTACATAGGTGAATTCTTTCCATTTACTTTGTTTTTCAATGTCATCTTGAGTAGGTTTCTCAAGTTTTGTTTCATGTAGAGGGTTTCTACATGTGTAAGTGTTTTCTTGATAGGTTTTCAAGAAGTAGTGCATATGTGGGTTTTCATGTGTATGTGAGTTTGTGTGTAAACAAAAATTTGTTTAGGGGAAGGTCCAAGCTCAGGTTGCTTTGGATAACATTGGATGTAGATTTCGGTTGAAATCGAATCAGTATAAATTGTTTGTGTGATTCTCTCTATCCCTTATCTTTCTACCATCTTGGTTTAGTTTCTTGTATAACATAATCATCTATTGCTTAAAATTGAACCTAGGAAATAAAGGATCAATTAACAAAGCTACCTACATTTCTTAATCACCTTAAGAACAAAGGTTTTGGATCTTACAAAAAGAGTTTTTCATTGATAAAGTTTTTAAAGAAATTTTTTAATATCCAATTCACCCCTCCACTTAGATATTTCATATTCCTAGCCATTTTATCCAACATGATCACCTTGGAATGTAAAGCTAGAAGCGTCCAAAACCCTAGGGGGAAACCCTAGGAGGAAACCCTAGTAGAGCCATCTCTTCTTTCTTTCAAATATACATTCATCTTGGTACCCTCTCCACTAATCAAGTAATCATGTAATATATCTACTTTATCATTATTAAGTAGTGCCTATTTAATTATTTCCATTATTTTTTTAATTACTCAATTAATGACTAATTAAGGGATTATTTTCTATCTAGTCTTAATATCTAAAAATGAGGGTGTTACACTCTCTCTCGGATCGATGATTCAACATGAGATTTGGCCATAGTATAAGAATAGAGCCTAATAGTGCCAATAGTGATGTAAAAAAGACTAGATCTGGCCACGAGACTAGATCTGATCGTCAAAGCCTCTATCATGAACGTGTTTCAAAGATTTGTTGCATAAAGACCCCTTCCACAAGATTCGCAACAAGTTTTACTGCCCACCGTCAGCATTGACAAGCCCTGGTCTCTGACACCCCCAGATCTCTACAATTGTTTTTTCTATTTATTTCTCTGCAGGATTTGAGTTACCATTTACCGATCAAATACAAATTTGGCACTTCTCATCTTATTTTGGCATGAAAAAAAAATGTTTCATTGGCATCGTCCTTTCTTTCCATTTTACACTTCTAGTTTAAAATATCACATATATTATTTATCATAGGGTACATATAATATGAATATAAAAAGAAATAGTGAATAAATATAAAAATTAACATGACATATAAAAATTTAAGAAGTGTTTAGTTTGCACCACATCCAAACCAAGACGCACCACTAATTGAATCTATATAGCATTACATTGATGTAGTTTGATCTTGGAGGGACAGTATATAAAAGGTCTAAAAACAATGTCGGCTGAATTCCTTCATTGCATATGATTTATTTATGTGATAAATAACAAATACATAAGAATTTAGAAATAGTTTATAATTGAATTAATATTTTTATTGATCATACATGTATTGTCTGTGCATTGCCTGCAGACTTATTGTAGACATAGATAAAGGGGTCATGTCATGGCAGTGGTTTGAAAGGGGATGGTGGGCTAGGGCTGTTAGAAGGATCCTCTTGAGGCTTAGAGCTTGTAGGTGGTCCAGATTCGTGTCGTGGCGGTGGTCGGTAACGGCCGTGTGGTGGGGGCAGGAGAGGATGATTTGCTTGATGCCCAACCCAGAAGCAGGACAGGACGATCAAAACTAGCATGGCTGAGTATGATATCTTCATATTCATATTCATACCCTTGTTAATTATGAACCTAGCTATACACAAGTTAAACAATATGCAACTGATCGATTTTTATACTACGCATGCAGGTCAAGGATCAACGATCGATATTACAATGTGTCTCTAACACTCTTTGATGAATATTGTTTACTGGTCAAAACTGTTACAATGAGAATATTTTCTAATCCAAGTTCCATCCAGCTAGCGGAAAAAGAAGAGAATGTTCTGTATGAATTTCTTCGACTGATCTAGACGTTAATCTTATTCAATATGGCAATATTTATATATACATCACAATTAATTCAGATGTTAGAAATTAAATGCAATGTCTATGTTGATAAAGAATACAGTTTAAACATTAGAAAAATAAAATAAAATAAATGTGGTTTATGTTGGGAAATGCAAGATCACTGTCTCTATGCAGTTACTTCCTGATGGACACACTATAATTTCAATTTAAATGTGTAGCTTAGTCATAGTCATGGTTCTTGTTATGCCATGTCAAACCAGAGCTGTGTTTACGGCAAGGCCATTTAGCTAGGCTGTTGCCTTATATATGCCCTCGTGTTGTTTATTACTAAGGCAGTCACCGCTGAAGCCAATAACCGTTAAATAAGAACAAAGAAAGTCAAATGACTATTTCAATCTTGACACTTTGAATTTCAAGTTTCACATCAGGTCAGGTCCCTTTACTCTTCTTCTTGTTCCTTCCTTTTGCTCATCAACACTTCATTTAATTCTCACCGTAAGAAAGAAGAGTTGTTTATTACTAAGGCAATCACATTAACCCCAATAACCGTTAAATAAGAAGAAACAAAGTCAAATTACTATTTCAATCTTGAGACTTTGAAAGCGTTGCCTGCCCAAGGATCTTTCAAGTTTCAAGTTTCAAGTTGCCCAGGGAAAATTCTGCTTAAACTTACAATTTCGTTCTATCTAGGGTGGGAGTTTTGTTTGTTTGTTACGGGTCACTTCAAATCAAATTCTCTTTTTCTTGCATCTTTTTCCTTCTTTCTACTCTTTGGCATACCTTGTGTTAGTTTGATTACAATTGTTTTTATTTTTTGACAAAAGCTTGATTATAAATTATTACTATTTGAGAGCTAATTAAGAAAAGAGTAATACCAAGAATTTCAATTTTAACGAGGAAAGCTCATTTAGTGTGAGAAGTAAAAATTTAGTTACATGAATAATAATAATAATAATAAATTTTATAATATTAGTCTATGAACACAATTACATTGTACCTTAATCTAGTCTATAAGAAAACTATGTCATCAATTGCTTATATTCAACTCACTTTATTGACAACTTCACAATATAGTAACCTAAAAGATAGGGTTCATGATGACTTTACCATATTTTCCTTACATTTCTACTGTGTTTTAATCCCAAAATATAGATGTATTAATTAATGTATTTGTAATTTGTATTTTTGTTTGTAACTAATTGATGCATTCTTGTTAGATGCGTTTCTTCTTTATCAGTTTTTCTATTTAAGCTTATCAAAATAATTACTTAGTTTAATTGTATATATTTATCCATTTTGCACTTTGGGCTTAAAAAAAAATTAAATGGGCCTAGATTTGTCTGTCTTAAAAAATGATTGAAGTTAAAAATATTAGATAAAAAAGCAAACTATGGCCTAACGCTTGCTGCTATAATCTGTCAGAAAAAGGTTTGGGCTATTCTTTATGTTAGCAAATGTAAATTTACAAATGGCTACCAAATTTTCAACTACATGAAAAAACAATTGAATAGAATATCTTACCTCAATTTCCTTTACATGCGTCTCATGATATCCAGACTCTTGAACAACATTTAAATATGAAGCAATTAGAAAATCTCCAAGATACTTGCGCAGAAGATTAGAAGTTGTACGATACCTCCCATTCCTACGTTAGGCTTATAGTTAGTGACTATTAAACTTCTCAAATCTACAGTAAAGCTATTAACTTACCCAATTAAATCATCAGTGCAAATAGCAAGCCATTGTCTTGATGAAGAGGGATAAAGTGGAAACCCTCTACCCTCTTTAGACTTTGGCAATGAGGAATGAGGAAAAATGGAAGGAACGGGGATATTAAAAAAAACGGCTTAAATTCACGTTTGGTCCTATAGTCTTGTGATTGTATAATTTTGGTCCTTGAAAATTTTTACTGCACACTTGGTCCCTCGATTTTAAAATCGAGCAATTTTGGTCCACTGGTTACTCTGTTGTAATTTTTTTTAATGGAAATTGCTGATGTAACACACTAGTGATAACATGACACTAACGCACTAACATGACAGATGATGTGAAAGTCTAACACATGTTGACATGGCACTAACAGTATGTTGATGTCAGTGTGTCAATGTCACGTCAACATATGTGTCAGATTGTCACGTTGTCATGTCAATATCATGTTATTACTAACATATCACATTAGCAAATTTTGTTAAAAAATTAATGACAAACTTATTGTGGACCAAAATTGTTCAATTTTTAAAATATTGGAGACCCAATGTGCAATAAAAAAATTTCAGGGACCAAAATTGCATGATCGTGAAACTATAAGGACCAAAAGTAGATTTAAATCAAATTTTTTTTAACACATTCCTTAAATTAATTTCGAGAATGTTAATACCTACTAAATAAACTTTTGAGTTGTATTAAATAAATAAAATAAAATTTTGAGTATAATTTTGGGATAAAAATAGGTTATATTAATTTGTAGGTCTCTGAACTATTAGACAATTTTAATTAAGTCCCTAAACTATTTTTTTTTCAATTGGGTCTCTGAACTTCTATTTACTTTTTAATTAGGTCCTTGTTGTTAACTACCATTAACGACAGGGACGTGATTAAAAAATAAATAGAAGTTCAGAGACCTAATTGAAAAATTTGTTCAGGGACCTAAATAAAAATTTTCAAATAGTTTAGGGACCTATTTAATAATTTAAAAGTAAATTAAAAATCATACCAAAATTATTATTACTTAATTGAAGAATGTATTTAGAAAGAGGCATAAGGTCTGTCCAAACAAAACCTGTAAGGGAAAACTAGAAGTGCAATAAGGAGATTGATGCTTCTAGAGTTGAGAATGCTAATTTAAGAACTTGCAGAGGTTGAGAATATTGAGTTTAGAACACACAAAGGTTGGAATACTGGACAAAATACTGACCTAGAGAGCTAAGAATACTCAATACAGATTTGTAGACTTGATATTACTGAATTTAAAAGTAGATTACAAAGACTTGAGAAGTATAGTGTGAAAACTTAGGTAGAATTTGAGAATTACTTGGTAGATCCTTGAACTACTTAAAAAATTTTAATTAGGTCCCTAAACAATTTTTTCAATTATGTCCCTGAATTTGTATTTATTTTTTAATTATGTCCCTACTGTTAATGGAGTTAATGGCAGTTAACAGCATTAATTCAAATTTAAAACATGCATTTAACAATTGAGTTGGAATAACACACATTTATGCAGCTGGCGGTTCATAACCATCGAATGAAGATTGGACAACTCATTATATCACATTAATTCAAATTTAAAATATGCATTTAACATTTGAGTCATCCAATCTTCATCCAACGGTTGCAAAGCACTGAATGCGTTATTGTGTATGATTTTTTACATCATTGAATCCATTTCCCCCAGACATAGTTTCCCATGCCTAAGCATTATATATGTTCACATGGAGAGAGAAGGAGAGATCAGTTACGTGAAACAAAAGCTTCCTTCATGTGAGGAAAAACCAATATGAAATGAATATCCATTCAATGTTACTTCTAGTAAATAAGACATAGTAATGGTTATCAAACTAATTATGAACCCTAACACCCTATGTGAATGTCTAATATCAAGTTCTTCCTGTATTGAAAAATCTAATTCTAATGTGATATAACAAAGCAAATAAAAAATAAAAAGAGGGAGAAGAAGAAAGAGATGCAGCATCTAGAAATTCTAACTCTTAAGAAATTCAAGCATTACTAACAAAATATTCATCAGTAATGATAAATTTTGCTACTAATCTTGATGACACAAATTTCAGTGACAAATTTTTAAAAATTATATGTGAATTACTTTGTCATTATTGTTAAGAATTTCTTTTTAAATGGTAATGTAGTGCCAGTGCAGTGGTATATGTTACCAAAACTTAAGCATAAGTGACGATCTCTATTATCCCCTAACCTTTAAACCCTATTTTATAACATTTTTATTTTTTTTGAGAGAGCTTTAATTATAACCTAGTTGATTCTTATAGGTGTGGACTTCGCAATCTAATTAAATGTTACAAACTGTCAGGCTCTTCTACATTATTGTTCACCATGCCATTATTCATTCAAGCCTTATTCTCCCCATGACCTTGACCTGAGGCTGATGCAAACCACATTTCCCAAAATGTAATGGCACTAGTCCTAAGACCACGTAACGTGTGAACAGGACTACCAAATGAAGCCCACATTATGATATCCTAATTTATAGTCATCAAAGAAACACACAGTTCAATTGTGAAATCATACATGCTCTCCCACCTTAGTTGCAACCTGAAAGAGTGACCCACATCCCCCATTTTCTTAGCAATCAAAATTGTCCACCCTTCGTCTCTTGAGTTCACATCAGAAGATGCTAGTTTGTATTTTAATTATTTATTAGTAATGTTCCTGTCTGAGGGTAACAGGGTAATCTTCCACTGATGTCTTCGGTTTGAGATCTTCCGCAAGTGTCTGAATCCTTCTTCGAGATCGAGGGGTGGGTACTTGCAAAAGGCACTCCAACGCTTAAGTCAGCTTTTGGCTCAGAGCATTTATTAATGGGTAATAAATGAGGGTCAAAAGTTATCGTACTTTGAGGATCGTACTCCTTTTTATACTAACCTTATTGGGCCCTTGGACTTTTATGGGCCTTGATTATACTAATGTTTTGTTATTATTAATCAAGGTTGCTTAATCACCTTTTAATATTTGGTTATCTCAGTAATATTCTTCTAGTAGGTTTTACCTTATCCAAATGCTAGCCGCCATATTCAGCCTTCATGATGTCGAATACTTCTCAGGCGTGGCTTCTCTGGTGTGGAGGGTCTTTGATTATTCTCCAAGCTTAAGGCTTATATTATAGATGTATTTGGCTAATTGGTTGCCGAATACCTACTTGTTAAGGAGGGTATTCAATTAACTAGGTCACCAAATACCTACCTGTTGAGGAGGGTATTCGGTTAACTAGGTTGCCGAATCCCCCTCCAGTATACATACCCCCCAGCCTCGAGTGAACAGTTGTGACGAAGAGGCTTATGTTTAGGTCGGCTGGGTTGTTCGAGGTGAGCACTGTTCATGATGTCTTTTCGTATCCCTTCCATTATGACAAAAGAAGCCGTTGGGGGTGAGAAGCGAAGCGTTGCATTCTTGTGGGCCGTTGGATCTTGAGTGATCTAACGGTTAGGGTTTTCGCACCTTATGGGCCTTGGGCCCTATAAATAGGGCATAGGAGGGATGTTGTCTTCACTCCTTTTATTTACATTTTACCAATTTGTTTTTGCTCTCGGCCGAACACTCCCTTCGTGCTTCATCTTTTTCGTCTTTACTAAGGTATGAGGGTTCGATTTTTCTCCTTATCCTTTCTTCCTTTAACCATGGGTTCATCTGGTCATAAGCTTTCTGGAGAAACCGAGGTGGTTGATGTTCGGTCATCAGCCTTGTCTGCCAAGCGGTCTAGTGAAAAGTCTTCATCTTTGTCCTCTTCGTCTTCATTCTCTTCCTTGTCTTCATCTTCTTCCTCTTTCCGAGAGGGAGTGGGCAAAAACATAGTACCCTCTTCGGTTGATAAGGCTACCTCAAGCCTGATTTTGAACCATAAACCG
This sequence comes from Pueraria montana var. lobata, assembly GCA_026413185.1. NCBI lineage: Eukaryota > Viridiplantae > Streptophyta > Magnoliopsida > Fabales > Fabaceae > Pueraria > Pueraria montana. Next base: position 8,141,591 of record CM048647.1, read on the forward strand.
AGGGTTACACAAGGGAAAAGAGAATTTTCGCTGATAACCTTATATGGGTATACCTGGGTAAATGGGGAAGTCAGGTCATATTGGTCTCGTTATGACGACAAACTTAGTGTGTCAAATTTTGTAAATTATGTAACTGTATGTACTATCACCGAGAACGAGGTTTGTCAAATAGCCCTTCAATATTGTCGACATGAAATTGACGTTGAATTCGTTTTCTTAGGAAAGGACGAATCTAGGAGGGATTTCTTCTGCATGTATGATTGTGTCTTCCGAGACCTTAATGTGAGGATCCCCTTCGACGATTTCACTATGGGGGTGCTTCAGGTTTTGAACGTGGCACCTTCTCAGTTACACCCGAATAGGTGGGCTGCGATCCAAACTTTCCAAGCCCTTTGTCTATTTAACTTTGTAAAACCTTCTGTAAGTGTGTTCTTATACTATTTTTGTACTCGACCTAAGAGTGGTTTGTGGGTATCTTTAATAAGGAAACTGAAAAGGCCATTGTTCTAGTCTTTTACTTCTTTCAAAAACTTTAAAACCGGCTTCTTTAAAGTAATAATTAAGCCGAATATAGGAGCCAATCATTTTTACGATAGTAGTGGGAAGCCCTTATTTCCTTTTTACTGGGAGAAGACCTCTTGGCGTTATGACAAATTTTCAAAGTCTATGATGACCAGGAACGCGAGGATCTCCTGTTTCTTAAGTCACTCCCTGGAAAGCTTTCGGCCAGGCAACTTGTTGCTTTATTTAATTCTTCCAATGTTTTGGTCGATATGTGTGGTAAGGTTTCGATTTTCTTTTTCTAACCTTTATTGCTTTTAGTACTTATAAATGACTAATTACGTTGTCGGATGCAGGTATCATGGCCGAGAAGGATACTAGACTTCAAGCTGAAGAGATTAAAAGCTTGAAGTTGATGTTGGCACAGGTGGAAAAGGAGAGGGACATCGAGTGCGATGCCAAAGAGAGGGTGACGGCTTCGGCTCAGGACAAAAATTTTGCCGAGCATGAGGCTGGATTTCTTCATGCAATTCGGCAAACTTTATACTATTGTGACATCCCCAATCATTCTATCTTTGACATGGACAAGGATGTGTATGAGGGCCGCCTACTATCTCTTGATGATATTCCTGAGGATGTGGTTCTCAAGAATCCTTTTCGGCCAATGATTCCGGTTGCTGAAACCGAATACACACGTGGGGATGTTGAAGAGAATGAAGATAATGAAAAGAACGCTGAGGATGTGGTGAATCAAGATGCCCCTGCTATTTAAAATTTGATGTACTTCAGGCCATTAGGGCCTTTATTTGAAAAGACTTTTTGTAACCTTCCTTTGTTATCAATCAATCTTGCTTTCTGTTCTTTCAGTAATGTTTCTTCTTTTACTCTTAGAATAACATTTTTGGATTGATTAATGACTGAATATTAAGTATAAATGAGTAAAGAGAATTAATTTGTGGGGTTCAAATTTATTACAACTAACCGAATACTTTCTACAATGGAGAAATATTTCGGCCTGAAAGTGTTTTAACTGATAGGTGCTTCACAATAGGACACAAATATTTTGTTAAATCGGACTTTACATTATCCTTTGTGAATCGACCTAATGGTGTATTGTCTTCACTGAGTAGGAATACTTGGGAAAGAAACCATTGAAAGTGAAATCCCCAACGTTGTGTAATTAACTGAGTAGTGGTGCTCGGTGGGGAAACGCTTTGCGGCGAAAATCGAATGTGCATTTTTATCCAATTAGGTGTACTCGGATGGGAAACCATTTATAAAGAAATTCAAGATGGTAAATCCTTAGTTGAGTAGGAGTACTCGGGAGAGAACCATGTGAAGAAATTCCAAATAATGCATCCTTAGCCGAGTAGGAGTACTCGGGAGGGAAACCATTTGCGAAGAAATTTCGGACGTTCGCCTAGTAGAAGTACTCAAGAGGAAACCATTCATGAAGAAATTCCAGATGGTGCATTCTTAGTTGAGTAGGAGTAATCGGGAGGGAACCATTCATGAAGAAATTTTAGATGGTGCATCCTTAGCCGAGTAGGAGTACTCGGGAGGGAAACCATTTGAGAAGAAATTCTGAATGATGCTTCCTTAGCTGAGTAGGAGTACTCGGGAGGGAACCGTTCATGAAGAAATTTTCGATGGTGCATCCTTAGCCGAGTAGGAGTACTCGAGAAGGAAACCATTTGTGAAGAAATAATGGCTAGAAAAATAAATAAAATCACAAGCATGCTGAACAATGCATTCCATTAATTCAGTTTAAAAGGTATGCCTCGTTAAAACCTTCTCGGCAAAAACCCTTTCACGTTCTTATAGGGATAAAAAGCCGAGTAAGGAAAAGAGTACATCACCCGATTACATAATCAAATGAAATAATATTTAAGGTGGGTCGAATTCCATGTTCTCGGCACCACCTTTCTTGAAAGTTCTTCTAACTTGTATGCTCTGTTGTTGAGGTTTTTCCGGATTCTGAATGGGCCATCCCAATTCGCTGCTAATTTCCATTCCCGGTCATTTCTTCGTGCTTCGCCTTGAACTCTTAGGACTAGGTCTCCTTCTTTGAATGCTCTTGGCTTCAACTTTGAGTTGAACCTCTTGGTCATCCTCTGTCTGCATGCTTCGGCCATTAGGCGTGCTCGGTCATGCACTTCTTCAATTAGATCAAGCTCAACCCTCATAGAATTTTCATTTTGGGATGCTTTGAAGTTTTGTCTTCGGAAGGTAGGCTCCCCTACCTCAACCGGAATCATAGCCTCGATTCCATATACCATTCTGAAGGGTGTTTCTTTGATTGTTGATTATGGGGTGCACCTATATGCCCACAAAACTTCAGGCACTTCTTTGGCCCATGCACCCTTAGCCACACCCAGCCTTTTCTTCAATTCTAATAAAATGACTTTATTGGCGGATTCTGCTTGCCCATTCATTTGTGGGTGTTCGACCGAGGTATGCTTTACTCCTAGTTCCTCCTAGAAGGTATTCAGCTTTTTATCTGTGAACTGTAGTCCATTGTCAGTGATGATCACGTACGGAATGCCGAAGCGCATGATTACGTTTTTCCATAAAAACTTCTACACACGTTGGGCTGAAATGGTTGCCAGAGGTTCGGCCTCTATCCATTTGGTAAAATAATCAACAGCCAATATTAAAAATTTGCATTGCCCTTTGGCTATGGGGAAAGGTCCCAAGATGTCGACTCTCCAGACAGCAAAGGGCCATGGTGACGAAATAGCATGTAACTCGTCGGCAGGTTGGTGTATAAGGTTACCATGCTTTTGGCATCGGATGCACTTTTTGACATATTCGGCATAGTCAGACTTGAGAGTTGGCTAGTAGTATCCTGCTCTTAGCACACGAGTGGCCATCGTTTGTCCACCCGAATGCATGCCACAAATTCCCTCATGCAGCTCTCTTGTGATATATTCGGCCTGATCCCTGTCAAGACATTTAAGCAAAGGGGTGGAAAACCCCCTCCTGTGCAACTCTCCAACCACCAGAACGTACCTCACGACGCTGACGCGTAACCTCCTTACCTTCTCCTTGTCCTCTGGAAGGATACCCTATGATAAATATTGTTGGATATCGACTATCCAAGGGTCTTTATATGTCACGACCTGCATGCATTCTTCAATGGTCACACTCGAATCTATTAAGACTTCCTGAATAAAAGTTCTAAGTTGCCCTAGTTTCTGAGTGCTGGCTAGCTGATCGGCCCTGTAGTTGCGTTCTCGGATCAAGTGCTTTACTTGGACCTCATCGAACTCTTCGTTTAGTTGCATGAAAGCATGGTAGTATTTCAGCAGTTGTGGATCCTTGACCTGGTAAACACCGTTAATTTGTTCGGTTGCCACTTGGGAATCACTCCAACATTCTACCTTTCGAACTCCCATCTCCTTGGCTAATCTGAGTCCAGCTAGTAGTGCTTCATATTCAGCTTGATTATTAGACGCTTTGAAATCGAAACGTAAATACTGTTCTAGCCGTAATTGGTTTGGTCCTTCCAGGATGACACTGCCCCGCTCCCCCATCGGTTGGACGAACTATCAACATGCACAATCCACCATTCATCTTCGAAGCGTTTAGCGGGATGCAACTCATTGATGAAATCTGCCAGACACTGTGCCCTAATTGGACCTCTCGGCTCATACCTTGTATCAAACTCTGAGAGTTTTATAGACCATGCCATTATTCGTCTGGCTAGTTCCGGCTTCTTCAACACCTTTGCTATAAGGCAATCAGTTTTGACAATTACTCGGTGGCCCTAAAAGTACTGTCTTAGGCACCTTGCAACGTGCACTAATGCTAGAGTTGCCTTTTCTATCGTTTGATACCTCATCTCGACTTCCTGTAGAACTCGGCTAATGAAATATATAGGTGCTTGGCCTTCTGCAAGTTCTTAGGCTAACACCATGCTTATGGCTTCTTAGGAAATCGAGATATATAGCACTAGTTCCTTCTAGGGATCCAGTTTCTTGAGTACCGGCGGGGCTGAGAGGGTTCTCTTCAGATCTTGAAAGGCTTCCTCACACTGTTGATCCCATGAAAAATTTTTGGATGCCTTCAACAACTTCATGATTGGTTTTGCCTTTTTGGCTATCCTAGGTAGGAATCGCGATAGTGAAGCGCTCCTTCCTGTCAATCTTTGAAATTCTTTTAGAGTTTTCGGGCTTCTCATACAAATAAAGGCTTGACATTTATCAGGATTTGCTTCTATGCCTCGGCATGTTAACATGAAGCCCAAAAACTTTCCTCCCTGGATGCCGAAGACACACCTTTCCAGATTTAGGCGTATGTTATGCTTTCTGAGCTCTGCGAAGATCTCTTCAAGGTCCTTCTAGTGCATGTTGGCACTGGAAGATTTGACTACCATATCATCAACATATACTTCCAAGTTTCTTCCTAATTGCTTCTGGAATACTTTGTCCATTAACCTCTGGTAAGTTGCCCTGGCATTTTTCAGGCCGAAGGGCATGACTCTATAGCAATAGTTGGTTGATTCGGTGATGAAAGCAGTCTTGTCTTTGTCTTGAGGGTACATTCAGATTTGATTATAACCCGAGTACGCATCCAAAAAGCTGAGGCAAAAGTGTCCGACCGCCCCATCGACTAGTCGATCGATGTTTAGTAGCGGGTATGCATCCTTCGGGCATGCTTTGTTCAGATCTATGTAGTCCATTCACATTCTCCACTTACCATTCGACTTTTCACCATGACCACATTGGCTAACCAAGTGGTGTACTTGATCTCTCAGATGAAGTTGGCGGCTATCAACTTTGCTATTTCTTCTTCCATAGCCTTCCGCCTTTCTTCCCCCATCTTTCTTTTCTTTTGAGCAATCGGCCTTGCCTCTCGACATATTGCCAACTTGTGACAATGGAAATTTGGATCGATGCCTGGCATGTTTGAGGCTTTCCATGCGAACAAGTCGGCATTCTGCCCGATTACACTTTGGATTTGAAGCCAATCATTTTTCGATAAATTGCTGCCGAGGTATGTGACTTGGCTCTTCATTTCATCGATCTGAAATGCACATATTTCCTCATTTGGTTTGGCACGTTTGTCTTCATCAGTCCTGGGATCAAGATCCAAGAGTTGGGCCAAAGGTTCGGTTGTCGAGACAATGTTTATTGACTTGTACTCCTCTTCCTTCAACTGAGTGACTTTGAGGCTAGCTAGGTAACACTCCCTGACCATTTTTTGATTGACGTGAATTGTGATTACTGTGCCTCGGCTAGAGGGAAACTTCATGGCTAGATGTGGAGTGGATACTATGGCCCCCAGAGCATTCAAGGACGGTAATTCGAGTAGTATATTATATGAAGTGTTAGCATGCACTACAATGTATCTAACTTTTATAGTCTTGCCCTACTTTTCCCCATAACCGAAGGTTGTGTTTAATTCTATAAATCCCCTGGTGTTGACCCTTTCGCCCGAGAATTCGACCAGGGGTTCATAATAGGGCATAAGCTTCTCTTTTGGTATGTCCAACTGCTTGAAGGTGCCCTAATATAGAATGTCGATCGAGCTTCCTTGATCTACAAGAGTTTTCCGGACTATACAATCAGCTATGTCAACACTGATGACCATCGGATCATCCTGTACGGGGTCGGAACCCTGAAAATCTGCGTCTGTGAATGTAATAGGTGGCATTTTCAACTTGCTCACTGCCAATGTCATGTTGACTGACCGAATAAGACAGAGATGTCTCTTCCTGGCTGAAGAGGTACTACCTCCTCCAGCGAATCCTCTCGCAATTGTGTTGATCACTCTTCGAGGATGGTCATAGGGTTTAACTTCTTGTCGCTCCCAAGACCTACTTCTTTGCCTTTTGACCTTTCTATAACATTCTCAATCATAATCACTATCTCTCCTTTAAGTTCTATCGTTGTCTTTGTACCTTGAGTACTGAGACCTTTCGGTTATAGGATTGTGAACGAAGTCTTTGAGGTGTCCCATTTTGATGAGGTCCTCCATCTTGTCTCTCTTTGGTGGAATGGCCTCTATTGTGGTGGTATCGGTTTGCTTGCTGTAGTCGACCTTAGGAAGGGTGTTAGCTCTTTTCGGCACAGCCAATATTTCGGTTGCAAGAGCTTGCTCGAGTATTCGGGAGCGACTAGTGTTGAGCGGAGTATAGGTCGTGTATCGAGGGCCACGATACTCCCAATCCTTATGAAACTTCTCTTTTCCCTTCCCCTGATTATCCTTTTCATGTTCTTTCTTTCCTGTATTGGCTTTCGCTCGGACTTGGTTCCAGTATTCGGCCAACTCCTCCCTTCTACATATACTTTGCTGCTCTTTGTCTGAGGTCATCCATGTCGAGTGCAGGTTTCTTACAAAGACTATTGACGAAGGCTCCCGGTCGAAGGGCCGTCACCGAGTGATGCATGGCAACCGCTGGGTCCAAGTTACAAATGTTTAAGGCAACCTTGCCAAACCTCTCTATGAAAGTTCGAAGAGATTCCTTCTTTTCCTGCTGAATGTTCACCAGCGCGACCGAAGTCAAGTGATGGGGTCTGCTTGTTGTGAACTGGGTGCCAAATCTAGTCACAAGTGTTTCAAAGCTGTCGATGGAATTGGGCGGAAGCCGAGTAAACCAATTAAGGGCTTGTTCCTTTAGGGACGTGGGGAGTACCCTACATAGGAAAGCATCTTCAGTGGTATAGAGACTAACTTAGGTCACATAGACGTCTATGTGCTCATCTGGGTTAGTGCTACCATCGTATCGGTCCAAGATGAGGCTTTTCCAACTTAGGGGGAGAGGGGTTTCCATAATTCTGAAAATGAAAGGATGTCTGCAAAGGTGTGATTGAGTGCTGGTGGTAAAGGTTGAGGGCCGATGTGTCGCCCCCTGGATGCTGAGATTGACCGTTGACTCGCCTTCATGCTGTCAGCCAGGTGTTTGGTCTTCAAGCTTCCAAGACTGATTCAGGCTCTTTAACTCAGCAGTCTCCTGATAGATGGCCGATATCTCATGATCTTTTTGCTTTCACATTGCTGATATATCAGCTCTCAACTGTCTTAACTCCTAAGACAAACTCGTTTGGTCTTCGACGTGCGTCGCGTTTTCATCAACGCGATGTCGTCCCTCTGTGTGTTGTTGCATGCCTGGTGCTGATGATCCGAGTATATCCATATGTGCGTAACTCCAATTAGTAACCATTCCTTTAGGGGTCATGGGATAAGTTTTACTAGGGCCCCATGGTGGGAGCCAAAATGTTCCTGTCTGAGGGTAACAGGGTAATCTTTTGCTGATGTCTTCGGTTTGAGATCTTCCACGAGTGTCCGAATCCTTCTTTGAGATCGATGGGTGGGTACCTACAAGGCACTCCAACGCTCAAGTCAGCTTTTGGCTCAGGGCATTTATTAAGGGGTAATAAATGAGGGTCAAAAGTTACCCTACTTCGAGGATCGTACTCCTTTTTATACTAACCTTACTGGGCCGTTGAACTTTTATAGGTCTTGATTATACTAACGTTTTGTTATTATTAATCAAGGTTGCTTAATTACCTTTTAATATTTAGTTATCTCAGTAATCTTCTTCTAGCAAGTTTTACCTTATCCGAATGCTACCCGCGGTATTCGGCCTTCATGATGTCGAATACTTCTCAGGCATGGCTTCTCTGGTATGGAGGGTCTTCGATTATTCCCCAAGCTTAAGGCTTATATTGCGGACATATTCGGCTAATTGGTTGACGAATACCTACCAGTTAAGGAAGGTATTCGGTTAACTAGCTCACCGAATACCTACCTGTTGAGGAGGGTATTCGGTTAACTAGGTTGCCGAATCCCCCTCCAGTATAAGTGATTTTCTAAATTTAAATAATAAAATTTATATAACCATGTTTTAAAAAAAAAAAAAAAAGAATGAGAGATATTAATACTTAGTAAATCAATATTTTGTCATTTAATTCCCTGAAAATTCAAGTTCCCTATCTAGGTGTGATATATATAGAGAGAGACAGATAAAGAGAGAGAGAGGGGAGAGATCCACTTACTCGAAGAGTAACTCTAAGAAAGTTACTCTTCATTCTCACCATTCATTTTCTTGAAATCTAGTGGTTGAGATTAGTTACACATTATAACCATTAGATTTCAAAAAAATTAATGGTGAGGATGGGGAGTAACTCTTAGAGTTACTCTTGGAGAACTTGATCCCTCCTCTCTCTCTCTCTCTCTCTATATATATATATATATATATATATAATATATATATATATATATGTTGGTTCACAAGCAAGAAAGAAATAGAAATTAACTATCAAGAACACAAAGAACTATGAACCAAACCAAGAAACCCAAGAAAGCGCAACAACCAAGAAATGTAGACCCCAAAAGAAAGAACGTAAAATAGAAATCAAGAACACAATGCAATTACGTGGTTCAGCCTATGTGGGCCTACATCTATGGGAAAGAGCAGCTCCACTATGAAACCAAAATTGTTACAAGATACAACAAAGAACCCCTTGGTTCTTCCAAGTTCAAGAAGAACTCTTAACAAGAACCCAAGTCTCACTCTATTTCTCTCTCCCCTTTGCGTACCCAGTATTTTTGTTATCTCTCAACAGTTCACTCACAGTTAATTACATTCACTATAACAGAGATCCCATGCCTTGTATCTATAGGCTTCAAGTCACTTTTCTTTTGAAAAACCTTATTCACCTTCCTTCTTAAAGAGAATCCAATTGTTCAAAGAAAGATTATAACAAAAAGGTCTTATTTTATTAGAGTAGTTTCAATTAAAAAGGTTTTTTGATTAGGAACCTTAAAAGATTATCATTTGAATTCTTAAGACATACAAGATAAAAGATTCAAGAAAGAGATGCAAAGAGGATTTTATGCTGGTTCAATCCTAAGACCTACATCCAGTTGATCCAACAATCCTTGTTAGATCTTTCACTATTGAATCTCAGGGTTACATGCACACTGCACACATAAGAAATTCAATACAAGTCCTTTCTGACCTTGAACCTTACAAGATAAGAAAGGTACAATTTCCTAATAGAACCCTACTACTAGGTTCTAAAAAACTCTTTTTCAAAATTCAAACAATCTTTATAAAAAAACAAAGGTTTAAGAATGAATTCACCTAATGTGTGAAGATCTGAAAGATTTCAGCACGTGTTCATCAAGTAGTTGCCATGTAGAGATGATCTTTTCATGTAGAAATCAACATCTTGTTATCAAAGATCAAATCTGGCTTTCACCCTTGGTATGAGCTCCCTTTTCTTGAGTCACGAAAATTTGAAACATTTTGGAAGCTCTCTTGACTTAGAATAGGATAGGTTATTTATAAACTTTTCAAAGTATAACAGCTTTAATCAATTAAATCGAAACGTAATTGATTAAATTGTTCATACGAGCTCAAGATGGATTCTGGATAGCGTGGTAATCGATTAAATTGGCATGTAATCGACTATCCTGTTACTTTTCTTCCTTTGGCTTGGTTTCAGGTCAGGTATTGTAATCGGTTAAAAAAGTAATGAGTTTTTCAATGGATTTAGCTAAGACCTTTTGTAATCGATTATCCCGTGGTGTAATCAATTACCAAGTGTCTCAGGTTCAAAATATGACCAGAAACAAAGCTTAAGGTTCATGGTATCTATTTTAATCAACATAAGCATGAATCTATCATAAAAACTTAGTCTAGAACATCATGCCTAATGTTAAAATAATCAATACAAATGCCACACCTGTCAAATGTGTTTGGCATGTAAAATGTTCAACATAGATCAAAATCAAAACTAAAACAAAACTTGATATCTTCAAGTGATTGTCAACACCTAAGAATTTTATATATGCACATGGAAAGATAAAGAGAGATCACTTACATGAAACAAAAGCTTCCTTCATATGAGGAAAACCCAATATGAAATGCATATCCATTCAATGTTACTACTAGTAAATAAGACATAGTAATGGTTTTCAAAGTAATTATGAACCCTAACACCCTATGTGTATGTCTAATATCAATTTCTTCCTGTATTGAAAAATCTAATCTTCTAATGTCATATAACATAGCAAATAAAAAATAAAAAGAGGGAGAAGAAGAAAGAGATGCAGCATCTAAAAATTCTAACTCTTAAGAAATTCAATCATTACTAACAAAATATTCGTCAGTAATGATAAATTTCACCACTAATCTTAGCATCACTAAAATCTCAGTGACGAATTTTAAAAAAATTATATGTGAATTACTTTTTCATTATTGTTAATTAAGGTGTATTTTTTTTAGATGGTGATGCAGTGCATGTGCAGTGGTACATGTTAGAAAAACTTAAGCATAAGTGACGATCTCTATTATCCCCCAACCATTAAACCCTGCTTTATAACCTAGTTTTTTTTCTTCTTTTTTTTTTTTTTTTTGACAGAGCTTTATAACCTAGTTGATTCTTATAGGTGTGGAGTACCCAATATAATTAAATGTTAGAAACTATCAAGCTCTTCTACATTAATGTTCACCATGCCATTACCAAGGTCGTGTATAGAAATTTTTGGGCCTTAGGCAAAATTATTGAAGAGACTTGATATTATATAAATTCTCAATTTTCATATAAATCTTGTAGTCTTTTGAGCTGTAAAATTATTTATCAAAGTTTTATAATCAAATAATTTTAATATTTTACTCTCAATAATTTATTCAATCTTTCTTATAACTTTGTTGATCTTAGAAAAAATTTAAGTGATTTTAATTTTGAAAAACTTCTTTCAACCGTAGTAACAATTATTCTTGAACATTTGACAATTTACTTCAAGTCTTCAAAAAAATAATACTAGAATGAGAAGAAAAGAAAAAGACAAAATAAGAGAACTAAAAGAATTTGGAGCGAAAATATCATAATTTTAAAATATATATTGATAATAAAATAAAAGAAACCAAAAAATCAACACTGGCATGCAGTTTAGTTTAGTCTTACAGAGAGAGTAATGTAATATTACAGGACGAGGTTGCATTTTGGTGAATTCAACAACGGAGGCTACAGCTACAGTTATAACGACAGCAGAACAAAAACAAACCGTGATAACTGAATCTTGACGGTGACCATGACAACAGGATAATTTAAGATTTAAATGTAAAAAAAATGCTAAATGATGTATGTTTGACATAGCTTTTTTTCTATTTAGAAGCTATTTTTAATTTAAAGCGAGAATTAAGAACATAAAAAATATATAAGTTGTTTGTTAGTTTATTTTTTAAAAAACTTAAAAGCTCCTTTTAAATTAAAACTTGTTTGGTAAAAAAAAATGGCTAAAATATGCTTTTAGTCCTTTATGATTTATATTATATTCAGTTTGGTCCTTTATGTTTTAAAATGTTTAATTTAGTCCTTTATATTTTTAAAGTGAGTCAAAATGATCCTTGCAAAATAATTATCATTTTCGATTTTAGGAAACGATTTTGAAACTTTTTTTAACTAATTCAAGACCTGAACTTGTCCCATTAGATTCAATTATATTGAAATATATATAGGAAATATATAGTGAGATGACTTATCTTATATGAGAGTCAGAGGAATAAACATTGACTACAAGATCTTATCTTGAATGGTCAAGATTAAAACAAACTAAGTCATGTGAGTTCTTAAAAAAGTCACATAACTTTTTAAATAGTCACACAACATTAAATCTTGACTCTCCATGTATGGTTATATGGTTCAGATTTAATCCTCTCACTCATATAAAAAGAGTCCTCTCATATGATATTGTGAAAATATATGTAATTTTATTTTTTCTATCATATATATAGAGAGAGAGAGAGTACGACTCCTGTGAAAACTCTTTCTTATGTAAGAACATGAGAACAACCAATAACAACCATCTGATCAAGATTAAAAATAATAGACGATTGAGATTAAAATATTTAAAACTTTAAATTAAAATCTAACATAAGCATCAAATCTCTAAAAGACTTACCAAACATAAATTAAATCTATAAAAGATCTCAATTATCATTTTCTACAATATTTCAATTAGCCCATCACCATCACCACCATGACTACCACTGCCACTGCCATGACCACCACTGCAGCCACCACCACCATGACCACCACCACCTCCGTCTCCACGACCTTCGTCGCCGTCGTCGCTGCAGCCACAAATTAATTTACCTCAATTCTAGTGTTAATGACAGAGTAGAATTGGTTCATAATTTATCTTTAACTAACAGTGTAATTTTACATTGGCTGTGTACAACTAAATTTTAGCTAAATTTAGAATATCACCAGAAATTGTCACATAAAATCATACAAAGTGTTTTAATTAAATTTTCATAATTAAACTATATTAAATTTCTCTTGTAATTAATTTCAATCACTTTTTAAATCTAAGGTTTAGAAAACGCGGTGTTACAAAGTAATGATAAAAAAAATATTTTAATAAATGTAAAATCATCTTATTTGATTATAGGCTACAATATACGAATGATCCCTTAACTTATTTTTTGTTTCTAAATTGGTTTCCTAATTTTTAAAATTTCTAAAATGGTCCCCTTACTTATTTAATCAATGACACGTTAGTTCTTTTGATTCATTGAGCAAAATCTTTTTCTTATTGAGAAGCTCAGAGACCTTGAGTGTCATCATCCTTTTGATTCATAGAGGAAAATCTTTTTCTTATCTTGAAGAAATCAATGGATCTTTGCCATGGAAACATGAAGAGAAGCTGAAAGTGAATAGGAAGTGCATCATTTGTCATATCTTCACCACATACGTGAATTCTTTCCATTTACTTTGTTTTTCAGAGTGATCTTGAGTAGGTTTCTCAAATTTTGTTTCATGGAGAAGATTTCTACACGCGTTAGTGTTTTCTTGATAGGTTTTCAAGAAGTAGTGCATATGTGGGTTTTCATGTACATGTGAGTTTGTGTGTAAACAAAAATTGGTTTAGTGGAAGGTCCAAGCTCAAGTTGCTTTGGATAACATTGGATGTAGATTTTGGTTGAAATCGAATAAGTATAAATTGTTTGTGTGATTCTTTCTATCCCTTATCTTTCTACCATCTTGGTTTAGTTTCTTGTATAACATAATCATCCATTGCTTAAAACTGAACCTAGGAAATAAAGGATCAATTAACAAAGCTACCTACATTTCTTAATCACCTCAAGAACAAAGGTTTTTGCATATTACAAAAAGAGTTTTTCAATAAAGTTTTTAAAGAAATTTTTTAATAACCAATTCACCCCCCTCTTGGATATTTCATATTCCTAGCCATTTTATCCAACATGATCACCATGCAATGTAAAGCTAGAAGCATCCAAAACCCTAGGGGCAAACCCTAGCAAAGCCATCTCTTCTTTCTTTCAAATATACATTCATCTTGGTACCCCCCTCCACTAATCATGTAATATCTCTACTTTATCATTATTAAGTAGTACCTATTTAATTATTTCCTTTATTTTTTTAATTACTCAAATAAAGACTAATTAAGAGGTTAATTTTCTATTTAGTCTTAAGATCTAAAAATGAGGGTGTTACACTCTCTCTCGGATCGATGATTCAACATGAGATCTGGCCACAACAAAAGGATAGGGCCCAACAATGTCAGTGGTGATGTCAAAAAGACTAGATCTGGCCATGAGACTAGATCTGGTCATTGAAGCCTCTACGATGAAGCTTAGTGCGTCTCTGATACCCCAGATCTCTACAATTGTTTTGTCTATTTATTTCTCTGCAGGATTTGAGTTACCACTTACCAATCACATACAAATTTGGCACTTCTCTTCTTATTTTGGCATGAAAAATAAAATGTTTCATTGACATCCTTTGTTTCCATTTTACACTTCTAGTTTAAAATATCACATATATTATTTATCATAGGGTATAATGTGAATATAAAAATAAATAGTGAATAAATATCAAAATTACCATGACATAAAAATTTAAGAAGTGGATAGTTTGCACCACATCCAAACCAAGACGCACCACTAATTGAATCTATATACCATTACATTGATGCAGTTTGTGTAGAATTTAACAATAGTGTATAATTTATTTTTATGTAATAAATATGAATACAACAAATACATAAGAATTTAGAAATAGTGTATAATTTAGTAAATATTTTTATTGATCATACATATATTGTCTATGCATTGTCTGCAGACTTATTGTAGACATAGATAAAGGGGTCATGTCATGGCAGTGGTTTGAAAGTGGATGGTGGGCTGGGGCCGTTAGAACGATCCTGTTGAGGCTTAGAGCTAGTAGGTGGTCCAGATTCGTGTCGTGGTGGTGGTCGGTAACGGCCGTGTGGTGGGGGCAGGAGAGGATGATTTGCCTGATGACCAACCCAGAAGCAGGACAGAACGATCAAAAGTAGCATGGCTGAGTATGATATCTTCATATTCATATTCATACCCTTGTTAATTATGAACCTAGCTATACAAAAATTAAACAAAATGCAACTGATTTTTATACTACGCATGCAGGTCAAGGATCAACGATATTACAATGTGTCTCTAACACTCTTTGATGAACGTTTACTGGTCAAAACTGTTACAATGAGAACATTTTCTAATCCAAGTTCCATCCAGCTAGCAGAAAAAGAAGAGAATGTTCTGTGGCTATTCTATATATATATATATTTGCCCGGTCATTGTGCTTAATGTTAATCTTAATTACTAGCTGTATTAATTTCTTCTACAGATCTGGACTTTAATCTTATTCAATATGGCAATATTTATATATACATGACCACAATTAATTCAGATGTTAGAAATTAAATGCAATGTCTATGTTGATAAAGAATACAGTTTAAACATTAGAAAATAAAATAAAATTAATGTGGTTTATGTTGGGAAATGCAAGATCACTGTCTCTCCTCTATGCAATTTAAAATGGGCTATGTTTTCTCTGCTATTCAGTTACTTCCTGGTGAACACACACTATAATTTATATGTGTAGCTTAGTCATAGTCATGTCAAACCAGAGCTGTGTTTACGGCAAGGCCATTTAGCTAGGCTGTTGCCTTATATATGCCCCCGTTATTACTGAGGCAGTCACAGCTGAAGCATTAACCCCAATAACCGTTAAATAAGAAGAAAAAAGAAAGTCAAATTACTATTTCAATCTTGAGACTTTGAAAGCTTTGTTCAAGGATCTTTCAAGTTTCACGTCAGGTCCCTTCACTCCTTTTTTCTTATTCCTTCCTTTTATTTCTTTTGGTTATCAACACTTCATTTAATTCTCACAGTAGAATGACAAATATATAATATTTATTTATGTGACTACAAATATATAAACTTATTTAGTTGTTACATTGACAACAATAGTGTTAATTAGTAAGAGATAAATAATTTTACCGTTAAAATAAATGTGAGTGATTTCCAACGTTAATAATTAATTGTTATTTGAGGAAAAAAATACTAACAGATATTTTATATCTATATCTATATATATGTTAGAAAATTTAATATTTTTAAGATTTAAAATTTAATATTTCTATATATATAATTGTTAATTCTGAAAAAAATATTTATTAATCTTTTTTTTTTTAATTTAATAAATATTTTGATATTGATGATCTTGATTTATCTTCATAATTAAAAGTATTGAGAAAAGTATTAAAAGAAGAAATTAACAATTCCAATAGATATTTTGTCAAGAAAGAAAGAAAAAGAATTTCAATAGAGATATTAAACTATATAAAAACACTAGATCCATATAGAATATTATTAACAATACCTGTAGCAATTGCCATTAGTGAAAGAAGCTTTTCAAAATTAAAATTGTTTAAGTGTTATATAATATCAACAATGTTTCAAGATAGATCGATGAATTAGTCATTTTATCTATTAAGAGTAAAATATTAGAATTACTTTATAATAAAACATTGATAAATAAGTTTGTGGCTCAAAAATCTAGAAAATAATATAAAAATTGATAATTAATATTATATTTAGTATTTTTAAATTTTTTTCTTAGGCCACAAAATTTCTAAACACAGCCCCGTCAAACAAAGCATATTGGGAAAATATTGTATTATGCTTTTGGACTATATTCGCTATATATTGTAGGGGAATGGACTTATCTCTTTGGGGGAATTATGTTTAAACTTACAATTTCATTCTATCTGGGGTGGAAGTTATGCTTGTTTGTTACGGGTCACTTCAAGTCCAACTCTCTTTTTCTTGCATCTTTTTTCCTTCATTCTACTCTTTGGCATACCCTTGTGCTAGCTTGATTACAAAATTTTTTTTTGACAAAAGCTTGATCACAAATTATTACTAATAAATTCATTTTATTTATCCAAAAATAAAAATAAAAATGGCAATGAAGATGATTAGAGAGAAAATTAAGAAAAGAATAATACCAAGAATTTCAATTCTAATGAGGAAAGCTCGTTTAATGTGACAAGTAAAAATGAGTCTAGTGAAAAAAAGAATTTCTATTATAAAGTAGGATTATAGTTTTCTTGATATAAGCAAGAGTATCTCTCAATCTCGTTCACTTCAGTGACATACATTATCACATCGAATATATATGGTGAAAAATCTTTCCCTATCTTGAAGAGAATTATTATAAGAACTTACTCTAGAAATTTATTGTATCTTAATTTCATATAATATCACAATTATTTCATGATAATTTTTCTTACAAATAAATCTTTGTATGAAGTGATTATGAGATCTTTAATGAGAAATTTGAACAAAATGAAGTAGAGAAAATTTTTTTTGGGTGATCTTGTAATGCTATGGTGTGTTGTATGTTAATAGTCGTCCTTATTAGTCTATGAACACTGTCTATAATATATAAATTCTGAAGCACGAATTGTAGCATCGCCATATAAGTAATATTTGACAACATTGTCTTTCCACATAAGCTTTTTAGCTTAGTTGTCATTCTATCTTTTAAACAAAAACAGTTTTACCACATTAGCATTTTAGGTTAGTTGTAATTCTATGGTTTAAACATAACTTTTAATAACTCTATTTTAATTTTCATTAATATTAATTATCATTTTTCATAACTAAAAATTCTAATTAATTTTCATAACTCCTAATAGAATAATGGACTATCCTAGAATACATATCCCTAAATAAAATCTGTTTTCTCTATCATTTTGATGCAGAGAAAAAAAAAGGCTTGTCAAAGGTTTCTGCAAAGCACTACAATTCATAATCATCTATCATGCTTTTCTCCTCAATCTATTTAACACCTTCTCTATCATGTGCAAAAAAGGGGAGGTGGAGGTAGCCACTGAAGTGCAAAAATGGATATAAATGAAGAAAAAGAAAAGATTGAGCACTAGCCAGCAACAAATTGATACATTCTAGAGGACGTAAACACCATTTTGAAAATTGCAATCAAACTCTAATATTAATTTCGTCTCTCTTCTCAAAAATGATGCAAATTAAAGAATCAATATCTACTTTAGCAACCAACCGTGTAGTGGAGGAGCAGTTTGATTTCGAAGTTAATTAATGTGAAAAAAGAAATACAGTAATGATCAAGTGTGCCTAGAGGAGTAATTAGGCAGTTACGTTGAGAAGGCGGGAGTGGGGAGAGAGTGGGTAAGCAGAGAGAAAGAAAAAACAAAATGGGTATTTAAATCTTTTTAATAGGTTGTACTGATAACAAAAAGTTGTTCAGTGAATTGTTGAGTAACCAGAAAAGAGTTGTTTGTCCTGTCCTTCCTCACTGGAGTTGTGCTGTCCAATGATATTTTTTTTCAAAACAAACATGGAACAACTATACTTGTCATATCCAGTACCATGTTTTTTAGCGAATCAAATGAACCCTAAATGTATGTTATAAAAAATAATTTAATAATTAATAACCACCGCAACTAGTCAAGATCCGGTTTTTTTTTCTTGAACTAATTCTGGCAATTTTTAAACCACCAAAAAATATAATTTAAAATTTGAAATTCAAACTTTTTTTTTATCAGGGACTCAAAACAACGAAAAAATTTATTGGGGACTTAATACAAAATTCGATAATTTATCAGGGACCTACAAGTTATTTAAGCCTAAAATTATTAACAATGACAATTTTGTTTTGTGCTTGAAGTGGAACTGTTAAATTGAAAGTAGGCTACGGCCTCTCAAATTTTTCTCAAAACTTTATTATTATATTTTCTTATTTTATATTTTTAGGGAGGAGAGATAAGGTGAATTTTTTTTTACTAATTACTACGTTCTAAAGAATTTTGACCAAGTACTTTTTAAGTCAATGAAAAGATAGTATAAATACTTCACATACTAATTATCATCACTTAATAGAAAGTTTTTTTTTTTATTCTTTCACTTATTAGAAAGTGATTAAGTCATTACAAAAAAAAAAAAAAATTAATGACTAAATAACATAAAAAATTCAAACCTGTCAGATACCATACTAAATAATTACTATAATTTCCCTTTGGCTACATGAAAAAACAACTATCTTTCATTAGATGTTCATTTTATATAAAAATATTTTGTTGAATTTTAATCCATAAAAAATAAATTAGTCAACGATTGCCAGAGATAAAAAATAAAAAATAAAAAAAATGATTTATTTTGTAAGAATTTATATTAATCTTTATTTATAAATGTTATATTATAAATGTTATATGATATGTATATAGAAAATATTGGTTGTGCATTGCATTGATGAATTTAGTATATACCATCTTATTAATATACATGTTAAAATACACTTTTAGTTCTATAAAAAAAAAAAAGACATTTAGTTCTCATGTTTTATAAAATCGAGGATTTTAGCCCTTCAGGACATTGACCATTAATTCAAAAATGTTGACCACTAATTCAGTGACATGACATTATAATATTGCTTTTTAATTAATATTTGATTAGTAGATCTTTTAATTTAATAAGAATTTAATTAAAAACTAAAAATTATAAACAATTTTTATTTGTTCAATTTTTCTTATTATATTAATTAATTAACAAAAAATTATGCACCTTTAATAAACAAATGAAAAATAAACACATCAGCATAGTCATTATTAGACATCACGGTCAATGCCATGAAGTTGATGATTGGATCAAAATCCTCAATTTTGTAAAATAGGAGACTAAATGTCTCTATTTTTTTGTAGGAGAACCAAAACTACAGATTGAATAAAATAGAGAAATCAAAATTAAATTTTAGCCTAATATATACACAAGTCATTCGCACGAGTTGCGTTGATCTCTATGTATATTTCAAAATAATTTTTATATATAATTATTTATTTAAAAATAAACCATAAAATAGAAAATTAATTAGTTTTGATGACTATAAGAGATGAAGAAAAAAATACTATTATAATCCAAAATGAACTAAATATATTATTAATTTCACATGAATTATCTTTCTAAGGTTGAAGCCCGTTTGTGTATATGGTGTTAATTATAGTAGAAAAAAAAATTCTTAAGTGAAGATATGCCCAAGTTTTGAAATTAATAAAACTTATCTCTTTATATTTTTTTTGTTATAGATATTTGAATTTGCGATGTATTTTCCAAAATCAAAATATGTGGTATCTTGACGATAGATAAAACAATATATATTAATCATGTATTCATAGCACCATCATGCAATACATTTCAACTTTGCAATAACAAGAAATTAAATAGTACATTAACAATGCTTGCAAATTGATGCTTAAAAAAATATAGTTTAACAATAATTAAATAATTTAACAATAAAATATAAAACTATTTTTTATTAAATATGTTGGCAAAAATATATAACTTTTTATACAAATTTTCAATTTATGAAATTAATAAAAGTGTTTAAAAATAGAAAAACTAATCAATAAATATATTTTCAATTAAAATATTTGATCTTATTTATATCCGTGCAATGCACGGGATGGAAAACTAGTCTATGTAAAAGGCTCGATGCAAGTAGAGTCAAAAAAAAAAAAAAAACAACCTACCTAATTGGAAGGGTATTAAAGTACTTTCATTATAAATTCCTTTCTTTTTCTACATGCCAAACTATCTTAATTCAAATATTTCTTTTTTATTTCCACTTTATTTCTCTTCTACCAAACAACATTTATTTCTCTTCTTTTTTTTTCTCACCTACCTACTTACCCTCTCTCTATTTCTTCTCCCCATACCAAACACAGCCTTAAGGAAAGCAATGGGCATAAAAGCTAGAACCCATCTATATGCTAGAACCACCTTTAAGCATTAATATTGGCTTTTGTACATTTTTCCATGAGCATTGAACATAGTCCAGCCAAAGTCAAGCAATGGACTAATATGCTGTTTGGAACAATTGAATTGACATGTGTAAATTACCATGAAAGCACAGAGCATATAGTCTAGCCAAAGTCAAGCAATGGACCAAGACTAATGCAAATGCACCTTTAAGCGTTGATATTGGCTTTTGTTTACATGGAAGCACTAAACATTGTTGAGCCAATTAAAGCCAAGCAACAATGATCAATCAACGCTGGAGGTAGCACTAGTGCAAAAAAGGCTTTTTAAATCGGTTAAAAATGGCTTTTTAGATCGGTTGTATGGCCGATGTCTATGCCAGTGATATAGAAAGTCATGACTTCTTAGATCGGCTAACAACCGATCTAAAAAGTTACCTTTTTAGATCAGTTCCTTTTGATAACTGATCTTAAAAGTAACTTTTTAGATCGGTTATCAAAAGAAACCGATCTAAAAGGTTAACTTTTTAGATTGGTTATAAATATAACCGATCTAAAAAGTTAATATTTAAAAAAAAATACATGATACTTTTTGTTTATTTTCCTCCCTGTAATTTGTAAAACAGTCACAACAGCCACATACACAAGATAGTTGTGTAACATAACTAAAGATAGATAAAATAAGTAAATAATTAAAGCAAGAAATAGCAATATCTACATACACAACATAGTCACATTTCGTAATAATCACTTTAAAAATCATATCTACATGATTTTTAATTAGTTGATAGTGTAAATCAATGTACCAAAATTAAACTCTACTTAGTATTTACACATATAAGATCAAATAATTACTTAGTGTGATTAATTGTTAATAACCACTCTGTCTCTTTAATTCTCGGCACCAGTTTGGTATGGGATTTAAAAAGGAAGTGAAAATTTCATGGATCAGTTTTAATTGGTATGGACCATATTTTTAAAATTTTTTTACTCCCATTTTTATCCCTATATATCAATTTGATGCTTTTGCATAAGTATCCTATATTTTGGCCCCTAACATACAAAAGAGAAAAAAATTACAAGCATAACTCCATGTGCATTTTTACTTCCTTTTAATTGAAATATAATCAAACACTAGGGACACTATAGATTTGCTAGAGTAGAAATAACAATTACTTACATAAAATGGAATAAGCATGTTTTCCATTGATTGCACCAACTGTGAAACCTTTGTATCCAGCCATTGCACCATGAACAGCACTTTGAGTAAGGAGAGTGCAATAAACATTGTCAGATGCAATACTTGGAACAGAAAATTTAGATATCTTTATAATTCCCATCTGCTGTGGAAATTATGCGAGCTTGAGCAGTGTGATTGAGATTAGCTCTTGCCCAAGGTAGCATCCTTACACTGGCCAGCTGCATATATATCAAGCAAAATCAAGTTAGTTATTTTCAAAAATCTCTGCTTGAATATTAACAAATGGTTATTTTAAATGTAAACTGCAGGTCATGATTCATGAGAACTTTATGTCCAAAATAACTGAATGAAACAAAGAAAATTAAAATAGGTGGAATGAGTACTTACAGTTGGAATGGCAGTGACAATAGTAGCAACAACAACAACCTTAGCTCCTGCCGTCACACCCTCTATTTACACACAAATGAAACATGTATATTAAAACCAAGAAACATTCAGATATCATTACATTTGCAAATCTCATCAATGATCATAATTCTGAAACCACATATACGGTCCAAATATTATCAGTCCAGACATGAAATAAGAAGGGAAAGGAAAACAGAACGCTTTTACACAAAGAAAAGTATGCATTGCCATGGGAACAACGGTTGGCCATGGCCAACTTTTGATCCAGGGAAGCCAAGCTAGTCCTTTCAAATGAAGAATTGGCAGCAACATTTCTCTAGGCCATCTTCAAAAATTTGATTGAACAAAAGCTAAGAATGGAAGAAATCTTAGTAAGCAGATGAATAACTGAAGTAGCTTTGGATGAAGAGTTGCTGCTAATTAATATCTAAAGCTCTAACACACCACATAAACTCAAATAGTTTATAATTTTCATTACCTTGCATAGCTTAGCATGTGCAAGCAGAATTTCACACAGCCAATAAAGTTCCAGCTCATACGAGCTTTATTATACCATATGAGGCTTAATTTGTTTAATTCTACATAGCATGTGCCAAGGCTGTAAGTAATTAACTTAACTAATGCCAAGAATTTACTATATTAATGACATCAATTCTCACTTCATTCTGTCTACATATATTGATTTAAATTAATCTAAATAAAATCAAGTAGCAGGCTTTGCTGATTACCACTAATTATAAACCAAGAACTTGAACAACATTTCTTTTCTAAGTGACACATACAGCTTAATTTGGTTTCATTATTAGTGATGAACACTGCATGATGAATTTATGTTTTAATTGATCAAGAAAGAAAAAGATAGTTTCAGTGACTTGATTAGAAAGCATATAAGTGGAAAGCTTATTTTTTAAAACTCAGCAGGGATATCTTCATGATGGGAAAAATAATCTAAGGATAACATTCAGGTTGAAATTATAGCATCACCTGCAAGTGGCCAGCGATGTTCTGTCTAGCAGTCACACTTTAATTCATGGCTGAAATGTTAAGCATAACAACAAGATTTATAGAAGTCAAAGTGATGATTGCAAATAACACTTTATGCAGAACTTTGAAAAGAAACTTACTATCAAATCCAATCTGATTCACCACTTTAACAAACTTTTATATCAATAATTTCTACAGAGATGGAAAAGGCACCCAACATTAACTTGAAAAACATAACAGGATAGTGTCGCAGATGAACAGGATCAACAACAAATTAAAGAGTAATTAAGACTTAATACCAAGCAATTAAAGAGGAATTAAGATTTGATTCGCGTGTTCCAAGCAAAATCCCAAGCCTCACCGTCTCAAAAGCACAATACGGCAACAATTATCACACGAACCAGCAATGAAAGCCTCGTCTCCCGCGCGCGAACCTGCAGCGACGAACGAGGATGTGATACTTTTTAAATCAGTTCAACTTCTAACTGATTTAAAAAGTTGTTATTAGATCTTTTATTAGTGAACCAATTTAAAAACTCTTCTCATAATTACAAAAATGCCACTGCCTTTTTTTTTTAAATCAGTGATCTTATAACCGATCTAAAAGGCTGTTATAAAATGTAATTTTTGCACTAGTATAGTTTCCAAGAACCGGTTCTTATTAACCAAAACATATTGGTTATATAACTATTTAAACTAGATGTTGACCCGCAGTTTCTAAATAAATGTATATGATATACTTTGGTGAAATTAAAATTAATTAAACCAAGAAATATTGCAATAAATTATAACATAAAATAAATTTGAAATATTTGTTGACAAATTGTGAATTAAGAAAGTTGTCAAAGCCAATGAGAAATTAGTTGCTGGTAACATAGTGTTAAATGTATCTAATACAACTATAATGTAAACTTATAATTGGAACCTTTGGCCAAAATAAAATTCTAGGAGAATCTTCACAAAAAAGAATTGCACAAATTATTAATTTGATAAAGTTGGATTTATAAATTAAAGTTACCAATGATATTATATCTTAATTTTTCCCAAAAAGACATTAAGATAAAAAAAAATTATATCAACTTGTACAATTGGTATACGTTAGACATAGTATTTATTTTTATTGATATATTTCTATGGGAAGCATTTCAAACTTGAAACCGCACCACTCTGACATAGTTCATTATTCAAATAAAAGGAAAATAGTAAATCATTCTGATTTAGTTAATTATTCAAATGGATTTTTTACATTTTTCTTTTTTGCAAGTGACTGGTTGTTGACTTTTTTTTCTTTGGTGTGCTCCTCAATCGTTAAACTTTGAAGCATGATTGGCTCTTCATTGATTTTGTCATTGATTTTGAACCAAAAAAGAGATGAGTTATTGATTTTGTTGACGAAGGACGTAAGAAAAAACCACCCTTTCAGTGTTCCTTCGTCTGGTTCATACGTATCATTTGCTAGGACTATTTTCAAATTTCTTATGGTTTAAATGTTTCCTCTTGTAAAATATGTTCAAATTTGAAATAAAATTTTTCCATATTGCTGCATGTAGTGGAGTTTGCTATTGCAATATATTTAAAAGTACAAAAAAAGTAAGTCTTGGAAATATTAAATAAATTTAATTCTTATAAATTTTGTTAAAATAGTTTAATGGAGAAAATCATTTTGCAAGAATGTCCTTTCTGTAAAATCATTTAATAAGCCAGTATTGAAGAAAGTCCCTTCTTTGATGCAGCTAATTCCATGAGTTCCAAGCATTTATCTTCAATAAGTTCCATAGATTCTTTGACAATTGTACGAGCAATGGCTCTCTCATTGGCAGCTTTCATCCTTGTTGCCTCTTTTGCCCCGTGTAGTTCTTCCATCTGTCTCAGTTTCTCAGCTTGCAAGAACAAATAACATACACTTGACTAATTTTAACAAAACAGACCAGAGTAAATTGACAGAACAGTCTTACATACCCTGATTGACTCCTTCTGTAAAAACTTCTCCTGCCGATCCAGTTCACACGTATGTTCCCTTTGGTACCTCTCCTCCTCTCGCTATCTTTCACATAATAATCTTTCCTCTTCTTTCCACCTTTCACATTCATGCATTTTTTTTCTCTCTTCATGTATGGCAAAACAACATCAGCTAACAAATATAATCATCAAAGGGGGGAAAATAGACTGACTCAAACATTTTTGAGTTAGCATTTCTTTATTAGAAAATGTTTACTTTTTCTTTTCTTTCATTTTTTCTCCCACAAAACAACCTAAAAATCATCTCATTTTTTTTCTACTATTTATTTATTTATTTATTTTTTAAGCAAAACTGGCAAGCTTATGCATAACATGAAGCAGACCAGGAATATATTAAAAAGAGCATAAAACAACAAATCCCTTTGGTTAAAATCATCATTGATTAAAGCCTATCTGAATAAGTTTCTTTATAAATAATGAAGAAATTAAGAAAAGAAAAATAAAATAAATTTCTGTTGTAAGCAAAAAATATTTTTTTATATTTGAACTTTAAGACAATATTTTTTGTCCTTAATAATTAAAATATACAAAAAAAGATAAAAATTAAGTAAGAAATATAAATACTGTCAAAAAAAGTAAGAAATGTAAATAAATATATACGATGTCAATTTCAATATTCAAAATTTCATGTTCAAAAAGTAGAACTCATAAAATATTAATTAACCAAGCCCACTGTCAAGTATTTAATGGCACTAATAAGCAAAAGAACCACTAAATTAGTAAGCTTGCCTTAGAGCTCTATTGGTAGTTTAACGTCAGGGAACTTAACAGAAAAGATGACAAAAAGGAAACCAAAGTATCTCAACTTTTAACCAATTAACTTGGATCTTCATATTTGTATCTTCTGTATTTTTAATGCTTAAGTGCATGCTTGACACTCCATCTGTACAATATTAGTACATGTGCATGTGTATACCATTATAAATTGAACTACATTGGAGTAAAATCATGATATATTACATTTTATGTAGATTGATTTTTTCAATATATATACACTGGTACAAGAAGGGGTAGCTTGGTGAAGTATCAAACTTCCGTCATAAATGTCATACCCCAAGTGAGCTACAAGCTCTTAGGCTATAAATAAATAAAATCACTTACATGATTGTACATGTTACAAACATCATAAAATGTATGAACCAGTGAAGTGAAATATGTTAGAATTGGGGAAAAAATTAAATTATTCATATAAAATAGGAAGCCTGGTGACATTGCTGCTGCCAGAAGAGACTGAGGTAGGACTTGTTTTCTTGCGGGCAACAGTAGATTTAGAGGGCTTTTTTGTATTTAGCCTCAAGGGAAGAATTTGCAACCTGGAATGCTGTTCCGTACCCGACTTTTCAGCAGTCAACTGATAACTTTGCACAAGTTCAAGTTGCCAAGCAATAATTTCAGAACGTCTAGGAAGAAGTTCTACAGGTTCTCCACCTAGAATCACAATGTACTCTCTATTGCAAGTCGGACAACCTTCTGTAGAAGTAAAAGAAATTAAAATAATGTCAACACTAAAGAGGTTGAGATATATATATATAAGAGTCTAATAGGCATGTATTAGTGTAAAATTTTACATGGTCAACTAACCAAAAATCTTCTACGATATAAGTAACTTTCAATGAAGAGGAGAAATCAGATACTTAATTGAATAAATGTAAAGGGAGTGTACCTCCAAGGCATTAATCTCTTCCGGAGATGGTTTTCATTTTGGTTCATCATCCTCAATTTCAATATCCAAGCAGCCATTTAACGGCTTCTTTGGTGTAGGGCCAAAGGATTCTATCCCAAGAATCACGCATACTGCCTTGACCATTTGTGCCATGGTATTGGACTGAAAGAAACAAAAGTTCGCTATAAGACATTAGGATTTTTACATTTAAGAATAGCTAAAGATGCAGCAACAGGGCACCTTGATAACCAATACAGGTATGTGATGGAATTTTGCCTTGCCACAGATCCATGGATCCGTCCTATCTCACAACTGGATCTAGAATTGCATCATCAGTTCCAATGTCATCAGTCACATCTATTACATCTTCAAGCCCCCTTTATCTTTGCTATTTGCAGTAGATCAGCTTCAAGAATCAAAACTCATTCAACAAGAAAACAGTGCCCATTAAAAAGAAGAGTGTCAATTGTCAAACAATATTTTGGGCAATTTATTCTTTCAAGTGTGAAATCTGTGCAACATGGATTAAAGCATCAGAATCCTGATAAAGTTCCCAATTACTCACGACTCTACCCAGCACATGCTACCTCAAACAATTTACCTTATAAGTATAAACGTGCATTGGTGAACTCCTCTTCATCACAGGTCCATTATTGGTACTCCATTTGGTCAATGTCAGAACTCATCATACTATTGTTAGTTAAATCAGATGTTTCTCCAAGATTTTCTTCAGGCACTGGAGCATATTTTTGGCAAATCATTGGCAGAATCATCCCATTGACGGACTTTAAACAACTAAATAAATACTAAATCAATTAGATATTAATTGACATAATTCATTATAGAAGGTGAGGACTACCTGCCAGAATGGCATCCACAGTTGCATCTAATCTATGATGAACACGAAAATGTAGGGTATCCTTTCCTTTGAAGAATTGTCTTCTGCACTTTTCTTTTCTTGGCTTCCTAATCCCCAAGGGTTACGCTCTATTCAAATAAATGTTCAATAAATATTACAAATGTGTGAAAGCACTACACACATTCCATTTGTATATGGTTGTGAAATTTTAAGATCAATTCACTCTTTGAAAGAACAGGGGTGCCAGGACGCAGGAGTGTATTTAATTAATCATTTTTCATTATAAATCATAAAAGTGAAAGGAAAATGAAAAGTGCAACTTTGCACCTTTATGCCACCAATAAGAATCTGAAGATAAGGATTTTGTTTTGTTTTCAATTGTCATTCCATGTGCCATTCCAACCAATTGAACTCCTCTTTGAGCAATGGTACTGGCTGCCAATGCTTCAAGCTCTGTTCCAATTTCATTAATTATAATGGTTTCAGGCATGTGATTTTCAACTGCTTCAATCATAACCTGCATAAATACACAAAAATGGTGTCACAAAGGATTGTAAATAATTAGATATCTTCATAATATGAAGCAAAAGATTTAGACCATAACCTTGCATTCCATATCCATAATGTGCAGATTCATTCTCATTGAGGAAAGATTGTCCACAAGATAATGAAGTCATAGAATGTGGAAAGCAATCAAGAGAACTATAGTGGATAGAGAGGCCAACTCTCATATTTCTCATTTGTAATAGATGGCTTCTGTGGAATAAATTGATATTCATGCAGAGTCCTTGAAACATCCTAGATAATGAAATTTTCAGCCAAGCCATAGTTAAAGATGCATATAAAATGTTTTTCACCTAGATAAGGTATGTAATTACAACAAACGAAGGAGATATACAAAGATACAGATAAAATACAATATTTTAATAAACACGCATGTACATTGAAAATGAGGAGATGAAGAAATGAAAAAAATTGAAGTCTTTATTTGTTCAATTTTCATTAGTGGGTTGAAATTGAATGATTATAAAAGTTTTAGAATATTTTAATTATTTCAAGAATGTTAGTTTTCTGTTTGAAAATCTACACATATGATCATAATCGCTCTATCTTTAAGTCACATTTTAATATACATAATGACACATTCATATATGAGATTATAGTATAGAACATGATGAATAAAGAAATATGGCAAATGCTAACCAGTGCCCTTAGGGCACTCTTTAAGGAATTAAAAGGAAAAATATTTTTATTGGAATGCGCAAAATTGCGCTACCCATAGTTTTTTTTCACTCTCCTCTGATTTTTATACTAAATACTTTATCATTTTAATTCCTTAACCAGTGCTATTAGGGCACTGGTTAGCAAGACCAATGAATTATTAAGTCATTTATTTTTTAATTAAAATAACTAAATAAAAAGAAACATAAAAAAATAGCAAGTTTTTATATATATTTACCTTATGTATGAGGTTGGAATGGAGTTTTAAAGAATCTCCTTATACATAATGTTTGACAAAATGTTGTGCTTAGGTTGTTCTTCATAAGTGGTAAGGACATACAATCCATTTCTAGTGGTGACCCTCGACACAGTGTAATCCTCATTATCTGGTTTTGATTCCAAATATCTCCCTCTGTTTTTGGATTCTTTCTGAGCATACAAAGTTTCTTATGGGGAATGTTTTGGTTCTTCCAGCAATGGATTTTCATCCGGGTTCCTCATCTGTCCATCAATTTGGTGACGAATTTCCTTTCTACAAAACACATTGTCACTTAATTTAAAGCAATTACAAAATTATTTCGAAAGATACAAAAATAATAAACAAAATATCATATGATTTCAAAAGGGGATAAAGATCACCAAACTCGCTTGCGTACGTCTATGCGAACTATCTCAAGTCTGCGTTTCCGCAATGTGCATACTTAAATTCTCTCCATTACATGATTATTGGAAGAGATCAGAGCGTCGTTGAAAACTCACTTATGCAAACGTCAATTCTCTGCATTCCTTCATTCGATGATACTCCATTGAAAGAAGCCATGCTGTTGAAAAAAGCCATTTGTATATGTAAACTCTCTTAATTCCGCAATTCCCACCTTCTATGCATGTCTGATGAGTGGGAAAAATTATGTGTGAGAGAATTCTCAATTCCGTGATACCCCCATTCTACGTATGTCTGATGAGTGAAAAAAAAAGTGTGACAGAAAAAATTAAGTGGAGTGAAAAAAAATGGATTGCATACTTAAACTCTCAATTCCGTGATTATTGGAAGAGATCGGAGCGGAGGGATCGTAGCGACGTTGAAAGCCCACATCTGCCAACATCAACTCTTTTGATTCCGCATTTCTGTGATGGGCCATTGAAATACTTAAACTCTCTCAATTTCAAGATTATAGAAAGAGATCGGAGCGGACTCTCTGTTCTAAATTCCCTGTTATTGTTTGGTGTTGGTTGCGCATCCATAGGCACACACAGAAAGAGAATGAGAGAAGAGAGAAGAGAGAACAGGAGGGATTAAAATCCTCTCCAGTTACTGGACAGCTCCAGTAGGAGAGAAAAAGACTCAAGGATTGTGTGGGTCCCACCGGTACTCGAGCTGCCCTACTAGAGAGAAGCTGGACCCGAACTGGAGAGCCTGTAAGTTTAGGAGTGGGAAAAAACACATGAACGT